>OY282495.1:13104511-14541369 GCA_958295605.1 Ajuga chamaepitys
TACTAATAGATTTTTTAAGGGCATCAAAATAATTTTCATTGATAACTTTGACTTTTCATATTATTGTTTTTATAAGAAAAAAAAATAATTTTGATACGTGACTCTTTTTAAAAAAGTAAGGGAGTATAATTTTTTGGACCATCCATAAATTGTTGGGTTTTTAATCTATCAAGTTAGGTCTGATAGTCCCGATGATAATTCGGGCCAGAGATTAGTCACCTATTTGGAAAAAAAGCAAATGGTCCTTTCGGACCAAACGCCACTCATGCTTGCTCATTTGCTTCCAAAATCACATGGGGCAACAACCAATCAAGAAAACCAAAACCCCATCTATACAAAAACTTCACACTTAAATCATCTATAACTCATACAAAATATTGTCTTTTTCTTGGTAAAAAATATGGGATTGTAGCTGATTCTATGCTATTCAGTCGAATAGTCTACTCGTCTGGAGGATCCAATTATATACTTCCTCCGTTCCAGTTAACTTGTCCTACTTTTCATTTCGTTCCGTCTCACTTAACTTGTCACACCCATAAATGGCAATTAAAGGCAACAATCTCCACCCTCAAAATATCCACATTCAATCTGCACCTTTGAAAAAATCAAAGATTTCAAAAAATCTGTTTTTTCTTAACATCCGTGCCCGATCAACTGTGACAAGTTAACTGGGACGGAGGGAGTATTTGGCAACTTTTTTTTTTATTTTTTTGTTCTTGATTCACTTTGAAATAAGATGATTGGATCACTCAACCAGTACTACTCAATTATGTAACATAGAATTTCTTTATTTTTTAGCAATTGTCTAAAAATAATTCTAAAGAAGAAGAAGAACAGTACAAGATTATTTTTGCCTCTTAACAAAAAATTCTGGCATTTCCGTACGGACGGAATAAAAAAACACAGGAAAAAGATTAGTCAATGATTTGGACGAAGCAAATGCATCCTCTTGGACGAAATGTTCCCACGTGCCTGCTGATTCATACAAAATCACGTGGAACAACAATTCAAGAAAATCATAATCCCACTCATTTACCTTTTTTGGCTTTTTATTTTGTTTTTTTCCATCAATGAATATACAATTGCATAATGCATACGCTGAAAGTCTCCAATCCTCATGAAAATTATAGTCCTTTTCCTGGTCAAACAAATGGAGGCGTTGACCCCTTTTTTGGCCGCTTATAAGTAGAGGCAGCAAACTTGATCTGACTCAACTTGAGATGGGTCGGACCACATAAATCTTGGTCCAAAGTACTATTTAGTTCAATAGGTCCAATTTGATGGGCAAAAAATCTGACGGATCGTAGGTTATCCAAAAAACCTTAGTGCATGTTTGGTTGGGTCTGGGAGTGGCTGCGGTACTGTTGGCTGAGGATAATGGCTGGAGTATGATACGCATTCTGAAGTTTTTCCATTCAATACTACTATTTTTTAAAACATTCAATACTACTACTTACTAATACAAAATGATGGCCTATGAACTCAAATGAAATAGATGGCTCATTTTTATTTAAGAATACGGGTATTAGATTATCACATGAGATTAATTATGAAGAATTTTTTTATTTTTTTTTTCTGATTCCACTAGTATGGTCTCTTCCAACAGTTATATTGTAGATCGAATACTTTGAATTGACCGAAGAATTATATTCTTGAATCTTGATATATATTTTGAACTCCATGTGGTATTTGAGGGAATGGGTAATCAAATGTACTTTGATCAGTCTAATTACACCCTCAACATTTTCATGGGGAAAAAAAAAAAGAAATATTAAAATTGACAAAACATTGACAATTTTACAACAAAATATACATAGATACTGAATTTGATAAAAACCAAAATATCACATATATTTTGCCGAAATATCATCTAAATATTTACAAAGTCAGCTTGTACATATAATTTCGTTGCGACTAAGTGAAAATATCAATATTTCAATGATATTATCGCGATATTAATTTACATTCTTGGTTTTAGTTACTAGCTAGTAGAGAAGAAAATACTTCCGAGTTTTTTCGATCGTGATTTACGTTGTATGAAATATTTATAAATATTTAATTTTTTAATTTTTCTTTATTTCTTTTAATACTATTTTTTAATAATTGTAGGTCATGTCCTAAGCAAGGGTTCAAGAGGCAACCCCTCACGATCCCTAAATTTTAGGAAGCCCACAATGTGTGTATCTGTATATATATATATATATATAAGTGTGTGATTTGGATCGTATGATGCTCCATCTTCTATTAATCTATTATAATTATAATTATATAAATATATGCTACATGTGCATTTGTGGTATATTAACGATATTATTGTGTATACGTGTGAATGTATTTATGTAATTGCAGTAGAAGATATAACACCATTTATAGTAGGAGACTCACTCATATATATATGTGTGTATGTGTATGCGTGCATAAATACGCTTGACTTATAATTTTGATTGTATAATTTAAAAAGATAAGCTGAGCTCTCTAATTTTAAGTCGATAAAATTTTGGATCAGTCTGAAATATCGTGAAACTGACCAAACAGGCTCGGGCAGAATGACACCTATAGTATTTAATGAATATGGGGCTCTGATTAGGAAACATTGATGAAAGATGATTCATTAATTTGAAAAAGAAAATCGCCCTTTCACATGAGTCCACTTGTATAATAAATTTTTAGACGTATTGGGATATAAATTTTTTTATCAAAAGTAGTATCGGACTCATGAGATCACCTGTTACACTTTGGTGTTACATTTTGTGTTTCACTCATTCACTAACCGACATGTGTATGGTATAATGTCACAAATTAATATGTGTCACCTAATGAATTGAGTGTAACAGAGGATGAAACACCTACTATAACAGCAAATCCGAATTGGTATCGGGATTGCCTCAGTAGTCAAACCGAAAATCACTGTATGATGAAGGAGGATGGACCGGATTTTAATCATTCATTTTTTGCTTGATGGAATTTTAGGCCTATTCGACCCAACCCTACATGGCCCAACCGACTCAGACTCAATTGTCACCTCTAATCATAGGGCCTATAAATTATCACTTCAAGAAAAAATCAAATTAAAAATAAAAAATATGGCTTTAATTACATGAAATATATCTCTAACTTAAAGTAGTGATAAATTTGAGCCGAAATGTCTGATCTTTAAAATACTCGTCTCTAAATATTAGAGGCCGATTTTTTTTTGTCTCTAAATTTAGTGACGGAGCTTCTATCTCTACTATGAAACTAGAGGCTATATTACCTACAAAATATAAACTAATTATGTTTGAATCCAATATTCAGTTGTTATTTTGTTCCTAATCGGATACCAATAATGACAAAAAATATTACTAATTTTTATCTCTAATATAAAAATCGAGCTCACCAATTTTAAACCTCGATACATATGGGTAAATTATATCCTATCCAAATGGGTAGTGTCCCACCTGAGTGATCCATCACACACTCGAAAAATGTATAGAGATCAAAATGAAGTTTACCATTAGATCTCTATATATTTTACAAGTGTATGATGAATCCCCACTTGAATACTACTCAAATGGGTAGGATAGAATAAGCCATATATATGACATTAACCCGACTAGGGGACCAAGCTGGCAGCTAGTGTTCAATGACAATTGATGAAAGATCAGTCAATTATTTAGGAAAAGAAAATGGAGCTTTCATATGAAAGTCACTCTTGCCTGCTCATTTGCCACCTTACCTCCACAATCACGTGGTACAACAAATCAAGAAAACCAAAACCCCATGAATATACCAAAATTTCACGCTTAAATTCTCCATAACCCACAAAAAAGATCATATTTTTATTGATCACAAACATGGCGGTGTAAAACCCTTTTGGCGGTTTCTGCAACAGCCTAAAAGTTATTCAGAAGAAGAAGAACAAAAGTACTAACAAGAAGCCGAAAGGTACTTTTTTCTTGATTAAAATGTTGCAGAAAGAATGTGGATGTACGTTTAATTCTTTCTTTATTAAAGTCCAAATGTTTTTGTCTGCTGAGCAGCCATGGATTTGTTTATACCAGTAATCTTCCATGGCTTTTTTTCTTTATGTTTATTTTCCAGGTCAAATGTTGAACTTTCTATGAGTTATAAGTACTTGTGTTCATTGTTCTGTTGTCTACTATGTCTTGTTGTCAATGATGCAAAAACAGCAAATTTCACCTAAATTTCAGATTTTTATTATAATTTCCAGCATTTTTCTAGATTTTTATTGATATTCTACTAATATTTCTATATACTTAAATTACCGATATTTCCGCTGTAACCGAATTTTGTTGCTAGTTTACAAAAGTACAGCTCATGATATTAACGTGTGATTCTTCTGTTATGTACTCAGGATCACAAAGAAGAAGCTGAATTTTTTCAATAATCATGTCTTCTTCAGTCTCATGGCTTGCATCCCTCCAATGTTCTCCCTCCATGATCGATTCGAGCTCCTTTTTGCACCGGTTCTTGTTCATTTTTCTGTCACCATGTCCTCAAAGGATTCTGTTTCTAGCTATCAATCTTGTTTTACTGCTAGCCCTTTTAGTATTAGCCATCAAGAGACTATGTTATAGGCTCCGAATTCGCCGAAATTCGAGCCTTGGGAAGCCTCTTCTTGGAGGTGATAGTCCTAGTTTTAGAATCACTCTCTGGTTTAAGGCTTCGTTTTCAGTGATCGCGGTCTTAGCTTCCGGCCATGCTGTTCTTAGCCTATTGTCCTTCAACCATGGCATGGGATCCGAGTGGAACTTTCTAGATGTTTTGTTCAACTTAGTTCTAGCAATAACTAATGTTGTACTTATGGTGTTTCTACTCCATGAGAAAAAATTCGGGGCCGTGTCTCATCCGTTGCCCCTCCGGATTTACTGGACATTGAGCTTCGTAGTCGTGTGCTTGTTTTCTGTCACAGCTATTGCGCGGTTTGTCTCTAGTACTGAAGTTGTTGATCCAAACGTGCAAGTGGACGATGTAGCGTTCTTGGTGAGTTTCCCTCTGTACGCGTTTCTGTTTATAGTTGCCGTAAAAGGATTCACCGGGGTGAAGACGACAACTGTTGAAGACGGCGTTGATGAGAGCTTAAGAGATGGTAATTTGAGCGGCTATGCTACAGCTTCGTTGCTTTCAAGAGCGGTGTGGCTATGGCTGAACCCGATTCTGGAAAAGGGGCACAAGTCTCCTCTACAGATGGACGATGTCCCTACGCTTCCACTTGATCATCAAGCCCGAGCAATGACCAGAGTTTTCGAGCTACATTGGCCAAAGCCTAATGAGAATTGCAAGAATCCTGTTAGGACAATGCTGCTCCGGGGCTTCTGGAAGGATCTTGTTTTTACAGGCTTTCTTGCTGTCGTCCGCTTGGCTGTCATGTACGTTGGCCCCGTGTTAATCCAAGGCTTCGTCAGCTTCACTTCCGGCGACAGAAGCAATCTGTATGAAGGCGTTGTGCTAATACTCGTCCTGTTTCTTGCAAAATTCGTCGAAGTTCTTAGTTCTCATCAGTTCAATTTTATATCTCAGAAGCTAGGTATGCTTATCCGTTCAGCTTTGATTTCTGGTCTATATAAGAAGGGGCTCAAATTGACATCATCGTCGAGACAAGCTCATGGAGTAGGGCAGATTGTCAATTATATGGCGGTCGACTGCCAGCAGCTATCGGATTTAGTCTATCAGCTGCACACGCTCTGGATGATGCCGTTTCAAGTTGGAATTGCGCTACTTCTTTTATACGTCTATTTAGGAGTCTCTATCCTCGTCTCATTGGCCGCAGTTGTTGGAGTTATGTTCGTAACTTATGTGATCACTCGCATGAACAATTCGAATCAGTTCAATCTGATGGTGAATCGGGACGAAAGGATGAAAGCTACGACCGAATTGCTCAACAATATGCGCGTGATAAAGTTCCAAGCTTGGGAAGAACACTTCTACGAAAAAATTAATTCGGCTAGACGAAAAGAGTATGGCTGGTTAAGTAGATTTCTCTACACTCTTGCTGGAAACTTATCTCTGCTATGGAGCTTGCCTCTTGCAATATCTGCTATCACATTTGGAGCAGCGATGCTGTTCCGAGTGCCTCTTAGCGCTGCAACCGTCTTCACCGCGACGTCGGTTTTCAAGATCTTGCAAGAGCCAATCCAGACTTTCCCACAAACACTTATCTCGGTTTCACAGGCGATCATTTCTTTGGGGAGGTTGGACAGCTATCTGATGAGCCGGGAATTGGAAGAGAACAATGTCGATACAGGGGAAGGGTGTGACAGTAAAATTGCTGTTGAGGTGAGAGACGGCACGTTTACGTGGGATGATGAAGGCGGTTCAAAAGTTCTACAGGATATAAACTTTGAGGTGAAGAAAGGAGAGATAGCTGCCATTGTTGGTACAGTCGGATCTGGGAAGTCGTCTTTGTTGGCTTCGGTTTTAGGCGAGCTTCGTACTGTTTCAGGAAAGGTATGATTTCTTCTTCCACTTCCACTTGTTGTTCGTGAATAAGTGGTCGCTTTTGGATCGAAGGATTTGAAAACCATTAAAAAAGTAACAGTTCCTATCTCACAGAAGACGGTCTTACACAAGTGTCGCTCTTTTTAAATGCTTATGTTTTTCATTTTGTCTACAGGTCAGAGTTTGCGGGACCACTGCGTACGTGGCGCAAACGTCGTGGATACAAAACGCAACAATCCAAGAAAATATCCTGTTTGGTTCACCAATGGACAGTGAGAAGTATAAGAATGTGATAAAAGTGTGTAGTTTAGAGAAAGATTTGGAGATAATGGAACACGGCGATCAGACGGAGATCGGAGAGAGAGGAATCAACCTCAGCGGTGGACAAAAGCAGCGCGTGCAGCTCGCTCGAGCCGTGTATCAAGATTGTGATATATATTTACTCGACGATATATTCAGTGCTGTCGATGCTCATACTGGATCAGAAATATTTAAGGTTCATTTCTTCTTGCAATTATGGCTTTTTATTACATATGTATGTATTGATGTTACAAGTTTCTGTTGATTCTGTCGCAGGAATGCGTAAGCGGAGCGTTGAAGGATAAAACTGTGCTACTCGTCACACATCAAGTCGATTTCCTTCACAATGCTGATCTGATATTGGTATGCATATTGGAAATATCTAGTTTGGTTATGTTTAGATCGAGCGGTTTGAAATGCAAAGATTTCAGATTACTCGATTTAGTCGAATCCTTCAATTCAAATGCTACGTTAATGTCTGTTTCTTTTCTGTTCTTTTTTCTTCTGTTATATTTTGTGATAATTGTGTAACCAGGTGATGCGAGAGGGGAAGATTGTGCAATCGGGGAAGTACGAAGAACTTCGTCAATCAGACCTCGATTTCAGCGCCCTCGTAGCTGCACACGAGACCTCCATGGAGCTAGTAGAAACCAACACACCCCTAATCTCTATAACTGACATACAAGCCCCAGACTCACCCCGTGCACAATTCCCACTCTCACCTCGAATGATGTCGAGCCACAACGATCTCCCGATTGATCTGGAACTAACCCGGCCCGATAAGGCTGGCTCGAAGCTCATCGAAGATGAAGAGAGAGAAAGCGGTCGAGTCAGTTTGAGCGTCTACAAGCAGTACTCCACCGAGGCATTTGGATGGTGGGGAGTCAATGCAGTGCTGCTTACCTCTCTGGCATGGCAGGTATGCCAGATGGCAAGCGATTATTGGCTGTCGTACGAGACCTCAGACGCGCGTAGTTATGTACCCTCGCGGTTTATCAGCGTCTACGCAGGCTTAGCTGTTATTGCTGCTGCTTTTGTGACAGTGAGATCAGTGCTCACTACGTATTTGGGCCTCACAACAGCGCAAAGCTTCTTCGACCGATCATTACATAGCATTCTGCACGCTCCAATGTCGTTCTTCGACACAACTCCTTCTGGACGAGTGTTGAGCCGCGTAAGCTTCAAATACGTACTTTTGCATAGAGACTGTTTTTGTTTTTGTTCATATTTTGATCAATGTCTGTCAAACTTAATAGGCATCGTCCGATCAATTCAACGTCGATTTCTTCATTCCGATATTTATGAGCGTTAACATCATCCTCTACTTCGCGTTGATCGGCGTATTGATCATTACATGTCAATATGCATGGCCTACAATATTCTTTGTAATCCCACTGGTCTGGCTTAACTTCTGGTATCAGGTAAGCAAACTCGTGACTCGATATCGTGTATTTCTAAATTAATTGACTAATCTCAGCAACTAATCGACACACATATTCGGAGTTACATAGATAACAAAAATGTGACCTTTATTCTGATCAATCACTAGGGATACTTCATTGCATCGTCTCGTGAGCTGACTAGACTCGACCAGATCACGAAAGCACCCATCATTCATCATTTCTCGGAGACAGTATCTGGTGCAATGACGATTCGTTCCTTCAGGAAACAAGATAGTTTCTTCCAGGAAAACATTGACAGGGTCGACTCGAATCTCAGGATGAACTTTCACAACATTGCATCAAGTGAGTGGTTAGGTTTCCGAGCAGAGATCTTCGGAAGTATTCTCCTCTGCGTATCGACCGCGTTTATGGTCTTTCTGCCGAGTACCATCATTAAACCAGGTTGGTCTTTTCTTCACATTCTTTTGCCTAGAAATACAAGCATATTTCTTATTAGTGGTGGCAAAATCAGCCCGACATTTGGCATTGGCCCGTCCGGATTTGTAGTTAGTAGCTTCATTTGGTTTTTTTTTTGGACAAGCAGAGTACATTGGACTATCGCTTTCGTACGGGCTTCCACTCAACAGTCTACTGTACTACGCCGTCTACCTCGGTTGCACACTCGAGAACAAAATGGTGTCTGTGGAGAGGATAAAACAGTTCATAAAAATCCCATCAGAAGCAGCATGGAAGAATGTCGATGCTCCCGTTTCTCCAGACTGGCCTAATCGCGGTGCAATCGAGATAAAAAACTTGAAGGTACCACTCATTTGTCATTACAATTTCTAGTAACATACTTAAAACAAGTGAAATATGTTGCGAAAACTTACCAACTATGGCGATTCGACTGTGATTAGGTGAGGTATAGGCACAACACTCCTTTGGTATTAAAAGGATTGTCTCTAAGCATCAATGGAGGTGAGAAAATAGGCGTTGTTGGACGGACAGGAAGCGGTAAATCAACGTTAATCCAAGTGTTCTTTAGGCTCGTCGAGCCTTATTCTGGAACGATTGTTATTGATGGCGTCGATATATGCAAGCTCGGGCTTCATGATCTTAGGTCCCGGTTCGGAATCATCCCTCAGGAGCCTGTCTTGTTTGAGGGGTCTGTTAGGAGCAATATTGACCCTCTTGGGTTGTATTCAGACGACGAAATATGGAAGGTATCGAGTTCTTACATCTCAATATCAGTCTTTTTATTATAGAAATAGGATATGAAAAGACAAAGATACCGTTTATTTAGAATGTCAAGTTCTATCTTCTCTTAACGCAACACTAGATATGCACTAATTGGAATGTGTTGCATATCTTGAGTGTGCTAAGAGAAAATAGAACTGTCGTTTATTGAAAGGGCATCTTAGTCTTCTCATATGCCGAAACTATTCTCTCTTTGTTTCTAAATAAGTGGTGACATCCTACATTAATGTTTGTAAGTTTGTATTTTTTATGAACCCTGTAATAATTATACTTGGCAAATTGAGCGCGCGGCACTACTAGGCCCATGATTGTAGTCGGGCCTGGCCGGGTTCATGCCCTGTCCCGACCTATCCCTTTTTTTCACAAAGTAACTACTGGGCTGGCGGTTAAATCGGTAACTAGGCCATTAGAGCCGAGCCCCAACTATTCGGGCACCGCTCAAATTGCCAGCTCCAGTGATAAACATAACTTCAATTTCTTGCCTTAACTGATCTGATACACATTATGCAGAGTCTCGAACGCTGCCAACTGAAAGACGTCGTCTCATCAAAACCCGAAAAGCTTGATGCATCAGGTAACCTATCGCCTCATAAACTCCCTCACAAACTCGACCTACACGCTTAATCATCATCACCATTGTTGTTCCACAGTTGTCGATTCTGGCGACAACTGGAGCGTTGGACAACGACAACTGCTATGCCTGGGACGAGTGATGCTAAAACGAAGCAAGATCTTGTTCATGGACGAAGCAACGGCCTCCATTGATTCGCAGACAGACGCTATGATCCAAAGGATCATACGCGAGGACTTCCCAGCCTGCACGATCATCACCATCGCGCACAGAATCCCGACTGTCATCGACTGCGATCGCGTTTTGGTCGTAGACAACGGTTAGTTTTGCCTTCTTACAGCGGTTACACAACAGTTTCAATATTTATAATTTTCGGCTGAATTAATTCGGCTGGTTCGATTTTCATGAGTAAATCATCGATATAACCGAACCGAAATATAAAGTCTTATTTCTTAATATATTATACTCCCTCTATCCCATAAAATAATCACGTCTAAAAAAAAATCATGTCAGAAAATATGAGTTATTTCGAATCTCGCGTTTTACTAATACAAGTAAAAAAATAATTTTTTTATTTTATAAATTAGTTAGATATTGTTGAATAAGTCAGTTAAAAAATAAAACAAGTGGTGTAAGTTTGTATTACTGATTTCTAGAGAATTGTACCTTTATTAAGTGGACAAAAAATAAAAAGTTGTAACTCTTTTTATGAGACCCAGAGGACACTAGGCTCAGTAAATTTAGAGTGTCGAATCCCAATAAAGCACACTCATTAACTCCCTTAGTCAGATTGGACCCAACACTCTCCAGTCTTAAGCAAATGGACATAGTCATATACACACCCTAAAATTTAGAATACATGATTTAAATCTCAGTGCTTCACGTTCTATTAAGTGATTATATTTAAAAGAAAAAAAAATATCATATAAATATATATACACACACATTTAGGCTGTCTAGTAAATTATTTTTTTAATTTTTATAAATATATATATATATATATATATATATATATATATTCTAAATTGTTGAATAATGACTAATGGAATATGCCCAAACGAGCATTTTTCGGTCCACCGCATACCAAATTGACCGACCCAAATAACACCCGATTTCAGTAATATTTTGGTTCAATCCAGTCTTAATTTTTTTAATTCGATTTTGATTTTCAATTTTAATGATCTGATTCGATCCGGTTATCGAATCGACCGTTGGCCAACCCTAATTTTACGGTGGTTTTTTATGTAGGATTGGCAAAGGAATTTGATAGCCCCTCAAAATTGCTAGAGAGGGCTTCATTGTTTGGAGCATTGGTTCAAGAGTACGCCAACAGATCAAATGGATTTTAAATTCTTTTAAAAATGAATATATAAAACAAAAAAAAAATCAGTTTTGCTGCCACTAGTATTATATAATTGTATTCTATTTGCCCAAACTTAGAGCATAAAAATAGGAAATCTACTTTTATGTAATATGATTTCCTTCAATGAGAAATGATATTGAGTATTGTATAGTATTTTTTGGGGTTGAGTCGAATGTTGATGGGTGATAAAGCGCAACCCGATATCCAAGAAACTCAACGAAAACCTACGCAAAAAATATGAAAAAACACAAGATGTACGTGGTTCGATCCGGAGATCTACGTCCACGGGCTCAAAATAGCACCTGCCGAGGTGTTTCTTTCACTATCTCTTTGAGTTTACACGTAATAATTTCAGAATACAGAATGCGAACCCTAATTCCGAGTTCCCTTCTCATATTTATACTATCCCCTACTAAACCCTAACTAACTCCCTATTATCGCGCCTATTTTCCGCTGCATGGCGGTTGGGAGCGGATCGTGGGCCTTGAATCGCGGAACACGCCATAGGTTGGGCCGCGCCACATTATCTGGGACGACGCGTATTTCTGGACCTTCTGGGCCTGTTAGTGGGCCGAGGTATTAACCCGACCCGAAGTGACTGGGCCATACCTATCAGATGCCCCCCTCAGCCGGAGCGAGAAAGGAGCTTCGGTTATGATCGGGGTGGAGCTGTAGGCCAGATGAGACGTGGTCGCTGGTGAGCCGAAGTATTTTTGGGTGGCCCAGACTGTTCCGCGTCTAAGGTACTCTGCAGCGTAGTCCGTGGGAGCTGAATCGAACTAGGCCGAATTACACCGAGGTGATAGCGAGATACCGAGTTCCCCAAAAGCAAGAAATTGCAGTGGAAGAAGATAGTAGTCTGGCCGAGGTGAAGGGAGCACCGGAGTATGGTAGTCTGGCCGAGGTGAATGGAGCACCGGAGTGCTGTCCAAATCTTCCTGGCCAAGAGTGGAGTTGATGTGATTGGCGGCGCCATCATGAGAGAGAGAGATGTGAAGTGACACGCTCTGCAATTCCCAATGAACTTGTTCCCCACGCGCCTTGGGAACTGTAAGGCGCGTGCGTCACACATCTAGATCTGAAACACAGAATTTGAATAGGCTGCATCTGGACCGTCGATTCTTTCAAGTATATATTGGGAATAATGGCACAATTCACTTCATCTTCTACATTGTGATTTGCAAATTCAGGAAGCGGGAAAAAAGGAGAATTCTGTGCACCTGTGATTCATCTCAAATTCAAAACTTCTCAAAATCAAACCAAGTAAGTATGCCTTCTTCATCTTCTTCTTCTTCTTCTGTTCAGGAGGTAGGGACTCAGAGTTCTCCGTTAGATGTGCCACCCCTTCGATTCGTTATTCCAGAGAGGAATGAGATTAGGACCGTTGACCGAGCCGACGGCAGGAAAACCAACATTACGAGTGTATGGAGAATGATTTCGAAGTGTCCACAATAGCGCTGCGGATGTCCCGGGTGCAGATTGAGAGAGAAATCCCCTCATTTTACCTTCCTTTTGATTTAGAATATATAGTACCGGACCCCAGTGATAGGGCTTGTTGTCCGCCGCAGGGTTTAATTAGTGTGTACATAGATCCCTTGAGAATAGGGTTGAGATTGCCTCTGTGGGACATAGTGGTCCGATTACTGAGATACTATAACATTGCCTTAAGCCAACTAGCGCCAAACGCGGTTAGACAAGTAGTCGGATTCACCGTAGTGTGCAAGAACGCCGGGGTAGAACCAACCGTAGAGCTGTTTAGGTATTTTTACCAACTAAAAGCCTTCGGTAAATCCAAGGGGTGGTACTCCTTTAGTCCCCGAGCACGAGGTGGGTTTAAGGTGCAAAACCTGAGTAAGGTGGAAGGGTGGAAGGAGAGGTTTATCTTTGTGAAAAACGGAGTGGCTCTCCCGAGGTGGAGAAGGGATGAGGTACTAGATACTGCCCCGGTGGAGAGTCCGGAGGCCGAGATTGTACATTCATTCCGGGCTATAGGGACCTTCAAGACCCTCTGTACTGAGGAGGAACTGGAGGGGGCCGGACTGAGCCCGTATTATTCGGGCGACGCGGTTGCCGAGGAGGGTAGGAGTTCTTATATCTTGTTTTTAAAATTGTTGTGTTGTACAGGACTAACTTCAAATTCGGTATGCACTGGGACGCTTCGGAAAAGAGCCAGCCGGAAGCCCCGCAATGGCTGCAGCAGCCAAGAAGAAGGGCAAATCTACTGAGGTGTCTCCCCGGGGGAAGATGTCACCCAGTCCACGACCTCCTGTGAGGCCGAAGGAACGAGTTGTGGCTGCGGGGTCGACCCCCGGAGCGAAGAGGAGGTCAGAACCGTCCGGGACACCTCCAGCACCATCCAAAAGACTCCGAACAGGGGAAAGCGTTGAGGTAAACCTTAAATGCCTTGTTCATTATTTTTTACGCAAACGAAGTGTGTACTACCAACACTGATTTCTGTTTTCCGTCTTGTGTGATATTCTGAAGGAGCAAGTGGCTCCCGGTCTGCTGGGGTTGGAGGGCGCGGACGTCGAGGAAATTCTGCGGTTAGCTCGGGGAATCATGGAGCTTGGCCGGAAGAATAAGATAGAGGCCAAAGAAGAGCTGGCCGCGGTGGTAAGGGATCTTTGCACGCGCAATGACAGGCTAACTCAGGATCTGACCGAAGCGCGGAAGAGAGCGGTTTTGGTAGAGACTGAAGTAGCGCGTCTGCGCGAGGTGGAGGCGGAGGCCGGAGCCCTTCGTGGAGAAACGGCCCAGCTGCGGGCAGAAATGAAGGCTCAAGAAGCGGCGATTGTCGAAGGCCAGGAGGCAGTGCTGAAAGCATTTGCCGAAAAATTACTCCAGACGACCACATTCCTGGACTTTCAGACTGACTTCGTCGCTATCGGGGACACGGCCACGCGCTCGTTGTTACTGGAGCAAATCAAAGAAGTCTACCCGAATGTGGACGTATACCGTCCAAAGTTCGGGTATGACTATAATGCCGTGGCCGGGGTGGAGGAGGCCTACTACAAAGCTCTAACGCACCTCCCGGAGTGGCCCCTTGTAAAAGCTCTGGCAGAGAAGAAGGTGATATTAAGGGCCGAGGAGGTTGCAAGCTGCGAGGCGGACCAAGACCAGGAATTCCTGGCATTCCGTCGCGGTGAGTTCACCTCTGGACTCCGAAACAAAGAGCCACCCCCCCGTATAGAAGCTGCTGCTGTGGCCGTAGTGGAAGAGGCAGGAACGGCTGAGGGCCGACAGGAGGAAGTGCCCGAAGAGGCCGAGGGGACTAAGGAGGAGGTCAGTCGTTCCCCTCAAATTTGATGTAGTAGATGATAGGAATAAATGTATATCCCTTGTACCGGATTGGATAATGTACTATGATTGTTTTAAAAATAAATTTTGTTGACGAACTGAGTTGCCGTTCCTTGTTTGTTTGAGGTTGATTTCTCTTGTTGATTCCATTGCCTGTTCAGGATACCGCGGAACTGCATGACACGATAAAGAAGCTCATGCAATCTTTAGAGTGGTTCCGCGGAGAGAAGAATAACTTGCAAATGCAAGTAGTGCCGAAGCTAGAAAAGCGGGCGGCCGCTGCGGAGAGAAGGGCGAAGGAGGCCGAGGAGAAAGCCTTTGACCAGGAGTTGAAGTATCTGGCAAAAGTTGCGGAACTGGACCGAGTCCTCATCCATCAAAGAGAGTATGACCGAGTTCGGCTTACTGACATTTGAGGAAGTTGAGGCGCGGGTCGTAGAGATTCAGAATGAGATTTCAGCACTTATGGCGAAGAGCCCAGCCGAGTCCTCGGAGCTTGTAAGAAAGCGAGAGGTGTTGGAGTTACTCCTCAACATGTATGAAGGACTGAAGGGCCGTGGTAGGTGGCGGCCCTCTGCCGAGGAATGCATTGCGAGTTCTAGCCGGAGCCAAGGTGCCTCGAAAACCCCCCGGAAGGGTAAAAAGAAGCCAGCTAGAAAGAGCAAAGGAATTATCATCCGAGAGCCAGTTCCAGTGACTAAGATTGAAGAAGGGCCCGTTGTTGTCGCCGAAGAGGTAGTCGAAGAGCTGGCCAAAGAAATCGAGGTGATGGCCCCCGAGGAATGGGACCCTATGCAATGGGCCCAAACCCCGAGGTCTACCCCGCAGCCAAGTAGTCATGCTCGCACAAGAGACGAAGCTCCCAGACAAGCGCCAAGGACGAGTCCACGGCGTCGGGAAGCCCGCGGAGGGGAAAGAGCCGGAGCCCAAGGCCGAGGAACGACAAGATCCCGGAGGACACGGCGTAGGTCCAGGAATAGGCCTCAACGCCGGAGCGCTGAATACTGGCTCGGAGGCCGTAGATAATTGCTTGTTTGTTTGTTGTTGTTTTTTTTTTTTTTTTTTTTTTTTTTGAAGTCTTATGTAAAAAACTTTTTGGCATAGTTGTGTTTAATGTGCATAGTTGTGTCTAAGGAAAACAACGAGTTACTAACCAGAAGTAATAATTGTTTTAACGGGTGTTCGGGAACACGATATGGACAGCGCCAATTTAAATCTCCCCGGACGGATCGAGCGGGAGTAAAATCTCCCCGGACGGATCAGGCGGGAGTAAAATCTCCCCGGACGGATCAGGCGGGAGTAAACATCTCTCCGGTTAAGCAGGCGAGAGAGTGATATGAGTCCGGGGACGAAACGTGAATCTCCTCGGACGGACCGAGAGAGAGATTTAATTGTCCGGAGAGGAATAATAATAATACGACTGCGTTAGGGCGTCCCCGTAACGTAGAAGAGAACACAGCAAGATGCATAAGCAAAGAGTATTTATTCAATGATGAGTGCCGGAGCAAATTAAAGGATACAAAGAGAGATAACAACGTAAAAGAAGTGTACAATGAGCATAAAGATAAGATGATACTTGTCATTTGGCATTCACAGATAGAAGCGTCTCAAGTTGGTAACATGCCAGCTTCGGGGAATTGGGGTTCCATCGAGATGCTCTAACTGGTAGGATCCGGAATCGTGTGCGGCAACGATGCGATAAGGACCTTCCCAAGAAGAATGTAATTTCCCCTCGGGGGCAGCTTTGCTGGCTGAATTGAGTCGAAGTACTGGGTCCCCGACATTGAATTGAGTGCCTCGAACCCGGAGGTGATGATACTGGGCTGCACGTTGTTTATACTTGGCCTGCTGGATGAACGATTGATCACGACGATATTCAAGCTCATCCAAATTTGCACGGAGAGCTTCGTCATTATTCTCGGGAATCAATGTTACGAGGCGGGGGCTTGGTACGCTGATTTTCGCCGGAATAACAGCTTCGGAGCCGTAAGTAAGGCTGTAGGGGGTCTCCCCGGTAGAGGTATGCGGCGTTGTACGATAAGTCCATAAAACTTGAGGAAGATTTTCGGTCCAAAGACCTTTAGCATTATCCAAGCGTTTCTTTATACCCGCAAGCAGCGTACGATTAGTGACTTCAACCTGACCATTGGTCTGAGGGTGAGCAACCGAGGTGAAAATTTGTTTGATATGGAGCTCCTCGCACCATGACCGGAAGGGATCGTTGGCAAACTGTTTGCCGTTATCCGAAATAATAGTGCTCGGTATGCCAAAGCAACATACTATATTTCGCCAGACGAACTTCAAGATATTTTGACCAGTGATGGCAGTAAGAGGTTCGGCTTCAACCCACTTAGTGAAGTAATCTACGGCGACGATCAGAAATTTCAATCCCCCCGGGGCGACTGGGAACGGGCCGACAATGTCGATTCCCCATTGAATAAATGGCCACGCACTCTGAATTCCAGTGAGCTCGGTTTGCGGCAGATGCTTCACACGAGAGTGCAGTTGACACTTGCAGCACTTGGTTACCAAATCGTGGGCATCATTAAATAAGGTTGGCCAATAATACCCCCATCGAAGAATTTTCTTGGCCAACGTCCGTGAACCAATGTGACTGGCGCAGGCCCCTTCGTGCACCTCCCGAAGAACCTGATCGGCCTGTGCAGGAGCAAGGCACCGGAGATTCGATTGTAAGTACGAACGCCGATACAAAATCCCATCATAGAATGAGTACTTGGGTGCCTTAAGGACGATCTGCCGAGCTCGCAGCCTGTCATCAGGCAAAGTTCCATCCCGGAGATATTGAACAATAGGAGTCATCCAATTCGGATCACTATCTATCAATACCGAGACCGTTGCCTCATGAATCGCCGGATGAAATATATCTTCGACCATAATATCCGGAGATACATTAGTGCGAACCGCGGAGGCTAACTTACTGAGCGCGTCTGCTTTAGCATTCTGAGTGCGTGGTATTTTCTGGATAACAACCGTATCAAAAGTTGACATAAGTTTGAGTGTTAAAGCACGATACCTGATCATCGTTTCATCCTTAGCGACATAAGTATCCTGGATTTGCTTGGACACGACCTCGGAGTCCGTGAAGAGCTCAAGATGGCGAATAGCTAAGGATTGAGCGAGCCGGAGCCCAGCGAGAACTGCCTCGTATTCTGCTTCATTATTGGTCACCTTAAATTTGAATCGGATGACGTACTTAACTTCTACTCCCTCGGGGTCAATGAGAAGCACCCCGGCACCACTTCCGCGAGTTGTGGATGCCCCATCCACATATAATTGCCACTTGCGAGGTGTGGGTACGAGGGTAGCAGGGTGATGGGTACCATCATCTGCAGAAGATTCATGATTATCTCCTGGGGTTTCAGCCAAAAAGTCTGCAAGTGCTTGACCCTTGATAGCTCGGCGGGGAAGAAATTGAATGTCATATTCGCCTAATTCGACAGCCCACTTGGCGAGGCGCCCTGACACCTCGGGCTTGACAAGAATCTGACGGATAGGATGATTGGTCAGAACTCATATTTCGCGCCCTTGGAAGTATGGCCGTAAACGCCGAGCTGCCATGACGAGTGCGAGTACTGTTTTTTCCAACATGGAGTACCGTGTCTCTGCCCCGTGAAGTACTCGGCTTGCAAAATACACCGGATGCTGAACACCATTGACTTCTCGCACAAGAGCGGCGCTAATGGCTTCCGCTATAGAGAGGCTCTCCGGAGAGAGGAACTGATAGAGTGGGCAGTTGCTGCATATGACGCTTTAAGGCCTCGAAAGCCTCGGTGCACTGCGGAGTCCACTCAAATGACTTCGCCTGTCTCAAAATTTTGAAGAATGGGAGTTGTCGCTCCGCTGCTTTAGACAGAAAACGGTTCAAGGCCGCCAAACCACCCGTGAGGCGTTGAACGTCTCTGAACGTCTTCGGGGGTTGCAGATCTAACACATCCCGAAGCTTGGCTGGATTGGCCTGAAGGCCATGCTGCGAAATCATATACCCGAGGAACTTTCCAGAACCAACGCCGAAGGTACATTTCACCGGATTAAGTCGTAAATTGTAACGCCGCAAAGTACGCAACGTTTCCACAATGTCTTGCACACATGAAGAATGTGAGGCGCTTTTTATGACTAGATCATCGACGTAAACCTCAACATTGCGGCCAATTTGATCGCGAAACACGCGGTCCATGAGACGTTGATATGTGGCCCCCGCGTTCTTGAGCCCGAAGGGCATTTTCTTAAAAGCAAAACACCCAAAATCAGTGATAAATGCCGTTTTGAGGGCATCCTGACGATCCATGAAGATATGATGGTATCCCTTATATAAGTCCAAGAAACAAAGCGCCACATGCCCAGTAATGGCTTCGGCTTTTTGGTCGATGGAGGGCAGAGGGTAACAGTCCTTCGGACAATGCTTATTGAGATCGGAAAAATCGACACACATCCACCATGCCCCGCTGGACTTTAATACCATCACTGGATTGGACAACCAAGAAGGGTAATACACTTCGAACAAGATATCTGCATCTAAGAGTTGCTGTACCTCGATTCGAATGGCCGCATTTCGCTCCGGAGCGAATTTCCTTTGTTTTTGCTGTATAGGCTTAACGCTGGGATCGATCTTTAGCTTGTGGGTTATTACATCAGGAGAGACCCCGGGCATATCCAAAGGGGACCATGCAAAGACATCGGAATACTTTCGCAAGGTCTGAATGATGGCCTGATGCAACCACGGCACATCCACGACACCGACAGTTACTGTTTGTTCAGGCTTGGATGGATCGAGCGGCACCTGGACAGTGGTGTCCCCCAATGAGGTACATACATGGGGTTCAAGAGCCGATGATGCCACCTGAAGCTGCTGTTTAGGAAGAACCTTGGTTGTCTTTTTAAGCGCGACGTACATGCACTCCTTAGAAACCCGCTGACTGCCGCGGATAGCCACTTCGCCGTGCGATGTAGGGAATTTTAACGCGAGGTGATATGTGGAGCATATGGCTTTTGCGGGAGTAAGCCAATCCCGACCCAAGATCATATTATACGGTGACGGGGAGTTAACCACGTAAAAATCCACGAAAATGGTTTTTATCGCCGGATAAGTTCCCAGAGACGCCGGGAGAGTGATGACGCCCTCTGTCTGGACTTCACCCTGGGTGAAAGTCTGCAATGGCCCGGGGGCCGGCCGAAGTTGATCCCGAGAAATCCCCATCTTTTGGAAACAGTCGGCGAATATAACACTCACTGCGGCTCCATTGTCTACGAAGACTCGCTTTATTGTAACATTGGCTACAGCCATGTCGATGACGATGGCGTCAGTATGGGGTGTTATCTCTGGAACCGGGTCTCTATCTGTGAAACTAACAGTTTCGGATTGATGGAGGCGCTTATGACGTGGCTCCTCGGGAGGAGGACGACGAGCCTCTGCCTTTAAGGCATTTCGCGAAGCCCCAGTGGGGAGGGCCCCATATATTACGTTTATGACATGAGTGGGTGCATTGTCCCCTGGTCCTCCCGGAGGAGGAGGCGGTGGTAGAAAACGAGGTTGTTGACGATTGCCCGGGTCTTGTCGTGCATAATGGTTAGACCTCGACCGATTATTTTGCCACGGCGGCCGATTTTGTTGCGAACCCCGGTCGTGATAACCTCCACGGTTGTGAGACGAACCCCCATTCTGATTTGTCCGAGGCTTGTCATCAGTCCGCGCAATATATTGTCGCAAGAGACCTTTCCTTAAACAATCCTCAATTTCCTTGCTGAGCTCTCGACACTCTTCCGTCTTGTGGCCATGATCGCGGTGGTACGAACACCACTTTCCGCGGTTTCGCTTTTCAGGCGGAGCGGTCATCCGCGGACAGGGCCGTAAATCGTTCTTGTGAACAGAAAGAATTTCAGCTCGCGATTTTGTCAGCAGGGTGAATTGTGGAATATCCCCTCGAGATTCTGAACGCCCCTGATTCAGACGAGAAAAGGCACTAGGTCGTGTGCTAGGCCCAGCCTGTGCCCTATCGGACTGCCGCTTACTAGCATGTATTTCACGCTTCCGACGAGTTTGCTCCTCGGCCTTGGCATATCTGCACACAGTATTAAACAGTGCTCGGGTCGTGACCGGTGGATTACGAACCAACTCGGTGTAGACTGGTCCGGGACGGAGACCATTCATGAATGCATTGATGATAACATCATCCGAACAGCTTCCTACCTTAAGACTCTCCGCTATAAAGCGGTCAAGAAATTGGGTGACGGTTTCGCCGTCCCGTTGCTCCATATTCATGAGGTCGGCCAAAGTGGCCATGGGCTTCGCACGTGCTTCAAAATGCGTCCAAAAGTGCTCGACAAGTTCTCTAAAAGAGGATATACTATTACGAGGGAGAGAATCAAACCAAACCCGAGCCTCGTCCTGAAGATACTCGGGGAAAATCTTACAGTAGTGAAGACTGAAGAGAGGTAGTATGATCGCGGCTAAGCATGTTGTGCCTGAAAGCTCCAAGAAAATTGGCTGGATCTCCGGTGCCGTCGTAAGGTGGTATGGCAGGCCTTTTGAACCCTTCGGGAAGGGAGGTGGCCATGATTTCTTGAGAGAACGGTGTGATGATATCTCCATTGGCATCAAGGCCCAGGATTCTGTCTAGCTCGACATTGCGTTGGACTCGCTCATACTCTTGAAGATCTAGAGTATGAGGATTGGCATAACGAACTCTTTTAGCCGCGTTAAGTGGACGGCGGCGATCGACATCTGCAGGTTCGTCGTTGCGCTGTCTTGACCCATTAGAACTCCCATGGTCCTCGGGAGAACCAGGTCGTTCCCGTCGCCGATCCTGACGCCCGCGGTGCACCGATTCTTGTCGATCGTGCGAATGCTGACGATGTGGAGGCACTGCGGGATGGGTAGCGTGTCCGGCAGGTCCATCAGGATTCAGGCAATTGGCCGCCCAGTCTTGAAGAACATGAGCATGCTCTTGTAGGAAAGCCTGGAGTAATTCTGGAGTTATTTGAATATTAACCTGCGGCCGAGCGGCAGCGGGATTAGGGTTTTGCATGTCTTGCGGGGGCAGAGGTAAGAATTGGTTGCCCGGATTCATAATCGGGCCTTGGTTGCCCCGCTGATGAGATGTATCCCGCATCGGCGATTGCCTCGGCGGCAAAATTTGATCCACGGGTGGATCTTGGTTGACCTGATCACCCTGGCGAGACTGATTTAAGCGAGTAGTCACCATAGTTTATCAAATACAATGCCAATATCACAATCACTTGCGTTTCCCACAGATGGCGCCAATTGATAAAGCGCAACCCGATATCCAAGAAACTCAACGAAAACCTACGCAAAAAATATGGAAAAACACAAGATGTACGTGGTTCGATCCGGAGATCTACGTCCACGGGCTCAAAATAGCACCTGCCGAGGTGTTTCTTTCACTATCTCTTTGAGTTTACACGTAATAATTTCAGAATACAGAATGCGAACCCTAATTCCGAGTTCCCTTCTCATATTTATACTATCCCCTACTAAACCCTAACTAACTCCTTATTATCGCGCCTATTTTCCGCTGCATGGCGGTTGGGAGCGGATCATGGGCCTTGAATCGCGGAACACGCCATAGGTTGGGCCGCGCCACATTATCTGGGACGACGCGTATTTCTGAACCTTCTGGGCCGGTTAGTGGGCCGAGGTATTAACCCGACCCGAAGTGACTGGGCCATACCTATCAATGGGTGTTTTGTTGGACAAATTCGAGAATACAGATTTTTTTATCGTGTCGTGAGAAAAGAATGGATGAATAATTAAAAAGATATTTGTTGATCAATTTTAAAATTGTATTTATTTATTTGTTTTTTTCTCTCTCTATATTTTTTTTTTTTTCTTTTGGTAGGGAAGGGGGTGGGTTGGTACTTGGTAATTGGAATAGCACCTGAACCTTGACTTTTCTTTAAAACAACTAATATTCCTTAAATTAAAATTATACGTATAAAAATAAATTTACAATTATCGTGAGCAATTCGTAAGTACCTGCTGATGTATTACTAATGCAGTATAGATTAAAAAATTGTCACATAAATAAGTATTTATAAAGGTGCTCACTGTAATTGTGCAACATATCATTCTTTTGTAATAGAGAGCATCAGAGTTTCAATATGAAATGTCATTATTAATTAGGGCTGCTTGCAGCAACCATACAAAATTATCACCAAATTTGCATATAAACACCGAAATTTATGAAGTATATGAGGTGACATTTAAACCATTAAACTTAATTTCTATCCATTTTTTATTGATTTTTCTACAGATGAGTGCCACGTTATTTTTTTAGGGTTTTTTAGTGTAACATGATAATGTTTTTTAGTTTTGTCCATGGTAGAAATGTTGTAAAAAATTCCTCTAAGGAAAGAATATGAGTATCACAAAATCAATGAAATTAAGTTTGGTAGTTTAAGCGTCTATCCTGTATATTTTATATAGCTAGATGCAAAACGAATTTAATATTTTATATGCAAATTCAATAATAATAATTTAGTAAGATTATTGTACTCTATTAATTATAATTTTACCAGGTGTCCGGATTAATTATGAGCCCGGCCCAGTGGGCCCATCACGGCACGATATTACATGCATAATGAAGAACATCTCGAACGGCTCTCACTATTGAAATTGATAGAAATTGCCTATAATTAGGAATCTAAGCATATTAGATAATTTTGATTCGATTCGTGATTTAAATTCGATTAAGATAATTTGAATTGGAAAAGTTTGAGCCCGAATATCATTTTTCTTTTATTTGTTTAAATGTTCAAATTTGATTACATGCATTTTTATTTGATAGGAATAATTCAAATATTCTACTCCCTCGGTCCCAGTTAACTTGTCATACGTTCTACGTTCCATTTCAGTCCATCCCACTTAACTTGTCACACCCATAAATGACAATTAAATGCAACCCTCTCCACCATCAAAATATCCACATTCAATCTCCACCTTAAAAAAAGTCAAAATTCCACAAAATCTGTTTTTTCTTAATATCTGTGCCCGGTCAACTGTAACAAGTTAACCAGGACGGAGGGAGTATTCGTTTATATCATATATTTAAAAATATTAAATAATATATATCTAGATATATGTATATAATACTAAACATTAATTTTTATATAATATATACGGCTATATATTTGAAATAAATTTATATAGATAATATTATTATTAAAAATTGTAATTGAAAAAAAAAGAAAAAAGATCCAATTTTCGTTTAAGATTACTCCTAACACTATGATGGATGAAATCCAATTTTCAGACATAACATATCTAATTGATAAAATTAATGGAAAGAGGTGAAAATATAGGAATTGGAATTTAAGATAAAGATGGGAAACTTGTGAGGATTTTATTTTTGGGGATGGGCTTAATTTTTTTGTACTTTATTATGAGGTACAATTTTATCACAACTTATTTTAAGAAATCAATGCAAAATTTGATAGTACTAGGGAGTCGTTCAAATGGGCTTTAGCACGTGGTTCACCTATGGGTCGAAGTTTTAGTAGCTCGTTATTTTTGCAGCCTACTCTTCAGCGTCTCGCAAAATGGTGAGCTTTTGGGTTTTGGTCTGCACCGTCAACCCCTGACAGGTATATGTCATTCATAGAGTTGTACATTTTATATTATGTTAATTACAGTAACTCCACCCAACTAACAACGTTTTTTGCACATAAACAACTAAACATTTTTTTCTTGGCACCAAACATACAAATTATACCGGGTTTGATATATAAACCACCAAACTTATTTTCCGACTGTTTTTCGTCAGAATTCGGCGACTTGCGCGTGATACCCTTTTAGAGATGTTTTTTAACAAACAACCTTTTTAGTAGGTAGAGTAGATGTTTACCTTCAACAATGTAAATTCTATATATTGGAGAAGATAACTGCTGGTGATTGAAATGAATTGTTAAGTATAAGAAAGGTGTGAAATTTTTTACACTTTTGACTACTGGAAAGGTTGTTTAGAAAAAAAGACGCCTTTAAAATTTTATCACGCACAAATTACGTGCAGAATTCTAGCAAAAAATGGTCGAAAAATAAGTTTGGTGGTTTATCTGTCAACCAGAAAATAAGTTTGGTAGTTTATTTGTCAAACCCATATAGTTTGTACGTATCAGTACAAAAAAACCAAGTTTAGTGATTTATGTGGAAAAATATTAATAGTTTGACAAGGTTGTTATAATTAATTCTTTTATATTTATATTTGATGAATGTTGAAAAATTAAACCTTCGGATTTTTTAGATTACGAGTTGTTTAATGGTTAAGTTATCTACTAAATAGATTTTATAAATTAGTTATAGTCCATTTTCTGAAGGGAATGGATAGAAAGAGGGGAGAGAGATAAATTTACTATGCATATACACGATATCATATACAAGTGTACAAATTGTACAAGTTGCAATATTATTTTAATTTTTTCCTCTAAATATCAAATATGTAAGAGTCACAATTTGGGAGGATTTTTTCGCTATTTCTATGATTTGTTGAGGCAAGATTCACATGTCAAACACGTGACAATCATTTTGTTATTGTCAAATTGCAACATCCATAGAACTGTGAATCTGTCTCAATAACTCATGGAAATAATAAAAATCACCTCAATTTGGCTTGTGATTGTGATGTATTCGATATTTGGACGGAAAAATTAGAGTGAGTTTAACTTTTTTTTAATGTTTTAATTTTAATATAACAAAAATTATTTGTAAGGAATTTATGTTATTTAAATGAAATTCCACATAGGAAAGGGAAAAGAGGAGAGAGATAGAAAACTCGTAACAAATTCTCAGATTCCCAAAATTCCAAGTCAGCGGCAGCTTTCGAAAACCTGGAAATAAATCTCCCAAAACTTCCGTATAAACCCTAATTTCATCTTAATTTCTCAACAATATCTCGATTAATTGCATCTCTCCCATATTCCTTCCCTAAATTGGAATCCATACGTCAAATTCGGCTGCAAATTTCGGAATTTTGGATGACTCGACGTTTTCCTCAGTTAGGGTTCTTCTCGCCTCGGTAGGGCATACGAGAATGGGGGCAATTACCAGCAACAGAAAGCGAAGGGACGGCTATTACAAGTCATTTGCTTCATTTTCATCCCCAATTGATCTATCGTACGTTCACGTTGCGAAAAAGCCCAAGCTTTCGCCTTCTATGAATCAAAGTGCGCAGCGAAATTATAGGCCCGTGTCGTCGAGTTCTGTCGCTGCAAGAATTTCTCAGTATCCGGAAACGAAGCGAGGGATTTTAAGAGAGGTTCACGCGCCAGTAAGAAATTCAAGATTTAGTTTTAATTTTATTGGTAAGAGGACTGAATCTACTTCTAGTTCTAGGGAAAAACCGGCTGATCCAATGGGGATATTTAGTTCGTTTCAGCGGTTATGGAACTATGAAAAGGCTAAGGATTCAGCAATGAGAACATTGAGGTTTGTTAAAGGGAAACTGAAGGAGAAGGAGAAGGAGAAGGAGGTTATTGAGGTTGATAGTGACGATGAGAACCCGGATAATGTTTCTAATGACTCTAGCATAGAGGTGGTGGAGGTTGTGGATCTTGTAGGAAATGAGTGGAAGGGGGGACAAGGGGCTGTGGGTAATTTTCAGGAAATGAATGCTAGAACTGCGGAGACGGGAGTGCGGTCTTTAGATTCTTCTGGAATTACAGATGTAAGTAATGCAGTTGCCAGGGTAGATGATTCCGGGGTGCCTTCGTATATTAGGTTGCTGGAGTCTGCAAGAAAAAGAGATGGTAAGCTTGCTAACTTAGATTTTGACATTGAAATGACGGAAAAGCGGTTTAAAGGGCTTCAACTATTTCGGCCTCCAAAGAAAGAAGGGCTAATCAAGAAGGTGGGTTTGGATTGCTGTTCTTTGTGAATTCATATTTAATCATGTCTCACCTTTCACAATGGCCTAACTATGTATGGTATTTCGATTGCATTTATTTGTAGGATGAGGAATGTTTTGTACCTCTTACTAAAGAGGAAGAGTCTGAAGTTAGTCGTGCCTTATCCAATTCCAATAGGTATAGTGTTTACTCTTCATTTGAACGGGGTGTCTATGATTTACTTATTTATTAGCTTCTTAGCCGTAATTAACCTTTGTAGGAGAAGAGTTTTGGTCACTCATGAGAATTCGAATATTGATATTACTGGAGAAAATTTACAGTGTTTGAGACCTGGAGCATGGCTTAATGATGAGGTATTTTTGGTCTTTATTTGCATGTTTGCATCACATGAATTCACACGATATTGGTGGAGATTCTGAGTCTGTTGTTCAAATGTTAAAATGTGATTTTTCTATGTTGTATTTGCTTGCTTTGCAGGTCATCAATTTGTATCTTGAATTATTGAAAGAAAGGGAGAGAAGGGAGCCAGAAAAGTTTTTGAAATGCCATTTCTTTAATACTTTCTTCTATAAGAAGGTTTGCTCATTGTTCTCAGATATGTTATTTTATATGATTCATCTGAAAAGCATACATGCGAAAATGATATCTGACTTTGTCAATCTGTTATTTCTCAGCTGATTAGTGGTCGGGGTGACTACAATTTTTCATCAGTTCGGAGATGGACTACAAAGAAAAAGCTTGGATATAGCCTGTTAGATTGTGACAAAGTACAGTACTAGCCTCCTTCTTTGTGTTCTTTTTTCTTTATTTAATTTATAGTTTTTTAATCCTATATTTGGAGTTTACCTCATTCCACGTTTCTCAATTTTCTTAGATCTTCGTTCCTATACACAAACAAATTCATTGGTGTCTGGCAATTATCAACAAGAAGGACAAAAAGTTTCAGTATCTTGATTCACTCGGGGGAGTTGATCATCATGTTCTGCATGTACTGGTACAATTTTTCACCTGTATAATTTTTTTACAGTTAATTATATTTGTGTTTCCATTTATTTGCTTATGAAGATTCGGGAGTGTCTTTTATGTGTTCTGGAAAACATTATACATGCATGGCTGTTGTATTCCCACATGGATCTCATAGTAGCTCTGAGTGTGTGAGCCCCATCTTAATAGCTTTTGACATTTAACAGAGTTTCAATTTGAGAAATAAGAAAGACTAGGTAGGCAGTTTATGTGGCAATAAAATGGATTTGGAATTTTGAACTCTTGTTGCTGCATCACTTGGTCACATCATGTTTGTGTTATCTCCCAATTAACTTGTTTTGTGTATAAATTTTATTAGTTGTTTTAACATCGATGCTCTAAGTGCCAACTCCTCTATTTATGTCGGTGATGCTTTTGCAATCTCATGCTCGCTCTACTTGACATGGTTAGGAGTTGCTTGACCTCCTCTATTTTCTGCAAACATGCAGTTTGTCCTTTTGTTATTTTGTTGAGGGAATGGGGAAGGAATAGATGTGTGCATGGCCTTACTTTTTAAGATGGTAATAGTGTGAGCTGATTCTTCTTAGAGTGGAGCAGTATCTGTCCATCTCACCGAAGAAATTGCCAAAATCATTCTAATCACCATTCAGGAAGATTGCATTGATGTCTCCTGGGAATAGCATCCCAATTGTTATGTGGCATTCAGAATTAGTTCATGTAATGACATTGCACACTTTTTGGCAAGCTGGTTTTGGCCTTCTTTACTAAGTCATGACGTTGAAACTCTGAAATGCAGGCTAAATACTTTGTTGATGAGGTGAAGGACAAGTGTGGAAAGGACATTGATGTTAGTTCATGGGATGAAGAATTTGTTGAGGACCTTCCGGAGCAGGAAAATGGGTAACTTATCAAAACTTTTTGAGTAGATTTTGAATGTGTGAATATCAAAAAATGAAACATCAATCTGAGAGATGAATACAATCTGAATTTACTAAGTTAATTTGAATTGAACAAGGTGCTTACACATAGAACCATCTTGTGACTCAGGCTGGCATATTGAATGTTCAAATATCCTCATCCATACAATGTGTGTCGATTTCATTTTCTTGCGACTCTGGCTGGTATATTGAATGGTCTAATATCCTTATCCATACATTGTGTGCCGATTTTGTTTTCTTTAATACTTCAATGTTAGGTTTCTCGAACTTCACTATGATTCTTTCCCTTCCTTTGAATGAAAGAGATGGTAACTGTAGTGAAGGGGAAATGTATTTGTATCATTACGTAGCAAAAATGCTGGAAACAAAACTCAGGATGTCAATCGCCTGTGAGATAGTATAATTTACTGTCTTTGACCTTCTCATACACAGACCTGAAGCATCATTCCACCTTTCTTGAAATTAGTCATGAGTAACTCCTGAAACTTTGATTTGTTTTCCAATCATGCAACTTCATGCTTTTATAGGTTTGGTCCAGGTTTTATTCTTTGCCTTACTATTCTGAAGGAATATGCTCAGTCGATACTTTACTTATGCTTTCTTTTTTGTTCTTTAGCCATTTTTTCTATATCATTATATGAGAACTTGTATCCATTACTTTGCAATATAGTGCTACTCTAAATTAGTATAAATGACTATATTCCTAGTTATGGTGTACACATGTAGAAAGAGTATTGTAATCCTTGTTTCGTTCTTCATGATCTTGCAATCCTTCTTCTCTAAATAAATTTCCAATAAAATACAATCATTTCCCAAACCAATTAAGAAGCTGTAATTCTATAGTTATGTTTTTCCGTTACCAATTGTGGCTGTTACATTCAGTTTGGTCTTCAGTCATGATATACTATAATTGAAGATGTTGAATAGGGGTTGTGAAGCATGTCATAATGTCTGTATTCAAATCCTTCTGCAAGAAATAAAAAAAGCAAAAAATTATAATTATATTTCTTTATTTTGATAAAGCTCTCTTAAACAGGTTTGACTGTGGTATGTTCATGATCAAATATGCTGACTTCTATAGCAGAGATATCGGACTCTGTTTTAACCAGGTAAGGCTTAATCTGCAGTTGTATATTGTTGTTGTTGCTTCCATACCATTTCGATTGGAAGGGCAAAAAAGCATGATGACGACTAATGTGTTAAGACCTTTCATTGTAAATCAATCTTTTGCTTGGAAAGTTGGTATATGTGTTAATTTCAAAACCTAGCTTCGAGGTTTGGCCTATTTATGAGAGAATGCTGTTATGTTTTGAATGACTCGTACCCCGTAGGCCTTGTTTACTTTGTTTGATTAGGTTTGATTTCACCAAATTATCACCAAGGATGAAAATATCGTTGTTCTTTAAAATATTGATGTTTCAATTTTACGGTGATTTCGGAGAAATATCGGTATTGGTAGAAATATCGGTACAATTTTAAAAAAATATTAGGAAATATATTAAAAATCTAAAAATTTAACATGATATTTTTTAAATTATTATAACAAACTTAAATACATATACCCATCATAAAATTTGATGGAAATGGATTTTGACCTTTTTTCATACACCATTACTAGTTACTAGTACGTAAATATTATATTAAAAATCTGAAAGGTTAACAAAATATTTTGAAAATATTATAACCAACTTTAATAAATAAATTCATCATAAAATTATAAATAAAACAAAATATTTATTAAAAAAAATTAAAATAACTGATTTTAATACCTAAATTCATCTTAAAATTAAAAAAACAAAATATTTATAAAAAAATGAATATTGTCTAGCATTATAATATAAAAATTGAGAATTTGTAATATAAAATCTGTTACATTACTCTTGTCAAAATATAAAAATAAAAATATAAAAAAAGCATAAAAGATTAAAAACAAATAAAAAAGATATAAAAAGATTTAAAAAAACGTAAAGGATTAAAAATAAATAATTAAAGTAAAACAGAATTACAGAAATTAAAAATAAGAAACCACTTAATTAGTTGGGCCCACCATAATACCACATCCTAAATATTTAAGAAGAAAAAACAGAAAGAGTAAAATTCATAGACAATTACGCAGAGAGAAAGATAACAAATATATATAGATACATATTTATGCATATATCAGGGACGCAAATATGCAGAAATAAACAAAACGGAAGTCCTGACGAGATTTGCAAGATTTTGACGAGATTTATCAAGATTCTTACCAAAATGAACAATAATATAAGCGAAAAGAGATTTGCCGAGATTTTCGCTGATTTTTCGGTTGAGAAATTGACAGAAATGGCTTACAGCTTCTTTTCATGTCGGTTACTGAATTTTTGCAAGATTTGTGTCCTTGACTATCACATGGTATCCAATGTTCACTTTGAAAGATGGTTTATGACTGGATACCTCAAGGTTCAACTATTGTGTTGTGAAATACATGATCCAAAACAGGGTATATAATCAATGCAGGATATTTCAGTCTATTAACTTCAATGCTTGCTTCCGTTCATCCCCAATAACTTTTCCTTGGATTCTGTTTCTTACCCAAAAGAAACCTCTTCCTTGGATTGATAGCTCCTATCCATACCCTAACCTGTGAAGTAAAGTGGAGCATGGTTATTATCCCATGAGGTCTGGATATGTGAAAAAAATGAAGCCTTTGAGTGCTATAGACACCCATGGGGTCTGTATTTTTCTTTTATATACCCCACTTAATAGCAAAATAGACTCAAGTGAGGTACCTGTAACTTACAAACTTGGTAGGTCTTCTCCTCCTTTTTCAGATGAACACATCGCGTCTCAAGGATAGTTTTGTAATTATTATTGTATTTCTCAACTGTACCTAAGATTTAGGTCATTAGGATGACTTGCTTAAATTATATGTCATATTTAATATTTTGCCGAGTACTTTTATGGTACTGCAAGGTTCATTTCAGTGCTTGTGATTAGATAATGACAAGAAATCAATTGTGATTCATGGTTTTTCTTCATGTAATGTTTGTAACTTCTCATATTGATGCATTGAACATTTCCATGAGGTACACGTCTAAATTAACCTTATTTTTCCATTATTTCCCCCTGTTTTCATAAGTTTTTTCCCTCGACTGTAGATTTCAGAAATACAGAATTTTCATACTTCTTGTCTTTGCCTGACTTTCTGGCTATGGTGTGATAGATTCACCTCAATTGGTCTGTGGAAACGGACTTTGTTCACAAAATATTAAGTGACCTTTCTCCACAAGGAACTTGATTCTCGACTGAAAACTAATTCCACTTTAAGAGTCTGATGCTGACTATTTTTCTTTCAAAAATAGGAACACATGCCATATTTTAGGCGGCGGACAGCTAAGGAGATATTAAAATTGAGAGCCGACTGATGACTGAACAGTTTACCTCATTTTTGGTTGGTCTGAAGGCAGAAAATATGTGCATCGATCTATCCTATTATTATACTGTAATATAGGTGATTACTCGGACGGGTTGTGCATAGTCACTGTGGAATTTTTGGCATTCGGCGGTGCTCTCGCTAGTAATTTCAGCTAAAGCACAAAGGTAAATTTATATCTTGGCTGTAATTGGAATGCAGTTGCTGAGGGACTAACGTGATGTTACCTCACGACGGTTTGATGGTTTTTTTTTCTTCAACCCCTCACCCCCCTCTCTTGACTCCTTATAAATGTGTGTATAGTGAACTCTGAGAGTGGGGAGATTTTTTGTCTTGACAAATGTGGATTGATCTTTCAAAGAAAGGATTGGTTTATTCCTCAGTTTCTTTTGTGAAATCTAGTATATCTGCTGTAAGAAATCTTGGTGTAGTATTGATTATCTGAATATTATAGTTTGAATCTCATATCGTTGTATCGTGTATGAAAAGAATATCACGTAAGCAGATGCTCACGGTAGTTTTGCAGAATATTATTATTTACATTTTATCATACAACGAAACCGGAGGTTTATTGTGCTGGGGCATATTGTGTATAGAGTTTTCGCTCACATTCATTTGTATAAATTCGATTTTTACTTGAACAATTATTCACTCTTGAATCTATTATTCATTTCTTCCCTCACGTTCATTTGTATAAAAGCGACGATGGTGAATGCAGCAGAAAAAGGCTCTGCATGTTATAGTTTTTTATACAATAGGGAACTGATATGTTAGTAATTAATATTTAATTAATACTTTCAAATGTAATCGTGTTATTGCTTAATATTAATAATTTTCTAAACCTTTAGTAATGATTTATATACGAAAATATCTCTGTACTTATATACATTTTTGTATATAATTACTGGATTTCTCATCACAGTTCAGCTGGTTGAATCAACTCATCTCATAGAGTTTTGTTTGAAAATTGTAAGTTTATTTTTTACCAACTTGGTGTTTCTTTTTCTGATTTCATATAATCCAATCATACAAGTAATTATATTTGGGGCACGAAAACGAGATATTGACGACAAAACATGACTTATTCTGAGGCGAGATTTGTTGAAACATAACTCTTATTATGGAATACTGGAGTATTACCTCTGTCCCGCTCTAACTTGCCTACTTTCCTTTCGATTTGTCTCAACTTAATTTGTCAGTGCACAAATGACAAATTTTTCTTACAATCTTCACCCTCAATTTCCACCTTAAAAAAAATCAAAGATTTCACAAGATCTAATTTATCTTAACTTCCCCGATCAAAGTAAACAAGTTAGGTCAGGACGGAGGGAGTATTATTTACTATGGGGAAAGAGCATATGACAAATCTCAATTCATTGACATTTCAAACTTTGAGATTCAATCTAAAATTCAATATTATTGTTTGGATTATTATGAATTCGAAAATTCATGATTTCATTTGAAATCATTGATTTAGATCCACCCATTCCAAATCACTCGATCCAAACACAACCTTAGTGAAATTGAAAATGACAATTAGTGATAATGATTCATTTATTCATGAAGCATTTATACTTGTATCAAATTCTATCAGCAGCAAAAATGGAGAAAAACTATACGCCAAATCCACTAATCAAAGCAAGAATCACATTGAATCCAATAAATTTTAAACCAAAAAGCTTGGAACATGCAAAATCGTCATAAAAATTAAAAAAAACTTTCAGAGAGAACTCTTCAAATCACAAGATATTAGAAATGTACAGTCCCCAACAAAATACTGGTCAGTTCACAAATTCACATCCTCCTCCTCAACAAATCTTACATTTTTTCCAGCCACTTTTCAGATACACAAAATACAAACAGACATCAGGTAATTGATTGTATGTGTAATGGGGCAGTAAAAGTAGGGCTATATTTGGTACAATAATAACAAGAACATTATTCGATCGGCTCAGAAGTGATGCTTAGCGAATTACCCTCTTTCGGCTCAGTATTTCCTGCTCTCTTAGCCGATGCTGGAACCTAGCCAGGCGAGCTTGGAGGCTGACTAGGCTAGCTGCTTTGCGGGAGAGGACGAAGCTTAGTTGTGTTACGTAATTATCGATGTGGCTACCTGGTTGATCCACTTCGGCCAACAGCTTCATTTCCTGGAACACAAAGCAGACAAGTCACTCTTATGGATCGGCGTTTGTTGTAGGACTGGGAAATTATGTTTGGAAAAATAGGTGTGGTATTATTCTGTGGACTGGAATACTGATAGAAATTAACAAGCAACACGCCCGAAGGGGTTATGCTGATAGATAATTAGATGTACTATCGAAATGCTCCCCTGTTCGAAAAATAATATCAAAAGAAATATCATGTTTATGCAACGTATCAACCGAACAAATGTACTTGTTACAAACCATCAATTTTCACTTCTGCCCCTTTGTTTATTGTTAGTTTGAATTATTCAATCACTTCGACTCAAAAGCATCTTGCCATAAGGATATTACTAAAAGTTTTAGAAGCAAGAGGAAAAAAAGGTTTTAGTAACAAGAGTCTAATGCAAAGGGAGTTCTTATATATGTGTGTGGTTCGATAATTCCACAAATGGGGTAAATTAGGATTTAAAGGACGAGAATTGTTGTATAAACAATAATTGGGAACTGGAATTTGAATTGACGAAATTCTACTTTTCAAACAGATTGGACAAAAAAAGTTTTAGAAACAAGACTCGTTTTCCAGGACAGACGGAATATTATATATCTGTATGCATGTATGTGTGTGTATGTGTGACAATAAGAACCCACCAAATATTGGGGAGAATAGATAAGAATTGTTGTAAACTGGGATATTAGTTCTGAACTGGGAGTTCCAGAACAAAATATAGCCGTACTAATTTAAGTTAAAGCTTAAGATTCAGGTTCAAGTTCTTCTAGACAGAGTTTAGTTGTTCGCTTTTCTCAAGTCATTCTGATATTCAATAAAAATGACATTTCATCCAGTAAAACAAGAATTTAAACTGATTCTTCAATCAAATTACGGCTGATATCAAGTAAACTACCAAAAATGGGAGAAATTAATTACCTCACGAACTATTTCCATAGTATCTTCAATCTCCTTCCGATGGGCTGCAATGAGGGCCTCTTCCTCCTATTTAGAAAATATTTGAGCATTTGATTAACATGAGCACATAATAGACACTTCTAATGCAAAAATAGTTTAAAACCAACCTCAAGTATCTCATTGATACTCCCATCAGGAGGGGTCTCAGCTTCGTGTTGTCTAGTACCAGTAGTATTTGCATTAGAATTGCTCATATTCTGCTGCCTATAACTACTGAATGACGTATCCACATTATCAGAGTCCTTTCTTGACCCATACCCCTGCTTCTCAAGCCTCTCGTCCCGGTAAGTTTTTTGCCGAGGTGGAGATACTTTTTGCACCTTCTCTTCTACATCAGTTGAACTCTGTGTATATCCAAATGAAGACATCTTTTGACTAGAAGAACCCTTATAAGAGTTTTTAACATCTAGCCGCTCCCGTTCCAAACCACTAGCAGCCACTGCACTCTCCTCACGGCCATTAAAGTTAAAATTGGAAGAAATACTAGGAGGAGGTTTGTCATCTTCGGCGGAGAAATTGAAAGACGAACTTTCCTTCTCTGCAACTCTGCGACCTGTGTCCACTACTTTAGAATCATGAGGTTGCTCATAAATGTCCTCTGTCTCAGCTGCTGCAGATGACGTCGCCGCTGATGAAGATTCCTTGCCACTAGGTGGCAATGAACTAGCCTGATCCTTTTTTGGGTTCCCACTTTTCGAGAGACTCTTGACCCTGTCAATGAAAGTCCTTTTTTAGCTTAATCCATGAGAGAGACAGAGAGATCAACGTTAAGAAAGAAAACTCTCACCTATCAGCATATCTCAAAGTATTGAGAGTGTGCTCACAAGAACCAGCATTTGGAGAAATGCAAGAGATCATAACAGTTCTTGAATTGCCCACAAAGGAGTCACGAAGAACCTCTGTAAGTTTACTTCCACGAAATGGGATGTGAATCTGATCGTTGTCGAGAGCACGAATGCACTCCTTCAGTGCCAATAAACTTTTGTTGATTTCTGCTCCTTCAATCCTGTACACCAACAAAAACATAGCATCTGTAGCTCATAAGACACTGAGCTAGGCAGAAATAGGACACAAGAAATGAAGAGTTCCACTCAATCAAGCGTTAGAAGCTATCTTCAAATGGTAGAGAAGGATGTTCCGGAAAAGGCAAAAAGACTAAATTCCTTCAAGAAGTTATTAAGGACCCGCTTGGTTGGGGGGTTAGGGGTAAGGAATGAGAATGAATGAAGACTCATTCCCATTTATGGTGCTTGGTACATAATAAATAAGTTAATCATTACCCCATTTTATTAACAATTTCCCCCATTTCATTCCCAATATGATTGACCCCTCATTCATACCCATTGCCATTGCCATTGCCATTGATGATTTGCAACTAAGCGGGCCCTAAGTTCTGCTAAAGAAGCATTTCTTCAGGAGAGACTCAAACCAAAAGATGGAGTAAACAGAAGCGCCATGTACTTGGCATTCTACATCAAGGTCACGAATATGTAACCCACCATCCCACCCCACCCCCACACCCCCAAAAGATATATATCCCTACCCAAACTTCAGAAATTGAGTGTCCTAAGAAAGGAACAACCAACAGATAATGTTTTACTTCGTCATGTCTGATAGGATAGTTATCATAATATTTTTCTTCCAGTATCAGCTAAGTATAATACTGTTTACACTTTCCTACTCACAGAAAAACATGTATTACATATTTTCTGCTCAAATGTGGGACTACATGGCACCGCAATTCAAATAGCAGAGTTCACAGGAGGATTATTAACGGACGCAAGAATAGCCCAACATGGAAACTGATACTGATGAATGATTTACAGCTGTGGCAACCAAAATTTAGTATAGTTTGAACACCATCCTCCACCAAAACCTTGCTTTTAATACCAGAAAAACACATAAATTTCATATTCTTCTATCATTTGGCTAACATATAAGCATATAAATCTTTTTTCAGAAAATTCATTGTTTTCAAGACAACTTGAGATAGAAATTGCTTATCAATGTGGAGCCATCAAATTTCATTATGCTGCAACCATAAGACACTCACCCAAAGGAACATAGGAGATAATGAAAAAATAAGAGAAATGACGGAAAATGGAAAAATATACACTTTGCCAGACAAAATCAAGGGTGTCATGCAACAAAACAGAAAATAGTGCTTGCAGGTAACAGCAGAAATTAATACCGTGTTTGTCGATCATTATCTGTAGTGTCAGCACCCCTCTCACTACCAGCAAGATCAATAAAAGAAATCTTGCCCACGACCCTCCCAATCCTGGATTCATTTGCATCATTATTATTAAAGTTTCTTTTAGATTCTTTCACCTCAGGGTGCTTCTTTACAGCCAATTGCAAAATGGCATGGGATCTTGAAGACTCCTCATTAGCACCAGTAGAACCAGTACTTCTAGCTGCATTTCCCCTCTCAATATATTCTTTCACAATAGCCACATCTGAGACTTCAAACTCCTGCAGTCCAACAATGCAAACTTGTTGTCTGCCGTCTTCTCTCATACACAATTTCCTGCATTAGGATTACTTGTTAAACAACATATGATTGTGTCCATGTGTTCCTTTTAAGAATCCATAAAATAGTTAGCTTACATGTATCCATAATCAAATTTAGGATACAAGGAATCAAATTTAGTTGTTTCATTAATTTGTAACGAGATTTACTAAAACATACTACAGAAGATTCGAGTGGTGTATGTTGTTCTAGTCATTTGTAGTGAGATTTACAAACAATTACTACAGAAGATTTGAGAAATTTATGAAAATCAAATACAAGATAAAAGATACCAAGTAAGAATATTAACTTCCTATCACTGAGGAGATCATAAAGTTTTCCTCCATATATTTCAAAATAGCTCAGCCACAACTTGAATCTTTGATTGCGATAAACTGGCTGATGCAGCAATCTGACAAGGTCTTCTGCTGCTCTAATAGGTAATGGCTGCATGGTGAATGTTTTGCCACTTCCTGATAAAAAATGTTGCACAAGTGAGTTAGTAACCTAACAGAATTTATAGATTCTATGATAAACAAGACTGAAAGAAGAAATTTGCACACTTCAGTTTGTTGATGACATCAAAAAGCTGAACACAATCATTGGCTCGATCTCTAAGAATGTTTCTCGATATTAGGACAGAAAATATATAAGTTTCATTGTTTTAAATGACAAGTATATAAATAAATATATATAAATATGTGTGTGTCCATATATATAAATTTGAAGCACGTGGCAACAAACCACAATGTAGGGTCTTCTTTTTTCACTATCTCAGATATCTTTCTACATAAAATAAAATGGAAAAAATCAGGACCAGGACTCTCCATGGCTATGCTTGGTTTCAATTTGTATAATGTTTTTTCATCTTCCAGGAATAGAATGTCCTGTGGCATTTTGTTGTTTTGAATATCTTCACGTCTTAGATCATCACTTAAATTCAAATCCAATAAATGTTCGCACATACCATTCCATAAGAAAAATAATAATGATTTACATATTTCATTAACTACCTTAACATATATGTATATATTTTCCAATCACTATCTTAATATCATAATATATTACATACAAAAAAACACTTTAATGCAAAGTCACTAGCACAACAAAATCCGATATGAAAAAGTCATGTACAACAGAAAACACTAGTCTAAAAATGGTTCCTCAAACCACATTTCCAATTGAAATACGTGCACCATCTTTCCAACATTAATTTAACACCTTTTGGTTCTCTTAATCCCATACTTCAAGAACATACTTCCAAAATATTTTATCCACAACACCTCAAATAGCATCAAATATAGCATTGCTAACTTGCCAGGATAGTGTACAGCTGAAGATGCTAGAACATTGCACAACGAAATGATTGTTTAAATCCTCATGCACCTTTTACTTGCATTTAATTTATAATTTAAAATAGGTACAACGACAATTCTAAACCACCTTTTCGTGTAAGATATCCTATTTCAGTCAGAACTTTCTGCACAGAGCAAATACTGTCGATGGAATTTAGTTTCTAACTAAACCAATTTTCAAAGAATCAATTATCATAAGCTGCTTCCGCAACAATGCAAGAATATAGCACCTTGATTTCCGTCTGCTTAGTTAGTGGAGTTGTATACAATCTAATATGTATACAATTGGCCAGTAACAAGTCCAGATAAACGCGGAGTTTTGGTGCTATGTTGGTCAATAGCACCATTAAAAATATGTTCATGATGGCTTTTAGGCCTGTGACAACCAACCAACTATGCACAACACTTCACATAGATATTGTGTCCATGTAGCCAACCCCACAAGTAGCAGGAAGGGGCTTAGATGATGATGATGATGATCAGCATAACACAAAAAAATACAGTCTGCATAATATTTCTTGGTCAGGGAAGAAAGTGAAACAACATTTCTTCATCTGGAATTGAGCAAGAATGTAGTGCATTACACAGTTAAAAATATGAAATTATGGACATTTTCCTGGTGGACATAGGGCATAGAGCATCAAACATTCTAGGTCTGCACCTCAGTAAGACGATAAACCAATGGCATACAACCAAAAAAGGAAAGAGACACACACCTGTCTGACCATATGCAAAACATGTTGCTTTGGTACGTTGGAAAATGGTGGGTATAATTGGCTCTACAGTCTTGCGGTATACCTGCTTAGACATGTAACAAGAATCTTAGTGAATACATATAAAGAAACTAAAATACATATTGAAATGATATGTGTTAGATGATTAAATATATTTTTCTGCATGAAGTTATCCTTGAAGAAGCTTATACCTCATCATTCGTCACTTGCTCATCCAGGACAGCGTCAAAACAGAACTCGTGTCTTTCCACATAGGCAGTCAAGTCAACCTTTGGCATGATTTTTAAATGTGAGTTCCCAATGTCAGAAAAATATAATATAACAAAGGTAGGTCCATACTAATAAATCTCAAAATATACTAGTAAAAGAATGTTACAATATTAACGACATTTCCACACCTTTAACTTGGGCTCGTGGACTGTTAAATAGGAATCATCATACACAGCAACAATGTCTTCCTCCTTGCGCGAAAGTTCCTTCTTGTTCAGAGGCCTCTTGCGAACCTGAACACAAAAGAAAGATTTAATTTTTATTGTGTCTACATTGTTAAGAAAGCCATTCCACCAAGTAGCATAATTGCAGTAATCCAGAACAACAGGGAGGTACAGCATACCACGACTTTAATCTTAGCCACATTGTTTTCCCTTGTACTGATCTCTTTTTCATTAGCAGATGATGCAACAGGAGGTTCTGTATCTGTTTGTCCTCTCGGCTGCCTGCTGGGGACACCATCAAAGTCACTTTCCATGGCTTTGGTCACAGCAGGCATGAATGGCGATGGCTCAAATGGCTCTGAGATAACATGCTGAAAAAAAATGGAAGAAGAAGTAGTTAAGATTCTTGGCCTGCATGTTTCTAGTTTCTACTGGAAGGAAATTATTTTCAAAGGCATAGTAAGTGTGACATACATCAGATAAGAGCTCCGTATCATCCATAGAATGTAGATCCAAAAGTCCAGCTCCAAAATCCCCCCTAAACTCAGGAGAATAATATCCCTCTGATGGAGCAAATGCACCTGAACTTTGGGCACTTGGTGTGTAAGGCTCAGAAACAGTTTCACCATTAAAGTTGAGATTCCTCATTAATTTAAAAAGCCTCTGCTTCTCTTCTGCAGACTGTGGTCCATAGCCCTTCATATATCACCACTCTCCCAATTAATCATGAATTCACAAAGCCAGTACACGCAGAGAGCGACAAATAAATCACTTAACAAAAGAAAGCAGCATACAGGTCATGGTAATGTGTCCATAAAAACTGTTATTCAAAACCATATATGCACGACATGATGTCATGCAACTCAAGTACACCAATGCTTCCAATTACCCACATTCCACACTCCCAAAGAAAAGAAAGAATGCACTTACAGCATAAAATACAGTTAAAGTGAACATTTTCAGATTGACAGAAAAAGGGCACAGAGAGACAATCCTTACCTGCATCAAGAGGTTAGGGAGCAGGCGATTATCGACTGCATTGGACGCCATTGGAGAGGCCAGATGCTGCAATCCAGCAGATTGGAGCCACCGCGCCATCACAGCATCTCCCGCATCTCCACCGGACACCCCTGGTCCTGCATTATCATAGAGAGCGGTGGCTGCCGCCGCGCTGCTCTGCTGCATCTGGCCACCCACGTGGCGCATCGTTCTTTTTTGCGGAGCCAATTTTCAAGATCTACTTTCCCAAACTTCCAAAAACGAAAAACACAACAAAATTCAGACAAGAAAAAAGAAGAAAAAGATAAATAACTTATATCCCCAAACATACGAACAATGAATAAACATAATGAGAGAAGAATAGAATCCATACGAAGAAAAGGAAAATTTGAACAGCAGCAACACATCAACGTCCTTCCGGCAAGCAAAAACCGCAATCAATTCAATTTAATCCTCAATTCGTCACTGATAATTCCGAACGCCTAAAACCGAATACCCTAACAATAATCACCGAAACAAAAAAATGCATTTCAATTGAAATACATAAAACTAAATTTAATCAAACAGAAAAGCAAATCCATGTCTTCTACCAATCAATTGCACATGAAATGAGGACAGATCTGAGATTTTCCGAAAAAAATAATTCTCGTTGAGATTGCTTGAGAGAGTGGAACGGAGCGTCAGATGATGATTATATATATGTATATTAATGTATGTATATATCTACATCGCCATGTATTTTGGTTTTGCTTTAACTTTGTTGGCAGAAATTATATATTTTTGGAAGAGAGTTATATATACAGATATATACGTGTACATGCTGCATCTGCAATCATATCTCACAATAATGGGTGGTGCTCTAACTTTTTGAAATGACGATTAAACGGCTCATTTTGGAAGTTAATTATAAGACGTTTGTGCAGTTTTTACTTTTTTAAATATTAAATATTATAATTATAATAATATAAAATAAAGATAACAATTATTTTTAGGAAAAATTACATCCCAACTTTGGCTCTGTTTGTTTATGATTGTGGGAGGCTGGAGTACTGTAGGCTGTGGGAAAATAAAGTGGAATATGGAGGCTGTGGTAAATAAGTAAGTGTTTGTTTAGGTTGGTTGGAAATTGAATTGTGGGGTGATTATAATATAAAATTTGTTAAAGTTATTTGATGTGTGTAAGAGTTATTTAGTGAATGATTGATTATTGATTATAGTGTGTATTGGGAATGATGTTTGATTGATAATGTGTGTAAGAGTTAGTTAGTGGATTGATTATTGATATTTGTTGTCAACAATATATTGGGCACAACCACTTGTCAAACACACCATTGGTTGAGCTCAATCCTGAACGGCTGAGCCCAACCACAAACAAACAGACCCTTTATGTATTTTTGCAGGTTGTTATACAAACTTTTTTATTACAAATTATCATCTTGAACAAATCTCAATCATTGATTATCCAACTATTGACGGTTGAAATTTCTCTCAGATGATAATTTGCAACAAAATCATAAGTTTAGTGGTAATTTACAACAAAAAAGATAATAAATTTTATATGGCAAACTGCAAAAACACGCAAAGTTAGAATGACAATTTGTAATATTCCCGATAATTATCTTATTATCTAGTTTTAAGCCATCTACAAAATTAAGGAAAATTTTCAATGTACACCCCTCAACTTTGCTTCTATCCAATTTATGTATATCCTATTTCTAACTTCTTACACATATTTTGTATATTTAGATTTTGTTCAATTGAAGCCCAATATATTCACAGGTTTTAAAAATGACCTTTTAACTTTTGATTTTGTCTAATTTAAACTTGAATTTACTAGAACTTTACAAAGTTGGTGGGAATTATTAACGCGACACTTCTAATTTTACTTGTCATATAGGTAGTCAGACTGCTACATCAATAAATGCCAGCAAGTATTTGATAAAATTGAACATAAATTGGACAAAATTAAAAGTTACAGCGGGATTCAAAAGTTACATGCGGTTTAAAAAATCTATGAACTTGAGTATAAATTGGATATGAACAAAATTAACGGGTATAAATTAAAATTTATCCCTAAAATTAATCACAATTTAATTATTACCATCAACTTTAGATAAACTAAAAATTCGTAAGCTCAGCAAGAAAATAGGTCACTGCCTAAACTAAAAAAAAAAAAAAAAAAAAAAACTTAGTTGGAAAAAATGTATATTTCTTATCCACTTTTCAAGTAAATTTTATTTACTGTCTACTTATTTTCAGATAATTTTGACTTTCAATCACATGACAAATTAGGTAATAAATAGTCGAGAAACTTGTTGACAAAGCAAAAATCATATCCACATGTATATAGAGGTGTTTAAACCATTTCGAAAATTGTAAATCCTCGCGGTTTGAATTATTAGTCCAAGGTTAAAAAATTATTGATTTAAACCGAAATCGAATAAATTAGTTCGTTTTCGATTCGGTCCCTCCTGGAGCCATAAATCAGCTATTGAAGTGGTGATTTGAGATGAACAACAGTGAGTAAGTGATCGTTGAGAAAAAATCGAGGTTAAAAAGGGATCCAGCTTAAATTATGTTTTAAAAAATAATAACAAATTATATAAAAAAATTAATAAAGGTGGTTTAAATCGAACAGGCCGGGCCAATGTTTTAAAGGGCTGGTGCGAAAAGAAAATGAGGCCTCTTAAAATATTGATTGGTAATATTGTCTAAAAAAAACTATAAAAGTACCGCTAGAGAGGCAGGTGTGAAAAATAAAATGAGGCCACTTAAAATATTAGTTGGTAATATTGTATAAAAAAACTATAAAAAATAGTGCTAGAGAAACATCGAACTAAATACCTCATCTAAATACAAGAATTTCCCCTACCAAGGCCAACCGTAAGCTACATCACCTATTAATATAACTATTAATCTGTAGTTATTATATAACTTCTCTATACATGTGTATATATATAATACTAAAAAAATTCGGGGGCCCTGGCCGGCGGGAGGCCCGGTGCGACGGCAACGCCTCGACCGTCCCAGAGCCGCCCCTGAAACCGAACCACCGGTTAATGGACGGCTACAAATCGTATCCGAAACTATGATATACGTGGTTCAATTTTGGTTTGAGGAAGAGACGATCTTCAAATTGTCATTTCATACCTGAAACTGGCAGTTTGAACCATATGCGCACATTTATATACATATATATAATAAAATTATCAATTCTATTTCACTGGATGAAGCATCTACAACACAAAGGGGATATTTGGTTTGGGATGTAGTGGCATGTGCCACGTCCGATGGGGAACATTCACGGATGCAACATCCAAAAAGGTATTTTAGTTTAAAGATATAGTAGGGTAGGATGTGCATTGGAAATTGTAAAAGGTGTATTGAAAATTGTAAAAAGTGTGTTGGAAATTATAAAAGAAGATGTAGGTAATAGGGTGTGTATGTGGAGGGATGATGCATCCGGTGTAAAGTGAAATACGTTGCGGACGGGTCATGCCTAATCCGGATAGCACCATACCAATCCAAGTATCCCCAAAGATATTTATCGATAAAGTATCTTATATATTTTCTAATCAATGGGTGGTCTATTAGATGTTATATGTGGAGTAGTGTATAATGAATCTGTATGGAATTAATGAAAAATCTTGAATTAGTTATCTACAAAAACACGAATATATACGTTATATGACATTGCAGTCCATGTGGAAGTCCGATTATCACGTACTACGAATTATGATGAAAAACTCAAACGGAATTATTAGTGAAACAAAAAGGACAGTTTTACCACTTGTTTCGATATAAATTATAATTTGGTACTCGACTTAATACATTAGAAATTTACCCCATTAATTGATTAAACTTACTCGTTGTAATTTCTATTTTTGTTATTTGTCCATAAGAAAATAAATTAAGATCTTTAATGTTGTAAATTAAGTGTAACGTTTATTAACCGAAAGTTTTGTTATCATAAATATGCAAAAGGAATTAAAATGAGCAATCATATTAAATTAATTATGAATATTCAATCATGTCCTACTAATAATATCCCAACCAGTTACATAGGCATTTTCATTATTGGCACCACCAAACTTCACTTTCACTAAATGCATCAATTTGGTAATTTATTTTCTCTTACTTTTTTACCTAAATAATGATTGGAGAACTCATAATAAAGGAAATAATTTGAGATATCTTTAAGAACACCTAATAAATTTATTATAATGGTAATTTACGCAAATATAATTGAAAATGACTTAGGAGATGCTACAAATTTGGGAACATCCACCATTTATGAGTACATTTTTCAAATTCTTATATATATATATATATATATATATATATATATATATATATATTGTGCGTGGTTCTCAGCATTTATATTAATCACCTTGCTAATTAAGTACTGCCTCCCTTTTTACACTAAAAAAAAATTTATATTAAGGACGGAAATTAATAACGGATAATGTCGGTCACAAAATAAAAATAGAATAGTGACGGAAAGTGACAAAAACTCATTAGTATTCGATTCGTGATGAAATAATCAAATATTAGAGACGGATTATGTCTGTTTCTATTTGGTAGTAATTTGGTCTCTAATTTCATAATAGAGACGAAAATTCCGTCACCAAATTTAGACGGAATAAATCGGTCTCTAAATTTTAGAGACCAGCATTATAGAGACCAGTAATTTCTCCTCAAATATGTTACCACTTTAGTTTAGAAACAAATATTATGTAATTCCGTCTCTAATTTGATTTTTTTCTTGTAGTGTTATTCATAGTTTTAGATTTTGTGAAATATTTACTAATATTTATCTTTTACCTTTTCTTCACATTTTTCCGTACTACCCCTATCGGAATCCCTGCATAATTGGAAAGACAGATAAAATAAAAATTTTAAAAATGAGAAATTTTAGATTCTTGAGGGGACAAAAAAAAAAATTTAATTTTCGATCGTCCCAACTTATTTTGCAGACCTCTAAAATAGAAATTAATTCTCACAATCTTCACCCTCAAAATCTTATCAATCTCCACCTTAAAGGAAAAAAAAAAAAAAGAAAAAATTCTTAACATCTGTGCCCGATCAACTGTGTAAAATAAGCTCGGACGGAGAAATTAAGTAATTAAGAATTTATTTATCAATTTCACGTACCCCTTAATTTTCTTATTCCAAGCTAAATTATATATCCTAAAACCCACACACAATGGACAAAGAGAAATCAACTAGTCTAGAGGCCATTTTTTTCGGGAACGGATCCTCTAGTCCCAAATCCCTGTCCCAACCCCCTGTTCCATTACAAAACGGCACCGTTTTGTTCATGAAAAAGACGAGACAAATATATCAGCTCCAAGCCAAGCCGCCATCAGCCCTTCTTCCTTACTTTCATATCTTCCTTCTTCAATTAGTCTCCAAGCCTACTCCAAGTCTCCAACACTGTCAGATCCCTCCAACTATTTCATTTTCACAAAATCTTCAGTTTCACAATTTTTTCTGTTTGAAAAACTCCGCCTGTGGCAAGCCAATCTGCAATTTGCCTGTGTTTCATCTTTCTCATTTTTCCTGAAGGCTGAACAGTCAGTCCAACACCGCCATCATTTCGATCCATAACTCTAAAGTCGTGTGTGACGCTATAGCCTCACTCTTCGAAGTTTTGGACCCAATTTATTCTTCCAACTATCAAATACTTGTTGGCCGACTTCCACCAACAATTGGAATCAAGATTTTATATTCGTAACGGCGGTGCGAACATTCATGGTGTTCTATAATTTTAATTGAGATAAATCTTTATTTTTATTCTCTTTAGTTATATCTAGATTACAATCTAAGTTTGAATTAAAAAAAAAAAAGGGGATCTTGCTTGAGGAATTTATCACCCGGTTCATCAGTTCCTCGTAGTTTGAATCAATTCATTTTTAGAGATCTTGCCTTATGGAATATATCTCTTGCCCATCAGTTCCTTGTTTGTAATCGACTTTTGAAACACCAATTAACTTTGTTTGTAATCGATTTTGGAGGGATCCAGACTGTGTTGGAGTAGGCATAAAGAATAATTTTGAAGAAGGAAGATGTAAAAATAAGAAAGAAGACAAGCGAGGTTGGTTCGGAGCTGATGAATTTGTCAGTCTTAATTTTCATAACAAAACGGTGCCGTTTTGTAATGGAACAGGGGCTGGGACAGGGATTTGGGACTAGAGGATCCGTTCCCATTTTTTTCTTATTTAAAATAATTTAAGGCCAGCATTTTATTAAATAATAATAATAATTATATTTTAGGGTTAATAATTACTTCTTTAAGGTAGTGCTTAGGCGGCAATTTAGGTGAACATGAAAAATAAAAATCGTGGGAGCCGACCAAGTCTGCCAACCAATATCCTGCAATATATATATATATACCCTTGAGGAAATTACATATCTACCCTTAATTAATTATATTATTGATTTTTGGTCCCGAATTGGATAAAGTTATTTGTTATCCCATAATTATCTGTTTTTACGATAGGGATCCCGTAAATTTTTACTTTTTCAATTCCGTCCTATATTGTTCAAATTAAGAGTAATTTTTTGCCGAAATTTAGTTAATTAGCCGGAATTGGTTATCACATTATTGATTTTTTGGGAGCTTCCCGTGAAATACAGTAGGTGACATAACATATTTAGCTGATGCGAATTAATATTTTTTACCATAATTTAAGTAAAATAAATAATAAAATAAAAAGTAACACTTGTGCGCATGTGATGTATAATAGTGTTATTGCACATCACTACAATTTAACATATGGACTTCAAAGAAATGCTGAAATATGATTTATAAAAGAATCACGTCCGCGAACCGGGTCTGTGCGTGGGTCGTGCAAAAATAACTATACTGCAAGAACACAATAAGTTTACTCTAAACACAAAATAACTATACTGCAAGAAACACAATAAGTCTACTATAAGAAAACAATAAATATACTCTAAATACAAAATAACTATACTGCAAGAAACACAATATGTTTACTGTAAGAACATAATAAGTCTATTCTAAACACAAAATAACTATAATGCAAGAAAACACAATAAGTCTACTCTAAAAAAAAAAAACTATACTGCAAGAACACAATAAGTTTACTCTACTCTAAAAAAAAAAAAATATACTGCAAGAGCACAATAAGTTTACTGTAAATACACAATAAGTCTACTCTAAACACAAAATTACTATAATGCAAGAATATAATAAGTCTATTGCAAAAATAGAATAAGTTTACTGTAAGAACACAAAAAAAAAAAAAAAAAAAATTCAAGTCAAGCGCGACCCTCGCGCAATTTTGAATCCGAGTGTACATTAAGCACTATGGTGCTGATATCACGTGCACTCAAATTTTTGCCTAAAGTAAATTAATTTTCCACCTCATTATTTTCTTTAGTTTCAACAACGATATTTTCAAATTCTGCAACATAATTAAACTTGAAGCACCAACAATGGCGGTCGAGATTTTCCCCCAACTGGCCCCCGAGTTTGTGTATGAGCTCCATATATAAGACATCACATAGCAATTTCCGGCTAATTTACTACTTTCCAGCAAAAAATAGCTTTAAATTAGATAGTTTTTTTAATGTACACAACTAAATTAATAAGGTAGATAATCATTGAACTATTATCGTAAAAACAAATAATTATGCAAAAAATATTTTTGAGCCCCCTGAATTTGATGATATTTACAGCACATAGTCCAAGAAGTAGGAGTTTGGGAGCAGACAATGTTGCTTTTTCCAAGTTGCAGGGGATAATTACTATCACTTGGCTTGTGTCATAACAGCCAAACATACATTGGATTCTGCTGGTGATTGGGACACATTTATATGTTCAAAACTCTTTCAACCATCACACTGTTTTCATTTGTTTTTTTTTAAAATATATATATTTTTTTTTTTTTTAAATTGAATATCTACGGTTACAATAATAATAACAACAACGAAAACAATCCTCGTTTAAAAAAAAAAATTATTTTTAACTTAGGATAAGCAAATCAAGAGAATACGAAATATACAAATAAGACATTAGTTATTATTTTGTTCTCTTCCCTCAAATTCATTAATTTTCTCAATAATTTTCTTTATATTATCTATCTTACCAATTATTAGGGGTGGTATTTAGAAAAGGTGTGGAAAATGAAGAAGTTAAAAGATAAATATTCATGAATAGTTTAGAAATGACAACGATACGGCTAGAAGAAAATGGAGGTAGTATATTATTAGTTCACTGTGATATTACTATCTTGTTGGTAATGAAGAGCTTGATAAATAGCGACATAATAAAACGGAGTAGAACTGAGTTGGACTTGAACTCAATTTATATATACTAATGCCTCGTGAGCTTACTCGAGCATAGTTGATCCCCAATCAAATTCAATAAATATAAATTATGAATTTGTATTTCGTCATTATCAATTAAGAACAAATTACTATTATTTCCGTCCCACTTAAATTTGTCCATTTGTCTTTTCCCGTTCATCTCACTTAACTTTGCAACACCTTTAAAAAAGAATTTTTTCTCACAATCTCCACCCTCAATCTACATCTTTGCTAAAATCAACTTAAAAGCAAAAACATTTTTTTCTTAACATCCGTATCCGATCAATCCCGCAAAATTAAATGAGACGGAGGGAGTAATTCTTAAATTATAATACACTTGCCAAATTTTATTAGTAACATACAAGTAAATCATTTAATTATAAAAAACTATGAACTAAGTGTCAATATATTAGTTCACTTTTCACAGACCAGCCACGAGGGTCGACTAACGAATTTGTTCTCAAACTAATGAATCAAATATTATCGATTTTGATTTTTTTTTATTTTAGCGAGCCGCAACAGGCAAGATTAGTTGAGCTTTTTATCAAATTGAAATCCGAATAGTCCATGAGTTATTTGATTTGATTACATTTCTTGTAATACTGTAATACCCAGAAAATCATGAATATGGTTGCGCGATTCATTTGATTATCTGCAAGTAAAAAAACAGAGATAGTAGAAAATAATGCCCATTAGTTTATGAATATGGTAGTGTATGATATCTGAATACACTACTAGCAACAAGATTTTTTGTAAAATGTAGTTACAAAAAATGAAGGGTAGTCACAAAAATATTTTTAGTAACTAAATATCTAAAAGTAATTACTATAGGGTAGTCACTTATAATAAGATGCAAAAAAAAAAAAAAATTGCAACTGCTTTGTAGTTAATAATGTATTTGTGACTATTTTTTGCAACTACTTTGTAGTTACTAATATATTTGTAACTACAAGTAGTTGCAAAAGAGTTTGTCATATTGTAGCAAATTTGGTTAAAATTGTATGAAATGTTTTATGTAACTACTAATAGTTACAAAATGGATTATTTTTAGTAACTACTTTGTAGTTGCAAAAGATTAGCGGCAGATGCCTTTTTTTTTCTTTTTCTTGTAGTGATATAGAATAACTTAACGATATACTTCATTCGTCCTATATCAAAAAATCGTGTCACAAACTAATAGACATGTTTTAAAAATCGCCTCCTTTTACTAGTTCAAGTTTTTAAAAAATAAAAAAAATTAAATGTTAGTAATATATGATTGAAAAGTAAAAAAGAACATTAATATAATTCGTGCGAGGTGTATTGATAGATTTTTTAGAATTGTACGTTTATCAATTTAATTATAAATAAAAAGTTGTCGATTATCGAATAGAACTGTAGAACAAAAGGGAACATTAAAATTTTAACTACCTTTATGATGGTAGGCATGTCTTTCTTATTAAACAAAAGATAAGATATGGATTATAAATTCTTATTTGGAAATTCTCCTTTCTTAAGTTTAGATCATGCTTAACCATATCCCATATGTAACATTGTTGATGGACGACTTCACCCACCTTTCTTTTCATTACTTGATAAAGTTCAATTTTATCAACTTACTTATAATTTATTAGTTAGGACTTATAAAAAAAAAAAAAAAAAAAATCTTAGTGCATATGTGAATTTTTTTATATCCTAATAAGATACTAAAAGTTCATATCCTTACTCATCTTAGCATTAGAGTGATTTAGTACTCCTTATAGAACTTCGGAACTATGTACAAACAATTGTATTTTTAGGAAAATGATTTAAATTAGTTTTTATGATAAAATAAGAATTTGATAGTATTTGCAAATAAAGTAATTTTTCAATCTGAGTTTTCTTCGCTTCTCAAAATTCGCTTTAAGCACTTTTGGAAAGTAATTTTATTGATTCAAGATGATAATGCAAACACCCCTCAACTTAAAAGTACTTGTAAAACGTGATTTTAGTGCCCAATGTTTGTTTGCAAACACCCCTGACCTGTTTTCAATAACAAGATTACTAATTCTTGATGTCGACCTTCGTTATATATGCCTAACCTTCGGGAGTTGCTTTAGAGTGGTTTAATGTGGCGAGTGGGAGATGGTAAGCATATTGCTCCCTATAAGGAGGCGTGGGTGTGGGGATAATTTTATCACGTCTTAGGGGCCATGATTTCAAATTTGGGAAAAATTCATTTTTAATCCAGTATGTTAGGCCTTGTCCAGTAAAAGTCCTGTATATTATAAAATTTCAATTTTAGTCCTGTATGTTTCCAAAATTGTCCAATTTAAGGACACTGACCATCAGAAATGGCCAATTTGGCCACAATTAATCACGTGCAACGCACGTCACTAATAAATTTGAGAAAGATGAAGAAAGAAATAAACATAAAATAAAAAATATAATGAAATGCACCTCATATGAAAATTAGGGATTACCTTTTTCTTTTCTTTTTTGGCCAAGCTACTAAAGTAATTTAATGATTTGACATGTTATCTGGACAAAATACTTGATAAATAAGTATTAGCACTCAAAAGCCCTAAATTTATTAGTCTAATTCCGACTAAATTGGTGGTTGGTGATGGTTAATGTCCATAAATTGGACTAGGGATGGCAAAAACCCCGCGGGGACCCGTCCCCGTTGGGACCCGAAAATATTGGGTCGGGGATTCCCCGAAATTCTATGAGTGGAGATGGTATGAGGATGGGAATCGTATTCTCCGTCCCATCCCCGGCCCCGAACCCGACTCCGAATAGGTAAAACAGGGATTCCCCATTCCCCGTTATTGTGTGTATATATATATATATATATATCCCTTGAATAGATTTAAATAATATTATATACTCCTTCTGTTTCATAAAGAATGTCATTTTAGCTATTTTTGGAGAAATTAAGGATTGATATTTATCTGGTATGTTTTGTGAAATAAGGAAATAATCAACTAAATTGAGTAGGTTATTTAAGATAATATTGGAAAATTTGTAGTTTTTTTTGGTAAAATGACATTTATTGTGAATTTTTTTAGAGTGTCTAAAATGACATTCTTTATGAAATGGAGGTAGTATATAATTATATATACACTAAACATACGCTCACAACTTACTGCATTACTTCATCTTTAGTTAAAAAATATTATACATATATAATTATATATATTCTATATGTAATTTGTTATTTTAATACTTTTATTTTAGATTTATTGACTTTTGACATGTTTTGGGCTTGGTGGTTGTATGTTATAACTTTATTATTCTTTTTGTCTAAAAGATTTGGAAAAAAGAAAAAAAAGAATACGAGGAACCCGAATCCCCGTGGGGACACTCTTCCCCGAATGGGGATTCCCATCCCCGACCCAAGATCTTCAAGCGGGGAATTTAGCGGGAACGGAAATCGGGTTGAGAGTTGGGGATGGGGAGTCCAATACCAGCCCCAATCCCACTCATTATCACTCCTAAATTGGATACCTTTTGAAACATACAGGATTAAAATTGAAATTTTCTAAAATACAGGACTTTTACTGGACAAGACCTAACATATTGGACTAAAAATGAATTTTTCTCTTCGAATTTTATATTCTCCGACGCCAGATAAAAATAGAAAGGAGATGAGAGAATTAGTTTTAATATTTGCCTGCTTTATTACAATAGTGTAGCGCTGAATGCTGATATACACAAGATCACTACTAATAAAAAGGATAAAGATTAAGGAAACAAAGTAAATTACAACATTGATACGGATAATATTTTCAATGAGAGAGAATATAAATAAATATTGTAATAAAAAAACTTCAACTATTGAAGTAGTACATTCTTGGATGGCTATAATTATCGTTAATTATACTCTCGTTTCACTACAAGAAAAAATGATCTTCTAATAATAATAATTTGTTACAAAAGCATTAGTAAAAACTAAAAACTTGTCAATAATTATTAATTGTCTCAACAACTCATTACAAAAAAAATTTATTTGAGACAATAAATTCATCTCAAACACATATCAAATATTTTTTACTACAATTAGTTATATCTTTAATAGAAGTCTAAAAGCGACTTTAAATCATTTGCAGAATGTTTTTTGAAGAAAAGTTACACAAACTTATTATTAGAGACAATAATTGTCATCTCAGAAAATGTGTCAACAATTTTTTTATTTTTTTTAGTTTACATATGTCAAGATCAATTTCCCAAAACACAGTATTGATTGTAGCCACCAAATTAAATTATATATCTTGGAGAATAGTCAATTTAATTCCATTCCTCTAAATAGAAATATTAGAAATTTGATGAAACAGTAAATAGGCCAGGTCATGATAGGGTACACAAATAGAAAAAAGTATTTTTTTAATCTTAAAAAATTAAAACTTGGCATGCCTTGCAGTACACTTCTTTTTCTTTTCTGACTTAAAAATATTGCTTTAACTTAAAGTATCCAACAATTTAATATAACAAGATTGAATTTAGAAGTCCCATCTTCTGTTATTCTATTACATAATACTCACTCCGTCCCATAAAAAAATATTGTATCAAAATCATTTATTGTTATATAAAAAGAGTCATGTTTGAAAAGGGTAAAACTGACATTCACCCTTATAAAGTTATATTAATTACTTTGAGTTTATCAGGATATTGATGGATTTAATAAATTAATAAAGGGTAAAACTGACAATCACCCAGTTATAAAAGATTGTACCTTTATTAAGTTGACTTAAAATAAACAGTTGTACATTTATCAAACACGGCTTGTATGTGACGGAGGAAGTACAATACTTCATTTTTTTTTTTCATTTTAATTGATAATATTCTCCAATATTATTATAGGCGGGCATATTAACACCTCCAATTCCTCCAAATACACTTCATACATAAGTTAGTTTTTCAGTGTTCAGTTTGGTATCAATAGAACAATTTTTTAAAATGTGACAATGAGGTATTTGAGCACACCACCGTATACCTCACGTAATGTATGAGTCATGACTGGTGTAACCAAATACAATTATATTTGTTTGGACGAAGTGATCGGACACTTTTTGGGAATGTATTTAGAGAAAATGCCAGTGTTAATATATAATTGCTACCCTATCATTATATTCATAATATTTATTGAATATTTTTCTTAAAAAAAGTAATAAGAAATTAGAAATAAAAAATGTAGAATCGTTATAGTGTGATACTGAGCTCTTCTCCATTTATGAATGGTTTTCTTTTTTTTTTTTTTCGAAAATAGAAAATTGTATTCCAAAATAAATCAGAATAAATCTGAAATTACAATATCATCTAACCAAATTGGAAAACAACCTTCTTCCCAAATAAAAGGATGAAAATAAGAAGCAGCAAATTTAGTTAAACAGTGAGCGGAATAGTTAGCTGTTCTTCTCACATGAATGAACTTCGCCTCCGTAAGCCGGCCAATCGCTTGGTTGATGTCTGCTGCCCAAGAGCCTGTGTGCCCCAATTCCTCCGTCGGTTTGGTGACTGCTTGCACCGCGAGAGCCGAGTCCGAGGCAATAATGAGTGGGCCAATATTTCTTTCCGCTGCAATGGTAACCCCTTCATAAATAGCTTCCAGTTCACTTTCTACAACCGACTTTGGCTTATGAATATTTCTACCAAAGGCCAAAATGATAGCTCCAGAGTGATCACGAATCAGCCCGCCAATTCCATACTCCCCTTTAGCTTCGTTAAAACAAGAGTCCACGTTAAGTTTCCACCAACCTTGATTGGGTCTATGCCATTGGATCTCTGAGTGATGCTTCTCATCTGATGATTTTTTCTTCTGACTCTCTTGACAGTGCTTGAATACGTATAAGAACTCGAGTACCCCATCAATAGACCCTGCGATCCTTTTCCTATTATCTGCATGGAATGCATTCCTTCTTTCTTCCCAGACAGCCCACGACATCATCACAAATTCCTCATACTCCTTGCTGCCCAGATTATTCCACATCCACAAACAAGCATCATATGAACTGAGGTCCTTTGCTTGTTTAATAATTCCCCAAAAATGAGAGCCTTTCCATAGGTGTTTAATACCCGTGCAGAAGAATAGTGAGTGTACCGTGCAATCGTTCCAGTGTCCGCATAACCAACATCTCCCATCTACCGACACATGATGTCTAAGTAAATTCATGCCTGTAGGGATGCAGTCATTGATCACTTTCCACCAGAAAATTTTGACTTTTTGCGGGATTGATAAGGCCCATATGTGTTTCCACCAACTTTTGTTGTGGTAATCAGATTGATTCGTCGGAGCCGAGAACAAACCCATAGCATGGTTGTATCCGGATTTGACTGAGTATTTTCCCTTTGGATCATACTCCCAGAAGCGTGAATCCTCCATACTTCCATTTGAGATCTTGATGCTCAAAATTTCATCCGCAATATAAGAAGAGAATATGCTTTTTATTACCGTCTCATTCCATCTGTTATCTTCTATTAATTCACAAACCAAGGAGTCTGCATGAATATCAACGGGGAGTGATGATGGTAGATCGATCCCTCTCGATAGCCATTTATCTTTAAATATTCTGATGTTACTACCTCTGCCAACCCTCCACTTCAAGCCTTCCCGAAGAAGGTCCCGACTCCAAACGAGCGATCTCCAAATAAAAGACGGATTTGAGCCCAAGCCGGCATCCATAATGTCCATATGTTTGAAGTATCTAGCCTTCAACACTCTTGCTATTAGTGATTCGGGCCTGCAAATCACTCTCCAAAGCTGCTTAGCAAGTAGCGCTTTATTAAAATCATTTAGTTTTCGGAAGCCAAGTCCTCCGAGGCATTTTGGTTTGCAAAGCTCGTCCCATGATTTCCAGTGCAATTTCCTCTTTCCATTATCGACTCCCCACCAAAAATTAGCACATTCTTGCTCGATCTTTGAACAAATATTCTCCGGAATTTTGAAGCAAGACATCGCGTACGTTGGAATTGATTGAAGAACGGACTTGATGAGCACTTCCTTGCCACCCACTGAAAAATTGCGACCACTCCAACCATGTAATTTTTTCACCACTCTATCTAGCAGGTATTGAAATTGAGTAGTTTTGTTGCGAAGTGAGAATGATGGCAGCCCCAGATAGAGCTCATGACTTTGTGCTTCCCGAATACACAAGCACCGCTTAATTATCTCACTTACATCGGCTTTTGTATTTGGACTGAATGAAAGTGCAGACTTTTCAAAATTGATCAATTGTCCAGACGCGGCTTCGTAGTTCTTAAGACAGTTCCTTACCGTCGAGCAATCAGATTCCGAGGCTCTAAAGAAAATGAGACTGTCATCAGCGAAGAAAAGATGCGAGATTGACGGGCATGAGGATGCAATCTTCACACCTGTGAATAACTTTCTTCTTTCGCAGTCAACCAACAGGGACGAGAGAGCGTGTGCATAAATGACAAATAAGTACGGCGATAGGGGGTCACCTTGACGAATGCCCCTTTCCGGTTTGATTGACCCTCGGATATCGTTGTTGATTTTAAATGAGTATGAGACTGATCGAACACACTTCAACATTTTTTCGATCCAACAATCTGCAAATCCCACCTTTCTCATGACAGCCTCTAGGAAGGTCCATTCCACCCTGTCGTATGCCTTGCTCATGTCGAGCTTGAGTGCCGCGTAACCCCGATTGCCTCCACGGTGATTGCGAATCCAGTGCATAGTTTCGAAGGCTAGGATGATGTTATCTGTTATGAGTCTGCCTGGCACGAAAGCACTTTGATTTTCATTGATGATATGTGGAAGGACTCCTCTGAGTCTGTTAGTTAGAGTTCTTGCCACAATCTTGTAGAAAAAATTGCATAGACTTATCGGTCTATACTCTTTTATTGATAGGGGGTTTCTATTTTTGGGAATAAGAACAATGTGAGTTTCATTCCATTCGTCCAGTGATCCGTTCTCATTGAGGATTCTGAGTGTCTCTTTAGTGACATCTTCTCCAACAATTTCCCAAAAGTTCTGATAGAAAAGTCCCTGGAATCCGTCAGGACCCGGGGCTTTATCTGGGCTCAACTCAAACACAGCCTTCTTCACTTCCTCCGCAGTGAAATCCGAACATAGGACGTTATTTATATTGCCGTCGACTCCTGGTGGAATACTCTGAATTACACTCTCAATATCTTCCATTCCGGGATTTGAGGAAGTGAATAAATCCTCAAAATAATCTTGCACTATGGTGGCTATGCCGTTAATGTCGGTGCAGAGATCTCCATGGTTCGACAAAAGACCTTTGATGCAGTTTCTCGATCTTCGAATCGATGCTTGATTGTGGAATAATCGTGTATTTTTATCTCCGGAAGACAACCAGTTCACTCTACTTCTTTGTCTCCAATATATCTCTTCCTTATGCTCCAGAATCTCTAAAGACTTCTCCAGCTCTTTTATCTTATCAACATTACCCAGCCAGTCCCTATGGTTTTTGATATCGTTCAACTTCTTCCTCATCTTGGTAACTTCTTTTGGAATTTTTCGGAAGTTCACCTCTGCCCAATTTTGCATCTGGTCTGAGCATGATTTAAGCTTTTCTTGCAGAGTGAGGCCAGCGTCAACGTCTCCCATGCACCTTTAACAACCTCCGAGAAATCCTTGTTAGTGAGCCACACCGCTTCGAATTTAAATGGCTTTCTTGGTGCTGTCCCTCTTCTTTCACTATTGGTATTGCTCCCTCTGCAATTTAGTTCAACTGGCCTGTGATCTGAATGGAAAAAATCAAGCGTAAGAACCTTTGCTGTTGGGTACAAGAGACACCAATTCAAATTCGCCACATATTTATCCAATCTTTCAAAAATAACATCTGTATCGTCCCGTTTATTGACCCACGTAAAGAACTCTCCCTCGGAGTGCAAGTCTCTTAGTTCACACACTTCTAACGTATCTCTAAGCTCCGCCATTTGGGAAAAGGGTCGGGGTCGTCCTCCAAATTTTTCATTACTCAAGCAGATTTCATTGAAGTCTCCTCCAACGATCCATGGCAGATTAGAGAGATTTGGCATAGTCTTCAATCGACGAAGCAGTTCCCAGGAATGACGACGCTGGGATGCATCTGGGTTTCCATAAAATCCTGTGAACCTCCATGATTTCTCATCATCCTCTACAATGCAGTCAATATGGCCCATAGAATATGATTTTATTTCCACACTGATTGATGCCTTCCATCCTAAGATTAAGCCACCACTCTTTCCGATACAATCGACAACAAACCATCCTGAGAAGCCCAATATCTCTTTCCAATTCTCCGTCTTCTTCCTTACGATTTTTGTTTCTGAAAGAAAAATAAGTGAGGGTCTGCGCTGGGCGACAAGTCGCCGCAGTTCACGGAATGCTCGAGGATTCCCCAGACCCCGAGCATTCCAAACGATACACTTCATGGTTGTCGGCGGGACTGCTCAGCAGCCGCCGCCGTTATGTTAATATCTGTTCTCGGTTCTTCCTCATTGTCTAGAGTTCTTCTTTTCTGTCCATTCCTCTCCCCTTCCTCTTCGTCATCCGCTACATTTTTCCTTTTCACCATTTCCCTCCCGTCAGGTAAATTGAGCAGAGTGGTGTTTCCTGAGATGACCTGGTCTTCCCTTTTGTGATTGAGACTTGGATTATTATTTGTTTCGGCCTTATCATTTGGGCTGGTTTTGCCTATCCCCCTTGCAAGTCTCTTCCATTTTTTCTGGATGGGCCCATTTTGGATATTTGGCCCACTAAGTGGGTCTTCAATGATCATTGTGGACAGCATGTCTTCAGGCCCACTAATTAATTGCTCTTGGCCTGTTCCAACTATGGCTGGTGTATAAGTGTTCTCAATTCCTCCGTTGCTTTGGTTTTGGGATTTTCTATACTCAATTAGGTGGTTTGGCGTGGTTGAATAATCTTGGATCTTCTCTTCTTCGCTTTCTCGAGTTTCACATATAGCCATTAATGAATTTCCATCTTCCAATAAGTTATCATTTGGTTTTCCTTTTACCGACGTAGATTTGTCGGCGCACTTTCCCGTCTTCGAGGGATAAAGGTATTTAGGGTTACTGCTCTCCTCCTTGTATCGCGTAGGAACACGCGCCACCAACTCCTCCCTCCTTTCTAGTCCGGCATCTTTATCTGGAGGTGACGAAATTTGCCGATTACGCCTATTGACAAGGGTGCTTGGGGCTTTCTCCGGATCTGGCGTAATTTCCTTGTTTGAGTTGCGTTTGGTAGTGATATGAGATGAAGCTCTAATCCATGGGCCAAACTCATGGTTCACTTTATCTGCATCTTGGTCCTCGCAATCCCGAGCTACATGGCCTAACCTTCCGCAGGCAGATTCTCGTAGAGCAATAGAATTATAATATCTTCCTCCTCTTTTGTGGTTTGAACGCATAAGCATTTCTGGAGCGGGAGAGATAGATTTCTTGTGATTCTGACCCTTGCAAAACGTCCCATACAGGTTCCCTTGTCACCCAGATCGACTTGTTCCACCTGCCCGATTTGACTGCTAATATTCCGAATTATTGCTTCTTGCATAAACGCCACTGGGAGGTTGTGGAGTTGTATCCATAATGTAAATTCATCAAAGACTACATCTCTTGGTCTTTGGAATCCTTTAATTTCTTTAAAAAGAACTAAACTCTTGTAAAAGTGCCATGGACCATCTAGTAACGTGTTGCGTCTATCCTCTTGAGATTTGAAATCGAAAATGAACAGATTTTCGCCGGCTGCTTCGATGTCTATCTGCTTCTTGGATTGGAGTATTGACGGCATCTTGCTGCAAAAAATACTTCTATTGGCTGATTTTGCTGAAAATACCTTCGCAATCAAACAGTTCGCCGCTCTTTAAGTCCCGATCTGGATTAACTCAGGCGAGAGACATATACGGAATTTCTTATCCTCCCCAGACACCTTCGGCTTTGCTATTAAGTTAGAAATGTCTTCTGGATCCATTGAGAACCAACTCCAGATGAACCTGGAAAGGAATCTACACTAAGGTAGTAACCCACCCTTATACAGCAGCTCTCCGGAGACAGAGAGAAAGCCGTCAAAGGGAACAAATGGAGGGGCGGCGGCTGCTCAAAAAATGGAAAAAAAATTATGAATGGTTTTCCATTTGGACATCTAACTTTAATGTGACGTGGACAAGCTTTACCAATTCACATGGATTTGTAATCACTATTATATTATTGGTATATTTTCTCTTTTTTTTTTCTTATTTATTTATTTATTTATTGGCATAGCGTTCAAATATAGTTTTATTGGCTTTTCTCTTTAGTTTCAAAAGTGTAGGTAGAGTAGGGGTGATAATTTAAATTATTAGGCCAAATTCGTATTTGATTTTGGGTAGATTGGAGTTATAAGCTATAAATCATTTAAAGCATATGATTATTGCATTTTATTATATATTGTTGATTTCAAATCCTCAATATAATATAAATTAGATGTCCATCCGTGCACGAGATGAGTACATTTTCAATAATAATAATAATGAAATTATCAACTTATATATTATTTGAGAATATAAAAGCGTCAGTTGATATTTTTTTGTCCAGTAATCGTTTTTCCTCCTTACGTGTGGGTTTTTTTACATGTAATATCTTACATTATTACGAATTAAAACTACCAGTTAGATTTTCATAATCTTTTTACTATTAATTTTTTTGTATTTTTACTTTAATATATTTCATTATCACAAATAGAAACTACCGATTATATTTTCATAAAGTTTGTTAATTCAATTATTTGAATGCATGATCTGATTATGCTGAATATTTTAAGTAAAATTATAAATACACACTCGAAATTCGATTAATTTCTCTTCCTGTTATTTCAATGTGCATTACACATGTTGTAATAATTACATATGCATATAATGATAAAACAATGTCAAATATTTTGAATAATTATCGATTGAAAGCCACATACATTAAATAATAGGGATAATTACATATAACCATACAACCTTTGGCCATTTTTTCACTTAACTACAAAAAGTATTTTTTGTTACAGATTCTCATATAACTTTTGCGGGTTTTATAAGTAACCATATGAACTTTTTTTCCGGCAGCATCTCCGGCCAAGTATGCACGTGGCGCGCACGGGATCAGCTAAAATAGGGGTATTTACGTCATTTTGCACACTCCAACAGCTCTATTTCCCCAACCACCTCTATATAATCATTCCCTACCCCAATTTAAGACACCAAAATAGCAGAAGCCATTAAAAAGGAAGAAGAAGCTAGTTTTTTAATTCAAACGAGTTGAACGGAAAAAATGGAAGGCATGGAGGTCGGGCTTTGTTCATTCGGTAGACCGGTTCGACCACCACAATCGAGCATAGTAAGCATCGTTGAACCCAACGATGAAACAGGGTAAAATTGAACCGTATTCAAATTCTTTGTTGTATCTAAACAAAGAAAAAGTTGGCAAGTTTGTAACCATAAAAACATCATATTCGAATCAAAATTGCTTTCTTTTTCAATTGTTAGTATTTTATTTTAGATGAAATAAGCTTTACCTTTAGAGCCATACAACATAAAAATTACCAGAAACAGGGGAAGTAAAATAAAATAAAATTAAAATATAACTTTTCTTTATATATAACATAATTATTCAAATAATCAGTGTAAATAAATATATCTACAATGCCCTATCTAAATACGACATAAAAGAATAAATATATAAATACACAAACATATATATACCTTTCATATACATCATCCCCACTGCAAAAATATGATCAACACAGATAAAAAGTGAAAAAATTCCCAGTAGCTACGTTGTTTATTTTACCCTATAATTAAGCCAAACCCTTCGACTGCAGTCTCATTATACGAATTCTTGCCACTGACAACAGCAGTGTCAAAATTTCATCCGTTTTAGTTAACAGTATAGCACAGTAAATGTTAGCTCGACGAATCTGTAGTAATTCTCCTTCCAATCAGTGTACCGGAGAAACAAAGCCCGACCTCCATACCTTCCACTTTCTCCGTACAACTTGTTTGAATTGAAAAACTAGCTTCTTCTTCCTTCTTTGATGACTTTTGTTATTTTGGTGTCTTAAATTGGGGTAGGGAATGATTCTATAGAGGTGGTTGGGGAAATAGAGCTGTTGGAGTGTGCAGAATGACGTAAATACTCCTATTTTAGCTGACCCCGTGCATGCCACGTGCATACTTGGCCAGAGATGCTGTCGGAAAAAAAGTTCATATGGTTACTTATAAAACCCGCAAAAGTTATATGGGAATCTGTAACAAAAAATACTTTTTATAGTTAAGTGAAAAAATGGCCAAAGGTTGTATGGTTATATGTAATTATCCCTAAATAATATAATATCTCTATATATTTAATAAGTCAAGTCATTCAGAATTAGTAAGTTAAGATTTTTTCCGCCCAATTATTTAGTTACTAAGAATATAAGTGAATTTGAATTTCGAATTTTGAATTTTGAATTTTGAATTTTGAATTTTGAATTATCCCATGTTATATTTTGAGATCTGGCGAAAAATCATCAACAATAAACCTGTAAAGATATTTAAAACAGATTTCGTTATATTATTTAAAATTTTAAAATTTAAAAAAATCCTTATCTGATAACATATTTGCTCCTATAAATACAGTGTCTTCAGTAAATGAGAATCACGTAAATAAGAATCACATTTGCAGCTGGGTATTTTTATTTTTTATTCATTTCGCAATTTCTTTATTTCGCCACTATTTCAGTTTATTTGATTCATATTTGATTTTGTTGAGTAATTCTATTTCTTATTCATTTTGCAATTTCTTAGCTTTGTAACTATTACAGTTTTTTTTATTCACATTTGTGGATGAGAATTTCTATTATTCTGACATTTCTTAATTATTATGTGTCAACTTTGATAGATACTTCACCATAATGGATGTTCCAAAGGGACGACCTGCAAATAAAGATAAGAAAAAACCAGCAACACTGAATCATGATTCTGGCGAAAACAACTTTGAAGATTGCAAAAATCAAATTTATCTACGATCATCTTTTTCTACGGTAATATGTAATCATATAAAAAGTTTAGATTTATTTATTTCCTGTTACGTGAATTATTTACATTGTTGTCAATATATTTTTCTAAGAAAAAAACAATTTGGTTATTACATGTATACCGCCAATCCGCGAAGAATATTGGAAAAGGGTCAAATATTCGAGGATCCGCTGATGTTGAAGACCAAATCTGATTTTATTGTAGTAGATTTCAATTTTATAATTTTTATTTAAATAAATCCATGTATCAACTTCAATTGAATCGACATTATTCACAATTCTGATAATGCTTTAGTAAGCAATATAAAATCATTGAAATATATATAAATTAAAATATCTCGGCAAAAGCGTTGTTTGGTTAAGATATTCCAAAAGGAAAAAAACGTAGAAATATATATTTATAAATCAAAATATTTCTATTGAAAAATCCGTGGAGTTGAAAAGACCATATATTAATTTACTTTTCAATTGGAAATCTAATTGTCATATTAAACGATCTAAATATCCAGTCCAAATCATATCAACATGGTATATATTTAATTTTGATTGTTCATGTTGTTGAGATGTTTTAGGAATTAAAAAATATGTTACAGATATGTTTTCTAGAATTTTAAAATACATCATATCTTTTTAAAATTTATAGTTATATAATACAATTTATAAATAGAAGAATTTGTATATATATATATATATAGTTAGAATAAAAAAAGGCAATACATATCTAAAATCAAAGGGTAAAATATAATTGAATATTAGAAGATTTAAATATCCGAACTAAATAAAACAAAAGAATAGACATGTAATTTATTTTAAAAATGTAATTGAGATATTTCAGGAATTATACATTCGTTGAAATATACTATTTTGCTAATTTAATCAACAGAATAAATATTTAGACATGTGTATATTAGAGTTTTAGAGTTTTAAATAAACTTTAAATAAATATATGGACTCCTGATTTCTTAAAGTAATGTTTAACAGAATGAATATTTAGATTCGTGTATACTAAGGCGAGCATGTTGTTTAAAAGGAAAATGTTTGCCACATATTCAATGCATGTATATAATACAACTTATAAAATCAATTTAAAATTATTTCATTAGTATAGAGATAATAAAAACATATTATAAAATTTAGATAAGTAATTGAGATATTTCAGAAATTGTATATATATGTATTCTATATTTTTAAAGAATATTATATCTATTTTTTATTTATGAGATAAATATAAATAATATTTAAATAACTAATGTGGATATATTCATTGATTAAAAAGATTTATAATTATATATTTTAATTTATAAATCAAAGAATATTTACATAGAATAAAAAAAGGTCATATATCTTTTTTAATAATTTGTACGATATTATTGAAACATTATAAAATCTATATTTTCGGTCCAAAAAAAAAAAAGAAAGATAAACTAATGATTTTTTTAAAGTTATTATGTAAAATGTAGTTGAGAGATTTCAGAAATTATATAATCAGTAAAATATGTTTTTTGCGCGGTATGTTTAACAGATGTAGTTACAGACGCGTGTATACTAGGGTTTTATATAAGCTATAAATATCTGGACCCCTTCATCTATATCTGTCACACGCAAGATTTTAGTTTCAAAGTCAGTTGATACAGAAACAATGGCTCCGGTATTCAACATGGTTGATGAACTTACTCCAAAAAAAATGTTGTAAGGGTTCGTTTAGTCAGAGCCTATGTGGGGACTACCAGGTGAACCTTACAACTACAGAAAAAATAATTCTAAATTACGATCAGAAAAATACAAAAAAAAATTATCTTAGAACAAATTTAATTTATTTCAAATGGTGGAATATTTCTAAATTAATAGAAATTTAGAATGTTCATTTTTTTAAAAATAAATTTAAATTGGTAATTTGCAATCCGAAAATACTTAATTTCATTCGGTTTTTTTCTTCTTTCATCTCTCTCCCAAAATCTTAATATTAAATTATAATAAATTTTGGAATAGATCATACTGCTTAACAATAATAAACAAACAATGAAGATATACAATCCAGAGAATTGCAATACAATTTCATAAGATTGAAAAAAGAATATATTTTCTTAATGATTATTCCTATATAAAGTATTTTATTAGTTTAGTTCATTAATTTTTCTTTATGTTTATCTAAATCAAAATCCAACTTTATTTGTATTAATTAGCTAATTGAAAGATTTGAGGTCATCTATGTCTTTAAAAATTCTAAATCCAAATTCAAGTCTATTTATATGAATCAGCTCATCATATGGACTATGAAGATTCAATTCATCCTAAAATAAAATTGTATTTTCTATGTCTTTCTTAAAATTTATTTCTAATAGAGGATATTTTGTAGGTAAACTAATAAAATATTTTATATAAGAATAATTCTTAATTCTTTTTTTGTTGTTGTTTCTAATAGAAGATGTTTTATACGTAAACTAATAAAATATTTTATATAAGAATAGTCCTTAAGATTATTTGTTTCTCAATCCTATTAATTGATATTAGATTTGAAACTTTTTGTTTCTCAATCTGTTCAATTTCTCAATATGTTCAATCATATCGGATTCTGGATTATGTATGTTTACTTTATTTATTATTATCAATCAGTGTGATCTATTCAAATTTATTATAATTTAATATGAATGTTTTGATATAGACAAGAGACGTTAAATAAACGGATGAAATAAAAAAAAATTAATTTTCTGGAATAAGATACGAGGAAGAAATTCGTGAAAAAATTAAAATGTATTTTTATTAGTGAAAAAATCTGATTTTTTGGAGTAAGAGGCAAGGAATGAATAACACTGCAAAAGAACACAAAAGTTTTCTTTGTAACAAATTTTAACCATTTATATTTTTGTTATATATTATCAAATAAAAATGCATTTTTAATAAAAGGTATTGTTCACATTAATATTAATTTACTCTTAAAAATAATAGCCCGTGCATCGCACGGGAGCATTTACTAGTTAGTATAAGAAGTCACAAACATATTAGTTACTTAAGTATATGAGTGGTGAACTATATTATCATGTCATGTTCAAATAAAAATAATCGACTTATTATTTTTGTAGTTAACATAATTTTTTTTTCACAAAATAAAAGAAAATAATAAGCAAACTAATTCAATCAATAAATCACTTTAGCAAATATATCTAATCTTTTTTTTCTATTGTAAAGTGTAAACATAACAAATTTTGTATTTTTTATAAAAAAATTTCAACCAAATACTTTAAACCATCCAAAAATTATTATGAAAAAAAAGGTAAAACTAAAGTAAATAATTTTAATCTTCAAAAAGTTTAAATCGGTTAAAAAATTTATTTTTGGAATTCTATCACAGTTTAATTTTATATAAAAATGTTTAGAAATCAAAATATAACATTTTTTTAGAAAATCAAAATATATCATTACTATTCTAAAAATGTATTTTACACTTAAAAATTAATATTTTAATTATAATATATGCATTATGGATGTCAAATCGAAGATCGTAAAAAAAAATAATTTGATATATTTCTTATGAAAAATCAAGTTGAGACGAAAAAGTTAAAAGGCTTTTAAATTTCGAAGGCAAAAGATAAAAAAAAGAAAAGAAAAAAGAAAAAGAAAAAAAATAATTGGAGGAGAACCCACAAAAGAAGGTGGATGTTCCCCTTCTTTAGGGACTCTCTACGTATTTAAGAATATTTTTTAAAAATTAAAATAAAATAAAAGTTTGACCAAAAATTGTGGAAGCATATATGTCTTTTTCTATTTTTGTGCAACCTTCTTTTAATAGAATATGTTGATTCGAAAAACCACTTGCCCCTCCGAGCAACACCCTACACCCATAATTGACTAAAATAGTACAAAAACTGATTTGACATCACCAATTTAGAGGTTGCAACTCGGATGATCCAGCACAACTCAAACTAGTATGCCGAGCTAATATTATATGTCGGGTTGGGCTGAACTAAAACTTCATCAAGCCGAAAATTAGCAAGTCCATTCATCTAAAATATATTAAGATTTTCGAAGCATCCAATTTATCCATAAGGATAGACCTTTTAGGTCCAATAGTAATTTGGGCCAAGATCCACGTAGCCCAACCTCAGGTGTATCAATGTTACCATCTCTACCAGAACTACACATGCAAATGCATATAGATTATACCCACCTCTAAGTTCTTATGTGCTCGAAAACAAAATAAAAAGTTCATATAATTATAATTCATACTTCTTTTGGCAATTTTAGTTAATTCTTCTAACATTGTCTATTCAATCAATATATCTTTGTTAATTAGGCGCAACTTTATCCAACTCATAGAAGAATTTGAAAATCGCAATATAATCAACAAAAGTCTGGCATATAATCAACCATTAAGTAATTTTAGCCCCTTAAGTTTTTAACATTTTTTATTTAAGGTCATTATTTTTGAAATTTCAATGTTAGTCATTTAACAGTATTTCAAAAGTTAAAAGAAAAAAAATGAAATGACAAAAGATAGTGTCCTTAAATAAAAATTATAAAACGTAATGGGAAAAAATTCCTCACCTATAAAATGCATCTAGAAAATCCAGAAAAGCGCAATTAAAAGCAATATAAATTACAACCACTATCCGTACCTTCAAAGAGAATCAAGCATAAATGCTCAAATTAAAAAAAAAAAAAAAACATGATGCATATAACTCGGGGATCAATAGAATCAAAACTGCAATTGCTTAAAAACTCCAACATAAGAATCCCAAAAGAAAAGCATAAAATAATTATGAGGTCACAAAAAGTTCAATATAGTAAAACAACATAAAAATCTATGGCTACAGAAAGATTTCTCCAACCACTTAGCACTTGATCTCCTTCAATCCATGTCCAAAGTACAAAAATGTCGGGTCAGCTGCACCGTTCTTGTAGTAAGCGAACACCAAAGTGCTATCGTCGTGCATGCTCTCTCCCACAAAACTAAAAAGAACAAAAAATAACATCAATTAATCATACCCAACACAAGTACCTTAGATATAATCAGATCACATAAGCAAAAAATTCGAGGGGATGAATCAGGAGCAAGGGGGCAAAGTTTTCCGAAGGAAGGAGTGAATAGTATAGCAGCAACGGGTTGTTCTGCTATGGGTGAAGGGTCTATACAGAAAATACAAGACAATGTTCCATATAAAATAAAAAAATTAAGGAGCAACATGGGGTTAACCCCACCGCTACTCCACCCCAATAGACTTAAGATATAATCATATAAGCATAGACGTACTAACTACTCAAGATTGAGGGATGAAACGAAGAGGGAGGGGCTAAAGTTTTTTGAAGCAAGGGGTGAATAGTATAGCAGCAGGGGGTTGTTCTCCTATTGGTTAAGGGTCTACATTGAAAACACAAAACATATTGTTTCATACATAACTAAAAAGTTAACCTATTGTCTAGCATAAACATCCAAGGATATAAGCTATTGTCTGGAGAAAATATAAACGATTCAAGGTGAAATAAACAAAGAAAGGACTAGGATTTGGTTCTTACAATTGAAGATCTTTGATTTTAGAAATCAAATACTTCGTTGCACCCTCGATGCCCTTCTTGAACTCCTCTTGCTTCTCTCCTTCAAGCTTAGGGGTCAACAACTTAATATACTTCTTGATATAACCAATGAACTGCTTCTTGTCGAAGGGAGGTTGCTCCTATAAAATCTATTCGTTAGACCACAAGAAAAAAAGTATATAATAACAAGATGATAATTAATACAAAGACTATAACACACAACAAACCTGCAGTCTGAACGTGTCAACGATATCGACGACTTTTTGTCAAAGAAAGAGAGAGATATTGGACTTTTCTTGGCCTGCCATATATTATTTATATACAAAATATAACGAAATTGATCAAATTAAATTGAACTAATTCAAATAATTTAAAATTAGTTCATTAATAATTTAATATTCATGAATTATGATATTTTACAAACTGATTATATGATTTCAATATAGATTAGGAAAATAGAAATTAAAACCAATCAAAATAAATATAATATGGATATATATACTATATAATTTTAATATTATATTATAATTTGAAGAAGTTTATAGAAAAAATACTAATTTTCTTAATCCAAAAGAAAAGATATAGACTATGATTAGGTTACGATTATTTTCTTTTATCTAATTCAAAAAATTAAATTAATATTTATTATTTAATGTTGAAACTTAGTTTTTATATATCACAACGTCTTTAATTAACAAAATCGGAATTGATTATTGATACTTACGAAACAATTTACTTGTGTTATGTAGTTTATGTTTAATTTCATTATTTAGTTGAATTATATATTGATTATTAATGTTTTGAATGATTTTTACATTTTACGGTGAAAAATGAAAAAAGAAAAATACTTAAATTTGTACAAATACTTTGACATAGACTTTTATAGTCTTTGCTACCATAGTTTACTTTAAGACCCACAAAATATAATCAAACCGACCATATAAATTAAACGCAAAGAAAAAAATTGAGTTTTGATTCGGCTATGATTCTTTTCTTTGATCTAATTTAAAAGATTAAATTGGTATTTATTATTTAATATTAATATTTTTTTTATTTGATAGTGAACTCTAATTTATTTCTGTCACACGGACGTCTTTAATTCATAATTGATTAAAATTCTTTTCATCTTATTCATACTTATCAATCAATTTTTACTTTTATTATACAATTTATGCTTTATATTTTTTCATTTAGTTGAAATTATATTAATTATCTATGTTTGAATGATTATTGTTTCAATTAACAGATTGATTGATATTTTTGTATAAAAATTAGCAACTCTTTTTATTAGTCCAACCGCCAAACCGACGTCGAATTGCCAAACCGACCAATCCAAACCGACTCTTGAGTAGGGCTGCAAACATTTGGTTCATTCACTTTTAATCGAGCTTGACTTGAGATGTTTTTTTGGAGTATTTAATTATGTTCACAAACGTGTTTTACCATATTTGTGATTATTTGTGCTCGTAAATAACTAATTATTTTGTTCACGAATATCAAATAGACATATTTTCCTAAATTTACTTACAAATAAATTAATCTAACCAAATCCCCATTATACTAATATAAGAATAATATATTATATGTAGTATGAATATTGAGGGTTTTTAGTGAACGATTGTGGTCAAGCTCTCTTCGTTTAAAAAACGAGTTAAAAAATTTGTTCATTTATTTAAACAAACGAGCTCGTTTACGAGCTATTTAATAGAAGTTCTCTTCCCTTGCAACTCTAATCCCCAGAACTTTGGTTTGGACGGCTCAATTGAACCATAGACAATCCTATTTAGCTAATAGGGAAAAACAATTACATTGTTACAACAAATTAAGTTTATAATAATTAATTTCAAATAAAAACAACCAATAACTTTCCGTATTTTCAGTTCTTTGTATGCAATCACTTGGTACGAACAAGAATTAATCATGTATGGATAAGCATTGGCAAAATGGGTAAGGTCTGATGAGCCGGCCTAGTCCGTAAAATATTTTAGATGAATTAGGCTATAAGAATGTTGGCATGACGTATTATCAAATTTGATAGATTCGATTTTATGAGCCAAAAATCTGACAAATTACGGGCCAACCTGGAAGTCAAAGTATATTATTGGGAGATATTTAGAATGGGCTGACTGATTCTAAACTCAAAGAATTTTTAGACCAACTCAATTCGACCTAACATATTTCATCAGCCTGATGGATTGAACTGAACTGGTCGGACACCCAGGATTTCCACCTCTACTTAGGGACAATAAAGCTCAACACCCACACCCACCCTTTTTTCCTTTTTTTTTTTTCTTTCTTGAGAGAGAGGAGGAATATGCCACCAAAATTCGTTTCTGCAATTTGCACTTTATACCATCCTTTGGCAGCTCACTATATAAAAGTACTTTTTTATCCGAATAAAAAGTCATATATTAGAAAATATTTTCATTTTATTAATTTAAAGTTTAATTTCATAAATAAATTAATGTGATTAAATAAATCAAATAAAAAATAAACAAATCATGTAAATGAGCAATTTTTAGCGGAGTTCAATGTTCATCTAATTAATTTTTTTTTTTTAGTAAACCCCATTATATAAAACATAATGTTTAGGCTAAAAGCCTTACATCCCGAGAAATAGCAGAAGAAAAGGATGATGGTAAATCATCCATCCAAATAAATCTACGACCATCATCACTCCTAAAGTGGGCTAAAGCATGTGCAACATAATTTGCATCACGCGATACATGATAAAACTGACAGCTAGTAAATCGATCTGACAATTCGATCATGTACTCTATAATTAAACCACAATAGTCATGCCTGTCAGTTTTTGAGGCCAAGCAGTGTATCAAATATTTTGAATCTCATTGTTGAAGGAGACAACAAATATTAATCTAATTAATTAATATAAAGTAAAAGTTGCATTTGCATCAAACAAGACTCGTTTTAAATTTTAATGACGTATAAATTTTAGATTATCAATTAGATATTCTCCAATGGAATTATTTCATCATTAATGGTATCTATTTAAAAGTAAAATTACATATAAAATATTGATCAAATTTGATGTTATAATTATCTCCTTGGTTGATCACATTATTATGACTATTAGAATGGAGTAATCTATATCTATATTATATATAATAACACAATTCTTGTCACTAATAGCAAGTTTTGTATTTTTCCGCCTATTTTTCATCACTCAATCAAAAAGGACACTTGATAGCCTGTTATTCGTCCATTATTATTAATAACTATTAAAATAATGTCTAATTATATTACAATTCAATTAGCCGGTTAATTAATAATACAAAAGTCAAATTATACCATTTTTGCATACCCATCATATTAATTAGTTTTTTGAATTTGAAAGATAATGGAGCATCATTTAATTTCAGTTAAATATACCTAATTTACAACTCAAAATATTTAATAATATCCACTATAAGTATGATTGCAAAACTTTTGTGATGACATTCAATTCTTTTCTTCTTCTACGTCCTCTAATTCTTTTCTTCTTCAAAATCCTCTCATCCCAAATGTTTTTTTGGTTTCACTATTTCTCGGATTTTTTTTTTTTAATTTAATCGTTGATTTGTTAATCCTTTTTTTTTTTTTTTTTTTTTTATCGTTCATGTTTTTGATTTTGCAGATTATCAATACCGATTCGTACGAGCTTCAACCAAAATATTTTATTGAACCATCATAATTTTTATTATATTTTTGCTTCGGCATTTTTTTTTTGTTTTCTTAATTTTAATTGTTAATAGTATTATATGTATAATAAAAATATTGTCAATATCTATTTGGTAAATAATATCATGTAGGATGAACAGTTTTTCCATTCATGTTTTATGTATAACAAGATAGTTCGTCGTTTGAAATCAGAAATTCTTTGGTTTGTCGATATACTTGAAGTTTCTATGACATACAATCAACCAACCAAATAGAGTTTCTAAAGAAATTGAATATCGTTGATTTGTTCAAGTTAATATGTCTATTAATTAACAATTTTTTTGTCATGTAGATTTATATTTATTTGTGGCGAATTATACATTTCACAAAGAATTAAAGCTTCATTGGTTTTCAAATCTTGAGAAGTTGTATTTGATGTGTCAATACAATTAGTATTAAAGTTATGACATGTATATTTTTATTTATGCTTCAATTGCACGCTTTTTTACGCATTGTAAGAAGTATTTTATTTAATAATAATTTTTTGCACTCCTATTGTTCCTTTTTATATTTCTTAACAGTTTTTTATTTAAATACATAATCGGGAATTTAATTATTATTTTTTCAGTTAATATGTCTACTAATTAACAATTTTTTTTTTATATGCAGATTTATTTTTATTTGTGGCAGATGATACATTTCACAAAGAATTGAAGTATCATTGGTTTCCAAATCTTGAGAAGTTGTATTTGATGTGTCAATACAAGTAGTATTAAAAGTTATGGTATGCATATTTTTATTTATTCTTTAGTTGTACAATTTTGTGAAATTGTAAGAAGTATTTAATAATAACATTTTGCACTACTATTGTGACTTTTTTAAACAATTTATTATTTAAATTTTGTTTAGCAAGTTTTCATACATATCAAATTTTTGCAACAAAATCAATATATATATATATATATATATATCATCAAGATATTTTGTAATTGATATCAAATCGACAAATAAGATGGATATACATTGAAATTTTATACCAATTAATTTATCTTATTAAGAGCTATTAAGTTTATTAATTTATATATAATATATCTCATTCATGTATTTTTTAAGTAATAATCAAATCGGATTCAAATTGGATATAATTTGAAATTGGTAAATATATCAAATATTACATTAACTTATTAGCATAAAGTTGACTGCATAATTAGGAATTAACAAAACTTCCTTTTAAGTAGAAGCATGATATTAATATTGATATTGGAATTTCAAACTGATTTTGTTTGTCAGACTTACATTTTCAATAACATGATTAACAAAAATGATATATAATTAATTACATATAGGATAATTAATTGGACACTATAATCTAAATAGTCTATTTGAAATATGTGTGTTCTCTTAAGATCTTCAAATAGTATATAGGGTGATAGTTATAATAATTGTAATTCAAGAGATTCATAGTTCTCTATAAAAGATATACATAAGGATTAAAATCTAAAAGTTAACAGTTTTTTAATACTTATTATATTTTGGGTTTTTAATACTTTTATCATTTTTTGATAATAATTATTATTGTTATTGTTTGTCAGACTTACCTTTTCTTTAACATGATTAACATAAAAATGATATATAATTAATTACATCTAGGATTTGATGTGGCATAAAGAGATAATTAATTGGACAATATAATTTAAATAGGCTAATTGAAATACATATGTCCATTTAAGCAATATACTAAGGATTAAAATCTAAAAGTTAACAATTTTTAAATACTTATTATATTTTGGGTTTTTTTTAATACTTTTACCATTTTTTAATAAGGATTAATTTCAAAAGGTAACCTAAACTTTGCGAGTTTTTACACTTTGCATAAAGAATTTATTTTTTCCGATTGGAACCTGTATTACGCGATTTGAGACGAATTGCAACTCCGGCCATATTTTCAGGCTATATAGGCCATGTGACTGGCACATGCCCTTGTTTTAATGTATTTTTTATTTTTTCTAATTCTAAATACATGTATTTCTTAATTTTATTTTTAATTATTTTTATTCCCCTACTATAAAAATCAGAAATTAAGGTGTTGTCTTCTTCTTCGAGTGTCCTCTTAATTCTTCTACAACAATATTTTCTAAAATTTCTTTTTTCCTGAAATTTCTATCCCGATTACAGTATCATCCTCCCGCTCTGACCATCGACTTTTATTCGGATTTTCTTCTGCGATTATTGAATCCAGTGACAATGTGAATGATATATGCTGAAGTGGAGAATATGGAGGATTGAAGAAGGTTTCAGGAGGTTAGGTTGTTAGATGAGGCAGCAATGGAGAAGCGTGACCATGAGGCATTAGTCGAAAAAGTTGAAAGACTTGAAAGAGAGGTTTGATGGGAAAGAAGCTCTGTTGTTTTTTTTTTCTTTTTCTGAAATTGTGTTTTTGTAAGTGGAATTTAATTGATTTTTTTGGCTTAAATTAGTTTGTTTTTCAGTGTAAATAAACTCTAAAATGGAGGAATGCGTCCTCCTCATCCTCCTAAGAAATAGCGGCAGCCTTCTCAACATTTCCAACTTTCTGTTTTTCTTGCCCTTTCGCTCCTTGTGCTTCTTCTTCTTTTTACCCTTGCTTCCGAATATTGTTGCCCGTCGCAAGGCTTCTACTCATTTTGAAGGGGGTGAGAAAGATTTAGAGTTTTTATGAGATAAACGGAAGAAGTGGAAAAATAACGGAGAGGAGAAGCAGGAGGGAGAAGTGAAAAAGATCTCACATTATTGTTGCAGAACCAAGGAAGAAATTTCAGAAAATATTGTTGCAGAAGAAGCAGAGGACACGCTTAATTTTTTATTTTTATGGTGAGGGAATAAAAGAAATCAGAAATAAAATTAAGAAATACATGTATTTAGAATTAAAAAAAAATGAAAATACACTAAAAATAGGTGATGTGCCGGTCAAATGGCCTATATAGCCTTAAAATATGACCGGAGTTGCAATTTGTCTCAAATCGCGTAATACAGGTCCCAATCGGAAAAAATAAATTCTTTAGGTTGTAAAGTGTAAAAACCCGTAAAGTTCAGGTTGCTTTTTGAAATTAACCCTCAATCTTAATATTTTGTTCAAGTTTGAATCTCGTCTTTTACATTGCTACATTATTGAGTAGTCAAATTATTATTTTTTTGTTATCGTCGTTATTAATGTAACTGACACTTGATTTAGTTTGTTTGTTTTTATTTTTTTTGCAGGTTGAACAATTTCATCTCACATTACTAAAAGTATTTCATACATCTTTACTTTATGTTTAATTTATAAATGGTTAGAGTTTTTTTGTTTATTAACTAGAAGAACATACTTTAGTTAGTTTGTTAATCGTTTTTACCAAACAAGATTTATGCTTTGAAGTTAATCTTGCATTCAAGTCTGAAACAATGAGAGATGCAAGAAATTGACAGATTTTCTGTAAATAAGAAATAAAAACGAAATTCAGATCAAATGATAATTCAGCTATGGGAAGAGAGAAGGTATCACGAGGATGCCGATAATCGACGACGGCGAAGTTCTCCCCAATTTTTGTGACGATTTCCCATCGATATCTATCAGTGGTTGAATAAAAGGGGGAGGTTTAAAAATAAGTTAATGGAAAATTAATAAATATATATTATATTATACTTGTTTAGAAAAGAAAACACAAATTCTTTTAAAATATGGCACTTAATATGTAATTCCTTAATTGGGAATTGGGAATTGTATGGATTGGTGCTTTTAATCGATTTGGAGAGCAAGCTTTAGTGAACTGTTAATGAGTGGTCGTTTTTGTCCAATCGTCTATCCACAATAATCGAATCGGCTGAGCGGTTTATTCGAGTATAGGAATGTTAAAACTGTTGTTGTGTCAAGCAAGTGTTATATTTATTTATTTTAGCGTAAAGATTGTACAAGACTCAGTTGTAGTTGTGTAATATAATCTATGTTCCTTACTTTTTTCTCTCTCTATTTTCTGATACCCTATTACAATGGGGGTATTGGGTATTTATAGCTTTCGGAAGCTGTTCCCGCATGGTTGACACGTGTCTGCTAGGTGTCAAGGTTGGCGCCAAGTGGCAGATGGCCACGTGCGATTTCTGTTGCCGTGTTGGCACACTATTTTGGCCATGTGTCTTGTCATGATGGCGACGGTCTACGGTTGAGGTTTACAGAAGCGGCCGATCCAATTTGTTCGTCGTCGAGCCGCGGTAAAGGGACGACGCCGGACGGTCTTTGAACGAGCCTGGTGGCGGTCCATAACTGAACCAATTTGCAGTGATTCACGAAACGATCTACCGACAGGGGCGGTCTGCCTCGATCCTAGGTGTCCACGGGCCCAAGTGTGTTTTGTTTTAATCTCCCAATCACACTTATATTATGTACTCGGTGTCCACAAGTGCCCCCCTGAGTTAGAGGAGCGAAGAGTATCGTGACAGTCCTCTAACTTGTCATTTTTCATTTTTTTTGTGGACGGGAAAGCGGTCTATTCAAAAATTCAAATTCCTGCTTGGGGGGAACTTTGGAGACACGCCATCGACCGCTTATGACATGGCGGAAAACTGATGTTTCACTTTTTGAATGCGACGCTTCGCATGCGCGCGTGGGGCACACGCGCGGATACGTGTCTCGTTTTAATTGGTGTATTTTTCGGCCAAATCGTGGTTGTTTAATCCTGTCAATTATGACCATTGATTTAGTTGAAGATTTTCCACTAAATATATCCATCATTTTGACTCATTTTAAACTTTCACTTTCAGTAAAAAAAAAATCACTTGCACAGTGTTTTTCTCAAGTTTGGTGATCAGCTAAGTCTGTGTTCAAAGGTCGTCCACCGTTAATCTAAGGTAATTTGTATTTTGTTTTTGCTTGTGTGGTTGGTATGTCTTCTCCGGGTTCTAGTTCTCCGTCATCATCTTCTCCCAAAACAGTTAGTGAGAGGGAGTTTAGAAGTGCTCTTTTGGAGTCTCAAGCTGAGACTGAGTCTGAGGATATGGAAGAGGAGAGTGTTTCTAACTTCGATTGGGAGGAGGAAGTGTCTGAGGAGCGGAAGAAATATATAAAGGACTTGAGGGAGGCTGGGTATGGTGATGTTGACATTAGGCGGGCCTTGGAAGGAAACGAAGCAGATGTGATTCGTCGCGCAAATCAGCTTCTTGAGACTCCTTCGACGGAGGTCGTGGCATTTGCCGTCGATCTAGAGAGGAGCTTGGGATTAGATCGCGAGGCAATGGCGGTGCCGGATCATCTCCCTTTGAGTCTGGGCCATGGGACGGTGATGCGTCTGATAAAGGGCTTGATCGATGTGCATCGGTGGCAGGTTATCCTTTTTAGAGATATCCTAGAGAGCTTGTGCTGGGTAAAGGGATCCATCTTCCTGATTTTGATATGGACTCGATGCGTCGACCGCCTATCCGAGCTGATGACGGTCTATCAGAATTTGGCGCGGGCGAATATCCCAGTTCGGTAACTGCAACAGAGTTATTTGATGCTGCACTTGCGGTGGAGGTCTCCGAAAATGTTCGCTTTCATGTTCCAGATTCGTCTGAAAGAGCTGACCGACCGCCAAGAGGTTGTGTTGCGGTAACTTTATGGTCGATGAAATGAGGAGTTCGCTTTCCTCTTCCGACGATCCTTAGTGCATATCTGCGGTTTTGGGGGGTTGCACCTTCTCAACTAGTTGCGAACGGTTGGCATATGCTTTGTGCCACCGTTTGTCTATTTCGGTCTAAAGGAGTCCCTGCCCCAACTCCTGAAGAAATGGGCTCCATTTAGAAGTTGGTTGAGTGCGATCGGTCTTTGCCGGGTTGGTATTATGTCACCCCTCGAAAGGGTCAAAAGTTTATCGGTCATCTGAAGGACTCGGTCGCTGGGTGGAAGGATAAATTGTTCTTTGTTGGGGGTGATTCGGCTTCGCCGGCACCTATGGATCAAGGCGATCAACTCGATCGCGTTCTAATCCCCATTGATTATGCTTTTTGCCGTGGTACATTGTTTGTTTTTCTTTGTTCTCAAATTTTGCTGATCTTACCCCTCCCCCCCCCCCCCCTCCTTTTCTTCTGTTTTGTAGATCAGAGCAGTCCAGTGGTGCCGTCTCAGGAATTCAGGAAGAACTTAAAGGAGCTTCGTGAGAAAAAGCTTCGTGATTGCGGCCTGTGAATTACTCCCCATCACACTCTTCCTCCAGATCTCAGTGAGTAATATTTTTGGACATTTCTGTTTGTTTTCTTTTTATTTTTTTTATTTTTTACATATCGATTTGATAACTGCAGACTTCAACATTCCGACCGCTATGGCTGGCGAACCACTAAATGTCACACCGATCTCCGCGGTCGCAGCTGGCGATCAACCTGGTCCTATGTTGATGACAAAGCCTATTCTTCCAAAGCCCTTTGAAGAAATGACGGTGCAGGAGAGGCAGTATTGGAGGGCAAAAATGAAGGAGTGGAAGAAGTTTGAGACATCGCAAGGGATTGGGACGTCCAGGCAGGCGGTCATGGAGGACCCTTCGAAGGTGCCCGCGGTCGATGAAGAACATGTCCCTCCCCCTGCTTCGAAGACCCCCCCGAAGAGATCTCCCACTGGACAATCTGCTCTTGCTCCAAAGTGGCTCGATCAGCGGTGGCGATGCAGTCGTCAGGTTCTCCTTCGCCTTCAGACACCTCTTATTTGGGGTGGGATGCAATGAAGGTCGCCGTTTTGGAGAAGCGGGGAGTCGAGAGCGAAAAATAGCCAAGTTTTTTTAGGAATTACCAGCGCTCTCGCTCCCCTGATCTTTCAGCTTTTGAGGCGATGCCCCCTACCTGAAGGCCGCTACGACAGTCCCTGCTAAGAGTTGGACCAAGAGCTTGGCCGATATAGATACATCGCTCTCTTTCGGAGGTAAGATGGAGTCTGCTATAGTTCATCTCTGTCGGTCTCTTAACCTGTTGACGTCAGCTCAGGCGGAGATCTCCAGCGATCCCTTCTCTAACCCTACCATGGCTAAGGCATGTAAACTATATAATGAAGAGCACAACAAACTGGTGGCGGTTGAACTAGAAAACGCTCAGCTTAAAGAGCAGTTGAAGGGGGTTGAGAAGGACAAGGACCAGGCTCTCGCTGTGGCCATTGCAGCTCAGATTCAGATTGCTGCAACTAGGGCTGAAATGGGGGAGGCCTTGAGGAAAAAGGAGTTGGATTCCCTGGCCAAGATTGAAGAGGTCAGGTCGGAGGAGCGGTCTTCTAGAGAGAAAGCCATTGATGCTGATGGTGTGGTGTGGGCCAACTCTGCTTATTTTCAAGCCTATATTGAGGTGGCTAAGGTGATGTCTGATCAAGGCGTCGGCGCCTCCGTCCTTAGGAGGAACTTGGCTCATTTTGCCAAGAGTAATCCTCATAAGGAAGACTTGGACGATGACGATTGGGCTCTTTTCGGCGGTCCTCCAACTGCTGAGGACCCAGAGGGTCTAGAAGCTCCTCGACCTCCAAGCGATCCTACAATGCCTTAGTCTTATTTTGTAACGTTTGTTTTGTATTTAATGAAATTTTATTTTGCTTTCGATCCTTCCATACTTAGTTAATTATTGATACTTTGCTGGTACAATTAAGCTATTCCCTTTGTTTTCGAAGTCCCTTTATGCCCCCCCCCCCCCCCTCTCCCTTTTTTTTTATAGATAAAGTTGATCTGTTGATCAGCTTCCTTGCGCTCGTCCGTAGACGAGTCTTTTCATGCTCGTCCATTTGACGAGTCTTTTCGTGCTCGTCCATGGACGAGTCTTTTGTGGATAATTATTTGAAAGTAAAAAAGTAACATTTATTTATGAACGCTTTTTTGTTTTATACAATATACTTGTACACTGACTATTCTACTTGTAGTACTTCTTTAGATGTACAACATTCCAAGGATGAGGTAACTTTTTCCTGTTGGGGTCTTCTAATTCATATGCTCCATTGGCGACACATCGAGTCACCTTTTACGGTCCTTCCCAGTTGGGACTAAATACACCTATCTGTGTTGGGGGTAGGACCTTTCTCATGACAAGATCACTGATCTGAAATCTTCGAACCTTAACCTGTTTGTTGTGATATCTTTCTAAAAGCGTTGTTTATATGTACCGACTCTCTGCTTCCAATTGTCGCTCTTCAAGGAAATCCAAATGTGCTTGTAACTTTTCATCATTGGTTTGATCTTCAAAATGCGTGATCCTCAGGGTCGGAGATCTTATTACGATCGGTATAACCGGTTCTGTCCCGTACACCAGGCTAAAAGGGGTCTCTCCTGTGGATGATCTCTGTGTCGTCCGGTACGACCATAGAACACCTGGTAGTTCTTCCGCCCAGTATCCTTTTTTCTCAGTCAATCGAGTCTTCAAAGTACGAAGTAATGAAATGAGCTTTTATGTTGAAGTCTGCGCAAAAGTTCTTGAACTGTTGGTTGTCAAACTATTTGCCGTTTTCAGTTACAAATGAGGTCGAAACCCCAAATAGGCATATTATGTTCTTCTAGATGAAATCTTTACCTTCTTGTGCGCGATTTTTGTTAAAGCTTCAGCTTCTGCCCATTTAGTGAAGTAATCGACCGTTACGATGGCCTGCGGATACCCAGCTTTGGCTTTCGGGAAAGGCCCTATGAGGTTGATCTCCCACTTCGCAAAGGGCCATGGGCTACGTACAGACGTTAACACCTCTGGTCGGAGCCCAATGTTCCGACATTGTGGGCATGACCTTGCGTATTGAATTGCATCCTTCTTGAGCGTTGGCCAGAAATAACCTTGTCTTTGGATTTTTTGTGCAAGGGTTTGTCCTCCGGTATGGTTCCCATAGACCCCTCATGAACTTCTGCTATGATATATGGTTGTTCGGATTCCTCGACACATTTTAACAAAGGCATGGCATAACCCTGTTTATACAGGACCCCATCTAGCAGGGTGTATCGACTGATCGTAATCCGGTCTCGAGGTAATGTTTTATTGGGGCCATCCATCCCTCTCGGCTTGCCTCAACCTGCATAGCATCTTCTTGCTGAATGAATGGGACGTCTGCTCGAAGGAATATCACTAATGTAAGGTTTTTCGCTCCTTCGGAGGTGGTGAGTAGGGCTAGAGCGCCCGGTTAAGCGTTCCTTGTTCTTGGTATCTGTTGGAATTGGATTTTGCTGAAGTCCTTAGCTCTTTCTCGGACCATCTTCAGATATTTTACCATGTTTTCCTCCTTTACTTCGTAGTCTCCATTTATTTGATGAACCACCAATTGAGAATCGTTGTAAATCCTTACCTTGTTGATGCCCAGTGATTTGGCGGTGGTCATTTCGTAGAGGATGGCTTCATACTCTGCTTCATTATTCGTAGCATTAAAATCGAATCGTATTATGGAGCTTAGGTACTGTTTATGGGAACTTAAGAGTACGACGCCTGCTCCGGCCTATTGCGGGGTCGAGGATCCATCGACGTAGATTTCCCAAGGATATTCCTCCAATACCTGCATGTCTATTGAAGGGGTGAACTCTAAGATGAAGTCGGCCAAAGCTTGGCCCTTGATCGCAGTGCGAGGGGCGTACGTTGCGTCTAACTACCCCAGTTTTTCCGCCCATTTTAATAATCTACTAGCCGTATCTGGCCTTTGTAATATTTGTCGCAACGGGTAATTTGTGAGAACTTCAATTGTATGTTCATAGAAGTAAGGTCGTAATTTTCATGCCGCGATCACCAATACATGTGCTAACTTTTCAATGGCTGTGTAGCGGACCTTTACTTCATGTAGGGCTTGACTTTTGTAATATACAGGAAGTTGCTGTCCTTCTTGATTTCGTACTAGGACCGCACTAATCGTCTCATCAGCTACAACTAGGTATAAGTTGAGTTTTTCATTGTCTTGAGCCTTGGAGAGGAGCGGTGGTGACATGAGAAATTCTTTTAGCTTCTCAAGAGCTTGGATGCATTGGTCGTCCCATGCGAATGTTTTTCCCTTTTTTATCGCTCGGAAGAAAGGTTTGCATCTATCAGAAGACTTGAAAATGAACCGAGCTAGGGCTGCAACCTTTCCCGCTAGGGATTATACGTCCTTCACCTTTTTTGGCGGTTGTAGATCCAATATGGCCTAGATCTTTCATGGGTTGGCCTCAATTCCTCTTTTACTTACCATGAATCCCAAATTTTTTCCAGAACAATCCCAAATGCGCATTTCTTCGGATTGAGCTTCATCCGAAACTAGCGTAGAATCGCGAAGGCCTCTGCCAAGTGAGTCACGTGATCAGCTCGATGCTGACTTTTGACAAGCATATCATCGCCATAGACCTTCACCGTCTTTCCAATTTGCCAGGCAAACATTTCGTTTACCAGACGCTGATAGGTTGCCCCTGCGTTCTCCAAACCGAAGGGCATTTTGGTCCAACAGAATAGACGATGATCTGTAACGAAGGCGGTATGCTCTTGATCGTCGGGATGCATTGGTATTTGATGGTACCCTGAGAATGCATCCATAAAGCTCATCAAATCATGACCGGCTGTCGCATCTACTAGCTGATCGATGTGGGGTAGTGGGAAACTGTCCTTGGGACAAGCTTTGTTCAGGTCCGTAAAATCTATTCACATACGCCAGGTAAGATTTGGCTTTATCACAAGGACCGGATTTGCTATCCAATCTGGATAGAATACTTTACAAACGAGACTGTTCGCCAACAACTTTTGCACTTCGCACTCAAGTGCGTCATATTTCTCAGGACTGAATCGCCGTCATTTTTGCCTGATCGGTCGCGCTTCGGGATTTACATTTAATTGGTGGGTGATTACTTCAGGGTCAACCCCAACCATGTCTTCGTGAGACCAAGCGAATACATCAAGATTTCTCCGAAGGAATTCCAGTAGGTGATGTTCGTTCTGGTTCCTGGAGCTCGACTCCGATCACAACCTCGAGTTTCAATCATTCTGTATCGACCGGTATACTGACCAACTCTTCTGTTGGTTCGGCCCATTTTCTCTTTGGGGCTTTACGAGGGTCCATGTGCCCCCATTCCAAATCTCCTAACCCCGGAAAGTTGGGTTCTGGGTGTGATTCTCCTTTGTTTCCCAAGAGCGTTTGTTCTATCACATTCAGCTCGTAAGGCTGGATATTGTACGTACACTCTCGGGCATTCACTTGATCGCCCCAGACGGTAATTTCTCCCTCGGGAGTTGGGTATTTCAAGCAGTAGTGGTAAATTGACACGGCCACCTTATACGCCATCAAGCAGGGTCTCCCAAACATGCAGTTGTAGATCGACGGCTGGTCTACAACCTTGAAGATTAAATTATGAGAAATTCCTCTTCCATTTTCTTCAAGTCGCATCGGCAATGTTATTTGACCAATTGGGCGGACTTCTCCCGAACCAAAACCTCGAATAACTTCTGGACAGGGCTCTAAATAAGAGTGAAGATGTCCTAACCTCTTGAATGTGCTTAGAAAAAATATGTTTCCGTAGCTTCCTGTGACCATCATCGTTCGGTGGACCAAAGTTCCATTGATCGTAACAACAATTACCATAGCATCATTGTGTGGCAAGACGAGCCCAACTGCATCTTCATTAGAAAAATGAATGTCTTGATTTATCAGCCTGGATTCATGGACCGCTCTGTCATGTCCGTGCTGCGCCTGTCGCATTATTGTATCGACGTCTGGTTTCGTGCGTTGGCTGTACGAGGGCCCTGCCTGGTCCCGCACTGTAACGACCCGATTTTCATAAAATAATTTAAAGTATTTTAAAATAGCAATAATCAACACCTTGAGATTTTTTTTTTATATATATATAAAGACAAATTCTAATCAGGCCGGTAGAAGACCCCAATAAAATGAAAATGAGCCTGAATTATGGTCATAGAATGGATTTTGGCTTCCGCGACTGTTGCACAGAAAGGCCGACAGAAGGAAGGTTGACTGATAGACTGAATACACATTGACTGGCCACCTGGAGCAAATCTTTTACTGATGAGGCTGCTGTTGTTAGTCTACGTAGCGTAAAAGCAGTAAAGTCAAGTTTTTATTTCCCAAGTAAATATTAAATTCCAAATTTGATCCTGAATAATAACTTATGAAATACGATGTCAACTATTTACAAATAGTATAAACTTCATATCACAAGTAACATCGCAACAAATAAACAAATTATAATAATTTTCAGACCATTTATTAACAATTAAGTAGTCATGATATTGCAACTAAAAGATAAATCAATTCAATGATATTATTCCTGGACAACCTCCTAACAAATCATCTCCATATAACAACTCCATGCTTTCACATAGTCAATATGAACTTTTTAAGAATAAATAAATAATCATTAGTAGTTGCTAGACATGTGACCACAGTACAATCGGTCAAACAATCTATACCTAGATAATATTCTAATCAAACTTTGTAACTAAAAATCAGTTTGAACATTAGCTTATTCGAATAACACAATCAAACCTAGTTGCACTCCAACGAGTACCCACAAAATAATTCGGGTAAACATATCTTATTCTCAAATCTATTTTTACAAAAGAATAATTCAATAATTGTACATGGACATACTTAGGAAAAAATAATCCAGATCCTGTATAACTGTATATCAGAATTTTCTATATTACTTATGACTAAAATAAATTCAAAGATAAATCATCATATATAGAAGCGGAAACACGAGGATCAAATAGTTGACAGGAATGACTAAATTTCACATAACCTCAATTATAAGCAAAAGAAAGATCATATATGACAACATTATATACTAAGTAAAATTCATATATATGACATATTCAAAATTCATATTGCGACTACTATCTCGGCGAATAAGTTATAAATATGGTTAAATGTTCAACATAAAATGCACATAAACATGTCTTGAATAATAGTTCGACAATTACACTTAAACAAGCTTCTAACATTATTTTCAGTAATTCAACATAAATTCTCAAACTATCATATTATTCATAAAAGCTAAAACATTGAATAACCACGAAATCAAGTCAATCATCAATGCTCAAGTTAATATCATAAGAAATAATCTAAGTAAATTTAATCTAATATCAATAACATAATAGTTAACATAAGTGAGCTAAAACTCAACAAAAGTACTTGCCAAACTAGTTAGTCAAGCAAATTAAGCAAGTAGTAGCATGCCACAATTTAACCCTTTATATTGCATTAGTTAAGTTGTATCATTGCTCTCAGCTCCGCCTCGTACTCCATTCACTCGCTCCAAGCTAACCTAAAAGACTCAATAATGGGTTGGGGTGAGCTTCTTCAGCTCGTGGAGAATTACAATTTATCACAACAATTATATAAACCAAGAGGCATACAATGTAGCAATTATTATAATGATGCGCTTGTATTGGCATGACACATAGAGCTAACTTGTATTGGCAAGTAGCATACTGGTAATGAGCTAAACTTATATTGGCAAGTAGCATAATCCAGTAAGCTAAACTTGTATTGGCAAGTAGCAAATTGAATAATCACTTGTATTGGCAAGCAATATATTGAAAATAAAAGCACACGTATACAGTCAAGTAAATAAAATTAGAGTAATAAACAGTAAAACCCCCACCTCATGTCTCGAGTAAAATGAGTGAAATATAATGCAAATGATATGTCCGAAATCCTTGATCTTTGCAACCTACAATTATTAAGACATGTGTCCTGACATGATTGTTATTAATGCTTCATTAACTAAATTAGAGAATTAAAATTACATATAAATACGAAAGGTTAGGTATGAGTGATGATTTAAACAAAATGGAAGTAGAATTCTTTTTGGACATTATAGAAGGATCTGGGTCAAATAGAAATTAAGGGAAATGGAAGTTATGGAAAAATGATTTTGGAGGATTAAGGATTCCTCCTTGTATAGAGCCTACCTCTCAACTTCAACTTCACCTTCCTCATTTCTTTCTTTGACTCTCAATCAACATAATCACACACTACACAACATCTTCTCTTTCATACCCATTTATTTGAGAAACCACACACACACCATCACACACAATAACATATACCTGAATACACACACAACACTCACGCATACACACACTCACACAGCTAACATAGTTACACACACACTGACTCATACATACACACATCGTCACACACATTGGCACACACTTGACCACACACATACTCACACCCACATGCATACACTGTAGTACACACACATACACACAATATTGCGCACATTATATCCCATACACACAAACACACGCAATATCACACAATGTATCACACACACACACACACATCTATACATACACACAGAGTAGTCTCCTTCACCACACTAAGCACACATACAAAACCATCACCTCCATCTCACACACCTACATATCCGAACACGCACACACTTTCAGATCTACCCACACTGATTTGGATGACATATTGATACATTACGGGGCAGCTAAGCACTGCTAGAATTCAATAAAAATTGGCTGGAATACTATTAAAAAAAGAAGATCGGATGTTTACCATGTGAAGAAAGAAGGAAGGGATCAAATCTGTTGGTCGCCATGTGAAAATAAAAGAATAACTCTGAACTGGTTTTGTTTTCATATAGGCGTGAATGTATAACCGTGTATATATATATATAGGGTTAGGACTATTTGGATAAAGATTATTAGATTTTTTTATAATTCTTCACCGGCAGTAATTAGCGTAATACAGTTGTTGGAATTTTGGATTCCTTTGGGCTCAAGATATGGACCCTTGCACATTAGTGAATTGGGCTTGAGTCTTGGACTCAAAGAAATGGGCTTATTATGACATGTATGAATAAATGAATGAATGCAAAATAAATTAACTCCTATTGAGACATCGAGCTTAAATAAAATAATAAATAAACTAGTAAATTGCAAATAAATGGATTCGTAAGTTAGTAATAATTCCCAATATAAATTGGGCTTGGAAATATTAAATGAGCCAAATTGAATTGGTGGTGGGCCTGAACCCAACATTGGGTAAATGATTGGCCAACTTAATAAATCAACAAATAATAATAATAATAATAATAATAATAATAATAATAATAATAATAATAATAATAATAATAATAATAATAATAATAATAATAATAATTGGGAGGCGTTATTTAATCAAAACGAGGGCCAAATATATATTACTTTAAAGTTTATAACTAGCATGGAATCAAAATATTATAGATAAGATTTTTGGCTAAATTTACATATTAATATTTTTGTTTCACTTTTTGTATTAGAAATAAATATCAAAGAACAACTTCAGAAAGACGTAATAAATTATATATCTAATTATTTATATGGGCACGTAAAATGATATTTTAGAATTAAATAATAGACTAAAATTTTGGGATATTATACGCACGGGGTTAGAGGATCCTTGAGCCTCCTCCTGAGTTCCAGTTTTTAGGGTCGAAGAACTGCTCGGGTAGGAATCATCCTGTCGAAACCTGTACATCGGTGGGTCGTTCTGGTAGCTATTTTGGGTTGCTCACAACTGTGTCCTCCTAGCCCTTTTGCTATACTACGCATATGGATCTCCGATCGAGTCCATCATCAAAATTTCACGTGGTGTGTTTTCTTCGGGATCACCACCATTTCTTTAGGGAGTTGTCACACGGTCTGTTGGGGGCCTCGGTGGTACAGGGTCTGCTATCCTTGGCCGTTGGTTCCGACCTACCAGTTTTGCTATTATAAACTAGTCCAACTTCCCATCTTCGTAAAAGGCATATAGCTGAGTCATTAGGTCTCGGCACTCATTGGTGTTGTGGTTGATTGACTCGTGGTATTTGCAAAAATTCCGTCGATACTTGGATGGATCAGCCTGAGTTTTACGGGGTTCTTTTAAGAGACCCTGACCTTTGATCTGTAGGAAAATCTCTTTCGGAGTAACGGTCAGAACCTCCCTCAGCTCATCAATCTGCTCCTAGCTCTCCATAGTTCGGAAGCCTCTTCCTTCTTGAGCTGTCGTATTCCCAGTCCTTTTTTCTTTCCCGTGGAATCATCTTTCTTCAATGGGGCGTCCAAGCTTTCCTCCGCCCCTATATATTGACCCGCTTTGACCATAAAATTGGCAAACGACCGCGGGCTTTCAATTTGGGCGGCCCACCAAAAGCGGGTGTCCGTCCGTAGGCCGTGCATCGCGGCGATCAGTACCGCATCGTCTGACATTCTCTCTGTTTCTAGTAACAACTTGTTGAATCGTTCCAGATATTTACTCAGTTTCTCATCCTTCCCCTGGACGATCGTTGTCAGCCTCTCCTTGGGTCGTGCGTGTCTTAAAACTCATAAAATTTTTCCTTGAAAAGCTCTGTCGGTTGGTCCCATCCTGATATGGAATGAGGTGGCTGGGATCGGAACCAACGCTGTGACCGGTCACCGAGCATCGCGGCGAAGACCCGACAGAGTGTCGCGTCTGTTGGCGACGATAATTCCATACAGGACAGGTATGTATTGAGGTGCGTCGATGGATCAGTTGCTCCATTGTATGGCATAATGTTTGGCGGACATACCTCATTAGGTAGCTTGGCCATCAGTATGGAGGACGCAAATGGAGATTTTGACCTGAGCACTAGCCTTTCCTCCATTGGCGACGGTTGTACCCGTGATCGTCCCTCCAACCGACTCTGCCAGCCTTTGAGCCAGGCGATCTCTTCTTGGTTTACCTCATAATGATCCCTGGGCCTGTCCCTTGGATGCTCTGTGGTCCTTGGTCGTCGCCAATTTTCATTACGGAGGAGCCGATCATTGGAATTTTGCTCCCGTGGTGAGAACGGTTGTTGCTGTCTCCGTGTCGGGTCCCTTTAGCTTCCGAGTCTGTCGAAAACTGTCTTTTTTAGGTGATTTGACTCAGCAACGGACTCTGCTCTTCGTGGAGGTTCTAGTTCTTTCTCATGGGGTCGGTCATTCGGACCCCTACCAGGCTGACTCTGGGGATGATGCGTGTTTCGGTCAAGCACCGGTGTTGGTGACCGATAGATCCCCTTTTGTTTAGGACCCTGGTCCTCCAAAGCGGGTGGTAAAGGTTCTGACATCCTTCTTCGTGACCTCTGGAGTGGCGTGACATCCTTGTGGATCTGGGAAGGCTCCCTAGTTGGGTCTGCTCTTCTTTTCTGTAGTTGGGCCAACTGCTAGGTCTTGCAAGTGATCTCACGAAGTAGTTCTACCTCTGTCTGATTTACCGGGTGGGGCGGACTATTCTCCCGATGTCCCTGGGACGGTCGTCGGGTTGATGTAACCTCAGGTGAGATCCTTTGATTTCGCCTTTACAAGGCGTGTCTGGATGGAGAGTATGAGGATGTTGACTCATTTGCCATTTGCGTATCTTGATGAATCGGAGGTTCACCCCCTCCTTCTAGTGCCAATTTATGGATGGGTTCTTTTAATCGGTTGGAGAGCCGCCTTTAGTGAACTGTTAATGAGTGGTCGTTTTTGTCCAACCGTCTATCCACAATAACTGAACCGGCTGAGCGATTTATTCGAGAATGGGAATGTTAAAACTGTTGTTGTGTCAAGCAAGTGTTATATTTATTTATTTTAGCATAAAGATTGTACAAGACTCAGTTATAGTTGTGTAATGTAATCTATGTTCCTTGATTTTTTCTCTCTCTATTTTCTGATACCCTATTACAATGAGGGTATTGGGGTATTTATAGCTTTCGGAAGCTGTTCCCGCATGGTTGACATGTGTCTGCTAGGTGTCAAGGTTGGCGCTAAGTGGCAGATGGCCACGTGCGATCTCTGTTCCCGTGCTGGCACACTCTTTTGCTCATTTGTGTTTTGCTTTGATCTCCCAATCGCACTTTGTTATCCTATTATGTACTCGGCGTCCACAAATTGTAATAAGATATTTACTTAATAGTGTTTAAAAATGTAGTTATACGTAGTAATGTTAAAGTTTTTTTTTTTTTTTTTTTTTTTTTTGTGTGTGTGTGTGTGTGCACCTTAATTGTATTATAAAAAGTGTACTTATAGGTGTGCACCAACTAAATGTCATAATTGCCTCTTTTTCACGACATTGATTCTGAAGTGCCTCAAGACTAGTGTAGCTATTGATCATTTTTCTAGTAGTGTCACTATTACATTGCTAAATCATTATGTTTTTATCTTATTTTCTACATTGCTAACTTTTGGTAATTATGGTTTTTTGTGTGTATTAAGCAAAAGCATAGAATGAAATTTTAAATCTTGAGTTGATATTAGCCAATAAGTGTAATGTTTTAATCAATTATTTTCTCACGTTTAAGTTGTTTATCTTTCTATGTTGATTATGATATTATGATATTACCTTCTTTAAAAGAATGTCTTGGTTTTAAACTTCACTATTGCATTGACAAATTAAACTGTTTTTATCTTATTTTTCACATTCTAAACTTTTGGTGAGTAGGGTATTGTTTTATTATTAAGCAAAAGGACATAATCAAGAATCCTTACATGTTTAGTGGTTTTTTTGTTTAACTATAATCTTTTTATTTTCTGGGGAAACATCGCTAAGTGAATCAATGGGCCGTACAGGGAGAATGTCTTCGGAAAACAGTAAGTTTGTTTATTTTTTTCATGACATTTGTATAATTTGTATTTTCTAATTAAATAATATATCAATCATTGAATGTAATGTTATTTATTTTTAATGAATATTACTTAGCCATGCTTGAAGAAATCCTAATTGCCATTCAAGTTCAATTTATGTTTGTTTTGTTATATGTTAACTGTTACACTGCATTATAACTTATAAAAGTTCCCCATTTAACCGTATTTTATTTTTTTGCAGATTTAGTCAATCTATGTGATTTCTATCAAATATTCACTCTTTGTTCTTGCTATGAATCCATGGTATGTGTTTTTTTCGTAATCAGTATTTTATATATTTTATTAAGACATAATTGAAGTTTTGTTTGTTGTTTATGTAGGAGCTTCCTGTAGCATTTATAAATTTTATAGGACATCAAATAGGAAAAAAATGCATAGTAAAAATCAATAAAAAAAGTAAAGGTTGATGTGGAGATGCGTATTGATTTTGATGGGAAAAAAAAATTGACTAAAGGTTGGAGACAATTCGTAGACATAATGGGTTGTCCGATGAAAATTATTTGTTCATTGAGTATGATGTCACTGCATATAATTTATATGTTGATGTTCATGATAATGAAGGATGTTTGATAAACTATCAAGAGAGACCACTGTCGCTCTACTGTATTTTCAGAGAGGATGCAATTTTTATAAATCAGGTAAAAATCACTTAGCGGTCATTCTTAATCTTACTAATAATTTTGATATTTTTGCAATTTTTAATTAGTAAATTTTGTTTCCTTATTTCGCTATTATTTTTCTAATTAATTTATCGTATTTTTTTTTATAGCCATTGTTGATCCCGAAGAAATATGTCGAGATCTCTGAACTTAAAGTTCCCGAATGTTATACGTTTGAGAACATAGATAAAGATATTGGTTTGTATGATTGAAAAGATTGATGATTAATACTACTTGACTTTTGGCTGGAAGGAGTTTGCTATTGCAAATATATCTGCTGATGATGATGTTGTTGTCTTCTCATATGAAGGAGGAGTCGAAATTTTTGTAATAGTATTTTCTGGCTCATTTAAGTTGATATACTCATTGGGCAGATAGATTAAATACGGGTTTAAATGTCCTCTTTAGGATAAAATCCGTTTAACAGGTATTGTTTATCAAAATTAAAGATAAAACTGTAAACTATGACAAGCATATTGATGTTTAATGTTGATGAATTCTTGACAATCAACTACTATTTTTTGTTTCAATATTCGAATAGATTAAGCTTATTTTTAGATGTCATGATGGGCAATTATGTGACCCAAATTAAAGTCGTTCTCCATTTTACAATCCTTCATACATGTTAAAAATTTGCTATAAATTTTTAAATCTATTAATTATTTGTTTATTGGATCTATAAAGTTACATTTAAATTAATCATTTATAGATGTTTTATTTGCTACAAGTTATTTATAGATGTTTAATTTAAATTATTATTTAAAAAAATTAAATATTAAGTTTTTATATATTTATTAATTATTTGTTTATTGTATCTATAAAGTTCATTTTAAATTAATTTATTAATTTATATTACTAATTTAAAAATGCAATAAATTATTAATTTATATTTTCATATTGGCGTCAATGTTGTGTTATCATGAAATTGTATATGTATGATTCTTAATTAACAATATTTAAGCTGCTTATTATATGAGATTATTGTCATCCTAAATGGTAAATATCATCTAATTTAATTTGAAACTGATTGAATTGATCTTTTCCCACTTAATAGTCAACTCATATTTTATTGTTATCCCAAAATTGTATCATCTAATCTTTTACCAAAATTGATAGTCAAATACATTGATATATTTATCTAATAAAAAAATATCAAAAAAAAATCTATACAATTTAAACATATATATATATATATATAAACAAATCAATGAAAACGCTAATTTAATTTAAATTATTAATTTAAAATATTTAAAATATTAATTATTTTGTCACATTGGCGTTAAGATTGTGTTATCATGAAATTAGATATGAATTATTCTTAATTGATGGAATAATTAGTTTGCTTATTATATTGGATTATATTATCATCCTAAATGGTAAGTATCATCTAATTTTGTGAATGATTGAATGTATATTTTCCCATCTTAATGGTCAATCCATATATTTTGTTTTTACTTACAATGATATTTTACTTATTGTAAATAGACTAGATTTCCAATTAATATTGATTATAATCATTACAAATTAAAACAACACTTAATCCTATTCAAATAAAAACATTTGATATAATTTATAATTTTTGTCTTCCAGACATTATATTGGCATTCAAAAAATGGTATCATCTAATTTGATATTAAAAAAATCAGGGATTTATGACACTTGATAGTCGAAGAGATGGATATACTTAACTAAAATCAATATATTTGACTTTACTATAAGGAATCTTGATTAAAATGGCTCAAAATTTTAATTATTCTCCTTTATATTCTTTATACACTAAAACATTTACAACAAATCCTTAAAATATTTTTTTCTATAAAAAGCGTTCACTTTATCTTTATTTAGTGTTTTCTGTCTTTTTTTTTATATATGTTTTAATCGAATATTTTATTTGAATTTATTGATTTCGAATAAAGTTTAGTTTTATTATAAATAATCTGATTTGCTTGCCATAAGAAATTAACATAATCTTCAATTGTATTATTAAAATGCGCTAATCAGGAAGATGATTTGTAATAAAATTATTACTAACCTAACTCCAAAAATGTAATCTACTTTTTATGAATTAAGAGTATTGCACAATTTTCCTCATTACTCCCGAATGATATTAACCTGTATTATAGTGAACAGTTTCTAATGTCAAGCAGGTAAAGCTCATTTTTCTTTTTATATATTTTATGCATTTATAATCTAAATTAACATTCTATAAAATAATGTCAAAACGTTTTGTATTATAGATTGTAAGCAACGTTGTTGAAAATAAATGTATGCTCGATTTTGATCATTTTCCTAAATTTATACATCAATTCCCGGAGCACAATCAGTATCATGAATTGATAATATTTTAATTTACGCATTTTTTTTATCATTAAAAATATTTTACCCCATTAATAAAGTTTTAGTTTTTTATTAAAAAAAAAAATTAATACTAACTTTATGGTTATCGTCTATGCAAGAGATACCGAATAGATTTGTGAGACATATCAATCATATTTCTAATATGACTTGCAAGATATATATTTGTATATTGAGAAACAAAAAGTTGGGATGTTCTTTTAAAAAGAAAAGAAGGAAAATTGTTCTCCAACAGGGGTTGGGAAGTGTTGGTTTGTGACGTTGATGTTGAAATACAGGACTATATTGTCGTTCATATGCCGGGAATAAACAGTTTCATATTACAAAATTTGCTGATGATTTAGTGTTGAAGACCGTTTATTTTGAGAATTGGCATGTTCCGAGTAGTTTATATTTTTTCGTTGGAAAATGATTTAAGTTTATTTTTTAGTTATAATATTCCTTTACAATATTTGTTATTAACTTTATTATTATTATTATTATTATTATTATTATTATTATTATTATTATTATTATTATTATTATTATTATTATTATTATTATTATTATTATTATTATTATTATTATTATTATTATTATTATTATTATTATTATTATTATTTTAGCTCAATCTTTTAAGGACAATTTACGAGGATAGGATTTCTATCACCATTTCAACCAATCCTTTTTTAATTATCATCAGTTGAACTAATATAGTTTTTTGAACATTTTTATAAATGTATTGTCTATTTGTTCCATTGATGTAGTCCATTTTATTTAGTTTATAATTAATATTTCGCCATATTTTTGTAAATTTTGATTTTGATGAATCAATTTAATTATAGAGTAAAAAATAATGAAAACAAATATGGATAAAATGTCACTAACAGATTTATATTCTTTTTTATTTAAACATAAAAAATTATTAGCGGAAATAATGAGATTTCAACAATGATGCACAATGCACCTATCAGAGTTGTATCTATTTTTTTACTTAAATATATATTTCATAATTGCATTTTGTTACTACAATTAACCTTATAAATTATTAATTATACTTATAATTTATATTAAATAAAGGAAAATGTATATTGAATCTGGCTTAATTAGCATAAACATTTTTAAATATTTATGTGTAAAAAATTGTAAATGTAAACTTAATTGAAACGTAAAATTTAAACAAAGAGAAAATATCAAAAATTAAAAAAAAAATTAAATCATCCAACTTTTTGGTAAATCGAATTCATTCAAAATTATATCATAATGGATATATTTTCTACAATTATGATCATCATTTGTAGTAAGTCAATGAAAAAGTACATAATTAATTAAAATTATATGGAATTATTGTCATCACTATTTTGTAATAATTGAAATTATTCATCTGCCTTAATTAGGATAAAACGTAATTTTCATAAATAAATACCTAAAACTTATTATTTAAACATCCTCATCCAACTTTCTGCAAATGTATATTAAATATAAAATAAACAAAAAAAGAATAATGTCTGTTAACGGTTTCATTCGAAAGGAAAAGTTTTATAGGTTGTATCAACCATGCTTTCCGAAAAATGGTTGTGATGAAAATCAATGTGTAAGTAAATTTTAAAGATATTTATATTAATTTTGTTTATTCGTTTTTTCTTTAATAATATTTTTATGCCTGTCTATTCGTAAAATTATTGCAGCGTACGGTCCAATAATAAAAGGGATTCTTCCAAATTGTTACACTTTGAAAAATGAATATGGCGATGAATGTTACGTTCAAGTTGTTATGGACACTGACGGTAGAGTGTATTTTAGACATGGATGGTTTCCTTTTATTTTATTTAATAATTTAAAATCTGGTGATTTAGTTGTTTTCACTATTGAGAATTTTACAGTCATTCATGTTGACATGCTTACGTCCACTATATATCTGTTCAAAGAAGAACATCTACAAAGATTCTGACACTCCAATTACTTTTAACAAAGATGTAATTAAAAACTTATTGTATAGAAATTTGGAAAACATATTTTTTTTTAATAATTTGATTATTAGTTTAATATAGATGAGTCTTTTTTTTTTTTTTTGTATTCTTTTTGTAGAATCTACACGAGGAATGTGTAAATTAAGAGAGATTCATCGTTTACTTATAAATGATATGATTTGTACTCCTTTAATTGTGGAGAGTTGGTCAACAAATATTTTGTTACACAATGTGTATGCTGAAAAATATTCAGGAATGTGTAAATTAACAGAGCTTCATCGTTTACTTAGGAATGATATGATTTGTACTCCTTTAATTATGGAGAAACGGTCAACAAATAGAATAATTTGTTACAAAATGTGTATGCTGAAAAATATGGCCAGACTCCAAATATGGGAAAACTCTTACCTTAATTTTTGCACGGAATATTATATAATTTATTAATGATCATATTATGTTTTAATCAGATTCGTTACCTATACAAATCATTCCACAAGAGTTTTGTCAACAAAATCACATTAATTTGGGTGTTGAAAAAAGAGATTCAACAATCATTTTGGATGAAGTTACTTCCAAGGTTGGTGCTATAAAGGACGGAGACTCAGTTGTTCTTTGCGAAAACTTGGAGTATTTTCTTATGACGAATAAAATAACTTTGGGTGTCGAATTTAAGTTCGAAGTTTTAGATTCTGCGAACGTATTGTTTAAAGCATTATTGAATGCTTAATGTTTATTTTTTTAATATTAATTGCATTAACAATTTATGTGATGGTTGTTTTGTAGTATGTTCAATCTTAAGGCGCGTTATTTTGTTCAGTAATAAAATTTAGAATATCTAATGAAAATCTTTAAGCATATATTTCGAATTTTGTATAATCTTTGATATACATAATTATATGTCTTGAGTAGTACTTTTTCCGAGATTCTTCCTCCCTCCCTCGTAATGAGTGCACTTTGCGTCTTCTTTTCATTAACTTTTAGAAATAAACATTAAATAAATTGATCTAACAAAATATAATTATACCCTCTCCATAAAGCATTGGTTTCTAATGTATAATTGTGACTTTGTAATAAATTGATCTAAGAAAAGATAAATAGTATAATTATATCCTCTCCATAAAATATATAAGTGGAAGACTGGAATACATAATTTAAATTATGTGTGTTGTAAAACAACAATGTAACATCCTTAGTTATTGAGTAAATTATATGATTATTTTGTCTATCAAATCAAATTTTTTTGTTGACTTTATTATTTTTTCTTTTTTATTTTATCTAAATACCATTTAAGTTCCAATTTATTAACAACTCTTTCCATTTAATATTGAATCATATTTATATAAAAATATTTATTTTTAGTAATTTTGTACTGAACAAAATAATATTCAAATATATTTAAGTTAGAATTTTGAATTTTCTGTAATCCTTTATATGCACAATTATATGTCTTGATTAGTAATTAGTCCTAGATTTTTGTTCTTTTTATTGACTTTTAGAAATAGATATTACGTCATTCTCTAAGAAAAAATAAAGTATAATTATATCTTCTTCATAAATAATTAATTTGTAACTTATAATGTTTAATCAGAAGATTTGAAGATATGTGTTGTAAATCGAGAATACAACATTAGTATTTATTAAATAATTTACACATTTCAAAATTTTATCACATTTATGATTTTCATTTTGTTAATTATTTGTTTCCTTTTTTATAGTATTGAAGTACCATATACAGTAAAACCTCTATAAATTAATAATGTTGGGATCGGAAGAATTTATTATCTTAGAGAGGTATTAATTTATCTATAAATTAATAATTTATTAATTTAAAGAGTATTTTTTAGTACAACGAGTGAATTTTATTTTCATAAAGTTGAGTGCATCTAATTATTATATATTCATTGAACTAATGTAACAAATATATTCATCATAATAATCAAATACATAATACCATAACTTTAACTGCAAATAAAATCCAACGTATAAAGTGAATGCGATTCATTTGCAACCATCATCGACAATAATGTGGAGGATGACGACGAGAATGATACAGTACCGTTGAAACCATTTACGAGGAAGGAAACACTTGTAGCATCAAGAACACTTCACAACTTTTTGATGCAATTTGAAAATATAACACCAGAACTATTGGATGAGATAAATATATATATATATATATATATATATATATATATATATATTAGAGATGAGCTCCAAGTAGATTTGAGTTTTACCAAGAAGCAATCAACTATAGATTCTTATTTTAATAAATTTTCATAGTTATTTTTGTAATTTGTAGAAATTATTAATTTATGATATCAATGGGACCACTAATTTTTATAGAGGTTTTTAAAAAAATTATTATCTTCTTATCTTATCAAAATTGGTCGATTTTTTGAACTGGCCTGAGTTGGGACCGGAGAAAATTATTATTTTAGAGAGTTTATTAATTTATAGAGTATTAATTTATAGAGGTTTTACTGTAAGTTCCAATCCATTAACATCCTTGACTTACGCATAATCTTCATACTTATATGTATATATGTATATGTGTGTGTATATATATATCATCCAACCAAATTTTAAAACAAAACAACTCTTTCTGTTAAGTGCATTGCGAACAAAAACAACATTTTCATTATTTCATATTATTTGTTATCAAACTTTAGACGACCCAATGGCCGGACGTAGATCGACATGTGCGAACATAGGTAAAGGTTTTTTTTTTTTTTTTATAAATTGTAAATTGTTACTCCGTATTTTTACAGTTCAGTTTATTTAAAGTATTGTAGTTGTGTACATTATTTGATGTTCATACAATTTTTATTTGTAAGAATATTATTTTTAGTTATGATTATTTATGTACATGTGTTTTGTTTAATTTTAGGTTTTTTTTTTTTTTTTTTTTTTTTTTTTTTTTTTAATTTGATGATATGTTTTTACCTTCAAACTGAATTTATGATTTTGTTTATTATTAAGTTTCTTTTGTATTTTTAATTGCAGCTTTATAAAAATATCAGTATTTATGCACAGTTTTCATCTATGTCCATGCTATGATAAGCTGGTATGTGGAATTAATAACATGAACTTTAAATTATATATTTTAATTGTGTATAATGAATTGTTTCATTGTTAATTCAATAAATTTTAATTTTTGTAGGAGTTTCCTACTGAATTTGTGGAGGTTTTGTCTGGAAATTTAAAAAAGAGATGCACTGTTGAAACAAACAAAAATAGGACGTGGGATATGGAAATTAGATTGGATGAAGATGAGAAAACGTATTTGAGTAAAGGTTGGAGATAGTTTCTAGACAAGAATGCATAGAAAAATGGTTATTATTTATTTATCAAATATGACTCTACCTTTCTATACTACATGTTTGTATACATGATCATGATGTGTGTATGATAGATGTTCCAGATAAAATAAGGTCATTCTACGTGATTTTTAATTAGCATGAAGTTCTTGGAAATCAGGTAATATAAAAGAATATTAACAATGTGTATACATCTTAAATTTTCAAGCTATATTTATTTTGTATTTGTTTTTTTTTTTTTTTTTTTTTTTTTTTTTTGTTTTGATGTCAAAGAAAATTGGAGAACGATTGGAAGTTAAAATTCCAAATTGTTTTGCATTGGAGAATATAAATAGAGAAGTTTGGTTGGTTTTGATTGAGAACATTGTTGATCAGTATTTGTTCCTTTTGGATGGAAAAAGTTTGCAAATGCAAACGAATTGGTTGATGGTGATGTTGTTCTCTTCATGTATGAGGGTGGAAACAATTTATTTGTCATTGTTTTTCCGGGTCATCCAAATTATTGTGTGAAAGGTAAGTACCAAGTCAAATTGTCATTTCTTCCATCTTCAAGAACACCTAACTTCAACAGGTATTAGTAACGAGCTGTGTGTTTTTCAAATTTTTAATATGCTTCACTAATCGTTTTTTTTTTTTTATTATTTGATATTTGTAGACATCAATATACAAGATGTTGATCAAGACAATTGTGATATTATTTGTTGCTTGAACAATTTTGAAGATGGTGATAAGTCACGGTTGATTAAAGACCTGAGAATTCTATTTAAAGAATAAAACAGGAAAAAAAAATTGTTGAAGAATGAATTAGAAGATTTCAGTCAACAATATGAGTTCAAGGATGTGGCTAAGTGCAGTTCCAGAGTCGTAGATGAAGAAAGACTTTTTGATTTATGTGTTTGTTTTTATTGAAGTCGAATTTATACCATATGAATATATTTCATTAGTTCTTATATACGAACTATTTTGAACATGTTTGAAATTTTATAATTGTTCAATGTTACTTGATTAGTTTTGCAAAATGAATCTATCAACAATTTCATTTTTTTGGAAATTACTCAGTATCTTATTTTCTTTAAATTCAATCAATTTTTTCAACGCTGATATCGGATCAATATAACTTTTTCTACATTTAAATATATATTTGTTTGGGATTAAGCTCTCATACTTCATAGATATTGCATTTAAAGTTTGGATAAAATCCTCAAAGATGTCATGCAACTAAGTGAATTACATAATTCCTATCGATCTTTTTGGGTGAATACAGTTGTTCTCAGAGGAGCGTTCAAATAAATTGTTCTTGTTATAACAAAGGGTTAAAGACAGTATATCGTTCACCCTACTATAATTTTATCTTATTTGCGAACATGAGAATACAAATGTGTCTCAAGTTAAGACATAATAATGTAAGTCAAAATTATTCGTTCAATAAAATATATATGCAAACCTCTTTTTATAATGACTATAGTTGACATGATTAAAAATATCAATGTTACGCTTTAAAACAATAATAAAAAACTCACCATCCGTGCATTTTGCACGGATAAAGAACTAGTATTACCAAATAAGGGAAACTCTAGATCATACATATACAACAAAACAAAGGATACAATTACCTAAAATATAACCGATGCTAGACTCAATTACAACTATTTGAACTCCATAATCAAGTGAACGTACATGCTATAGAATCCCAATAAAACTCACATGAAATGTTCAGACGAGGCTATGATTGATTTTACTCTATCTAATTGGTAATACGACGTGCGAGTATATTGCAGAAGTCACTGGGCCACAGACGGTAGGAGAAGAAATTAGGAAAGGAAAAAGAATAAAAGATACTTAAACAATCAATAGAAACCTAAGGCTTAAAACATGAGTAATCAAAGCTGACCAAATCTTTTTGCAAAAAGTGGGAAAAAAAAAATCAAAATGAACCACCTCTCTTTTCACAAATGTGCAGAAGTCATCAATCGCTAGTCAAACAAATTTGAATCGCCTAGCGTCTAAAGCACTGACTAGCCGCCAATTAGTTGATCAGACTTTTTATTTTTTTACTCTATACTGTCAACACATCTCCGTCTACAAATTTGTTTGGCTTACAAATTCATAAATTCGATTTTGTCATTTCCATAACTGTACCCATTGCGCCATCTCTTATCTAGAAGACATTTGCATATTAGATTTAAAAGTAACTTTCAAAAGATAAAAATACCAAGTTGAATAAAGTGAGATTTGGTTCTGCAATTCTGTCTCTCATTTATCAAGTTTGAATAAAATGTAACTTAATCTAATTTACAAGTAGAACGACGTCGTTTCCCATGCTGAAAATAAAGAAAATGCAAACCACCTGGCTCGACTTGGCACCTAGGCAGCGACTAATGCCTAAACACCTACTACAGCCGATTACCAGGAACTCAGGTCGGCCAGTGGCCAACTAGCGACTAGGCGCCGACGCCTAGGCCTGAGTTCTGCATCACTGCTTTTTACAGCATAATCAACTATAAAGTGCAGCTAGAGGCTCCATAAAGCATAAACAAAAGCAATGCAAATTAAGACCACTATCCACACCTTTAAAGGGAATCAAGCATATACTTCAAAAATACTCGGATTACTCAAATTTAGATAAGCCAACATGATACTTTTAAGTCAGTGATCAATAGGATCAAAACTGCAACATAAAAAATTCAAATCTCTCCCGAAAAGAAAAGCAGCAAAAATATTCCAAAGTAGCAAGAAGTTCATATTAGAACAACATAAGAATCTACGGCTACGAAAGCACCGTAAAGTTTCTCCAGCGACTCAGCATTTGATTTCCTTCAAGCCATGTCCGAAGTACAAGAATGTCGGGTCAGCTGCACCATCCTTGTAGTAAGCGAAGACCAGAGTACTGTCATCGTGCATGCTCTCCCCAACGAAACTAAAAAATAAAATAGAACAATATTACAATCAATAAATTATAACACAAATACATCGGATATGATCATATAAGCATGGACGGACCAATAATTCAGAAATCAGGGGTGGGAAGGTCTCATGGACAGATCAATAATTCAGGAATTGGGAGGTGGATGGTGTTTTTCATTGCTTAAAGACCCCTGCTTTTCAGCTTTGCAAAAGCTATATTTGGTGTTCGCTAATTGGAAATTATGCTTAAAAAAGCAGCTTTATGACAAAAGCAGCAACAGCTCTTGTTTTTCCCAACTCAGCCTTTAACTTCTTCTCAAATTTGGTCAAAATCACTTTTACCTCGAACACTATCTACTTCTATTTAAAAGTGATTCTCTCCACAATCTCCAAATTTAATCACTTCTCTAAAAGCAAAGCAACAAAAAACACCTCTTAAACAGAACATACAAGAAAATTGTTTCGTATAAGCTCAAAAGTTAAAATGCCAACTAGCACCTAACTGCCACCTACAGGTCCAAATAGGAAATAGAAGACAATTGTTACGTATAAAACTCAAAATAAAAAAAAACAAATGGGGTTAACCGCCCCCTACTCCCACCCCAAAACCCATCCTTGCAATGCAGATAAGCTATTGTCAGCATACATCTAAGGGGGTGTTTGCAATTATTTCTGCTTTTGGAGAAGTGATTAAAATATGTGATTCTGAAAAAGCAATAATTTTTAGATTGCAGCTTTTAGCCTAAATCAACTTAATTAGGATGAAGGTGTTGATGACCAAGCTCTTTTCAGCTTATTTTAAGCTAAAAGCCCAAAAGTACTTAATTTAAGCATTTGCAAACACCCACAAAATCTAAAGCGATGCAGAAGGAGGTAATAGAAATTAATCGGAGGAAGGACTAGGAATTTGGTTCTTACAATTGAAGATCTTTGATTTTAGAAATCAAATACTTCGTTGCGCCCTCGATGCCCTTCTTGAACTCATCTTGCTTCTCTCCTTCGAGCTTAGGGGTCAACAACTTAATATACTTCTTGATATAACCAATGAACTGCTTCTTGTCGAAGGGAGGTTGCTCCTATAAAATCTATTCGTTAGACCACAAGAAAAAAAAGTATATAATAACAAGATGATAAATACAAAGACTATAACACACAACAAACCTGCAGTCTGAACGTGTCAACGATATCGACGACTTTAACAGCTTGGTCATCGACGCCTTCATCCTCCCCACCTTCGGCAGAAGGATTCGCCCCAATATCGACATCGACTGCTCCGTTAACTACCCACTGTGATGCACACAACACAAAAGCAGTATAAGATCTTCAAAATAAAACATAGTAGAACGATACAATCTCTAATCTACTCTAGAACTAAAAGGTACAGCGTAGGAATCTGACCTTGCCCTCAACCTCCCAAAGAACTCCATTCTCAATTTCCTTGTACGGAAAAGAGTCGGAGAGAAGCTCATCACCTACAAATACAATCATGCAGTTAACAAACCCAATCATTAACACAATTAACGAACCCATTCATTGCTAAACCTTTAGCCTAAATTTAGAAATTAGAGGGAACTTGTCAATCTTCAAAGCTTATTAACGAAACCAATCATTGCTAAAGTTTAGTTTAAATTAAGAAATTAAAGAGGAACATGTTCAATCTTCAAAGCTTAAAAACAAATCAGTAAATAACAATTATCCAAGAATTAAACTATAATGATATCAAGCAACAACATTATTCATATTATAAATTATGCCAAATCCAAACCTTACAAATTAAGCTACGTTGCAAAGGTCTAAAACCAATCAGAATATTTCAATATCAGATTTTGAATTGGAGCTAAACGATGAACTGTATACCATCCAAAAATAATAACTGAAAAAAAATCAAAACAATCTATATCTAATTAGCAAACCTATAAACCTAAACCTGCACCGTAAATCCAAAAATTACAGAGGAACTTGTCAATCTTCAAAGCTTCAAAATCATTAATGGAGATAAAATAGTGAATAAATCACAATTAACCACAGGACAGATGCTAAGAAACAGAGTTATTTATATACAAATTACTGCAAATCCCAACCTAACAACAAAGCATCCAGCTACACAACAAAGCCCTAAACCCAATCAGAATTCCAAGATCAGATTTTTAATCGGAGCAGAATGATGAACTACAAACAATCCAAAAAGCACAAACAAATAAACAAAAAATAAATAAATCAAAACAACAGAATTCAAAGCCTCACACAACATAACATTCAACTAATTTCCTCAAAAGCGATAGATCTAGCAACCAAACACACAATCAACCAGAACTAAGACTAAGAATTCAAATACACTTCATAAAACATATAAATTTCAGAAATAGATCTGCGCATAATCATCAACGAGTAAGCAAATCGGAAATTATAAAAAAGCGAACTGGAAAAAATTAATACCTGTAATCAAATCCTGATAGACCAACATGATTAATAATTTAGCTCTCTACTCCAAAACAAATAGGCAGGGAGTGAGTCGCTAGAGAGCAAGAGAGGTCAAATTATGAGGAGATACAGAATATATATACTATAGACGAGGGTTTCAGGGATGCTAAATTACCTACTTAGACATGGACTCTCTTTAATTTACGATTATGTCCGTCCCAATTTTATGGGCTTCTTCTTGACAAATTCTATGGGCTTCTTTTTAGCATGGCTTGTATGGGCTTGACCGCTTGAGGAATGCAATTTGATAAGAATAAGGCCCAAATAAGCGTTTTGTTGTCTAATTTTACTAATTTAATTAAAAGCTTAATTCAGTTATAGATTAACTAGAGATAATTAAATAAGTTAAATTTAAAATAAAATAAGTCGTGTAATTTTATGCCAGTGATTTTAGCAGAGTTGTATTTTCATCAAATTAATTAAAAAATTATATAATTTTTTAAACGTGATTCATTTTATAAAACAGAGAGAGTATAAATTTGGTGCGATTCGTCGATTCCCCATATGTAATTATGATGTTGCTTAATGTGGATTAGAAAAGAAAAGAAAAATTAAAGTGAGAATAGAGCATTTGTTTTGTGGTTAAAATATATGGGTTTTATTCATATAACGCAAGAGATATATACCAAGTGATTTGTAAATATACACCAAGTGAGAATAGAGCATTTGTTTCTGTGGTTAAAATATATGTTGGTTTATTCTTGCTCGCACCTATCTATGTTGTAATAAATGCATATGTCATGTCTTATACCTCAAAAAAACATGTGGTGCTTATGTGTTGCTCAATATTGTGTAATTTAAAATACAGATGTTTAGCTTAATAAAAAAATTCGGCTGTTTTAATTAATAAGTTGATGAAAGATGAAAGATGTGGATGAAAGATGTGGACTAGAAACCATGTTGATGAAAGATGTGGACTAGATTAGGATAATTGGGCTGTATTAATTAATAAGTTGAGTTTTATTAATTAATTAAGCAGACATGTATATTAAACCCATAAAGCTAGGGTTATATGTTATTATATAGACATACTCAATAGTAAAGAATTAAGTTTTTTATCAGATTAATTATTCTGTTGCACACATTAGATGGAATCGAGAATTACTAATAGTTGAGAGAGGAAAATAACTGTTTTTAGATAATGAAGAATCACGTACAAACAATCCCAGTCGTTACATATATATATACTACGTCATAGAATATTCTAGATAGCAAGCTACGATAACCTCCGCTGCAAAAATTCCCGACTAACTCCAATTAATTTCCGCGTAAGTATTGGGCGCTCGTTGACCGCCTATGTTTATTTCTCGATTTCTCCCCGGTTCGCCACTACTATGCCCCAATTAGCTCTGCATAGGTCCCATCCACGGCCTAACTAGCGTCTAATGAATTTTACAATATTGATGATAACTACCTAATGCTGATGTGGATTAACTAACTAATCTAACCGTTTGACATGTCCATGGCCTGAGCTTCCACACCATTATCACATTAAGTCCACATGTAGCGGCTGAGTTGTCATTATGTTATTGGTCGACTGTTGCCACATCATAAGCATATCTCAAGACAGGAAGATCCATCTTAAAACAAAGACAAGAAGAAATTTCATATAGACAAACTTGAGGACGCATAAAGGCAAGGAGAAATCTCACAAAAAAAAGATTGAGGAGAAGATAGACAAACAAAAAAAAAAACAAAACATAATAAAACAAAATCAAAATAAATAATCAAACTCCTAGGACATAATCTAATGAAATTGATATTAGATATTAATGAAATGATGTGACAGCGAGATAAACACCAAACTCACATACAAATTTCTGAATTTTAAATGAATTTAGAATATATATATAGATTTATATGTTTTTTTCTTTTTATTATTATGTTTAAATATTGTAGAATAAATTATTTTTATTTTTTATTTTTTAAATTTTTTATTAGGCAAAGTCAAAAGAAGTAAAATTTAATTTACAGATAAGCTGATGTGGTTAAATATATCAAATAGAAAAAAAAATGAATCCTTACAAGTGAGAATTGATGGTTTCGAAGAATTATCCTTTATTTTAATCGATAAAAAATAAAAAAAATATACATTTATCAAACAATACTCATTTTATAGATAGAAGGGAGTATGAAGTTATTCATCATCAATTTGATATTCCACTTGCGAAATTTTGGTTATAATTCTATAACATTTGAAATTCGACAATTTAATCCTTTAACTTTTGAAATTTGACAAGCTGGTTATGTACCAGCCTACAACAGATGATGTCCAATTTATCAAATTTTAAAAGTTAAAAAACCAATTTATCAAGACTTAAAAGAAAGGACCAAATCAAATAACCAAAAATAATATTCTTAAATAAAAATGGAATTTAATAGACTAAAAAACTATCTACCAAAAGAAAATTGTTAGTTGTTACAAAAAATCTCCTTTATAAAAAGAAAAAAGAAAAAAGAAAGAAAAGGTGAAAGTAGGGATAATAAATCCAATCTTTGTAGTGATGATACTCTTATCAATTTGTAAAATAGCCAAAATTATCAAAATATGTTATATCTTTTTTCATAAAATTTACCTATTTTAAAAGTCAAACAATATTTAGGTGTGGGGAAGTACACAATTAGAAAAGGAAAAAAAAATGAAAATTTAGGTTATTAGGTCAACTAGTAGTATCCCCGTGCGATGCACGGTTTGTAAGTGTAAATGAATAAATTAATATTTTTTTTATATTTTTATATAATTTTAATATAATAAAATATTACAATCAATAAATAATAAGATATGAAAAATTATATGTTAATGGAAAAAGAGTGCAGTGAAAAGTATTAAAGACTAAAATATATATTAGAATGGATATTTATTTTTCTTAATATAAGAATATCTCTAGCATCCTTCCATAGAAGTCATGTTGATGATTGGGGTTGGAATTGCAATGTGTGGTTGACAGAGGATATATTTGTAATGTTAAAAATTATTTACCGTCTTCATAAATAATTTTTCACGAATAATAGTCAATAAATTCATAAAAAGAAAATAATTTTAAGAAAATATATTTTTTTCAGCCCAGACAAAATCAGCCGAAATAGCTTCATCATATTTATTTAGGCTAATATATTACAAGTTATTGCCAATAATTATGTTTTATATTGAGTTGAATTTTATATACCAAAAATTGTGATTTTCATAATTGGTAATAGATTTTGGGCGGGAAAACTTCAAAGTTACTAATTTCAGTGGATTTTGTTATTATATTAAGTATAGATAGTTGTTTCCAAATTCTAACCATAAGACTTCCAAATATGACGACATTGAAGTTGGAGAAGAATGCAGCTTTGGGTCACCCAGCCCATTACACGGCCCATGCGATATGAGTCGAGTCTTACATGCGTTTTGTCCTAATTTTTTTGAGGATTTTCTTCCTTCAACTCATATTTTAATTCTCCAACTATAAAGGGGGACCTAAAGATAATTTTTTATACATCTTCTGTCATAATTTGGAGTGTCAAGCAAGGGATTCAAGAAAGAGTTCAAGAATTCATGAGTAAGAAACATTCAGTTATATTTTAATTGTTTTGTTCTTAGCAACTTATGATATTTTTGAGGATTCATTTTTTACTACCGAGAGGTTTATTATTAAACTCTGACACTCAAAACTACACAAATTGAAATACAATGGTTCCTGGAGAAAAACACATTCCTGGAGAAAAATCAATTGGGCTTCATTACTGAGCCAAAGAATATGAATACTTATCAATCACAATCTTTGGAAATTATAATATGATATACTGCCTTGAGTTTGAGTTGAAAAGGTTATGTTGCGAGATTTGTGTAAATCAATTGTAACTTATTACCAACTTTAAATGCAATTTTGGAATTAAATGGTTTGAATGTTTTAACATACATAAGGTAATATCAATTAATGCAGCCAATTATATCATATATAAGGCTTAACCAATTAATGCAGGTAATATTGAAGTTTTCCAGAATTAGCAGTGTTGTTTTGGGCGGGAAAATATTGATATTACTATTTTTGGCGGATTTTGTTATATTATATAGTATAGATTATCTACTAAAAATATTCAGAAGAAAACATTCCTTGCATGACGAATTTGGATAACTCAAGTGGCAGAGCATTTACTACCTAGGTCTTTGGTCCTGGATTCGAGTCACCATGGGGAAGGGGAGGATTTTTTCTTTATTCTTAGATTAGGAAAAAAAAAATTAAGAAAAAGAAACATCCCTTGCATAATTAAATTAACTTGCATATGGAATGAAAGTAAACTACTGAATTTTTTAAATGTTTTGCCAAAAATATATAGGAGCCTTATTATTATTAGTTGGCAAATTAATTGTTTAAATGAAGGGTGGAGATTTTAATAAATATAATTTTTAAATTTAGTATTGTGAAATGGAAGGGAACATAAGGAGTTTATAGAAATTTTTAATATATATATATATAACACTTTCTTTTTTTTTAGATGTTCTTTTAGATTTGGATAAGAAAATTAAGGGATAGAGAGAACGGACAAATAAGCCCCTCTTTAGATTTTTCTCTCCCCTCGAATCCCTTAATTTTCTCCACATTTCCTTACCATTGTTATCTAATTATATGGTAGGTTGTATAAGCCAAATTTAATTAACTACCGTACTGTTCACAAAAATATTAAAATAATAAGTGTCTTTTTTTGTGTATTTACAGGAATAAGTGAAATCGCTTGTGCCACAGATGACTTCACAAAAAATTGCAGAGCATTGTTCAAAGTTGCACCTGCCAGGGGCGATTTTTACAATTTTTTTTTTTTTAATGAAAATGCCTTTGCCAGAGGCGACTTCAATAATAATAATAATAATAATAATAATAATAATAATAATAATAATAATACCTAAACTAAAGTCGCCTCTAGGAGAGGCGTTTTCTTTAATTAAAAAAATAAATTTGAAGTCGCCCCTGGAAGAGGCGTTTTCATTTAAAAAAAGAAAAAAAAAATTGTGAAAGTCGGACGGCTTTCACAAATTTTTAATGGTTTTGTGAACACGTTAGTTAATTAAATTTGCCGACTTCACTTATTCCTGTAAATACAAAAAAAGACACTTATTCTTTTAATGGTTTTGTGAACACGATAGTTAATTAAATTTGTCGTTGTATAATTGAAGATATTTTAGGAATAATCAAATAGGTAGTATTGGAAAAATTATGAAAAAAGCTAAATGAACATCTAATTATAAACATAGCACAAAAGTTAAAAGAACATCTAAAAAAATGGAGATAATATATATATATATATAATTATATATTTTTTTGAAAATAGACTAATTTTATGTAAATCGATTAGTATTTAGACTTGGACGGAGGGCATGCTAGTGTTCATCCACAAATATGTCCTCTAGATTAGCAAGAATCTGTTCATAATCAAAGAAAAATTATACTTCCTCCATTTACAAAAAATATTATTTAATAAAAAAAATATTTTTTCATAAAAGAGTACCATTCTAGACTTTTTTTCGTGTTTTTTCAATATTATCTTTAGCTAAATTTAAGGAAATTTTCATACAATCTTATAATATTAAATAAATAAGGTATGGAGAAAAAATAGAGAGATTTATGATAATAAAAGTTTGATAGATAGAAAAATGGAAGGGTGTTATTGTCCATTTTGTAATTAATTAAATTCCACTTGAAAGTCTAAATTGACTTATTTGTAAACCGAGGAAGTAAATATCTATTTGGACTTAATAATATATAAAAATGATAGATTTAATTAATTTGGGATTACATAAATGTAAAGGTAGAAAGAGAAAATTACGAAATTATTATCACCTAATTACTAATTGGGTTGATGATATAAGGCAAATCTTAAGAATTGCAAGATTAATGGTGTTTTACTATATTTAATGAAAGTTGAAACACTACAAAATGAGAATATTAGTACAAAGTATTACAAGTTCATTTTTTTTAACAATGGCATACGTGTCTAGGAAAATTTTCCTAGCATATTTTTGTTTATTATTCGTCATGCTCCGCTCACTTGCTCATGGATGTACCTTGACGGACGAACAAGATGTTTGGGTCTATAATAAGCTTCCTCCAAGATCAGCTGCATTACGTGTACATTGTTTTTCGGGAAATGATGATCTTGGATATCGCACAGTCGCAATTAATGATTATTTCATGTGGTTATTCTGCGATAATTATTTTTACAATACTTTATTCTCTTGTCACTTATGGTGGGGATCAAAACAAAGAAGATTCGATGTTTATAAATCAAGATTTCCATCAAGGGGCTCTGAATCACATTTTTGGGTAGCAAAAAGTGACGGCATCTATTTTTCAAAGAGCGGAGCGGATAAAAATTTGGTTAAGAAATATGATTGGATATAAATAGTTAACTTTCATTTCTTTCAATTCCAACTTGAGTTCATTTTCTGCATTTATTTTTCTGCAAAGATGTATGTATATATATTTGTAGTAAAACTGTATATATTATGTGCAAAAGTAAAGTGTGAAAGGTAATTTTTTTAATAAATGGTATTCTTATTTAATTGGTTCAGAAATTACATTACTTAAAAAAATTTAGCATAAAAATATTGTTATAAAAATTTTTAGCATAAAAATATTGTTACTAGAGACAAGATACTTCACTATTGAGTTTTATAACAAAAAAATTCATGTTTTTCTCTATATATATGCACTCAATATTAAATATTCTTAGTCTAATTTTACTAATAAATGATTTGATTAGATTTCTTTGGTTGCGACTTAAAAATAGCAGACTCAGTATCGAATAAGGATGAGCAAAATTCGATTTGATAACTGAATCAAAATTATTTAGAGAAATCGAAAATTAAATCGACTTAAAAAAGGTAAACAAAAAACTGAACCAATATTTCAAAAATCAAATTTCAATCGAACCGAATTTATTCGGTTCGATTGGTTTGGTATTCGGTTGATCCAAAATAATTCTCTCAAGATTTTTTCTCCCTTCTTTACTAAAAGAAAAACTTATATAAATAGTCAATTTCTACATAAATCCATCAACCACAATATTTAAACTTTACACTTTCATAACAAAAGCTCAAGATAAAAATTAAACTATTTACCTTTTAAGTCTAATATATATATAAATACATATATATATATATCAGAAAATAAAAGAAAAATGAAATTTCATATATCTATATCTATATATATATATTTAATATAAAAAATAAAACATTATAAATTTTGAATTGGTTTCGGTTATTTTGATTAAAAAAATCCTAAATCGATCCGAACCGAATTATCCGAAATTCCTAAACACTAAAACAAAAACTTGAACCAAATTTTAAAAAAATCGATACAAATTGATGATTTCAGTTTGGATCGAACTATTAATTCAGTTTAAACCAAATTTTGCTTACCCCTAATATCGAGTTTAATAATTAGTTACTTTTCTTATTTTCCATACACACGTCCGGGTTCAAATCATAATAAATTCTTATTTTCATTAGTCTCATTTTTTTTAATACATAATTTGATTTAAATTTTTCTTATTTAATTACGACTCAGAGATAAAAGATTTCAGTGATGAGTCTTATTATAAATTACTTTCCTTCTTTTCTTATATACGTGCAATTCAAATGAATACACCAGCATGTAGTTGGATAATAATAATAATAATAATAATAATAATAATAATAATAATAATAATAATAATAATAATAATAATAATAATAATAATAATAATAATGCTACGAGAATGTTCTCTAACATGCATGCCATTGTTCAGAAAATGGTATAGTCAAATTTTGTACTAATATTTTTCTTTCATAGATTTTGAACTACCAAAGAATCCAAAGGGACAAAATTTCGAAAAATGGAATATTCAATAAATATGGTAAAATGCCTTTTATATTGCAATTCAAAAGAATATTTGCTTTATATAATTAACTAAGTTGTTTCTATTTTCTATTTTATTACGGCCTCATAATACATTATTTATTTGGGTACCATGAATGATAGAGCAGTCTATAATTCAATTAATCGATCAGGATTCAATTCCACTTATTCTATCCCAATTAAAAGTTGTATTAAAAAAACACCCACATTTTAAAACACTCCTCATAAACAATTTGAAAAAAAAATTAATCTATATAGAATACAGTTGAAATGATATAGGTCGCAGGTCTGGTCACACGACCGACCCAAGCCTGCGAGGTTATATATGATATAGGAGACAGTTCCAGTCACACGCCCGGCCCGAGCCCACGAGGTTATAGCTATATATTAAATGAGGTTGGACCGCTCGAAATTTGTTGAATTGAAAAATGGTGAATTTAATCCGACTCATCCCTCTAAAATACATTAATATTAATAGGCGGGCTTACTAGACCTGCCGATACATCACCCATTTGGTCAGACTTAGTAGGCCCGATAATGTTTTGAACTACGATTTCTATGGTCCAACCACCTAAATCGTCAGGCAGGGTCCGTATCTTCCTTCGTAATAATAAAATTTTTATCGTCAAATTATAAATCGATTTGCTAACACATAATAATTATAAATAATAATCTTAATTGTTGTTATAATTTCCAATAAACGCCTATCATCTTCAAAATTGACCAGAAAAGGAAAAAAGTTGTGTATTTGACTAGTATGAACGTGAATATATATATCACACAATTCCAAAATCCCCATCAGGAAAAAAATAATTATGCAATTATGTAACCTGAATTCGCTATTATTATATTTAGACGTAAATCATAAATGTTTAATTGCCAGAAAAATGTAATATGTCCTATTATTGTCTATTCCACTTATCATGGTAAGTTTGTCGCTCGATCTTTACGCTGCTTAGGCGTCTGCTTATTTCGTTCGGACACCAACCTCTCTTATTGATAGAGCTGTCAGAACGAGCTAGTGAGGTGAAAGTCATGGGGCGATGCCGGACAATCAACTAAAAACCTCGGCCCAATCCAATCAATCATAGGCCATAAAATGTGATACTTATTAGTCCAGAAAAAGTGATACAGTGATACTTTTACAAATAAAAATGATATTTTTAATACAAAAAGTAAAATATTTTTTCTCGTCACATAGCCGTTACATTGTATAACGATCTCACACAAGTTTTTGTATATAAGTATATCCTAAAAAGATAGACTGTATTCTTGTTTTCTGTAAAATATATATTTATTAATTAACTTAACAATTAGACAGCTCATAATTTCATTTATCATTGTCTAATGATATAAATCGATGTAGTATACTGAAAGTAAAGGAAAAATAAGCCCAAAACTATACAACGTTAATTAATTTATTAATTAGGCCAATCTTTAAACATGAAAATACTATTTATTCTTCAGTTAATAGATTTTAATTGTTAATCAATTTGTTACAGATATTGTCATAAATTTTCTGTAATTTCTTACTACGTTCTTTTAGTTATCATTTTAACTTTTAATAAAAAATTAAGGAACATTGAGAATAGACAATTAAACTCTCAATTATATTTTCTCTCTCCCCCCAAATTACTTGATTTTCTCCTCATTTCCTCATTATTGTAAACCACTTTCCATCATGATTATAGGATAAGTATTGAAAAAAGTGGAAAAAGTTAAAATAACAACAGTTTATAAACAAAGTAAATAAGCTAAAATGATAACTAAAAAAACGAAGGTATTTCGATTCGAAATAAACTCTATAGATGACTGATGTAATTAAAGCAAGCAATGTAATATTCCAAATTATCCAGCAGGAAAATACTATTAATGTTACTTAATTTATCACCAAATTTTGTTGATAATATATTGGAAAAAAAAATTAATTCCTCGTTATTGTCCTAGTCAACTAAAAAATAGAATTTCATTAATAATCACTTGCCATATTTACTGAATTCATTAAGGTTGCATTTGAATGGAAGGATTTGATGATGGATTTTCAATTCATAGTTTTAAATTTGTTGTTGTTATTTGAATTGCCATGAATTTAAAAATTATTTCAAGCTATTTTTTGAAGGATTTTGGTGAATTTCAAATATATTCTATCTTGAGTGAATTTGAAATTCATTTATTCTAAATCCGTTCATTTGAAATCCTCCAAACACAACCTAATGGAATTCAAATTATGCTAATATGGAAGAAAAATGAAATCCATGCCTACAAATGTAGAGGCATTCCACAACCAAACCTACAATTTTCATTAGGCTTGATACTCAAGTTAGAAAAAAAAAAAGAAAAAAAGAAAAAAAATTGTGTTGTATTTGAGTTAGTTTTTTCTTCAACAATAATTATTTATAAGAAAAATGGCTTCATTAGTTGATGATCTATTGGATTAATCAACCAGAGGATAATATTTATTGATAAATTGCTTCTATAATATCGATTAAATTAAGAGTGCAATTATATTCTTTTAGTGGAATGAAATATGATTAATAAATTAATATGATAAGTTAAGAGTTGACGGGGTCATATTTAATGTATTGGAGCTTAATTTAATTGGGTCCAACCAGGTTTCTTCGGTGACTCAATATGAACTAGAATGAATAATAAGGATTATAATTTATTACTGCAGTTAAATTTGGATTATAATATTATGATATTATAGAAGATGGAGATATCCAGATTTTCTATACTTATCTGTATATGTTACATGGGGAGAAAGAATATTATGATATATTATATATATCGGATACATATTCAATTCTTCCTCATACTAACACACACACGATTACAATATCCAAGAAGGTGTCCACGCACCGAGTATTGCAGTGCAGGTCGTGAGCACACCGGAGAGTGCTTGGAAGTTTGGAGCGTGATATTCACAAAAACACACTGCAAAGATATTCAATCGTCTGGGCTAAGAGGTGACAATCCGACCTGGCCGGTCCAGCTAATGCCATATGTGATTACTCGGTCTGAAATTCCATCGGCTGAAAATTGAAGAGTCCAGTCCATCTCCTTAAATACGTTGAGATTGCCTTATAGGCCCAATAAGGACCTGGTGATTCTTTGTGCCAGGATTCTTATGAGGATTTAATAATTATCATACCATTAAATGCTATTACACCAATGACTTATATGCATTAGTTATATTGTATTCTAGGTTCAATAATCAGCATGGCTACTATATATAAATTGAAAATATGTTATTCCAACATTATAATTATTATAAGCAAGGCTTATAGCTTATGTTGTTATGTTGCAAACTTTTATTTTTATTAATTTTTAATACGAAAAATCTTGTAATTTTGCAGCATCGTCGTGAATTTTAAATCTACTCAAATAAATAAATAAAGATGTTGTGAAAAATAATATGCACACTAGTTGCACAGAAGCTCAAAATTTTAAACCTTCTTATTGTGTTTTATTGCACATCAATGACACTATCAATATAAAAGGATTTTACTGATGAAAACAAAATAAAGATGATTTTATAATGAAAAAAAACTAGAATCTCCTCATCTATAGTTATTTCACATTTAATAGGGGTTAATTTGATGGTGAAGAATACTCGACTATAGGAGCTCCTAATGAAGTTGTACCTCCAACTCTCGGAGATCACATTGCAAGTCTTTGTGACGACCCTCTGTTTAGGGGGTTTACTGGTGTAATACTTCCAGATATAATAGAACCAGTAGTACTTCAAGAGCAGTGAGTTTTACAACCACGTATTTATATAACACAAATTTGATATATGCACATCTTTCACATAAAAAAAAAAAAAAACCAAAGTTTAATGGTTGATTATCTGTATCTTATCAGGGCGGACGATGAGTATATGAGATAACATCGTCGACAATTCAATGGCGAAGAATACTCACCCACACTTACACTCGCGCTTCTTGCAGTTGTACCTCCAGCTTCTAGGGACAACACTACAAGCATTTATGACGACTCTCTCTTTAGGGGGTTCACCGGTGCTATATTCTCAGACATAATAGAACTGGTTGTACTTCCAGAGAGGTGAATTTTACGACCATTTACTTATTAATTTAATGATAAATTTGATATATTTGTGCATATTTCATATTAAAATTTAAGCTTAATAGATTTATCTCTATCTTTTTAGGACGGACCAGACATCATCATCAATTGGGGTAGTGGATACCTCGTTAAACCTCGGGATTACTACTACAATAAATGAGGGCTTTTTAGCTTATGTTGGCTCTCAAGAAATAGAACGTCCCGCTGCAGATGAGAAATCATGAAAAAACAAATTATGATTTTGATATATGTGATGTTTATTTATTTTTAGTTTCTGTAAGTGATGTAGTTCAATTTATTACATATACAAAAATGTTGTTTCACTTTGTTCAACATCTAGTTTAAGAATATTTTAAATTTAAATTTAGGTAACTTGACAAAATATACAGTTGCATTATGGTGTACCTAAAAACAGATCGATATTCACAAAGTAAAGGAGGGCAAAGTTAATTAACGTAGTACGATAACAATATTTTTTAAAAAATAATGTGATATTCATGGTATATCACAAAAAATGATATGAACAGAAAAAAAACTATGAAGGAGAAGAATAAGTAAATATATATATATATATATATATATATATATATATATATATATATATATTACTTTTTGTATTAAGTTAGTGCAGAGAAGTCGGATTTCAGGCTGTAGAAGAGTCTCGGCCGAGACATTCATTCTCGGCCGAGACAGATTGACACACCTCTAGTATTTCGGCTATATCTTGAGATCTACAACTCCGATTTATGCTCACTTGGTGGCGTTGGAAAGCTGATTCGAAGAGCTACAACTTTGTGTGAAAGAAGAAAAACCCAAAAATGGCCATAAGACCCTCAAAAACAGCTTTGAAGTTGGAAAAGGAATGCAGTGTCGGCCCATTACTTGGCCCACAAGCTCAAAAACGTTTTTTAGACTTATTTTCCTATTCCAATTAGGTTTTATCCCTCTTTATCCTAGAGATGTACTCCTATAAATATCTCAAGGCTCTAGACATCAAGGGAAGACTTTTACATTGATTCGAGAGCGCGGACTTGGAAATTCTGAAGACCGAGAAGACTCAAGATTCGGCGATTCGGGTTTTATAGTTTTATGTTTTCTTTTATTAGTTTGTTCTTAGCGATCGCTATGATCGGCTAAGCTTTATTTTCCCGTCTTTAACTATGTTGAACCCTAGATTGTTGTTTATGTAATTAATTCGGTAATTGCTTAATTTAATTATGTTCTGAGATTACATTGTGTTATTGGATTACTCTATCTTTTATATGTTTGTTAGGTGGACTGATCACCCTAGTAATAGGCATATAGCTGTCGCTAGGTCATAAATTCATAATCCGTAATTGTTATGCGTTTGTGCCCAAAAGTAGCAAAAAGTGGTTACTCGCTAGGATAACACAAAGTCGCGGTCACTTGTACCACGTTCGTGAGTACAACACCGTACCTACTCCGTTGCCTTAATTCCCTATGCGTCTAGTTACGATAGTTCTAGCGAGCGTCTCCTAGGGCTACTTAATTGGATAGGATTAATTGCTAAGTTCTTAGGATTAATTATACTTAAGGGGTAACAAGGGTTAGCTAAGCGTACCTGTTAATTCTTGGAGTAGGGGTCTCAGAACTAATTAGTTAAGTAGTTGCATTAGTTACATGAATATTCAGGCTAGGGGGATACTGGGTTAAAGGCGGGATACTTTTTATTCACTAGTTAATTTGTCTTTAGCTATTTGCATTAGTAATTAACTCTAATCAAAACTCCCCCCCTTATTATAGTCATATTATTAGTATTTATATAGAATTGGTTAGTACGATTATTTAGTTAATTCTTGTTCTCTGTGGGATCGACCCTGACTTGCTCTAGCTACTGTTAGGAATAGTTAGGAAATAAATCATCTTATTTGACTGCACCCGACAGTGCGGTCAATAACAAACGTAAAAATTATTAATTAAGTTTAGACACATAAATAAATATTACAAAATAGGATAATAAACGTACTTTAAGCATTTAATATTTTTTTATAGTTTACGATGACTCTTTGAAATAATATTTGTATAGAATGTATTAAGTCAACATTTATTTTAAATTATATTAACTAAATTTTAATTATTTTTAAAAAATAATGGGTCGACCTGCCCCGATCTGTGACCCGCAGTGGGTCGTCCCGCCCCGCCCCGTTTGAAGGATGGGGCGGGCATGGGTATTCAAGTACCCGCCCCGACCTGCCCCATTGCCATCCCTAGTCCCGCTGCAGATGAGAAATCATGAAAAAACAAATTATGATTTTGATATATGTGATGTTTATTTTTTTTTAGTTTCTGTAAGTGATGTAGTTCAATTTATTACATATACAAAAATGTTGTTTCACTTTGTTCAACATCTAGTTTAAGAATATTTTAAATTTAAATTTAGGTAACTTGACAAAATATACAATTGCATTATGGTGTACCTAAAAACAGATCGATATTCACAAAGTAAATGAGGGCAAAGTTAATTAATGTAGCACGATAACAATATTTTTTCAAAAATAATGTGATATTCATGGTATATCACAAAAAATGATATGAAAAGAAAAAAACTATGAAGGAGAAGAATAAGTAAATATATATATATATATATTACTTTTTGTATTAAGTTAGTGCATTATCATAATCGCGGAAGCTTCTGACAAACGATCTTTGCAATTGAGGCTCAGATTCCTCCATCGGTTGATGTAGTCAACTACGGCCTCCTCTTTCCATTGCCGCGTGCTGGTCAACTCAATCATGCTGACGGTTCTTCGAGTACTATAGAAACGATTGAGGAACTGTTGTTCTAATTGATCCCAACTTTCAATGGAGTTTGCATCCAAGTCGGTGTACCAATCAAATGCATTGCCCTTCAGAGATCGAACAAATTATTTCACCAAGTGATCACCATAAGTTCCGACATCATTGCATGTCTCAATGAAGTGGGCGATATGCTATTTAGGGTTGCCTTTTCCATTGAATTGTTGGAACTTGGGTGGCTGATAACCCATTGGCATCTTCAAGTTGTCGATTCGTTGAGTATATGGCTTGGTGAATGTGAAAGAAGACTTCGAGCTCCCCTCGAATTTGTCTTTGATAGTCCCCATGATGATCTTCTTGAGTTGGTCAACGGGAATCATACCATCAACAGATACTTGAATCTCTTCTAGAGACGTTTCCTTGTCAATGACATCACGTTTTGTAGACGTTTCAACGTCGCCTTGATTTTCAGTTGGTTCTTTCCCCTGAGCATGACTTGTAACGCAGTTGTCAATCTTGCTCCTCAGGTTTTCAATCTTCGAGTCCTGCTCTTGGATATGTTTTGTAAGTCCTTCAATGGCTTCAGTTAGACTTGCAAGTTGTTCTTCAAGAGTTGAAACGTTCGTTGTCATGATCTGTGCTACTTCTGAACTTGAGGAAGAGCGAGGAGTAGAGCATGCAGAGTCGTCCTCCTCTTCTGCAGTGTTAGCGGTGAGCTACTTCGGATCCTTCTCAACAACTTCAAGAGATGACGATTGTGATTGTAGTGTCTTGGACATGCTTCTTGTGATGATATTGACATTTGTAGTTGGAGAGTTTGTTGCAGCGATCTTCGTCAGCGTGATCTTATGAGGCGCCATAACACTATCTTCAGTTGTTGGTTGAGGAGAAGAGATGAGAGGTAGAGATGTCCCACTGGGCGTGCCAAATTTTTATAACAACAAATTTTGCATTTTAAATTAACAAACACAAAATACTTGTACAAATTAATTCCAACTGGATTAAATGAAGAACTTTGTAGGTTACAATCTCTATTCATTAATCCTCTGATTCTTCTCTTCGAATATCTTCTTTGAATTTGATTATTTAGAGTGAAATCCGCCGCTTGAGTTGTTCTTCAATAACGTTGTCCGAAGGCCGAGCGGCTTGATTCTGGATTGAACGCTGCTTCTTGATGATTTTGACGAAGAACGTCTTCGAATCTTGAAGAATGTCTTCGCGAATCTTCAAGAACGTCTTCAAATCTTCAAGTGCTTTAAGTCTTCTGGATTTCTTGGAGTTCTTCCAACTTCTTGAAGCTCTGAACTTGTGGCTTCACTTCTTCACTTGTGTTGTTGTGATTTTGGTGGAGAATGAGGCCCTATTTATAGTGGTAGGATGGAGAAAACCCTAATGAGTTTGAGTCTGAACGGAGCGATATGATTGGTCCTTCATAATATCATTATCTATAAGATAATTATTAAATTAATTGTATTTAATTTAATAATTACTACAACAACTTGACACATGGAGCATTCTGATTGGTCCATCATGACTTGATGTTTATCCTCATCTTCTTGGATAATTACTAAATGAATTTAATTTAATTTAGTAATATCTGCATCATCTTGACATGTGGTGGCTTTCCATTGGTCAATAAAATATATAGTAAATCACCAATTAAATTGACTATTTAACTTGGGAATTTTATTTATCCAATTCCTAATATTAAAAATAATCAATATAAAATTGATATTCAACATATATTTTATAATGTGGCACATTTTAATTATTAATTAATCTCAAGTAGGAAAATAACATTTACGAGGTTTTGTTATCAAATTCTGTTTTGCTAATTAATTTACTGCCTTTTTTTTTTTCTTTGTTTTTTTCGAGAATCTCATTAATCAATTTCAGTTATAAGACTGTCAACCCAATATGAAAAATTAGGATAGGTCCACATAACCAGATCAGCTGAAGAAAAGAAAAATCACGCAAGCTTATCAACAATTACATTAAATAATCCGTAAAAAAAACATACGCTAAATATCATCCACAAGAAGTCCAATAGCAGGAAGACCTGATTCGTGCCTCGTGACTGCATGCATAACAAGCAACAAATCGGAAGAAGGCACGAACAACTACCTTTGACTATGAATCAAGATCATTAATCTCCATCAAACTTCGTCTCAGACGCTTGTCAATCACAACAACCTTCAAAATCGAAAGATTCATAGAAGACTAGAGATCGGAGACCGCGCACGGCATGAAAATACACACAAAGGCGCACAGAAATCCACAAAGGCAAACCTTAGGAGATGAAAAAAAAAAAAAGAAGACAAAACAAATCAAAATAGATAACAAATATCATGTTAAAGAATCTTCCATCCTCCTATTCCTATAACTAGAGGATGAGGGAAGAAGGAGGCTAAGGTTTTTATTCCGTTATCGTTTATATATTAAAAGAGAAACAAGTTTGTCAAGTGTCATTCTTTCAACTGCTTTATCAAATGTCATTCTCAGAGTTTTGGGAACATAAAATAAATTATAATATTTATATTCTATTTTGTTTTTCCAGTGAATAAGGTTGATATAACTATTACAACTAATGACTCATATTTCTTGTTTCGCATAGTTGTGATTTAAAATCAATGTTTATTTATTTTCAATAGATAAGTTCATTAAATAATTGCAGATAATTACAATTACGAGTTTTAATAGTGTTATTAAAATCAAGAGTATGTGTTTTCAAATTCTGATATTTCAAAATTCAGATATATAAATATTCCAATAATCTAAAAATTCATATATTAGTTTTTTATTCTATTATTTCCGAAACGTGATCTCCTTTTTTCTTTAAAAATGTATAGGTGCTCTATAACATAACTGTATAATATTCCGCTTCTGACTCTCTTACTATAGTTATTTAGATTTCATAATGAGAAAATTGCGAATTTGGTCCCACAGGTCACGAGACTGTTTTATTTTGGTCCCAGCCCTGACAGAATTGATCCCAATTTTTTTTTTCTTGTTGCACTTTTGGTCCCAAATTCGTTTTTCATTGCACCACTAGTCCCATGTACTAGCAACTTCAGTCCCCTACCGTAAAAAACTAGCGTTGCTATGCACGAGCCACTCATGTGACCGTTTAATGACGTCATAAACCAAATTAAAAAAAAAAAAACAGAACTGAATAATTGTTTATGGTATACTCTCGTTTTTCTCCAGTTCAAACCAATCTCCCCCAAATTGTTTGCGCCAAGAAACCTAAAAAATCAACCAATCTTTGAATCTCTCTCACTCCTTCAACTTCAAGCTCGTCCGCTTTTGCACTACTCGCCTCTGCAATAAATTCAACTCACCCAACATTTATCTCTATACAACAATCATCGACGCGTATGCTTCCTGACCACGAATCAGATGTGCTTCTCCATCGTGATATGGTTTGTGAAAGTCGATCGAAGCCGAATCATATTGGTGGATACCCAACTGTGCAGATGACCACGGTGGATGTGTACTCGAGGTATAGTGTTGATGTTAGTCTTGCAAGGAAGGTGTTCGATGAAATGTTTGATTGAAATGTGGTGGCCTGGGCTGCGATGATTTCTAGGTATATACATTTTAATTATTTTGCAAAAGAAGTATATACATTTCTCCTTTTAATTAGAATATAATTAGGATTTGTAGTAACATGAATAATTGATCATTTACTTCTTTATTTCTTTATTTTGGCATGATTAGGAGGATGTCATGCTTTTCTCTATTTGTTTATGGCAATCGTTTTCCATATTTGAAGAATTAAGTGAAGTGCTGAATTTCAATTATATGAACGCCTTCACTAGAATTGAAGTGTTGTGTTTGTGGAGTGAGGGGCATAGTTATTAGTGTTACATGAGGTAATTGTGATTGAAGCGTTTACTATGTTAATTCTGAACTCTTGATTTTACAGTTTTAGACTACTATCAATTTGATGATCTTTTGACTTCTGCGAAGCAAGCTCTCAGAAAGAAAGTACAAATGTGTGTGGAAAAAGAAGTAGATCCGATAATGGCAAAGATGTTTTTTAACTACTACTGAATCTTATATCTTCAACATTATGTGTACTAAGTTTTTTAGCTCATTCTTCAATTAATTTTAGAGATCTTGTTGTATGGTTTTTAGTTCGATGCATGATATTAGTCAGCAGAAACTGTGGTTGCAGTTAAGAGGAAGTCTCACGATACAAATTTTTCAACTGATATCTATGTCAGCTTTCTAGTTATCCTACTCCCATGTTTCTTGGAGACAATGATGGGGAAGGGATAAGACTTGTGATATATGTTTCAGATGTAGATTTGAATCTATTTATGTTTGAGATATTTGCTATGGGTTTGAATCTATTACTCTTTTTTTGAATTAATTCTCCAGGCCAAGTTTGGTTTGGTTTTTTGCTAGTTACATGTATAATGTTAGCATCACCCATTAGGACCGATTAGGACACATTGAATAAAAAGAATCTTGCATTACTGCCCACTGCCCACTGCCCATTACATATATCCCAATTGGAAGAAGAAGACGTTCTGCTGTGTTTTTCCTTTGTGTTTTGAGTGTGAATTCAAATGAAATGCTACTTTGGTTTTGTATGGCTGTTTTGCGTGCTTGGAACCATAGGATTTGGCTCTAAAACGATAATTTTTCCCTAAAAAAATAGCTTCTTCCCTCCAAACAGGTAATACGACACATAGGACTAAATATGCTAATTCGCATGGGACCAAAAATGCAAAATATTTAACAGAAAATGTAACGGAAGGACCAAAAGTGCAACAATGTTTTTTTTTTTGGTTACTTCTGCTAGGGCTGGGACTAAAATGAAACAGGCCTGTGACCTGTGGGACCAAATCCGCAATTTTCTCATTTCATAATTAAAAATAAGTTTTTACAACTCTTCAATATTAAAAATACACACACACACACACACATATATATATATATATTAACTTATTCACTTTTCTATTGATAAAAAATAAATTTAGTATACCCGTAAAAATTTTCACGGGTACAGTGCTAGTTGATATCCAAGTCTAGACAAAATTCAAAATAAACTTTATATTAATACTTTTTTAAGTTATATTAATACTTCATTGCGTGTAATACTAATAATAAGTTAAATTATATTTTACCCCTATTGTTTTTTAATAGTCGAAGAAATTAGACCATTCATAGATAGATAAGTAAGACATATTAGTCTCCCATATATGATACTCTTTTTTTAAGGAAAATAAATTTTAACATGATGCTACAAGATAAACATATATAATCACTCATAATCATCCATATATAAATATAATGACGTGATTTTATTTAACAAATTATATTTATTACAAAATCTTGCATGATACGATCGATGAATTATAAATACAATCATTATAATTGCCATACTATGCATACAATTACTGTAATTGCCATATACGAGTAAACATTTCTTCTATAAATGAGACGTCGTTCCTCGGTAATACAACAATACATAGGGCTTGTATAATGCTATCACTAGACACAAATTCACGAAGATTTAGCTTCAAGTGAAAAAAATATATGCTCAAAATGGCCTATATCAATTGCATTGGTCATATAATTCAAATAGCTTAATCAACGGTGCGTTGACTGCATTCTTCAATTTCTACTTTATGTACAGTTCTTTATTTTTTTATTTTGTACCAAAATCATCTTTCTTCAAATTATTTTATAGAAATTTTAATTTTTTCAGTTTGCAAAACTTTAGAGATATTTCATATTGATGATTTCATTTAAAGATCTACTTTTGAGTTGGTAAACAAGAGAAAAATAAAAATACTTCTAACATTTATCTCTTCCAAATTAAAATCTTTGCGATGACAGGTAGACAAAGACGAGGTCGGCAAAGAATTTTCAGAAGGCAGATCCAAAATCAAGACGATTAATATCTTAACATTTTCGAAGCGACAAGGTATGTACAAAATAACTACCGAATTGGGTACCCTTTGCGATCATCATCTTTCCGCCGTTTGACAATCCCTATTCCTTCTTCTTTCCTAACATGGAATCATAGGAACCCTACCCGGTTGTAGTCAATATCTCGAGAATTTGAATAGAAGGCTACACGACAATATAAAGATTTATTATTGTCAAACTTTTTGGATAGCGCATCCCAATAAGCACGAAAATTCCAGTGGCCACACCAAAAAAAAAAAAAAAAAAATTAAAATAAAATGACAATATAACAACAACAATAATAATAACAATAATCACAACAACAACAATAGTAATAATAATAAGGGTTAATTCCAAAATACAACATGTACTATACACGATTTTGCACTTTTCAACCTAAACTAACCCGATCACAACCTGTATTATACGTTTTTTTGCACTTTTGCAATCTCCTGCATGTATAAGTCACATGCTTACCACATGCCAAAATGTCCAATAAAATGGTCATACGTAGCCCATCTTATTTAAAAAAATTATTAAAAATATACAATAATTAAAAATTCTAAATAATTTTATATTATAAAAATATAAAAAATTCAGAATACTAACATAAAATTTAGAAAGTTATTTTTTAAATTCTAAAATTCATTTGGAATCCAGAAAATTAAAATAAAATAAAATAAAAACCGAGCCGAACTCAAAGAGTCAAACACACTTCAAAATTGAACGAGCCGAACTCGAACATTATATTGTTCGGCTCGATTCAGCTCGTATGTATTCCGGATTGGATTCTCTATTCCAATTTGTGTTCCATTTATTATTTCATAATATCTACCACATGCCATGTATTAATTATTGATGTCATCATATACACGTAGCATATAGTGATAATTTTAGAGTACAAGATGAAATACAGATTGAAATAGAGGATCTCATCTGCATTCCTAGAGACTTGGATTTGGTTCATGGACAAATCAAATGAATAATTGGGATTGGGCTTCCATGAAACTTGGTATAGTTTTAAAAATTTCCAGTTAATAGATTTTAATTGGATTGTGAGCACATGCTGATCAATTTGTTACGAATGTTGTCATAAATTTCCTGTAAATTTCAATCCTATTCAGATTTAAAAGAATCATATTATATGACTAATGTAATTAAAGTAAGCAATGTATTATTTCTAATTATCCAACAGGAAAATACTATTATTGTTACTTAATTTATCACCAAATTTTGCTGATAATCTATTGGAAAAAAAACATTAATTCCTCATAATAAACTGGTCAATTAAAAAAATAGAATTTCATTAATAATCACTTACCATATTTTTTTTTTTTTTATGGAATTCAAATTTATGCTAATATGGACGAAAAATGAATTTTTTGCCTATAAATGTAGAGGTATTCCACAACCATAACTACAATTTTCATCAGGCTTTTCATACTCAAGTTTGAGAAAGAAAAAATTGTCGTGTTTGAGTTAATTTTTTCTTCACAATATTTTTTTTATAAAAAAAATGGCTTCACTAGTTGATGGATCATCTGCTCCAGAATGCAGCATTTGTTTGAATTTGGTGCTTGATGACAATAGTAGAGGAACAGCTAAACTTATATGTGGTCATCGTTTTCACTTGGGTACGTATATATTTCCGTTTCAAAATTTCCGACTAGCTATGATTAATTTCTATTTAAATGTTAGAGTTTTATTGACCGCCTATATTTATTTTCTTATGTCTCTCACTCTAACCACGCCTATACACTATTTAGCCCAACAACTAGTTTTCGACTAGTCATTAGACTCCAGTTTACTTCCTAACTAACACCTAGATATTTCTACGATCTTGATATATATACAAAAATTATCTACATATATTGTTTTTGCATCATTGACCTTATCTTTTGTCATTTCTAGCACTTTTTATCTAGGGTGTACACAAGTCGAGTCAAGTTGAGTACTGACAGGTTCGAACTCAAGCTCGACTAAATTACTCGAGGCCTGAGCTCGACTCGAGTTCATTTTTGTCAAACTCGAGCTCGACACGATAGAAACTCGTTGAGCTCAATATCGACTCGCCTTGACTTGATTTTCTTTTTGAGACTTCAGGTTAAATAAAATAAATTGTCATTTTCGTTTTCTTACAAAAGCTTTATAAATAAAAAGTTAATTGTTATACTTGAAATGACTTTCTTAATAAATTTTCTTTCAGCCACATATATGGGTTCTTTCCATTTTTTTCCTTTTTTTTTTTTTTAATTGTTTATATCTCATTTTAAATTATTCATTTTGTTATATCTATTTCTTCTCCTTTTTTATTTTTCTTATTTGTTTATATCTCTCATTTTACATTATTCACAGTGAGTTATGTTATTTTTAATTCCTCCCTTTGGAAAAATTTATCAACTTTTTATTCATTTGCCAATGAACAATATTTACCTGGTGTGTACATGAGTAATTTATGAATAAAAAAGTAATATTTGTATGAAAATATGTATAATTTCTTTTTCTTTTTCTTTTTCTTGCAGACTGTATTGGTTTAGCTTTCAATTGCATAGGCGAAATGAAATGTCCAAGTTGTAAGGTGGTTGAACCTCGTCAATGGCGATTACATAATCATCAATTGCATCATGGTGCGGTAAATGTACGTGTACTTTTTTCCCTTCTAAATATAAGTTGCAATAGGTCCGACCCGACGGGCCAATGATCAGATACGCAACATGCCTACCCCATAATCTTAGTTTATTTTCGGGAGGTGTACTGGGCTTAGAGGTGGTAATTCAATCTGTCCGACCAAGCCCTCCTAAGTCCATCTTGCTAATGTCATATGTGCCTACTCGGCCCGAAATTCCTTCGATTGGAAATTGGAGAGTTCAGCCCATCTCCTAAAATAGGTTGAGATTGCCCGATGGACTCAATTGGGGCTTGATGATTCTTTGTGCCAAGATTCTTACGGTCCAATCTACTTAAAATATAGGATAAACAAGGCCGGTTCGTGGAGGACTGACAACCTTTTCCACCCTAGCTAGGCTCTCTAGGAATGGTCCAGCCAAATGTATAGCGTTGGTCCTTCGAATTGAAACGGGTCAAATGGCTGAAATTGCCACCTCTACTTTCTTGTGCGTTTTGTATCGTAAGTGTTAGGATTCATATTTTAGATTAAGAGATCAACCATTTTATGTGAAAAGTTTAATAATTATACAATGAAATGCTATTACACAAGTGACTTATATACATTAGTTATATTCTATTTTAGGTTCAATAATTAGCGTGGTTACTATGTTGTTTTGTTGCATCATTTATTTTTTGTATTGACTTTTAATAACAAAAATCTTTTAAATTTGCAGCATCGTCGTGAATTTCAAATATACTCAAATGATGACGAGAGCAACAATGCAACATTTGCGTAAGTACAATAATTACTTTCTCAAAATTAAATAAATATAGATGTTATGGAATCGTTTAAGCACAATAGTTACACAAATACTCAATTCAAAACTTTTCACATTATTTTATTTTATTTTATCAATGCACATTGATAAAGATGATTTTTACAAGTGAAAGGGGATTTCACATTTATGGGTCAATTCTACAGCGAAGAATACTCGATCATAGGAGCTCCTACTGAAATTGCACCTACAATTTTCGGGGATCATATTACCAGTCTTTATAATGATCCTCTATTTAGGGGGTTTACTGGTGCTACACTTTCAGATATAATAGAACCGGTAGTACTTCAAGAGAGGTAAACTTTACGATCATTTACTTATTTTACGATAAATTTGATATATGTGCATATTTAATATTAAAATTTAAGTTTAATGGATTTATCTCTATCTTTTTAGGACGGACGGAAACTCACCATCAATTAGGATAGTGGATACCTCGTTAAACCTCGGGCTTACCACTAGCTTAGGTGGGGACTATTTAACTCGTGTCCACTCTCAAGAAGTCCAACATGCATCTGTAGATGAGGAATCATGAAAAATTAAATTATGATTTTGAGTTATGTAATGTTTATTTTTTGTTTAGTTTCTGTAAGTGATGTAGTTCAATTTTATTACCTATAAAAAATGAAAAAAATTGTTTCACTTATTTGTTCTTTATCTAGTTTGAGAATAGTTTCAATTTAAATTTAGATAAGTTGACAAAATATATATTTGCACTTCATAAAATATGGTGTACCTAAAAACAAAGTTAATTAATATACTACGATAATGTAGAAAAGGAAAAAAAAAACACAAATACTGGGATATTTATGGTATAACACCAAAAAGGATATTGAGAAAAACTCAAAAGAAGAATAAATAATGACATATATATTATTTTTTTGTATTAAGTTAGTGCATTATCCATGCATAATGTGTTGGAATTAGTTATTAATTAAAGTGTAGATAAGACACTTTAATTAAATAATTAAGTGGTCAGAAGTTTAATTTTGTAGGAATTAAACTTCACACGATTAATCTATGGAGAAAGTAGATGATCGTAGGATTTTAATTTACTCAAAACCGATATGTGGTGAGTGAGAAATTAATACATAAAGTTTACCACTTGATTATGTATTAAGTGTAGGATTAATAACTAAGAGTAGTTATTATCCCACATTGGTTTAAATGCTCTTTAAGTAAGTGTATATATATGAAAGCTCATTATTAATGTATATCAATTATACATGTGAGGGAATCCAAAGGAAATCCACACGCGCGCTCGCTCGGCTCGGCACGGCACGGCCACGGCCACGCCACGCCTCGGGCTCGGGCCTTGGGCTTTGGGGAATGCCTCGGCCGAGGCCCAAGTAACTTTTTGAAAGCCCAAAATCAACTTGGGTCCAAAATGGATTTGGGCTGACGGATGAGCTTTCAGGAGCCCATGGGTTTGAATTTAAATTCAAACTTGTAACAGCATGGGCTGTTAAAGAGTATTAAACATTGGGCTGTTACTAAGCCTGTAACTGCCAACAATTCAATGACAGAATTAATTCTGTTTTCCCTATAAATACATGCTCCCTGCATGCAAACAAAGACAAAACATTTTCACCTGAACTTCATTCTTTGCATTTTCATTTTCTCCAGCTTCTGAACTCGAACATCTGAAGTTCGCCGGAGCCTTTTCTGTTAGTGGTGCTACTACAGAAAAGGAGGTAAACCGTTATATCTTTGGGGTATATTACTTCTTTCCGTGAGCACTAGCCGGGAAGTAATTTATCTTAAGGACAGTGGGATTCCACGTCTCGGTTTTCTTTGTTTCTATATCATTCCTGATTTTCCAGAACCTTGCAATTAACAATCTTAAGATAAATTATTTTTTTTCGATCTCTGGAAAATGTCAAACAATCAGAATGTTCTTCCTGTTCCAGCAAGAGTTATCCCTACTCCACCGGCTAACTCAGTTGAAAAACCGGAAAAATTTTCTGGTGACAATTTCAAGAGGTGGCAGCAAAAGATGCTGTTTTACATCACTACCTTAGGGTTTGCTTCGTTTCTGAAGGAAGATCCTCCGGCTGCTCCTGCAGAAGAAGACACTGATCAACAAAGGCGAGTTGCCTTTGATTCGTGGTCACATGGTGACTACCTTTGTAGAAACTATGTGATGAACGGACTTGCTGATCCGTTATACAACGTGTATCAAGATATCAAGTCTACGAAAGAGCTGTGGGATGCTTTGGAAAAGAAGTATAAGACAGATGATGCTGGCACAAAGAAATTTGTGGTGGCTCGGTTTTTAGACTTCAAAATGGTTGACAACCGTTCGGTTGTGGAACAAGCCCAAGACTTTCAGCTCATAGTTCATGATGCTTCGGCTGAAGATATGAAACTTCCAGTGCCATTTGTAGTGGCAAGTTTGATAGAAAAGCTACCTCAGAGTTGGAGTGACTTCAAGAACTATTTGAAGCATAAACGAAAGGAAATGACGGTAGAAGATTTAATCCTTAAGCTGAGGATTGAAGAGGACAACCGGAAGAATGAGTCCAGATTTCGGGCTCATGTTGATGCAAGGGCAAATCTGATGGAGAGGGGTTCTTCTAGTGATAACAAGAGGAAACGCCCCAATGACAACAACAGTCAAGCAAACCGTGCACCAAATAACAAAGGTAAACAACCTGCTAACATGACTAGATTTGCAGGTAATTGTTACAACTGTGGGAAGCCTAACCACATGGCGAAAAACTGCAATCTGCCGAAGCAGAAGAAGAAGAAGAAAGTGACTGCTAACGTGGTTGAAGAGAATGAGTTGGATCTCACTGCAGTAATCTTTGAGGCCAATGTTGTGGACAATCCAAGAGAATGGTTTGTAGATACAGGAGCCTCTTGTCATGTGTGTTCTGACAAAGAGGTCTTCTCGAGTTATAAAGCTTCTTCCGGGAGGAAGCTTCATATGGGAAACCAAGCTTCTTCAGAGGTGGCCGGAGTGGGCAACGTAATTCTGAAGTTAACTTCTGGAAAAGAGCTCACTCTGAAGGATGTGCTGCATGTCCCAGACATCCGGAAAAATTTGGTTTCTGGTTCTTTGCTGGTAAAGCATGGGTTTCGTCTAGTTTTTGAAGCTGACAAGTTCATACTAAGCAAGCAAGGAGTGTTCATAGGGAAGGGCTTTGTAGTGAATGGATTATTCAAAATGAATGTAATGGCCAAGCGCCAGATGAATAATGTAACTTCTGCTATGAATGAAAAAGCATCAACTTCTTCTTACTTGCTTGAGTGTTCCTCTTTATGGCATTCTAGATTAGGACATGTTAATCTCAATGCTATAAAACGCTTAGTAAATTTAGATTTACTAAAACTGAATGAAATTAAATCACATGGAAAATGTGAGGTATGTGTTGAAGCTAAGATGACTAAATTACCTTTTCATTCAGTAGAAAGGAGCACAATACCTCTAGAATTAATACACACTGATGTGTGTGACTTGAAATTTGTGCAGACTAGAGGGGGTAAAAAGTTTTTCATAACTTTTATAGATGATTGCACAAGATATTGCTATCTTTATCTTCTTAGAAGTAAAGATGAAGCAATAGATGCGTTTAAACACTACAAAGCCGAAGCTGAAAATCAACTAAGCACTCGGATAAAGATAATCCGAAGTGATAGAGGTGGTGAATATGTGGCTCCGTTTGAAGAATTATGTGCTAAAAATGGTATAGTTCATCAAACTACAGCTCCGTATTCTCCACAATCAAACGGTGTTGCAGAACGCAAAAATCGTACTCTTAAGGAGATGATGAACGCTTTGTTGATTAGTTCAGGATTACCCCAGAACATGTGGGGGGAAGCTGTTCTTACAGCTAATTATATATTGAATAAAATTCCACTAAAAAGAGTTGACAAAACTCCTTATGAAATGTGGAAAAGGCATAAACCATCTTACAAATATCTCAAAGTGTGGGGGTGTTTGGCTAAGGTTGAAGTGTCGTTACCTAAACAAGTGAGAATTGGCCCAAAAATGGTTGATTGTATATTTGTTGGGTATGCACTCAATAGTAGTGCGTATAGATTTCAGATTTATAAATTTGAAATACCAGATATGACTGTTGGAACAGTCATGGAATCAAGGAACGCAGTATTCTTTGAAAATATCTTTCCTTGTAGAGAAAGATTGATAGAAAATGAAAACCAAGGAGTTACTTTGGAAAAAGGAAGTAGTTCAAATCTAAAAAGAACTGTTGAAGCTACAAGTAGTTCTCGGATCTTAGAAGAAGAAGAAACGAGACGTAGCAAAAGAGCAAAGACTGAAAAGTCATTCGGTCCTGATTTTATCATATATATGTTAGATGATGAATCGAGATCGATAAAAGAAGCTCTGTCTAGTCCAGATGCACCATACTGGAAAGAAGCAATCAACAGTGAAATTGAATCCATCATGCAAAATCACACGTGGGAATTAACTGACCTTCCGTCAGGGTGTAAACCTTTAGGATGCAAATGGATCCTAAAGAAAAAGTACAAAGCAGATGGTTCAATAGATAAATACAAAGCTCGTTTGGTAGCTAAAGGCTTCAAACAGAAAGAAGGTGATGACTTCTTTGATACTTACTTTCCTGTGACAAGGATCACATCCATTCGAGTGCTTCTCTCGATTGCTGCAATACATAATCTTGAGATTCATCAAATGGATGTGAAGACTGCATTTTTAAATGGAGAGTTAGAAGAAGAGATCTATATGCACCAACCTGAAGGGTTTGTGGTACCGGGACAAGAAAATAAGGTATGTAGACTAGTAAAGTCGTTATATGGTCTCAAACAAGCGCCAAAACAATGGCATTTAAAATTTGACACTACAATGTTGTCAAATGGTTTCAGGAACAACGAATGTGACAAATGTGTGTACATAAAAGGTACATCAGAATCATATGTCATAGTATGTCTATACGTAGACGATATGTTAATCTTGGGTAGTAATCATGAGATAATCATGGATACTAAAAGAATGTTGAAAAGGAATTTCGACATGAAGGATATGGGTTTGGCTGATGTGATTCTAGGAATCAAAATAGTTAGGACATCAGAGGGAATTGTTCTGACACAATCTCACTATGTAGAGAAAGTACTCAGAAAATTCAATGCTTATGATGGACCACCTGCCAAGACACCATTAGAATTAAATGTTCATCTTAAGAAGAACATGGGTGAACCTGTAGCTCAAGTTGAATATGCAAAAGTGATAGGGAGTCTTATGTACATAACAAACTGTACTAGACCGGATCTTGCATGTTCGGTTAACAAAATGAGCAGGTTTACAAGCAATCCAAGCCAAGAGCATTGGAAAGCATTGACAAGGATTTTGAGATACTTAAAGTATACTCTTAATTATGGGCTTCATTACACGAGATATCCTCCAGTTATTGAAGGATACAGTGATGCGAATTGGATTTCGGACACAAAATCCACTAGTGGATACGTATTCACTATTGGAGGTGGAGCAGTGTCATGGAAATCTACGAAACAAACGTGTATAGCCAGATCCACCATGGAATCGGAATTCATAGCTTTGGATAAAGCTGGTGAGGAAGCAGAATGGCTTCGAAACTTTTTAGAAGACATTCCATGTTGGAGCAAACCTGTACCGGCAATAATGGTTCATTGTGACTGTCAAGCTGCTATAGGAAGAGCATTGAACAATATGTATAACGGTAAGTCTAGGCATATACGCCGTAGACACAACACCGTAAGACAGTTGATCTCTAGTGGGGTTATCACAATAGACTATATAAAGTCTAAAGATAACTTGGCGGATCCGTTGACCAAAGGTTTAAACCGAGATCAGTTGTTAAAATTGCGAGAGGGAATGGGAGTAAAATCCACCAACTAAAGAACAATCAAAATGGATACCCAACCTTGATGAGTGGAGATCCCACAAACTTGGTTCAATGGGACAACTAAGTTTTGAAAGTTCAGAGGAGGCACTTGGAAGAATATGTCTTCAAAATCCATCCCTAGAACGCAAGATAAGTGCGTAAAGCCTGTAAACGGTGGTAGAGGATAAGTCTTATGACTTTTAATGACTTCGAGAAAACCTTTATGAGGTAGAATAGTACAGGATATTCGATAAAGAAGCCACCTATGTAAGTGTGAAGTAAAGGGCCGCTTCAATTGAAAACACTTATGAATCCAAAGAGGGTCCATGGCCGAAACGGACCAAAACGTGAGAACAAAGATGTTCTGGTCAGTATTGTGTATTCATTGTTGACTAGGTGCACACTAAGGAGGATTGGTTCAAAGATTAAGAAATCTACCAAACCACCGGTGTATCCGACAAATGAAATACTATGGAAGGTTCAAAGTCAAAAACTACTTTTCCTTAGGCAGTACTGATCACTAAGAGTTTAGACTGGAGATTGCATTCATACATGCATTAATTTTCACTCATGTGGGGGATTGTTGGAATTAGTTATTAATTAAAGTGTAGATAAGACACTTTAATTAAATAATTAAGTGGTCGGAAGTTTAATTTTGTAGGAATTAAACTTCACACGATTAATCTATGGAGAAAGTAGATGATCGTAGGATTTTAATTTACTCAAAACCGATATGTGGTGAGTGAGAAATTAATACATAAAGTTTACCACTTGATTATGTATTAAGTGTAGGATTAATAACTAAGAGTAGTTATTATCCCACATTGGTTTAAATGCTCTTTAAGTAAGTGTATATATATGAAAGCTCATTATTAATGTATATCAATTATACATGTGAGGGAATCCAAAGGAAATCCACACGCGCGCTCGCTCGCTCGCTCGGCACGGCACGGCCACGCCCACGCCTCGCCTCGGGCTCGGGCTTTGGGCTTTGGGCTTTGGGGAATGCCTCGGCCGAGGCCCAAGTAACTTTTTGAAAGCCCAAAATCAACTTGGGTCCAAAATGGATTTGGGCTGACGGATGAGCTTTCAGGAGCCCATGGGTTTGAATTTAAATTCAAACTTGTAACAACATGCTCCCTGCATGCAAACAAAGACACAACATTTTCACCTGAACTTCATTCTTTGCATTTTCATTTTCTCCAGCTTCTGAACTCGAACATCTGAAGTTCGCCGGAGCCTTTTCTGTTAGTGGTGCTACTACAGAAAAGGAGGTAAACCGTTATATCTTTGGGGTATATTACTTCTTTCCGTGAGCACTAGCCGGGAAGTAATTTATCTTAAGGACAGTGGGATTCCACGTCTCGGTTTTCTTTGTTTCTATATCATTCCTGATTTTCCAGAACCTTGCAAATAACATAATGCACTTGAAATTATGAAAATGCATTATCCATGCAAAATTTGAAAAAGTAAAAGTAAAAACTTTAAATTTCATCCTTTATTTATATGGATTATAGTTTTTTTTTTCTTTTTTTTTTTGTTATATCTTATGGTTGCACAAATAAAACCTTCAATATTCTCCCTTTCAATATGTTGAGTAATTAATTAGCATCACCCATTAGGACCGATTAGGACACATTGAATAAAAAGAATCTTGCATTACTGCCCACTGCCCACTGCCCATTACATATATCCCGATTGGAAGAAGAAGACGTTCTGCTGTGTTTTTCCTTTGTGTTTTGAGTGTGAATTCAAATGAAATGCTACTTTGGTTTTGTATGGCTGTTTTGCGTGCTTGGAACCATAGGATTTGGCTCTAAAACGATAATTTTTCCCTAAAAAAATATCTTCTTCCCTCCAAACAGGTAATACGACACATAGGACTAAATATGCTAATTCGCATGGGACCAAAAATGCAAAATATTTAACAGAAAATGTAACGGAAGGACCAAAAGTGCAACAATGTTTTTTTTTTTTGGTTACTTCTGCCAGGGCTGGGACTAAAATGAAACAGGCCTGTGACCTGTGGGACCAAATCCGCAATTTTCTCATTTCATAATTAAAAATAAGTTTTTACAACTCTTCAATATTAAAAATACACACACACACACACACACACATATATATATATTAACTTATTCACTTTTCTATTGATAAAAAATAAATTTAGTATACCCGTAAAAATTTTCACGGGTACAGTGCTAGTTGATATCCAAGTCTAGACAAAATTCAAAATAAACTTTATATTAATACTTTTTTAAGTTATATTAATACTTCATTGCGTGTAATATTAATAATAAGTTAAATTATATTTTACCCCTATTGTTTTTTAATAGTCGAAGAAATTAGACCATTCATAGATAGATAAGTAAGACATATTAGTCTCCCATATATGATACTCTTTTTTTAAGGAAAATAAATTTTAACATGATGCTACAAGATAAACATATATAATCACTCATAATCATCCATATATAAATATAATGACGTGATTTTATTTAACAAATTATATTTATTACAAAATCTTGCATGATACGATCGATGAATTATAAATACAATCGTTATAATTGCCATACTATGCATACAATTACTGTAATTGCCATATACGAGTAAACATTTCTTCTATAAATGAGACGTCGTTCCTCGGTAATACAACAATACATAGGGCTTGTATAATGCTATCACTAGACACAAATTCACGAAGATTTAGCTTCAAGTGAAAAAAATATATGCTCAAAATGGCCTATATCAATTGCATTGGTCATATAATTCAAATAGCTTAATCAACGGTGCGTTGACTGCATTCTTCAATTTCTACTTTATGTACAGTTCTTTATTTTTTTATTTTGTACCAAAATCATCTTTCTTCAAATTATTTTATAGAAATTTTAATTTTTTCAGTTTGCAAAACTTTAGAGATATTTCATATTGATGATTTCATTTAAAGATCTACTTTTGAGTTGGTAAACAAGAGAGAAAATAAAAATACTTCTAACATTTATCTCTTCCAAATTAAAATCTTTGCGATGACAGGTAGACAAAGACGAGGTCGGCAAAGAATTTTCAGAAGGCAGATCCAAAATCAAGACGATTAATATCTTAACATTTTCGAAGCGACAAGGTATGTACAAAATAACTACCGAATTGAGTACCCTTTGCGATGTCATCATCTTTCCGCCGTCTGAAAATCCCTATTCCTTCTTCTTTCCTAACATGGAATCATAGGAACCCTACTCGGTTGTAGTCAATATCTCGAGAATTTGAATAGAAGGCTACACGACAATATAAAGATTTATTATTGTCAAACTTTTTGGATAGCGCATCCCAATAAGCACGAAAATTCCAGTGGCCACACCAAAAAATAAAAATAAAAATAAAAATAATAAAAAATGACAATATAACAACAACAATAATCACAACAACAACAATAGTAATAATAATAAGGGTTAATTCCAAAATACAACATGTACTATACACGATTTTGCACTTTTCAACCTAAACTAACCCGATCACAACCTGTATTATACGTTTTTTTGCACTTTTGCAATCTCCTGCATGTATAAGTCATGTGCTTACCACAGGCCAAAATGTCCAATAAAATGGTCATACGTAGCCCATCTTATTTAAAAAAATTATTAAAAATATACAATAATTAAAAATTCTAAATAATTTTATATTATAAAAATATAAAAAATTCAGAATACTAACATAAAATTTAGAAAGTTATTTTTAAAATTCTAAAATTCATTTGGAATCCAGAAAATTAAAATAAAATAAAATAAAATAAAAAAAAACCGAGCCGAACTCAAAGAGTCAAACACACTTCAAAATTGAACGAGCCGAACTCGAACATTATATTGTTCGGCTCGATTCAGCTCGTATGTATTTCGGATTGGATTCTCTATTCCAATTTGTGTTCCATTTATTATTTCATAATATCTACCACATGCCATGTATTAATTATTGATGTCATCATATACACGTAGCATATAGTGATTATTTTAGAGTACAAGATGAAATACAGATTGAAATAGAGGATCTCATCTGCATTCCTAGAGACTTGGATTTGGTTCATGGACAAATCAAATGAATAATTGGGATTGGGCTTCCATGAAACTTGGTATAGTTTTAAAAATTTCCAGTTAATAGATTTTAATTGGATTGTGAGCACATGCTGATCAATTTGTTACGAATGTTGTCATAAATTTCCTGTAAATTTCAATCCTATTCAGATTTAAAAAAATCATATTATATGACTAATGTAATTAAAGTAAGCAATGTATTATTTCTAATTATCCAACAGGAAAATACTATTATTGTTACTTAATTTATCACCCAATTTTGCTGATAATCTATTGGAAAAAAAACATTAATTCCTCATAATAAACTGGTCAATTAAAAAAATAGAATTTCATTAATAATCACTTACCATATTTATTTATTTTTTTATGGAATTCAAATTTATGCTAATATGGACGAAAAATGAATTTTTTGCCTATAAATGTAGAGGTATTCCACAACCATAACTACAATTTTCATCAGGCTTTTCATACTCAAGTTTGAGAAAGAAAAAATTGTCGTGTTTGAGTTAATTTTTTCTTCACAATATTTTTTTTATAAAAAAAATGGCTTCACTAGTTGATGGATCATCTGCTCCAGAATGCAGCATTTGTTTGAATTTGGTGCTTGATGACAATAGTAGAGGAACAGCTAAACTTATATGTGGTCATCGTTTTCACTTGGGTACGTATATATTTCCGTTTCAAAATTTCCGACTAGCTATGATTAATTTCTATTTAAATGTTAGAGTTAACCGCCTATATTTATTTTCTTATGTCTCTCACTCTAACCACGCCTATACACTATTTAGCCCAACAACTAGTTTTCGACTAGTCATTAGACTCCAGTTTACTTCCTAACTAACACCTAGATATTTCTACGATCTTGATATATATACAAAAATTATCTACATATATTGTTTTTGCATCATTGACCTTATCTTTTGTCATTTCTAGCACTTTTTATCTAAGTCGAGTCAAGTTGAGTACTGACAGGTTCGAACTCAAGCTCGACTAAATTACTCGAGGCCTGAGCTCGACTCGAGTTCATTTTTGTCAAACTCGAGCTCGACACGATAGAAACTCGTTGAGCTCAATATCGACTCGCCTTGACTTGATTTTCTTTTTGAGACTTCAGGTTAAATAAAATAAATTGTCATTTTCGTTTTCTTACAAAAGCTTTATAAATAAAAAGTTAATTGTTATACTTGAAATGACTTTCTTAATAAATTTTCTTTCAGCCACATATATGGGTTCTTTCCATTTTTTTCCTTTTTTTTTTTTTTTAATTGTTTATATCTCATTTTAAATTATTCATTTTGTTATATCTATTTCTTCTCCTTTTTTATTTTTCTTATTTGTTTATATCTCTCATTTTACATTATTCACAGTGAGTTATGTTATTTTTAATTCCTCCCTTTGGAAAAATTTATCAACTTTTTATTCATTTGCCAATGAACAATATTTACCTGGTGTGTACATGAGTAATTTATGAATAAAAAAGTAATATTTGTATGAAAATATGTATAATTTCTTTTTCTTTTTCTTTTTCTTGCAGACTGTATTGGTTTAGCTTTCAATTGCATAGGCGAAATGAAATGTCCAAGTTGTAAGGTGGTTGAACCTCGTCAATGGCGATTACATAATCATCAATTGCATCATGGTGCGGTAAATGTACGTGTACTTTTTTCCCTTCTAAATATAAGTTGCAATAGGTCCGACCCGACGGGCCAATGATCAGATACGCAACATGCCTACCCCATAATCTTAGTTTATTTTCGGGAGGTGTACTGGGCTTAGAGGTGGTAATTCAATCTGTCCGACCAAGCCCTCCTAAGTCCATCTTGCTAATGTCATATGTGCCTACTCGGCCCGAAATTCCTTCGATTGGAAATTGGAGAGTTCAGCCCATCTCCTAAAATAGGTTGAGATTGCCCGATGGACTCAATTGGGGCTTGATGATTCTTTGTGCCAAGATTCTTACGGTCCAATCTACTTAAAATATAGGATAAACAAGGCCGGTTCGTGGAGGACTGACAACCTTTTCCACCCTAGCTAGGCTCTCTAGGAATGGTCCAGCCAAATGTATAGCGTTGGTCCTTCGAATTGAAACAGGTCAAATGGCTGAAATTGCCACCTCTACTTTCTTGTGCGTTTTGTATCGTAAGTGTTAGGATTCATATTTTAGATTAAGAGATCAACCATTTTATGTGAAAAGTTTAATAATTATACAATGAAATGCTATTACACAAGTGACTTATATACATTAGTTATATTCTATTTTAGGTTCAATAATTAGCGTGGTTACTATGTTGTTTTGTTGCATCATTTATTTTTTGTATTGACTTTTAATAACAAAAATCTTTTAAATTTGCAGCATCGTCGTGAATTTCAAATATACTCAAATGATGACGAGAGCAACAATGCAACATTTGCGTAAGTACAATAATTACTTTCTCAAAATTAAATAAATATAGATGTTATGGAATCGTTTAAGCACAATAGTTACACAAATACTCAATTCAAAACTTTTCACATTATTTTATTTTATTTTATCAATGCACATTGATAAAGATGATTTTTACAAGTGAAAGGGGATTTCACATTTATGGGTCAATTCTACAGCGAAGAATACTCGATCATAGGAGCTCCTACTGAAATTGCACCTACAATTTTCGGGGATCATATTACCAGTCTTTATAATGATCCTCTATTTAGGGGGTTTACTGGTGCTACACTTTCAGATATAATAGAACCGGTAGTACTTCAAGAGAGGTAAACTTTACGATCATTTACTTATTTTACGATAAATTTGATATATGTGCATATTTAATATTAAAATTTAAGTTTAATGGATTTATCTCTATCTTTTTAGGACGGACGGAAACTCACCATCAATTAGGATAGTGGATACCTCGTTAAACCTCGGGCTTACCACTAGCTTAGGTGGGGACTATTTAACTCGTGTCCACTCTCAAGAAGTCCAACATGCATCTGTAGATGAGGAATCATGAAAAATTAAATTATGATTTTGAGTTATGTAATGTTTATTTTTTGTTTAGTTTCTGTAAGTGATGTAGTTCAATTTTATTACCTATAAAAAATGAAAAAAATTGTTTCACTTATTTGTTCTTTATCTAGTTTGAGAATAGTTTCAATTTAAATTTAGATAAGTTGACAAAATATATATTTGCACTTCATAAAATATGGTGTACCTAAAAACAAAGTTAATTAATATACTACGATAATGTAGAAAAGGAAAAAAAAAACACAAATACTGGGATATTTATGGTATAACACCAAAAAGGATATTGAGAAAAACTCAAAAGAAGAATAAATAATGACATATATATTATTTTTTTGTATTAAGTTAGTGCATTATCCATGCATAATGCACTTGAAATTATGAAAATGCATTATCCATGCAAAATTTGAAAAAGTAAAAGTAAAAACTTTAAATTTCATCCTTTATTTATATGGATTATAGTTTTTTTTTTCTTTTTTTTTTTTGTTATATCTTATGGTTGCACAAATAAAACTTTCAATATTCTCCCTTTCAATATGTTGAGTAATTAATTAGCGTTAGTAATTGTAAATTTTAATTATAATTAGGTTAATAAATTAAATAAAGGCCACTCTCCATACCTTAGATACAATAATAATAAAGACATAAACACGAAGCCTTTAAGGTGTGATTGGGCCGGACGGGTTTATTTGAGTCAAATGATAGAATTGGCACGTGTCGGTTCAGATTGAGCTGGATTTCTTCGAGCTACAAAAATAATGATCTGGCCCAATCCTCACTTTGAATGTTTGGCACTGGGTCAAAATTGGTCCGATACAATATATACATGTGTTTATATAATATATATTTATATATTAACTTGTTAAATAACATATATTGCTATAATTATAAAAATGATCTTTTAAAGTCAATATATTGCGCCCGCTCTCTATATATATGATTTCAAACAAAAAAATAGCACTTCAAGTGATGATTGCAAGACAATATTACAAGTTCACTACATAAAATTATTAGTTTGATAACATTTAGTTAAGCTAATATAAATTAACCTGAAAAACTAACATTAAAATCAAGAGCAACACTAATACAAAGTGAGTAGGCCAACTGATTGTACTTCCAGAGAGGTGGATTTTACGACCATTTACTTATTAATTTAATGATAAATTTGATATATTTGTGCATATTTCATATTAAAATTTAAGCTTAATAGATTTATCTCTATCTTTTTAGGACGGACGAGACATCACCATCAATTCGGGTAGTGGATACCTCGTTAAACCTCGGGATTAATACTACAATAAATGAGGGCTTTTTAGCTTATGCTGGCTCTCAAGAAATACAACATCCAGCTGCAGATGAGAAATCATGAAAAAAAAAATTATGATTCTGATATATGTGATGTTTATTTTTTTTTAGTTTCTGTAAGTGATGTAGTTCAATTTATTACATATACAAAAATTTTGTTTCACTTTGTTCAACATCTAGTTTAAGAATGTTTTAAATTTAAATTTAGGTAACTTGACAAAATATATATTTGCATTATGGTGTACCTAAAAATAGATCGATATTCACAAAGTAAAGGAGGGCAAAGTTAATTAACGTAGCACGATAACAATATTTTTTCAAACGTAATGTGATATTCATGGTATATCACAAAAAATGATATGAAACGAAAAAAACTATGAAGAAGAAGAATAAGTATATATATATATATATATATATAATATATATGTAACCTTTTGTATTAAGTTAGTGCATTATCCATGCATAATGCACTTGAAATCATATTTTCATTGGAATTTAATTGTTGGAACAAAAAAAATTAAAATTCAAATGGTCACTTTTCCAACGACAGAAAAATCGTTGTAAATGAAATTCCAACGAAAATTCACCATATTCCAAAGGTTTTTGGTAAATTTCCATTGGAATTTCAATTCCATCAGTTTAGCCAAGCAAGGAAAGTCAAAAGTTTCTCCAAATGTCATCGATCACACCCAATCCCCGAATAAAGAGATTGAAGAGCTAGAAGATTGCAGTATAAAGAATTGCGAGATGACATAGAGAATTGTTGAGTCTTTTGAGTCTGTACTGTGTAACTTTCGTTAATTGATTGTAATAGGACTACTGTTGTTCATACCCTGTAGGAACATTAGTAGTCTGGACATTCTTCGGGAGATCAGTGTCTGTCTAGTGTGGGAGAACTTGCTGGAGTTCGGGAGAATTCAAGAAGTACAGTAAGAAAAGATACTCTGCATATCTAAGTCCATCTGGGGGACCAGACGGCTGGGCTTGTTGTTAGGGAAACAATTATACCATAGACTGTTAGGAAAAAGTCCTATAAGTCCTGTAAGTGTTGTATTGTAATTATGCCTTACTAATAAGTTCAAGAGGAAGAAGGGATTCTTCCTCGAACCTTTTTAAAGTTTCTAAATTACTTCTCTGTTCTCATTAAGCTCGTACTTTATAAGATTGCAGATCTGTTTGTTTATCAAATTGTCATTCACAAGTCGTTCTGTTCAAAACACGGCACACGCGCACCACCTCTGACATTTCAAGAGTCAAATGGGATAGATTGATTGTTTTTTTTTTTTTTTTTTTTTTTTTAAATATCAAAATGGGATTAGACTAGTCAAATAAACAAATAAATAAAGACTTAAGTGGAAATTGATTATTTTTTATAGTTAATGTAGCATTGTATATGCAAATATTGTTTTTAACAAATGACCATATTAACCAATTCTTATTCAAGGAATATATATCCGACAAAATAGTAATGGATTTGGAATGTAAATAAACGTTTAGAAGCTATTTGAACTCCTAAAAATTCATCCTATATATGCATGACAACAAAAAGCAGTTAATTAATTACTATATAATTATTAATTAGGGATAACCCAATCAGCTTGGGTCGGGTTAACACCAGGGCCCACTATGCCGGAGCTCGCTGATCGGCCCAACATGCACAAGCCCAGCAAGCGTGTAAAGGCCCACTATCCATGAATCAAGGCCCAGCGAGTGGTCTGTTCCGCGACTCAAGGCCCATTCCCAACTGCCATGCAGATTTTGTGGGCCAGATTATAGGGATTTAGTTAGGGTTTTGATTTAGTATATATATGAGGAAAGAACTCTGATTTAGGGTTCGCACTTTGCATTCTGTAATACGCACTGTAAACTCCACGTTCTAGTAAAAAGGAACACCTCGGCGATTGCCGTTTTCTGCCCGTGGACGTAGATCTCCGGATCGAACCACGTAATTCCTGTGTTTTTACATTCTGTTTGCGTAGATTATTGTTCAAATTGTGTGGTTACCGGATTGCGCTTTATCAAATTGGCGCCGTCTGTGGGAACGACAAGGTAGTTTTTTGCAATACCAGTGCCTTCGGAAGTCATGGTGACAACACGTCAGAATCAATCCCGCCACGGTACTCAATCTAACCAGGATCCATCCGTGGATCAAATCTTGCCGCCGAGGCAATTGCCGGCAGAGAGTACATCCAATCATCAGGGTAATCAAAACCCTCTACCCCCTCAAAACCTGCAAAACCCTAATATTGCTGCTGCTCAACCACCGGTAAACATTCAAATTACCCCAGAACTGCTCCAAGATTTCTTACAAGAGCATGCACATGTCCTTCAAGATTGGGCAGTTAATCGCCTACGTCCTGCCGCGGGGCCTGCTAGCCATAACGCTAATCCCGTGGTGCCTCCACCACGCTCGCGTGATCAACAGGATCCGGGGCACCGCAGGCGTCATGATCGACGACGGGAACAACCTGGTTCTTCCGAGGACCATGGGAGTTCTAATGAATCGCGACCTCGCAATGAGGAACCTACTGATGCGGATCGTCGCCGTCCACTTAATGCGGCTAAGAGAGTTCGCTACGCAAATCCTCATGCTCTGGATCTTCAAGAGTATGAGCGAGTTCAATGCAACGTTGAACTGGATAGAATCCTGGGCCTTGATGCCAATGGAGAGATCATCACACCGTTCTCCCAGGAAATCATTGCCACTTCCCTTCCCGAAGGGTTTAAACGGCCAGCCATACCACCTTACAATGGCACAGGAGATCCGGCCAATTTTCTTGGAGCTTTTAGGCACAGCATGCTTAGCCATGATAGCATCACATCCCTCCAGTATTGCAAGATTTTCCCCGAGTACTTACAAGATGAAGCTCGGGTTTGGTTTGATTCTCTCCCGCGCGACAGCGTATCCTCCTTCAGAGAACTCGCCGAGCACTTTTGGGCACGGTTCGAAGCACGGGCGAAGCCCATGGCCACCCTGGCCGACGTCATGAGCATGGAACAGCGGGACGGTGAAACCGTTACCCAGTTTCTAGACCGTTTCACAGCGGTAAGCCTCAAGGTGGGAAACTGCCCCGACGATGAGGCCATCAACGCTTTTATGAATGGACTCCGCCCCGGAGCACTCCACACCGAGTTAGCTCGGAACACCCCGGTCACAACTCGAGCACTGTTCAAAACAGTGTGCAAATTTGCTAAGGCCGAGGAGCAGACTCGCCAGAAACGTGAGAAACACGCTAGCAAGAGGCAATCTGACAAGGCTCAAGCCGGGCCTAGTACTCGACCTAGTGCATTTTCCCGCCTGACACCGGGGCGTTCAGAATCCCGAAGTGAAATTCCACAATTGACTCCGTTGACGAAGTCACGAGCCGAAATCCTTTCTATTCACAAGAACGATTTACGGTCGTGTCCGCGGATGACTGCTCCGGCTGAGACGCGAAACCGCAAGAAGTGGTGCGCGTACCACCATGATCATGGACATGAGACAGAGGAGTGCCGAGAACTCAGCAAGGAAATCGAGGATTGTCTAAAGAACGGTTTCTTGCAGCAGTACATTGCTCGGACCGATGACCAACCTCGGTCAGGCCAGAATGGGGGTTCATCCCAAAGCCGTGGAGGTTATCATGACCGTGGGCCTATGAACATCGAATAACAAGTACTGTTCTTATCTTTACATTTATTGTACAGTTCTTTTTCGTTGTGATTCCTCTTCGGATTGTTTAGGTTGCTCCGGCACACATTATTGAATAAGTACTCTTTGTTTGTGCATCTTACTGTATTCTCTTTTACGTTACGGGGACGCCCTAATGTAGTAGTACTGTTATTATTCGTCTCCGGACAATTGAATCTCTCCCCCGATCCGTCCGGGGAGATTCACGTTTCGTCTCCGGACAATTAAATCTCCCGCCCGATCCGTCCGGGGAGATTCACGTTTCGTCTCCGGACAATTGAATCTCTCCCCCGATCCGTCCGGGGAGATTCACGTTTCGTCTCCGGACAATTAAATCTCTCCCCCGATCCGTCCGGGGAGATTCACGTTTCGTCTCCGGACAATTAAATCTCTCCCCCGATCCGTCCGGGGAGATTCACGTTTCGTCTCCGGACAATTAAATCTCTCCCCCGATCAGTCCGGGGATATTCATGTTTCGTCCCCGGACTCATATCACTCTCCCGCCTGATCCGTCCGGGGAGATTTTACTCCCGCCTGATCCGTCCTGGGAGGTTTCACTCCCGCCCGATCCGTCCGGGGAGATTTTAATTGGCACCGTCCATATAGTGTTCCCGAACACTTATTAACCCGATCCGTCCGGGGAGATTTTTCTTTACAATTATCTACGGCCTCCGAGCCAGTATTCGGCGCTCCGGCGTTGAGATTTATTCCCGGACCTCCTCCGGGTCCTACGGGATTCTGTCATTCCTCGGCCTTGAGCTCCGGCTCTCTCCCCTCCGTGGGCCCTTGGATGTCACGGACTTCAACAGAGGCCACTCCGGCAGATGCGTTAAAACTGTGTAGTAGGCCTTCTCCACCCACTGGGTGACGTCTTCCCCCGGGGAGACACCTCAGCAGTTTTTCCCATATTCTTGGCTGCCACAGCCACTGCGGGGCTTCCGATTGGCTCTTTTCCGAAGCGTCCCACTGCATCCCCAATTTGAAGTTAGTCCTGTACAAGGCAACAGTTTTTACAACAAGATATGAGAACTCCTACCCTCCTCGGCAACCGCATCGCCCGAATAATACGGGCTCAGTCCGGTTTATGGGAAATAGCAGAGCGTGTCACTTCACTTCCCTCTCTCTCATGATGGCGCCGCCAATCACATCAACCTCACTCTTCGCCAGACAGATTTAAATTACACTCCGGTGATCCTTTCACATCGGCCATCCTGCCACACTCCGGTGCTCCCTTCACCTCGGCCAGACTACTACACTCCGGTGCTCCCTTCACCTCGGCCGGGTCATTATGTACTTCCGACATGTTTCTTGCTTTTGGGAGACTCGGTATCTCGCTATATGCCCCGTGCACCTCGACCTAGCTCGGCACTGCGTCCGCCAATCACTCCGCAGAGTCCCGGGGACGCGGATAAATTCGGTCCTTCGTAGACACTTTGGCCCGCCAGCGACCCCGGTCCTTCTTACTTACGGTTCCACCCCGGTGACAACCGAAGCTCCCACCTCGCTCCGGCTGGGGGGGGGGGCATCTGATAGGGATAACCCGATCAGCTCGGGTCGGGTTAACACCAGGGCCCACTATGCCGGAGCTCGCTGATCGGCCCAACATGCACAAGCCCAGCAAGCGTGTAAAGGCCCACTATCCATGAATCAAGGCCCAGCGAGTGGTCTGTTCCGCGACTCAAGGCCCATTCCCAACTGCCATGTAGATTTTGTGGGCCAGATTATAGGGATTTAGTTAGGGTTTTGATTTAGTAGTATATATATGAGGAAAGAACTCTGATTTAGGGTTCGCACTTTGCATTCTGTAATACGCACTGTAAACTCCACGTTCTAGTAAAAAGGAACACCTCGGCGATTGCCGTTTTCTGCCCGTGGACGTAGATCTCCGGATCGAACCACGTAATTCCTGTGTTTTTACATTCTGTTTGCGTAGATTATTGTTCAAATTGTGTGGTTACCGGATTGCGCTTTATCAAATCTCAAGTAGGAAAATAACATTTATGAGGTTTTGTTATCAAATTCTGTTTTGCTAATTAATTTACTGTCTTTTTTTTTTCTTTTTTTTTTCGAGAATCTCATTAATCAATTTCAGTTATAAGATTGTCAACCCAACATGGAAAATTAGGACAGGTCCACATAACCAGATCAGCTGAAGAAAAGAAAAATCACGCAAGCTTATCAGCAATTACATTAAATAATCCGTAAAAAAAAAAATACGCTAAATATCATCCACAAAAAGCTCAATAGCAGTAAGATCTGATTCATGCCTCGTGACTGCATGCATAACAAGCAACGAATCGGAAAAAGGCACGAACAACTACCTTTGACTATGAATCAAGATCATTAATCTCCATCAAACTTCGTCTCAGACGCTTGTCAATCACAACAACCTTCAAAATCGAAAGATTCATAGAAGACCAGAGATCGGAGACCGCACACGGCGTGGAAATACACACAAAGGCGCATAGAAATCCACAAAGGCAAACCTTAGGAGATGAAAAAAAAAGAAGACAAAACAAATCAAAATAGATAACCAATATCATGTTAAAGAATCTTCCATCCTCCTATTCCTATAACTGGAAGATGAGGGAAGAAGGAGGCTAAGGTTTTTTTACCGTAATTGTTTATATATTAAAAGAGAAACAACTTTGTCAAGTGTCATTCTTTCAGCTGCTTTATCAAATGTCATTCTCAGAGTTTTGGGAACATAAAATAAATTATAATATTTATATTCTATTTTGTTTTCTCAGTGAATAAGGTTGATATAACTATTACAACTAATGACCCGTATTTCTTGTTTCGCATAGTTGTGATTTGAAATCAATGTTTATTTATTTTCAATAGATAAGTTCATTAAATAATTGCAGATAATTACAATTACGATTTTCGATAGTGTTATTAAAATCAAGAGTATGTGTTAAAAATTCTGATATTTCAAAATTCAGATATATAAGTATTCCAATAATCTAAAAATTCATATATTAGTTTTTTATTCTATTATTTTCGAAACGTAATCTCTTTTTTTTTTTTTTTTTTTAAATGTATAGGTGCTCTATAACATAACTGTATAATATTCCGCTTCTGACTCTCTTAGGGGATGTTTGCTTGGGGCTGGGGTGGCTGGGCTGGGGGAAGTGGCTGGAGTTAATGGCTTGGGATGTTAAAGAGTGATGTTTGGTTGGGTGGGAAATTTAATTATTAATTGTGAAATGTGATGTAATATGAGTAAGAGGTAGTTATTAATGATTGGGAGAATAATTAAAATAATTTTTTGATTTGTGATTGATGTCCCCCCACCAAACCCTAATATCGTGGCTTGGCCAAACAAACATCACTTGGGGTTGGCCAAACTGATTATGGGTTTGGCAAACCCCAATCAAACATCCCCTTACTATAGTTATTTAGATTTCATAATGAGAAAATTGCGAATTTGGTCCCACAGGTTACGGGCCTGTTTTATTTTGGTCCCAGCCCTGGCAGAATTGATCCCAATTTTTTTTTTTCTTGTTGCACTTTTGGCAACATTATATATACTATTGGACAACATAATATATTACTAAAAAAATATACCCGTAGCTATAAACTTATACTACTAGGCAACATAATATGTACTATTACGCAACATAATATACACTATTAGACACATAATATATATTATTAAGCAACATAATATAAAAAAATATACTCCCTCCGTCCCGGTCTAAGTTTCCTACTTTGACCGGGCACGGAGCTTAAGAAAAAGCAGTTGACTAGCCAATTTTGTTGACTTTTTTTTTTTCAGCCTTAAAATTAAGAAAATGATTAATTTTAATCATCTTTCTAATCAAAATCGCTAATTCAAAAAACACAAAAAACATTAAACAGTGAAAAATTAACTGTGCTCACAATTCCTGAAAATATTACAGATTTGCTAATTTATCACCAAATTACAAGTCTACTATTGGTAACTGCCACATAACAGTGGGAAATTCCCACCCAAAATCTGAAAAATTCTAAATTCCCTCTCTTAACATTTTGGAGGGATACATTCAAATTTTTTCAACTCAAAACTGAGTTTACAGCCTAAAATTCTTCTATAAATAACTCCAAAACTGCATTCAATGCAGTTTCAACAAGAATTTACAACAGATTTCAGAAAGTGATTATAGAACATGAAAGGCAACAAAAATGGGAAAAACTTGTCTCCATCAGAGCGATTGTATATTGCTCAACGCCTTCTCCTAAACAACACCAACGGTGTGCTGAAAAACGGCGTTACTGAAGAGATCGCTTCATCATTTGGAGTCACTTCTCGGACAGTTCGACTGATATGGCAGGCTGCAAAAAAATAGATTTCAGACGGGCACCCTATTTCTTTCCCCGAGGTAAGACCCCGACCACCTTCATCTAATGTTCATAATTTGGATGAAGAAGCCATGAGGGCTATACCTTACAACAAGAGAGGCACAATTAGACGGTTAGCCAAAGAGCTAGATGTGAGTAAATCTCAAGTGGGAAGATGGGTCAAATCTGGGAGAATAAAAGCTCATTCAAATGCAATCAAACCCGCATTAACGGAAGCAAACAAAATGCATAGGCTGAAATACAGCTTGTCATATTTGCAACAGGATATTAACAACCAAATCAGCTTTGCAAGCATGCACAACGTTATCCACATCGATGAGAAGTGGTTCTATATGCAAAGGGCATCAGAAAGGGCATACAAACTAGCATCCGAGGTGGACCCATATAGAGCATGCAACACTACAAGAAAAACAATTGACTGCGACGGAAATTTTCGTCACTAAACTGAAAAATTCCGTCACAATGAAGGAGTAAAGACGGATTAGTGACGGAAATATTCAGTTACAAAAACCTTTGTCACTAAAACGATAATGACGGATTTTTCATTCCGTCACTAGTTTAGTGACGGAAATTCTGTCGCAATCCTAAAAAAATCCGTCATAAAGTTATGACTGAATATTTCCGTCACTAAATGGCAACGGCTAAAATTCGGTCACTAATCCGTCAATACAAAATTAATGACGGAATATTTCCGTCAAAAATTAATGACGGAATAATTCCGTCACTATCTTGCCTATATTAGTAACGGAATTATTCCGTTACAAAAAAAAAATTCGTCTCTGTTCCGTCACTATGCTATCTGATTTTCTTTCGATAATTTTATTTATATTTTAACGTAATGCCTGTTATGACAATTAATTTACACTTAATAAACTTTAAAATTCATAATAACAAGATGCAATCTGAGTTTTTCGTCAGTTTCAGTTGCCTTCAAGGAATCGGAAGAAGTGAGATATATGATCATGGTACAACATACAAAATGTCGTTCAATTGACACTCTTCCATCTTCTTTCGAAATTTTAAACATCTATACATACAACGTAACAAAAGTATATCATTCTTTTATGTTAAAAACAACATATTATCCATGACTATTATCCCGAGACCTAAATTAAAAAATACTAAAATTGGTATTGCAGTTTTATACATGGTAGAACTGTCAACATATCCACTGGGTCTTTGGTTCTATCAGAGGGAGTCGATCTGAGAAAACCAACCAACAGTGCTTGGAGAAGAATCCTGCCTCAAGATTGGCCGGAAAAAACCAATTCCAAAAGCTTATGCATACAATTCGCTTTTAATAATTCAACCTGCAGTAGGAAAACTTCATCAGTTTATGCATCGACTAATATATTGAGTTAGAAACCTTGAAATAAATTTGATGAGTAACAAAGATCAGACAAAGTATCACACAACCTCCTCAAAAGAAAGAAGGGAGTTTTATTTTCTCCTTAAACAACTAAAATCTTTCCACAAATTCACATCAAAATCAGCAAACAAAAAACCCAAGAACATGAGACTGCATAGATTAATATATACCGGGGAAGTACACTTGAAATTTGTCTTTCCCAGAAGTGTCGCATCCAATCGCACCAACCATCGCACCTCCCATCGCACCACCATGCATCAACTGTTGCTCCTACCACAAATCTTACTTCAAAAGAATCTCAATCAGGTCAAGGTCGTGGTGTTTCACAAGTCAGGCCTGCCCGTAAACACAATTTTTCATCTACTAATTCATTATGAACAAGAAGATAGTAGACATGTGCATAATAATTTCAATTTGTCATCTACTTGTACATGTCATCAGAATTCAATTGAAGAAACCCTGAATTATCCATCTGCTGCTTAAAATTTATGCTATGAAAACAACAAATAATTCAGTATCTTGGGTTGTCTCAAATGTTTCAAATTAAATAATGTCTAAACCTTGTCATGGCCTAATTCCTTTGCAGGCCTCAAAGTACAAATTCTTGAACTGAATAGCAAAAGAATATGGGCTCCATGCAGAAAAATGTGGACCAAATAAGACGTGACACTAAAATTCAGTCACGAACATAAACTATAAACCTCAATAATGAGCAAAGGTTTGGATACATAAATCTGGTCTAAGAAAATGAAATGGTTTCCTTTTCAAGAAATTAAAGCTTATATAATTCAGTATGCCATTCCATCAGCCAAAACAAATATAATTGTCCCAGCTTGTATGAAATGAGATTAATTCAATATTAAAGAAAATAGCCAAAACACATGAAATTAAACAAGTGACCGCAACTACTGACCGAAACATGTTTCCAAACCAGTAGGAAAATAGAAGCTACTGAAAATTTTAGTATGTAGAAAGATACACCCTATAACTTACCCTTAAAAGCCCAACAAAGATTGGGAAGAATTGCCAAGTTCTGAAGCAGTACTCCTACCCCAAAAGCATCGACACCAATGTGCTTAGTCATCTAGATAGGCGATCGAGTGCAGCCTTATCAATGCCACCTATCTAGGTGAAAGATTAGCTGATCAGTAAATTATATTCCTCAAAATCAACTATCATGTTCCTAAGACAATTCCATATCTCATAGAATATGATAATTAACTTCAACAGATGTTGACTAGCCTTTTGTTAAAAGGAAAAAGAGTATCAAAAGCTTAAGCAAAAACATCAGCATAGAGAAAACCTTTGACAATTTCTTTTACCTGGTTATACATGAACATACTCGATAGAAGCACAACTAATGAGATGTTCCCTATCAAATTCATTAAAATGCTGATATTGCAGGTGAGAGATGTACTTACCTTTAATCAGCAAACTTACAATGTCACAACATCTTTCTTAATAATATCTAGATAAAGGAATATAATACAATCAGATTCATCAATCAAATACTAAGAGTAAGATCTTACAACTTATCTTAATAACATTGCTCCAAATTCCAATATTTATGTACTGATCCTAATTTGTATAAATAATCTGTTTGCCTGGACTTTTAAAACAATCTCGCTTCACACTTACTATGTGAAACTCCTATAAGCTAAACATTCTGATAATTGAAAGATAAAAGATTCATGACATAAAAAAAATAAAATTATACTTAAACTACATAACATTCTTTTGATACATACTATGTCAATTCCATCAACCCATCATGATTACTCTTAATATAATAACTTATTAAATTACCATAAGTCTGACTATTGGTATAAAATTCCACTATACTTGCATCTTCAATTAATAACTCAAGCTTTACTTATTAATGTACATGGAAAATCCAATTCTTTGCAACTATTTTTTTTTTTTTTTTTTTTTTTTTTTTTTTACGTTATAAAATAACATGGTGATTTTACATCATTTTTATTCTATAAATGATTGATATTGTTTATTGTTTATTATGGCTTGAGTTACTAATCTAACTATTTTCTTTCTCCCCTGAGATTCTCGATGAAAGGACAATACATGAAAATTCATTTGAAAGTCATACAAACCTCCAAAAGAGAGAATTTGAAAGCTAATGCCCTAGTTTACCAATTATTCTACACATTAGCTTTATTTAATAAAATATTTGCATATAAAACATTGCCTATACCATAAATGTAAAGTGGATATTTAAACATCTTGATGAAGAACATATACATCCACATTTAAATTGTGATTCATGTTTATTCCAATATCATTGTCAGCAAAGAAAAATAAAAAACAACAACAGTTAATATCTTCTGCTGCAACTTAACATATATTTGACATGGTAAATAGTTTATAGAGTGTCCATATAACTCACATTAACAATGAAATTGGCACATTATTTCAAACAATCTATTATTAAATTTAGACATGTGCCTAATCTTCCCTGTCGTCTCTGTTTATAGCTAGTGGAAAACTCAGAGGATAATATTATGGTTCAAAAGAGAAGATCACACCAGAAAATATAAGGCAACATCTGATGCAATGTAATATATACAATATCATACGAGTAGTTTTGTCAAGAAAGTTAGAAGATAGTCGCAGTTGGCATGCATTGGATGTGAATAGTAGGTATTAAATTTGTATGGATATGCAAGACGAATGTCTAAATGCAGAAATTGAGAATATATACACATGAATATACACATAAATGCAGGTATTACATGAAACTCAGAAATTGAGAATATATACACATGAATAATAAGAGCTAGGCATCAATTAATAAGCAGAAATTGAGAATATATACTCATGCCTGCTGATTTATTCAGAGAGTTATTCCCAGCCTACATTCTAAATCACTAAAACAAACAGATCTCAAGTCTCGTGCATCATTAAAATGATCAGATCACATATTTCATATTTACAATTCTGATGCAATCACACACTCTAAACAGACTACACAAACACTACATACACTGCACATACTAATCAAAATGTTTGTCTGATGGTCGACTTCAAATTCGTTTCCCCAATCAATGGCTAAATCTCTTTATTCAATTGCAAGCTTATAAATTTCATTATCCAAACACTTTATTAACTTATAAGTTCTTGACAAATTACATCTTACAAATTCTTGAAACAACTTATAAGATATTGGAAATAAACCTAGCCAAACACCCCCAGATCAACACAAGCTTCATGCTTAGTAAAAGAATATTTATTTTTACCACAACTTAATTCAGTAAAATTCAAAATGGACCAATTCAGAATAACAACAATCATCATCAACAAAAAGGGGAGTTCAGAAAAACCTATTAAAAATAAAACAAAATCTCTGATCATACCAGGATATCAAGCTTCCCAATTTGGGATCTGATATAGTCAGCAAGAGAACGGAGGCTTGCTAAATCCATCACATCGAGCTGATGAAACATTACGTTTTCAGAAACACCAGATTTTCTGAGTTTGTCTACAGCTTCAAGCCCCCGTTTCTCATTTCTCGCAGTCAACACCACAGAAACACCTTGAGAAGCCAATTGCCTGCATATCTCGAATCCAATCCCTTTGTTTCCCCCTGTCACAACTGCATACCTGCAATCACACAGTGTCAATTTATGTACGGTTAAGTTGAATCAATGTTGAGAAATTGAAACCGTTTAAGATTGCTAGAGAAATTGATTAGGATTTTGGAAGAGGTAGGTTTTGCTTACTTCTTAACTGCAGCAGCTTTTGTTGGTAATCCAGCCATTGGAATAAAGGTAACACCTCCCATAGATGTTACAAATTACAGAAGAAGCCCTAAATCCACATTGAAGAAAACCTTAATCATACTGAAAAATGACTAATGGTTTGGATCCGGAACAATTACTCAATTAGAGAATCAACAAATAGGTAAAATTAGGGCAACTCACCAAATCAGAGAGCCGCGAGCGATGTAGTGTACACATATAGTTTGTTACTTGGATTTGAGGAAGCGGCGGAGGGCTGAGAAGAGTTGAGACTTCGCCGGAAAATTGAGCGTCAATTGAGCAGTTGGTAGCCTCCATTTTTAAACTCACTCAAAGCCTTTGCACTAATCCTCGTCCTTTTAGTCTACTTCCTGGAGGATTGTAGTTTCCGGCTGCGGCGATGGAAGCGGCTGTAGCGGTAAACATCGGAATATCAGTCGGAGGGTGGAGAGGAAGATGAATAGTGTGTAATGAAAAGTTACTTAACCCTAGATAGGTAGAAATTCTGAAAGCCAAATAGCTAAATAAGTAAAAGTTAAATGCAAATGCTCAATATAATAAGAACTGACCAGGTGGTAAGTAACTTGATCTAATTCCACCAGGACTAGGGTTCAAGTCTCTGCTTGTACATTTTTTTTATTTTTTCTTTAAGCGCGAGGTTTTTTTAGTATTCCGTCATTACCAACCAGAATGATGTCATCAATCGGATTTAAATATGTTAATTTTCTTCAGTTACTTATTTTTTCTAATTAAATTTATGTTTATTTGTTTCAAATAGACTAAATCAATTTATCGCGAGAGAAATATATTTTTATTTTTTTTAAGCGCGAGTTTTTTAGCATAATGACGGAATATTTCCATCATTACCAACCAGAATGATGTCATCAATCGGGTTTAAATACGTTAATTTTCTTCAGTTACTTATTTTTTCTAATTAAATTTATGTTTATTTGTTCAAATAGACTAAACCAATTTATCGCGAGAGAAATATATTTCTCACAAAACAACGTGAATATTGCGATATTAACGAAAATATCACTTTCAATATATAACTCGCGATTTATTCTCAAGAAATATTTATGACTATGGTTTCGGGTCATTCAATAAACGTCATTTATATGGGCATTAAGTAATGACGGAATATTTTCCGTCACTACATAGCAACGGTTAAAATTCCGTCACTAATCCGTCAATACAAGATTAATGACGGAATATTTTCCGTCACTACATAGCAACGGAAAAAATTTCGTCATTGATCCGTCAATACAAGACTAATGACGGAATATTTTCCGTCACTACATAGCAACGGTTAAAATTCCGTCACTATTCCGTCAATACAAGATTAATAACGGAATATTTTCCGTCACTACATAGCAACGACTTAAATTTCGTCACTAATCCGTCGATACAAGATTAATGACGGAATATTTTCCGTCACTAAATAGCAACGGCTAAATTATCGTCACTAATCCGTCGATACATGATTAATGACGGAATATTTCCGTCACAACCTTAAAATATTTTATTCCCACATTTTTAGCCCCTTTTGTTACTACGGTTTAATGACGGATTTTTTTTCCGTCTCTAAATTCCGTCATGATTCCGTCACTAAGTCGTTGCTAATACTCAAACACTCTTGTAGTCTCTATCCGTGATTATTCCGTCACTAGTCTGTAATTAGATTGTGACGGAAATTGTCCGTCACTAAAATCAGTCACTATTAATAATATTTCTTGTAGTGCAAGAGTAAGCGGTTCATACCGAAAGTTATGTTTATGTGTGCCGTGGCAAGGCCATTGTACACGGATGAAGGAGAGGTGCTCTTTGATGGGAAAATAGGTATTTTCCCTTTCACAACACAAGAGGCAGCCTTAAGAAATAGTGCAAACAGATCCAGAGGTACGATGGTTACAAAACCGATCGACTCAATCAACAAGGAAGTGATTAAAAGCTGTCTTTTGGACAAGGTAAGTCATTAACTATCAGAACTTGATCATCACTTAGTTAATGGAGTAAGTAAGTCTCCGAAAACCGCCGGGATGTCTAAAAAACATTTGGGCTGATTTGGTGACATTACTTACATTAATTTCAGTTCATTTTTACTTTTTTTTTTTTTTTTTATCATATGCCATCAATAAAACAGATCATTCCCGCTATTAAAGCAAAATGGCCAGCGAATGTAAGTAAGCAAATCATAATTCAACAAGACAATGCAAGACCACATTTGAGCAACTTAGATGCTGATTTTAGGAGGGAAGCTACAGCTGATGGTTTCGATATTAGACTGATGTGCCAACCACCCAATTCTCCGGACACAAATGTTTTGGATTTGGGTTATTTCAGAGCTATACAAAGCTTGCAAGTAGAAACTAGAAGCTACAATGTCGACGATTTGGTGTCAAATGTGCTTCGTTCCTTTGAAGAATTAGAGCATGAAAAGCTAAACAAAATTTTTCTGAGTTTGCAAACATGTTTAGTGGAAATCTTGAAGGTGAAAGGTGGGAACAACTATAAACTGCCTCACATAGGGAAGGCAGCCTTAGCAAGGACAGAAAATCTGCCACACGTTATAGAAGTTGAAGAACAGCTTGTGCGTGACACTATAGAGTTTCTAATTGCAAACGAGGAAGCAACAGAACAGTATGATATCGAAGGGATCATGCCATATTTAGGGTACTTGTAAAACAGTTTAGGAAAGAAGGTACTTTTTGTTCTATTGTTTGCAGTGTAAACACATGGAAAGTGTTCATTTTGCTTAAACTGCAAACAATAAGAAAAATGGTGATTTATGTAAAAATTTATGTAGATTGTTTTGTTTTTCTTCCCTCAGAAATATTTCATCATTGGGATTAAGCTGGTACCGACTAAGTCAAGCCGACAACATTGAACCACCCCATTTGGGATAGTTCAAGCTGTCCCGCGCTTAACATAATCACCCCAAACATAAGTTTGGAGCTGATAGAACTGAAGGTGTTGGGCAGCTAAATTTCAGTTAAGGAAATTCCTTAACATCATTTTGATTTGCCACCATACAACACTAGAAGATGATAAAATAAACTGGGCGGCAATAAACCAATCAGAAGAACTGGACACACGCATCATTTTGATAAAGCCACCGACAGTAAATCTGAATCATGAACCTAGCAGAAATTTTTAGCAGATTTCAGTCACATGCAGCACATAACAGTATGCATCAGTGTGCCCACATAAACAGATCCAAGCACCCACAGAAAATGGCCAAATAATGCACATAACAGTATGCATCAGTGTGCCCACATAAACCGGTCATTTTCAGCAAAGCTTTCATAAAAACAGATCCAGGCACCCACAGTAAATGGCCAAATAATTAACATTTCAACATGCATCAGTGTGCCCACATAAACCGGTCATTTTCAGCAAAGCTTTCATAAAAACAGATCCAAGCACCCACAGTAAATGGCCAAATAATTAACATTTCAACATGCATCAGTGTGCCCACATAAACCGGTCATTTTCAGCAAAGCTTTCATTCAAACAGATCCAAGCACCCACAGTAAATGGTCACTTAATTAACATTTCAACATGCATCAGTGTGCCCACATAAACCGGTCATTTTCAGCAAATAATCTGCCGAGGGTTTGCACCATAACAGAAAATGCCCACATTAACGCAAATAGAAAATTTCCAGAAATACTTTAATCCCTCAAATTCTCAGAAATGGAACCAAACAGACATAAATCGACAGAAACATCACAAATCAGCATGAATCGCAAGATCTCACAGATCTTTTTCTCAAAATAACAGAAAGGGACGAACAAAGGGACAACAGAAAAAACATAACCTCTTAAGCGCAGGAATCCAAATGGCCAACGTTTCGAAGATGAATCTTCGCATTTCCGGAGTTCGTAAGCTCTCGGAAGTGGACTCCGACACCTCAATCCCAGTTGGGAGAGCTCCTGGATCCACATCCTCTAGATCTGTTTCAGGGACGAAAGACTCTTCGGAGTCGAAGACGAAACCCTCGTCGGATTCTGAAGATTCAAACTCCATCGCCAAAATCGCAAATCGTGCGATTCAAAGACGATATTTGATGGTAAGGTGGCCGAAAACCCAGATCTGTTTCAGATCTGGGTGAGAGGAGGAGTGGGTAGTGGTGAGATGAGAGCAGCGACGGCTGAGAATTAGGGTTTTTAGAGAGAGAATCGGATCTTGGCTAGAGAGAGAGACGAACAGCCTTAGGATCTTAGAGAGTCAGAGCTGTTTATGGGATGTCCCTCAAATGAGGATTGGGTTGGACTGGGGTAAAGTTATTTGGACTGGGGGTATAAGGATTTGGGTTGGGTCATTGGTAGCGTCGTTTCCGACTACCAAATTAAATCGTGTATGAAGATACACTTAAACCTTACCGACTACTCTAACTAGTAGAGTGGCAAGCAAGGGTCGATCCCACGAGGAACGGTCGAACAAATTTTGCTTTTATGTGTTAAGCTATTATTATGAAGAAACATAATGTATACAAGATAGAAAACAATAAAGAAGTGGGGGGTCAATGAAATAACAACTACACCTAAATAAACAAAGACAAATAAAGAGATTTTTTATAGGTTTTTGGTTTTTAAATAACAAAACGATTCACCCTTGATCATGTTTCACCGAGGTCTTGGACGATTTATGTAACTATTGTCAATGCCCTATTCAATTGTGATTCTAGCCCTTATCTCAAGGCTATTAACAAGCTCTAATAGCCTTGTTATCCCTTAATCTTAGTTAATCAAAACAAGCTCTTCGACTAACCCTATTCAGTTTAACCGAATCCTCGAACAAGCTCTCTTAGATTCAATCACCAAATGCATTAAACACTAGGACAACGAGATAAATTCAACATAAAACTCGCAAGCTCGGTTTTAGAGGTTAAACTTTGTGTTATCACCAATAAATAATTTTTGTTTGCTACTCGGGAATCGGAAATCCTACAATTACGGATAGTGACCTCCTATTCTAGCAACACATTCACAAATCCCTTAAAGGGTGATCAATCCAATAATAAATTCATAAATGTGAGTCAATAACAGCAAATAACACAAAACACTTGAATACACAATATTTTCGGTAACATTAACCGTAATAATCACATAAATGTCTTGGACTCAAGGTTCCACAATAATCAAGAGTGAACTAAAAGGGTGCTAATCACCCATTTTACCTAATACAAAGATAAACTAACAGAAAATTAAAGAAAAACATAAACATAGGATAGAAAGAACCAAAGGTTAGGGGTTGAAGATCAAGATCTTCAACCCCCTTCCATTTCCTTGCTTCCAATGGAGAAAAGTGGCTGATTATGTGTGGAGATGGGTTCTAGGTTGTTCTAAGTTAGGTTAAATTCGAATGGGATGATATATATATAAGGAGAGAAAGTGCTAGTCAAAAATAGGCAAAATCGCATTCAGGATTTTAAAACAGGGTAAGGAATCTCGGCCGAGATGCAAGTGTGTCTCGGCCGAGACGTGAAAAAGAGAAAATTTGAAATTTTTAGGATTTGACTCATCTCGGCCGAGATTGGATTGCATCTCGGCCGAGATATCCATTTTTGGAATTTCTGAAATCCCCTGCAGACTCATCTAGGCCTAGACGCATTATCTGTCTCGGCCTAGATTTCCATCTCGGCCTAGATGCAAAGTTGTCTCGGCCTAGATTTCCATCTCGGCCTAGATGCAAAGTCTGTCTCGGCCTAGATTTGCAATTTTGCAATTCTTCATGAAATCCCCTGGAGACTCATCTCGGCCGAGATTTGCATCCTGTCTCGGCCGAGATCTTCAGGTAGCCCTTCCTTTTGTTGCCTCGATCGATCCCTCGACTCCGCGGTCGTTTGATGTTCTTTTTCGACCCTTTTTCACCTGTCTTAACACAAAAATAGCACAAACGCATTATTTTGCCCATGAGAGTATAAAAGCACTAAATACACGTGATTATGCACATTATTGACACTAAAATGACACTAAAAATGCCCTAAAGTGCGTGCACGAAACACGTGTACCAGTCATCAATTGGGTTTAATTAAAATCTGTATTTAGTTTAGTAAGTTGTTTAGGTTAATAATTAAAAAATCTAATTTTCAGAATGGCAATTTTGTAATAAAGGTGAAAAGTTTTGGATTTTAGTGTTTGACTTTTTCTGCCATTTTTGGGGTGGAAAGTTCAGTTGGGACGTACGAAAAAAGAAAGTAGGAAACTTAGAGTGGGACGGAGGGAGTATTTATTAAAAAAATATACCATAACTATAAACTTATACTATTAGGCAACATGGTATATATTCTTACGCACCATAATATATACTATTAGACACATAATATATACTATTAGGCAACGTAATATAAATTAATAATTAATTTATATAAATTAGATTAGTTAATAAAGAAAAGGGGTAAAACAACCTTTGCAAAAGAAAAAAAAGGGGGTAAAACAACGATGGAGTAAGCTTAGCAAGAGCGTGACTCAACTGTTGACCTCCTTGCTGAAGAACTCCAAGGCGCAAGTAGAACCACTGTGCCACATACTATTATTTTTAATCCAAACGCAACTTTATATATACTAAATGTGCACCCGTGTTATGCACGGGATATTATTATTATTATTATTATTATTATTATGGTTTTTATAAATGATAAAGGACTATAAATTATATAAGTAACATCACATAAAAAAATAATCAAATCATGTAATAATATAACAAATTAAAAAGCCATTGTGAACATTGAGAACTAAAAAATCTCATAAGTTAAAAAGTAAAGGTTTTGTAATGCCTTCTCACATACAATATTAATGGTCTAACTAATGTGACTCTTTTTCATTTATTGTACTATATTGATTTATAATTCTTGATAAATCGATATATGTCCTAGACTGAAAATGGGTTTTCGTAAGAACAGACAAGCATTAGGTAGTGATCAATTACGATCCTTATTGATTGTCATAGCATATGAAGCCATACGAGAAAAAAATTATCGGTGCCAAATTTTGAAAAGTTGCTTTAAACTTTTGGATTCGTTGGGATTAACAACCTCGACACACTACAAGAAAAAAAGGACATTTGCTACTAGTTTTTTGCAACTACAAAATAGTTACTAAAAATAACACCCTTTGTAACCACTAGTATTTACATAAAATATTTCATATAATTTTAACCAAATTTACTACAATATGACAAACTCTTTTGCAACTACTTGTAGTTACAAATATATTAGTAACTACAAAGTAGTTACAAAAAATAGTTACAAATACATTAGTAACTAAAAAGTAGTTGCAAAAAAACTTTTTGCATCTTATTATAAGTGACTACCCTATAGTAACTACTTTTAGATATTTAGTTACTAAAAGTATTTTTTGTGACTACACTCCATTTTTTATAACTACATTTTATAGTGGCAAAAAGTCTTGTTTCTAGTAGTGACATTAACACCTTATGGCCTGTGACATGACCTTATGAGATAAACCATAATAATTTAATCAACGCCAAATTCTTATGTTAATATATATGAAGAGAGAGTGTGTATTTTGATATACTACACACCTATAAGAATGCAGCATATCAAAATTCTATGGCTATGTTTGCTTGGATTTTGGTCAAACCTAAAAAGGTTAATTGACATAAATCCAAGGCCATGTTTTTTTGGTCGGTTGTGAAAGATATGGACTGGATTAGCATAATTGACTTTATTAATTAATAAGTTTGACTAATAATTAATTAAGCAAACATAGATATTAGGCCCATAAATCTAGGTTATATGGTACTATATATACATATTCTCTATAGTAGAGATTTAAGGATTTTTATCAGATAAAAATTATAGAGGCACTGTAGTATCAATCAGTGCTTTCCTAGCGAACGCTTATTGAACAATTGTACCGGAGATAGTTCCTGCGGCGGACGGCATATGCGTGGATACCTGAAGTGATGTATTCTGTCACGCCGTTCCTTCCGATTAATTATGCGACAAGTAAGTTGTTCTAACTATTGTGTGATTATTGCTCAACGTGCAATTCAATTATAAATCATGATCGATATAAATCCGTGACACTTGTGCTGAGCATGCAACGATTTGATAGCAAAACTGTGCTCCCTCTTTATCGTGCTTCCATATAACCTCCATTTACACCCCTTACCACAACGAGCCTCTACCTGGCTACTACTACTTCTAGTAAAATGAACAGCATGTCCTTGACTTAATCCATATTTCTGTATTGCCGACCTACATTGCTTTGCACTATCAAACCTCATGTTCAGAATAAATTCAAAGACCTTGTGATTGCATCTTGGGTCATATCTGATTTTCTTCTGCTTCCTCCAGCTTCTTTCTTCATCATCCAATTCATCCTCTGTACTAGTACCATCAGAGTTAACTTCACCATCTGATGCTTCATACTCACTCACTACCATGGCATAATCGGGCACATCATCATCAGGATTGTAATTCTTGTACTTCTTATGGTTTTTCCTTGCTTCAATGTATTCCTCATCATCAGAGGCAAGATCAACATCATCAAGTCCATCATCAGTGTCAGATTTTTCCACTGGCTTATAATCAGAATCAATGTCCGAGTCTTCATCTTCATATAATTTTTCAAGTCCATCAGCTCCCACATATGGATACCTATTGCTATCTGCCCCACAATTGTCTTCCTTGTCACCATCCTTCTCTCCACTGTCTTCATCACAATCACTTTCTTCCTCACCACTACCTTCCTCTCCACTGTCTTCATCACAATACCCATCTTCACCACTTTCTTCACCTCCATCCTTTACCCCACCATCAACATAAATCAGAAACCTTTTGTAACTGACCCGCACTGTCGGGTGCAGTCAAATAAGATATTTATTTACCTAACTATTCCTTTCCAAACTAGTAGATAGGATAAGTCAGGATCGATCCCACAGAGAACAGGAATTAATCGAATAATCATATTAACCAATTTTGTATAAGTAATTAGAATAACATAATTATAATGAGGGGGAAATTAATTTACTGCAAATTAACTAAACACTTAATAGTTAAACTAGCAAATTAAGATGAATTTAAATATGGATAAAAGGTATTCCCGCCTTTAACCCAGTATCCCCCTAGCCTGAATATCCATGTAACTAATGCAACTACACTAATTAGTTCTGAGACCCCTACTCCAAGAATTAACAGGTAAGCTTAGCTAACCCTTGTTACCCCTTAAGTATAATTAATTATAAGAACGCTTAGTAATTAATCCTATCCAATTAAGTAGTCCTAGGATACGCTCCCTAGAACAATATTAATCAAACGCATAGGGAACTAAGGTAACGGAGTAGGTACGGTGCTGTAATCACAAGCTCGGTACAAGTGACCGCGACTTTATGTTATCCTAGCGAGTAACCACTTTTTGCTACTTTTGGGCACAAACGCATAACAATTACGGATTATGAATTCATGACCTAGCGACAGCTATATGCTTATTATTAGGGTGATCAGTCCACATAACAAACATATAAAAGATAGAGTAATCCAATAACACAAGTAATCTCAAAACATAACTAAGTCAAACAATTACCGAATTAATTACATAAATAACAGTTTAGGGTTCAACATAGTCAAAGACGGAAAGTAAAAGCTTAGCCGATCATAGCGATCGCTAAGAACAAATTAATACAAGAAAACATAAAACTATAAAACCCGAATCGCTGAATCTTGAGTCTTCGTGTTCTCCAGAATTCCCAAGTCCGAGCTCTTGAATTAATGTCAAAGTGTAATTTTCGAACTTTTGGATCTTCTATTTATAGATGGGGATCAATTAGGCTCAATTTGGACTGGACAAGGATTAATCCGCGCATGATTTGGGGTGGGCCGCTACCTGTCTCGGCCGAGCTGCCTATAAAAGTGGCTCGGCCGAGAATCTTCAACAGTCGATTTTAGCCTTTTCACTGACCTTCAAGCTCGGCCGAGCTTCTCTGGCTCGGCCGAGACTGATTCCCTGCAACTTTGGATTGATTTTCTCTCGGTTTTTTACTTGCGGAACTTGTTTTCACATCCAGTCTAAGTCGAGTTCGACTTTTGGTCTAATTCCCCCTTAATACCTCAAAACAAGTCAAACAACATCAATTTGTCCAATAACGCTGGTACGAGCAATATACGACTAATTACGCATGCAAATGTTATTAACTAGACACTTTATTCGACCTATTATGCACGCATAATTACGTGTACCCAAATCCCCCAAACTTAAACCTTTGTTCGTCCCAAACAAAACAAAGCAAAGAAGAACACAAAATACACGTATTAAGGGCGACTTAAGTGGCAAACAAAGTTTCAGAACACAATTTTTTTTATAGAAAGACAATATGATAATCCGAGCATATCCAACGTAGCAACTTAGACTACTTTCGAGACTCGATACTTTCAGCAAGCGATCCTTACCGGTTAAGTGTATCACTCATCTCTCAAGTGTATAAGGTAAAGTTAATTCACTCGCATTGGATTACATGCACCGCCTACCATATGCTTGCCCGTTATCTAAATCAGACCTCGTACTTGACATGTGCAACATAGAATAAAAAAGGTCTTTATTTTAGGTTATAATATAAACTTAAGGTAGGTGGGAAATATTTGGATAAAAGTGACTAAACTTTGGACTAATCGAGTCTTTCCTACTCACCACCCCTCAAAACAATCACTCAATCCTCACTCTTTCAATTTCAGCAAACTTTCTACAAAAAGTTCCTTCACCCAACAAAAATCTTTATAATAACCCAAACATTTTTTCCATGCTTCATTTCCGGGTACCACAAATTTTTCGGACTACCCAACTTCTAATATCAACCCAAACCATAAAGCATTCTTAGACTAACCTCTCCTTTAAATAGAACCAAATTTATTTACAACGACTTTTTCTTCTCTTTTCTCTCTTTTTTTTTTTTTTTTCCCAATAACCAATACTTCACGCTTCGCACCCCCTCCCCCAAACTTGGTTGAAAACCAACGTTTGCGGGGAAAAAAGTGGGATGAATTGGTTCCAAACACATAACACTTAGGAGAGGTTAGTTCTTTCACCTATCATTTATATTCCCCTTTTTCTTCCAAATTCTCCATCTTCACCCAAATTAATTCGCAACTACCTTCCAATCCTCCTCTCTCATACTCACTCTTAGTCCAAATGGGCCAAAGGTTTCATAATGAAAAGATGTGGCTTGTAAAGTAAGACTGTCAAAGAAAAAGCTACATAGCTCAACTGGGCTAACAATGGAAAACGTAATTGGTCATAAAGGAGACATTTAAAGGCTGAATAAATAGGGTCAACATAAAAACCGACTAATATCATGTCCTACATCACATCATGTTCGACATATTCACATTCGAGACTTCGAGCATGTTCTAGAGAGGACTACACATAACCAAAGAATTCACACCGAAAGAATGTAAATATTACTCCAACGACAGGAGTACAAAATTTGGCTCAAAAACTCATAAGGTTATAGGTGATCACAAGTCTCAAGTACAAGCTCAATTTTATCTTCATTACATGTCATGCTCTATCATACGTCATTTTTCAAATTTTAAGCAAGAATCATGATCATCATTTACTAGTTGCACACTTATCAATTTCCCATATCTTGCCTTAAAAACACGCAGTTACAATCAAGGTACAATCTCGGGTTGACTCAATCCTAGACTCAACTAAAATGCAAAATACATAACAACTAAACATGACCCAACTTGCAAAGACAGTGGCTCATAGACCAGACTATCAACCAAGCAATTGGCTCACAGGCCATACAGTACGGCTCACAGGCCAACACTCAATAAATAAACAAGAAACTCGCAGCTAGCACAAAGCAAGAAAATATATGAAAATAAAGCTCAAAGCTCAAAAAGCTTAAAAGCGGCCAAATCGTCCCACGTACACCCTCTCCCCCAAACTTGGTTAAAAACCACATTTTGTGGGGAAAAGAAGGGTACGACTTGGTGCTTACTTACAGTGCTACTACTAAAATGGTTGGAAGCTATGCTTGCTCCATTATTTGGCTATCGCACTAGACACTTAACATCTTCCTTACACCACTATCATCGTACACAAGGTTTAGCCCTACATCAGTTCCTGGTATGTTGTAAGCAAGTCTATCAAATCTCCTATAACCTAACTTCTCAACTTTGTCAACTAGGTCGAAATACCCAAACCTATCTACATTAAACCCATGTTTTAATGTAAGTTCTCCACCACGATAATGAGGAACTGAACTATCAACATCGAAAAACTTACCACCATGGTGAAAATACAAGGAAAAGCCTTCCCTTTACATAAAGAACAAAATATAATTTTTTTAACAATAGTAAAATGCTTAATAAATTCGAAATACGCACACTTCCCGAGATATACATATGACTTACGCTTCCCCTTAAAGACAAGTATAATATTTTTGTACAATTAACAACATTAAAAAAATAAAAAAGGACCAGATTACGCCAAAATCAATCATGAGGTGCCAATAATTAAATTGTTATTCAAATGTCCAACCCTAGATACTTTAAAGAGAAAAAATGAGGGGGGGAAAAAAATACTTATCTGTCATATCGAAGCACAAAGGACCTACAATTCAGATTTCGGACCACGCTTGTTTCGTCGAAGGAATCACAGAATAAATAGCGCAAACTCTATTTTCTTCTCAAGGTTCTGTAAAATTTTAGATGGAGGATGGAGGTTTATGGGATGGCGTTTAACTATATACAAGAAAGAATAAGTAAATTTTAGCACCAAGTTTAATAAAGTGCGTAGAAAACTTATTTAAGTGTGACATATCCACGTGGAAAATAAAATAATAAAAATATTCCATGTGGCCGCATATTTGGACCCGATTTTAAGTTTCGGGCTACACATCATTAATTGGAACTTGAAAATGGCCCATATATGTCTAATTGAAAAATTTTGCTAGGTGGTGTACTTTTATGTTAGGTTTCAAAGGTCATGTTGTAATTGATAATTGATTAAAACGTGATGAATTTTCGTGTAATTAACCCAAAAATGTTTTAAGTGACAAAATGGAATTGTTTATCTGTTTTTCTTTTTATTAAAAAAATAGCAAAATGGGATTAGATTAGTCAAATTAACAAATAAATACAGACCTAAGTGAAAATTGATTATTTATACAAGATTGTACCTTCATAAATCAGTTGATAAAAAAATTGCACTAAAATGTAGTTAATGTAGCATTGAAAAATTACCTTATTAACCAATTCTTATTCAAGGAAATGCTGATATATGTAAAATAGACTAGATATATCCGGCAATAATGAATTTTGAATTTACATAAACTTTTAGAAGCTATTTAAACCTCGAACAATTCATCCTATATATGCATGACATCAAAAAAGCAATTAATTAATTACTACTCCCTCCGTTCCATAATAATTGACGTTTTAGAAAGAAATGAAAGAATTAAGAATGAATTTTTTTGACAAATTTATCCCTCACTTAATTATTTATCTCTCTTATATGACTCTTAAAATTTAGAATCTTTAAATATTTATCTTTTCTCTCTCTGAAATTCCATCTTCTCTCGTCATCGTTGGAGAGTGAAACTCCGGCATCTTTAAATATTTATTTTTTCTCTCTCTGAAATTCAATCTTCCATCCTCCAACTAACATACACTAAAATCTCATGGATGTACTAGATAATGTCTAGCTTTTAGAGCATCCATTGTATGCTTCGGATGTACTAGATAATGTCTAGCTTTTAGAGCATCCATTGTATGCTTCTCAATACTAGACAATTCTGGATAATGCTATTAGACATATATCCAGACAATTTCATAAAGGCTATATTTAACTTTCCTCATTGTATCATTAAATCAAGCTATCTGGTAGAAATGTAGACTAGGGAATCTATACTATATAATATAACAAAATCCGCCAAGAATAGTAATATAAACATTTTCCCGCCCAAAACAACTATACTATTTCTGGAACTTCAATATTAGCTGCATTAATTTATATTTATGGTATAATTGGCTGCATTAATTTATATTACCTTATATATGGTAAAACATTCAAATCAATTAATTCCGAAATTGCTTATATAGTGGTAATATGTTACAATTGAATTTCTGAAATCTCGCAACATAACAATTAATCAAACGTATTAAATTGATTATATTCGGCCAATCAATTACATTGAATTAATACATCATATCTTTTTATTGGAATAGTCAAGTGTCATATTAGGAATTTCGATTATGCCAATGATTAAGCAATTTCCCCATTTTAAACCAAATCTACAATAAAATATTATAAACTGATTTAGTCATCATTCCATAACAATACCACAACTACACGAGGTATGATTCAAATCTTTATTATTTTTCTTTTGCCCACCATATTTATGCGCTAATCAATAATAATTTCTGAAAATAAGCTTCAATACACGAATGAATAAATTAATTACGTATCTATAAATACCTGCGTAATCAGCATAATATTCACCATATGTCGCTTACACAGTTACTCATACTACACATTATTTTGCTATTTAGTTTTGAGTATCAGAGTTTAATAATAAACCTCTCTCTTTGTTTTTCCCGAATGGAAACCAACAATAAACACTCTAATAGTGTAACGTCTGGATTGCGGTCTAAAAAAACATGTTTAAGCGTGTACAAGTCTCAGGATGCGTACGACTTCTATGTAAGTTTGTGTTTCGATTAATTCTGTTTAATTTTTTTCCGTTTAATTCCATTTAAGCGTATTAATGCAATCCACATCTATTTAATTCTGTTTAATCCACATCTATTTAATTCTGTTTAATCCACATTAATTTTTTATTTATTTTCAGGCTATACCTGCTGATTTTGTTGGCCAGTTCCCATCTGGTTTACCGGATGAGGTATGTGTACGTAACATCCACTATACAACGTTCCGTTTGAAAATTCAAAAGATTCAGAGTCACTATTTTCTCACAAATGGTTGGACAAATTTTGTGGTTGGTAATGGTATTGCGGAGTCGGATTTTATTGTCTTCTTTTATGTTGCTTATAAATTATTTGAGGTACGTGTGTTTAAGTGTGAGACGTGTCTCAAGACGAGGATTCCTCGAGCAGACGTCCCAAAGTTTATACTTGGCATTTGATATTTTTTTAATAATTACATTTATATTAATTTTCGCCAATTTATATATGAATTATCATTTAATTTATATGATTTAGTCAATATTATGTAATTTGTGTAGTTAAGAGTGGTTTGGATAATTTTAATGTGGGGATCGTTTGGTTGGACTCGAAAGTTCAAGCATGCGATTTTATCCAGAAGCTGAAGTTGCATGTGAACGATATGCAATAGGTATGTACGTACAATCATGCATAAATATTATTTTATTGTAATATATTTTTGTAATGTTATTCTTTCTTACTTTTATTTAAATAACATCTGTAGTTTACATGGATCATCCTGATGGCGTTGTTCGGCTAGTGAATCCCGAAGTTCCTGGTGATAGTATTTATGTTGAATGTTCTTCTAAGTTCGTTGGGCTAAAGTCAAACTTGGATGGTGTTGGTGTGAAGGAGAACACTACATCCAATATCTATCAAGGAACAAAACTTGCCGATTTAATAATGAAGTGCAAACTAATTATTTGGGACGAGGCATCTATGATGCATAGGCACTGTTTTGAAGCACTGGACAAGTCACTGAAGGATGTAATGCAATTAAAGGATCCACGTAACAAAACTACTCCTTTTGGTGGAAAGACCGCAGTGTTTGGTGGTGATTTTAGGCAAATATTGTCAGTGGTACCGAAAGGGACTAGGCAAGACATAGTTCGTGCAACGATTAATTCTTCAGAAATATGGGAACACTGCACTGTTCTTAGACTGACAAAGAATATGAGACTCCTTCGTCGATCTTCTGGTAATGAAGATGAAGAACTTAAGCAGTTCACATCTTGGGTTGCAAGCATAGGTGATGGGACAATTGGCGGAACCCACCACGGGTGTTCGGATATTGAAATACCGGATGATCTTTTGCTAAAGGTTCATGATGATCCAGTTGAGGAAATTGTACAATGCATATACCCAGATTTCTACAATAAACTAGATGATCCGCAATTTTTACATGAACGAGCCATTCTTTGACCAACTCTTGATTTAGTCGGCACTATAAATGAACGCATGATCCAAAATAATGCAAACGAAGAAAGGATATATTACAGCTCAAATAGTGCTTGCAAGTCCGACTCGAATGGAGATGTACTGGGTGAAGTGCACACACCAGAATTCTTAAATAAACTAAGGTGTTCTGGAACTCCAAACCATGAGTTGACTTTGAAAGTTGGAACTCCCGTCATGCTTTTGAGGAACATAGATCCTTCAAATGGTCTATGTAACGGTACAAGGGTGGTCATCACAAAACTTGGTTTTCATGTTCTCGAGGGAAAAGTTTTGACTGGAAGTATTGCCGGTCAACTGATTTTAATACCTAGAATGTCATTGACACCTTCCGATCCAACCTTGCCTTTTAAGTTTCAACGTAGGTAATTTCCTCTAATTGTGTCATATGCCATGACAATCAATAAATGTCAGGGTCAATCTTTGTCTCAAGTTGGACTGTTCCTAACAAGGCCCGTTTTCAGTCACGGTCAACTCTATGTTGCAGTTTCAAGGGTTACCAATCGTCGAGGCTTGAAAATTTTGATCTGTGATGATGAGAACAAAAGTTGTAACAAAACACCGAATGTTGTGTACAAAGAGGTGTTTAGAAATGTATAAATTTCTTATGTTTTTTTCAAGTGAGAATGCTCCATAGAAATGCGAATATTGTTTTTTTAAAATAATTAACTATAATCTGTATAGATTTTTTATATTTATGATTCATCGACCATCATTTACTTTTAGATATATCGACAAATAAATAGTATATTAATGTATTAAAAATAACCGAATAAAAATCAATATATATTCTCACAATAGTAAAACGTATGATAACCGTGCAACGCACGGGTGTTTTACTAGTTCCATAAGTAACTTAAGCTATTTCTTTTATTCAATTTAAATTGGGGAATGAAGGAGGAAGAGGGGAAGGCTTACTAGGGAATTCCATAAGTAACTTAAGCTATTTCTTTTATTCAATTTAAATTGGGGAAGGAAGGAGGAAGAGGGGAAGAAAGTCTGGATTAAGGAAGGAGAAGGAATAAGGCGCGTGGAATAAGGAGGAAGAGGGAAGAAGACGCTATAATAAGCGGGAATATTTTAGGAGATAAAGATTTAACCAAATAAAGATATTTCTGATAGATTTAAAAGTAGAGATTTTTAAGGATTGAGTCCAGCGAGAAAACTGGTAGAATTAGTGAAAAAAATGTAAAACGTCAATTAATAAGAAAAGAAAAGAACCTCCTAAAACGTCAATTATTATAGAACGAAGGGAGTATATAATTATTAATTAATCTCAAGTAGGAAAATAACATTTATGAGGTTCTGTTATCAAATTCTGTTTCGCTAATTAATTTACTGTCATCCTTTTTTTTTTTTTTTTTAAAAATCGAGAATCTCATTAATCAATTTCAATTACAAGACTGTCAACTCAATATGAAAAATCAGGATATGTCCACATATGATGAAAGATCAGGATATGTCCACATAACCAGATCGACTGAAGAAAAGAAAAATCACGCAAACTTATCAGCAATTACATTAAATAATCCACCAAAAACATACACTAAATATCATCCACAAGAAGCCCAATAGCAGTAAGACTTGATTCATGCCTCGTGATTGCATGCACAATAAGCAACGAATCGGAAAAAGGTACGAACAACTACCTCTGACTCTAAATCAAAATCATTAATCTCCATCAAACATCGTCTCGGACGCTTGTCAATTACAACAGCCTTCAAAGTCGAAAAATTCATAAGAGACTAGAGATCGAAGACCGCACAAGGCATGAAAATACACACAAAGACACAGAGAAATCTCACAAAAATAAATCTGAGGAGATGAAAAAGAAACAAAAAAAAAAACATATTAAAATAGATAACCAATATCATGTTACAAGTATCTTTCATCCTCCTATTCCTATAACTGGAGGATGAGGGAAGGAGGCTAAGGTTTTACTGTTATCGTTTATATACTAAAAAAGAAACCACTTTGTCAAGTGTCATTCTTTCAGCTGTTTTATCAAATGTCATTCTTTCAGAGTTTTGAGAATATAAATATATTATAATATTTATATTTTGTTTTGTTTTTCCAGATAATAAGGTTGATATAACTATTGCAATTAATGACTCGTATTTCTTGTTTTGCATTAATGTGATTGAAATTTTAAAATATTTCAATATTTTTTTATTTCCCATAGATAAGTTCATTAAATAATTACAGATATTCGATAGTGTTATTAAAATTAAGAGTATGTGTTTTCAAATTCTGATATTTCAAATTCAGATATATAAGCATTCCAATAATCTAAAAATCATATACTAGTTTTTTATTCTATTATTTTCAAAACGTAATCTCCTATTTTTTAAATGTATAGGTGGTACACGTAATTATGCGTGCATAATAGGTCAATTAAATTGTCTAGTTAGTAACATTTGCATGCATAATTAGTCGTGTATTACTCGTATTGGTATTATTGGACAAATTAATGTTGTTTGACTTGTTTTGAAGCATTAAGGTGAAATTAGACCAAAAAGTCGAACTCGACTTAAACTGGATGAGGGAACAAGTATCGCACGTCAAAAACCGAGCGGAAATTGATCCAAGTTTGCTGGGAATTGGTCTCGGTCGAGCCAGAGGAGCTCGGCCGAGCTTGAAGGTCAGCGAAAGACGTAAAAAGTGACTGTTGAAGATTCTCGGCCGAGCTAGAATTTCTCGGCCGAGCCACTTTTATAGGGAGCTCGGCCGAGCCAAAAATTCTCGGCCGAGACAGGCGATGGCCCAGCCCAAGACATGCGCGGATTAATCCTTTTCTGACCCAAATTGTGCCTAATTCATCCTCGACTATAAATAGAAGATCCAAAAGTCCGAAAATTACACTTTAACATTGAGTCGAGAGCGCGGATTTGGAAATTCTGAAGAGCACGAAGACTCAAGATTCAACACTCGGGTTTTAGAGTTTTATAGTTTTAATGTTTTCTTTTTGTAATTTGCTCTTAGCGATCGCTATGATCGGCTAAGGTTTTATTTTCCCGTCTTTGACTATGTTGAACCCTAGACTGTTATTTATGTAATTAATTAAGTAATTGCTTAATTTAATTATGTTCTGAGATTACTTGTGTTATTGGATTACTCTATCTTTTATATGTTTGTTATGTGGACTGATCACCCTAGTAATAGGCATATAGCTGTCGCTAGGTCATAAATTCATAATCTGCAATTGTTATGCGTTTGTGCCCAAAAGTAGCAAAAAGTGGTTACTCGCTAGGATAACATAAAGTCGCGGTCACTTGTACCACGTTCATGAGTACAACACCGTACCTACTCCGTTGCCTTAATTCCCTATGCGTCTAATTACGATAGTTCTAGCGAGCGTCTCCTAGGGCTACTTAATTGGATAGGATTAATTGCTAAGTTCTTAGGATTAATTATACTTAAGGGGTAACAAGGGTTAGCTAAGCGTACCTGTTAATTCTTGGAGTAGGGGTCTCCGAACTAATTAGTTAAGTAGTTGCATTAGTTACATGAATATTCAGGCTAGGGGGATACTAGGTTAAAGGCGGGATACTTTTTATTCACTAGTTTAATCATCTTTAGTTCATTGCGTTAGTTAATTAAATCAAATCACAATTCCCCCCTTATTATATTTATATTATTAGTAATTATTTAGAATTGGTTAATACAATTATTTAGTTAATTCCTGTTCTCTGTGGGATCGACCCTGACTTGCTCTAGCTACTGTTAGGAATAGTTAGGTTAAAAAATCATCTTATTTGACTGCGCCCGACAGTGCGGTCAAATTTTGGCGCCGTTGCCGGGGAACAGTTGAAATTAATTAAATTTTAGTATTAGCCATTATTATTATTTTTATTTTATATACATTGGGCATTCACTTGTTCGTTTGCATCTTATTACAGCGGTGAATGATCACTCGTTCATGCAGTAACAAAGACTTGCAATTCGATTCAGAGATCACGCGAAGAGACCGAATTCTGCGGAGGCAAGCAAGGGAAAGTCAAGAGGAAACATGACCTATCCTTTTTTAGTCAGAAATTGAGCAAGAGGAAATGGCACAAGAAAAGTCCATGAAAGAACTGGCCAACGCTGGAGTCACTCATCAGCCCTTGTGCATTACTTTCCCGACCTTGGGAGAAAACACTACATTCGAACTCAAATCGGGGCTGATCCATCTTTTGCCCTCATTCCATGGCCTTTCCAGTGAGGATCCCCACAAGCACTTAAAGGAGTTTCACACCGTCTGCTCGAGTATGAAGCCCGTCACTGTTGCCGAAGAGGCAATCAAGCTGCGAGCCTTCCCTTTTTCTTTAAAGGATTTGGCCAAAGATTGGCTCTACTACTTGCCTCCCTCATCCATTACCACTTGGGTAGAAATGGAGAGACAGTTTTTGGAGAAGTATTTTCCCGCCTCTAGAGCTACGAACCTCCGGAAAGAGATTAGTGGAGCTAGACAACTGCAGGGGGAGAATTTATATGAATATTGGGAACGGTTCAAGAAGCTGGAGACAAGCTGTCCACAACACCAGATCACCGACCAGCTACTTATCCAGTATTTTTATGAAGGGTTGTCAACAGCAGATCGGAATATGATAGACTCAACTAGTGGTGGAGTTCTAGTTGAGAAGACTCCAAGAGCAGCAAGGGAACTAATATCCAAGATGGCTGCGAATGCACAACAATTTGGGTATAGGGACGTACCACTCAGGCCAGTAAGGGAAATTAATGATTCAGCCATAGAAGACAAATTGGAAGCATTGACGACTTTAGTAAGAAAGGTTGCCTCTGAAGGCAAAGTTGTCATCAAGCCGTGCCGTATTTGTGAGACATTGGAGCACTCGACCGACGAGTGCCAGGTTCTAGGGAATGAATTGGAGGCCCATGCCAACGCTGTAGGCTCGGATAATTTTCGACAAAGGAAGTATGACCCCTACTCCCAATCCTATAATCCGGGGTGGAGGGATCATCCAAATTTGAGGTATGGAAATCAGCCACAGCAGAATCAGCCGCAGCAATCGGGAGAGCCAAACCGCTTTCCGCGGGGTATGTACCAACAAAAACAGTCGGTTGAACAAGCACCCAGCTCCTCGCTAGAAGACATTGTCAAGAATCTGGCCAACAACACATTGCAGTTCCAAAAAGACACCCAGTCGAGCATCAGAACTCTTGAGACTCAAATGAGTCAACTAGCTACCGCGGTGAGTCGATTGGAGAGTGGAAACAGCGGCAAACTGCCAGCTCAGCCTGAGATTAATCCAAGGAACGTTAGTGCAATTATACTTAGGAGTGGAACGGAGCTTGGAGAGCCTAAGAAGCCCGGGCAAAGTTCAGATGAGGATATTGGCAAACACAGAGGAAAAAATGTTGAAAATGACGATCAGCAGGTCTCGGCCGAGAAAACTTATCTCGGCCGAGAAAGTGATGAGGTGGCACTCAGGCTCGGCCGAGAATCATCTGTCTCGGCCGAGATACAGCTCCGACAGAAGAAGATTCCTGCGGCACCTATTCAGACCCGACCATTGCCATTTCCGAGTCGACTCACACCAAAAGTGAAGGATACGAGGGAAAAAGAGATCGTGGATGTATTCAAGAAAGTCGAGATAAGCATTCCGCTAATCGACGCAATCAGACAAATCCCGAGGTATGCAAAATTTCTTAAAGATTTATGCACTAACAAACGCAGGTTGAAGGGGGATGAGAAAGTAATAATGGGAGAGAATGTGTCAGCTATTCTCCAAAGGAAGATTCCTCCGAAGTGCAAGGATCCAGGTATGTTCGTAATACCATGTACAATAGAAAATTACACCGTAGAACAAGCTATGCTAGATCTAGGTGCATCTATAAACGTCATGCCTCGGTCTATTTGCCATGGCCATTAAAAGAAACGAGGATAGTGATTCAATTAGCTGACCGGAGTACTACACACCCTGATGGGGTTTTGGAAAATGTGCTAGTAGAGGTAGGTGATTTAGTATTTCCGGCGATTTCTATGTGTTAGACATGCACGGTGATCCATCAACTCCTACCCCTATATTGTTAGGGAGGCCGTTCTTAAACACCTCTCAAACAAAGATAGACGTTCGTGAGAGATCACTTACGATGGAGTTCGATGGACACGTCATTAAATTTAACATATTTGATGCAATTGAATCCTCTGAAAAGGACCATCCTGCTGTGCCTAATAATGTGACTAACCTGTTTGTTGAAAGAAACCATGAGCTGAGCTGCAGGGATAAACCGAATACTCCCATATCTTGGAAGCATCACGGAAAGGAGCATGAGAAAATGAGGGAGGTATCATGCTTACATTGGTCAGGGCCAAGGTGGAAACCGCCATGGACTAAGCGCTAAGGGACAAGTGAATCAGTCGAGCCAACGACGTAAAACAAAGGCGCTTGTCGGGAGGCAACCCGATGTTTATCGTATTTTTATTTTATTTTATTTTATGCATTTTGTTTTTACTTTGATGCATTTTTTTTTTTGAAAAGTATGTAGGAACTAGCTGGAGCAGAAGGCACCGAACCATAACATTCGAGGGATAAAGCACGGAACAGGGGGTCAAAAGGACGAAAAATCGTAACTGGTAAGTCTGCTCGGCCGAGCTAAATTTTCTCGGCCGAGACTCAACCCGGCCAAAAACAGGGGAAATTCGCTGGACATACATCTCGGCCGATCCACAAAATCTCGGCCGAGCCACTTGTATACAAGTCTCGGCCGAGCCTCATTTTCTCGGCCGAGACACTCCTACGATAAAAACAGGGGAATGGCCCTGGACCCACATCTCGGCCGAGCCACAAAATCTCGGCCGAGCCTCTTTTATACACGGCGCGGCCGCGCCAGTAATTCTCGGCCGAGCCGAGTGCTGACAGCTTAAAACTCGCGAACAGAAACAAAAAAAAACCCCATTCCCTTCTTCCCCCTTTCGAAAAACACACACAACTCACACACTTTCACCCTATAATTCACCTAATACCATGTGTTTCTTCCACCAAAACACTAGAAATCAGTAGCACACACAATTTCACACACCTATCACCGATTAATTTCGAATTTGGTGCAAATTTTTGGACGAGCTAAAAAGGGCGCGAACCGACCTAATTCAAATTTCCCTCGTCTAAACGTGTTTGGTAAGTGAAGCTTCTCTCTACCCTTAATTTTTAATGGTTAATTTCGTTCGACTATTGCAATTTGGGGGGATTTCGTGATAATTTCGTGTTTATTTTTGGAGATGAGCCCTACGAGACTTTGGTCGAAAGTTTATTATTAAGAAGCTCTATTTACATGAATTTGTGGGAATGTGTATGAATTCGGGATGGTTATGTTGTGGGTAGATACAATGCAGGTGATTTTGGTTACAATTTCGAGTTATCGCTCATTGAGACAATTAGTCGAACACCTTATAGACATTGTTTTGTTATGGCAATTCCCTAGTTTTCGACTGATTGTACTCGTGTTTAAGTAATTACATGCTGATTTTTAGATAGAATGGTTCATACTGAGGTGAATCAACTTGATTTGTCATTTAACATGGATTACTTAGTACAATTGATCCGAATTAGTGACCATTAGAGGTTAATCAATGTGTAGTTGGTGTTTGCAAGACCTTAAATTGAACTCGTACTTGTTGTGTCATGTGTGTAGGCTACAGGAAATGGGTCCCCAAAAAGGTTCCGGATCATCGAGTCGAGGCAAGGGAAAGGGCAAAGAGCCCATTATGGAGGACCCCATAGTCAATCCTCAAAACTTCCCACCCACCGATAGCAGACATTATGGGTTCGTCCTTGAGAAAGAGGCTCATCAGGCCCGTTTCTCCAAACTATGCACACGCCCGATCATGCCCACTCGATTTGGCAACGATGACATCCTCCGCCGACTCGGCCTACTGGAGAATGTACACACACTGCTGAAGAATGCCGGAATACTAGGGTACATGAAAGCTCAGGCCACTTATGCCGGCCTCACCCTCGAATTTCTCAGTACTCTAGAGATCACAATTGACCCCGACAAATGTGGAGCCAAACCTGGGCATATTTCCTTCCAATTAAATGGAGAGTCACATGAGCTGTCCGTCACCGAGCTCGCTGTACTTTTCGGACAGACTCCCGAACGGCTCGTCGATAGGTGGACACCCAGAGATGCATATGAAAACCAACAGAGGATAGCCGAATTCGAAGTCAACCAATTCTGGGGGCGGTTGACTTATGCACCAGGCCTCGTTGATCCGCAGCCCTATACGAAGAATGCCAAGACTTCATGGATTCGGAGCCCGGTAGTCCGTTACATTCAAAAACTTCTCGCACTGACTCTTTTTGCGAGAAAAGAAACAGGGGCCTCCCGAATGCAAGAGCTGGAAGTTTTGTTCGCGATCATGACCGGTTGCAAGGTGGATGGGGCTGAAATATTGATTGAACAGTTCGCATAGGTGGTGAAGCGGAAGGAGCCAATATACATTGGCGGTCTCATTACTCCGATCGCGGCTCATTGTGGAATTCCATTGACTGACTTGGCCCCGGTATCCTCTTGATATCAGCTCGACTGGGACGACTTCGAGCACATGCGGATGGTAGTCCGCTCCGTTCCGAGTGGCATAGCTCGTACCCCGACCAACCGGACGATCATGTCCGTGATCCAGACACACGGACCATTCTTGATATTACCCAATACTCCGTTGACCTTGGTCAACAGTCTCCGAGACCGGCCGAACTTGGCTTTGGCATCCCCGGCCCGCATCGTAGCATCGAGGATACCGGACCCTGATGAGATCCGGAAGTATCATGTAGCTCAGGTAGCCAATATAGAGGAGGACGAGGATACTGAGGCGGCCGAGGAGGCAGAGCCTGGCACAGCCGCTGAAGAAAGCAGTCGGCCATCTAGGCCGAGAAGGAAGCGCCCAACTACATCCATTATGAGCGAGGCAGAATACCGAGAGCATATGGAGGATTTGGTTTCGTCCCTCCAAGAGGATGTCTCTCTCATTCGGGGAGAACTGCAGTCTCGATACCAAATCGAGGATGATCGATGGGCCCAGCAGCAGTCTCGATATCAAATCGAGGATGAGAGATGGGCACAACAGCAGTCTTGGCATCAGCAGCAGCTGGACTGGCAGAGGGCACTAGAGGACCGTTGGAACACGCCACCACCCTATTGGGGTCAAGGCTACCCGCCTCACCCACCACCGCAGTAGGAGCATTGTGAGTAGCACCAATTCGAACCACTCTTGTCCCTACAACTTTAGGTTTTCAACCTAAGTTTGGGGGAGGGGGTGTAAGTGGGTCGGATTGGTTGCATTTCCTCTTTCATTGTCTTTTTGTTAAGTTTTTGGTGTTGCTAGTTTACAAACTTGGTCTGCATTTTGTGGTTGATCGTCTGGCCTGTGAGCCAATGTGTGGTTGATCGTCAGGCCTGCGTGCCTTTATCTGTGATAGCTAGTTAGTTTTACATATTACTTGTTTTTATTTATATATTGTGTTTTGCATTTGAGTCTAGGATTGAGTCGAACCCGTGATTGTACTTGAGTCGTGTTTACGTGTTTTAAGGACGATTTGGGACATTGTTAAGTGTGCAACGAGTTCGTGATGATCATAAAATGTGTTGAATTTAAATTTATGACGTATGATAGAGCATGACATGTAATGAAGATAAAATTGAGCTTGGTCTTGAGACTTGTGATCAATTATAACCCGGTGAGTTGTTGAGCCAAAAATTTGTACTCCCACCTTTGGAGTAATGTCTAAATTCTTTCCGTGTGAATTCTTTGGTTATATGTAGTCGGCTCTAGAACTTGCCCGGAGTCTCTATCGTGAATATGTCAAACATGTTGTGATGTAGGATATGATATTAGGCGATTTTTTATTTTTACCTATTACGCAGCCTTTCAATGTCTTCCTTTGTACCAATTAAATTTTCCGTTGGAGCCCATTTGCGCTTTATAGCTTTTTCTTTGATTGCCCTATGTTACAAGCCACATCCTTTTCATATAAATCTTTGGCCCATTTGGACTAATAGTGAGTATGAGGGAGGAGGATTGGAAGGTAGTTGGGAATTAATTTGGGTAGAGATGGAGAATGTGGAAGGAGAAAGGGGAATGCAAATGATAGGTGAAAGAATCTAGCTTAAACTAACCTCTCTTAAGTGTTATGTTTTTTGTGAACCAATTCATCCCACTATTTTCCCCACAAACGTTGGTTTTTAACCAAGTTTGGGGGAGGGGGTGTAAAGTGTGACGTATTGGTCAGTGTTGATTGAAAAAAAAAAAAAAAAAAAATTGTTGTAAATAAGTGTTTTGCTATTTTTGTTCAAGGAGAGGTTAAGAGGCTAAACAATGCTTATTGATTTGAATTGATGTACGAAATTGGGTAGTCCCACAAATTGTGGTGCCCGGAAATAAAGCATGAGAAAGTGTTGGGTTATGATAAAGACTTTTGTTGGGTGAAGGAATTTCCTTGTGGGGAGTTTGCTGAAATTAAAAGAGTGAGGATTGAGTGATTGTTTTGAGGGGTGGTTGAGTAGGAAAAACTCGATTAGTCCAAAGATTAGTCACTTGTACCCAAATATTTCCCACCTTACCTTATGCCTACATTACAACCTAAATAAAGACCTTTTTTATCTTATATCACGCATGTCAAGTACGAGGTCTGCTTTAGATAACGGGCAAGCATATGGTAGGCGTTGCATGTAGTCCAATGCGAGTGAATTAACTTTACCTTATACACTTGAGAGAAGAGTGATACACTTAACCCGTAAGGATCACTTGTTGAAAGTATCGAGTCTCGAAAGTAGTCTAAGTTGCTATGTTGGATATGCTCACATTATCGTATTGTCGTTCTTTATTAAAATATGTTCTGAAACTTTGGTTTGCCACTTAAAGTCGCTTTAAACACGTGTCTTTTGTGTTACTTCTTTGCTTTGTTTTGTTCGGGACGAACAAAGGTTAAGTTTGGGAGATTTTGGTACACGTAATTATGCGTGCATAATAGGTCGATTAAATTGTCTAGTTAGTAACATTTGCATGCATAATTAGTCGTGTATTGCTCGTATTGGTATTATTGGACAAATTAATGTTGTTTGACTTGTTTTGAAGCATTAAGGTGAAATTAGACCAAAAAGTCGAACTCGACTTAAACTGGATGAGGGAACAAGTATCGCACGTCAAAAACCGAGCGGAAATTGATCCAAGTTTGCTGGGAATTGGTCTCGGCCGAGCCAGAGGAGCTCGGCCGAGCTTGAAGGTCAGCGAAAGACGTAAAAAGTGACTGTTGAAGATTCTCGGCCAAGCCAGAATTTCTCGGCCGAGCTACTTTTATAGGGAGCTCGGCCGAGCCAGAAATTCTCGGCCGAGACAGGCGATGGCCCAGCCCAAGACATGCGCGGATTAATCCTTTTCTAGCCCAAATTGTGCCTAATTCATCCTCGACTATAAATAGAAGATCCAAAAGTCCGAAAATTACACTTTAACATTGAGTCGAGAGCGCGGATTTGGAAATTCTGAAGAGCACGAAGACTCAAGATTCAGCACTCGGGTTTTAGAGTTTTATAGTTTTAATGTTTTCTTTTTGTAGTTTGTTCTTAGCGATCGCTATGATCGGCTAAGGTTTTATTTTCCCGTCTTTGACTATGTTGAACCCTAGACTTTTATTTATGTAATTAATTCAGTAATTGCTTAATTTAATTATGTTCTGAGATTACTTGTGTTATTGGATTACTCTATCTTTTATATGTTTGTTATGTGGACTGATCACCCTAGTAATAGGCATATAGCTGTCGCTAGGTCATAAATTCATAATCCGTAATTGTTATGCGTTTGTGCCCAAAAGTAGCAAAAAGTGGTTACTCGCTAGGATAACATAAAGTCGCGGTCACTTGTACCACGTTCGTGAGTACAACACCGTACCTACTCCGTTGCCTTAATTCCCTATGCGTCTAATTACGATAGTTCTAGCGAGCGTCTCCTAGGGCTACTTAATTGGATAGGATTAATTGCTAAGTTCTTAGGATTAATTATACTTAAGGGGTAACAAGGGTTAGCTAAGCGTACTCGTTAATTCTTGGAGTAGGGGTCTCAGAACTAATTAGTTAAGTAGTTGCATTAGTTACATGAATATTCAGGCTAGGGGGATACTGGGTTAAAGGCGGGATACTTTTTATTCACTAGTTTAATCATCTTTAGTTCATTGCGTTAGTTAATTAAATCAAATCACAATTCCCCCCTTATTATATTTATATTATTAGTAATTATTTAGAATTGGTTAATACAATTATTTAGTTAATTCCTGTTCTCTGTGGGATCGACCCTGACTTGCTCTAGCTACTGTTAGGAATAGTTAGGTTAAAAAATCATCTTATTTGACTGCGCCCGACAGTGCGGTCAATAGGTGCTTTATAACATAACTATACAATATTCCGCTTCTGACTCTCTTACTATAGTTATTAAAAATAATTTTTACAACTCTTCAATAATATATATATATATATATATATATATATATATATATATATATATATATATTAACTTATTTACTCTTCTATTGACAAAAAAAAAAAAAAAAAAAAAAAAAAAAAACCGCAAACCCGTGAAAATTTTCATGAGTACTGTAAACTAGTTGATATCCATGTCTAGACAAAATTCAAAATAAACTTTATATTTATACTTTTTAAGGGTATATTAATACTTCTCTGCGTGTAATACTATTGATAAGTTAAATTATATTTTATCACTATTTTTTTTTTTAATAGTCGAAGAAATTAGACCATTCATAGATAGATAAGTAAGACATATAGTCTTCCATATATGATACTCTTTTTTTGAGGAAAATAAATTTTAACATGATGCTACAAGATAAACGTATATAATCACTCATAATCATCCATATATAAATATAATGACGTGATTTTATTTAACATATTATATTTATTGTACAAAATCTTGCGTGATACGATCGACCAATTATAAATACAATCATGATAATTGCCATACTAACATACAATCACTGTAATTGCCATATACGAGGAAACATTTCTTCTATAAATGAGAAGTCGTTCCTCGGTAATGCAACAATACAGAGGGTTTGTATAGTGCTATCACTAGACACATATTCACGAAGATTAGCTTCAAATGGAAAAAAAAAAAAAAAACATATGATTAAAGTGACCTATATCGATTGCATTGGTCATATTATTCAAATTGCTTAATCAACGGTGCGCTGACTGCATTCTTCAATTTCTAGTTTATGTACAAATCTTTATTTTCATATTTTGTACCAAAATCATCTTTCTTCAATTTATTGTATAGCAATTTTAATTTTTTCAGTTTGCTAGACTTTAGAGATAAATTTCATAATTGATGATATCATTTAAAGATCTACTTAAGAGTTGGTAAATAAGAGAAAAAAAAAATAAAAATACTTTTAACATTTATTTCTTCCAAATTAAAGTCTTTTCAATGGCAGGTAGACAAAGACGAGGTCGGCAAAGAATCTCTAGTAGGCAGATCCAAAACCAGGACGAATAATATCTTAACATTTTCGAAGCGGAAACAAGGTATGTACAAAATAACTACCGAATTGAGCATCCTTTGCGGCGTCATCATCTCTCCGCCGTCTAACAATCCTTATTTTTTCTTTCCTAACATGGAATCATAGGAACCCTACCTGGTTGTAGTCGATATCTCGAGAATTTGAATAGAAGGCTAGACGAGATACTATTGGAGAAAGAAACTCCTTGTGAAGATTTAGGACTGATATACTCATAAATCGGGTCACAAACGGGTCAGAAAACGGGTCAGAAACGAGCTGGAAGCTGGAGGAGGAAGAATCTGTTATGTGGCAGTTATAACTAACATTCGCAACGGTTTTAGTTAAAACCGTTGTGAAAGGCGTTTGACAGCAGTTATCCTGAGTCAGTTTCTGGACGCGTTTTTAGGCTGTTTCAACTGATTTTCATTCCTGAATTCATATATGAAAATGTATCTCTCATTTTCTGGATGTAACATACACATATAGAAGGGTGGGAGAGGATAGAGAGTGAATGCACTTGGATAGAAGAATGGTTGTAATTCTTTGAGTGTTTTTCATTTTCATGATTGCTACTGGATCGTTTCCAGTAGTGTTCTTCGTCTTGTAAACGATTCTTGGAAGTTAATAGTGAGCTGGATCATCCTCCGTGGACGTAGGTCATTCTTGGGCCGAACCACGTAAACTTGGAGTCATTTTCATTTCTGTTTTGTTTCATTGTTTTGTTTGCTTGAATTGATCCAATTGATTGTTGAACCCACAACAATTGGCGCCGTCTGTGGGAAGATTGCGAACTGGAGCGGATCAAGGAGTTGACAATGGCAGCAATGAAGTACGACGTTGAAAAATTCAATGGCAAAAACGATTTTGGTCTGTGGCAGCTGAAGATGAAGGCCCTCCTCGTTCAGCAGGGTCTTGTTGGGGCTCTCAAGGGTTTTGATGGTCTCTCTGATAAAATTGGGGCCGGTGAAAAAGCAGAGTTGTTGGATAAGGCACATTCTGCCATTATCCTGTCCCTGGGAGATAAAGTCTTACGTGAAGTATCCAAAGAATTGACAGCAGAAGCAGTCTGGAACAAGCTTGAGGAACTTTACAAAAAGAAGACCATGGTGAATCGTTTATATCTAAAACAAAAGCTGTACTCATTCAAGATCCAAGAAGATAAGGCTATAGATGATCAACTAGAGGAGTGCCAAGATTGAAGATGAAGATAAAGCCATCCTATTGCTCAATGCATTACCAAAGTATTATGAGCATCTCCAAGATGCCATGATGTATGGAAGGGAAACAAAAATATCCCTGGAAGAGGTTCAGACTGCTCTGAAGGCAAAGGAAATGCAAAGCTCATCTGATGGAAAGAATGACTCTCAAGCAGAAGGGCTACATATAAAACCAGGACAGTTTCACAAGTTCAAGAAACCTTCAACAGCAAATGGTGGGGGAAAGCAACCGCAGCAGTCAAAGCCAAAAGGTGCTGGAGGAAAGGAAACCAGAAAGTGTTTCCATTGCAAGAAGCCAGGTCACCTCAAGAAGAACTGTTTTGAATTCAAAAGAAAGAAGGCAGAAGGTTCCAACAAACCAAATACAACAGATTTGGCACAAGGAGAAGAAGATGCTGATGTCTTGAACATTGTTGAAGGCAGGACAGAAGCCAAGTGGATTCTAGACTCAGGATGCAGCTTCCACATGTGCCCTAATGCCAATTGGTTTCACAGCCTCAAGATGCACAAACAGGGTTCAGTAATGCTAGGGGATGATCATGCATGTCAGATTGAGGGCATTGGTGATGTCAGGCTCAAGATGCATGATGGTTCTGTCAAAACCTTATCCAATGTAAGGTATATTCCCATGTTGAAGAGGAACCTCATCAGTCTTGGGACTTTAGAAACCAAAGGATGTAACTTCAAATCAATGCAAGGGCAATTATTTGTGTACAAAGGTTCAAAACTGGTGATGAAAGGCATCAAGAAAGCAAGCCTCTATTATTTGATTGCAGAAACCCTGACAGGGGATGTAAACACTGTTGCTGTTGAAGATTCCTTTTTATGGCACAAGAGACTTGGCCATATGAGTGAAACAGGTATGAATGAGCTGCTGAAACAAGGGATCATCAATCACAAAGGAAGGTTCCAAGTCCAGAATTGTGAGATCTGCATTCTAGCAAAGAGCAAGAAGTTGCCATACCCCAAAGGTAAACACACTTCACAACACCCCCTTGACTATGCTCATTCTGATCTTTGGGGGCCTTCAAAGGTAGAAACAATGGGGGGTGGAAGATATTTCTTAAGCATCATAGATGATTACTCAAGAAAATTATGGATTTACATATTAAAGAATAAGTCTGATGCTTTTAACAAATTCCAAGAATGGTGTAAAGAAGTTCAGATGGAGAAAGGGTCAACACTGAAGTGCCTGAGGACAGACAATGGTTTAGAGTTCCTATCTGAAGAATTCCAGAAATTCTGTAAAGAAAGGGGCATAAAGAGACACAAAACTGTCCCTGCTCATCCTCAACAAAATGGAGTAGCTGAGAGGATGAACAGAACAGTTTTGGAAAGAATCAGATGCATGCTAATAGAATCTGGAATGCCAAAAAGGTTTTGGGGAGAAGCTGCTGTCACTGCAGCATACCTGATAAACAGAAGTCCATCCACTCCAAATCAATATGTAACTCCATACCAGAAATGGAGTGGAAACACACCAGAATGTTCACACTTGAGACCTTTTGGATGTCTTGCTTATTCTCATGTCAAACAAGACAAATTGGAGGCAAGAGCATTGAAGTGTATAATGTTGGGGTATCCACAAGGAGTAAAGGGATATAGACTATGGTGTTTAGAATCTGGGATGAATAAAGTGATTATAAGCAGAGATGTGAAGTTCTGTGAAGAGCAAATGCCAATGAAACCAAAACCAAGTGCTCCACTGGAAGTGACAGTAAAGAATACAGGTACACAGCTCAAGGTGGAGCAGGATGACATAGATGGAAAGTCAGAAACTGATGAAGACACAGAATCAGTCCAAGAAGAAACTGACTCAGAAAGGAATCAATACCAATTGGTGAGAGACAGAGAAAGGAGGGTTATAAAACCTTCCTCCAGATATGGCAGTGATTACCTCACTGCATATGCCTTAAGCGTTGCAGAAGAAACAGAATATTCTGAGCCAAGAAACTACAGAGAAGCTGTTAGCAGTAGTGACAGAGAAAGCTGGATCATAGCCATGCAAGAAGAGATGGACTCTTTGGAAAGAAATGGGACATGGATACTGGTGGATAAACCTGCTGGACATAAACTTGTTAGCTGTAAATGGATCTTCAAGAAGAAAGTAGAATTCAGTGGAACAGAAAGGATAAGGTTTAAGGCCAGACTGGTTGCCAGAGGTTTCACTCAAAAGGAGGGGATAGATTACAATGAGATCTTTTCCCCTGTAGTGAAACATTGTTCCATAAGAATGCTTTTGGCAATGGTGGCTCAGATGGATTTAGAGTTAGAGCAGTTGGATGTCAAAACTGCATTTCTGCATGGTGAGCTTAAGGAGACTATTTTTATGCACCAACCAGAGGGTTTTGAAATGCCAGAAAGTGCAAACAAGGCTTGTCTACTCAAAAAGTCCTTATATGGTCTTAAGCAAAGCTCCAGACAATGGTACATAAAGTTTGATGAGTGTATGAAAAAGATTGGATATACAAAATCAAAGTATGACAACTGTGTTTTCATGAGGAAATCTGGGGATGAGATTTTAAGTTTCTTACTATTGTATGTGGATGATATGCTTATAGCAAGCAGATATCAATCTGAAATAGAAAGGCTCAAAACAGATTTACAGAAAGAGTTTGAAATGAAGCAGCTTGGAGAAGCAAGAAGAATTTTGGGTATGGACATATGCAGAGATAGAAGAAGAGGATTGTTGTGGCTTGAGCAGAGAAGTTATGTTGAGAAGATTCTTAACAAATTCAAAATGAATGAAGCAAGGCCAGTAACAGTTCCTTTAGCTCAGCATTTCAAGCTAACAGAATCACAGAAGCCCAGAACTGAAGAGGAAGAACAGGAGATGTCAAAGGTTCCTTATTCAAATGCTGTTGGCAGCATAATGTACCTAATGGTGTGTTCTAGGCCTGACATATCTCATGCAGTAAGTGTTGTTTCCAGATATATGTCCAACCCTGGAAAGCAACACTGGGAAGCACTCAAATGGATTATGAGGTATTTGAGAGGGTCTGCAGCTAGAGGAATTATGTTCAGAAAGGTTGATGATTTGCAGGATGCTGTGAAAGGCTATGTAGATTCAGACTATGCAGCAAATTTGGACAGCAGAAAGTCACAATCTGGTTATGTATTCACATTGTTTGGTTCAGCTATCAGTTGGAGGTCCATGTTACAGTCAGTGGTGGCATTAAGTACTACAGAAGCAGAGTATATGGCAATGACTGAAGCTGTAAAGGAGGCAGTGTGGTTAAGAGGTATGATTTCAGAGTTTGGGATAAAGCAACAGTCAGTAGAGGTGATGTGTGACTCCCAGAGTGCCCTTCATCTAGTAAAGCATCAAGTTTATCATGAAAGGTCAAAACATATTGATGTTAAACATCATTATGTTAGAGACATTATTGAGAAAGGGGATGTGACTGTGAAGAAGGTGAGTACAAAGGAGAATGCAGCTGACATGCTTACCAAAGCTTTACCAACAGACAAATTCAATTATTGCTTGGATTTGATCCAAGTGGTCCAATGCAATTGAGAAGAGCAGTGTTGCTGAAAGTGTTCAAAGTTTGAACATGGTTGAGGAATGTTCATGTTTGATGTTTCAAGATTGTTTGTTTCAAGGTGGAGTTTATTCGTATATAAGTCAGGTGGAGGTTTGTGAAGATTTAGGACTGATATACTCATAAATCGGGTCACAAACGGGTCAGAAAACGGGTCAGAAACGAGCTGGAAGCTGGAGGAGGAAGAATCTGTTATGTGGCAGTTATAACTAACATTCGCAACGGTTTTAGTTAAAACCGTTGTGAAAGGCGTTTGACAGCAGTTATCCTGAGTCAGTTTCTGGACGCGTTTTTAGGCTGTTTCAACTGATTTTCATTCCTGAATTCATATATGAAAATGTATCTCTCATTTTCTGGATGTAACATACACATATAGAAGGGTGGGAGAGGATAGAGAGTGAATGCACTTGGATAGAAGAATGGTTGTAATTCTTTGAGTGTTTTTCATTTTCATGATTGCTACTGGATCGTTTCCAGTAGTGTTCTTCGTCTTGTAAACGATTCTTGGAAGTTAATAGTGAGCTGGATCATCCTCCGTGGACGTAGGTCATTCTTGGGCCGAACCACGTAAACTTGGAGTCATTTTCATTTCTGTTTTGTTTCATTGTTTTGTTTGCTTGAATTGATCCAATTGATTGTTGAACCCACAACAATTGGCGCCGTCTGTGGGAAGATTGCGAACTGGAGCGGATCAAGGAGTTGACAATGGCAGCAATGAAGTACGACGTTGAAAAATTCAATGGCAAAAACGATTTTGGTCTGTGGCAGCTGAAGATGAAGGCCCTCCTCGTTCAGCAGGGTCTTGTTGGGGCTCTCAAGGGTTTTGATGGTCTCTCTGATAAAATTGGGGCCGGTGAAAAAGCAGAGTTGTTGGATAAGGCACATTCTGCCATTATCCTGTCCCTGGGAGATAAAGTCTTACGTGAAGTATCCAAAGAATTGACAGCAGAAGCAGTCTGGAACAAGCTTGAGGAACTTTACAAAAAGAAGACCATGGTGAATCGTTTATATCTAAAACAAAAGCTGTACTCATTCAAGATCCAAGAAGATAAGGCTATAGATGATCAACTAGAGGAGTGCCAAGATTGAAGATGAAGATAAAGCCATCCTATTGCTCAATGCATTACCAAAGTATTATGAGCATCTCCAAGATGCCATGATGTATGGAAGGGAAACAAAAATATCCCTGGAAGAGGTTCAGACTGCTCTGAAGGCAAAGGAAATGCAAAGCTCATCTGATGGAAAGAATGACTCTCAAGCAGAAGGGCTACATATAAAACCAGGACAGTTTCACAAGTTCAAGAAACCTTCAACAGCAAATGGTGGGGGAAAGCAACCGCAGCAGTCAAAGCCAAAAGGTGCTGGAGGAAAGGAAACCAGAAAGTGTTTCCATTGCAAGAAGCCAGGTCACCTCAAGAAGAACTGTTTTGAATTCAAAAGAAAGAAGGCAGAAGGTTCCAACAAACCAAATACAACAGATTTGGCACAAGGAGAAGAAGATGCTGATGTCTTGAACATTGTTGAAGGCAGGACAGAAGCCAAGTGGATTCTAGACTCAGGATGCAGCTTCCACATGTGCCCTAATGCCAATTGGTTTCACAGCCTCAAGATGCACAAACAGGGTTCAGTAATGCTAGGGGATGATCATGCATGTCAGATTGAGGGCATTGGTGATGTCAGGCTCAAGATGCATGATGGTTCTGTCAAAACCTTATCCAATGTAAGGTATATTCCCATGTTGAAGAGGAACCTCATCAGTCTTGGGACTTTAGAAACCAAAGGATGTAACTTCAAATCAATGCAAGGGCAATTATTTGTGTACAAAGGTTCAAAACTGGTGATGAAAGGCATCAAGAAAGCAAGCCTCTATTATTTGATTGCAGAAACCCTGACAGGGGATGTAAACACTGTTGCTGTTGAAGATTCCTTTTTATGGCACAAGAGACTTGGCCATATGAGTGAAACAGGTATGAATGAGCTGCTGAAACAAGGGATCATCAATCACAAAGGAAGGTTCCAAGTCCAGAATTGTGAGATCTGCATTCTAGCAAAGAGCAAGAAGTTGCCATACCCCAAAGGTAAACACACTTCACAACACCCCCTTGACTATGCTCATTCTGATCTTTGGGGGCCTTCAAAGGTAGAAACAATGGGGGGTGGAAGATATTTCTTAAGCATCATAGATGATTACTCAAGAAAATTATGGATTTACATATTAAAGAATAAGTCTGATGCTTTTAACAAATTCCAAGAATGGTGTAAAGAAGTTCAGATGGAGAAAGGGTCAACACTGAAGTGCCTGAGGACAGACAATGGTTTAGAGTTCCTATCTGAAGAATTCCAGAAATTCTGTAAAGAAAGGGGCATAAAGAGACACAAAACTGTCCCTGCTCATCCTCAACAAAATGGAGTAGCTGAGAGGATGAACAGAACAGTTTTGGAAAGAATCAGATGCATGCTAATAGAATCTGGAATGCCAAAAAGGTTTTGGGGAGAAGCTGCTGTCACTGCAGCATACCTGATAAACAGAAGTCCATCCACTCCAAATCAATATGTAACTCCATACCAGAAATGGAGTGGAAACACACCAGAATGTTCACACTTGAGACCTTTTGGATGTCTTGCTTATTCTCATGTCAAACAAGACAAATTGGAGGCAAGAGCATTGAAGTGTATAATGTTGGGGTATCCACAAGGAGTAAAGGGATATAGACTATGGTGTTTAGAATCTGGGATGAATAAAGTGATTATAAGCAGAGATGTGAAGTTCTGTGAAGAGCAAATGCCAATGAAACCAAAACCAAGTGCTCCACTGGAAGTGACAGTAAAGAATACAGGTACACAGCTCAAGGTGGAGCAGGATGACATAGATGGAAAGTCAGAAACTGATGAAGACACAGAATCAGTCCAAGAAGAAACTGACTCAGAAAGGAATCAATACCAATTGGTGAGAGACAGAGAAAGGAGGGTTATAAAACCTTCCTCCAGATATGGCAGTGATTACCTCACTGCATATGCCTTAAGCGTTGCAGAAGAAACAGAATATTCTGAGCCAAGAAACTACAGAGAAGCTGTTAGCAGTAGTGACAGAGAAAGCTGGATCATAGCCATGCAAGAAGAGATGGACTCTTTGGAAAGAAATGGGACATGGATACTGGTGGATAAACCTGCTGGACATAAACTTGTTAGCTGTAAATGGATCTTCAAGAAGAAAGTAGAATTCAGTGGAACAGAAAGGATAAGGTTTAAGGCCAGACTGGTTGCCAGAGGTTTCACTCAAAAGGAGGGGATAGATTACAATGAGATCTTTTCCCCTGTAGTGAAACATTGTTCCATAAGAATGCTTTTGGCAATGGTGGCTCAGATGGATTTAGAGTTAGAGCAGTTGGATGTCAAAACTGCATTTCTGCATGGTGAGCTTAAGGAGACTATTTTTATGCACCAACCAGAGGGTTTTGAAATGCCAGAAAGTGCAAACAAGGCTTGTCTACTCAAAAAGTCCTTATATGGTCTTAAGCAAAGCTCCAGACAATGGTACATAAAGTTTGATGAGTGTATGAAAAAGATTGGATATACAAAATCAAAGTATGACAACTGTGTTTTCATGAGGAAATCTGGGGATGAGATTTTAAGTTTCTTACTATTGTATGTGGATGATATGCTTATAGCAAGCAGATATCAATCTGAAATAGAAAGGCTCAAAACAGATTTACAGAAAGAGTTTGAAATGAAGCAGCTTGGAGAAGCAAGAAGAATTTTGGGTATGGACATATGCAGAGATAGAAGAAGAGGATTGTTGTGGCTTGAGCAGAGAAGTTATGTTGAGAAGATTCTTAACAAATTCAAAATGAATGAAGCAAGGCCAGTAACAGTTCCTTTAGCTCAGCATTTCAAGCTAACAGAATCACAGAAGCCCAGAACTGAAGAGGAAGAACAGGAGATGTCAAAGGTTCCTTATTCAAATGCTGTTGGCAGCATAATGTACCTAATGGTGTGTTCTAGGCCTGACATATCTCATGCAGTAAGTGTTGTTTCCAGATATATGTCCAACCCTGGAAAGCAACACTGGGAAGCACTCAAATGGATTATGAGGTATTTGAGAGGGTCTGCAGCTAGAGGAATTATGTTCAGAAAGGTTGATGATTTGCAGGATGCTGTGAAAGGCTATGTAGATTCAGACTATGCAGCAAATTTGGACAGCAGAAAGTCACAATCTGGTTATGTATTCACATTGTTTGGTTCAGCTATCAGTTGGAGGTCCATGTTACAGTCAGTGGTGGCATTAAGTACTACAGAAGCAGAGTATATGGCAATGACTGAAGCTGTAAAGGAGGCAGTGTGGTTAAGAGGTATGATTTCAGAGTTTGGGATAAAGCAACAGTCAGTAGAGGTGATGTGTGACTCCCAGAGTGCCCTTCATCTAGTAAAGCATCAAGTTTATCATGAAAGGTCAAAACATATTGATGTTAAACATCATTATGTTAGAGACATTATTGAGAAAGGGGATGTGACTGTGAAGAAGGTGAGTACAAAGGAGAATGCAGCTGACATGCTTACCAAAGCTTTACCAACAGACAAATTCAATTATTGCTTGGATTTGATCCAAGTGGTCCAATGCAATTGAGAAGAGCAGTGTTGCTGAAAGTGTTCAAAGTTTGAACATGGTTGAGGAATGTTCATGTTTGATGTTTCAAGATTGTTTGTTTCAAGGTGGAGTTTATTCGTATATAAGTCAGGTGGAGGTTTGTGAAGATTTAGGACTGATATACTCATAAATCGGGTCACAAACGGGTCAGAAAACGGGTCAGAAACGAGCTGGAAGCTGGAGGAGGAAGAATCTGTTATGTGGCAGTTATAACTAACATTCGCAACGGTTTTAGTTAAAACCGTTGTGAAAGGCGTTTGACAGCAGTTATCCTGAGTCAGTTTCTGGACGCGTTTTTAGGCTGTTTCAACTGATTTTCATTCCTGAATTCATATATGAAAATGTATCTCTCATTTTCTGGATGTAACATACACATATAGAAGGGTGGGAGAGGATAGAGAGTGAATGCACTTGGATAGAAGAATGGTTGTAATTCTTTGAGTGTTTTTCATTTTCATGATTGCTACTGGATCGTTTCCAGTAGTGTTCTTCGTCTTGTAAACGATTCTTGGAAGTTAATAGTGAGCTGGATCATCCTCCGTGGACGTAGGTCATTCTTGGGCCGAACCACGTAAACTTGGAGTCATTTTCATTTCTGTTTTGTTTCATTGTTTTGTTTGCTTGAATTGATCCAATTGATTGTTGAACCCACAACACTCCTATTAGGAGTTTGAATTATAAGCTCGCAAGTGAAGGAGTGGATAGTCAAATCCAGAAGCTCAACCTGCTCGATAGTCTTCATCTTTATCTATCAAAGGGTAATAACTCTTGCCTATACTACAAAAGTAAGGATTTATTTTCTCATTTCAACAGATAAAATTGGCATTTTATTATGATTTAGCATAATCTTGGCTATTCATTTCAATATAAAGATTTATTATTGTCAAACTTTTTGGTATTAGTGAAAAGGTGTTGGTGATAATGTCCAATTTCCCGAGGCATTCATTTTTATACAAGCCCAACATATTAAAGACCACGCTCCAACAAATAAAATTTAGCCCATCAAGCAACTTGGCCTGCATTCTCACCCGCTGCTTTGAACTGGCCCATTCCAATAAGCATGAAAATTCTAGTGGTACCACAAAAAAGGACAACACAACAACAACAACAATGATTATACTAATAAGGATTAATCACAAAATGCAACATGTACTATGTGCGATTTTGCACTTTTCAATCTAAACTAATCAGATCACAACCTGTATTATACATTTTTTTTTTTAATTTGCAACCTTCGGCATGTATAAGTCATGTGCTTAACTCATGCCAAAATGACAATAGGACGACCATGTGTGGCCATCTTATTCAAAATATAAAATAATTAAAAATTCTAAATAATTGTATACTATAAAATACAAAAAATTTAAGAAACTAATATAAAATTAAGAAAGTTATTTAAAAATTCTAAAATTCATTTAGAATCTAGAAAGAAAAACAAGTCGAACTCGAACATTGTACTGTTCGACTCGATTTGACTCGTGTGCATCTACTTGGATTTGGTTCATGGACACATGAAATGAATAATTGGAATTAATTGGGCTTCCACTACCAAAAAAAAAAAAAAAAATGGTATCAAATAATGAGTATTTGTCAAAACTTAAGTGAAGTGGTCTCAAATAACGAGTATTTGTCACAACTTTATTGTCGTTTCAATAACTCCATGACAAATAATATATTTGTGACTACAAAAGTGGTCTCAAATGCGTCTCAAATATTTTTTGCAACAAATAATTGTTTCTAAAAGTAGTCTTAAAATGGTTTCAAATAATTTATATAGAGATTTGTGATCAGTTGTGATCACAATTGTGGTATCAAAATATGGTATACAAAAGACCTTTTTTGTTGTAGTGTTCCTCGAAACTTGGTTTAGTTTTAAATTTTTTCCAGTTACTAGATTTTAATTGGATTGCGAGCACATATTGATTAAAAAATATCATACTCCTTCCGTTCCATATTAATTGACGTTTTAGGAAAGAAAAGGATTAAGGATGAAATATTTTGACACATATATCCTCAGTTAAAGATTTGACCAAATCAAAATATCTCTTATAGATTGAAAAGTATAAATATTTTAGAATTCAACCGGGGAGAAAATAGGTATAATTGGTGAAAAATATGTAAAACATCAATTAATTAGAAGATGAAAGAACATCCTAAAATCTCAATTATTTTGAGATGGAGGGAGTATCATATGACTAATGTAATTAAAGTAAGTAATGTATTATTTCTAATTATCCAACAGGAAAATACTATTAATGTTACTTAATTTGTCACCAAATTATGTTGATAATCTATTGGAAAAAAGCATTAATTCCTCATTACTGTCCTACTCAATTAAAAAAAAAAAAATATATATATATATATATATATATATATATATATATAGTATTTCATTAATAATCACTTACCATATTTACTAAATTCATTAGAATTCAAATTTATGCTAATATTTATGGAAGGAAAATGAAATTTTTGCCTATAAATGTAGAGGTATTCCACATCCATGCCTACAATATAAACTAGCTTGTTTTAATACTCAAGTTAGAAGAAAAAAAAAAAATTGTGTTGTGTTTGAGTTATTTTTTTTATAAAAAAAAAATGGGTTCATTAGTTGATGGATCATCTGGTCAAGAATGCAGCATTTGTTTGAATTTGGTGCTTGATGACAATAGTAGGGGAATAGTTAAACTTATATGTGGTCATCGTTTTCATTTGGGTACGTATATATTTTTGTTATGAAATTTGGTGCTTGATGACAATATTTTTCACTTGGGAGCTTCTTATCGTTGGAATATTTTTTTCCAACAGCTATCGCAACGACAGTTTTTTTTCAACAGCTATTCCAATGGCCTTTTGTAATTAGATTTTTTTTCAAAATTCCAACGATTCTTATGCCGTTGGAATTTGGCATTTTCTTGTAGTGATTTTCTTTCAGCCACATATGTACGTGTTCTTTCCATTTTTTTCCTTTTTCTTTTCTTTTTATTGTTTATATATCATTTTACATTATTCATTAATTTTATTATTTTTCTTCTCCTTTTTTATTTTTATTTATTTGTTTATATCTCTCTTTTTTCATTATTAAGTAGGTTATGTTAATTTTAATTCCTCTCTTAAAAAAAATCATCTTTTTCATTTATTTGCCAATGAACAATATTCTACCTGATGTATGTATAGGCAATTTATCAAACAAAAAATAATATTCGTATGAAAATATGTACAATTTTTTTTTTATTATTATTACTATTATTATTATTATTATATTTTTTAAATTTGATTATTTGTTTTTTTTTTTTTTTTTTTTTTTGCAGACTGTATCGGTTCAGCTTTCAATTACATAGGCGAAATGAAATGTCCAAATTGTAAGGTGGTTGTACCTCGTCAAAGGCGATTACATAATCATCAATTTCATCATGGTGCAGTAAATGTACGTGTACTTTCTTCTCTTCCAAATATAAGTAGTAACATGTCCGACCCAGTGGACCAATGGTCAGATACGCCGCAAGCCTACTCGATAATCTCAGTTTATTTTAGGAAAATGTGATGGGCTTATAGGTGGCAATCCGACCTGTCCTACTCAACCCTCCTAAAGTACTCCATCTTGCTAGTGTCATATGTGCCTTAAAATAGGTAGAGATTGCCCGATGGCCCAATGAAAAAATAATTTTTCGTGTCAGAATTTTTATGATTCAATCCGTCTAAAATATCGGGCATATTAGGCCTAGCCAATGTTGTTTTGTTGCATATTCTTATTCTTTTTTAGTTAATTTTCAATACCAAAAATCTTTTAATTTTGCAGCATCGTAGTGAATTTCATATCTACTCAAATGATGACGAGAGCAACAATCCAACTCATGGGTAAGTACAACAATTGCTCTCTCAAAAATAAATAAATAAAGATGCTATGAAAATATTTATGCACATTAGTTGCACAAAAGCTCAAAACTTTAAACCTCCTTATTTTATTTTATTAGTGCACACAATAATGACACTATCAATATAATATAATTAGGGTTGTTCATGGTACAGTGTGGATCGGATATTTGAAAATATTCAGATTCATATCAAAGTTCGATTATTTGAAAAATGAGTATCCATTACCGATCCAAAAAATCGAGACGGTACGGTATGGTTATTTATTTTTTTCGGGACAGTTCGGTTCAGAATTTCGGATCTAACGGAAATGTTCAATTCGGTTCAGTTCAGTTCGGATAATTGGAGTTTTTTTTTTTGTTTTATCTTTTAAATAATAGATTCAATTTGAACATGATATAGTGACATCTAACTAATATAAATAATTTTATTACATCAAATTTGTTCCAACCTACTAACTTGTGTTTTGAAAATTATATAATAATTAAATATAACATTTTTTAATTATTTATGTTACATATAACTAACTACAAAATTATAAATAATTTAAATTTTAATTCTTATGTAAATTAATCTTTTAGGGATAATATATTTTTAAATCTATAATTTGTTATTTTATTCGGTTATTCGGTTCAATACAGTTCGGTATGCTTCGGTACGGTTCAATACGGGGTTCGGTTCGAAAAATTGAAAAATATCCAAATTCATACAAAAAAAAAAAAAATCGGTTCAGTTCGGTTCAGAAAAAGTCAAATGATCTACGGATTTTTTCGGTTCGGGACTTATTCGATCCGAATTTCGGTTCGGTTTCGATAATCTCCAAGCTCCGTGCACAGCCCTAAATATAATATAATTATACTAATGAAACCTAAATAAATCATGTTTGTATAAAGAAAAAACTAGCATCCCCTCATATATTAGTTATTTCACATTTCATAGGGTTCAATTCGATGGCGAAGAATACTCGACCATAAGAGCTTCTACTGAAGTTGTACCTCTAATTACCGGAGACTACATTGCAAGTCTTTATGACGACCCTCTGTTTAGGGGGTTTACTGGTGCTCCACTTCCAGAAATAATCGAACCAGTAGTACTTCAAGAGAGGTGAGTTTTAAAACCATGTATATATCTAACAAAAAATTGATATATAAAAATTCAAAGTTTAATGGCTAATTATCTCTATCTTTAGGGCGGACAATGAGTATATGACGCAACATTGTCAACAATTCAATGGCGAAGAATACTCACTCACACTCACACTCGAGCATCTTGTAGTTGTACCTTCACCTCCTACAGGCAACACTACAAGCATTTATGACGACCCTCTCTTTAGGGGGTTCACCGGTGCTACACTCTCAGACATAATAGAACCGGTTGTACTTCAAGAGAGGTGAATTTTACGATCATTTACTTATTTATCGATAAACTTGCATGATACATGTTCACATTTCATATTAAAATTTAAGCCTAATGGATCATCTCTATCTTTTCAGGATGAACGAGAATTCACCATCGATTCGAATAGTGTATACCTCGTTAAACCTCGGGCTTACTACTAACCTAAGTGGGGACTATTTAGCTCATGTTCACTTTCAGGAAATCCAACATCCAGCTGCAGATGAGGAACCATGAAAAAATAAATTATGATTCTGTGATGTTTATCTTTTGTTTAGTTTATGTGAGTAATGTAGTTCAATTATATTTAAAAAAATTAAAAAAAGAACTTCACTTAATTGTTCTTTATCTAGTTTAACAATAGTTTAATAATTTGACAAAATATATATTTGCATTTCATGAAATATGGTGTACCTAAAAACAAATATTCACCAAGTAAAGGAGGCCAAAGTTAATTAATATGCCACGATAACAGTAAAAATAATTATCAAATACTGTGATATTCATGGTATATCACAAAAAAGGATATTAAAAGGAGAAAAAAAAAATAACAAGAAGAAGAATAAGTAACATATATATTATTCTTTTATATAAAATTAGTGCATTATCCATGCATAATGGTTTACGAAAAATAAATAAAACCTTTAAATGTAATGCTTTATTTGGATTCTAGTTTTTCTTTTATCTTATGGTTGCACAAATAAAACCTTCAGGCTTCAATATCTCCCCTTTCAATATGTTGAGTAATTAATTAGTGGTAGTAATTTTAAATTTTAATTATAATTAAGTTAATAAATTAAATAAATGCCGCTTTCCATACCTTGATACAATAATAAAGGCATAAACATGAAGCCTCTGAGGTATCGTTGGTCGGGCCAACTTATTTGGGTCAAATGATAGAATTGGCATGTATCATGTCGGATCGGGTTGGGTTTCTTCGCGGTATAAAAATAATGGTTCGGCCCAATCCTCACTCTGAAGTTTGGCACTGAGCCAAAATTGATCCGATACAATATATACATGTGTATAAATATATATATATTAACTTGTTAAATAACATATATTGCTATAGTTATAAAAATGATCTTTTAAAATCAATATATTGCGCGCTCCCTCTCTATAAATATATATATATGATTTAAACAAAAAAAAAAAAAAAAAATAGCAGTTCAAGTGGTGATGGCAAGACAATACTACAAGTTCACTACATATAATTATCAGTTCGATAACATTTAGTTAAGCTAATACAACCTGAAAAACTAACTTTAAAATCAAGAGCAACACAAATACAAATTAGTGTAAGACAATTAATATGAGTTAATTTATGAGTAATGGAAACAAATATCAAAATATGACAATTAATTCTGTTAATTCAAAATAAAAATAAAATAAAATTGGACCATCTCATATAGCCTGTCGGCTACTTGTGATTCGTTTTTTTTGCCAATGAAAATAAATCACAATCCGATCTATTTTTCGATTTGGACAGTCTGATCCATCGGGGACGGATTCATTTAACTCCCTATTGTGTGGATTGAGGTCCACTTGGATCATGATCGGACAAATGTGAGTTATAGTTTTTTTTCTAAGAAATTTTAAAAATGAAAATTAAACAAAATGTATAATATTAGGCTCTTCTTTGTTATTTTTTCCTATTCCTTAAAGTTTTCCTCTCATTTACATTATTATTTTTGGTATCACAAAGTTCAAAAAAAGACCCAACTAATTAGTAATTACTACAGAAATAGCCCAAGAATGTATATTTTTGGTATAGTTGGTGGCAATTTGTCCTGGCAAAAAATTAAAGTCCATCCCTCATCTTTAAATCATAGTAACAAAATTTTCCAAATTTTTCAATGTCTCTCGTATTAAAAAATACGGGATAAATACGAGAGACATTGAAAATTTTGGAAGACTATATGTCTTACTTATTTATCTATGAATGGTCTAATTTCTTCGACTATTAAAAAACAATAGTGATAAAATATAATTTAACTTATCAATAGTATTACACGCAGAGAAGTATTAATATATCCTTAAAAAGTATAAATATAAAGTTTATTTTGAATTTTGTCTAGACATGGATATCAACTAGTTTACAGTACTCATGAAAATTTTCACGGGTTTGCGGCTTTTTTTTTGTCAATAGAAGAGTAAATAAGTTAATATATATATATATATTATTGAAGAGTTGTAAAAATTATTTTTAATAACTATAGTAAGAGAGTCAGAAGCGGAATATTGTATAGTTATGTTATAAAGCACCTATTCATTTAAAAAATAGGAGATTACGTTTTGAAAATAATAGAATAAAAAACTAGTATATGATTTTTAGATTATTGGAATGCTTATATATCTGAATTTGAAATATCAGAATTTGAAAACACATACTCTTAATTTTAATAACACTATAGAAAATTGTAATTGTAATTATCTGTAATTATTTAATGAACTTATCTATGGGAAATAAAAAAATATTGAAATATTTTAAAATTTCAATCACATTAATGCAAAACAAGAAATACGAGTCATTAATTGCAATAGTTATATCAACCTTATTATCTGGAAAAACAAAACAAAATATAAATATTATAATATATTTATATTCTCAAAACTCTGAAAGAATGACATTTGATAAAACAGCTGAAAGAATGACACTTGACAAAGTGGTTTCTTTTTTAGTATATAAACGATAACAGTAAAACATTAGCCTCCTTCCCTCATCCTCCAGTTATAGGAATAGGAGGATGAAAGATACTTGTAACATGATATTGGTTATCTATTTTAATATGTTTTTTTTTTTTTTGTTTCTTTTTCATCTCCTCAGATTTATTTTTGTGAGATTTCTCTGTGTCTTTGTGTGTATTTTCATGCCTTGTGCGGTCTTCGATCTCTAGTCTCTTATGAATTTTTCGACTTTGAAGGCTATTGTAATTGACAAGCGTCTGAGACGATGTTTGATGGAGATTAATGATTTTGATTTAGAGTCAGAGGTAGTTGTTCGTACCTTTTTCCGATTCGTTGCTTATTGTGCATGCAATCACGAGGCATGAATCAAGTCTTACTGCTATTGGGCTTCTTGTGGATGATATTTAGTGTATATTTTTGGTGGATTATTTAATGTAATTGCTGATAAGTTTGCGTGATTTTTCTTTTCTTCAGTCGATCTGGTTATGTGGACATATCCTGGTTTTTCATCATATGTGGACATATCCTGATTTTTCATATTGAGTTGACAATCTTGTAATTGAAATTGATTAATGAGATTCTCGATTTAAAAAAAAAAAAAAAAAAAAAAGGATGACAGTAAATTAATTAGCAAAACAGAATTTGATAACAGAACCTCATAAATGTTATTTTCCTACTTGAGATTAATTAATAATTATATAATTAATTGCTTTTTTGCTGTCATGCATATATAGGATGAATTGTTCGAGGTTTAAATAGCTTCTAAAAGTTTATGTAAATTCAAAATTCATTATTATTTTGCCGGATATATCTAGTCTATTTTACATATATCAGCATTTCCTTGAATAAGAATTGGTTAATAAGGTAATTTTTCAATGCTACATTAACTACATTTTAGTGCAATTTTTTTATCAACTGATTTATGAAGGTACAATCTTGTATAAATAATCAATTTTCACTTAGGTCTGTATTTATTTGTTAATTTGACTAATCTAATCCCATTTTGCTATTTTTCTTAATAAAAAGAAAAACAGACAAACAATTCCATTTTGCCACTTAAAACATTTTTGGGTTAATTACACGAAAATTCATCACGTTTTAATCAATTATCAATTACAACATGACCTTTGAAACCTAACATAAAAGTACACCACCTAGCAATTTTTTTCAATTAGACACATATGGGCCATTTTCAAGTTCCAATTAATGATGTGTAGCCCGAAACTTAAAATCGGGTCCAAATATGCGGCCACATGGAATATTTTTATTATTTTATTTTCCACGTGAATATGTCACACTTAAATAAGTTTTCTACGCACTTTATTAAACTTGGTGCTAAAATTTACTTATTCTTTCTTGTATATAGTTAAACGCCATCCCATAAACCGCCATCCTCCATCTAAAATTTTACAGAACCTTGAGAAGAAAATAGAGTTTGCACTATTTATTCTGTGATTCCTTCGACGAAACAAGCGTTGTCCGAAATCTGAATTGTAGGTCCTTTGTGCTTCGACACGTGCCAATTCTATCATTTGACTCAAATAAACCCGTCCGGCCCAATCACACCTTAAAGGCTTCGTGTTTATGTCTTTATTATTATTGTATCTAAGGTATGGAGAGTGGCCTTTATTTAATTTATTAACCTAATTATAATTAAAATTTACAATTACTAACGCTAATTAATTACTCAACATATTGAAAGGGAGAATATTGAAGGTTTTATTTGTGCAACCATAAGATATAACAAAAAAAAAAAAAAAAACTATAATCCATATAAATAAAGGATGAAATTTAAAGTTTTTACTTTTAATTTTTCAAATTTTGCATGGATAATGCATTTTCATAATTTCAAGTGCATTATGCATGGATATTTCGCTAACTTAATACAAAAAAATAATATATATGTCATTATTTATTCTTCTTTTGAGTTTTTCTCAATATTCTTTTTGGTGTTATACCATGAATATCCCAGTATTTGTGTTTTTTTTTTCTTTTCTACATTATCGTAGTATATTAATTAACTTTGTTTTTAGGTACACCATATTTTATGAAGTGCAAATATATGTTTGGTCAACTTATCTAAATTTAAATTGAAACTATTCTCAAACTAGATAAAGAAATATAAAGTGAAACAACTTTTTTCATTTTTTTATAGGTAATAAAATTGAACTACATCACTTACAGAAAATAAAAAAAAAAAAAAAACATTACATAAATTAGAATCATAATTTAATTTTTCATGATTCCTCATCTGCAGACGCATGTTGGACTTCTTGAGAGTGGGCACGAGCTAAATATTCCCCACCTAGGCTAGAGGTAAGCCCGAGGTTTAACGAGGTATCCACTATCCTAATTGATGGTGAGTTACCGTTCCTCCTAAAAAGATAGACATAAATCCATTAAACTTAAATTTTAATATTAAATATGCACATATATCAAATTTATCGTAAAATAAGTAAATGATCGTAAAGTTTACCTCTCTTGAAGTACTACCGGTTCTATTATATCTGAAAGTGTAGCACCAGTAAACCCCCTAAATAAAGGGTCATTATAAAGACTTGCAATATGGTCCCCGAAAGTTGGAGGTGCAACTTCAGTAGGAGCTCCTATGATCGAGTATTCTTCGCTATTGAATTGATCCCTAAATGTGAAATACCATTATAAAATCATGCTTTATTTTAGTTTCACTTGTAAAATCATCTCATATTAATAGTGTCATTAATGTGCATTGATAAAATAAAATAAAATAATGTGGAAAGTTTTGAGAAAGTAATTATTGTACTTACGCAAATGTTGCATTGTTGCTTTCGTCATCATTTGTGTATATTTGAAATTCACGACGATGCTGCAAATTTAAAAGATTTTTGTTATTAAAAATCAATACAAAAAATAAATGATGCAACAAAACAACATTAGCTATAAGCCCTTGCTTATAATGATTATGTTGGAATAAAATATTTCCAAATTATACATAGTAATCACGCTAATTATTTAACCTAAAACAGATCTAGAATATAACTAATGTATATAAGTCACTTGTGTAATAGCATTTAATTGTATAATTATTGAGCTTTCACATAAAATGGTTGATCTCTTAATCTAACATAAGAATCCTAACGCTTATGATACAAAACACACAAGAACGTAGGGGTGGAAATTTCAGCCATCTGATTCGTTTCAGTTCGACGAACCAACGCTATACATTTGGCTGGACCATTCCTAGAGAGCCTAGCTATGGTGGAAAGGACTGTCAGTCCTCCACGAACCGGCCTAGTTTATTCTATATTTTAGGTAGATTGGACCGTAAGAATCCTAGCATAAAGAATCATTAAGCCCCAATTGAGTTCACCGGGCAATCTCAACCTATTTTAGGAGATGGGCTGAACTCTCCAATTTTCAATCGAAGGAATTTCGGGCCGAGTAGGCACATATGACATTATCAAGATGGGCTTAGGAGGGCTTGGTCGAACAGATTGGATTACTACCTCTAAGCTATACCTCCCGAAAATAAACTAAGATTATGGGGTAGGCATGTTGCGTATCTGATCATTGACCCGTCGGGTCGAACCTGTTGCAACTTATATTTCGAAGAGAAGAAAGTACACGTATGTTTACCGCACCATGATGAAATTGATGATTATGTAATCGCCATTGACGAGGCTCAACCACCTTACAGCTTGGACATTTCATTTCGCCTATGCAATTGAAAGCTAAACCAATACAGTCTGCAAGAAAATAATAATAATAATAATAATAATAATAATAATAATAATAATAATAATAATAATAATAATAATAATAATAATAATAATAATAATAATAATAATAATAATAATAATAATAATAATAATAATAATTATACATATTTTCATACAAGTATTACTTTTTGATTCATAAATTACTCATATATACATCAGGTAAATATTGTTCATTGGCAAATAAATGAAAAGTTGATATTTTTTTTCAAAGGGAGGAATAAAAAATAACATAACTAACTGTGAATAATGTAAAACGAGAGATATAAACAAATAAGAAAAATAAAAAAGGAGAAGAAATAGATATAACAAAATGAATAATTCAAAATGAGATATAAACAATAAAAAAACAAAAAAGGAAAAAAATGGAAAGAACCCATATATGTGGCTGAAAGAAAATTTATTAAGAAAGTCATTTCAAGTATAACAATTAACTTTTTATTTATAAAGCTTTTGTAAGAAAACGAAAATGACAATTTATTTTATTTAACCTGAAGTCTCAAAAAGAAAATCAAGTCAAGGCGAGTCGATATTGAGCTCAACGAGTTTCTATCGTGTCGAGCTCGAGTTTGACAAAAATGAACTCGAGTCGAGCTCAGGCCTCGAGTAATTTAGTCGAGCTTGAGTTCGAACCTGTCAGTACTCAACTTGACTCGACTTAGATAAAAAGTGCTAGAAATGACAAAAGATAAGGTCAATGATGCAAAAACAATATATGTAGATAATTTTTGTATATATATCAAGATCGTAGAAATATCTAGGTGTTAGTTAGGAAGTAAACTGGAGTCTAATGACTAGTCGAAAACTAGTTGTTGGGCTAAATAGTGTATAGGCGTGGTTAGAGTGAGAGACATAAGAAAATAAATATAGGCGGTCAATAAAACTCTAACATTTAAATAGAAATTAATCATAGCTAGTCGGAAATTTTGAAACGGAAATATATACGTACCCAAGTGAAAACGATGACCACATATAAGTTTAGCTGTTCCTCTACTATTGTCATCAAGCACCAAATTCAAACAAATGCTGCATTCTGGAGCAGATGATCCATCAACTAGTGAAGCCATTTTTTTTATAAAAAAAATATTGTGAAGAAAAAATTAACTCAAACACGACAATTTTTTCTTTCTCAAACTTGAGTATGAAAAGCCTGATGAAAATTGTAGTTATGGTTGTGGAATACCTCTACATTTATAGGCAAAAAATTCATTTTTCGTCCATATTAGCATAAATTTGAATTCCATAAAAAAATAAATAAATATGGTAAGTGATTATTAATGAAATTCTATTTTTTTAATTGACCAGTTTATTATGAGGAATTAATGTTTTTTTTCCAATAGATTATCAGCAAAATTGGGTGATAAATTAAGTAACAATAATAGTATTTTCCTGTTGGATAATTAGAAATAATACATTGCTTACTTTAATTACATTAGTCATATAATATGATTTTTTTAAATCTGAATAGGATTGAAATTTACAGGAAATTTATGACAACATTCGTAACAAATTGATCAGCATGTGCTCACAATCCAATTAAAATCTATTAACTGGAAATTTTTAAAACTATACCAAGTTTCATGGAAGCCCAATCCCAATTATTCATTTGATTTGTCCATGAACCAAATCCAAGTCTCTAGGAATGCAGATGAGATCCTCTATTTCAATCTGTATTTCATCTTGTACTCTAAAATAATCACTATATGCTACGTGTATATGATGACATCAATAATTAATACATGGCATGTGGTAGATATTATGAAATAATAAATGGAACACAAATTGGAATAGAGAATCCAATCCGAAATACATACGAGCTGAATCGAGCCGAACAATATAATGTTCGAGTTCGGCTCGTTCAATTTTAAGTTGTTTGACTCTTTGACGGCTCGGTTTTTTTTTTATTTTATTTTATTTTATTTTAATTTTCTGGATTCCAAATGAATTTTAGAATTTTAAAAATAACTTTCTAAATTTTATGTTAGTATTCTGAATTTTTTATATTTTTATAATATAAAATTATTTAGAATTTTTAATTATTGTATATTTTTAATAATTTTTTTAAATAAGATGGGCTACGTATGACCATTTTATTGGACATTTTGGCCTGTGGTAAGTAGAGATGGCAAAACTGGCCCGGCCCGATGGGCCGGCCCGTTTAGCCCGAAATATAGAGCGGGCTGGGCCGGAATATTAGAGGCCCGAAAAAATTCGGACTTCTTTTGCCCGGCCCGATGAAATTGAAATTTTTTCTCCTCATTAATCGAATAAGAAAAATTTAGGAATTAAGTAATATCTTGTGTACTATTTGAAACATGTTTTTCTTTTTTCTCTTTCTAGCAGAACATAAATGTATCTATTTACCGAGAAATTAAAACATTTGACTAATTTAATACTCTATTTCTTCAGTTTTATTAGCAGAAGATGGAAAATGAATTAGATCCAAGCATGCTCATTAATTATTATGTGTCGAAAAATGAAAAATTGATTAACATGTAGTATAGTACGTACACAAATATTAAATAACTTGTGACATATAGTATATAACTATATATCATCATCCATTCCTTCTTTTTTATTTTTATTATTATTATTGTTATATCTGGGGTTTAAGACATGTCTATAGATTAATAGATATCATTCCATATTGCAACGAATAGTAATATATTATCTTCGGATCAAATTTTTTCTTAAGAGAATTAAACTGAAGTTCGCCTCAATATATAATTCTACATCATGATTAAAGTAATAAAAAAAAAAAAAAACTCATTGATGGGCTTTTTTGGCCCGATGGCCCGGTGGCCCGAGGTCCTCCGGGCCGGGCCTAACATTTCTAGGCCCGAAATAAATCGGGCCCGGCCCGGCCCGGCCCGAATTTTCCTTGGACCGACTGGACCCGGCCCGAGCCCGCCGGGCCGCCCGAATTGCCACCTCTAGTGGTAAGCACATGACTTATACATGCAGGAGATTGCAAAAGTGCAAAAAAACGTATATTGTGATCGGGTTAGTTTAGGTTGAAAAGTGCAAAATCGTGTATAGTACATGTTGTATTTTGGAATTAACCCTTATTATTATTACTATTGTTGTTGTTGTGATTATTGTTGTTGTTATATTGTCATTTTTTATTATTTTTATTTTTATTTTTATTTTTTGGTGTGGCCACTGGAATTTTCGTGCTTATTGGGATGCGCTATCCAAAAAGTTTGACAATAATAAATCTTTATATTGTCGTGTAGCCTTCTATTCAAATTCTCGAGATATTGACTACAACCGGGTAGGGTTCCTATGATTCCATGTTAGGAAAGAAGAAGGAATAGGGATTTTCAGACGGCGGAAAGATGATGACATCGCAAAGGGTACTCAATTCGGTAGTTATTTTGTACATACCTTGTCGCTTCGAAAATGTTAAGATATTAATCGTCTTGATTTTGGATCTGCCTTCTGAAAATTCTTTGCCGACCTCGTCTTTGTCTACCTGTCATCGCAAAGATTTTAATTTGGAAGAGATAAATGTTAGAAGTATTTTTATTTTTTCTCTTGTTTACCAACTCAAAAGTAGATCTTTAAATGAAATCATCAATATGAAATATCTCTAAAGTTTTGCAAACTGAAAAAATTAAAATTTCTATAAAATAATTTGAAGAAAGATGATTTTGGTACAAAATAAAAAAATAAAGAACTGTATATAAAGTAGAAATTGAAGAATGCAGTCAACGCACCGTTGATTAAGCTATTTGAATTATATGACCAATGCAATTGATATAGGCCATTTTGAGCATATATTTTTTTCACTTGAAGCTAAATCTTCGTGAATTTGTGTCTAGTGATAGCATTATACAAGCCCTATGTATTGCTGTATTACCGAGGAACGACGTTCATTTATAGAAGAAATGTTTACTCGTATATGGCAATTACAGTAATTGTATGCATAGTATGGCAATTATAATGATTGTATTTATAATTCATCGATCGTATCATGCAAGATTTTGTAATAAATACAATTTGTTAAATAAAATCACGTCATTATATTTATATATGGATGATTATGAGTGATTATATATGTTTATCTTGTAGCATCATGTTAAAATTTATTTTCCTTAAAAAAAGAGTATCATATATGGGAGACTAATATGTCTTACTTATCTATCTATGAATGGTCTAATTTCTTCGACTATTAAAAAACAATAGGGGTAAAATATAATTTAACTTATTATTAGTATTACACGCAATGAAGTATTAATATAACTTAAAAAAGTATTAAAATAAAGTTTATTTTGAATTTTGTCTAGACTTGGATATCAACTAGCACTGTACCCGTGAAAATTTTCACGGGTCTACTAAATTTATTTTTTATCAATAGAAAAGTGAATAAGTTAATATATATATATGTGTGTGTGTGTGTGTGTGTGTGTTTTTAATATTGAAGAGTTGTAAAAACTTATTTTTAATTATGAATTGAGAAAATTGCGGATTTGGTCCCACAGGTCACAGGCCTGTTTCATTTTAGTCCCAGCCCTGGCAGAAGTAACCAAAAAAAAAAAACATTGTTGCACTTTTGGTCCTTCCGTTACATTTTCTGTTAAATATTTTGCATTTTTGGTCCCATGCGAATTAGCATATTTAGTCCTATGTGTCGTATTACCTGTTTGGAGGGAATAAGCTATTTTTTAGGGAAAAATTGTCGTTTTAGAGCCAAATCCTATGGTTCCAAGCACGCAAAACAGCCATACAAAACCAAAGTAGCATTTCATTTGAATTCACACTCAAAACACAAAGGAAAAACACAGCAGAACGTCTTCTTCTTCCAATCGGGATATATGTAATGGGCAGTGGGAGTGGGCAGTAATGCAAGATTCTTTTTATTCAATGTGTCCTAATCGGTCCTAATGGGTGATGCTAACATTATACATGTAACTAGCAAAAAACCAAACCAAACTTGGCCTGGAGAATTAATTCAAAAAAAGAGTAATAGATTCAAACCCATAGCAAATATCTCAAACATAAATAGATTCAAATCTACATATGAAACATATATCACAAGTCTTATCCCTTCCCCATCATTGTCTCCAAGAAACATGGGAGTAGGATAACTAGAAAGCTGACATAGATATCAGTTGAAAAATTTGTGTCGTGAGACTTCCTCTTAACTGCAACCACAGTAACTGCTGACTACTATCATGCATCGAACTAAAAACCATACAACAAGATCTCTAAAATTAATTGAAGAATGAGCTAAAAAACTTAGTACACATAATGTTGAAGATATAAGATTCAGTAGTAGTTAAAAAACATCTTTGCCATTATCGGATCTACTTCTTTTTCCACACACATTTGTACTTTCTTTCTGAGAGCTTGCTTCGCAGAAGTCAAAAGATCATCAAATTGATAGTAGTCTAAAACTGTAAAATCAAGAGTTCAGAATTAACATAGTAAACGCTTCAATCACAATTACCTCATGTAACACTAATAACTATGCCCCTCACTCCACAAACACAACACTTCAATTCTAGTGAAGGCGTTCATATAATTGAAATTCAGCACTTCACTTAATTCTTCAAATATGGAAAACGATTGCCATAAACAAATAGAGAAAAGCATGACATCCTCCTAATCATGCCAAAATAAAGAAATAAAGAAGTAAATGATCAATTATTCATGTTATTGCAAATCCTAATTATATTCTAATTAAAAGGAGAAATGTATATACTTCTTTTGCAAAATAATTGAAATGTATATACCTAGAAATCATCGCAGCCCAGGCCACCACATTTCAATCAAACATTTCATCGAACACCTTCCTTGCAAGACTAACATCAACACTATACCTCGAGTACACATCCACCGTGGTCATCTGCACAGTTGGGTATCCACCAATATGATTCGGCTTCGATCGACTTTCACAAACCATATCACGATGGAGAAGCACATCTGATTCGTGATCAGGAAGCATACGTGTCGATGATTGTTGTATAGAGATAAATGTTGGGTGAGTTGAATTTATTGCAGAGGCGAGTAGTGTAAAAGCGGACGAGCTTGAAGTTGAAGGAGTGAGAGAGATTCAAAGATTGGTTGATTTTTTAGGTTTCTTGGCGCAAACAATTTGGGGGAGATTGGTTTGGACTGGAGAAAAACGAGAGTATACCATAAACAGTTATTTAGTTCTATTTTTTTTTTTTTTAAATTTGGTTTATGACGTCATTAAACGGTCACATGAGTGGCTCGTGCATAGCAACGCTAGTTTTTTACAGTAGGGGACTGAAGTTGCTAGTACATGGGACTAGTAGTGCACTGAAAAACGAATTTGGGACCAAAAGTGCAACAAGAAAAAAAAAATTGGGATCAATTCTGCCAGGGCTGGGACCAAAATAAAACAGGCCCGTAACCTGTGGGACCAAATTCGCAATTTTCTCATTATGAAATCTAAATAACTATAGTAAGAGAGTCAGAAGCGGAATATTATACAATTATGTTATAGAGCACCTATACATTTAAAAAAAAAAAGAGATTACGTTTCGAAAATAATAGAATAAAAAACTAATATATGAATTTTTAGATTATTGGAATACTTATATATCTGAATTTTGAAATATCAGAATTTTTAACACATACTCTTGATTTTAATAACACTATCGAAAATCGTAATTGTAATTATCTGCAATTATTTAATGAACTTATCTATTGAAAATAAATAAACATTGATTTCAAATCACAACTATGCGAAACAAGAAATACGGGTCATTAGTTGTAATAGTTATATCAACCTTATTCACTGAGAAAACAAAATAGAATATAAATATTATAATTTATTTTATATTCCCAAAACTCTGAGAATGACATTTGATAAAGCAGCTGAAAGAATGACACTTGACAAAGTTGTTTCTCTTTTAATATATAAACAATTACGGTAAAAAAACCTTAGCCTCCTTCTTCCCTCATCCTCCAGTTATAGGAATAGAAGGATGGAAGATTCTTTAACATGATATTGGTTATCTATTTTGATTTGTTTTGTCTTCTTTTTTTTCATCTCCTAAGGTTTGCCTTTGTGGATTTCTATGCGCCTTTGTGTGTATTTCCACGCCGTGTGCGGTCTCCGGTCTCTGGTCTTCTATGAATCTTTCGATTTTGAAGGTTGTTGTGATTGACAAGCGTCTGAGACGAAGTTTGATGGAGATTAATGATCTTGATTCATAGTCAAAGGTAGTTGTTCGTGCCTTTTTCCGATTCGTTGCTTGTTATGCATGCAGTCACGAGGCACGAATCAGATCTTACTGCTATTGAGCTTTTTGTGGATGATATTTAGCGTATTTTTTTTTTACGGATTATTTAATGTAATTGCTGATAAGCTTGCGTGATTTTTCTTTTCTTCAGCTGATCTGGTTATGTGGACCTGTCCTAATTATCCATATTGGGTTGACAATCTTATAACTGAAATTGATTAATGAGATTCTCGAAAAAAACAAAGAAAAAAAAAAAAGGACAGTAAATTAATTAGCAAAACAGAATTTGATAACAAAACCTCATAAATGTTATTTTCCTACTTGAGATTAATTAATAATTATATAGTAATTAATTAACTGCTTTTTGTTGTCATGCATATATAGGATGAATATTTAGGAGTTCAAATAGCTTCTAAACGTTTATTTACATTCCAAATCCATTACTATTTTGTCGGATATATATAGTTTATTTTACATATATAAGCATTTTCCTTGAATAAGAATTGGTTAATATGGTCATTTGTTAAAAACAATATTTGCATATACAATGCTACATTAACTATAAAAAATAATCAATTTCCACTTAAGTCTTTATTTATTTGTTTATTTGACTAGTCTAATCCCATTTTGATATCAAACAGATCTGCATTCTTATAAAGTACGAGCTTAATGAGAACGGAGAAGTAATTTAGAAACTTTAAAAAGGTTCGAGGAAGAATCCCTTCTTCCTCTTAAACTTATTAGTAAGGCATAATTACAATACAACACTTACAGGACTTATAGGACTTTTTCCTAACAGTCTATGGTATAATTGTTTCCCTAACAACAAGCCCAGCCGTCTGGTCCCCCAGATGGACTTAGATATGCAGAGTATCTTTTCTTACTGTACTTCTTGAATTCTCCCGAACTCCAGCAAGTTCTCCCACACTAGACAGACATTGATCTCCCGAAGAATGTCCAGACTACTAATGTTCCTATAGGGTATGAACAACAGTAGTCCTATTACAATCAATTAACGAAAGTTACATAGTACAGACTCAAAAGACTCAACAATTCTCTATGTCATCTCGCAATTCTTTATACTGCAATCTTCTAGCTCTTCAATCTCTTTATTCGGGGATTGGGTGTGATCGATGATATTTGGAGAAGCTTTTGACTTTCCTTGCTTGGCTAAACTGATGGAATTGAAATTCCAATGGAAATTTACCAAAAACCTTTGGAATATGGTGAATTTTCGTTGGAATTGAAATTCCAGCGATTTTTCTGTCGTTGGAAAAGTGAGCATTTGAATTTTAATTTTTTTTGTTCCAACAATTAAATTCCAATGAAAATATGATTTCAAGTGCATTATGCATGGATAGTGCACTAACTTAATACAAAAGGTTACATATTATATATATATATATATATATATATAAATAAAAATATATATACTTATTCTTCTTCTTCATAGTTTTTTTCGTTTCATATCATTTTTTGTGATATACCATGAATATCACATTACTTTTGAAAAAATATTGTTATCGTGCTACGTTAATTAACTTTGCCCTCCTTTACTTTGTGAATATCGATCTATTTTTAGGTACACCATAATGCAAATATATATTTTGTCAAGTTAGCTAAATTTAAATTTAAAACATTCTTAAACTAGATGTTGAACAAAGTGAAACAAAATTTTTGTATATGTAATAAATTGAACTACATCACTTACAGAAACTAAAAAAAAATAAACATCACATATATCAGAATCATAATTTTTTTTTTTTTTGCCATGATTTCTCATCTGCAGCTGGATGTTGTATTTCTTGAGAGCCAGCATAAGCTAAAAAGCCCTCATTTATTGTAGTATTAATCCCGAGGTTTAACGAGGTATCCACTACCCGAATTGATGGTGATGTCTCGTCCGTCCTAAAAAGATAGAGATAAATCTATTAAGCTTAAATTTTAATATGAAATATGCACAAATATATCAAATTTATCATTAAATTAATAAGTAAATGGTCGTAAAATCCACCTCTCTGGAAGTACAACCAGTTGGCCTACTCACTTTGTATTAGTGTTGCTCTTGATTTTAATGTTAGTTTTTCAGGTTAATTTATATTAGCTTAACTAAATGTTATCAAACTAATAATTTTATGTAGTGAACTTGTAATATTGTCTTGCAATCATCAATTGAAGTGCTATTTTTTTGTTTGAAATCATATATATAGAGAGCGCGCGCAATATATTGACTTTAAAAGATCATTTTTATAATTATAGCAATATATGTTATTTAACAAGTTAATATATAAATATATATTATATAAACACATGTATATATTGTATCGGACCAATTTTGACCCAGTGCCAAACATTCAAAGTGAGGATTGGGCCAGATCATTATTTTTGTAGCTCGAAGAAATTCAGCTCAATCTGAATCGACACGTGCCAATTCTATCATTTGACTCAAATTATGATACCCCGAATCTTTGAAATGCAATAAAATACATTCTTGCATCTTAAATATTTTTACCAATTTTAATTTTATTTTGAATTGCTAAGCTATTTGACTTGTGATATCATTTTTAGAAAATAAGTATCATCGTGATGTACCAGGTCGACTGCACTCCTAACACCAAAAAGATAAGAATTAAAAATTTATAATATAAAAACCTAAAATTAACATCGGGCATAAGAAATAAGAAACATATTTAATTCATAACATATTATATTTAGTAACATAACTAACTAAATTACATAATAAGAATATGTAGTAATAATATACTTAACATCTAATTTTTAGTAAATTTATAACATACGTGTGCATATATATATATATACACATAACCTAATACTAATAATATAATATAATTAAACTAATTTTAGTAAAAAAAATACATATACTAATTTTAGTATATACTAAATTTAGTAAATAAGTTAACCTATGTATTAGACTAAATGAATGGGAAACGTTAACATTAGATCTTAAATTTTGATAAGTCCCACATCGGATGAATTTTATAAAAGTTTTCATAATTTTGTGTATAAAAGGCGTTAAGACGTCTTGTTATTATAACTACAAGGAAATAGAAATAACATATATTATATATTGGATTTCCTTTAACTAGGAGGTCCTTATCAGTTTATTTTCGACAACGCTCGGGCCGGTGTTTTGGGAAGTTGTCGAATAGTATTAAAATCTTTTGAGGTATGTTTTCTTTAATAGTCTTCATTGTCATTTATAGTTTATATAAATTTAGGAATTTAATTATTTTCTTGATTTAAGTAGATTTATAGATTTAGCTATTTTCTTAAGATTGTATTAAATAGTTAATGTTTAAGATGCATGTTAGTTAGTATAAAATATTTATTAATGTAATTAATAATTTAAATTTAATAAAATAGTTAGGCCTTTTAATTTAGGACTATAATTTATTACGACTTGACTTATGTATTAGAAATTGTAAAAGATAGACATAATCCAAGGATATTGTACCACACTTAATCACTTTGAAAATACTAAACCCGATAAGTAATACTAATTAATTAAACAACATGTGCTAGGTGTAGTGCAGGTCGGGCCTAGGACATACACGACTCAACTATTTTAAAGCAAGCAAAACAAGGTGGGTGACTGGGCTATTTGTAAGTATATTATGCTACTGAACTTGTACTTTGATAAATATGTTTGCCTTCGGGCTTATTGATATGATACCTCTTAAGTCGTAAGATTGGCTTTTGAGTAGGGCTTGGGAGTCGTAAGATTGACCCCCTAGTCTAGCAATATGGCTTTTGAGTCGTAAGATGGGCTCCTAAGTCAAGGATGTGTTTATTATTGTGCACCTTCGTTAGTATAACTGCTTACAAAGTTCCCACTGAATTTATACTCATGCCCATAATTACAAATCTTCAGGTTAGTTGAGCGAGGTGGCGGGGCTGTTGCGGCAAAGGTCACCGGGTTCCTTTTCCTACCTGCAACTTTAAGATGTTTTTGCCTCTTCAATGTATACAAATAAGTTTACATGTCACTGAATCCGGGTGTTTTCATTTTCTAAGAAACTTTGGAACCTCTAGTGTAAATATGTTTTGGCAGTGTATTATTGTCAATAAAATTTCTACTTTTATCCGATAAATATTTCATGTCACGCTTTCGCACATTTTCTGATTTATTACTTAATCAAAAGGAAAGAAAAATTTAGTAGCACTTCAATCCTGAGTTAATGGGATTGGGGCGTTACAGAGTGGTATCAGAGCGGGTCTACTTTTCTGTATACTTGATTTATAAAATAAAACCAAGGAGAACCGTGACTTTGCCAACAGATCGACACTCGCTCCAAGGTATGTATATTTTACTATTAGTTTGTATGATTTGGAAATGTTTTATTACGAATTTACATTTCATAAAATAACATGATACTTGTGAGATGTCCTTGAAATTTTACCACCAATTAGGAAACCAAATTAGAGATTTTGATCCATATTTCTTCTTTATGATAGGATGGTTCGTAGAAGGCAAACGGCGAGAAAACAAGTAATATATAGACACAAAATACTTGCCGATAGAGATGTGCCGTCACCTGCAATATCTATTTACCAGGGGTCTAGGCAGGGAGCACATCAGAACATAGAAGAGTATATTATCATGTTACAGGGACGCCGTAGTAATGCCATATGCGAGGGACACTATATTAGCGACCAGGAGGCAGCAGTGCATCTAAGAGAAACTATCTTGCCATCCCTTAGACCCATCGCCCGTCGGATTTATGATAACATGCTTACGGTGGACTCTATTATTGGACCAGTTATTGATTATAAACGCTTTGGACTACGCCTGGCAGTAGCTGTCAAGAACCGACAAAGATGTCTCACTACTGCTGATCAAATGGAAAGAGAGGCTGAAAACCAGAAACAAAGGGCAGACCGATATAATGAAATTACAGCTAGCAAGCGTTTGGAGGTTGTTGCTAACGAACGTCTTGCAGGGCGTGCTAGAGAACTAGCAGAGTTCTATCGCGAATATGCAAGATTGCAGCGAGAAGAAGCAGGCATAATAGAGGAAGATGAGGAGGAAGAGGATCCTTCAGAGGAAAGTGAACCCAATGAGTCCATAGGGTCCAATCCTGGTGAGAGCATACCATCTAGGGGTCGACGTGTGCGTACCCCACCAGCAGAGAACCAGGCAGGCCCCAGTAATTGGTTCTGATATAGTTGGAAACCTAGAGGATGTACATATAGTAATAGTTGATAGCTTTTGTATAGTGATGCCTAAGTACATAACTAGACCGTAAATATCCTTTTGCTAATAGGAATGTATATAAGTCATCCTTTGATCACACTTATCTTTTTGCTCGTATAAGCATGATAAAGTAATAGACATTTTGTACGAGTTAGAGTATTAAAACCATTGTACTTATTGTATATATTAATGGATTTGTAAACCTAATATCTTCTATGTATATGATTTGTTTATAAATTATTCGGTATGTTAAACAAGGGTATATATGCATATAATTAAGTGTTATTTCTCCTTCTCCCAAAAGTATGGCAGCACGAGGAAGGCCACGTAAACATGTGCAAAATGAAAATGAGCCATTTGTCAAGCCAGCTGTTGAGAGGCAACCTCCACCTGCTGTTGAAGTACAAGGAGCGGATTTTGCACGGGAGTTCCTGAACTCTCTACAGGGACTCATACAACAAATACCAGCTAACCAAAATATATCAAATCCACAGAACGAGGATATCAATACTAATGTCATTATAGAGCAATTTCGTCATTTTTCACCACCAAGATTCAGAGGTAGCGAAGGACCTATGGTCGCTGAGGAATGGATTCTTGAGCTTGAAAGAATCTTTGACCATATGGAATCAACTGAAAATCAAAAAGTTTCGTTCGCAATATTCCAACTTGTGGAAGATGCTGGACACTGGTGGAAATCACACGAGCGAACAATGACGAATGAACAAAAGCAAAGTATGACCTGGAATGATTTTAAGAACATGATGATGGATCGTTACTTTCCACAGTCTATCCGTGACCAAAAGGAAATTGAGTTTGTCAATCTGAAGCAGGGAACCCTTCCAGTGATGGAGTATGAAAGACGTTTTAATCAATTATCTAAATATGCCCCACACTTGGTTGACACAGATGAAAGAAAGGCAAGACGTTTTGAGAGAGGTTTGCGTCCAGAAATCGGAGGGATCGTGTCGGGTTTAAAACTGCCTGCGTACCATGAAACGTTTGAACGAGCACATATTGTATCCTTTAGCCAGAACTTAGAATACAACCAGAAACCTCAAGAGCAACCCGGGAAAAGAAAATGGGATTTTAGAGATAGGAATAAGACTAACCACATTGTGAAGAGGGCAACCCCAAGGGGGGGACCAGGACCAAATGCAGTTCCGATATGTCCTAATTGCAATAAGAACCACTATGGAGAATGTTTGGTGGGAAAGAATGTTTGCTATAAGTGTCATCGACCAGGACATAGGTATTGGGAATGCACTAATACACAGATCAAGGTGCCACAAAATGTTAATACACCAGACAAGAAATCAGGGAAGGCACGTGTTTTTACTCTAACACAAGAAGAGTTAACGGAGGAGAATGAAACCATGGCAGGTATGCTACTTGTATTCGACCTTCCGGCATATATTTTGTTTGATACTGGTGCATCACATTCTTTTATATCCAAATATTTTAAAAGGAAATTAGGTCTGAAAGGTAATACAAATGGAGAAGAGTTGACGGTAAGTATTCCCTCAGGAGAAACTATTAGGACTAAGGATATTGTGACTGGTGTGAAGCTTTTGATAGGTAACCAAGAACTGGAAGCCGACCTATATGTATTAGAGATGAAATGTTTTGATGTTATTTTAGGTATAGATTGGTTGACAAAGAATAAAGTAACAATCCGATGCTTTGAGCGTGAAATAGATTTTGAAAGAACAATAGGATCCAAATTCACCTTCTACGGAGCCAAAACTAATACCAGACCGTGTATTGTGTCAGCGATGAAGGCTGTAAGAATGTTACGGAAAAAGGGAAGTGAAGGCTACCTTGTGAATGTCATGGAAAATGATACTGTTAAGGTTACACCTGCTGATATACCAACGGTGAGAGATTATGTGGACGTATTTCCAGATGAGTTGCCTGGAATACCTCCTGATCGACAGGTTGAATTCACAATAGATTTGGTGCCCGGAGCTGCGCCTATATCTAAAGCACCTTATCGAATGGCACCTAAGGAATTACAAGAATTAAAAATACAGCTTCAAGAGTTGCTGGACAAGAAGTTCATCAGGCCAAGTGTTTCTCCATGGGGAGCCCCTGTATTGTTTGTAAAGAAGAAAGACGGATCACTAAGAATGTGCATTGATTATCGGGAACTCAACCGCCTAACAATCAAGAATAAGTATCCCTTGCCCAGAATAGAGGATCTTTTTGACCAACTGAAGGGAGCTAGCGTGTTCTCAAAGATCGATCTCAGATCGGGCTACCACCAACTCAAGGTCAAAGAATGTGATATTTCTAAGACAGCCTTTAGAACACGATATGGTCATTATGAGTTCATAGTAATGCCTTTTGGATTGACAAATGCACCCGCAGTATTCATGGATTTGATGAATAGGGTATTCCATCCTTATCTGGACCAGTTTGTCATAGTCTTCATTGATGATATCCTAGTATACTCAAGAGATAAAGAACAACACGAGAAGCATCTTAGAACTATACTAGGTACCTTACGACAGGAGAAGCTTTATGCTAAATTTAGCAAATGTGAATTTTGGCTAGATCGAGTTGTTTTTCTAGGCCATATTATCACGGCTAATGGAATCGAAGTGGATCCAGCGAAGGTTGAAGCAGTAATAAATTGGAAAGCTCCGAAGAATATGAATGAGGTCCGAAGTTTTCTGGGTCTAGCTGGTTACTACAGAAGATTCATTCAAGATTTCTCAAAAATCGCTAGGCCTTTGACTCAATTAACAAAGAAGAGCAACCAGTTCCACTGGACTGACGAATGCGAAAACAACTTTCAAGAGCTCAAGCAGAGACTCGTAACCGCGCCAGTTCTAACTATCCCTGAAGGATCAGAAGGGTTTGTCATTTACACCGATGCCTCAAAGTTAGGATTAGGATGTGTTTTGATGCAGCATGGAAAAGTCGTCGCTTATGCCTCAAGACAATTGAAACCCCATGAGTTAAACTACCCTACGCATGACCTAGAACTAGCTGCTGTTGTTCATGCATTAAAGTCATATGGCAACTCTCCCAACACAACAAGAGCTATTATTAATAGAATTTGCTAAGTTGAATCTAGATTTTGTGAAGTCAGGCCATACTGGTGCTATGATCGCAGCATTAACCATACAACCTACTTTGAGAGATCGAATAAAGATAGCACAAAAGACTGACAAATTCCTTCTCAAGATGAAAGACCGGGTAATTGCAGGAACCATCAAGGGGTTCTTTGTAACACCAGATGGGACTTTAACATACAAAGGAAGATTATGTGTACCTAAAGATGATGACGTAAGAAAGGAAATTCTTGAAGAAGCTCATAATACCCCGTACACAGCTCATCCAGGAGGGACGAAAATATTCAAGGACCTAAAAAAGATCTATTGGTGGAGAAATATGAAACGATCAATAGGGCAATTTGTTGAAAGATGTTTAACGTGTCAACAAATTAAAGCAGAACACCAGCGGCCTTCAGGACTCTTACACCCTTTAGAGATTCTCGAATGGAAGTGGGAACACATAGCAATGGATTTTGTTACTGGACTGCCACGAACAACAAGAAGGAATAAGCAATTTGGGTGATCATTGACAGACTTACAAAGACAGCACACTTTATACCAGTAAGAATGACGCTTAACATGGATCAACTTGCTCAACGGTACGTAGACGAGATTGTTAGATTACACGGAGTACCAGTGACCATAGTTTCGGACAGAGATACTCGTTTCACCTCTAAATTCTGGAGAAGTCTACAAACGGCCCTTGGGACAAAGCTCAACTTCAGCACATCATATCATCCACAAACTGATGGACAGTCAGAAAGAACAATACAGACACTCGAAGATATGCTTAGAGCTTGTGTACTAGACTTTGGAGGAAGCTGGGAAACATATTTGCCACTAGTAGAATTTTCTTATAATAACAGTTACCAAGCTACCATAAAGATGGCACCGTATGAAGCACTCTATGGAAGGAAATGTAGATCGCCGATTTACTGGGATGAAGTTGGAGAACGAAAGATCTTAGGCCCTGAGATCATCGATAGAACCATTGGAGTAGTAACTAAGATTCGAGAAAGAATCAAGGCTGCCCAGGATCGACAAAAATCATATGCTGACTCGCGAAGGAAGGATCTACAATTCAATACCGGCGATAAGGTTTTTCTCAAAATGGCATCAATGAAAGGAGTAATACGCTTCGGGAAGAGAGGGAAGTTAAAACCGAGATATATTGGCCCATTTGAGATTCTAGATAGAATCGGAGACGTCGCCTATAAGTTAGCTCTACCGCCAGAACTCACCAATATCCATAACGTCTTTCATGTATCAGTACTTAGGAAGTATGTCCCAGATTCAAATCACGTTATTCATCATGACAATCTGGAGGTCAATAAAAATCTCACTTATGAGGAGAGCCCCATTGCTATCCTAGGAAGAAAAGTTCACATTTTGAGGAATAGAGAAATTCCCTTAGTAATAGTGCAGTGGAATAGACATGGAAAGGAAGAAGCTACTTGGGAACGAGAAGATGAGATCTTAGCAAAATATCCGAATATCCTAAACCAAGTAAGTACAATTTCGAGGACGAAATTTTTTAAAAGTAGGGGAGACTGTGATACCCCGAATCTTTGAAATGCAATAAAATACATTCTTGCATCTTAAATATTTTTACCAATTTTAATTTTATTTTGAATTGCAAAGCTATTTGACTTGTGATATCATTTTTAGAAAATAAGTATCATCGTGATGTACCAGGTCGACTGCACTCCTAACACCAAAAAGATAAGAATTAAAAATTTATAATATAAAAACCTAAAATTAACATCGGGCATAAGAAATAAGAAACATATTTAATTCATAACATATTATATTTAATAACATAACTAACTAAATTACATAATAAGAATATGTAGTAATAATATACTTAACATCTGATTTTTAGTAAATTTATAACATACGTGTGTATATATATATATACACACATAACCTAATACTAATAATATAATATAATTAAACTAATTTTAGTAAAAAAAATACATATACTAATTTTAGTATATACTAAATTTAGTAAATAAGTTAACCTATGTATTAGACTAAATGAATGGGAAACGTTAACATTATATCTTAAATTTTGATAAGTCCCACATCGGATGAATTTTATAAAAGTTTTCATAATTTTGTGTATAAAAGGCGTTAAGACGTCTTGTTATTATAACTACAAGGAAATAGAAATAACATATATTATATATTGGATTTCCTTTAACTAGGAGGTCCTTATCAATTTATTTTCGACAACGCTCGGGCCGGTGTTTTGGGAAGTTGTCGAATAGTATTAAAATCTTTTGAGGTATGTTTTCTTTAATAGTCTTTTTTTTTTATTGTCATTGTCATTTATAGTTTATATAAATTTAGGAATTTAATTATTTTCTTGATTTAAGTAGATTTATAGATTTAGCTATTTTCTTAAGATTGTATTAAATAGTTAATGTTTAAGATGCATGTTAGTTAGTATAAAATATTTATTAATGTAATTAATAATTTAAATTTAATAAAATAGTTAGGCCTTTTAATTTAGGACTATAATTTATTACGACTTGACTTATGTATTAGAAATTGTAAAAGATAGACATAATCCAAGGATATTGTACCACACTTAATCACTTTGAAAATACTAAACCCGATAAGTAATACTAATTAATTAAACAACATATGCTAGGTGTAGTGCAGGTCGGGCCTAGGACATACACGACTCAACTATTTTAAAGCAAGCAAAACAAGGTGGGTGACTGGGCTATTTGTAAGTATATTATGCTACTGAACTTGTACTTTGATAAATATGTTTGCCTTCGGGCTTATTGATATGATACCTCTTAAGTCGTAAGATTGGCTTTTGAGTAGGGCTTGGGAGTCGTAAGATTGGCCCCCTAGTCTAGCAATATGGCTTTTGAGTCGTAAGATGGGCTCCTAAGTCAAGGATGTGTTTATTATTGTGCACCTTCGTTAGTATAACTGCTTACAAAGTTCCCACTGAGTTTATACTCATGCCCATAATTACAAATCTTCAGGTTAGTTGAGCGAGGTGGCGGGGCTGTTGCGGCAAAGGTCACCGGGTTCCTTTTCCTACCCGCAACTTTAAGATGTTTTTGCCTTTTCAATGTATACAAATAAGTTTACATGTCACTGAATCCGGGTGTTTTCATTTTCTGAGAAACTTTGGAACCTTTAGTGTAAATATGTTTTGGCAGTGTATTATTGTCAATAAAATTTCTACTTTTATCCGATAAATATTTCATGTCACGCTTTCGCACATTTTCTGATTTATTACTTAATCAAAAGGAAAGAAAAATTTAGTAGCACTTCAATCCCGAGTTAATGAGATTGGGGCGTTACACAAATAAACCCGTCCGGCCAATCACACCTTAGAGGCTTCGTGTTTATGTCTTTATTATTATTGTATCTAAGGTATGGAGAGTGCCCTTTATTTAATTTATTAACCTAATTATAATTAAAATTTACAATTACTAACGCTAATTAATTACTCAACATATTGAAAGGGAGAATATTGAAGGTTTTATTTGTGCAACCATAAGATATAACAAAAAGAAAAAGAAAAAAAAAACTATAATCCATATAAATAAAGGATGAAATTTAAAGTTTTTACTTTTACTTTTTCAAATTTTGCATGGATAATGCATTTTCATAATTTCAAGTGCATTATGCATGGATAATGCACTAACTTAATACAAAAAAATAATATATATGTCATTATTTATTCTTCTTTTTTGAGTTTTTCTCAATATCCTTTTTGGTGTTATACCATAAATATTCCAGTATTTGTGTTTTTTTTTTTCTACATTATCGTAGTATATTAATTAACTTTGTTTTTAGGTACACCATATTTTATGAAGTGCAAATATATATTTTGTCAACTTATCTAAGTTTAAATTGAAACTATTCTCAAACTAGATAAAGAACAAATAAGTGAAACAATTTTTTTCATTTTTTATAGGTAATAAAATTGAACTACATCATTACAGAAACTCAACAAAAAATAAACATTACATAACTCAGAATCATAATTTAATTTTTCGTGATTCCTCATCTACAGATGCATGTTGGACTTCTTGAGAGTGGACACGAGTTAAATAGTCCCCACCTAAGCTAGTGGTAAGCCCGAGGTTTAACGAGGTATCCACTATCCTAATTGATGGTGAGTTTCCGTCCGTCCTAAAAAGATAGAGATAAATCCATTAAACTTAAATTTTAATATTAAATATGCACATATATCAAATTTATCGTAAAATAAGTAAATGATCGTAAAGTTTACCTCTCTTGAAGTACTACCGGTTCTATTATATCTGAAAGTGTAGCACCAGTAAACCCCCTAAATAGAGGATCATTATAAAGACTGGTAATATGATCCCCGAAAGTTGTAGGTGCAATTTCAGTAGGAGCTCCTATGATCGAGTATTCTTCGCTGTAGAATTGACCCATAAATGTGAAATCCCCTTTCACTTGTAAAAATCATCTTTATCAATGTGCATTGATAAAATAAAATAAAATAATTAATGTGAAAAGTTTTGAATTGAGTATTTGTGTAACTATTGTGCTTAAACGATTCCATAACATCTATATTTATTTAATTTTGAGAAAGTAATAATTGTACTTACGCAAATGTTGCATTGTTGCTCTCGTCATCATTTGAGTATATTTGAAATTCACGACGATGCTGCAAATTTAAAAGATTTTTGTTATTAAAAGTCAATACAAAAAATAAATGATGCAACAAAACAACATAGTAACCACGCTAATTATTGAACCTAAAATAGAATATAACTAATGTATATAAGTCACTTGTGTAATAGCATTTCATTGTATAATTATTAAACTTTTCACATAAAATGGTTGATCTCTTAATCTAAAATATGAATCCTAACACTTACGATACAAAACGCACAAGAAAGTAGAGGTGGCAATTTCAGCCATTTGACCCGTTTCAATTCGAAGGACCAACGCTATACATTTGGCTGGACCATTCCTAGAGAGCCTAGCTAGGGTGGAAAAGGTTGTCAGTCCTCCACGAACCGGCCTTGTTTATCCTATATTTTAAGTAGATTGGACCGTAAGAATCTTGGCACAAAGAATCATCAAGCCCCAATTGAGTCCATCGGGCAATCTCAACCTATTTTAGGAGATGGGCTGAACTCTCCAATTTCCAATCGAAGGAATTTCGGGCCGAGTAGGCACATATGACATTAGCAAGATGGACTTAGGAGGGCTTGGTCGGACAGATTGAATTACCACCTCTAAGCCCAGTACACCTCCCGAAAATAAACTAAGATTATGGGGTAGGCATGTTGCGTATCTGATCATTGGCCCGTCGGGTCGGACCTATTGCAACTTATATTTAGAAGGGAAGAAAGTACACGTACATTTACCGCACCATGATGCAATTGATGATTATGTAATCGCCATTGACGAGGTTCAACCACCTTACTACTTGGACATTTCATTTCGCCTATGCAATTGAAAGCTAAACCAATACAGTCTGCAAGAAAAAGAAAAAGAAAAAAAAAAGAAATTATACATATTTTCATACAAATATTACTTTTTTATTCATAAATTACTCATGTAGACACCAGGTAAATATTGTTCATTGGCAAATGAATAAAAAGTTGATAAATTTTTCCAAAGGGAGGAATTAAAAATAACATAACTCACTGTGAATAATGTAAAATGAGCGATATAAACAAATAAGAAAAATAAAAAAGGAGAAGAAATAGATATAACAAAATGAATAATTTAAAATGAGATATAAACAATAAAAAAAAAAAAAAAGGAAAAAAATGGAAAGAACCCATATATGTGGCTGAAAGAAAATTTATTAAGAAAGTCATTTCAAGTATAACAATTAACTTTTTATTTATAAAGCTTTTGTAAGAAAACGAAAATGACAATTTATTTTATTTAACCTGAAGTCTCAAAAAGAAAATCAAGTCAAGGCGAGTCGATATTGAGCTCAACGAGTTTCTATCGTGTCGAGCTCGAGTTTGACAAAAATGAACTCGAGTCGAGCTCAGGCCTCGAGTAATTTAGTCGAGCTTGAGTTCGAACCTGTCAGTACTCAACTTGACTCGACTTGTGTACACCCTAGATAAAAAGTGCTAGAAATGACAAAAGATAAGGTCAATGATGCAAAAACAATATATGTAGATAATTTTTGTATATATATCAAGATCGTAGAAATATCTAGGTGTTAGTTAGGAAGTAAACTGGAGTCTAATGACTAGTCGAAAACTAGTTGTTGGGCTAAATAGTGTATAGGCGTGGTTAGAGTGAGAGACATAAGAAAATAAATATAGGCGGTCAATAAAACTCTAACATTTAAATAGAAATTAATCATAGCTAGTCGGAAATTTTGAAACGGAAATATATACGTACCCAAGTGAAAACGATGACCACATATAAGTTTAGCTGTTCCTCTACTATTGTCATCAAGCACCAAATTCAAACAAATGCTGCATTCTGGAGCAGATGATCCATCAACTAGTGAAGCCATTTTTTTTATAAAAAAAATATTGTGAAGAAAAAATTAACTCAAACACGACAATTTTTTCTTTCTCAAACTTGAGTATGAAAAGCCTGATGAAAATTGTAGTTATGGTTGTGGAATACCTCTACATTTATAGGCAAAAAATTCATTTTTCGTCCATATTAGCATAAATTTGAATTCCATAAAAAAATAAATAAATATGGTAAGTGATTATTAATGAAATTCTATTTTTTTAATTGACCAGTTTATTATGAGGAATTAATGTTTTTTTTCCAATAGATTATCAGCAAAATTGGGTGATAAATTAAGTAACAATAATAGTATTTTCCTGTTGGATAATTAGAAATAATACATTGCTTACTTTAATTACATTAGTCATATAATATGATTTTTTTAAATCTGAATAGGATTGAAATTTACAGGAAATTTATGACAACATTCGTAACAAATTGATCAGCATGTGCTCACAATCCAATTAAAATCTATTAACTGGAAATTTTTAAAACTATACCAAGTTTCATGGAAGCCCAATCCCAATTATTCATTTGATTTTTAAACTATACCAAGTTTAATTTTCTGGATTCCAAATGAATTTTAGAATTTTAAAAATAACTTTCTAAATTTTATGTTAGTATTCTGAATTTTTTATATTTTTATAATATAAAATTATTTAGAATTTTTAATTATTGTATATTTTTAATAATTTTTTTAAATAAGATGGGCTACGTATGACCATTTTATTGGACATTTTGGCCTGTGGTAAGCACATGACTTATACATGCAGGAGATTGCAAAAGTGCAAAAAAACGTATAATACAGGTTGTGACCGGGTTAGTTTAGGTTGAAAAGTGCAAAATCGTGTATAGTACATGTTGTATTTTGGAATTAACCCTTATTATTATTACTATTGTTGTTGTTGTGATTATTGTTGTTGTTATATTGTCATTTTTTTATTATTATTATTATTTTTTTTTTTTTTTTTTTTTTTTTGGTGTGGCCACTGGAATTTTCGTGCTTATTGGGATGCGCTATCCAAAAAGTTTGACAATAATAAATCTTTATATTGTCGTGTAGCCTTCTATTCAAATTCTCGAGATATTGACTACAACCGGGTAGGGTTCCTATGATTCCATGTTAGGAAAGAAGAAGGAATAGGGATTGTCAAACGGCGGAAAGATGATGATCGCAAAGGGTACCCAATTCGGTAGTTATTTTGTACATACCTTGTCGCTTCGAAAATGTTAAGATATTAATCGTCTTGATTTTGGATCTGCCTTCTGAAAATTCTTTGCCGACCTCGTCTTTGTCTACCTGCCATCGCAAAGATTTTAATTTGGAAGAGATAAATGTTAGAAGTATTTTTATTTTTTCTCTTGTTTACCAACTCAAAAGTAGATCTTTAAATGAAATCATCAATATGAAATATCTCTAAAGTTTTGCAAACTGAAAAAATTAAAATTTCTATAAAATAATTTGAAGAAAGATGATTTTGGTACAAAATAAAAAAATAAAGAACTGTACATAAAGTAGAAATTGAAGAATGCAGTCAACACACCGTTGATTAAGCTATTTGAATTATATGACCAATGCAATTGATATAGGCCATTTTGAGCATATATTTTTTTCACTTGAAGCTAAATCTTCGTGAATTTGTGTCTAGTGATAGCATTATACAAACCCTATGTATTGCTGTATTACCGAGGAACGACGTCTCATTTATAGAAGAAATGTTTACTCGTATATGGCAATTACAGTAATTGTATGCATAGTATGGCAATTATAATGATTGTATTTATAATTCATCGATCGTATCATGCAAGATTTTGTAATAAATACAATTTGTTAAATAAAATCACGTCATTATATTTATATATGGATGATTATGAGTGATTATATATGTTTATCTTGTAGCATCATGTTAAAATTTATTTTCCTTAAAAAAAGAGTATCATATATGGGAGACTAATATGTCTTACTTATCTATCTATGAATGGTCTAATTTCTTCGACTATTAAAAAACAATAGGGGTATAATATAATTTAACTTATTATTAGTATTACACGCAATGAAGTATTAATATAACTTAAAAAAGTATTAATATAAAGTTTATTTTGAATTTTGTCTAGACTTGGATATCAACTAGCACTGTACCCGTGAAAATTTTCACGGGTCTACTAAATTTATTTTTTATCAATAGAAAAGTGAATAAGTTAATATATATATATATGTGTGTGTGTGTGTGTGTGTGTGTGTTTTTTTAATATTGAAGAGTTGTAAAAACTTATTTTTAATTATGAATTGAGAAAATTGCGGATTTGGTCCCACAGGTCACAGGCCTGTTTCATTTTAGTCCCAGCCCTGGCAGAAGTAACCAAAAAAAAAACATTGTTGCACTTTTGGTCCTTCCGTTACATTTTCTGTTAAATATTTTGCATTTTTGGTCCCATGCGAATTAGCATATTTAGTCGTATGTGTCGTATTACCTGTTTGGAGGGAAGAAGCTATTTTTTTAGGGAAAATTTGTCGTTTTAGAGCCAAATCCTATGGTTCCAAGCACGCAAAACAGCCATACAAAACCAAAGTAGCATTTCATTTGAATTCACACTCAAAACACAAAGGAAAAACACAGCAGTCTTCTTCTTCCAATCGGGATATATGTAATGGGCAGTGGGCAGTGGGCAGTAATGCAAGATTCTTTTTATTCAATGTGTCCTAATCGGTCCTAATGGGTGATGCTAACATTATACATGTAACTAGCAAAAAACCAAACCAAACTTGGCCTGGAGAATTAATTCAAAAAAAGAGTAATAGATTCAAACCCATAGCAAATATCTCAAACATAAATAGATTCAAATCTACATCTGAAACATATATCACAAGTCTTATCCCTTCCCCATCATTGTCTCCAAGCAACATGGGAGTAGGATAACTAGAAAGCTGACATAGATATCAGTTGAAAAATTTGTGTCGTGAGACTTCCTCTTAACTGCAACCACAGTAACTGCTGACTAATATCATGCATCGAACTAAAAACCATACAACAAGATCTCTAAAATTAATTGAAGAATGAGCTAAAAAACTTAGTATACATAATGTTGAAGATATAAGATTCAGTAGTAGTTAAAAAACATCTTTGCCATTATCGAATCTACTTCTTTTTCCACACACATTTGTACTTTATTTCTGAAAGCTTGCTTCGCAGAAGTCAAAAGATCATCAAATTGATAGTAGTCTAAAACTGTAAAATCAAGAGTTCAGAATTAACATAGTAAACGCTTCAATCACAATTACCTCGTGTAACACTAATAACTATGCCCCTCACTCCACAAACACAACTCTTCAATTCTAGTGAAGGTGTTCATATAATTGAAATTCAGCACTTCACTTAATTCTTCAAATATGGAAAACGATTGCCATAAACAAATAGAGAAAAACATGACATCCTCCTAATCATGCCAAAATAAAGAAATAAAGAAGTAAATGATCAATTATTCATGTTACTGCAAATCCTAATTATATTCTAATTAAAAGGAGAAATGTATATACTTCTTTTGCAAAATAATTGAAATGTATATACCTAGAAATCATCGCAGCCCAGGCTGTAGAAATTTATAGAATGTATGCAAAATACATATCAAGAGAAGTAAATGAAACAAGCAGAAGTAATGGCAACAATAATATCTTGTTTCATTGAATGAGCTTCATAAATGAAGAACTTAGAGTGCGGCCATAATCTTGTTACAAAATCAGCTGCAGATGTTTTGTGTTTATATACCACACTTGGCAGCAAAACCTAGCTGATTAATACTAAAGACAAAAGACATTAATGTGTGCTTATAAGAAGCAACACTAGGATAATACCTTTCCTAAGTTAGAATGCTTTATTACCAAATATGGTAATAAGCATTAACAGGTCTAGCTTGACCAGTCTAATCAAAAGGATTAATCAAAATACATGCATTAATGGCTTAATACAGGCTATAATCCAGCGTGCATTAAGGTGTCAATCCATGTAATCCATATTCCAACACTCCCCCCTCAAGCTGGATGTGTGGATGAACACAGTCCAAGCTTGGAAAGAATTCCAGCAAATGGTCCTGGAGGCAACTGTTTGGTGAAGATATCTGCCAATTGATCCTTGGATGATAATGACTGGAAGGTGAGAAATCCATCCTTGAATTGATTGCGCACAACATGACAGTCAATGTCCAAATGCTTTTTACGTTCATGGAAGACTGGGTTTTCAGCTATGTGGACAGCAGCTTGATTGTCACATCCAAGAAGTAATGGCTTTGGAACCTCAATCTGCAGGTCTGATGAAACATAGCGGTGGAAGCCATGGCCCTATATTCGGCCTCTGTTGAACTTCTAGAAACAGTAGTTTGTTTTTTAGATTTCCAGGAAATAAGGCATCTGCCCAGAAAGACACAATAACCAGTAACTGATTTCCTGGTGTCTTGACATGCACCCCAATCAGAATCACAGAAGGCTTGAATAGATAGTTCACCTGCTTTGGGATAGAAAAGACCAAAGTTGGAAGTGCCCTTTAGATATCTGAGCAGGTGTAAGGCAGCATTCCAGTGAGAGCTTCTAGGTGAGCTGACAAATTGACTTAACTGTTGTGTAGCAAATGTTAAGTCTGGCCTTGTGAGATTCAGATACAATAACCTTCCTATCAATCTTACGTAGGATTCAGTGTCTGCAAAAGGCAATCCATCTGAATTATTAAGCTTCTGGCCATAAGGAAGTGGTGTAGAGGTGGGCTTAGAGTTGTCCAATCCTACATCATTGATAATGTCCAGAATGTACTTTCTTTGGCAAAGAAAAGTACCTGTGTCATTCTTACTCAACTCCATGCCTAAAAAATAAGTAGCTTCTCCCAGGTCTTTGATGCTAAAGCTAGTATCCATGAACTGCTTTACAGCATATAAGAGATCAGGATTATTCCCAGTAATCAAAACATCATCAACATAGATTAATAAAACCAGAAAATCATCATCTCCAGTCAATGTGAACAAGCAATGGTCATGTGTAGATTGTGTGAAACCAAAATGAAGCAGTTTGGTGCATAATTCTGTATTCCACTGTCTAGAGGCTTGTTTAAGTCCATATAGACTTTTCTTAAGTCTACATACCTGTCCAGGACCAGCCTTGGTGTATCCATCAGGTAGTTGCAGGTATACTGAAAGCCATGTAAGAAGGCATTGTTGATGTCTATGTGATGCAATGGCCATCCTTTCATAGTGGCAAGTGCTATGAGATATCTCACGGTCACTGGCTTGGCAACTGGGGAGAAACTTTCCTCATAATCCTCTCCCAGAATTTGATTATACCCCTTAGCAACTAACCTTGCTTTATATCTTTCAACCAGACCATCTGGTTTGAGCTTGATCTTGTAAACCCATTTGCTACAAATGGGTTTCTTTCCTGCAGGCAAATCTGTTATCTCCCATGTATCATTAGCTTCCAGGGCATGAAGTTCCTGATCCATGGCCTCCCTCCATTCTGGATAAGTAACAGCTTCCCTGTAGTTCTTAGGTTCTGGCACAATCAGGTGATTGGCATGAAAAGCTGCATGAGATTGTGGATGCTTGAACATGGATGTTACAAAATCCTGCAGATGGGCTGGTTTTTGTATTTGTCTGGTACTCCTTCTGAGTGGTGTTGGGTCTGCATTCAGTTGATCTGCTCCTTCCCCGGATTCAGATGTTTGTCTGGTATGTCTTCTTGTTGGTGTTGGATCTGCATGAATTTGATCTCTTTGTGTTAGCCTGGCACTCCTTCTGAGTGGTGTTGGGCCTGCATGAGCCTCATCTGCTTCTCTCTCTGATTCAATTGACTCCTCTGATGGATCAGCTGTGCTAGATGGAATAGGTACAGCTAAAGGGTTTGAAATAGGTGCTGAAGAGCCTTCTTCATCATCCAAGAATGGTAGTGGTATTGGAGATGAGTCTGTCTTGTTTTCCAAATCAGGATCAGCATATGGATAAGTATTCTCAAGACAAATAAGATCCCTTGAAGTAATCACTTGCTTACTAGCAATGTGATAAACTCTGTAAGCCTTTTGGTGAGGGGCATATCCCAAGAAAATGCATTTCTTGGCTCTTTGATCAAATTTGTTCTTGTGTGGACTTGTATCAGTGGCATAAGCAAGACAACCAAAGGGCTTCATCATTGCATATGTTGGTATTCGTTGAAACATTACTGTGAATGGGACTTGCCAGTTTAAAACTCTTGTGGGTAATCTGTTTATGATGTGTGTTGCAGTGAAGATGGAGTATGGCCATAAGTAGTGTGGGATTGAAGACTCCTTCATCAAGGCTCTTGCCATCTCAAGTAAATGTCTGTGTTTTCTCTCCACTACTCCAATCTGTTGTGGAGTATAAACACAGCTTCTCTGGTGTATTATCCCCTGATCCTTGAGAAACTGCTGGCATTCTCCACTCAAAAACTCTGCTCCATTATCTGTTCTAACCATCTTCACTGTTTTCTCCAGTTGCCTTGTGATCATGTGGATGAATTCCTTAAGTGAGCTCACTGCTTGTTTCTTGCTTGCCATAAGATTCACCCAGGTCATCCTACTATAATCATCCACAATGGTAAGAAAGTAGGATATGTTGGTGATGCTGGGTTGACTATATGGTCCCCATATATCCACATGCAGAAGTTCTAGCACCCTGGTGGTGCTAATTGAACTGGTGGAAAAACTGAGCCTGGTCTGCTTTGAGATATGACAGATTTCACAATGCTTGTGTGTTTCCAGAACAGGTGGAGTGCACATATGCTCCAGGAAGTGTAGGTGCTGCATAGAAGTTGGTGATGCATGTCCTAGTCTTCTATGCCAAGTTTTGAACAGCTTGTTATAGTGTTCTGCATTAGCTGCATATGCTGCTAAAGCCTCTTCTGAGTATGCTGGCTTGGCAATATACAGCTTTCCAACCAGGTGTCCAGTGAGGATTATGCTTCCATCTCTTGCACTTTTGACAATGCAAGATTCATGATCAAACACAGCCTTTGCTCCTGTGTCCATTGTCAATTGGGATATGGACAACATGTTGCAAGTGAAACTTGGTACAAGAAATACCTCTGTCAGTGTGAGCTTGTCTGATAAGAAAACACTTCCACACTGCTCCACCTTTCTTTCTGTTCCATCTGGTAAAGTCACCATAGCTGGGTGCTGTACAGGTCTGAGGTTGCTCATCAGAGTTGGATCATTGCACATGTGCCTGCTGGCACCTGTGTCAATGATCCATGCACCATTATCCACTCCATCAATTAATGTGAAAGCAAAAAATGAGCTTCCAGCATGTGCATTGTTTGCATTCTTCACCCTTGAATTCTCTGTTTGCTGTTTCAGTTCTGATTGATTCAGAATTCTTGCCACTTCCCTTTGTACAATGGCTGATATATCTGGAGATCTGTTGTGACTTTCAGTGTAATGTTCATTTCCTGTCCCATCTTCTCCAGTTATATCAGCTAAGTGAGCATAATTTCCCTGGTTTCCCTTCCACCAATCTGGATATCCTTTCAACTGGAAGCAGTTTGAAATCACATGCCCATGGTTTCCACAATGGTCACAAAGTAGTTTTGCCTTTTCTTCCTTTGTTAATCTGATGTTGCCTCTTCCTTTGCCATTAGAGTGCCCTCATCTGCTATTTGAGCCAAAATGGGTTGGTCTGTTTGTTGAGCCTCTACCACCATTGTTGAATTTCACATTCATGGCTGAGCTATCCATCAACTCATTTCCAGATATATGCACATTTCTTTGTCTCTCAATTCTCAAGATCATTGAGTATGCTTTATCCACACTTGGAAGTGGATCCATCAGTAGGATTTGACTCCTAATGGGATCATATGACTCATTTAATCCCATTAGGAACTGAATCAACTTTCCAGACATGTCAAATTCCTCCCATCCTTTAGTAGCTCCACAAGAGCAGGCTCCACAGGTACATATTGGCAAAGATCTAAGCATAGACAGCTCATTCCATAGTTTATGCAAGTTGTTATAGTAAACAGCCATTGATTGGTTCCCCTGAGTCAAGTTGCATATCTCCTTCTGGACATGAAACAGTTGGGGCCCATTACTGTCTCCAAATCTGTTGGTTACTGTTTGACCGCACTGTCGAGTGCAGTCAAATAAGATGATTTTTTAACCTAACTATTCCTAACAGTAGCTAGAGCAAGTCAGGGTCGATCCCACAGAGAACAGGAATTAACTAAATAATTGTACTAACCAATTCTAAATAATTACTAATAATATAAATATAATAAGGGGGAGTTTTGATTTGACATAATTAACTAACGCAAAGAACTAAAGATGATTTAACTAGTGAATAAAAAGTATCCCGCCTTTAACCCAATATCCCCCTAGCCTGAATATTCATGTAACTAATGCAACTGCTTAACTAATTAGTTCTGAGACCCCTACTCCAAGAATTAACAGGTACGCTTAGCTAACCCTTGTTACCCCTTAAGTATAATTAATCCTAAGAACTTAGCAATTAATCCTATCCAATTAAGTAGCCCTAGGAGACGCTCGCTAGAACTATCGTAATTAGACGCATAGGGAATTAAGGCAACGGAGTAGGTACGGTGTTGTACTCACGAACGTGGTACAAGTGACCGCGACTTTATGTTATCCTAGCGAGTAACCACTTTTTGCTACTTTTGGGCACAAACGCATAATAATTACGGATTATGAATTCATGACCTAGCGACAGCTATATGCCTATTACTAGGGTGATCAGTCAACATAACAAACATATAAAAGATAGAGTAATCCAATAACACAAGTAATCTCAGAACATAATTAAATTAAGCAATTACTGAATTAATTACATAAATAAAAGTTTAGGGTTCAACATAGTCAAAGACGGGAAAATAAACGCTTAGCCGATCATAGCGATCGCTAAGAACAAACTAATAAAAGAAAACATAAAACTATAAAACCCGAATCGCCGAATCTTGAGTCTTCGTGTTCTTCAGAATTCCCAAATCCGAGCTCTTGAATCAATATAAAAGTTCTTTTCTTGATGTCTAGAGCCTTGAGATATTTATAGGAGTACATATCTAGGATACAGAGGGATAAAACCTAATTGGAATAGGAAAATAAGTCTAAAATTCGTTTTTGAGCTTGTGGGCCAAGTAATGGGCCGACACTGCATTCCTTTTCCAACTTCAAAGCTGTTTTTGAGGGTCTTATGATCATTTTTGGGTTTTTCTTCTTTCACGCAAAGTTGTAGCTCTTCGAATCAGCTTTCCAATGCCACCAATTTCACCTCAATCGGAGTTGTCGATCTCAAAATATGGCGAAAATACTAGAGGTGTGTCAATCTATCTCGGCCGAGAATGACTGTCTCGGCCGAGACTCTTCTACAGCCTGAAATCCGAGTTCTCTGACCTTCTAGCTCGGCCGAGACTTACTAGCTCGGCCGAGCTCAGTTTCCTGCAGCTTTTGGGGTAATTTTTCTTGGTTTTTAACTTGTGGGACTTGTTCTCAACATCCATTCTTAGTCGAGTTCGACTTTTTGGTCTAAATTTACCCAAATAACTTCAAAACAAGTCACAAACATCAAATTGCCCAATAATACAAATACGAGCAATACACGGTCAATTACGCATGCAAACGCCACTAAATAGACACTTAACTCGACCTATTATGCACGCATAAATACGTGTACCACTGTTTCCCACAGATCTCTTGCACTTTTGGCATAAAGAAATGTTTCTGATATTTCCTTAGACAAAGAGTTCAATAGCCATGCCCTAACCATACCATCCACTCTTTCCCACTGCTCTTTAAGTCTATTATCAGTGGGCATAGCAATGCTGCCATTTATGAACCCTATCTTGTTTTTAGCTAAGAGAGCAATTTGAACTGATTTACTCCATGGCAAATAGTTGCTTCCATTCAGCTTGGTAGATACTAGAGACATACCTGGGTGATCCGAGCCATGAAGGCTCAATGGATCATTATCAAGACAAATATTTGTTGCAGTTTGAGCTGTGGCAGATTCTGTGGTAGCCATGGCTCTTTCAGCTTCTTCAGATCTGAGTTGTGGCCACTCTCCTTGTGGTAAACGCCAAGCACTTCCGGTTGATGACATATATTTGGATCAACACTGCTCTGGTACCATGTAGAAATTTATAGAATGTATGCAAAATACATATCAAGAGAAGTAAATGAAACAAGCAGAAGTAATGGCAACAATAATATCTTGTTTCATTGAATGAGCTTCATAAATGAAGAACTCAGAGTGCGGCCATAATCTTGTTACAAAATCAGCTGCAGATGTTTTGTGTTTATATACCACACATGGCAGCAAAACCTAGCTGATTAATACTAAAGACAGAAGACATTAATGTGTGCTTATAAGAAGCAACACTAGGATAATACCTTTCCTAAGCTAGAATGCTTTATTACCAAATATGGTAATAAGCATTAACAGGTCTAGCTTGACCAGTCTAATCAAAAGGATTAATCAAAATACATGCATTAATGGCTTAATACAGGCTATAATCCAGCGTGCATTAAGGTGTCAATCCATGTAATCCATATTCCAACACAGGCCACCACATTTCAATCAAACATTTCATCGAACACCTTCCTTGCAAGACTAACATCAACACTATACCTCGAGTACACATCCACCGTAGTCATCTGCACAGTTGGGTATCCACCAAAACCCGATTTCACTATATGTGCTTGCACCAATCCAACCCTATATTCCTCACAACATCCAACCACGATTTCAAAATACTTGAGAAAATGAAATGATTTGGCTTCGATCGATTTTCACAAACCATATCACGATGGAGAAGCACATCTGATTCGTGGTCAGGAAGCATACGCGTCGATGATTGTTGTATAGAGATAAATGTTGGGTGAGTTGAATTTATTGCAGAGGCGAGTAGTGCAAAAACGGACGACCTTGAAGGTGAAGGAGTGAGAGAGATTCAAAGATTGGTTGATTTTTTAGGGTTCTTGGCGCAAACAATTTGGGGGAGATTGCTTTGAACTGGAGAAAAACGAGAGTATACCATAAACAATTATTTAGTTCTGTTTTTTTTTTTTTTTTTTAATTTGGTTTATGACGTTATTAAATGGTCACATGAGTGGCTCGTGCATAGCAACACTAGTTTTTTACGGTAGGGGACTGAAGTTGCTAGTACATGGGACTAGTGGTGCAATGAAAAACGAATTTGGGATCACAAGTGCAACAAAAAAAAAAGGGTGGGATCATTTCTGTCAGGGCTGGGACCAAAATAAAACAGTCTCGTGACCTGTGGGACCAAATTCGCAATTTTCTCATTATGAAATCTAAATAACTATAGTAAGAGAGTCAGAAGCGGAATATTATACAGTTATGTTATAGAGCACCTATACATTTTTAAAGAAAAAAGGAGATCACGTTTCGGAAATAATAGAATAAAAAACTAATATATGAATTTTTAGATTATTGGAATATTTATATATCTGAATTTTGAAATATCAGAATTTGAAAACACATACTCTTGATTTTAATAACACTATTAAAACTCGTAATTGTAATTATCTGCAATTATTTAATGAACTTGTCTATTGAAAATAAATAAACATTGATTTTAAATCACAACTATGCGAAACAAGAAATATGGGTCATTAGTTGTAATAGTTATATCAACCTTATTCACTGGAAAAACAAAATAGAATATAAATATTATAATTTATTTTATGTTCCCAAAACTCTGAGAATGACATTTGATAAAGCAGTTGAAAGAATGACACTTGACAAAGTTGTTTCTCTTTTAATATATAAACGATAACGGAATAAAAACCTTAGCCTCCTTCTTCCCTCATCCTCTAGTTATAGGAATAGGAGGATGGAAGATTCTTTAACATGATATTTGTTATCTATTTTGATTTGCTTTGTCTTTTTTTATTTTTTCATCTCCTAAGGTTTGCCTTTGTGGATTTCTATGCGCCTTTGTGTGTATTTCCATGCCGTGCGCGGTCTCCGATCTCTAGTCTTCTATGAATCTTTCGATTTTGAAGGTTGTTGTGATTGACAAGCGTCTGAGACGAAGTTTGATGGAGATTAATGATCTTGATTCATAGTCAAAGGTAGTTGTTCGTGCCTTTTTCCGATTCGTTGCTTGTTATGCATGCAGTCACGAGGCACGAATCAGGTCTTACTGCTATTAGACTTCTTGTGGATGATATTTAGCGTATATTTTTTTTACGGATTATTTAATGTAATTGCTGATAAGCTTGCGTGATTCTTCTTTTCTTCAGCTGATCTGGTTATGTGGACCTATCCTAATTTTCCATATTGGGTTGACAGTCTTATAACTGAAATTGATTAATGAGATTCTCGAAAAAAACAAAGAAAAAAAAGGCAGTAAATTAATTAGCAAAACAGAATTTGATAACAAAACCTCGTAAATGTTATTTTCCTACTTGAGATTAATTAATAATTAAAATGTGCCACATTATAAAATATATGTTGAATATCAATTTTATATTGATTATTTTTAATATTAGGAATTGGATAAATAAAATTCCCAAGTTAAATAGTCAATTTAATTGGTGATTTACTGTATATTTTATTGACCAATGGAAAGCCACCACATGTCAAGATGATGCAGATATTACTAAATTAAATTAAATTAATTTAGTAATTATCCAAGAAGATGAGGATAAACATCAAGTCATGATGGACCAATCAGAATGCTCCATGTGTCAAGTTGTTGTAGTAATTATTAAATTAAATACAATTAATTTAATAATTATCTTATGGATAATGATATTATGAAGGACCAATCATATCGCTCCGTTCAGACTCAAACCCATTAGGGTTTTCTCCATCCTACCACTCTAAATAGGGCCTCATTCTCCACCAAAATCACAACAACACAAGTGAAGAAGTGAAGACACAAGTTCAGAGCTTCAAGAAGTTGGAAGAACTCCAAGAAATCCAGAAGACTTAAAACACTTGAAGATTTGAAGACGTTCTTGAAGATTCGCGAAGACATTCTTCAAGATTCGAAGACGTTCTTCGTCAAAATCATCAAGAAGCAGCGTTCAATCCAGAATCAAGTCGTTCGGCCTTCGGACAACGTTATTGAAGAACAACTCAAGCGGCGGAGAAGATCAAGAAGAAGATTTCACTCTAAATAATCAAATTCAAAGAAGATATTCGAAGAGAAGAATCAGAGGATTGAAGAATAGATATTGTAACCCACAAAGTTCTACAAAGTTCTTCATTTAATCCAGTTGGAATTAATTTGTACAAGTATTTTGTGTTTGTTAATTTAAAACGCAAAATTTGTTGTTATAAAAATTTGGCACGCCCAGTGGGACATCTCTACCTCTCATCTCTTCTCCTCAACCAACAACTGAAGATAGTGTTATGGCGCCTCATAAGATCACGCTGACGAAGATCGCTGCAACAAACTCTCCAACTACAAATGTCAATATCATCACAAGAAGCATGTCCAAGACACTACAATCACAATCGTCATCTCTTGAAGTTGTTGAGAAGGATCCGAAGTAGCTCACCGCTAACACTGCAGAAGAGGAGGACGACTCTGCATGCTCTACTCCTCGCTCTTCCTCAAGTTCAGAAGTAGCACAGATCATGACAACGAACGTTTCAACTCTTGAAGAACAACTTGCAAGTCTAACTGAAGCCATTGAAGGACTTACAAAACATATCCAAGAGCAGGACTCGAAGATTGAAAACCTGAGGAGCAAGATTGACAACTGCGTTACAAGTCATGCTCAGGGGAAAGAACCAACTGAAAATCAAGGCGACGTTGAAACGTCTGCAAAACGTGATGTCATTGACAAGGAAACGTCTCTAGAAGAGATTCAAGTATCTGTTGATGGTATGATTCCCGTTGACCAACTCAAGAAGATCATCATGGGGACTATCAAAGACAAATTCGAGGGGAGCTCGAAGTCTTCTTTCACATTCACCAAGCCATATACTCAACGAATCGACAACTTGAAGATGCCAATGGGTTATCAGCCACCCAAGTTCAAACAATTCGATGGAAAAGGCAACCCTAAATAGCATATCGCCCACTTCATTGAGACATGCAATGATGCCGGAACTTATGGTGATCACTTGGTGAAATAATTTGTTCGATCTCTGAAGGGCAATGCATTTGATTGGTACACCGACTTGGATGCAAACTCCATTGAAAGTTGGGATCAATTAGAACAACAGTTCCTCAATCGTTTCTATAGTACTCGAAGAACCGTCAGCATGATTGAGTTGACCAGCACGCGGCAATGGAAAGAGGAGGCCGTAGTTGACTACATCAACCGATGGAGGAATCTGAGCCTCAATTGCAAAGATCGTTTGTCAGAAGCTTCCGCGATTATGATAATGCACTAACTTAATACAAAAAGTAATATATATATATATATATATATATATATATATATATATATATATATATTTACTTATTCTTCTCCTTCATAGTTTTTTTCTTTTCATATCATTTTTTGTGATATACCATGAATATCACATTATTTTTGAAAAAATATTGTTATCGTGCTACATTAATTAACTTTGCCCTCCTTTACTTTGTGAATATCGATCTGTTTTTAGGTACACCATAATGCAATTGTATATTTTGTCAAGTTACCTAAATTTAAATTTAAAATATTCTTAAACTAGATGTTGAACAAAGTGAAACAACATTTTTGTATATGTAATAAATTGAACTACATCACTTACAGAAACTAAAAAAAAATAAACATCACATATATCAAAATCATAATTTGTTTTTTCATGATTTCTCATCTGCAGCGGGACTAGGGATGGCAATGGGGCAGGTCGGGGCGGGTACTTGAATACCCATGCCCGCCCCATCCTTCAAACGGGGCGGGGCGGGACGACCCACTGCGGGTCACAGATCGGGGCAGGTCGACCCATTATTTTTTAAAAATAATTAAAATTTAGTTAATATAATTTAAAATAAATGTTGACTTAATACATTCTATACAAATATTATTTCAAAGAGTCATCGTAAACTATAAAAAATTATTAAATGCTTAAAGTACGTTTATTATCCTATTTTGTAATATTTATTTATGTGTCTAAACTTAATTAATAATTTTTACGTTTGTTATTGACCGCACTGTCGGGTGCAGTCAAATAAGATGATTTATTTTCTAACTATTCCTAACAGTAGCTAGAGCAAGTCAGGGTCGATCCCACAGAGAACAGGAATTAACTAAATAATCGTACTAACCAATTCTATATAAATACTAATAATATGACTATAATAAGGGGGGGAGTTTTGATTAGAGTTAATTACTAATGCAAATAGCTAAAGACAAATTAACTAGTGAATAAAAAGTATCCCGCCTTTAACCCAGTATCCCCCTAGCCTGAATATTCATGTAACTAATGCAACTACTTAACTAATTAGTTCTGAGACCCCTACTCCAAGAATTAACAGGTACGCTTAGCTAACCCTTGTTACCCCTTAAGTATAATTAATCCTAAGAACTTAGCAATTAATCCTATCCAATTAAGTAGCCCTAGGAGACGCTCGCTAGAACTATCGTAACTAGACGCATAGGGAATTAAGGCAACGGAGTAGGTACGGTGTTGTACTCACGAACGTGGTACAAGTGACCGCGACTTTGTGTTATCCTAGCGAGTAACCACTTTTTGCTACTTTTGGGCACAAACGCATAACAATTACGGATTATGAATTTATGACCTAGCGACAGCTATATGCCTATTACTAGGGTGATCAGTCCACATAACAAACATATAAAAGATAGAGTAATCCAATAACACAATGTAATCTCAGAACATAATTAAATTAAGCAATTACCGAATTAATTACATAAACAACAATCTAGGGTTCAACATAGTTAAAGACGGGAAAATAAAGCTTAGCCGATCATAGCGATCGCTAAGAACAAACTAATAAAAGAAAACATAAAACTATAAAACCCGAATCGCCGAATCTTGAGTCTTCTCGGTCTTCAGAATTTCCAAGTCCGCGCTCTCGAATCAATGTAAAAGTCTTCCCTTGATGTCTAGAGCCTTGAGATATTTATAGGAGTACATCTCTAGGATAAAGAGGGATAAAACCTAATTGGAATAGGAAAATAAGTCTAAAAAACGTTTTTGAGCTTGTGGGCCAAGTAATGGGCCGACACTGCATTCCTTTTCCAACTTCAAAGCTGTTTTTGAGGGTCTTATGGCCATTTTTGGGTTTTTCTTCTTTCACACAAAGTTGTAGCTCTTCGAATCAGCTTTCCAACGCCACCAAGTGCGCCTAAATCGGAGTTGTAGATCTCAAGATATAGCCGAAATACTAGAGGTGTGTCAATCTGTCTCGGCCGAGAATGAATGTCTCGGCCGAGACTCTTCTACAACCTGAAATCCGACTTCTCTGCACTAACTTAATACAAAAAGTAATATATATATATATATATATATATATATAAATATATTTACTTATTCTTCTCCTTCATAGTTTTTTTCTGTTCATATCATTTTTTGTGATATACCATGATTATCACATTATTTTTGAAAAAATATTGTTATCGTACTACGTTAATTAACTTTGCCCTCCTTTACTTTGTGAATATCGATCTGTTTTTAGGTACACCATAATGCAACTGTATATTTTGTCAAGTTACCTAAATTTAAATTTAAAATATTCTTAAACTAGATGTTGAACAAAGTGAAACAACATTTTTGTATATGTAATAAATTGAACTACATCACTTACAGAAACTAAAAATAAATAAACATCACATATATCAAAATCATAATTTATTTTTTCATGATTTCTCATCTGCAGCGGGACGTTCTATTTCTTGAGAGCCAACATAAGCTAAAAAGCCCTCATTTATTGTAGTAGTAATCCCGAGGTTTAACGAGGTATCCACTACCCCAATTGATGATGATGTCTGGTCCGTCCTAAAAAGATAGAGATAAATCTATTAAGCTTAAATTTTAATATGAAATATGCACAAATATATCAAATTTATCATTAAATTAATAAGTAAATGGTCGTAAAATTCACCTCTCTGGAAGTACAACCAGTTCTATTATGTCTGAGAATATAGCACCGGTGAACCCCCTAAAGAGAGAGTCGTCATAAATGCTTGTAGTGTTGTCCCTAGAAGCTGGAGGTACAACTGCAAGAAGCGCGAGTGTAAGTGTGGGTGAGTATTCTTCGCCATTGAATTGTCGACGATGTTATCTCATATACTCATCGTCCGCCCTGATAAGATACAGATAATCAACCATTAAACTTTGGTTTTTTTTTTTTTTTTTTTATGTGAAAGATGTGCATATATCAAATTTGTGTTATATAAATACGTGGTTGTAAAACTCACTGCTCTTGAAGTACTACTGGTTCTATTATATCTGGAAGTATTACACCAGTAAACCCCCTAAACAGAGGGTCGTCACAAAGACTTGCAATGTGATCTCCGAGAGTTGGAGGTACAACTTCATTAGGAGCTCCTATAGTCGAGTATTCTTCACCATCAAATTAACCCCTATTAAATGTGAAATAACTATAGATGAGGAGATTCTAGTTTTTTTTCATTATAAAATCATCTTTATTTTGTTTTCATCAGTAAAATCCTTTTATATTGATAGTGTCATTGATGTGCAATAAAACACAATAAGAAGGTTTAAAATTTTGAGCTTCTGTGCAACTAGTGTGCATATTATTTTTCACAACATCTTTATTTATTTATTTGAGTAGATTTAAAATTCACGACGATGCTGCAAAATTACAAGATTTTTCGTATTAAAAATTAATAAAAATAAAAGTTTGCAACATAACAACATAAGCTATAAGCCTTGCTTATAATAATTATAATGTTGGAATAACATATTTTCAATTTATATATAGTAGCCATGCTGATTATTGAACCTAGAATACAATATAACTAATGCATATAAGTCATTGGTGTAATAGCATTTAATGGTATGATAATTATTAAATCCTCATAAGAATCCTGGCACAAAGAATCACCAGGTCCTTATTGGGCCTATAAGGCAATCTCAACGTATTTAAGGAGATGGACTGGACTCTTCAATTTTCAGCCGATGGAATTTCAGACCGAGTAATCACATATGGCATTAGCTGGACCGGCCAGGTCGGATTGTCACCTCTTAGCCCAGACGATTGAATATCTTTGCAGTGTGTTTTTGTGAATATCACGCTCCAAACTTCCAAGCACTCTCCGGTGTGCTCACGACCTGCACTGCAATACTCGGTGCGTGGGCACCTTCTTGGATATTGTAATCGTGTGTGTGTTAGTATGAGGAAGAATTGAATATGTATCCGATATATATAATATATCATAATATTCTTTCTCCCCATGTAACATATACAGATAAGTATAGAAAATCTGGATATCTCCATCTTCTATAATATCATAATATTATAATCCAAATTTAACTGCAGTAATAAATTATAATCCTTATTATTCATTCTAGTTCATATTGAGTCACCGAAGAAACCTGGTTGGACCCAATTAAATTAAGCTCCAATACATTAAATATGACCCCGTCAACTCTTAACTTATCATATTAATTTATTAATCATATTTCATTCCACTAAAAGAATATAATTGCACTCTTAATTTAATCGATATTATAGAAGCAATTTATCAATAAATATTATCCTCTGGTTGATTAATCCAATAGATCATCAACTAATGAAGCCATTTTTCTTATAAATAATTATTGTTGAAGAAAAAACTAACTCAAATACAACACAATTTTTTTTCTTTTTTTCTTTTTTTTTTTCTAACTTGAGTATCAAGCCTAATGAAAATTGTAGGTTTGGTTGTGGAATGCCTCTACATTTGTAGGCATGGATTTCATTTTTCTTCCATATTAGCATAATTTGAATTCCATTAGGTTGTGTTTGGAGGATTTCAAATGAACGGATTTAGAATAAATGAATTTCAAATTCACTCAAGATAGAATATATTTGAAATTCACCAAAATCCTTCAAAAAATAGCTTGAAATAATTTTTAAATTCATGGCAATTCAAATAACAACAACAAATTTAAAACTATGAATTGAAAATCCATCATCAAATCCTTCCATTCAAATGCAACCTTAATGAATTCAGTAAATATGGCAAGTGATTATTAATGAAATTCTATTTTTTAGTTGACTAGGACAATAACGAGGAATTAATTTTTTTTTCCAATATATTATCAACAAAATTTGGTGATAAATTAAGTAACATTAATAGTATTTTCCTGCTGGATAATTTGGAATATTACATTGCTTGCTTTAATTACATCAGTCATCTATAGAGTTTATTTCGAATCGAAATACCTTCGTTTTTTTAGTTATCATTTTAGCTTATTTACTTTGTTTATAAACTGTTGTTATTTTAACTTTTTCCACTTTTTTCAATACTTATCCTATAATCATGATGGAAAGTGGTTTACAATAATGAGGAAATGAGGAGAAAATCAAGTAATTTGGGGGGAGAGAGAAAATATAATTGAGAGTTTAATTGTCTATTCTCAATGTTCCTTAATTTTTTATTAAAAGTTAAAATGATAACTAAAAGAACGTAGTAAGAAATTACAGAAAATTTATGACAATATCTGTAACAAATTGATTAACAATTAAAATCTATTAACTGAAGAATAAATAGTATTTTCATGTTTAAAGATTGGCCTAATTAATAAATTAATTAACGTTGTATAGTTTTGGGCTTATTTTTCCTTTACTTTCAGTATACTACATCGATTTATATCATTAGACAATGATAAATGAAATTATGAGCTGTCTAATTGTTAAGTTAATTAATAAATATATATTTTACAGAAAACAAGAATACAGTCTATCTTTTTAGGATATACTTATATACAAAAACTTGTGTGAGATCGTTATACAATGTAACGGCTATGTGACGAGAAAAAATATTTTACTTTTTGTATTAAAAATATCATTTTTATTTGTAAAAGTATCACTGTATCACTTTTTCTGGACTAATAAGTATCACATTTTATGGCCTATGATTGATTGGATTGGGCCGAGGTTTTTAGTTGATTGTCCGGCATCGCCCCATGACTTTCACCTCACTAGCTCGTTCTGACAGCTCTATCAATAAGAGAGGTTGGTGTCCGAACGAAATAAGCAGACGCCTAAGCAGCGTAAAGATCGAGCGACAAACTTACCATGATAAGTGGAATAGACAATAATAGGACATATTACATTTTTCTGGCAATTAAACATTTATGATTTACGTCTAAATATAATAATAGCGAATTCAGGTTACATAATTGCATAATTATTTTTTTCCTGATGGGGATTTTGGAATTGTGTGATATATATATTCACGTTCATACTAGTCAAATACACAACTTTTTTCCTTTTCTGGTCAATTTTGAAGATGATAGGCGTTTATTGGAAATTATAACAACAATTAAGATTATTATTTATAATTATTATGTGTTAGCAAATCGATTTATAATTTGACGATAAAAATTTTATTATTACGAAGGAAGATACGGACCCTGCCTGACGATTTAGGTGGTTGGACCATAGAAATCGTAGTTCAAAACATTATCGGGCCTACTAAGTCTGACCAAATGGGTGATGTATCGGCAGGTCTAGTAAGCCCGCCTATTAATATTAATGTATTTTAGAGGGATGAGTCGGATTAAATTCACCATTTTTCAATTCAACAAATTTCGAGCGGTCCAACCTCATTTAATATATAGCTATAACCTCGTGGGCTCGGGCCGGGCGTGTGACTGGAACTGTCTCCTATATCATATATAACCTCGCAGGCTTGGGTCGGTCGTGTGACCAGACCTGCGACCTATATCATTTCAACTGTATTCTATATAGATTAATTTTTTTTTCAAATTGTTTATGAGGAGTGTTTTAAAATGTGGGTGTTTTTTTAATACAACTTTTAATTGGGATAGAATAAGTGGAATTGAATCCTGATCGATTAATTGAATTATAGACTGCTCTATCATTCATGGTACCCAAATAAATAATGTATTATGAGGCCGTAATAAAATAGAAAATAGAAACAACTTAGTTAATTATATAAAGCAAATATTCTTTTGAATTGCAATATAAAAGGCATTTTACCATATTTATTGAATATTCCATTTTTCGAAATTTTGTCCCTTTGGATTCTTTGGTAGTTCAAAATCTATGAAAGAAAAATATTAGTACAAAATTTGACTATACCATTTTCTGAACAATGGCATGCATGTTAGAGAACATTCTCGTAGCATTATTATTATTATTATTATTATTATTATTATTATTATTATTATTATTATTATTATTATTATTATCCAACTACATGCTGGTGTATTCATTTGAATTGCACGTATATAAGAAAAGAAGGAAAGTAATTTATAATAAGACTCATCACTGAAATCTTTTATCTCTGAGTCGTAATTAAATAAGAAAAATTTAAATCAAATTATGTATTAAAAAAAATGAGACTAATGAAAATAAGAATTTATTATGATTTGAACCCGGACGTGTGTATGGAAAATAAGAAAAGTAACTAATTATTAAACTCGATATTAGGGGTAAGCAAAATTTGGTTTAAACTGAATTAATAGTTCGATCCAAACTGAAATCATCAATTTGTATCGATTTTTTTAAAATTTGGTTCAAGTTTTTGTTTTAGTGTTTAGGAATTTCGGATAATTCGGTTCGGATCGATTTAGGATTTTTTTAATCAAAATAACCGAAACCAATTCAAAATTTATAATGTTTTATTTTTTATATTAAATATATATATATAGATATAGATATATGAAATTTCATTTTTCTTTTATTTTCTGATATATATATATATGTATTTATATATATATTAGACTTAAAAGGTAAATAGTTTAATTTTTATCTTGAGCTTTTGTTATGAAAGTGTAAAGTTTAAATATTGTGGTTGATGGATTTATGTAGAAATTGACTATTTATATAAGTTTTTCTTTTAGTAAAGAAGGGAGAAAAAATCTTGAGAGAATTATTTTGGATCAACCGAATACCAAACCAATCGAACCGAAATTCGGTTCGATTGAAATTTGATTTTTGAAATATTGGTTCAGTTTTTTGTTTACCTTTTTTAAGTCGATTTAATTTTCGATTTCTCTAAATAATTTTGATTCAGTTATCAAATCGAATTTTGCTCATCCTTATTCGATACTGAGTCTGCTATTTTTAAGTCGCAACCAAAGAAATCTAATCAAATCATTTATTAGTAAAATTAGACTAAGAATATTTAATATTGAGTGCATATATATAGAGAAAAACATGAATTTTTTTGTTATAAAACTCAATAGTGAAGTATCTTGTCTCTAGTAACAATATTTTTATGCTAAAAATTTTTATAACAATATTTTTATGCTAAATTTTTTTAAGTAATGTAATTTCTGAACCAATTAAATAAGAATACCATTTATTAAAAAAATTACCTTTCACACTTTACTTTTGCACATAATATATACAGTTTTACTACAAATATATATACATACATCTTTGCAGAAAAATAAATGCAGAAAATGAACTCAAGTTGGAATTGAAAGAAATGAAAGTTAACTATTTATATCCAATCATATTTCTTAACCAAATTTTTATCCGCTCCGCTCTTTGAAAAATAGATGCCGTCACTTTTTGCTACCCAAAAATGTGATTCAGAGCCCCTTGATGGAAATCTTGATTTATAAACATCGAATCTTCTTTGTTTTGATCCCCACCATAAGTGACAAGAGAATAAAGTATTGTAAAAATAATTATCGCAGAATAACCACATGAAATAATCATTAATTGCGACTGTGCGATATCCAAGATCATCATTTCCCGAAAAACAATGTACACGTAATGCAGCTGATCTTGGAGGAAGCTTATTATAGACCCAAACATCTTGTTCGTCCGTCAAGGTACATCCATGAGCAAGTGAGCGGAGCATGACGAATAATAAACAAAAATATGCTAGGAAAATTTTCCTAGACACGTATGCCATTGTTAAAAAAAATGAACTTGTAATACTTTGTACTAATATTCTCATTTTGTAGTGTTTCAACTTTCATTAAATATAGTAAAACACCATTAATCTTGCAATTCTTAAGATTTGCCTTATATCATCAACCCAATTAGTAATTAGGTGATAATAATTTCGTAATTTTCTCTTTCTACCTTTACATTTATGTAATCCCAAATTAATTAAATCTATCATTTTTATATATTATTAAGTCCAAATAGATATTTACTTCCTCGGTTTACAAATAAGTCAATTTAGACTTTCAAGTGGAATTTAATTAATTACAAAATGGACAATAACACCCTTCCATTTTTCTATCTATCAAACTTTTATTATCATAAATCTCTCTATTTTTTCTCCATACCTTATTTATTTAATATTATAAGATTGTATGAAAATTTCCTTAAATTTAGCTAAAGATAATATTGAAAAAACACGAAAAAAAGTCTAGAATGGTACTCTTTTATGAAAAAATATTTTTTTTATTAAATAATATTTTTTGTAAATGGAGGAAGTATAATTTTTCTTTGATTATGAACAGATTCTTGCTAATCTAGAGGACATATTTGTGGATGAACACTAGCATGCCCTCCGTCCAAGTCTAAATACTAATCGATTTACATAAAATTAGTCTATTTTCAAAAAAATATATAATTATATATATATATATATTATCTCCATTTTTTTAGATGTTCTTTTAACTTTTGTGCTATGTTTATAATTAGATGTTCATTTAGCTTTTTTCATAATTTTTCCAATACTACCTATTTGATTATTCCTAAAATATCTTCAATTATACAACGACAAATTTAATTAACTATCGTGTTCACAAAACCATTAAAAGAATAAGTGTCTTTTTTTGTATTTACAGGAATAAGTGAAGTCGGCAAATTTAATTAACTAACGTGTTCACAAAACCATTAAAAATTTGTGAAAGCCGTCCGACTTTCACAATTTTTTTTTTCTTTTTTTAAATGAAAACGCCTCTTCCAGGGGCGACTTCAAATTTATTTTTTTAATTAAAGAAAACGCCTCTCCTAGAGGCGACTTTAGTTTAGGTATTATTATTATTATTATTATTATTATTATTATTATTATTATTATTATTATTATTATTATTATTATTATTATTATTATTATTATTATTATTGAAGTCGCCTCTGGCAAAGGCATTTTCATTAAAAAAAAAAAAAATTGTAAAAATCGCCCCTGGCAGGTGCAACTTTGAACAATGCTCTGCAATTTTTTGTGAAGTCATCTGTGGCACAAGCGATTTCACTTATTCCTGTAAATACACAAAAAAAGACACTTATTATTTTAATATTTTTGTGAACAGTACGGTAGTTAATTAAATTTGGCTTATACAACCTACCATATAATTAGATAACAATGGTAAGGAAATGTGGAGAAAATTAAGGGATTCGAGGGGAGAGAAAAATCTAAAGAGGGGCTTATTTGTCCGTTCTCTCTATCCCTTAATTTTCTTATCCAAATCTAAAAGAACATCTAAAAAAAAAGAAAGTGTTATATATATATATATATTAAAAATTTCTATAAACTCCTTATGTTCCCTTCCATTTCACAATACTAAATTTAAAAATTATATTTATTAAAATCTCCACCCTTCATTTAAACAATTAATTTGCCAACTAATAATAATAAGGCTCCTATATATTTTTGGCAAAACATTTAAAAAATTCAGTAGTTTACTTTCATTCCATATGCAAGTTAATTTAATTATGCAAGGGATGTTTCTTTTTCTTAATTTTTTTTTCCTAATCTAAGAATAAAGAAAAAATCCTCCCCTTCCCCATGGTGACTCGAATCCAGGACCAAAGACCTAGGTAGTAAATGCTCTGCCACTTGAGTTATCCAAATTCGTCATGCAAGGAATGTTTTCTTCTGAATATTTTTAGTAGATAATCTATACTATATAATATAACAAAATCCGCCAAAAATAGTAATATCAATATTTTCCCGCCCAAAACAACACTGCTAATTCTGGAAAACTTCAATATTACCTGCATTAATTGGTTAAGCCTTATATATGATATAATTGGCTGCATTAATTGATATTACCTTATATATGTTAAAACATTCAAACCATTTAATTCCAAAATTGCATTTAAAGTTGGTAATAAGTTACAATTGATTTACACAAATCTCGCAACATAACCTTTTCAACTCAAACTCAAGGCAGTATATCATATTATAATTTCCAAAGATTGTGATTGATAAGTATTCATATTCTTTGGCTCAGTAATGAAGCCCAATTGATTTTTCTCCAGGAATGTGTTTTTCTCCAGGAACCATTGTATTTCAATTTGTGTAGTTTTGAGTGTCAGAGTTTAATAATAAACCTCTCGGTAGTAAAAAATGAATCCTCAAAAATATCATAAGTTGCTAAGAACAAAACAATTAAAATATAACTGAATGTTTCTTACTCATGAATTCTTGAACTCTTCCTTGAATCCCTTGCTTGACACTCCAAATTATGACAGAAGATGTATAAAAAATTATCTTTAGGTCCCCCTTTATAGTTGGAGAATTAAAATATGAGTTGAAGGAAGAAAATCCTCAAAAAAATTAGGACAAAACGCATGTAAGACTCGACTCATATCGCATGGGCCGTGTAATGGGCTGGGTGACCCAAAGCTGCATTCTTCTCCAACTTCAATGTCGTCATATTTGGAAGTCTTATGGTTAGAATTTGGAAACAACTATCTATACTTAATATAATAACAAAATCCACTGAAATTAGTAACTTTGAAGTTTTCCCGCCCAAAATCTATTACCAATTATGAAAATCACAATTTTTGGTATATAAAATTCAACTCAATATAAAACATAATTATTGGCAATAACTTGTAATATATTAGCCTAAATAAATATGATGAAGCTATTTCGGCTGATTTTGTCTGGGCTGAAAAAAAAATATTTTCTTAAAATTATTTTCTTTTTATAAATTTATTGACTATTATTCGTGAAAAATTATTTATGAAGACGGTAAATAATTTTTAACATTACAAATATATCCTCTGTCAACCGCACATTGCAATTCCAACCCCAATCATCAACATGACTTCTATGGAAGGATGCTAGAGATATTCTTATATTAAGAAAAATAAATATCCATTCTAATATATATTTTAGTCTTTAATACTTTTCACTGCACTATTTTTCCATTAACATATAATTTTTCATATCTTATTATTTATTGATTGTAATATTTTATTATATTAAAATTATATAAAAATATAAAAAAAATATTAATTTATTCATTTACACTTACAAACCGTGCATCGCACGGGGATACTACTAGTTGACCTAATAACCTAAATTTTCATTTTTTTTTCCTTTTCTAATTGTGTACTTCCCCACACCTAAATATTGTTTGACTTTTAAAATAGGTAAATTTTATGAAAAAAGATATAACATATTTTGATAATTTTAGCTATTTTACAAATTGATAAGAGTATCATCACTACAAAGATTGGATTTATTATCCCTACTTTCACCTTTTCTTTCTTTTTTCTTTTTTCTTTTTATAAAGGAGATTTTTTGTAACAACTAACAATTTTCTTTTGGTAGATAGTTTTTTAGTCTATTAAATTCCATTTTTATTTAAGAATATTATTTTTGGTTATTTGATTTGGTCCTTTCTTTTAAGTCTTGATAAATTGGTTTTTTAACTTTTAAATTTTGATAAATTGGACATCATCTGTTGTAGGCTGGTACATAACCAGCTTGTCAAATTTCAAAAGTTAAAGGATTAAATTGTCGAATTTCAAATGTTATAGAATTATAACCAAAATTTCGCAAGTGGAATATCAAATTGATGATGAATAACTTCATACTCCCTTCTATCTATAAAATGAGTATTGTTTGATAAATGTATATTTTTTTTATTTTTTATCGATTAAAATAAAGGATAATTCTTCGAAACCATCAATTCTCACTTGTAAGGATTCATTTTTTTTTTGGGAAAATTGATAAAAATGTCATTTAACTTTTGCGTAATTAAAAAATTACTATGTAACTTAGGCCATTTAAAAAATTACCCTGTAACTTACAAAATGTTGATAAAAATGCCCCGCTACCGACAATCGCCTGTAACCTAGCAGGTAACCTGTTGAGGTGGCGTGGGTCTGCTGATGTGGTCCAGATTTTTGTACACGTGGTTAATGACGTGGATAAGTTAAATAGAGGTTTAAAAATTAATAGGCCACATCACTCTCCTATTTAAGAGGCAAACACATTATTTTCTCTCTCCCCCCTCCCCCAATTTGTTCATCTCTCTCATGCCCTAATTCTACAGCAGTAATTTCGCAAGGCTCCATTGCTAAGAGTCCAAGAAGATTTCAGGTCGCGGTGACCCTTTTCCGTCTTCTCCGTCGGACATGTCTTTCTCGAACACATCACCGGCGGGCTTCTTGGTTTGTGACTGCGGTTTGAGGCCTGTTCTCCAAACATCCAATAAAGAGGAATCGTTTGGCCACAGATTTTATGGGTGTCGTAATTGGAAGGTTAGTTTAGTTGAAATAGTAACTGGTATAAAAATTTGTTTACATTGTACGAAATTAAGTTTGATTTGTCAATGTAAAACCGATTTGGGATTCTAATTGTTGTTTTATGCTGTTAAACCCTTCAATGGCAGAGGGGTGGTTGCTTATTTTTTGAGTGGGTCGACGTTCCCAACAATGTTGGGTCTAGTTCAGGAGCTGTTGTTTTGCACGCCGAATTGATGGCACTGTCGGGTAGGCTTGATGCTATGCAACAAAAACTGGATAAAATTAGCAGAAAAATCAAGCTTGTGAAGCTTATTTCGACAGTCACTTGGGTTCTTTTGTTGGCCCTGCTGATCAGTTGCTGGAAAAAATTCTGAGCAGCTTGGAAAATGTGTAGCTGCCATGTTTAGAGTAATTAAGTGGTTCATTTGCAATCTTCTGAGTTATATAAGAGCTTATTTTAAGTGGTTGTGATGTAATCTGTTTGTTTAGTCTTGTATTGTATTTGCTTGTTAATGTAAAAGTGTAATTGCTATGTAATTGGAAAATGTATTTGCTATGTGTCCGCCTCGACCGAGTCAGGATAGCCCTCGACCGAGTTAGCTCAACTCGACCGAGGCAAAATTCCCCTCGACCGAGTTGAAGTTTCTGGCCAAATTCACGTTTTGCTCTTCATTTCTCACTCGACCGAGTTTCTAAACGACTCGACCGAGTCAGACTTTCTTCATTAACCACGTGTACAAAAATCTGGACCACATCAGCAGACCCACGCCACCTCAACAGGTTACCTGCTGGGTTACAGGCGATTGCCCGTAGCGGGACATTTTTATCAACATTTTGTAAGTTACAGGGTAATTTTGTAAATGGCCTAAGTTACAGGGTAATTTTTTAATTACGCAAAAGTTAAAGGGCATTTTTATCAATTTTCCCTTTTTTTTTCTATTTGATATATTTAACCACATCAGCTTATCTGTAAAATTAAATTTTACTTCTTTTGACTTTGCCTAATAAAAAATTTAAAAAACAAAAAATAAAAATAATTTATTCTACAATATTTAAACATAATAATAAAAAGAAAAAAACATATAAATCTATATATATATTCTAAATTCATTTAAAATTCAGAAATTTGTATGTGAGTTTGGTGTTTATCTCGCTGTCACATCATTTCATTAATATCTAATATCAATTTCATTAGATTATGTCCTAGGAGTTTGATTATTTATTTTGATTTTGTTTTATTATGTTTTGTTTTTTTTTTGTTTGTCTATCTTCTCCTCAATCTTTTTTTTGTGAGATTTCTCCTTGCCTTTATGCGTCCTCAAGTTTGTCTATATGAAATTTCTTCTTGTCTTTGTTTTAAGATGGATCTTCCTGTCTTGAGATATGCTTATGATGTGGCAACAGTCGACCAATAACATAATGACAACTCAGCCGCTACATGTGGACTTAATGTGATAATGGTGTGGAAGCTCAGGCCATGGACATGTCAAACGGTTAGATTAGTTAGTTAATCCACATCAGCATTAGGTAGTTATCATCAAGATTGTAAAATTCATTAGATGCTAGTTAGGCCGTGGATGGGACCTATGCAGAGCTAATTGGGGCATAGTAGTGGCGAACCAGGGAGAACTCGAGAAATAAACATAGGCGGTCAACGAGCGCCCAATACTTACGCGGAAATTAATTGGAGTTAGTCGGGAATTTTTGCAGCGGAGGTTATCGTAGCTTGCTATCTAGAATATTCTATGACGTAGTATATATATATGTAACGACTGGGATTGTTTGTACGTGATTCTTCATATCTAAAAACAGTTATTTTCCTCTCTCAACTATTAGTAATTCTCGATTCCATCTAATGTGCGCAACAAAATAATTAATCGATAATTATAATCATGATCTATAATTGAATTAAACATTGAGTAATAATCACCCAATAATTAGAACAACTTGTTCCGCAAGAATTGCATGATTAAATTCACCACTGCAGGTATCCATGCGTATGCCGTCAGATGCAAGAACTATCCTTTGTACAATTGATGCAAGAACTATCCTTGGTACAATTGTTCAATAAGCAATTGCTAGGAAATCATTTATTCTACGGTGCCTCTGTAATTTTTATCTGATAAAAAACTTAATTCTTTACTATTGAGTATGTCTATATAATAACATATAACCCTAGCTTTATGGGTTTAATATTCATGTCTGCTTAATTAATTAATTAGTCTAACTTATTAATTAATAAAGCTCAATTATCCTAATCTACTCCACATCTTTCATCAACATGGTTTCTAGAGCCATGGCAACTCGATTTCTGTAGAACTATCATCCTTCTCTTCTCTTATCCCCTTTCTGTTTCGATTGATTGATCCTTACGCATCCAAATGAAGTAATCAGGATTAAGAATCTGACTCGTGTCATAAATTACAAACTCAAGTGGTTATTTTTCGATTCAAGGAGAATTTTATCTAAAGCATGTGCATTTACCGTGATAAAACCTATAATCGCTAGTAGTGGTAATTATCCGGATCCAAACGAAGAGATAGTGGATTCAGGTGGGCCAATTGAATTGAAGCCATAGGAGCAGCTGGAGCTACTGCTGCACAGGTCAGATTAGCTGGAACAGCTGGATTCTGGGCGGAAGAAGCAGGATCCATCTCAAAATCAAAGAGAACTGATTGATCGGAGACAAGTAATCGGAGAAGAAGTAAGATTGATCGCCAAAAAAAAAAAAAAATGCAAAGATGATCGGTTAGGCAACTCACCATCAAATTGGATCGAAACAACTATGCGTACTGGCGAAATCAAATTCTAGCTACAAACATTGCGCATGGAATGGATGCATTATTGCTTGGACATGACCCAGCCCAACCTCGAGGGCCAGTCCACCCCAATCAACTTCTTTTGTTTTTTCCAATCTAACGATGTGAATTTCCAATCCAGAAAGATTCATAAAAGAGAAGAACTTTTATAATCTATTAGGTCCAAGAAATTTAAGGCGTTAACAATCCGTAGTAGCAGAAGTTAAGTTTTTTTTTTTGCTAATTCATACAACTTAAAAGGAAAAAAAGTAAAGACATCTATTGTGAGTCTATGACATAAAACAAGATCAAGAAAATATCCATATTAATGGAATTATGCAACTTCAATATGCTGTAATTTATTAAATTGCAATAATTCATTTAACAAGAAAATCAAGAAACAAACCCATCAACATTCGGTCTGGTATTATAATACAAAAAGAAAACTTGAGGTCCAACCTACTGAAATCTTGAATAGTCTGGGTGGGGACTGAGGGTTCGGGAATTAAAAAAAATAGAGGTTGGGTCGGCCTGCGGCCCATGGGTTATGACGTGCCTAAATCATGGGTTACGTCGGGTTGATGGGCCGAGCCTGGTGGGCCCAAAAACCCCTTGGGCCAATACTTTTAGAGCACAACCCATCTAAATTGTCGGGCTGATTTTATCGGTTCTAATCACTCCTATAATTGAACATGCCGAATTTTTTTATTAAGCTAAACATCTGTATTTTAAATTACACAATATTGAGCAACACATAAGCACCACATGTTTTTTTGAGGTATAAGACATGACATATGCATTTATTACAACATAGATAGGTGCGAGCAAGAATAAACCAACATATATTTTAACCACAGAAACAAATGCTCTATTCTCACTTGGTGTATATTTACAAATCACTTGGTATATATCTCTTGCGTTATATGAATAAAACCCATATATTTTAACCACAAAACAAATGCTCTATTCTCACTTTAATTTTTCTTTTCTTTTCTAATCCACATTAAGCAACATCATAATTACATATGGGGAATCGACGAATCGCACCAAATTTATACTCTCTCTGTTTTATAAAATGAATCACGTTTAAAAAATTATATAATTTTTTAATTAATTTGATGAAAATACAACTCTGCTAAAATCACTGGCATAAAATTACACGACTTATTTTATTTTAAATTTAACTTATTTAATTATCTCTAGTTAATCTATAACTGAATTAAGCTTTTAATTAAATTAGTAAAATTAGACAACAAAACGCTTATTTGGGCCTTATTCTTATCAAATTGCATTCCTCAAGCGGTCAAGCCCATACAAGCCATGCTAAAAAGAAGCCCATAGAATTTGTCAAGAAGAAGCCCATAAAATTGGGACGGACATAATCGTAAATTAAAGAGAGTCCATGTCTAAGTAGGTAATTTAGCATCCCTGAAACCCTCGTCTATAGTATATATATTCTGTATCTCCTCATAATTTGACCTCTCTTGCTCTCTAGCGACTCACTCCCTGCCTATTTGTTTTGGAGTAGAGAGCTAAATTATTAATCATGTTGGTCTATCAGGATTTGATTACAGGTATTAATTTTTTCCAGTTCGCTTTTTTATAATTTCCGATTTGCTTACTCGTTGATGATTATGCGCAGATCTATTTCTGAAATTTATATGTTTTATGAAGTGTATTTGAATTCTTAGTCTTAGTTCTGGTTGATTGTGTGTTTGGTTGCTAGATCTATCGCTTTTGAGGAAATTAGTTGAATGTTATGTTGTGTGAGGCTTTGAATTCTGTTGTTTTGATTTATTTATTTTTTGTTTATTTGTTTGTGCTTTTTGGATTGTTTGTAGTTCATCATTCTGCTCCGATTAAAAATCTGATCTTGGAATTCTGATTGGGTTTAGGGCTTTGTTGTGTAGCTGGATGCTTTGTTGTTAGGTTGGGATTTGCAGTAATTTGTATATAAATAACTCTGTTTCTTAGCATCTGTCCTGTGGTTAATTGTGATTTATTCACTATTTTATCTCCATTAATGATTTTGAAGCTTTGAAGATTGACAAGTTCCTCTGTAATTTTTGGATTTACGGTGCAGGTTTAGGTTTATAGGTTTGCTAATTAGATATAGATTGTTTTGATTTTTTTTCAGTTATTATTTTTGGATGGTATACAGTTCATCGTTTAGCTCCAATTCAAAATCTGATATTGAAATATTCTGATTGGTTTTAGACCTTTGCAACGTAGCTTAATTTGTAAGGTTTGGATTTGGCATAATTTATAATATGAATAATGTTGTTGCTTGATATCATTATAGTTTAATTCTTGGATAATTGTTATTTACTGATTTGTTTTTAAGCTTTGAAGATTGAACATGTTCCTCTTTAATTTCTTAATTTAAACTAAACTTTAGCAATGATTGGTTTCGTTAATAAGCTTTGAAGATTGACAAGTTCCCTCTAATTTCTAAATTTAGGCTAAAGGTTTAGCAATGAATGGGTTCGTTAATTGTGTTAATGATTGGGTTTGTTAACTGCATGATTGTATTTGTAGGTGATGAGCTTCTCTCCGACTCTTTTCCGTACAAGGAAATTGAGAATGGAGTTCTTTGGGAGGTTGAGGGCAAGGTCAGATTCCTACGCTGTACCTTTTAGTTCTAGAGTAGATTAGAGACTGTATCGTTCTACTATGTTTTATTTTGAAGATCTTATACTGCTTTTGTGTTGTGCGCATCACAGTGGGTAGTTAAGGGAGCACTCGATGTAGACATTGGGGCGAACCCTTCTGCCGAAGGTGGTGAGGATGAAGGTGTTGATGACCAAGCTGTTAAGGTGGTCGATATTGTGGACACATTCAGACTGCAGGTTTGTTGTGTGTGTTTTGTATACACTATCTCTGTTCGTAGTTTTTATTTCTTTGTCTTAACACATAGATTTTATAGGAGCAACCTCCTTTTGACAAGAAGCAGTTCATTGGTTATATGAAGAAGTATATTAAGTTGTTGACCCCTAAGCTCGAAGGAGAGAAGCAAGATGAGTTCAAGAAGGGCATCGAGGGCGCAACGAAGTATTTGATTTCTAAAATCAAAGATCTTCAATTGTAAGAACCAAATTCCTAGTCCTTTCTCCGATTAATTTCAATTACCTCCTTCTGCATCGCTTTAGATTTAGAGGATGTTTGCAAATGCTTAAATTAAGTACTTTTGGGCTTTTAGCTTAAAATAAGCTGAAAAGAGCTTGGTCATCAGCACCTTCGTCCTAATTAAGTTGATTTAGGCTAAAAGCTGCAATCTAAAAATTATTGCTTTTTCAGAATCACATATTTTAATCACTTCTCCAAAAGCAGAAATAATTGCAAACACCCCCTTAGATGTATGCTGACAATAGCTTATCTTCATTGCAAGGATGGGTTTTGGGGTGGGAGTAGGGGGCGGTTAACCCCATTTGTCTTTTTTTTTATTTTGAGTTTTATACGTAACAATTGTCTTCTATTTCCTATTTGGACCTGTAGGTGGCAGTTAGTGCTAGTTGGCATTTTAACTTTTGAGCTTATACGAAACAATTTTCTTGTATGTTCTGTTTAAGAGGTGTTTTTTGTTGCTTTGCTTTTAGAGAAGTGATTAAATTTGGGGATTGTGGAGAGAATCACTTTTAAATAGAAGTAGACAGTATTTGAGGTAAAAGTGATTTTGACCAAATTTGAGAAGAAGTTAAAGGCTGAGTTGGGAAAAACAAGAGCTGTTTGCTGCTTTTGTCATAAAGCTGCTTTTTTAAGCATAATTTCCAATTAGCGAACACCAAATATAGCTTTTGCAAAGCTGAAAAGCAGGGGTCTTTAAGCAATGAAAAACACCATCCACCTCCCAATTCCTGAATTATTGATCTGTCCATGAGACCTTCCCACCCCTGATTTCTGAATTATTGGTCCGTCCATGCTTATATGATCATATCCGATGTATGTGTTATAATTTATTGATTGTAACATTGTTCTATTTTATTTTTTAGTTTCGTTGGGGAGAGCATGCACGATGACAGTACTCTGGTCTTCGCCTACTACAAGGATGGTGCAGCTGACCCGACATTCTTGTACTTCGGACATGGTTTGAAGGAAATCAAGTGCTGAGTCGCTGGAGAAACTTTACGGTGCTTTCGTAGCCGTAGATTCTTATGTTGTTCTAATATGAACTTCTTGCTACTTTGGAATATATGCTTGATTCCCTTTAAAGGTGTGGATAGTGGTCTTAATTTGCATTGCTTTTGTTTATGCTTTATGGAGCCTCTAGCTGCACTTTATAGTTGATTATGCTGTAAAAAGCAGTGATGCAGAACTCAGGCCTAGGCGTCGGCGCCTAGTCGCTAGTTGGCCACTGGCCGACCTGAGTTCCTGGTAATCGGCTGTAGTAGGTGTTTAGGCATTAGTCGCTGCCTAGGTGCCAAGTCGAGCCAGGTGGTTTGCATTTTCTTTATTTTCAGCATGGGAAACGACGTCGTTCTACTTGTAAATTAGATTAAGTTACATTTTATTCAAACTTGATAAATGAGAGACAGAATTGCAGAACCAAATCTCACTTTATTCAACTTGGTATTTTTATCTTTTGAAAGTTACTTTTAAATCTAATATGCAAATGTCTTCTAGATAAGAGATGGCGCAATGGGTACAGTTATGGAAATGACAAAATCGAATTTATGAATTTGTAAGCCAAACAAATTTGTAGACGGAGATGTGTTGACAGTATAGAGTAAAAAAATAAAAAGTCTGATCAACTAATTGGCGGCTAGTCAGTGCTTTAGACGCTAGGCGATTCAAATTTGTTTGACTAGCGATTGATGACTTCTGCACATTTGTGAAAAGAGAGGTGGTTCATTTTGATTTTTTTTTTCCCACTTTTTGCAAAAAGATTTGGTCAGCTTTGATTACTCATGTTTTAAGCCTTAGGTTTCTATTGATTGTTTAAGTATCTTTTATTCTTTTTCCTTTCCTAATTTCTTCTCCTACCGTCTGTGGCCCAGTGACTTCTGCAATATACTCGCACGTCGTATTACCAATTAGATAGAGTAAAATCAATCATAGCCTCGTCTGAACATTTCATGTGAGTTTTATTGGGATTCTATAGCATGTACGTTCACTTGATTATGGAGTTCAAATAGTTGTAATTGAGTCTAGCATCGGTTATATTTTAGGTAATTGTATCCTTTGTTTTGTTGTATATGTATGATCTAGAGTTTCCCTTATTTGGTAATACTAGTTCTTTATCCGTGCAAAATGCACGGATGGTGAGTTTTTTATTATTGTTTTAAAGCGTAACATTGATATTTTTAATCATGTCAACTATAGTCATTATAAAAAGAGGTTTGCATATATATTTTATTGAACGAATAATTTTGATTTACATTATTATGTCTTAACTTGAGACACATTTGTATTCTCATGTTCGCAAATAAGATAAAATTATAGTAGGGTGAACGATATACTGTCTTTAACCCTTTGTTATAACAAGAACAATTTATTTGAACGCTCCTCTGAGAACAACTGTATTCACCCAAAAAGATCGATAGGAATTATGTAATTCACTTAGTTGCATGACATCTTTGAGGATTTTATCCAAACTTTAAATGCAATATCTATGAAGTATGAGAGCTTAATCCCAAACAAATATATATTTAAATGTAGAAAAAGTTATATTGATCCGATATCAGCGTTGAAAAAATTGATTGAATTTAAAGAAAATAAGATACTGAGTAATTTCCAAAAAAATGAAATTGTTGATAGATTCATTTTGCAAAACTAATCAAGTAACATTGAACAATTATAAAATTTCAAACATGTTCAAAATAGTTCGTATATAAGAACTAATGAAATATATTCATATGGTATAAATTCGACTTCAATAAAAACAAACACATAAATCAAAAAGTCTTTCTTCATCTACGACTCTGGAACTGCACTTAGCCACATCCTTGAACTCATATTGTTGACTGAAATCTTCTAATTCATTCTTCAACAATTTTTTTTTTCCTGTTTTATTCTTTAAATAGAATTCTCAGGTCTTTAATCAACCGTGACTTATCACCATCTTCAAAATTGTTCAAGCAACAAATAATATCACAATTGTCTTGATCAACATCTTGTATATTGATGTCTACAAATATCAAATAAAAAAAAAAAAAAAAAAACGATTAGTGAAGCATATTAAAAATTTGAAAAACACACAGCTCGTTACTAATACCTGTTGAAGTTAGGTGTTCTTGAAGATGGAAGAAATGACAATTTGACTTGGTACTTACCTTTCACACAATAATTTGGATGACCCGGAAAAACAATGACAAATAAATTGTTTCCACCCTCATACATGAAGAGAACAACATCACCATCAACCAATTCGTTTGCATTTGCAAACTTTTTCCATCCAAAAGGAACAAATACTGATCAACAATGTTCTCAATCAAAACCAACCAAACTTCTCTATTTATATTCTCCAATGCAAAACAATTTGGAATTTTAACTTCCAATCGTTCTCCAATTTTCTTTGACATCAAAACAAAAAAAAAAAAAAAAAACAAAAAAAAAAAACAAATACAAAATAAATATAGCTTGAAAATTTAAGATGTATACACATTGTTAATATTCTTTTATATTACCTGATTTCCAAGAACTTCATGCTAATTAAAAATCACGTAGAATGACCTTATTTTATCTGGAACATCTATCATACACACATCATGATCATGTATACAAACATGTAGTATAGAAAGGTAGAGTCATATTTGATAAATAAATAATAACCATTTTTCAATGCATTCTTGTCTACAAACTATCTTCAACCTTTACTCAAATAGGTTTTCTCATCTTCATCCAATCTAATTTCCATATCCCACGTCCTATTTTTGTTTGTTTCAACAGTGCATCTCTTTTTTAAATTTCTAGGCAAAACCTCCACAAATTCAGTAGGAAACTCCTACAAAAATTAAAATATATTGAATTAACAATGAAACAATTCATTATACACAGTTAAAATATATAATTTAAAGTTCATGTTATTAATTCCACATACCAGCTTGTCATAGCATGAACATAGATGAAAATTGTGCATAAATACTGATATTTTTATAAAGCTGCAATTAAAAATACAAAAGAAACTTAATAATAAACAAAATCATAAATTCAATTTGAAGGTAAAAACATATCATCAAATTAAAAAAAAAAAATCCTAAAATTAAATAAAACACATGTACATAAATAATCAAACTAAAAATAATATTCTTATAAATAAATCTAAAAATTATATGAACATCAAATAATGTACACAACTACAATACTTTAAATAAACTGAACTGTAAAAATAAGGAGAAACATTTTTATCAAGATCCTTCATTATCATGAACATCAACATAGAAATTATATCCAGTGACATCATACTCAATGAACAAATAATTTTCATCGGACAACCCATTATGTCTACGAATTGTCTCCAACCTTTAGTCAATATTTTTTTCCCATCAAAATCAATACGTATCTCCACATCAATCTTTACTTTTTTATTGATTTTTACTATGCATTTTTTTCCTATTTGATGTCCTATAAAATTTATAAATGTTACAGGAAGCTCCTACATAAACAACAAACAAAAGTTCAATTATGTCTTAATAAAATATATAAAATACTGATTACGAAAAAAACGCATACCATGGATTCATAGCAAGAACAAAGAGTGAATATTTTGATAGAAATAACATAGATTAACTAAATCTGCAAAAAAAACAAAATACGGTTAATTGGGGAACTTTTATAAGTTATAATTCAGTGTAACAGTTAACATGTAACAAAACAAACATAAATTGAACTTGAATGACAATTAGGATTTCTTCAAGCATGGCTAAGTAATATTCATTAAAAATATATAACATTACATTCAATGATTGATATATTGTTTAATTAGAAAAATGTCATTAAAAAAATAAACAAACTTACTGTTTTCCGAAGACATTCTCCCTGTACGGCCCATTGATTCACTTAGCGATGTTTCCTCAGAAAATAAAAATATTATAGTTAAACAAAAAAAAACTACTAAATATGTAAGGATTCTTGATTATGTCTTTTTACTTAATAATAAAAAATACCCTAATCACCAAAAGTTTGGAATGTGAAAAATAAGATAAAAACAGTTTAATTTGTCAATGCAATAGTGAAGTTTAAAACCAAGACATTCTTTTAAAGGAAGGTAATATCATAATATCATAATCAACATAAAAAGATAAACAACTTAAACATGAGAAAATAATTGATTAAAACATTACACTTATTGGCCAATATCAACTCAAGATTTAAAATTTCATTCTATGCTTTTACTTAATACACGAAAAAGATCATAATCACCAAAAGTTTAGCAATGTAAAAAATAAGATAAAAACACAATAATTTAGCAATGTAATAGTGACACTACTAGAAAAATGATCAATAGCTACACTAGTCTTGAGACACTTCAGAATCAATGTCGTGAAAAAGAGGCAATTATGACATTTAGTTGGTACACACCTATAAGTACACTTTTTATAATACAATTAAGGCACACACAAAAAAAAAATATACTTTAACATTACTACGCATAGCTACATTTTTAAACATTATAAAGTAAATATCTTATTACAATTTGTGCACGTCCAGTACATAATAGGATAACAAAGTGCGATTGGGAGATTAAAGCAAAACACAAATGGGCAAAAGAGTGTGCCAGCACGGCAACAGAGATCGCACGTGGCCATCTGCCACTTGGCGCCAACCTTGACACCTATCAGACACATGTCAACCATGCGGGAACAGTTTCCGAAAGCTATAAATACCCCAATACCCCCATTGTAATAGGGTATCAGAAAATAGAGAGAGAAAAAAATCAAGGAACATAGATTAGATTACACAACTACAACTGAGTCTTGTACAATCTTTACGCTAAAATAAATAAATATAACACTTGCTTGACACAACAATAGTTTTAACATTCCTATACTCGAATAAATCGCTTAGCCGGTTCGGTTATTGTGGATAGACGGTTGGACAAAAACGACCACTCATCAATAGTTCACTAAAGTGGGCTCTCTAAGCCGATTAAAAGCACCCATCCACAAATTGGCACTAGAAGGAGGGGGTGAACCTCCGATTCATCAAGATACGCAAATGGCAAATGAGTCAACATCCTCATACACTCCATCCAGACACGCCTTGTCAATGTGAAATCAAAGGATCTCACCTGAGGTCACATCAACCCGACGACCGTCCCAGGGACGCCGGGAGAATAGTCCGCCCTACCGTAAATCAGACCAGAGGCAGAACTACTTCGTGAGATCACTTACAAGACCTAGCAGTTGGCCCAACTATAGAAAAGAAGAGCAGTCCCAACTAGGGAGCCTTCCCAGATCCACAAGGATGTCGCGTCACTCCAGAGGTCACGAAGAAGGATGTCAGAACCTTTACCACCCGCTTCGGAGGACCAGGGTCCCAAACAAAAGGGGATTTATCGATCGCCAACACCGGTGCTTGATCGAAACGCGCATCATCCCCAGAGTCAGCCTGGTGGGGGTCCGAATGACCGACCTCATGAGAAAGAACCAGAACCGCCACGAAGAGCATAGACCGTTGCTGAGTCAAGGTCCCCTAAAAAAGATAGTTTTTTTGACAGACTCAGAAGCTAAAGGGACCCGACACGGAGACAACAACAACCGTTCTCACCACGGGAGCAAAATTCCAATGGCCGGCTCCTCCGTAATGCAAATTGGCGACGACCAAGGACCACGGAGCATCCAAGGGACAGGCCCAGGGATCATTATGAGGTAAACCAAGAAGAGATCACTCGGCTCAAAGACTGGCAGAGTCGGTTGGAGGGACGATCACGGGTACAACTGTCGCCAATGGAGGAAAGCCTAGTGCTCAGGTCAAAATCTCCGTTTGCGTCCTCCATACTGATGGCCAAGCTACCTAATGAGGTACGTCCGCCAAACATTATGCCATACAATGGAGCGACTGATCCATCGACGCACCTCAATACATACCTATCCTGTATGGAATTATCATCGCTAACAGACGCGACACTCTGTCGAGTCTTCGCCGTGATGCTCGGTGACCGCGCACACCGTTGGTTCCCATCCCAGTCACCTCATTCCATATCAGGATGGGACCAACTGGCAGAGCTTTTCAAGGTAAAATTTTATGAGTTTTAAGACACGAACGGCACCCAAGGAGAGGCTGACAACGAGGTCCAGGGGAAGGACGAGAAACTGAGTAAATATCTGGAACAATTCAACAAGTTGTTACTAGAAACGGAGAGAATGTCAGACGATGCGGTACTGATCGCCGCGATGCACGGCCAACGGACGGACACCCCCTTTCGGTGGGCCGCCCAAATTGAAGGCCCGCGGTCATTTGCCAATTTTATAGTCAAAGCGGATCAATATATAGGGACGTAGGAAAGCTTGGACGCCCCATTGAAGAAAGATGACTCCACGGGAAAGAAAAAAAGACTAGGAATACGGCAGCTCAAGAAGGAAGAGGCTTCCGAACTATGGAGAGCCACGAGCAGATTGACGAGCTGAGGGAGGTTCTGACCGTTACTCCGAAAGAGGTTTTCCTACAGATCAAAGGTCAGGGTCTCTTAAAAGAACCCCGTAAAATTCAGGCCGATCCATCCAAGTTGAATCGACGGAATTTTTGCAAATACCACGTGTCAATCGACCACAACACCAATGAGTGCCGAGACCTCATGACTCAGTTATATGCCCTTTACGAAGATGGGAAGTTGGACCAGTTTATAACAACAAAACTGGTAGCTCGGAACCAACGGCCAAGGATAGCAGCCCTGTACCACCGAGGCCCCCAGTAGATCGTGTGACACCTCCCCAAAGAAATGGTGGTGATCCCGAAGAAAACCCACCACGGGAAATTTTGATGATGGACTCGATCGGAGATCCATATGCGCAGTATAGCAAAATGGCTAGGAGGACACAGTTGCGAGCAGCCCAAAATAGCTACCAGAACGACCCACCAATGTACAGGTTTCGACAGGATGATTCCTACCCGAGCAGTTCTTCGACCCCAATAACCGGAACTCAGGAGGAGGCTCAAGGATCCTCTAACCCCGTACGTGTAGTATCCCAAAATTTTAGTCTATTATTTAATTCTAAAATATTATTTTACGTGCTCATATAAATAATTAGATATATAATTTATTACGTCTTTCTAAAGTTGTTCCTTGATATTTATTTCTAATACAAAAAGTGAAACAAAAATATTAATATGTAAATTTAGCCAAAAATCTTATCTATAATATTTTGATTCCATGCTAGTTATAAACTTTAAAGTAATATATATTTGGCCCTCGTTTTGATTAAATAACGCCCGGTATTTTTCCCTATTATTATTATTATTATTATTATTATTATTATTATTATTATTATTATTATTATTATCATCATCATCATCATCATCATCATCATCATCATCATCATCATCATCATCATCATCATTATTTGTTGATTTATTAAGTTGGTCAATCATTTACCCAATGTTGGGTTCAGACCCACCACCAATTCAATTTGGCTCATTTAATATTTCCAATCCCAATTTATATTGGGAATTATTACTAACTTACGAATCCATTTATTTGCAATTTACTAGTTTATTTATTATTTTATTTAAGCTCGATGTCTCAATAGGAGTTAATTTATTTTGCATTCATTAATTAATTCATACATGTCATAATAAGTCCATCTCTTTGAGTCCAAGACTCAAGCCCAATTCACTAATGTACAAGGGCCCATATCTTGAGCCCAAAAGAATCCAAAATTCCAACAACTGTATTACGCTAATTACTGCCGGTGAAGAATTATAAAAAAATCTAATAATTCTTATTCAAATAGTCCTAACCCTATATATATATATATATATATATATATATATATATATATATATATATATATATACACGGTTATATATTCACGCCTATACGAAAACAAAACCAATTCAGAGTTATTCTTTTATTTTCACATGGCGGCCAACAGATTTGATCTCCTCCTATTTTCTTCACAAGGTAAACATCCGATCTTCTTTTTTTAATAGTATTCCAGCCAATTTTTATTGAATTCCAGTGCTTAGCCGCCCCGTACTGTATCAATATGTCATCCAAATCAGTGTGGGTAGATCCGAAAGTGTGTGCGTGTTCGGATATGTAGGTGTGTGAGATGGAGGTGATGGTTTTGTATGTGTGCTTAGTGTGGTGAAGGAGACTACTTTGCGTGTATGTATAGATGTGTATGTGTGTGTGATACATTGTGTGATATTGCGTGTCTTTGTGTGTATGGGATATAATGTGCGCAATATTGTGTGTATGTGTGTGCACAAGTGTGTGCCAATGTGTGTGACGATATGTGTATGTATGAGTCAGTGTGTGTGTTAACTGTGTATAGCTGTGTGAGTGTGTGTATGCGTGAGTGTTGTGTGTGTATTCAGGTATGTGTTATTGTGTGTGATGGTGTGTGTGGTTTCTCAAATAAATGGGTATGAGGGAAAAGATGTTGTGTAGTGTGTGATTCTGTTGATTGAGAGTCAAAGAAAGAAATGAGGAAGGTGAAGTTGAGAGGTAGGCTCTGTACAAAGAGGAATCCTTAATCCTCCAAAATCATTTTTCCATAACTTTCATTTCCCTTAATTTCTATTTGAACCAGATCCTTCCATAATGCCCAAAAAGATGTTACTTGTGATATGAAGTTTATACTATTTGTACATAGTTGACATCGTATTTCATAAGTTATTATTCAGGATCAAATTTGGAATTTAATATTTACTTGGGAAATAAATTTTAGGTTCATTTTCATTTTATTTGGGTCTCGGGCCTGATTAGAATTTGTCTTTTTATATATAAAAAAAAAAAAAAAAATCAAGGTGTTGATTATTTCTATTTTAAAATACTTTAAATTATTTTATGAAAATCGGGTCGTTACAATGCGGGACAAGGCAGAGCCCTCATACAACCAACACACGGAACCAGACATCGATACAATAATGCGACAAGCGCAGCACGGACATGACAGAGCGGTCCATGAATCCAGGCCGATAAATCAAGACATTCATTTTTCTAATGAAGATGCAGTTGGGCTCGTCTTGCCACACAATGATGCTCTGGTAATTGCTGTAATGATCAATGGAACTTTGGTCCACCGAACGATGATGGACACAGGAAGATACGGAAACATATTTTTTCTAAGCACATTCAAGAGGTTAGGACATCTTCACTCTTATTTAGAGCCTTGTCCAGAAGTTATTCGAGGTTTTGGTTCGGGAGAAGTCCGCCCAATTGGTCAAATAACATTGCTAGTGCGACTTGGAGAAAATGGAAGAGGGATTTCTCATAATTTAATCTTCAAGGTTGTAGACCAGCCGTCGATCTACAACTGCATGCTTGGGAGATCCTGCTTGAAATACCCAACTCCGGAGGGAGAAATTACCATCCGGGGCGATCAAGTGAATGCCCGAGAGTGTACGTACAATATCCAGCCTTACGAGTTGAATGTGATAGAACAAACGCTCTTGGGAAACAAAGGAGAATCACACCCAGAACCCAACTTTCCCGGGTTAGGAGATTTGGAATGGGAGCACATGGACCCTCGCAAAGCCCCGAAGAGAAAATGGGCCAAACCAACAGAAGAGTTGGTTAGTATACCGGTCGATACAGAATGATCGAAACTCGAGGTTGTGATCGGAGCCGAGCTCCAGGAACCAGAATGAACATCACTACTGGAATTCGTTCGGAGTAATCTTGATGTATTTGCTTGGTCTCACGAAGACATGGTTGGGGTTGATCCTGAAGTAATCACCCACCGATTAAATGTAAATCCCGAGGCGCGATCGATCAGGCAAAAACGACGGCGATTCAGTCCTGAAAAATATGATGCACTTGAGTGCGAAGTGCAAAAGTTGTTGGCGAACAGTCTCGTTTGTAAAGTATTCTATCCAGATTGGATAGCAAATCCGGGCCTTGTGATAAAGTCGAATCTTACCTGGCGTATGTGCATAGATTTTACGGACCTGAACAAAGCTTGTCCCAAGGACAGTTTCCCACTACCCCACATCGATCAGCTAGTAGATGCGACAACCGGTCATGAGTTGATGAGCTTTATGGATGCATTCTCAGGGTACCATCAAATACCAATGCATCCCGACGATCAAGAGCATACCGCCTTCGTTACAGATCGTGGTATATTCTGCTGGACCAAAATGCCCTTCGGTTTGAAGAACGCAGGGGCAACCTATCAGCGTCTGGTAAACAAAATGTTTGCCCAGAAAATTGGGAAGACCATGAAGGTGTATGTCGATGATATGCTTGTCAAAAGTCAGCATCGAGCTGATCATGTGACTCACTTGGCAGAGGCCTTCGTGATTCTACGCTAGTTTCGTATGAAGCTCAATCCGAAGAAGTGCGCATTTGGGGTTGTTCTGGAAATCTTTTGGGATTCATGGTAAGTAAAAGAGGAATTGAGGCCAACCCACGAAAGATCTAGGCCATATTGGATCTACAACCGCCAAAAAAGGTGAAGGACGTATAATCCCTAGCGGAAAAGGTTGCGGCCCTGGTTCGGTTCATTTTCAAGTCTTCTGATAGATGCAAACCTTTCTTTCGAGCAGTAAAAAAGGGAAAAACGTTCGCATGGGACGACCAATGTATCCAAGCTCTTGAGAAGCTAAAAGAATTTCTCCTGTCACCACCACTCCTCTCCAAGGCTCAAGACGGTGAAAAGCTTAACTTATACCTAGCGGTAGCTGATGAGACGGTTAGTGCGGTCCTAGTACGAAATCAAGAAGGACAGCAACTTCCTGTATATTACAAAAGTCAAGCCCTACATGAAGTAGAGGTCCGCTACACAGCCGTTGAAAAGTTAGCATATGTATTGGTGATCGCGGCACAAAAATTACGACCTTACTTCTATGAACATACAATTGAAGTTCTCACAAATGACCTGTTGCGACAGATATTACAAAGGCCAGATACAGCTAGTAGATTATTAAAATGGGTGGTCAAACTGGGGCAATTCGACGCAACATACGCCCTTCGCACTGCGATCAAGGGCCAAGCTTTGGCCGACATCATCTTAAAGTTCACCCCTTCGATAGACATGCAGGTATTGGAGGAAGATCCTTGGGAAATCTACGTCGATGGATCCTCGACCCCACAACGGGCCGGAGCAAGCGTCGTACTCTTAAGTCCCCATAAATAGTACCTAAGGTCCATAATAAGATTCGATTTTAATGTTACGAATAATGAAGCAGAGTATGAAGCCATCCTCTACGAAATGACCACCGTCAAATCACTGGGCATCAACAAGGTAAGGGTTTACAATGATTCTGAATTGGTGTTTCATCAAATAAATGGCGACTACGAAGCAAAGGAGGAAAAAATGGTAAAAAATCTGAAGATGGTCCGAGAAAGAGCTAAGGACTTCAGCAAAATCGAATTCCAACAGATACCAAGAACAAGGAACTCTCAACCGGATGCTCTAGCCCTACTCACCACCTCCGAAGGAGTGAAAACCTTACATCAATGATATTCCTTCGAGCAGACGTCCCATTCATTCAGCAAGAAGACGCTATGCAGGTTGAGGCAAGCCGAGAGGTATGGATGGCCCCAATAAAACATTACCTCGAGACCGGTGAACTTCTCTCAAACTGCTTTGAGGCCCATCAACTCCGGATACGATCAGCCGATACACCCTGCTGGACGGGGTCCTGTATAAACAGGGTTATGCCATGCCTTTGTTAAAATATGTCGAGGAATCCGAACAACCATATATCATAGCAGAAGTTCATGAGAGGGTCTGTGGGAACCATACCGGAGGAAAAACCCTTGCACAAAAAAACCAAAGACAAGGTTATTTCTGGCCAACGCTCAAGAAGGATGCAATTCAATACGCAAGGCCATGCCCACAATGTCAGAACATTAGGCTCCGACCAGAGGTGTTAACGTCTGTACGTAGCCCATGGACCTTTGCGAAGTGGGGGATCGACCTCATAGGGCCTTTCCCGAAAGCCAAAGCAGGGTATACACAGGTCATCGTAGCGGTCGATTACATCACTAAATGGGCAGAAGCTGAAGCTTTAACAAAAAAATCGCGCACAAAAAGGTAAAGATTTCGTCTGGAAGAGCATAATATGCCGATTTGGGGTTCCGACCTCATTTGTAACTGAAAACTGCAAGCAGTTTGACAACCAGTAGTTCAAGAACTTTTGCGCAGACCTCAACATAAAAGCTCATTTCATTACTTCGTACCACCCACAGTCAAACGGTCAAGTAGAAGCGGTCAGTAAAGTCCTGAAACATACTTTGAAGGCTCGATTGACTGAGAAAAAAGGATACTGGGCGGAAGAACTACCAGGTGTTCTATGGTTGTATCGGACGACACAGAGATCATCCACAGAAGAGACCCCTTTTAACCTGGTGTACGGGACAGAAGCGGTTATACCGATCGTAATAGGATCTCCGACCCTAAGGATCACGCATTTTGAAGATCGAACCAATGATGAAAAGTTACAAGCATAGTTGGATTTCCTTGAAGAGCGACGATTGGAAGTAGAGAGTCGGTACATATAAACAACGCTTAGAAAGATATCACAACAAACATGTTAAGGTTCGAAGATTTCAGATCAGTGATCTTGTCATGAGAAAGGTCCTACCCCCAACACAGATAGGTGTATTTAGTCCCAACTGGGAAGGACCGTATAAGGTGACTCGATGTGTCGCCAATGGATCATATGAATTAGAAGACCCCAACAGGAAAAAGTTACCTCATCCTTGGAATGCTCTACATCTAAAGAAGTACTACCAGTAGAATAGTCAGTGTACAAGTATATTGTATAAAATAAAAAAGCGTTCATAAATAAATGTTACTTTTTTACTTTCAAATAATTGTCCACAAAAGACTCGTCCACAGACGAGCACGAAAAGACTCGTCAAATGGACGAGCATGAAAAGACTCGTCTACGGACGAGCGCAAGGAAGCTGATCAACAGATCAACTTTATCTTAAAAGGGGGGGGGGGGCATAAAGGGACTTCGAAAACAAAGGGAAGAGCTTAACTGTACCAGCAAAGTACCGAAAATTATCTAAGTATGGAAGGATCGAAAGCAAAAGAAAATTTCATTAAATACAAAACAAACGTTACAAAAACAGACTAAGGCATTGCGGGATCGCTTGGAGGTCGAGGAGCCTCTAGACCCTCTAGGTCCCCAACAGTTGGAGGACTGCCGAAAAGAGCCCAATCGTCATCGTCCAAGTCTTCCTTATGAGGGTTACTCTTGGCAAAATGAGCCAAGTTCCTCCTAAGGATGGAGGTGTCGACGCCTTGATCGGAATCACCTTAGCCACCTCAATATAGGCCTAAAAATAAGCAGAGTTGGCCCACACCACATCATCAGTTTCAGAGTAAGCCTTGACCACAACATCAATGGCTTTCTCTCTAGAAGACCGCTCCTCCGACCTGACCTCTTCAATCTTGGCCAGGGCATCCAGCTCCTTTTTCTTCAAGGCCTCCCCCATTTCAGCCCTAGTTGCAGCAATCTGAATCTGAGCTGCAGCGGCCACAGCGAGAGCCTGGTCCTTGTCCTTCTCAACCCCCTTCAACTGCTCTTTAAGCTGAGCATTTTCTACTTCTACCGCCACCCGTTTGTTGTGCTCTTCATTATATAGTTTACATGCCTTAGCCATGGCAGGGTTAGAGAAGGGATCACTGGAGATCTCTGCCTGAGCTGGCGTCAACAGGTTAAGAGCCCGACCGAGATGAACTATAGCAGACTCCATCTTACCTCCGAAAGAGAGCGATGTCTCTATATCGGCCAAGCTCTTGGTCCAACTCTTAGCAGGGACTGTCGTAGCGGCCTTCAGGTATGGGGGCATCGCCTCAAAAGCTGAAAGATCAGGGGAGCGAGAGCGCTGGTAATTCCTCAAAAAACTTGGCTAATTTTTGCCCTCGACTCCCCGCTTCTCCAAAACGGCGACCTTCCTTGTATCCCACCCCAAATAAGAGGTGTTTGAAGGCGAAGGAGAACCCGACGACTGCATCACCACAGCTGATCGAGCCCGCTTTGGAGCAGGAGCAGACTCTCCAGCAGGAGATCTCCTCTTTGGGGGGGCCTTCGAAGCAGGGGGAGGGACATGTTCTTCATCGACCGCGGGCACCTTCGAAGGGTCCTCCATGACCACCTGCCTGGATGTCCCAATCCCTTGCGATGCCTCAAACTTCTTCCACTCCTTCATTTTTGCCCTCCAATACTGCCTCTCCTGCACCGTCATTTCTTCAAAGGGCTTTGAAAGAATAGGCTTTGTCATCACCATAGGACCAGGTTGATCGCCAGCTGCAACCGCGGAGATCGGTGTGACATTTAGTGGTTTGCCAGCCATAGCGATCAGAATGTTGAAGTCTGCAGTTATCAAATCGATATGTAAAAAAAACCAAAAAAAAAAAAAAAAAAAAAAAAACAGAAATGTCCAATAATATTACTTACTGAGATCTAGAGGAAGAGTGTGATGGGGAGTAATCCACAGGCCGCAATCACGAAGCTTTTCTGAGTGGTGTACACCAGAACTCGTAGGGCACCACTAGACTGTTCTGATCTACAAAACAGAAGAAAAGGGGAGGGGGGAGGGGTAAGATCAGCAAAATTTGAGAACAAAGAAAAACAAACAACGTACCACGGCAAAAAGCATAATCAGTAGGGATTAGAACGCGATCGAGTTGATCGCCTTGATCCATGGGTGCCGGCGAAGCCCAATCACCCAACAGAGAACAATTTATCCTTCCACCCAGCGACCGAGTCCTTCAGATGACCGATCACTTTTGACCCTTTCGAGGGGTGACATAATACCAACCCGACAAAGATCGATCGCGCTCAACCAACTTGTAAATGGAGCCCATTTCTTCAGGAGTTGTGGCAGGGACTCCTTTAGACCGAAATAGACAAACGGTGGCACAAAGCATATGCCAACCATTCGCAACTAGTTGAGAAGGTGCAACCCCCCAAAACCGCAGATATGCACTAAGGATCGTCGGAAGAGGAAAGCGAACTCCTCCTTTCATCGACCATAAAGTTACCGCAACACAACCTCTCGGCGGTCGGTCAGCTCTTTCAGACGAATCCGGAACATGAAAGCGAACATTTTCGGGGACCTCCGCCGCAAGTGTAGCATCAAATAACTCTGCTGCAGTTACCGAACTGGGATATTCGCCCGCGCCAAATTGTGATAGACCGTCATCAGCTCGGATAGGCGGTCGACGCATCGAGTCCATATCAAAATCAGGAAAATGGATCCCTTTACCCAGCATAAGCTCTCTAGGATATCTCCAAAAAGGATAACCTGCCACCGATGCACATATATCCAGCCCTTTATCAGACGCATCACCGTCCCATGGCCCAGCAAAGAGAGATGATCCGGCACCGCCATTGCCTCGCGATCTAATCCCAAGCTCCTCTCTAGATCGACGGCAAATGCCACGACCTCCGTCGAAGGAGTCTCAAGAAGCTGATTCGCGCGGCGAATCACATCTGCATCGTTTCCCTCCAAGGCCCGCCTAATGTCAACATCACTATACCCAGCCTCCCTTAAGTCCTTTATATATTTCTTCCGCTCCTCAGACACTTCATCCTCCCAATCGAAGTTAGAACCACTCTCCTCTTCCATATCCTCAGACTCAGTCTCAGCTTGAGACTCCAAAAGAGCACTTCTAAACTCCCTCTCACTAACTGTTTTGGGAGAAGATGATGACGGAGAACTAGAACCTGGAGAAGACATACCAACCACACAAGCAAAAACAAAATACAAATTACCCTAGATTAACGGCGGACGACCTTTGAACACAGACTCAGCTGATCACCAAACTTGAGAAAAACACTGAGCAAGTGAATTTTTTTTTACTGAAAGTGAAAGTTTAAAATGAGTCAAAATGATGGATATATATAGTGGAAAATCTTCAACTAAATCAACGGTCATAATTGAGAGGATTAAACGACCACGATTTGGCCGAAAAATACACCAATTAAAACGAGACACGTATCCGTGTGTGTACCCCACGCATGCATGCGAAGCGTCGCATTTATAAAGTGAAACATCAGTTTTTCGCCATGTCATAAGCGGTCGATGACGTGTCTCCAAAGTTCCCCCCAAGCAGAAATTTGAATTTTTGAATAGACCGCTTTCCCGCCCCAAAAAAAAAAGAAAAATGACGAGTTAGAGAACCGTCACGATACCCTCCGCTCCTCTAACTCAGGGGGGCACTTGTGGATGCCGAGTACATAATAGGATAACAAAGTGTGACTGGGAGATTAAAACAAAACACACTTGGGCCCGTGGAGACCTAGGACCGAGGCAGACCGCCCCTGTCGGTAGATCGTTTCGTGAATCACTGCAGACCGGTTCAGTTATGGACCGCCACCAGGCTCATTCATAGACCGTCCAACGTCGTCTCTTTACCCTGGCTCGACGACGAACAAACTGGACCGGCCGCTTCTATAAACCTCGACTGTAGATCGTCGCCATCATGACAAGACACATGGCTAAAATAGTGTGCCAACATGGCAACAGAAATCGCACGTGGCCATCTGCCACTTGGCGCCAACCTTGACACCTAGTAGACACGTGTCAACCATGCGGGAACAACTTTCGAAAGCTATAAATACCCCAATACCCCCATTGTAATAGGGTATCAGAAAATAGAGAGAGAAAAAAGCAAGGAACATAGATTATATTACACAACTACAACTGAGTCTTGTACAATCTTTACGCTAAAATAAATAAATATAACACTTGCTTGACACAACAACAGTTTTAACATTCCTATACTCGAATAAACCGCTCAGCCGATTCGATTATTGTGGACAGACGATTGGACAAAAATGACCACTCATTAATAGTTCACTAAAGCTAGCTCTCCAAGCCGATTAAAAGCACTCATCCATACAATTCCCAATTCTCAATTAAGGCATTACATATTAAGTGCCATATTTTAAAAGAATTTGCGTTTTCTTTTTTAAACAAGTATAATATAATATATATTTATTAATTTTCCATTAACTTATTTTTAAACCTCCCCCTTTTATTCAACCACTGATAGATATTGATGGGAAACTGTCACAAAAATTGGGGAGAACTTCACCGTCGTTGATTATCGGCATCCTCGTGATACCTTCTCTCTTCCCATAGCTGAATTATCATCTGATCTGAATTTCGTTTTTCTTTCTTATTTACAGAAAATCTGTCAATTTCTTGCATCTCTCATTGTTTCAGACTTGAATGCAAGATTAACTTCAAAGCATAAATTTTTTTTGGTAAAAACGATTAACAAACTAACTAAAGTATGTTCTTCTAGTTAATAAACAAAAAAACTCTAACCATTTATAAATTAAACATAAAGTAAAGATGTATGAAATACTTTTGGTAATGTGAGATGAAATTGTTCAACCTGCAAAAAAAAAAAAAAAAAAAAGAACAAACAAACAAACTAAATCAAGTGTCGGTTACATTAATAACGGCGATAACAAAAAAAAAAAAAAAAAATTGACTACTCAATAATCTAGCAATGTAAAAGATGAGATTCAAACTTGAACAAAATATTAAGATTGAGGGTTAATTTCAAAAGGCAACCTGAACTTTGCGGATTTTTACACTTTGCAACCTAAAGAATTTATTTTTTCCGATTGGAACCTGTATTACGCGATTTGAGATAAATTGCAATTTCGGCCATATTTTCAGGCTATATAGGTCATGTGACCGGCACATGACCTGTTTTCAGTGTATTTTCATTTATTTTAATTCTAAATACATGTATTTCTTAATTTTATTTCTGATTTCTTTTATTCCCCCACCATAAAAATCAGAAATTAAGCGTGCCTCTTTACAACATAAATGGCTTTATGTAACACTTTATTTGTAACACTTTTAAAATTTTGACTTTTATGTAACACTTTTGTAACACTTATGAATATGTAACACTTTCATGTGACACTTTTGTAACATCTGCGAATATGTAATACTTTCGTGTAACACTTTTAGAATATGTAACGCTTTGAACGTAACACTTTTAAATTGTAACACATTTAGGTAACACTTTTAAATAAGTAACACTTTTTTACGCAACACTTTTGAATAAATAACACTTTTATATAACACTTATAAATAAATAACACTTGTAAATAATAAAATTATTTATTTTATTTTAAACTAATTAAATATTTGTGGATTATTTTTCTTATGTGACTTTAATTTTTATTTGTCTCATGTGTTACATCTTAATTATCGCAACATAATATCTGTCACATAAGTGGTGAAAACGATCGACTCAAAACTACAAAAATAACAATTTGATGATATATATATATATATATATATATATATATATATATTGATTTTGTTGCAAAAATTTGATATATATGAAAACTTGCTAAAAGAAAATGATTAAAAATCAATATAAATAACCACAAAATATTATGAAAACTTGCTAAACAAAATTTAAATAATAAACTGTTTAAAAAAGTCACAATAGTAGTGCAAAATGTTATTATTAAATACTTCTTACAATTTCACAAAAAATTGTACAACTAAAGCATAAATAAAAATATGCATGCCATAACTTTTAATACTACTTGTATTGACACATCAAATACAACTTCTCAAGATTTGGAAACCAATGATGCTTCAATTCTTTGTGAAATGTGTAATCTGCCACAAATAAAAATAAATCTGCATATCAAAAAAATTGTTAATTAGTAGACATATTCACTGAAAAAATAATAAATAAATTCCCGAATATGTAAAATTAATTTAAATAAAAAACTGTTAAGAAATATAAAAAGGAAAAGTAGGAGTGCAAAAAATTATTATTAAATAAAATACTTCTTACAATGCGTAAAAAAGCGTGCAATTGAAGCATAAATAAAAATATACATATCATAACTTTTAATACTAATTGTATTGACACATCAAATACAACTTCTCAAGATTTGGAAACCAATGAAGCTTCAATTCTTTGTGAAATATATAATTCGCCACAAATAAATATAAATCTGCATGGCAAAAAAATTGTTAATTAATAGACATATTAACTTGAACAAATCAACGATATTCAATTTCTTTAGAAACTCTATTTGGTTGGTTGATTGTATGTCATAGAAACTTCAAGTATATCGATAAACCAAAGAATTTCTAATTTCAAACGACGAACTATCTTGTTATACATAAAACATGAATGGAAAAATTGTTCATCCTACATGATATTATTTACCAAATAGATATTGACAATATTGTTATTATACATATAATACTATTAACAATTAAAATTAAGAAAATAAAAAAATGCCGAAGCAAAAATATAATAAAAATTATGATGGGTCAATAAAATATTTTGGTTGAAGCTCGTACGAATCGGTATTGATAATCTGCAAAAACAAAAACATGAACGAAAAAAAAAAAAAATAGAAGATTAACAAATCAACGATTAAATTAAAAAAAAAATATCCGAGAAATAGTGAAACCAAAAAAACATTTGGGATGAGAGGATTTTGAAGAAGAAAATAATTAGAGGACGTAGAAGAAGAAAAGAATTGAATTAATGTCATCACAAAAGTTTTGCAATCATACTTATAGTGGATATTATTAAATTTTTAGAGTTGTAAGTTAGGTATATTTGACTGAAATTAAATGATGGTCCATTATCTTTCAAATTAAAAAAAACTAATTAATATGATGGGTGCAAAAATGGTATAATTTGACTTTTGTATTATTAATTAACCGGCTAATTGAATTGTAATATAATTTGATATTATTTTAATAGTTATTAATAATAATGGACAAATAACTGGCTGCCAAGTGTCCTTTTCGATTGAGTAATGAAAAATGGACGGAAAAATACAAAACTTATTATTAATGATAAGAATTGTGTTATTATATATAATATAGATATAGATTACTCCATTCTAATGGTCATAATAATGTGATCAACCAAGGAGAAAATTATAACATCAAATTTGATCAATTTTTTTATATGTAATTTTACTTTTAAATAGATACCATTAATGATGATATAATTCCATTGGAGAATATCTAATTGATAATCTAAAACTTTATACGTCATTAAAATTTAAAACGAGTCTTGTTTGATGCTAATGCAACTTTTACTTTATATTAATTAATTAGATGAATACTTGTTGTCTCCTTCAACAGTGAGATTCAAAATATTTGATACACTGCTTGGCCTAAAAAACTGACAGGCATGACTATTGTGGTTTAATTATAGAGTACATAATCAAATTGTCAGATCGATTTACTAGCGGTCAGTTTTATCATGTATCGCGTGATGCAAATTATGTTGCACATGCTTTAGCCCACTTTAGGAGTGATGATGGTCGTAGATTTATTTGGATGGATGATTTACCATCATCCTTTTCTTCTGCTATTTCTCGGGATGTAAGGCTTTTAGCCTAAACATTATGTTTTATATAATGGGGTTTACTAAAAAAAAAAAAATTAATTAGATGAACATTGAACTCCGCTAAAAATTGCTCATTTACATGATTTGTTTATTTTTTGTTTGATTTATTTAATCACATTAATTTATTTATGAAATTAAACTTTAAATTAATAAAATGAAAATATTTTCTAATATATGACTTTTTATTCGGATAAAAAAGTACTTTTATATAGTGAGCTGCCAAAGGATGGTATAAAGTGCAAATTGCAGAAACGAATTTTGGTGGCATATTCCTCCTCTCTCTCAAGAAAGAAAAAAAAAAAGGAAAAAAGGGTGGGTGTGGGTGTTGAGCTTTATTGTCCCTAAGTAGAGGTGGAAATCCTGGGTGTCCGACCAGTTCAGTTCAATCCATCAGGCTGATGAAATATGTTAGGTCGAATTGAGTTGGTCTAAAAATTCTTTGAGTTTAGAATCAGTCAGCCCATTCTAAATATCTCCCAATAATATACTTTGACTTCCAGGTTGGCCCGCAATTTGTCAGATTTTTGGCTCATAAAATCGAATCTATCAAATTTGATAATACGTCATGCCAACATTCTTATAGCCTAATTCATCTAAAATATTTTACGGACTAGGCCGGCTCATCAGACCTTACCCATTTTGCCAATGCTTATCCATACATGATTAATTCTTGTTCGTACCAAGTGATTGCATACAAAGAACTGAAAATACGGAAAGTTATTGGTTGTTTTTATTTGAAATTAATTATTATAAACTTAATTTGTTGTAACAATGTAATTGTTTTTCCCTATTAGCTAAATAGGATTGTCTATGGTTCAATTGAGCCGTCCAAACCAAAGTTCTGGGGATTAGAGTTGCAAGGGAAGAGAACTTCTATTAAATAGCTCGTAAACGAGCTCGTTTGTTTAAATAAATGAACAAATTTTTTAACTCGTTTTTTAAACGAAGAGAGCTTGACCACAATCGTTCACTAAAAACCCTCAATATTCATACTACATATAATATATTATTCTTATATTAGTATAATGGGGATTTGGTTAGATTAATTTATTTGTAAGTAAATTTAGGAAAATATGTCTATTTGATATTCGTGAACAAAATAATTAGTTATTTACGAGCACAAATAATCACAAATATGGTAAAACACGTTTGTGAACATAATTAAATACTCCAAAAAAACATCTCAAGTCAAGCTCGATTAAAAGTGAATGAACCAAATGTTTGCAGCCCTACTCAAGAGTCGGTTTGGCAATTCGACGTCGGTTTGGCGGTTGGACTAATAAAAAGAGTTGCTAATTTTTATACAAAAATATCAATCAATCTGTTAATTGAAACAATAATCATTCAAACATAGATAATTAATATAATTTCAACTAAATGAAAAAATATAAAGCATAAATTGTATAATAAAAGTAAAAATTGATTGATAAGTATGAATAAGATGAAAAGAATTTTAATCAATTATGAATTAAAGACGTCCGTGTGACAGAAATAAATTAGAGTTCACTATCAAATAAAAAAAATATCAATATTAAATAATAAATACCAATTTAATCTTTTAAATTAGATCAAAGAAAAAAATCATAGCCGAATCAAAACTCAAATTTTTTCTTTGCGTTTAATTTATATGGTCGGTTTGATTATATTTTGTGGGTCTTAAAGTAAACTATGGTAGCAAAGACTATAAAAGTCTATGTCAAAGTATTTGTACAAATTTAAGTATTTTTCTTCTTTCATTTTTCACCGTAAAATGTAAAAATCATTCAAAACATTAATAATCAATATATAATTCAACTAAATAATGAAATTAAACATAAACTACATAACACAAGTAAATTGTTTCGTAAGTATCAATAATCAATTCCGATCTTGTTAATTAAAGACGTTGTGATATATAAAAACTAAGTTTCAACATTAAATAATAAATATTAATTTAATTTTTTGAATTAGATAAAGAAAATAATCGTAACCTAATCATAGTCTATATCTTTTCTTTTGGATTAAGAAAATTAGTATTTTTTCTATAAACTTCTTCAAATTATAATATAATATTAAAATTATATAGTATATATATCCATATTATATTTATTTTGATTGGTTTTAATTTCTATTTTCCTAATCTATATTGAAATCATATAATCAGTTTGTAAAATATCATAATTCATGAATATTAAATTATTAATGAACTAATTTTAAATTATTTGAATTAGTTCAATTTAATTTGATCAATTTCGTTATATTTTGTATATAAATAATATATGGCAGGCCAAGAAAAGTCCAATATCTCTCTCTTTCTTTGACAAAAAGTCGTCGATATCGTTGACACGTTCAGACTGCAGGTTTGTTGTGTGTTATAGTCTTTGTATTTATCATCTTGTTATTATATACTTTTTTTCTTGTGGTCTAACGAATAGATTTTATAGGAGCAACCTCCCTTCGACAAGAAGCAGTTCATTGGTTATATCAAGAAGTATATTAAGTTGTTGACCCCTAAGCTTGAAGGAGAGAAGCAAGAGGAGTTCAAGAAGGGCATCGAGGGTGCAACGAAGTATTTGATTTCTAAAATCAAAGATCTTCAATTGTAAGAACCAAATCCTAGTCCTTTCTTTGTTTATTTCACCTTGAATCGTTTATATTTTCTCCAGACAATAGCTTATATCCTTGGATGTTTATGCTAGACAATAGGTTAACTTTTTAGTTATGTATGAAACAATATGTTTTGTGTTTTCAATGTAGACCCTTAACCAATAGGAGAACAACCCCCTGCTGCTATACTATTCACCCCTTGCTTCAAAAAACTTTAGCCCCTCCCTCTTCGTTCATCCCTCAATCTTGAGTAGTTAGTACGTCTATGCTTATATGATTATATCTTAAGTCTATTGGGGTGGAGTAGCGGTGGGGTTAACCCCATGTTGCTCCTTAATTTTTTTATTTTATATGGAACATTGTCTTGTATTTTCTGTATAGACCCTTCACCCATAGCAGAACAACCCGTTGCTGCTATACTATTCACTCCTTCCTTCGGAAAACTTTGCCCCCTTGCTCTTGATTCATCCCCTCGAATTTTTTGCTTATGTGATCTGATTATATCTAAGGTACTTGTGTTGGGTATGATTAATTGATGTTAATTTTTGTTCTTTTTAGTTTTGTGGGAGAGAGCATGCACGACGATAGCACTTTGGTGTTCGCTTACTACAAGGACGGTGCAGCTGACCCGACATTTTTGTACTTTGGACATGGATTGAAGGAGATCAAGTGCTAAGTGGTTGGAGAAATCTTTCTGTAGCCATAGATTTTTATGTTGTTTTACTATATTGAACTTTTTGTGACCTTATAATTATTTTATGCTTTTCTTTTGGGATTCTTATGTTGGAGTTTTTAAGCAATTGCAGTTTTGATTCTATTGATCCGCGAGTTATATGCATCATGTTTTTTTTTTTTTTTAATTTGAGCATTTATGCTTAATTCTCTTTGATGGTACGTATAGTGGTTGTAATTTATATTGCTTTTAATTGCGCTTTTCTGGATTTTCTAGATGCATTTTATAGGTGAGGAATTTTTTCCCATTACGTTTTATAATTTTTATTTAAGGACACTATCTTTTGTCATTTCATTTTTTTTCTTTTAACTTTTGAAATACTGTTAAATGACTAACATTGAAATTTCAAAAATAATGACCTTAAATAAAAAATGTTAAAAACTTAAGGGGCTAAAATTACTTAATGGTTGATTATATGCCAGACTTTTGTTGATTATATTGCGATTTTCAAATTCTTCTATGAGTTGGATAAAGTTGCGCCTAATTAACAAAGATATATTGATTGAATAGACAATGTTAGAAGAATTAACTAAAATTGCCAAAAGAAGTATGAATTATAATTATATGAACTTTTTATTTTGTTTTCGAGCACATAAGAACTTAGAGGTGGGTATAATCTATATGCATTTGCATGTGTAGTTCTGGTAGAGATGGTAACATTGATACACCTGAGGTTGGGCTACGTGGATCTTGGCCCAAATTACTATTGGACCTAAAAGGTCTATCCTTATGGATAAATTGGATGCTTCGAAAATCTTAATATATTTTAGATGAATGGACTTGCTAATTTTCGGCTTGATGAAGTTTTAGTTCAGCCCAACACGACATATAATATTAGCTCGGCATACTAGTTTGAGTTGTGCTGGATCATCCGAGTTGCAACCTCTAAATTGGTGATGTCAAATCAGTTTTTGTACTATTTATCAATTATGGGTGTAGGGTGTTGCTCGGAGGGGCAAGTGGTTTTTCGAATTAACATATTCTATTAAAAGAAGGTTGCACAAAAATAGAAAAAGACATATGTGCTTCCACAATTTTTGGTCAAACTTTTATTTTATTTTAATTTTTAAAAAATGTTCTTAAATACGTAGAGAGTCCCTAAAGAAGGGGAACATCCACCTTCTTTTGTGGGTTCTCCTCCAATTATTTTTTTTCTTTTTCTTTTTTCTTTTCTTTTTTTAACTTCTGCCTTCGAAATTTAAAAGCCTTTTAACTTTTTCGTCTCAACTTGATTTTTCATAAGAAATATGATTATTGCATTTTATTATAAATTGTTGATTTCAAATCCTCAATATAATACAAACTAGATGTCCATCCGTGCAATGCACGAGATGAGTACATTTAGGGATAATTACATATAACCATACAACCTTTGGCCCTTTTTTCACTTAACTATAAAAAGTATTTTTTGTTACAGATTCCCATATAACCTTTGCGGGTTTTATAAGTAACCATATGAACTTTTTTTCCGGCAGCATCTCCGGCCAAGTATGCACGTGGCGTGCACGGGGTCAGCTAAAATAGGAGTATTTACGTCATTTTGCACACTCCAACAACTCTATTTCCCCAACCACCTCTATAGAATCATTCCCTACCCCAATTTAAGACACCAAAATAACAAAAGTCATCAAAGAAGGAAGAAGAAGCTAGTTTTTCAATTCAAACAAGTTGAACGGAGAAAGTGGAAGGTATGGAGGTCGGGCTTTGTTTCTCCGGTACACTGATTCGAAGGAGAATTACTACAGATTCGTCGAGCTAACATTTACTGTGTTATACTGTTAACTAAAACGGATGAAATTTTGACACTGCTGTTGTCAGTGGCAAGAATTCGTATAATGAGACTGCAATCGAAGGGTTTGGCTTAATTATAGGGTAAAATATACAACGTAACTACTGGGAATTTTTTCACTATTTATCTGTGTTAATCATATTTTTGCAGTGGGGATGATGTATATGAAAGGTATATATATGTTTGTGTATTTATATATTTATTCTTTTATGTCGTATTTAGATAGGGCATTGTAGATATATTTATTTACACTGATTATTTGAATAGTTATGTTATATATAAAGAAAAGTTATATTTTAATTTTATTTTATTTTACTTCCCCTGTTTCTGGTAATTTTTATGTTGTATGGCTCTAAAGGTAAAGCTTATTTCATCTAAAATAAAATACTAACAATTGAAAAGGAAAGCAAATTTGATTCGAATATGATGTTTTTATGGTTACAAACTTGCCAACTTTTTCTTTGTTTAGATACAACAAAGAATTTGAATACGGTTCAATTTTACCCTATTTCATCGTTGGGTTCAACGATGCATACTATGCTCGATTGTGGTGGTCGAACCGGTCTACCGAATGAACAAAGCCCGACCTCCATGCCTTCCATTTTTTTCGTTCAACTCGTTTGAATTAAAAAACTAGCTTCTTCTTCCTTTTTAATGGCTTCTGCTATTTTGGTGTCTTAAATTGGGGTAGGGAATGATTATATAGAGGTGGTTGGGGAAATAGAGCTGTTGGAGTGTGCAAAATGACGTAAATACCCCTATTTTAGCTGATCCCGTGCGCGCCACGTGCATACTTGGCCAGAGATGCTGCCGGAAAAAAAGTTCATATGGTTACTTATAAAACCCGCAAAGGTTATATGAGAATCTGTAACAAAAAATACTTTTTGTAGTTAAGTGAAAAAATGGCCAAAGGTTGTATGGTTATATGTAATTATCCCTATTATTTAATATATGTGGCTTTCAATCGATAATTATTCAAAATATTTGACATTGTTTTATCATTATATGCATATGTAATTACTACAACATGTGTAATGCACATTGAAATAACAGGGAGAGAAATTAATGGAATTTCGAGTGTGTATTTATAATTTTACTTAAAATATTCAGCATAATCAGATCATGCATTCAAATAATTGAATTAACAAACTTTATGAAAATATAATCGGTAGTTTCTATTTGTGATAATGAAATATATTAAAGTAAAAATACAAAAAAATTAATAGTAAAAAGATTATGAAAATCTAACTGGTAGTTTTAATTCGTAATAATGTAAGATATTACATGTAAAAAAACCCACACGCAAGGAGGAAAAACGATTACCGGACAAAAAAATATCAACTGACGCTTTTATATTCTCAAATAATATATAAGCTGATAATTTCATTATTATTATTATTGAAAATGTACTCATCTCGTGCATTGCACGGATGGACATCTAGTTTGTATTATATTGAGGATTTGAAATCAACAGTTTATAATAAAATGCAATAATCATATTTCTTATGAAAAATCAAGTTGAGACGAAAAAGTTAAAAGGCTTTTAAATTTCGAAGGCAAAAGTTAAAAAAAGAAAAGAAAAAAGAAAAAGAAAAAGAATAATTGGAGGAGAACCCACAAAAGAAGGTGGATGCTCCCCTTCTTTAGGGACTCTCTACGTATTTAAGAATATTTTTTAAAAATTAAAATAAAATAAAAGTTTGACAAAAAATTGTGGAAGCACATATGTCTTTTTCTATTTTTGTGCAACCTTCTTTTAATAGAATGTGTTGATTCGAAAAACCACTTGCCCCTCCGAGCAACACCCTACACCCATAATTGACTAAAATAGTACAAAAACTGATTTGACATCACCAATTTAGAGGTTGCAACTCGGATGATCCAGCACAACTCAAACTAGTATGCCGAGCTAATATTATATGTCGGGTTGGGCTGAACTAAAACTTCATCAAGCCGAAAATTAGCAAGTCCATTCATCTAAAATATATTAAGATTTTCGAAGCATCCAATTTATCCATAAGGATAGACCTTTTAGGTCCAATAGTAATTTGGGCCAAGATCCACGTAGCCTAACCTCAGGTGTATCAATGTTACCATCTCTACCAGAACTACACATGCAAATGCATATAGATTATACCCACCTCTAAGTTCTTATGTGCTCGAAAACAAAATAAAAAGTTCATATAATTATAATTCATACTTCTTTTGGCAATTTTAGTTAATTCTTCTAACATTGTCTATTCAATCAATATATCTTTGTTAATTAGGCGCAACTTTATCCAACTCATAGAAGAATTTGAAAATCGCAATATAATCAACAAAAGTCTGGCATATAATCAACCATTAAGTAATTTTAGCCCCTTAAGTTTTAACATTTTTTATTTAAGGTCATTATTTTTGAAATTTCAATGTTAGTCATTTAACAGTATTTCAAAAGTTAAAAGAAAAAAAATGAAATGACAAAAGATAGTGTCCTTAAATAAAAATTATAAAACATAATGGGAAAAAATTCCTCACCTATAAAATGCATCTAGAAAATCCAGAAAAGCACAATTAAAAGCAATATAAATTACAACCACTATACGTACCATCAAAGAGAATCAAGCATAAATGCTCAAATTAAAAAAAAAAAACATGATGCATATAACTCGGGGATCAATAGAATCAAAACTGCAATTGCTTAAAAACTCCAACATAAGAATCCCAAAAGAAAAGCATAAAATAATTATGAGGTCACAAAAAGTTCAATATAGTAAAACAACATAAAAATCTATGGCTACAGAAAGATTTCTCCAACCACTTAGCACTTGATCTCCTTCAATCCATGTCCAAAGTACAAAAATGTCGGGTCAGCTGCACCGTTCTTGTAGTAAGCGAACACCAAAGTGCTATCGTCGTGCATGCTCTCTCCCACAAAACTAAAAAGAACAAAAAATAACATCAATTAATCATACCCAACACAAGTACCTTAGATATAATCAGATCACATAAGCAAAAAATTCGAGGGGATGAATCAGGAGCAAGGGGGCAAAGTTTTCCGAAGGAAGGAGTGAATAGTATAGCAGCAACGGGTTGTTCTGCTATGGGTGAAGGGTCTATACAGAAAATACAAGACAATGTTCCATATAAAATAAAAAAATTAAGGAGCAACATGGGGTTAACCCCACCGCTACTCCACCCCAATAGACTTAAGATATAATCATATAAGCATAGACGTACTAACTACTCAAGATTGAGGGATGAACGAAGAGGGAGGGGCTAAAGTTTTTTGAAGCAAGGGGTGAATAGTATAGCAGCAGGGGGTTGTTCTCCTATTGGTTAAGGGTCTACATTGAAAACACAAAACATATTGTTTCATACATAACTAAAAAGTTAACCTATTGTCTAGCATAAACATCCAAGGATATAAGCTATTGTCTGGAGAAAATATAAACGATTCAAGGTGAAATAAACAGAGAAAGGACTAGGATTTGGTTCTTACAATTGAAGATCTTTGATTTTAGAAATCAAATACTTCGTTGCACCCTCGATGCCCTTCTTGAACTCCTCTTGCTTCTCTCCTTCAAGCTTAGGGGTCAACAACTTAATATACTTCTTGATATAACCAATGAACTGCTTCTTGTCGAAGGGAGGTTGCTCCTATAAAATCTATTCGTTAGACCACAAGAAAAAAAGTATATAATAACAAGATGATAAATACAAAGACTATAACACACAACAAACCTGCAGTCTGAACGTGTCAACGATATCGACGACTTTTTGTCAAAGAAAGAGAGAGATATTGGACTTTTCTTGGCCTGCCATATATTATTTATATACAAAATATAACGAAATTGATCAAATTAAATTGAACTAATTCAAATAATTTAAAATTAGTTCATTAATAATTTAATATTCATGAATTATGATATTTTACAAACTGATTATATGATTTCAATATAGATTAGGAAAATAGAAATTAAAACCAATCAAAATAAATATAATATGGATATATATACTATATAATTTTAATATTATATTATAATTTGAAGAAGTTTATAGAAAAAATACTAATTTTCTTAATCCAAAAGAAAAGATATAGACTATGATTAGGTTACGATTATTTTCTTTATCTAATTCAAAAAATTAAATTAATATTTATTATTTAATGTTGAAACTTAGTTTTTATATATCACAACGTCTTTAATTAACAAGATCGGAATTGATTATTGATACTTACGAAACAATTTACTTGTGTTATGTAGTTTATGTTTAATTTCATTATTTAGTTGAATTATATATTGATTATTAATGTTTTGAATGATTTTTACATTTTACGGTGAAAAATGAAAGAAGAAAAATACTTAAATTTGTACAAATACTTTGACATAGACTTTTATAGTCTTTGCTACCATAGTTTACTTTAAGACCCACAAAATATAATCAAACCGACCATATAAATTAAACGCAAAGAAAAAATTTGAGTTTTGATTCGGCTATGATTTTTTTCTTTGATCTAATTTAAAAGATTAAATTGGTATTTATTATTTAATATTGATATTTTTTTTTATTTGATAGTGAACTCTAATTTATTTCTGTCACACGGACGTCTTTAATTCATAATTGATTAAAATTCTTTTCATCTTATTCATACTTATCAATCAATTTTTACTTTTATTATACAATTTATGCTTTATATTTTTTCATTTAGTTGAAATTATATTAATTATCTATGTTTGAATGATTATTGTTTCAATTAACAGATTGATTGATATTTTTGTATAAAAATTAGCAACTCTTTTTATTAGTCCAACCGCCAAACCGACGTCGAATTGCCAAACCGACTCTTGAGTAGGGCTGCAAACATTTGGTTCATTCACTTTTAATCGAGCTTGACTTGAGATGTTTTTTTGGAGTATTTAATTATGTTCACAAACGTGTTTTACCATATTTGTGATTATTTGTGCTCGTAAATAACTAATTATTTTGTTCACGAATATCAAATAGACATATTTTCCTAAATTTACTTACAAATAAATTAATCTAACCAAATCCCCATTATACTAATATAAGAATAATATATTATATGTAGTATGAATATTGAGGGTTTTTAGTGAACGATTGTGGTCAAGCTCTCTTCGTTTAAAAAACGAGTTAAAAAATTTGTTCATTTATTTAAACAAACGAGCTCGTTTACGAGCTATTTAATAGAAGTTCTCTTCCCTTGCAACTCTAATCCCCAGAACTTTGGTTTGGACGGCTCAATTGAACCATAGACAATCCTATTTAGCTAATAGGGAAAAACAATTACATTGTTACAACAAATTAAGTTTATAATAATTAATTTCAAATAAAAACAACCAATAACTTTCCGTATTTTCAGTTCTTTGTATGCAATCACTTGGTACGAACAAGAATTAATCATGTATGGATAAGCATTGGCAAAATGGGTAAGGTCTGATGAGCCGGCCTAGTCCGTAAAATATTTTAGATGAATTAGGCTATAAGAATGTTGGCATGACGTATTATCAAATTTGATAGATTCGATTTTATGAGCCAAAAATCTGACAAATTGCGGGCCAACCTGGAAGTCAAAGTATATTATTGGGAGATATTTAGAATGGGCTGACTGATTCTAAACTCAAAGAATTTTTAGACCAACTCAATTCGACCTAACATATTTCATCAGCCTGATGGATTGAACTGAACTGGTCGGACACCCAGGATTTCCACCTCTACTTAGGGACAATAAAGCTCAACACCCACACCCACCCTTTTTTCCTTTTTTTTTTTCTTTCTTGAGAGAGAGGAGGAATATGCCACCAAAATTCGTTTCTGCAATTTGCACTTTATACCATCCTTTGGCAGCTCACTATATAAAAGTACTTTTTTATCCGAATAAAAAGTCATATATTAGAAAATATTTTCATTTTATTAATTTAAAGTTTAATTTCATAAATAAATTAATGTGATTAAATAAATCAAACAAAAAATAAACAAATCATGTAAATGAGCAATTTTTAGCGGAGTTCAATGTTCATCTAATTAATTTTTTTTTTTTTAGTAAACCCCATTATATAAAACATAATGTTTAGGCTAAAAGCCTTACATCCCGAGAAATAGCAGAAGAAAAGGATGATGGTAAATCATCCATCCAAATAAATCTACGACCATCATCACTCCTAAAGTGGGCTAAAGCATGTGCAACATAATTTGCATCACGCGATACATGATAAAACTGACCGCTAGTAAATCGATCTGACAATTTGATTATGTACTCTATAATTAAACCACAATAGTCATGCCTGTCAGTTTTTTAGGCCAAGCAGTGTATCAAATATTTTGAATCTCACTGTTGAAGGAGACAACAAGTATTCATCTAATTAATTAATATAAAGTAAAAGTTGCATTAGCATCAAACAAGACTCGTTTTAAATTTTAATGACGTATAAAGTTTTAGATTATCAATTAGATATTCTCCAATGGAATTATATCATCATTAATGGTATCTATTTAAAAGTAAAATTACATATAAAAAAATTGATCAAATTTGATGTTATAATTTTCTCCTTGGTTGATCACATTATTATGACCATTAGAATGGAGTAATCTATATCTATATTATATATAATAACACAATTCTTATCATTAATAATAAGTTTTGTATTTTTCCGTCCATTTTTCATTACTCAATCGAAAAGGACACTTGGCAGTCAGTTATTTGTCCATTATTATTAATAACTATTAAAATAATGTCAAATTATATTACAATTCAATTAGCCGGTTAATTAATAATACAAAAGTCAAATTATACCATTTTTGCACCCATCATATTAATTAGTTTTTTTTAATTTGAAAGATAATGGACCATCATTTAATTTCAGTCAAATATACCTAACTTACAACTCTAAAAATTTAATAATATCCACTATAAGTATGATTGCAAAACTTTTGTGATGACATTAATTCAATTCTTTTCTTCTTCTACATCCTCTAATTATTTTCTTCTTCAAAATCCTCTCATCCCAAATGTTTTTTTGGTTTCACTATTTCTCGGATATTTTTTTTTTAATTTAATCGTTGATTTGTTAATCTTCTATTTTTTTTTATCGTTCATGTTTTTGGTTTTGCAAATTATCAATACCGATTCGTACGAGCTTCAACCAAAATATTTTATTGACCCATCATAATTTTTATTATATTTTTGCTTCGGCATTTTTTTTGTTTTCTTAATTTTAATTGTTAATAGTATTATATGTATAATAACAATATTGTCAATATCTATTTGGTAAATAATATCATGTAGGATGAACAATTTTTCGATTCATGTTTTATGTATAACAAGATAGTTCGTCGTTTGAAATCAGAAATTCTTTGGTTTATCGATATACTTGAAGTTTCTATGACATATATTAAGAAATACAAAAACACAATATAAGAAGAATCCAATCTAAAAACATAATATAGTAAGAATCCAAAAAAGGCAATCTACCGATAAATTACAATACTTATAAAGATTTTTTTATACTATTTATGTTTGAGATTATTTCATTTAATGAACTTAATATAAATAGCATAAAACCACAACAAATAACATGTTCAGTAATTAATAAAACCTGAAAAATTAATAAAATTAACACCTAAACATACGATAATTAATAAAATTAAGAAAGATATTTAAGATTATGAAAATTTTAATTTAACATATTAAACCCGATTTATTCCCGAATAATGTGTCGAATTTGGTCGATTGAACGCTATTTTCCCGATATCATCCTTTTTAATAGCAAATGAAACCCGAACTACAAATAATTAACAGTGCCGAATAATATCCGTATTCGAATTTGTTACTATGCTTTAAATGTAGTAAGATTTTTTGGGCTGACGAATTAGTTCTAAAGATACTTTAGATCATAACTCGATCCGTCTAAAATATAGATCGGGCCTATGGAAGTTGTCACCTCTATTGACTAAGGTTGTACACTAAGTTTAGAGATTATCGAAATTGGATCGAAAACTCAAACCGAATAAATTTCGAATTAAAGAAAAATATTGACCATTTGTTTTTTTCTGAATCGAATTGAATCGATTATTTTTTTGGTGCGAATTTGGATATTTCTCAATTTTTCGAACCGAAAATCATATTGAGTTGTACAGAACTATACCGAACTGTATTGAACCAAATAACCGAACAAAATTACAAATTATAAATTTAAAAGTATATTATTCCTAAAATATTAATTTAAATAAGAATTAAAAAATAAATTATTCATAATTCTGTAGTTAGTTATACTTTAATAAATAATTAAAGAAACCTTATATTTAATTATTATATAATTTTCAAAGCACAAATTAGTGAGTTGGAAACAAATTTGATGTACTAAAATTATTTGTATTAGTTAGACATTCAAATTGAATATATTATTTAAAAGAAAAAGAAAACTTCAATTATCCAACTTGAACTGTTGCGCTAGATTCAAAATTCTGAACCAAATTATTCCAAAAAAACGTACTGTTTCGAATTCCTAAATTAATTTTGAATACTTACTTTTAAAATAATCGAAGTTTGATATAAGTTTGAGTCTTTTTAAATATCCTATCCATCATCGTAAAAAAGGAAATGAGAAAAGAGAGGGAATTGGATCTCATGCCCTATAGCACAAGGAAGAGCCTAGCCCACTACTAATAGAATAGGCCCATCAACAAGAATTAATGGATCATGCAAATATAGAGACTTCTGAAAAAATATTATATTAAAAAAAAAAATCAAATAAAATCATGTCTGAAAAGTTTTGTATGCTCTCATGACAAAATATATTTTAAGAGTCAAATGGGTTTGTTATATAAAAAATAGTAAAAGGAATTAGATTAGTCAAATTAAACAAAAAAAAAAACATAAAAAAAAGTGGAAATTGATTATTCATATCACTACAAGAAAAAATCAAATTAGAGACGAAAAAATTCGTCTTTAATTATATGATATTGGTTTCTAAACTAAAGTAGTGTCGGATTAGAGACGAAATGGTTGGTCTCTATGATACTGATCTCTAAAATTTAGTGACCGGTTTGATTCCATCTCTAAATTTCGTGATGAAATTTCTCTCTCTATTATGAAGTTAGAGACCAAATTATCTAGCGAATAGAGACGGACATAGTCCGTCTCTAATATTCGATTGCTAATTCGTCACTAATCGAATAATATTTTTTTATCACTTTTCGTCACTATTCTATTTTTATTTTATGACCAATATTATTCATTACTAATTTTCGTCTCTAATATGAATTCTTGTTGTAGTGTACAAGATTGTACCTTCACTAATCAATTGATGGAAAAAATTGCACTTAAAGGGAAAATAATAGTGGATTTTGAATTTAAATAAACTTTTAGAAGCTATTTAAACTCTGAAAAAACTATTCTATATATGCATGACAGCAAATTAAAGGCAATTAATTAAGTATTATATGATTATTAATTAATTAATCTCAAGTAGGAAAATAACGTTTATGAGGTTTTGTTATCAAATTTTGTTTTGCTAATTTACTGTTGATATCTAAGTCTAAAAAAAATTCAAAATAATTTTTTTTAATGAGTTATAATTTCCACAAAATAATTTAGAATTCTAGATTTTTTGAAATACTTTATTTGTGTGTAATTTTAAGTTAATTATATTGTACGGCCACAGCTTTTCAATATCGAAGAAATTAGATCATTCATAAATAGGTGAGTAAGACGTATTAGTCTTCCATATACGATAGTCATTGGGTCAGTTTCATATAGTTTTTTAACACGATACTATGAGATAACAGATATACTCACCCATAGTCATCCATATGTAAATATAACGACGTAATTTTATTTAACAACATATATTCATTTACAAAACCTTACGTGATACGAGCAATCTATTATGAATACTGTTATATTATAAATACAATTATTGTAATTGTCATATACGAGGAAATATGTCTTCTATAAATGAGACGTTGTTCCTAAGTGATACAACAATACTAAGGACTTGTGTAGTGCTATCACTAAACACATATTCACGAAGATTTAGCTTTTCGAATGGTAAAAAATGGATGATCAAAGTGACCTATGTTGATTGCATTTGTCATATTATTCAAAAGGGAAAAGATCAATTTTAGTCCTGTATATTATGCTTTGTCTAGTAAAAATCTTGTATGTTAGAAAATTTTAATTTTAGTCCTATATGTTCCAAAACTTATTCAATTTAAGGACACTGACCATCACCAACGGTCAATTTGGCCGTAATTAATCATGTGCGACGCACGTGACTAATAAATTTGAGTAATATGAAGAAAGAAAAAAAATAAAATGAAATGCACCTCATACGGGAATTAGGGTTTAACTTTTTCTTTTCTTTTATGGGCGAACTATTAAAATAATTTAATGATTTGACATATTATTTGGATAAATACTTGACACATAAGTATTAGCACTAGAAATCTCTAAATTTATTAGTCTAATTCCGACTACATTGGTCTTCGGTGATTGTCTGTGTCCTTAAATTGGGCAATTTTTGGAACATACAGGACTCAAATTAAAATTTTCTAACATACAGAACTTTTACTAGACAAATCCTAACATACAAGACTAAAAATGAAATTTTCCCTTATTTTAAATTTTTTTTTCTCCTAATCTAAGAACAAAGAAAAAACCATCTCCTCCCCTCCACGGTGACTCGAACCCAGGACCAAAGGCCTAGGTAGTAAATGCTCTGCCACTTGAGCTATCCAACTTCGTCTTTTTAAAAAAAATTCTCCTAATCTAAGAACAAAGAAAAAAACCCCTTCCCTCCCCAACGATGACTCGAACCCAAGACTAAAGGCTTAGATAGTAGATGATTTGCCACTTGAGCTATCCAACATCGTCTCAAATTTTCCTTATTCAAAATGCTTAATCAACAGTGCATTGACTACATTCTTGAATTTCCTGTTTATGTACATTTTTATAGTTTTATTTTGTACAAAATCATCTTAGCTCAACTTCTTCCTAGCAATTTTAAATTTTTAGATCGCTAAATTTTAGAGATAGATTCCATACTGATTATATCATTAAAAAAATCTACTTTTGAATTGGTAAAATAACTTTCAAATTAAAATCTTTGCAATGGCAGGTAGACAAAGATGAGATCGGCAACGAATTTTCATTAGATGGATCCAAAATCAGGATGATTTTTATCTAAACATTTCAAAGCATCAACAAGACATGTACAAAAGAACAATTGAATTGAGCACCTTTTGCACCTGTCCGATCATCTTTTCGCGCTCAACAATCCTTATTCCTTTTTCTTTCATAACACGGAACTATAGGAACCCTAACCAGTTGCGATCGAACACTCGAGAATTGAATAAAAGGTTAGACGCCGCACTACTGGAGCAAGAAATCCCTATCAAGAGTTTGAATTACAAGATAGCAAGTGAAAGAGTGGATAGCCAAATCCAGGAGTTCAACCTGCTCATAGTCTACATCTTATCTAACAAAGAATAACAACTCTTGTCTTTACTACAAAAGTTTGAGAATTTGTTTCCCATTTCAACATAAACAAATTGGCATTTATTATGATGTAACTTAGTCTTGGTTTTTCATTTGAATGCCAAGATTTATATTATCAAACATTTTGGTATCAATGTAGAGGTGTTAGTAGATTTTGTTTTTAGTATGTTAATTTTCATAGATTTTTGTTTAAGCCCTTGTTTACGTGACTAACTTGTAAAAGATTGATATTGGTGAATTTTATGTGTCCTAGTGTTCTTACCAAAAGCAAATTAATTAATGCCCAAATTCTAATATCCTATATGCATAGGCCATTGATTTTTACATTAATCCAATTCTCCAGGTCCAACATATTGGAATACAATACTCAACCCCAAGCCCCAACAAATTACAATTCAGATTACAAATGCTCGGGATGATTCCATGAAAATATTTTTGATAGTTATCGGCCCAAATAAGATTTAGCCCATCAAATAGCTCGACCTGTGTTCTGACTCACTGCTGAGTTATTTGGACTAGCCTAGTCCAAAAAGCATGAGAATTCCAGCGTTGCAAAAAGAAGACGACAACGATGATAGTAATAATAATAGTAAAAAGCTTGTGAATTTTATTTGACGTGGTGTTCTTACCAAAAGCAATTTTTTAGATGATAAGAATTCATTAAATTGTTGGAATCAGCCAACACTGATTAATTAACAAGAAGAAATAGTCAACACAATACATGTGAAATATATGAAGCAAAAAATTACTAGATCTGAACCTATACGGATCTAAATCTAGTAAATCAGAAAATTCACTATTGCGCTAGATAAATCGTGAAACAAAAAAGTTGATATCGAATTTAAAACTAATCTTCGGGTAAAAAAGCCCAAAAAAAAGTGGGCAGATCATGTTGAAATATTCAATGATGACTGAATCTTCAAAAATAACACTATGTACAATGGATCTTCCATTATTTCGGGGACTGATACTCCCATCTTCCATTATTTCGGGGACTGATACTCCCACTTATTGAGGGGAGATAAGAACTCCCATGAAGAGAGACTAAAAACCTCCCATAAAGAGGGACGAAAGAGAAAAACAAAATAAAAACTAAAGATGAAACCTTCCCCCATCATCCCATGAGGGAAGAAGACGGCGGCTAGATTTAGAGTGAAGATGGACTTTGCACTTATGCAACTTGAAACTCACCGTCGTCACTGTCGCATCATACACACCATGTTCACCGCGAAATTGCCAAAGAAACAATTCCACCGTTGAATCACCACGTCTTGTCGGAATCAGGGCAACAACAACCTCGTTTTGCGACATGCTTTCTTATTATGTTTGTATTATAATGATATACTATCTCCCTTCCTCCCTCCTATAAAAATATTCATGTTTCAAAATAAAATTGTTCAAAAATAAAAGTTCGGTCTCAATTGCCGGTATCTTATTTTCTTAGTCGAAGTAAAAAACTTAAAATTCCTATTTCATGAATCACTTATGTCGGCGAGTATTTTGTGATTAATGATTTTTGGAGAGTTGTACATTCATTAAATTGGTCAAAAAATATAGTGTTGTACCTTTTCAAATATGATTTCTTTTATATTCTAATAAAATATAACTTCTTTTATGGGATGGATGGTGTACTATTTTGGGCCTAATTTTTATAGTTGGGACTATTTTAAACACAAAATATTTTAAAACAGGAAGAGCTTTAGTGATTTTTGTTATTTTCTAATTAATTATGTTTATTGTAAATTGAATAATATAAAAGGTGGTGCATTTATACGTTATAATTGAAATGTTATTCTATAAATTATAATTGATTAAAAGGTTGTGAATCTCATTAAATTAACTATAAAATAAAAGATGATATTTAACTTTAAATTAAAAAGAAAATGGCACATAAAATAGGTGGCCACAAATTAAAAGGGGGTTTAATTGGCTATGGCCATTATGCACCAACCATCAAGCTAGAGAAAATTCTATTTCTTGGAAGCCTGGAAGGTATTGGAAAAATATATATCATTACCAATGTTAATTTACAAATGTACCCCTCAATTTTGGAAGGTTCAGTAGGAGCTTAATGCACGCCTACCTAGCCATGTATTAGTGGATTCATCCCGATGTATGAGACCACATAATTGTATCTGATAACCCATAAATTAAAACTTGCAGGAATTCAAGTCTCGGAAAACTGTTTCTTTTGGGTTATAGAAGTTTTATAAAATTTATTCATGATATATCTTTAAATACCCAAGTCTAGATATAATTCAAAATGGACTTTGTTAGAGTATTTTATGTTGACAATATTTTTGTCAAAATCCCTTATATTATGTTTATATAATTTATTGAACTTATTAGATTTATTATTCGTAATTAATATGTTATTATTTTAATGTTTCACTGTTTTTGTAGGCAGATCATAAGAAACGGATAAGATTTGAAGGAGTATCTTTTTAAGATATATATCGGAAAAGATATGGAGAGATAATACTTGAGTGTCAAGAATTAATTGGATATCAAGAATCTACAGTGGATAAGGATGAAAGAAATAGATCACGTAATATCATTGAAGATACGACATGGGCTTCAGCCCAGCAAACTAAAATCCCTTATATATATGAACATATGGTGGCGGTGCAGAGGACAAGCAACAACAGAGAGTTTTATTAGTTGCTAGAAGAATTATCTAAGATTGATATTCATCATAATTAATTTTTGTTGGTATTTATATTTAATGCTTTTTGTAAGGAACAAGTCGTTCCGTAGAGGGTGGTGCATATAGTTTCACTATTGTGTGTGTCGAAGGACCTTCGGGAGAAGGGACTTCAAAACGGGTTCGGGAGAGCTCATTCGGCCTACGGTAGTTTGCCGTGCTAGTGCCGAACAAGTCGACGGGAGTCGTCGGGCGTTGTTTATATAGTATAGGTTAGGTGTTAGGGAATCGAGTCTCTTTGTAAAACCTATCGTTATACGGAGTATCAATAACAAAAGGTTCGAGGGGTCTGAGGGATTCAGCCCCATGTTTATTTTGGTGTTCGTTTTTCTGTTTTTTATTTTCGTCAGTTTCTGTGTTGGAACATAAACTGTGCAGTCCATAAATTACAAGTGGTATCAGAGCGGGTCCGTATCCTAATACGGTAAATTCTGGAACACTGCACTGCTATGGATTTGCGTGGCAATACTGTACGACTTCCCTTACTTGATGGCACGAATTACGAATATTGGAAGTCACTTACGATGGCTCACTTGGAGGCGATGGGTGATGAATACTGGGAGATTATTGAATCCGGATGGTCTCTACCTGCTGCCACAGACTCGACCACACCAAAGCCTAAATCTGAGTGGTCTTCTGCTGAAAAGGGACTGTATAAGGTGAATCACAAGGCTCTCCTTTTCATTCGAACGACTGTTGATGAAGTCCAATACATGAAAATATGCAACTGCAAAACAGCCAAAGAAGCTTGGGACTTGCTCGAGAATTACTTTGAAGGAACCAAAGAAGTGAAGAAGCCCAAATTAAGGAATTTGCGAAATCAATTTGACAACCTCAAGATGAAGGAAAGGGAGTCTATTGAAGACTATCACTCACGGTTCATGGGCATCGTCAACAAGAGACTCTCACTTGGAGAGATAGTTCCGGAATCACTTATGGTGGATAAATTTTTGAGAACCCTTCCGGATCGATTTTCATAGAAAGTCACGGCGATTGACACCTCAAAAGATGTCGAAAATATGAAGATGGATCAACTAGTGGGAGATCTCCTAACTTTCGAACTCAACAAAGGGTTTGAGATCAAGGAGAAAAGTAGAGGCATAGCACTCAAAGCAAATCAATCGCAAGGATGAAGAAGTCAGCGAACATGTTCAGTCGGAAATTGTGGAGAATATGATATTGCTTTCAAAGAAATTTGGGAGCATAATGAAGAAGTTCCGAAAGAATGACTCGAGTCCCTCTTCGTTAGGTAAGAAATCAAGTCAAACTAAAATAAGTAGTCCTAATTCTTCTTCAAGTTTTGCAGGTTCAACGCTGGACAAAGTTAGATGTAGAGAATGCAATGGACGGGGTCACTTTCAAAAAGAGTGTCCCACGTTTCTGAGAAAGCAAAACAAGTCCTTAGCAGCCACATGGAGTGACGAGTCAGACAATGAAGAAGAGAACGATCATTCGAACAACATGGCAACTTTTTCTACATCATATGTGTGTTTTATGGGGCAAACCGAAACCGAAGATACTGATCCGGGAAAAAGTCCAGGTATGTTGCAACATGATTTACCTAACTTTTATGAATCTGATGCTTCTGATGGAGAAACAGGTCCCACAATTGAGGAGATGCAGAACATGTACAAGAAACTGTCGGTCGCATGTTTTCAAGGAAGCAAGGTCATCAAAAAATTGGAAAGTCAACTCCAAGAATCACTGGCAATGATTGAAAGATTAGAAAGAGAGGTTAAAGGGAAAGATCTGGTCATTAGTAAACTGAATGAGGAGCTCACATTAAGAAAGAAAAGCGTGGAGGCGATAATGGAAGAAAAAATTCGTGAGCTAGAAGTTGTGTTCCAACATGCACTGGCCGAAAAAGAAACTGAGGTAAATTCTTTGAACTCTGACCTCCAGACAATGCAAAGTGATGGCACATATAGGAGCAGTATGGAAAGCAAAGATCAAACAATTGAGAAGTTATCCACCGATTTGGAGCAATCCAAACAGGTTCTAAAACGACTGAACTCTGGTAAGGCCACTCTAACCGAACTTATTAATCTAGGCAAAAGTCATGGTGATGTCACTGGTCTTGGTTATCATGGTGAGTCCTCTTTAAATTCGCAAAGGGGTTTCCTGAATTCTGGTCAGTATGTTACAACACAGAATGATCACTGTAATTTTAATAAGAAATCTGGTTATAATCAATGCACACACACTGCACCAGTTCAGAAACGGACTATTTTTGCACATTCTGGTCGAGGATCACATTATGCACATTTTATTAATACTGCTCGTACGATTATGTTTCAACATGGAAAGTCAAAAACTGCTGAAAATTCTCGTTTTGTGCCTATTTGTCATTATTGTGGTGTTTTGGGTCATATACGTCCAAATTGTTATAGAATGCATTTTGATATTTATAATAGTAAGATTGGTAGATTGGATATTAGAGGAATACCACGTCAAGCCCCTAGACCTAAAGTAGATTTAATAAACCGCACTCAAAGAAAAATATGGGTTAGAAAATCTACTTGTTCAACTTCCCAAAAGTAAGCTCGTCGGCCCGTGTCACTACTGTTTTTGAGTATTGGTATATTAATATGCTAAAAGAATTGATCATATTCCAGCAGCGAATCAACTGAAAATAAGGCATTTAATAGAGAAAATTTCGTAACTCTCTGAAAAATCTCTAGGATTATTGTTCGTTTGTGTTGCATAGTCGCCAAAAAAAAAAAAAAAATCGTATGTTGCAACATGCATATCATGTAGGATTCTGCATTAGGCATTATTTTTTCATGCATCCATCTCAATTTTATTCTTTATAAACTCCATGCAAAAGGGCAAGTTCAAAGATTTATTTGGCTTAAAACTTTACATTCTTTTTCCTTCTAGTTGAGAAAGACTATCATGTTTTAATTATCCCCAGCTTGTCGGAAAGGGCTACGGTCATGAAATGATGTTGAGAGTAGCTACCGGTCCACAAATCGGAAAGAGCTACTAGCACAGAAAGTGATTGACCTGTGAAAGCCGCCGATCACAAAAATAAGTTGCTTAAAAATTGTATATCTCTATTAGCAAAGGGGTTATAAGGATCAACCAGAGCTCGTCGCCCTGGGTTTTCCTAGTGCAGTATTGGCTCATAGGGTTTGCGAGCTACTTCACGAGAGGGTAAAAACAGTTGGAGGAATAAGGATACCTTGATTTAATTATTTGTTTAAGCCTCTAAATTATTGTGTGCAAAAAGTCAAAATCAATTATGAAGTTGATGTGGAATTTCATTTAGTTCTTTGTCAAACACTTCTGCTTGCCTAATACCGTGGGTGTGATAAGATGAATTGAGTCTGCATTCTATTGTTTTCTTATTTTTAGGCATCCCCTACATGATTTTCTATGAGGTTATGGATAAAAATTCTATATGCCTTGAGTTGAATATATTTGTCTATTTGGAATTTTGGTTTAATTAAATGTTGCACCTCTTAATTTACCACCCATACAGTGAGTGTGACTATGGGTCAGTGGGTTCAAGTGAGGGGGAGTTTTAGTAAGGGGGACTTGCGTTTATTTTATTAAGTTGGTCAGTTGGTTCTTTGGATTTTTCGTCAAAAAAGGGGGAGATAATATGCTAGCTAGCTAGGTGTTTTTTTTTTCGTTGCTAATTGCTTGTTGCTGCCAAACTACTTTACCATCATTGTTGCTTATGTTTAGGGGGAGTAATTTTTTTGTTATGATGTCGTAACTTTTAATTTTGCAGATCATTAGTTATTTTTCGGATTTTTGACAAAAAATGCCAAAGGGGGAGATTGTTAGAGTATTTTATGTTGGCAATATTTTTGTCAAAATCCCTTATATTATGTTTATATAATTTATTGAACTTATTAGATTTATTATTCGTAATTAATATATTATTATTTTAATGTTTCACTGTTTTTGTAGGCGGATCATAAGAAACGGATAAGATTTGGTGGAGTATCTTTTTAATATATATATCGGAAAAGATATGGAGAGATAATACTTGAGTGTCAAGAATTACTTGGATATCAAGAATCTACAACGGATAAGGATGAAAGAAATAAATCACGTAATATCATTGAAGATACTACATGGGCTTCAGCCCAACAAACTAAAATCCCTTATATATACGAACATATGGTGGCGGTGCAGAGGACAAGCAACAACAGAGAGTTTTATTATGTTATTACAATGTTCTGGAAAAACAAAAGTTAACAGAAACAAACGAAAGCAAAAACCGAGACGTGGAAGACCACTGTCCTTAGGACAAATTACTTCCCGGCTAGTGCTCACGGAACGAAGTAATAGACCCCAAAGATATAACGGTTTACGTCCTTTTCTGTAGTAGCACCACTAACAGAAAAGGCTCCGGCGAACTTAGATGTTCGAGTTTGAACTGGAGCAAAATGCAGAGAATGATATGAAGATTCAGGTGAAAATTGTGTGTTTGTTTGCATGCAGGGAACAGGTATTTATAGGTGCAGCTGGGGGAACAAAATTAATTCTGTCACTTAATTGTTGGCTGTTACGGGCTTAGTAACGGCCCAATTAAATACTCCTTAACAGCCCATAATGCTGGATGTTACAGGTTTGAATTTAAATTCAAACCCATCCACATTTTGGGCTCCTGAAGCTCATCCGTCAGCCCAATTGATTTTGGGCTTCCAAAAAGTTACTTGGGCCTCGGCCGAGGCATTCCCCAAGGCCCAAGGTCCGGCCCGAGCCCGAGCCCGAGGCGTGGCCGTGCCGAGCCGAGCGAGCGCGCATGTGGGCTTCCCTTGGATTCCCTCACATGTATAATTGATACACCTTAATAATGAGCTTTCATATATATATATACTAAATTAAAGAGCATTTAAACCAATGTGGGATAATAACTACTCTTAGTTATTAATCCTACATTTAATACATAATCAAGTGGTAAACTTTATGTATTAATTTCTCACTCACCTCATATCGGTTTTGAGTAAATTAAAACCCTACGATCATCTACTTTCTCCATAGATTAATCGTGTGAAGTTTAATTCCTACAAAATTAAACTTCCGACCACTTAATTATATCATTAAAGTGTCTTATCCACACTTTAATTATTACTAATTTCCAACATATTAGTTGCTAGAAGAATTATCTAAGATTGATATTCATCATAATTACTTTTTGTTGGTATTTATATTTAATGCTTTTTGTAAGGAACAAGTCGTTCCGTAGAAGGTGGTGCATATAGTTTCACTATTGTGTGTGTCGAAGGACCTTCGGGAGAAGGGACTTCAAAACGGGTTCGGGAGAGCTCGTCCGGCCTACGGTGGTTTGCCGTGTTAGTGCCGAACAAGTCGACGGGAGTCGCCGGGCGTTGTTGGTATAGTATAGGTTAGGTGTTAGGAATCGAGTCTCTTTGTAAAACCTATTGTTATACGGAGTATCAATAACAAAAGGTCCGAGGGGTCTGAGGGATTCAGCTCCGTGTTTATTTTGGTGTTCGTTTTTCTGTTTTTTATTTTCGTCAGTTTCCGTGTTGTAACATAAACTGTGCAGTCCAGAAATTACAGACTTCTTTAATAATTTATAATCTCCTAAAAATAATTCAATATTCTAGATTTTTGTGAAATATGTTTTTTTTTTCTTGGTAAAATTAAGTCAAGTATATGTTACGACTATTATCTTTTAATAGTTGTAGGAAAAATATCATCCATAAATAGACAAGACATATTAGCCTTCTAAACATGATACTCAATGTGTTACTTTTTGGTAAAATTTTAAAATAATACCACGAAATAATGAATATAATCAATTATTGTGCTGACTATATATATATGTGAAGTGATTTTATTTCACATGGTATACTCATTATATAAACGGTCGATCTATTATGAATATAATAATTGTAATAATTATATACCAAAAAGTATTTTTTCTTTAAATTGGACGTTTTAAGTGATTCAACAAATACAGTGGGCAAGTATAGTGTTATTACTAAAAATATAGTCACAAAAGATTCTTATCTATATTAGCTTTTAATTATCAAGAAATGAATGATCAAATTGACCTATATCGATATGCATTGGTCATTATATCCAATTTCTTAATTAACATTGCGCTAATTGCATTCTTGATATTTCTTTTATAATTTATTATAAATTAAATCTTACAATTTTTTGTGTACCAAAATCATCTTTCCTCAATTTCTTCTTTTAGCAATTTTTTATTTTTTTAGACCACTAGAATAACCATAAAAAATTGTAGTGATAAATTTCTACTCATAATCTCATTTAAACTTTAAAGATCTACATTTCTAGTTGGTATATGAAAGAGAAAATAATTAAAAATAACTGAAGGCAACAATAAATAAATGCAGATGGTTATATATATATATGAGTAGATATATAATTTATAAATGGTTATATTATTGATTTATTACCTTTTATTATCCAAATAATCTAAGATAAGTCGTACTAAGATTTTTTTTCTTTATCTTATAAAATTGTGAAGGCATTCCGAAAATTGTTATCTTACCTTAAATTGTAGTATGTTTAATAGGAATTAATTTAAAAAACAATCATGCCCATGTATACACTTTGATACAATATTAATGTATTCAGCGAGAGATGTGTCAAGATCCTATAGAAATTAATTATTGACGCCGACTATTTACCGGCTCCCCACCTCTCTCCCTCAAACCGGCCCTACCTTCTTTGTTCTTTCTTTTTATGTTCTTCTATTGTCATATATTTAATTTAAGTACATTGTTTATTTTATTTCTAATTTAATTTTTAGGTTAATGAAAATGGTAAACTTGAAAACTTGGGGTGGATTGAGAAATTCATATATTTTTTTTATTATCTGTTGGCCAGGTGCATTTAGAAATGGAGTGCGTCAAAATAATTTATGGTGTGCAAATATTTTGTACCATAATCATTTCTCATATTTGAAATGGACAAATGTAAATGATGCCACATTAGCTATCAGCATATTAAAATGAGTCCATGGTTGATAGTTGAACGATCCATCGATCCTTAATATTATAATTATAGTCGAATTGTGATTATAGTTGAGAAACAATATTGTTGATTATATTAGTTTTGTATTAGTTTAATATTAAAAAATTAACTATGATCAGATTAACACAAGATTCCTTTAGTATTTCTAGCACAATTGTATATTTGACTACCTTAATTGGTTTCCAAAACTTTGAAGGTGGAATAAATAAAATTGAAAATCCAAATCTAACCCTTAAAGTCCAATTGCCATATATTTGATTGGTCAAAAACATCTCTTCTGAGACTGCCACAAATAGTTACAAAATCTAAATTTTGAAATGAACATTTTTAATTTATGATCGAATATAAAGTAAATTAGATTACAAAGGTTCACTCTGATACCAAAAACAAAATGGAGGATGAAAGAATAATGTTACTTACGAAATCAAATTATTGACTACTCACCACTATAAATATCACACTTGTTCAACACAATTGTAACCACTTACCGTTTTCTAGCAATACCGTTGAGTTCCAAGTTAAAATCTTTAGAATGACAGGTAAACAAACACGAGGGCGACAAAGAATCCCCATTAGGCGGATCCAAAACAAAGAGGACTTGTTTGCGACATTTTCAAAGCGTCGTCAAGATTTGTACAAGAAAGCAAGCGAACTTGCCACACTTTGTGGTATTGACATAGGTGTCATTATCTTTTCACCCACCGACAATCCTTATTCCTTTTTCCATCCCACCATGCAATCCGTTATCGACAGATATCGGAACCCTAAGCTGCCCCAAAACACCCATGCAAGAGTTATCGAGCTCATAACTCGGTCAAGAATCGAGGAGTTGAATAGAAGGCTGGATGAGATACTGGAGGAAAAAGAGCAGCTTATACAGCACAACAGGTATCTCGATGAAATCGACAAAACTCAACAGAAGGGCTGGTGGGAGCAAACCCTGATCGAAAGTTTGAATAGGGAGCAGGTGAAGGAGTGGACAGAGTGGTTTCAGGGGTTCAAAGAACAACTCCAGACTCAGATCCAAGAGGCAAAAAATGGAGGGTCCAGTTCGCAAAATGTAGTTGGATCTGATACTAGAGTTGGGGCGAGTAGTTTTGGGGGCCCAAATTATGGTATTCCACTGCAGGTCCATCATGATTCATCTTCTGCTGGTGGAAGTGACTATATTCCAGCCCAATATTTCTATGCTACACCGCCTGAAAAGTCGTCAACTGGTGGTGCAAGTGACCATTTTGGTGGGCAATTTTTATTTACTGGGCAGTCTCAGGGTGCATCTACGTCTGCAGGTGGTCGAAGAGGTCATATTCCAAGCAACATTTTCTACGCTCAGTTGTTGCAGGATGCGTTAGCCGGTGGCGGAAGTGGCCAGTTCCCGAGCCAAGGTTTTGTTTGTCCGTCGTCATCTGGCGGCGGTGGAAGTACTCAACTAGTTCCTCTAGAGACTCAGGATCCATCTAGTGTTGGAGGAACCAGAGAGATTGGTTCTTTCAGACAAGGACGAACATGATAAAAATTAGATTTTCTTATCCAAATAATAGCAATTACTTCTTTTATTTTCCTGATTCTGCAATTAATAGTATGATATGGGTGAGTTTCATTTAAGTATGCTGACTGATGTGTCAAAATAGATTATCATGTGTTTACAGTGGATAAATGAGCGAGACTAATGTAATAAATATTCAAATGGTGTTTGTTTTGCAACACAGTATGACCATTTGCTGTTTCAATTGTTCAAAGAATATAAATGCATGAAGGAGACGGAAAAAATAGGTCTATTGAATTTTCTAGAGTACTCTGTCGTAAATTTTAAAAAGAGGATGCACTACAACAAAAAACGTTTAACACTACGGTCAAAAACCGTAGTTAAAGACATATTGTGACCGTAGTGGTACATACCGTAGTCGTAGACCCTCTCCAAATAACTACGGTTCAAAATCGTAGTGGTTAATACTAAAGACCACGGTTAGGAACCGTAGTCGTTCTAGTAGCGTATCCTCACGACATATGACAACAGTTAGAAAATTACTTTGACTACGGTTTAAACCGTAGTAAAATACACTAACAACTACGGTTCCCAACCGTAGTTGTAAATTTAATATCTACCACTACGGTATGTATGACTACGGTTCAATTTTTTTTTCACTACGGTCTGAACCGTATTAATATATATTAACGACTACGGCTCAAAGTTGAACTAACAACCGTAGTTATTGAAAATGATAACTGTAATCGTATATTGAAATAACTACGTTTTTTTGTTCTAATTGACCACGGTTTGAAATCTAGTAAAAATGAAGAAAAATAGACAATAAAGAAAAATAGCTCCAAATTTGTTTTCTCAATATCAATAGAAGTATAATTGTACAAAGTGATAAAAAACAAGAATAAACTACAAAAAGAAGTACTACACAACGTTGAAGTGAAAAAAAAAATCCCCAATCATCTAACTTATTTTCTTGTCACGGTACCCTCCGAGCAAAGATTAGATCCCAGAGCAATGTGCTAGGACATGATTCAGTCATAAACAATTTTCAACAATAAGATCTGTCAAAACAAACAAATAACATATGAGTTGTATTACCCTATATCAACATAGATTGAAAAGAACACAACTAAGAACCTTCTTTTTGTTTCCAATAACAAAGATAAAAGAAACACAAGTCCATTCAGTTGCTTACCTCAAAGTTTTAAGAAATTTAGAATGGATCCATCAAAGCTGGGTAAGCTGGGATGTGTCGGCTCCCACAATCTTTGAGTTTAAGAAGTCAAGAACTCCATCCGATGATAGATTGTGGGTTATTTGGAACCTTCGGAGTGCCTGATATGTTCCCCAGAATTACTTTAGTACATAAATATTACTATGATATATATATATATATCTACATCTATATATATCAGACAACAAATTATATATTTTCCAAAACCCCTGACAAAAAATAGTAGATCTTGAGTATCAAAAGATAATGACAGACCACATAAGGAATTGATCGACAACCAGCAAATTAAAGAAGAAAATTTGATAGTGAAATTTAGCATAGAAGATATCTCAAAGAAATTACTGATGTAGTTTGTCAGTTTGCAAATTAGATTTTGTTCACATACTATTCTCGTAATTGAAAAATAAAAGAATTTTGTTCAAATTTGTTTACAAATGTTTAATCACCTTATATAAGCAAAATTCTAGCTCATACAAATGGAAGAACAATAACAAGTTGGCCTATGTAATAAAACCCGTTGAGCAATTTGAACCGAAACAAAGCATATTTGTGCTTAGTTTATAGATTTTTTGTTTTCTCGATTATAATCTAAACTTCAGCCTCTCTTATGCAGCATACATTGTTGCAGACTATGTTGACAGTAGTTAATCATTTACATATACTTAGCGTAGTTTAAAAAGGATAAATTTTCAACGCTTCTTTCGTCTTCTGATGAGAATTTAACAGGAAATTTAGGTTCTCCTGATGTATGCGACTTAGATAGTCATAAGTCAATACATTCCTGTAACTATTTCCATAACTTATAAAATTAAACGAAATTAATATTAATTTTCGCATTGCTCTAATCTAGTACTATGGAGATGGATATTTTGCTTGCCTTATAATTTAATTTATCATTGTAAAAGAGATGGAGTTGTAAAACAAACTTCACATTTAAAGTTTGATTATAAGACATAACAAATATCAAGACTCAAACACATTCGCGAGAAGATGAGGCATTACCTGAAGAAAAGCTTTCAAAACCCATAGAAATGTTAGAATGATGGTCCAATTGTCGGCAAATTAATCCCACCTGAACAAGAATGGCAGAAAATAATTTTAAGTCCTAAAATATAATGATATATGTAGAACATTTCACTTAAACACCCAAGAAGCAAATGATAATTTCTTACAAAAAAGAAGCAAATGATCTTTTCTTGTAAAAAAGAAGCAAATAAATTTACTAGAAGCTCATTGATATAATTAAGACCACATATTCATATTGGACTTGAGAAAGAATTAAAATGAATAAATTTTGTATTTTAATCATGATCTTTTCTTGTTTTGTTTATAGTATCCTTGACAATGGATCATATTCAAGAATTCTCGAAATTGTTCATTTTTCAAGTGAAATCTGCTTGCATGTTGGATGTAGACAGTCTTGGTTTCAATGTGAAGGTTATATTCTCGAAATTGTTCATCTTTCAGGTGGAATCTACTTAAACACCCAACACTCTTATTAATTTGAGAATAGACAGAATTAAAGAAACAAAATAATATATTTCAATATATATTGCTTTTGAAGCCTGTTAAAGGTTCTCTGAATTGTTAGTGCATTACCCAATAAATAATTTCTATTGAAGACCATATAAAGCAGCTACATTGCACTACTCTCAACTGTTCATCGTATTGTTCATTGTGACATTTCACTGAACACTTTAATGTTGATAATGAGTTGGAGAGGGACAATAAATACTGTATTAAAATGCAATTCATTACATTCGGCAGTGTAAATTCAAGCTTTACTGTATGAGAAGAAATAAAAGATAATGATTACATATACCTAGTTCTAGTCCTAAGTTTGGGATACTTAGTACTGTTGCTGTCTAAAGCTTCCCCTTCTTATTTTGTTGTTCCCATCACATCACAAACATTTCCAGATTCAGCCTTTTCCCCTGCCAAGCTTCACAAACATAAATTTCCCCCCAAAACAGCATTCCTTTTTATTCTTCCACTTGCACTAGCCCATATAAGCAGAATCTGGGCTACACTATCCTATACTATAATATGTTCTATCATCACACTTCAAATCATACAAATGGAACTAAGCATTTTATGATTAAATACAACAATTAAAAACTTACTGATGGCGGAAAATAGCTAGTGCCAATTCTAGAACCTGCATCATCATTCATGAATTATACAGAGATCGTTAAATCTCCTGTTTTCAACCCCAAAATATGTGTGTGTGTGAGTGTGAGAGAGAGAGAGAGAGGCTATAAAGAGATCTTTACCATTGCTTGATTTTAATCAGAAAATATGAAAAAAGCTGCCCTAAATCAAACCAATGAACAATTGATTTGAGTTATTCAAGCTCGATCAATAAAAACCTAATTAAAAGCCCTAATTCCTATAACCTTAACATCAAAGACCAAAAATCCTTTGCTCTAAGCATCATAAACAAGTTCATAGTAGAAAGCATTGATTGTTTTAGATCCACAGTTAAAAAAATCTCCTAAATCAATGCTATAAAAAAAATATGGAGCTAAAATTGAGAAGTTGTGTAATACCTTAGCAGCAAGGTATTCGAGCACCTGCCCAGTAAACCGGTGCACCTGAAATACCGTCGGATTCTACCCAACAGAAACTGCAGACCGACTTTCACCGATCGGGAAACAAACTTCTTCTGCGGACCGTCGGGCTTCCTTTCGCCAGCTCATTTCTTCATTTTCCCACCAGTTTCCATCATCCACCACCAGTGGATAATCGAGAACCATCCGCCGCCGCCGTTGGATTTCCAGTATCGTCTGTTGCTGGTGTATTTTCGAGAAGAATTGATGTAGAGGTTGCGATTTGATAGGAGAGAAATCGAGAGACAGTTAAAAATGAGAGTTCTAGAGGATTCTTGTGAGATAATATTAACATTTTAGGTAGAGTAAATCTGTAAATGTGAGTTTAAATATTGAGTAGATATATTCTAATCAGTATTACTACATAATTTATTATATTACCTTCAAACATATGGCATATTACTTTTATTTAAAGTAAGATTTAACTTTAATTATTTTTAAAATAGTAGTATATTATACACATATAATATTAGGATTATTTTAATAAATTTACTGACTAAATCATATTCGTAGTAGTCTTTCGTCGCTAAATAGTCGTTATTTTGTCGTATTGAAAATTAGTACATTATTTTACGACTAAATATCGACACGAAAAATTAGTCGCTAAAATAGGTTGTTAGTCTGTCGGCAATCCGTCGGAGGATTTATTTTTTAAAGATTTATAAATATATTTATATATACAATGAATAAAATATATTGCTAATAATGAACAATAATCTATTAATATGGTACACAGAAAAAAAAATTGTACAATTAAATTCAAAATACTAGATAGGCCAATAGTAGATATCGAGGAAATTAAGAACAAAATTTAAAAATTAATAATAAATATTTTTTAATTGTAAAACATTAAAAAATATTTTAATCTTGTAAATATGTATTTAAAAAAGTTAAGGAAATTAAAAAGGACAATGACAACACTCGATTAACTACAGTTAACATAACCGTTGTCGTTGATCACACGAAAATAATATTTTTATGTAATAGGTATTCGACTACGGCTAAACCACAACGGTTTTGCAAACCGTAGTTGTTTAGCGAAAATAGGTATTCGACCATGGTTAAACCACAACGGTTTTGCGAACCGTAGTCTTTTAGCGAAAAATAGGTATTCGACTACGGTTAAACTACAACGGTTTTGCAACACCGTAGTCTTTTAGCGAAAAAAAATGTAAAACACTACAGTTTGTACAATGACCACGGTTGAGCGCTAAAAGACTACGGTTATTGCGTAAAACCGTTGTCTTTTGGGCGTAGTAATTAACAGTTTTTGTTGTAGTGATGACATTTCATGTGGGTCTTACATTTCTGTTTCTTTATTCCCAAATAAAATGTTTCAATGCCTTTACAAAATTCACAGTGAAGTACTTTAAATGAACCAAATCTCGTTAATTACACATCATTTTTCAAGAAAAAATATCCATTTTCGGAGGATCCAAATCTCGTTCATCTAGAGTTGCTCACTATAATTATATAATGAAGTGAAAATAATAAAATAGTCAAATCTAAGTCTTGTAATCAAGAGATCAAGGGTTCTAGACCCATTCCCCTACCCCCAATGTACTAAACAAGGGCTCTAAAGAAGGTCGTATAAATTTAGTTTCTCATGCTTAGATGAATGGTTCCTTTTGTCACTTATTAACCTGTCAACTCAGGCTGCATTTTCAATTTCTTGTAGAATTGATATTTCCATTGGTAATTAATCCACCAGCATTTTTCACCAAGTTATTTATAGACAAAACTTGTGTCAGACCGTCACACCGTCACACCGTGTGACGGGAAAAAATATTATTTTTTTAAGTAAAAGTATCACCTTTATTTGTAACAATATTATTTTTTCCTGTAAAAGTTTATTCCGTCATACACAAGACTCGCTCTTATTTATATACATACATATAATATGTAATCTACCTTTAATACTAAAAGAAAGTTGCATAAAAGAGGGAAAAAAAACAAGTGTTGCTCCCACAAAATTTTCACCGATTTTTTTTTTTAAATTATTGAAATTGCTCTAAAAATGTCCACTACGTGTGTTATTAAAAGAGAACTCCTAAAAAAGGGAGAGACATGTATCTCATCCACCTTCTTAGCTGAGTTTTCATCCAATCAATTCTTTTTCTTTTATCTTTTTTTTTTAATCTTTTCCTTTCGAAATTTCAAGGCCATATAATTCTTTCGTCTCAACTCGGTTTCTCATAATAAATATATAAAATTACTCATCTTTGAACGATTTTTGATTTAACACCCATAATGCATATATTATAATTAAAATATTATTTTTTAAGGGTAAATTAACTTTTTTAGGATGATAATGATATATTTTTATTTTTAAACATCTGTATATAAAATTAAAATTTGATATAATTCCAAAAATAATACTCCCTCCATTTAAATTGATCTTTTAGAAAAAAAATGGAAGAATTAAGAATTCAAATTTTTTTCAAATATACCTCCAGATGATAAGATTTGATGAAATCTAGGTTGAAAAGTAAGATATATTATATGATTGACATAGGGGTAAAAATGAGAGAAATGGTGAAAAATAGATAAAAGATCAATTAATTTGAAAAATCACTAAGAAGCTAAAAGATCAATTAAAAAGAAACGGAGGGAGTATAGTTTTGAACGGATTAAATTTCTTTAAAAGATTAAAATTATTTACTTTAATTTTACCTTTTTTTAATATTAATAATTTTTGGATGATTAAATTATTTGGTTTAAAAAAGTTCATAAAAGATACATATTTGTTAGGTTTATACTTTACAATAGAAAAAAGGTTAGATATATTTGGTAAGTTTTAGTTTGTGATAATGAAATGTATTAAAAGTAAAATATAAAAAATTAAATAGTCAAAATTTATGAAAATCTAACTGGTAATTTCAATTTGTGATAATGGAAGGTATTAAATATAAAAAAAGAAACACATGTAGAAAAATGATATGTAAGGAGGAAGAAAGATAATTGGACAAAAAATACCAACTCTTGATTTTGCATTCGTAAATAATAATAATAATAATAATAATAATAATAATAATAATAATAATAATAATAATAATAATAATAATAATAATAATAATAATAATAATAATAATAATAATAATAATAAAATACTCATCATGTGCGTCACACGAGTGAACATCATCTAGTATATTATTTAAAAAGAGAACAAATACAAAAGAACTGTCAAAAGAGAAGATTCAATCCTACAATCTCGCATTTTCAAATTGCAGCTATTGACGACTCAAGCTATTTGTCGAATTAGAAAGTTTTTGGTTGCTTTTATATATATTTTAATTTTAATTGTATAGAGTCTATAGACATATATATACAAAATAATAATTTAAAATCGAGACCTTGACTAGCAGAGGGCTCAGTTTGATGACACCAAGTTGGCCAAGTACTGTAGTTGTACATCCATCTCCTAGAGGCAACACTACACGCATTTATGACGATCCTCTCTTTAGGGGGTTTACCGGCACTATACTCCCAGATAGAATAGAACCGTAGTACTTCAAGAAATGTGATGTTTGCGACTATTTACTTATTTAACGTTAATACGATATGTGCATATTTCACATAAAACTTAAAGTTTAATAAGTTTATCTCTATCTTATTAGGAAGGACGATGAATATGTAACATGACATCGTCACCAATTTGATTGCGAAGAATACTCACCTATAGTCGCTCATAGTACTGTATCGTACCTCCAACTCCTAGAAGCAATACTACAAGCATTTATGATGACCCTCTCTTTAGCTGATTTACAGGCGCTACACTCCCAAACATAATAGAAACGGTAGTACTTCAAGAGGTGAGATTTGCATCATTTACTTATTTAACATAAAATAGCATATGTGCATATTTCACATTAAAATTTAAGTTTATCTCTGTCTTATTGAGACGAACGATAAATATTTGATATGACATTGTCTTCGCGGTGATACGTATGGAAGGAACTCACCATCAATCACAATAGTGTTTGCATGGTGAATCTGATTGAGAATCATGAGAAAATTAAGCGTAGATAAATTAACAAATTAGTATTTGCATTTAATGAAATATAACTCACTTGTAAACGAGGGCTAGTTAATAGTTAATATATTAAGATAACAGCCAAAGAAAATGGAAAGAAAAAGAAAAATAAAAGAAAGAAAATACAAAGAAAAATAAAAAATAGTATTTATTTTTTGTATTATTTAGTGCATTCTCCGCGCAAAAACCGTGCAAAACTTGAACATGATTCTTCACAAAAAAAATACTTATGTAGTTAAAGGGAAATAAACTAATCTTACTTAATAATAAAGGGGAACCCTCTATAAGTAGAAATAATTGGTTTTCCCGTTCAAATGCTATTGCTAAATCTAGAAATATTAAATTTATGGTAAAATCTTTTAAAATGAGGGAAAAATCTCCAATCATATATTAGCTACATTTAAATTATATTCTGCCAAAACTGATCATAAACTGCCAAAAATTACTCTCATATTTAAGGAAAATTCCAATCATATATTAGTAATATTTGCAATGATATACTGCAATCATATATTAGACATATTTGTAATGATATTCTGTCAATATTTGGCTTGTTGGAGGTAAAAGTTCCTTTCAGCCTCATTCAGGAACTATGCTTCTTTCCTCAAATCATACCCGCCCGAAGAGAGTTCCCTTATAGGAAGCTAATCCTGCAGACTTGCCAAATAGCTTGGAAAAGCCTATACGATATCAAAGGATATAAGAGGGTAATTACTTGGTCATATTTAGGAAAGGTCTCCAATCATATAAAAGTGACTCGCCATAATCTGTCAAAATCTACTCCCATATTGAAGGAAAATCTTCAATCATTAGTAAGTAAGATTTGTAACGATATTCGACCAAATTCTAACTATATATGTTGGTGACATTTATTTTGCGACAGTTCAAATCATACATCTTAATAATTTTTTATTTTTTTTTTCATTTGTATACTTCCAATTACATATTACCTATAAATGAAAATGCAAAATTCTGCCATTTATTTTGGGAGAGTTCAAAACATGCAAAATTACTCGGTAAAAAATTGAGGGAAAAATGACGAACTTTCTACCTATAAACATCCGCCGTATTCCTAACATCGGGTTTATCAGTCAAACTCTCTGACATTTATCAAACGAGTTAATTAAGCAAATCAAACAAATCAGATGATAATATAACTATCATATTTGAATCGATTATAGCAAATTCTCAAACTATTATGTCCGGGTATTTTACAATCTGTGTTTATCAAATAATACACGCATACAGATAAAATAGGATCAAAATTGGATATGTATGTATTCGTTGAAGTCCTCGATGGATATTTTGTTAAGTGAGATCCATATCGACTTGTCCTCCTGGAGTTATATGTGGTATACAACACGAAGAAGCATGTGAAGTGTATTGTAATAAAAAAAAAAAAAAAAACTATTTTATTTATTTATTTAATCTAATAATTTTTGTCTATCGGTTTTCACTGTTTTCTTATCCATTAATGTAGGTTGTTACTGAAGAGTTATACTTAAACTTTTCTAAGGGAGTTCCTACACAATTCAAGCTTGATATGTCACAGGGTATGTCGCATGATTTTCGAGTGATCCTCCATGAAATTTTTTACTACATTGTAGACGGTTTGGTCTCATTTTATCGACGTCTCAAATATTCGGCAAGGTGATTCCATTAGATTTAAGTATTTTACACCCTCAACATTCCAGGTGTCCATGTTTCATAAGTCTTGAGCGACTACAGATGGTCTATACATTTTATATATTTTAGTTATTCGTAAGGATTATATTTCAATTTTGATTATTACATGTGCTGATGTTGGGGTTTATGTTCATTTATGTATCTCTAAATAAATTAAATCATAATTCAACTATTTTCTAATTCTCAGTCCATCCATTATTAATGTCATGCATTTATGATCTATAAAATATTTTATAACCGTGCATCGCACGGGAGATTTACTAGTATAGTAGTAAAGGGTGAGTGTTATTGTTTTAAACTTTTACTATACTCCCTCGTTGCATAAAAAGAATTATGTATTAAAAATTTTATCATCCCAAAAAAAGAGTTCAGTTTTAAAGTCAATGCCTCGTTGTAATAGTTCAAGTGAAAATAATTTTTGAATTTCGCATGTTAATTAGATATGATTGAACTGAAAGAAATGAACTAGATTAGGATATGTGAGCTTTATTAATTAATAAGTTAGACTAATTAATTAATTAAGCAAACATGGATATTAGGCCCATAAACCTAGGGTTATATGGTACTATATATACATATTCTCTATAGTAGAGAATTAAGGATTTTTATCAGATAAAAATTAGAGGCACTGTAGGATCAATAAGGGATTTCCTAGCAATCACTTATTGAACAATTATACTGAGGATAGTTCCTGCGGCGGACGGCATACGCATGGATACCTGAAGTGATGAATTCAGTGGCACTATTCCTTCCAATTAATTATGCAACAAGTTGTTCTAACTATTGCGTGATTATTGCTCAATGTACAATTCAATTATAAATCATGATCGTTATTCTCGATTTATTATTCCGTTGTGCACATTAGATGGAATCGAGAATTCTCAACATGAACAAGTCAACTAAAAATTAAATAAGTCGTGTGAGTGTGTATTGATGGTTTTTAGAGAGTTGTACTTTCATTAAAATAAAAAATTGTACATTTTAAAACATAACTCTTTTTATAGGACAGAGAGAGTATATGCTAAAAGATATTTGATGGAGATCTTTTCTAAAATCAATCGAATATTAAAGTAAAAATAACAAGAATAAAAATGTTTCATAAAAGAAATAACAATATATAATTTCACAACTAAAAATTACAATATTGAAAGTAGAGGTAAACTCAGTATGTTTACATTACAAACTTTGGTAGGGTAGGTGGGAAGTACAAATTCTGGTACGGATGAGAGGAACTAATCCCAGGCCACGGTACTGGGGTTTAATGTGCTCAGCTAACTTAGTTACAACCAAATGTCGAGGAAAGTCTAAATTAGAAGAAAGAGATGAAAAGATGGAAGAAGCCGACGAGGCCTTGCTCTAACAGCATGGAGGATATTGTCAGCAAGTCCAAAAAATACTTCAAATTCCTAGTACACATCGGTGGCACAAATAAAAACCACTAGAGTCGCTCTAGTGATTGGTATTCACATATTTTTATGAATTACGAACCAAGGATAATTAATAAAAAATGAGGTAGTTACATGACTAGAAACAAGGAAGAATATTAAGGATTTTCTTTTTTCTTATATTATTCTTTTATTCTAGAGTTGTATTTGATTTGTTTCCAATAAACTAAGGGTAAAGTGTTCAATAGTCCATGAATGTCAAAATAGGCAAATAAATATTTTAATTTAAAACAAAATAAAATAAGATCGGGGTAGCCCTAAATGAGCCCACATTGGACTTAGCTTATCTGGCACCTTGTTGCTTGAAAAGGCGATATAGATCCGGTCTTATTTAAGCCAATGAGATGGGCTTAGTTCATTTTGACATCCCTATTATAAAGGGATGAATTTTTATTTTAGATTTTATTCCAAACCTGCCTACCCCTCATACTCGATTTTTTTCCAGCAAAACATATCTAAAATTTGGTAAATGAATTCAGCTAATTATAAAATCTAGAGAAAAATCAACTTGGTAGATTATAAATTAGACCTTAATTTTCAATTAAAAAGAATAAAAAATAGCCCTTAGTTACCAATACCTCAAACCAAATTTGCCCTTTTTGTGCAATTTTTGTGCATAAATGCACAAGAATGATAATGTAGAGGTGCACTATTCGTGCAATATTTCGGACAATGCAATATGATTATACCCATTTTTTTAGCATTAAAATTTATTATTTTCTAAATTAGCAAGCATATATATAGGGTAGCTTCTCGAGAAAAAATCACTTGTTTTGGGTGTCTTTTTTGTTGGTTGAGGAATCACTATCTTGAATTCTTTTAGAACATGGATTCCTCAATGAATGAATGTTTGCACAACTGCACCACTATGAAACATTTGTTTGGAGCTGGCCAGTAGAGGAAAGGCAGAGCTTATATGTGGGCACCCATTTCAATTAGGTATATACTACCTTCGTCCCATAAAGATAGGCTTATAGTTATTTTCACATAGATTAAGAAATGATAGTTGATACATATAGTTAAAGCATTAAATTTTAGTTGTATTTTTCCTTTTGGGCCCCTATTTTTCACTTATTTTTTGAAGATATTTGGTTGATATGGAGAGTATTAAGGCACATTAATTGGAAATTAACAACAAAGGATGTGCTTATAAAAATATAGTAGGTGACATATTTTTGTGGGATAAACTAAAATAGAAAGTAAGCATATCTTTGTGGGATCGATGGAGTATATAGATATAGATGTCCCTCTAAATTTTCTTGTGACGCGTTAATACTTTAGGACGGATGATGAATATGTGATACAAAGTCGTCTTTGCGGTGGTTCAGATCGGAGACCATCAGTCATGATAGCGGATACCTCCATTAAACGTTAGGTTTACTACTTGACTAAGTGAGACTCATATCGATTCTCAAGAGGAACAACATGTAGCTGCAGAGGAGCATTTGCATGGTGAACCCGATTGAGAATCATGAGAAATAAAATTAGAAATGAAGTTAGGTCTTCTTTTAGCCTAATTTTAAGTCTTGTATTTCTCAAAAAATGTTTAAGTATGACTATGATTTATGTAAGGTTTTTTTGCAAATGTATGTATTGTTCAATTTTATTACCTATACAAGAGAATTGTTTCAGTTTGTTCTTTGTCTGATTCAAGAATAGTTTAAACTTTGATAAATTAACAAATTTGTATTTGCAATTCATTAAATATGACTCACTTTGTAAAGGATAGTTAATAGTTAATATATTAGGATAACACCAAAGAAAATGAAAAAAAAATAAGGAAAGAAAAATAAATAGAGTATTTTTTTTATTTTTTATTTTTTGTATTATTTAGTGCTTTCTCCGTGCATAATGCACTAGATTGAAAATGCATGAAAATCCGTGCAAATTTTGAACATGATTCTTCAAAAAAAAAAAAAAAAAAAAAAAGAAAAATTAGTTAAAGGAAACGAAATTTAATATAGTAGTGAAGGGTAAGTGTTATTATTTTAAACTTATTATATACTCCCTTTGTTTTATAAAAAGGGTTCTGTATTAAAAAATATATTATCCTCTAAAAAAAATTCATATTTCAAAAATCAATGCCTCGTTTTACTAGTTCAAGCGAAAAATTAAAATTTTTAATTTCATATGTTGGTTATATAGATTGAATAAGTCAACTAAAAATTTAAAATAAGTCGTACAAGTGTGTATTGATGATTTTTCAGAGAATTGTACCCCCCATTAAAACAAAAAAATTATACATTTTAAAATATCTCTTTTTATAGGACATGGGGAATACATGCTAAGCAGTTATAATCCTCTATTCTGAATCATGTTTCATCTTGTATTCCATATTTTCAACTAACTGCCATATGTGATTTATGATGTCATCCTATACACATGGCATGTAGTTGATATTTTGAAATACAACATGGAATTCGGTTTGAAATAAAAGATCTCATCCGTATGCTAAGAGATATTTGATGGAGATCTTTTGTAAAATCAATCAAATATTAAAGTAAAAATAACAACAAAAGATGTTTCACAAAAGAAATAAGAATACATACTTTCACAACTGAAATTACAATCTTGAAAATAGAGGCGAAGTCTAATAATTTTTTATTGCAAACTTCGGTAGGGGTGGTGGGGAGTACAAATTTTGGTACAGATGAGGAGAAACTGATCCTCTGAGCACAGGACTAGATTTCAATATACTCATCTAACTGAGCTACAACTAAATTTCGAGAAAAGTCCAAATTAGAAGAAAGAGATGAAAAGATGGAAGAAGTCAACGAGGCATTGCCTTGACGTCATAGAGGACACTGTCAGCAAGTCTAGAAAGTACTTCAAATTCTGGTTGCATGATGAATAAAAAAACCACTAGAGCAGCTCTAGCGATTGATACCCACATATTCTTATGTGTAATGAACATGGAAATTAAGCCAAAAATGAGTTACATGATTGGAAACAAGGAAAATACAGAAAAATGATTTTTTTCTTCTATTATTTATTTATTGTAGAAGTTGTATTTGATTTGTTTCCAATAAATTTGAAGAAGAAGTGCTGAATGGTCCGTGAATGACGAAATGTGGCAAATAAGTCCTTTAATTTGAAATATAATAAATAAAATCTTGCCAACCCTAAATATTCAGCCCACATTGGGCTTAGTTCATCTGGCACGTCGTGTTGCTTGAGTCGGCTAGATAAATTCAATTTTTTTAATTTTTTTTATTCTAATCTAAGAACAAATAAAAAATTCTTTCGTCCTCCCACGGTGACTCGAACCCAGGATAAAAAACTTAGGTAGTAGATGTTCTGCCACTTGAGCTATCCAACTTCGTCAAATCCAATTTTTTAAGCTAATGAAAACTCAATCTAGCCTATTTGACCTAATTCATTTTGACATCCCTATTATGGAGGAATGAATTTTTATTTTAGATTTTATTTCAAACATACCAACCTCTCATACTCGAATTTTTTCCAGCAAAACATATCTAAACTTAATAAGCTTGTTAAATTAACTAGTAAAACACCCGTGCGTTGCACGGTTATCATACGTTTTAGTGTTGTGAGAATATATAATGAGTTTTATTCGGTTATTTTTAATATATTAATATACTATTTATTTGTCGATATATATACATATATATATATATAAGTAAATGATGGTCGATGAATAATAAATAAGAAAATCTATACATATTAGAGTTAATTATTTAAAAAAAAAAACAATATTCACAGATCGGACAACACCATCAAAATGATCCACATAAACTATAGATTTGGGCGAAAAATTGTTGATATTACTATTTTGGGCGGATTTTATTATATTATATAGTATAGATTTAGCAATTCTATAATCCAGAGAAAAATCAACTTGGTTAGATTATAAATTAGCCTTATTTCCCGATTTTAAAAAATAGCCCTTAGTTACCAGTACCTCAAATCACACTTGCCTTATTTCACTAGTGCAACTTTTGTGCATAAATAAATGCACAGGAATGATAATACAGAGGTGCACTATTCGTGCAATATTTGGGATATAATAACATTTTTTAATCATGGAAATTAATTATTTTTATTTAACAAACATATATAGGGTAGCTTCTCGGGAAAAAAACATTATTTGTCTCGGGTTTTTCTCGACGATATGGATTCTCTGTTCCACTTTTACTATGTCTCACCCGTACTTAATTTTAAAATCGAAGCTTACAACATGAAACTTAAGCTATGAATGCATGAATCAAAAACCTTGAACACAAAAAAAAAAAAAAAAAAAAAAAAAAAAAAAAAAAAAAAATCCATATTAGGGACGGAAATTAATAACGGATAATATTGGTCGCAAAATAAAAACTGAATAAAAATAAAATAGTGACAGAAAGTGGCAAAAAATCATTAGTACCAATAAGTGACGAATTACCAACCGAATATTAGAGATAGATATTCGGTAGGTAATTTGGTCTCTAATTTCATAATAGAGACCAAAATTCAGTCACTAAATTTAGAGGTGGAATAAAATCGGTTTCTAAATTTTAGACATCAACCAATTCTTCTCTATTCCGTCACTACTTCAGTTTAGAAACCGATATCATGTAATGAGAGACGGAATTTTTTTTTCTTCTAGTGAAACTATGAACCACTAAATTACGAACATTGAACTATTAAATTATAAATCATGAACCATGAATTGTAAAATCATAAATCTTGAATACAAAATATGCATTATTCTTGAAAAAACGGAACTTAAACCCTTAACATTGAACTTGAATGTTAACCATGAATTTTAAACTCATAAAACCACAAAAATAATTATAATTAATAAACTATTTAGAGTGGAAAGTGGGTGAAACACAGTAAAAGTGGGACAGAAGATCTGAACTGCTTTTTCGTTGGTTGAAGGACTCCTCAACTACTAGATTATCTGCACAACTTTGCAACATTTGTTTGAAGCTGGAAAGGCAGAGCTTATATGTGAGCACCTCTTTCATTTAGGTGTATTCGCTTATTTTTCTATTTATGATGAACGTGTTAGCTATATTCATAATTTACGTGTAAAATCTTTACACATCAACGATAAACACGTTACTATGTATCCACTTGTAGCTAGGGGGCATTTCCTATGTATAGATATAAATGCTCCTCTAGATTTTCTTGTGACATGATTAATCCTTTTAAGTTGTACAATTCTTTTTTATTTTTTGCATTCAAGTTTAAATTTTGAAATTATATGACCATAAAGTAAGTATATCTAAGTATTTGGAGTGTGCAACTAATGTGCAATTTCTTAGATAAAGTAGGTCTCTTTTATATTATAAAGCTAGTTATTACTACCTCCGATTTTTTTAGTTGTCATTCTAACTTTTTTATTTTGTTTGTAAATAATTATTATAATAGTTTTTTTACCACTTTTTTTACAATATTAACCCTATAGTTATGGAAAGTGTTAACAATATATAGAAATGATTAAAAAAATCAAGGAATTTAAGGAAATTAGTTGAGGGTTGATTTGTCAATTCCCTAAATCCCTTAATTTTTATACAAAAAGCTAGAATGACAACTAAAAAATACAAAGGCAGTATTAATCAAGGAGAGTGCACATAATGTGCAATCTTTTGTATTATATGGCTATTTATTAGCTAAGGAGTGCAAGATTTTATTTGTTTATGTTTTTTATTTGTTATTTCTCATTATAGAGTTAGTTGTTAGTAAAAGAGTGCATGCAAGTACTACTAATATCCAATTCCATATACAAAATGAATGAGTTTCTTGTGCACTATATAATTGCACAAATCTCATTGACCCGATTGGGGGGAATTAATGCTTTGTTGTACTAGTTTAAATAGAAAATTATTTTTTTTAATTTCGCATGTGAGTTAAATATGATTGAACAAGTCAACTAAAGAATTAAAATAAGTCGTGTGAGTGTGTATTTATAATTTTAGAGAGTTGTACCTTCATTAAAAATAAAAAATTGTACATTTTCAAACAATACTCTTTTTATCGAACGGAGGGAATATATGCTAAGAGATATTTGATGTAGATCTTTTCTAAATCAATCGAATATTAAACTAAAATAAAAGCAAAATATTTTTCATAAAAGAAATACGAATGTATACTTTCATAACTAAAAATAACAATATTGAAAATCGAGGTGAAACCCAATATTTTTTTATTACAAAGATGGTAGGGGTGGGTGCGAAGCACAAATCTTGGTCCGGATTAGGAGGAACTGATACCTAACCACAAGACTGGGTTCGAATGTACTCAGTTAACTGAATTGCAAATCTTGAGTGAAGTCCAAATTGGAAGAAAGAGATGAAAAGATGGAATAAGCCAATGAGGCATTGCGTTGACAACATGGAGGACATCGTGAGCAAGTCCTGAAAGTACTTCAAATTCCTAGTGCACGTTGGCTGCAAAAATAAAAAACCACTAGAACGACTGAGTGGTTGGTACTCATACTCTTATGGACAACGAACCAAGGGGAATTAAGCCAAAAAAGAGGTTGCCGCATGACTGGAAACAAAGAAGAATATTGAAAAAATCGTTTCCCTTTTTCTTCTTTTATTTCTCGATTCTAGAAGTTGTATTTGATTTGTTTTCAATAAATTTGAGGGTAAAGTGTCCAATGGTTTGTGCATGACGAAATGTGAGAAATAAGTCCTTTATTTTGAAATAAAATAAATAACATCGTGCCAACCCTAAATATTCAGCTCACGTTGGGCTTAGCCCATCTGACACATCGAGATGCTTGAGTCGGCCAAGATAGATCTGGTCTTTTTCAAGTCAATTAAAACACAATAGTCCAGTCTTTATTTTTGGATTGACGAGGCTTGAACCTAGTTCATTTTGACATTCCTATTCTGGAGGAATGAATTTATAATTTAGATTTATTCCAAACTTACCAACCACGTATAGGGGTGGCAAATCGTGCGGGTTGGGTTGTTATCGTGCCAACCCGATAAGACCCAAACTAATAAGGGTTAACCCTAACCCGCCTATTAATCTTATTGGGTTGAAAACCTCAACCCAAACACGAACCAATAAAAGCCCGATAACCCGACCCAACCCGATAAGACTGTCAATACTTGTATGCCTATTTATGTCTTATTGTTTTGTTCAGGCTCACTACACACATTACTACTATTGTTTTTGTAAAAAGTACAAAATAAATTTTAACATTCAAATTAAGTAGCACGCTTCTATATTTACCTACATTCTCATAATAGATGGACAAAAAAATAAAAAAATTATGAAATAAAAAAATACAACAAAGGTCTAGAACATTAGACATAGCTATTGAACAAAATTCTTTGAAATTCTCTAATCAATATTTCCATTCTAGGCGGCTAGGTCTTATGTCATCAAACTCTTCTTCAAACAATTTTTTTTCACTAGATCAATCAACTCCAATATTTTTGAATAATTATTACTAATATATAGTAGTAATGGTGGTGGTGGTAGTAGTAATCATAATAATTGGTTATCGGGCCATCATCGGGTTTTATCGGGTTGACCCGATATGACCTGAATTTTATCGTGTCATATCGGGCTGACCCGATAATAACCCAAACCCGATAAACATCAACCCAAACCCGAAATTATCGTGCGGATTCGTGTCGTGTTATCGGATCGTGCCGAGTTTTGCCACCCCTAACCACGTATACTTATTTTTTCCAGCAAAACATATCCAAACATAATAAGCTTGTTAAATTAATACAGCTAATTTCTATAATCTGAGAATCAACTAGGCAGATTATTAATTAGCCCTTATTTCCCAATTAAAAATAAAAATAAAAAATAGCCCTTACTCACCAATACCTCAAACCAAACTTGCCCTCATTTCACTAGTGCAATTTTTGTGCATAAAGTAATATGCTTATAATCACTTTTGTAGCATGAAAATTGATTATTTCAAAATTAACAAGCATTTATATAGGGTAGCTTTAGCTTCTCCGAAAAATAAAATAAAATTTACTCTATCCGTTTTACTAAAGAAAGTCATTTTAGAATTTTAGGTAGAAATTAAAAAAATTATGGGATGGACATAAACACCCCCTAAAAATCTATTCTTATTATAATAATCTTAAATTGCATTTTTCTCTCCAACAAGTCTTTCATTACCATAAATTACAATTAAGAGAACACATAGTTTAGGTAATGATAATGTTATGAGATTTGTGGGAAGATTTGTTTAGATTTACCCAAGGATAATATTGGAAGAAATATGATTTTTTTTTTTTTTTTTTTTTTTTTGCTAGAATGACTTGCTTTTGATGAAATAATTGTTCTTTTTTTTTTTTTTTCTTTTTGTGATAAGAGGAAATATTTATTTTGGGTGTCTTTCCGTTGTTTGAGGAATCACTGTCTTGAACTCTTTCAAGACATGGATTCGTCAAATAATGGAGCATTGCCGCTATGCAACATTTGTTTAGAGCTGGTCGGTAGAGGAAAGACAAAGGTTATATGTGGTCACCTCTTTCATTTAAGTATATACTCCCTCCGTCCCACATAAATAGACTTATAGTTATTTTCACGAATATCAAACAATGATAGTTGATATAGTTAAAGCATTAAATTTTAGTTGTATTTTCCTTTTATGCTTGCGTCTCACTTATTGTTTAAGATATTAGGTTGATAAGGAGAATATCAAGACACATTAACTGGATATGAACAAAATGGGTTTGATATAGTAAGTGATATATCTTTGTGAGACGGACTAAAATGAAAAGTAAGCATATCTTTGTGAGACGGATGGAATATACATATATAGATGTCCCTCTAGCTTTTCTTGTGATATGATTAATACTTGAAGTTGTAAGAAATCCTTTTTTTCTTCTTTTTTTTTTTTATAATTCAATTTTAAAATTTGAAAGTATATGACCATAAAGTATATCTATAAATCTAGAGTGTGCAAGTAATGCACAATGACTTAAATAAAGTAGGCCTCTTTTTGCTATTATAGAGCTAGTTATTTTTTATGGAGGAGTGTGCAAATAATGTGCACACTTTTGTATTATAGAGCTAGTCATTAGCTAAGGAGTGTGCAAGTATTGTGCATGAAAGTGCAACTAATGTGCAACTCCATGTACAAAATGAGTGATTCTCATGTGCACTTAGATCGTATTTATTAATGATTCGATGACTTGAATTGTAGGAACATGACAAAAATTTAACCAAAACATGAAATAAAAAAGAAACGAATTGTCATGACCAATTATAGAATGGGTTGATCAACTAACACAAACCACAACCCAAGTCATTCCCTACAATCTACCATGTCTCTAATTGTAATTGGTTGTATTAAATTCTTATTGGATATAATTTAGATAATAAATAAGTGAGATATTTTTTGTTTAAAAAATTATCGAAACTCCTATTTTTTCTCTATAAGTAGAGCACAATACTGACATATTTTGAATTAAAATTTTAAGCTCTCTATTTTCTCTCAGTCTCAATTTCTATCTTTTATAAATGGGTTGAAATTATCTCTTTTCTCACATAATTTCTATCATTTCTTATTATGGATCCATACAATTCCAATTATTTTTCAAACATCATTTTGTAGCTTAATCCATTTTTTTTCGATTGTGTATTCCAACTATTGCAATTTTAATTTAGTTATTATGTTCGTATATTATTTTAAGTGTATGATAAAAAATCTTATATTTAGATTATATACAGAGGGTACCAATAATAAATGGTGGTATTTCAAAATACCATGAATGCAGATATGAAGACAAAATATAGAAACTCAAAGACATACATAGTTGTGTACACCGAAAATAGAGATTCAAAGGCATGTGCAAATACCAAAAGTACAAAGACATGTGCAACAAGTGCATTTGTGAAGACCGAAGATAAAGATTCAAAGATATATGTTGTGCAGACGGAGGAGAAAAAAACAAAAATAATTAATCTACGGATGAAAATTATATAACGAGAGCGAAATTTGAATGTGGAAGAGAGATGAAAATTATAGAGAAGACGGAAGATAGTTGTTGAAAGATGTGAGATTTAAGATTCATAAGAAAGAGAAAAATATTAGTTGAGGGTAAAAAGAACTAAAAAAAACCTAGCCGCCATAGCTCCTCTAGTAAAAAACCTAGCCGCCGCGTTCTTCTTCCCTCATCTTCCTGATGGAGGATGAGGGAAGGTTTCATTTTTTTTTTTTTTTTTTTTTTTTTTTGAGTTCCCTAAACAATGAAAGATCCACCACACCTCGGCGCTCGGATAAGATTTTCTATTTCAAATGGTGTTCCATCATCTATTCCAACACCATCAATACATGCCACGTGTACAAAATGACATCACTATAACATCACACATAAATATGTGGCACGTATTGATAAAGTTGGAATAGAAGATGAAACACGAATTGGAATAGAGGATCTCAACTGCTCTCCGCTATGGTTTAGCGTGAGACTTCGCCACGTCTACATACATCTTTTTTCGGCTCCACCAATTTTCTACTCTGATCGTCAAGTTTGCTTCTACATGGATCCGTCATCCAAATCCTTTGCTCACTGTGGATGCAGTCACGGGACAAGAGACAAGGAACATATCTTAGTTCCACTGGTCTTTTCACGGGTAATATTTAGTATTTATTTGATGTTGTCTGGTTTTTTTTAGCATAAAGCATATGTCTCATAGAGTTAACTTGTTGGCACATAGCTTGCTCGTTTTTTTCTTTTTCTCCAGGCGATACAATTGTTTGGATTGCTCTTGATTTTTCTGATTAGATTGAGATGCTTGTACTGGATGATTTACATTAATTAATGAGAATCTCAATTTCGAAAAGATATTAGTTAAGTGTATATCTGTAAAAATATTTCATCGGCAATAAATATGGATTGGAGCCGTTCTAAATTAATTGTCATTTTAACTTGTTAATGATATTTCAAATTAATTGACGTTTTATATATTTTTCACAATTTCTCCCAATAATGTCTCGATTACAATCCTAAAATATCTCTTGCTTTTCAAGATTATCACTGATATTTGATCTAATAGTACCGTATCATAAGCGAGAAGAGGAAAAGGATAATTACTGGAAATGATAATTATTGGAACGTGGTTTTAGTTATTAACTAGATGTCCACCCGTGCGATGCACGGGTTACATATCTATTAATATAAAACGTTGGCACTATATTCACAAAACAAATTTCAAAATCATGTTAAAAAGTACTTAGTTTTCCAACTATGCAAATAGTTATAATATATATTGGGTAAAAAAAGTTGAAATACAAAGAAATGAGCATCAATCTACAAATTACGAAAAACTTCTCTATACACAACATTTACAGTGGTATTGACATGCTTCTTCTCCGGATCACATATGAGAACCTTAAGTCCTTTGCGGTTTGTAACTCTGGAAAATGCAACATATAACTGACCGTGGCTGAAGACAGGTTTTTTCAGAAACAGACCAACATGTGAGAGTGATTGACCCTGACTTTTGTTGATGGTCATTGCATAAGAAACCATTATTGGAAATTGTCGCCGCTGAAATTTGAAAGGCAACTTTGCATCTGATGGTGTCAATGACAATCTTGGAATTAAAACCGTCTTTCCTGCACTTGATCCTGTCATAATCTTTGCCTCTAATACATGAGTACCAAGCCTGGTTAAGATAAGTCTTGTACCATTACACAATCCTAAAGTCGGATCTAGATTACGCAGTAACATAATAGGGGTGCCAACTTTTAGGTTTAATTCATGATTAGGGACACCGGAACACTTAATTGCATTTAAGAATTCTGGCGTATGGACTCCAGCTACGGCATCAACTGGAATATCAGACTTACTTATGTTGTCGGAGCTATAATAAGGTCGAAGTTCTGCATCATTCTTGTCAATCATGTGCTTATTTATTGAATCTACAATGTCAAGAGTTGGTGCGAGTATGGCTCTTTGTTGCAAGTATTCAGGATTATTGATGTTCTGTTGCAGATTTGGATAAGTACTTTCCACAATAACTGAGATTGGATCATCAGTATTCTGGAGAATCATGTCTTCCGGTATTTGTATAATTGATGCACCATCTTCACCTTCACCAATCACTCCATTACCAATATCCTGCAACCAGTTTGAAAATTCCTCTAACTCAGCACTTTCACATTCAGAGCTAGTACTGCGCAATCTCATATTTTTTGTGAGTCTCAGGACCTGGCAATCTTTCCAGATGAAAGATGAATTGATTGTTGCATTGACTATATCTTGCCTTGATCCTCTAGGAATGACAGGTAATATTTGACGAAAGTCGCCACCAAAAACTACAGTTTTGCCACCAAAAGGCTTAGTACCATTACTCGTGTGAATGGTCTTCATTACATCTTTCAAACTTCTATCTAGTGCTTGAAAGCAAAACTTATGCATCATTGGGGCTTCATCCCATATGATAAGTTTAGCTTTTACGATAAGCTCAGCCAAATCTATTCCAAGGGTGATGCCACATGTTGAATTAGATTGCGGAATGAGAGGAATCTTGAAGCGAGAATGAGCTGTTCTACCGCCCGGTAGGAGCAATGCAGCAATTCCACATGAAGCAACATTCAAAACAATATCACCTCTTGATCTTATAGATGCTGATAATGTTCTCCAAACAAAAGTTTTCCCAGTTCCACCATACCCATAAAAAAAAAACACCTTACCCTTGTTTTCATCCACAGAATGTAAGATAGTATCATAAACAATCCTTTGTTCATTAGTCAACTACGACAGAAATTGTTCAAGCTCCTTTTGAAGCAAATATCTGTCATAATTTAACTCATCATGAACTAACCTATTTCTGCAAACTGAACTATCCTCAAAATCAGGAAAAGGCATTGTGTCATACTGTTTAAGTGATCGACCACATCTACGCATTAGTGTTTCGATTTCTATCAATGCTAGATTCTTGATTTGAGCATCCGTCAATTTCAAGTCTACAAAATAAAAATATATATATACTTCAGGACATACAGTTACTATGCTAAAATTATTATTAATAAATATCAAACATAATTAGGATGATGCTAAGTATAAGTAGTTATATAGACAATAATATTTCACAATTATAATAATGTTAATAATAATAATTTTTAAACCTAAGAAAATAAAATAAATAATCATTGTAAAAAAAAAAATACATACCTCGGTGGTTGAAAAACTTTATTTGCCTATACAGAATGTCATCTGATAAAAATCCCCAACATTTTTCCCAAACATGTTCGGGCCTGCTAATACAACTTTCAATCGTGAGTGTTGCAAACATAGAACGTAAAGAATGAGCCGATGCCCAAAAGCTACCCTCTGTTATTGCATCAATATACTCTTTGTCATCTTCTAACAAACCATATGCATAGCAAGCATCACGGTAACTGTTATACTGAACTTCATGAGCAACTTTCATATCATCGTGACATTTTGCTCCTTTGATAACATTAATGAGGCATCTTTGGTAATACGCATCACCGGTTCCAGGAGGTACATAGTATGGTCGTCCTAAAGAGAATCCTTTTCTTTGAGGAGACCATTCTTTTTTGTCAGGTTTCCACACAAATTTTTGTGGGTATTCAGCATATGTGAGGTTGTTTCCAGCAGGATAAATATGTAAAAATATCTGTAAATTAATTGACGTTTTATATATTTTTCACAATTTCTCCCAATAATGTCCCTATTACAATCCTAAAATATCTCTTGCTTTTCAAGATTATCATTGATATTTGATCTAATAGTACCGTATCATAAGCGAGAAGAGGAAAAGGATAATTACTGGAAATGATAATTATTGGAACGTGGTTTTAGTTATTAATAGGTGAGAGAAAGAGATTAGTTGAGGGATATATTTGTCTATCCGTAAGATTCTAAATTTATTCCCTCAATTCTAAAACGTCAATGAATTTAAAACAGATGAAGTAAATACCCTTCACTATAAGCTAACAAAATGGGTCCAAAACGGGCCAACCCAATGATTAGGTTGGTCTATATTATTTCATGTATGAAAAACAATCAGTTATATTTAGTCCGGCACAATGCATCAAAAACTTAGCAGACCCGCAGGCTAGTCCGATGCAAATCAAGTTAGTCATGATATTTTGGGTTGTGTTGGGTCAGGATTGATGTTGTTAATGAATCAAGCCGAATCGAGTATTACGTTGTTTGAGTAGCGTTTGCTAATCTTAAAGCAAAACCAAGCCTGTTAATTCGGTGTTTATTAATTGCAAACATTAACGAACAATAAGTGTGTTAATATTTTATGTTCGTGAACGAGGATATTATAGATTATTCTAGTTTCGTAAAAAAATTATTGTGCCTTACTATTTCAACAACGAATTTATGGAAATTTTAAATAAATGATTACACAAACAATATAAAAATATTATTATTATTATTATTATTATATATATATATTTATTTTATACGAGCTTAAACATATTTACTACCCGTTAATGAACATATTGCAGGAAAGTTCAAACATCACTAATTGGAACAATCTTGCAGACGTAACAACACTTCTTAGTTTATATGCATTGAGAGTTTTTGAAATGTTTCTCTAAATAATATTTGTCTCGTGTTGGTGTAGATGGTTTTTTGTTGCCAGAATTTAAGCGAGTAAAAAACATGTGATTTGATATATAAAAGAATTGAATATTCAAATGAAGTATAAATATATTTGTATTTGAATTAATATTATACAAATTTAAAAATTAAATCCGAATCATTTTAATCTAATTCGAATTCGAATAATGTCGTTTAAAACACTGTCAATCCTCGTTGGTATAATTTTAAGAAAATTAATTAAAGAAGTCTTTTACTGTCGCTCTAAATTCAAATAATCTCCAATTCTTTAAGCGGGAAACACGAAAATTCGAAGATCTTCAATTCACAGACAATCCCCTTTCCAATCTGGGTCAAAATTCGTCCAAAGCTTCACCATGGATGAAACCATAGCTCGAATAATTTCGAATTTGGAAACCGATTCACCGATTTCGCAGTCGTTTCTCAGAGATTTAGAAACCCTACTTGACTACACTCTCAGCACCAGCGATACAATTGATCTGGAGACCTTCTACAATGAACTCTCTTCACGAAATCTGTCACTCATTTCACTCACAAATGGCATTTCTTCCGCCATGGATTCTGGTCTCAGCTCCAGTAACTCCATTTTGGCAGCAAAGGTATATCTATTGCTACTATTATCCCCAAATGCCCCCGTTTTCACTCTGTTCACTCCCATGGCCTTTTTGAGTCTCCTTCGAGTTATACGATTGGCTATTAAGAGCCCTAATTCGGCTCCAAAGGGAGAGTCTGTGTCTCGGAAGAAAAAGGGGAAGAAGAGAAAAGATAAAAGCCGGGTGGAGGATTGCTGTGTCTTAGAGATTGAAGGGGAAGAGGGGGGTTATGATGTGAGAGATTTGTTCGTTTTGTTTGAAAAGTTGGTAATGGTGATGGATTTGGTCCATTTGGATCGGTTTCCGGATTGTTTGAAGGCATTGGTTCAGACTGTGTGTGAGGTTCCAATGATGGCTGTTGATTGTTGGGGGAATTCGGATAGTTTTAGGAGGTTATGTGAATTGTGTTCTCGTGTTTTGAGGGAAGCGTTGAAAGCTGATCATGGGGATCAGGGAGATACTGCGGCTGAGGTATTGAAGGCGTTGAGGCCGCTAATTTTGTCATCTAGATCACAAGTGAGGAGCTTTGGTTTGGGTTTTGTGGTGAATGTAATGGTGAGGATGGGTGAAAGTACGGATGAAATCAAGAAAGCGGTTGCTAACATGCCGAAGTATTTGGCACAGAAGGCTCCGGAAAAGGCTGAACCGAGGGCGCTAGCAGTTGAGTCTGTTATGGAGATTGTTAAGGCTTTGGATGTTGAGAATCAATTCGGATTCGCTGATCATGTGATACGGATGAGCCAAGGGAAGACACACTTTAGGATTTTGTCCGTGGATTTAATCCCTGTCCTATTGATTTCTTTGATTGGATTTGATAAGGATGAGAGGGATGAGAATTCGTGGGGTCTGAAGTTGTTAGAAGCGTTGATTCAGCGCTGCTCGGATTTTGCAGCTGGGGTTCGGGCTAGAGCGCTGATGAATTTGGCACAAGTAGTGGCGTCATTGTCAGGGAATGATGAAAGTAGAAAAATGTTGAAAGAAGTGATGGGATTTGGGCATGGGGTCAATGGTGGAATCACCAAGAGTTTAAAACTACGTTGTATGGATGAAAAAGCTGCAGTGCGAAAGGCGGGGCTTTTACTGATATCAAAATCGATGGGGCTTTTTGAAGGTGACCTTGATGAAGAACTGCTAAAGACAGTAGGAATGGCTTGTTCTGATCCACTTGTTAGTATCCGTAAAGTGGCGATCTCAGCTCTATCTGAGGTGAGGTTAATAATTGCTCTTTGAAGATTATTTATTTTATCCAATCAGATGCCTGATCTTCAATGTGAATTGTATTTTTGTGCATTTTTTGCTTGTGTCTGGAGTTAAAGGTGTCGTCTAGATGCATAGTTGGTTGCATGGCATGCTTTCAGTTTACCTGTTATATATATATTTTTTTCTCTGTTCTTTAATTTCTCTGGAAAGTTGATATGATTTCTGGTAATAGATTATATTCTTGGTGTAATAGAGTATATGCAATATTCTGATTGTCTTTTATTTTGTTGTTCGTTTTTAGTGTAATAGATTATATCCTATGTGTTCAGTGTTATACTATGATCCATTTCTATCTTTAGGCCTTTAGGAAATACTCAACCCATCTTGTAACCAAGGAGTGGCTGCATTCTACCACGCGTTTGATAGGTGATAATGAAACTAGCATCCAGGAAGAATGCGAGCACCTTTTCTTGGAACTGGTTATCGATCGTGTATCAAGGGCTGGATCTAGCTGTACTGCAAATTTGAACTCTGTTGCTCATAATGCAAAAGGCAAGAGAAGTAGCTTGAATACAGAACCAGAGTCATTGTACACAGAGGGAGTTCTAGGACTCCTTAAAGAGATTTGTGATGGTGAAGTGTCACCCTGGGTGAAAAAGATCTGTTCGAGCCTCGGTAAAAAGAAAAAACTCAAGAGACAAATTGCTACTGCTCTTCAAAATATCATCAAGAGTTCCGAATCACAATGGCTGAACTGTTCCATGTCGATAGGAAAGTGGACAGCTCCACCTGGTGCATGGTTTTTGTTGTCCGAAGTATCTGCTTTCCTTCAAAAAGCAGTTGACTGGGAGTTCCTTCTTCATCATTGGCAGCTTCTTGATAAGTACAAACCGGTTGATGATCTCCGAAGCCCGTTTAGTCAGGGATTTATGGATGAAGAAATGGTTGATTTGGAATCTTGCTCTGTTGCTTGGGTCGGAGATCGAGTGTATCTATTACAGACGATTTCTAATGTGTCGACAGACCTACCTCCGGAACCTGCTGCAGATCTAGCCCAGAACATCCTCACAAGGCTTGAAGGGTTCAACATGCACCCAACTGAGGTAGAGTTTCGATATATATATATATATATATATATATATTTTTTTTTTTTTTTTCAATCTAGATTGTTAGCATGATGCCAATTTTGTCTGTCAATGACTTGTCACTAGTGTAGCTTCTTGTAAAGGCCACACTTAGCTGTCTATTTCATAAAATGTCATATGTTACAATTATATCCAAAAAGGTTGGCTTTTATGGAGTTTTACAAAGCCATCTGGCATCTAAGTATGTCATTTGAGAAACATCAAATACTGCCGCCAAGTTGAGGTTATATCTCAAGTTTCAGATTGTTTAATAAGCTGAAAAATGGCATGCATTGTCTGCGCTTGTTAAACAATGAGCTGCTGGGAAAAACAATATCATGGAATTCATTGTGTTTCTATCATTCAATTTGCATTGCTGATCTTTCTAATGTTAATATCTATAATACATGCCGCTTGTGGTTCATGTACATGAAAGTTACATGAAAACTTCTGGTGCTGAGAAACTTTATCATTATCATTATTATTTTTTATCCGTTTCCCCTTATCTATGTCTATACGGTTTGTGTGCTTGTATTAGGTTGATGCTCATATAAAAGCACTCAGAACCTTATGCAGACGAAAGGCTTTAGATACAGATGAGGCTGATTCCCTTGTAATGAGATGGGTGAACCAGCTTCAATACAAAGCCTCCCAAGTATTGGACTCGTACATGTCACAAACCTCCAATGCTAACAAAGAAAGCGATCTCCTTACCCCACAGCCCTCTGCTAGTCAGAAAACATCAAGAACAGCCAACTCTAAGTCAAAGATGTTAGCAAAAGCAATTGTTGCTGTTTACACCATTGGTTCGTTAGTCATTATCTGTCCTTCTGCAAATCTAAAAGATCTCATTCCAACAATACACACGATGATCACTTCGGGCAGCTCTGACCCAAAACCGAGCAAGCTTCCTGGGCCTGTAGTTCCTGTAAAGCAGATTGCCCCATCCTTGTACATACACGCGTGGCTCACAATGGGAAAGATTTGTCTGGCTGATGGCAAACTTGCAAAGCGCTATCTTCCTCTTTTTGTGCAGGTACATTTGAGCTCATTTTTCTGGTCCTTACAATTTGTAGCCAAATGAGTACCACTTATTTTGGATTACAGCCATATAATTTTCTGGAAGTAACATATGTAAACATTTTCTAAATAAAATTGATACTTGTTGATGCAGTTAAATTGGTTGCAATAAGTGTCAGCCTTCCATTCTGGACCTGGATATTGTTTGACCATCAGTTCAGTCATACTTATTCTTTAATATCTAACAACACATGATTATTGGACAGGAGCTTGAAAAGAGTGATTCTGCTGCAGTTCGGAATAACATCGTGGTAATGATTGCAGACTTTTGTGTGCGATACACTGCCATGGTCGACTGGTAAAGCCCACTTTACTTACTGTTAAATCATATAAAACTTGCAGCTTATTCTAGATTCTTAATATTTGATTCTAAAATCCCACAGTTATATGTCAAAGATCACAAAGTGTCTAGGTGACCCGTGTGAACTCGTAAGGAGGCAAACATTTATCCTATTGTCAAGGCTATTACAGGTACATCTTTTTCTTAAAACATCTGAGGATCAATTATATGGTATGGCCGTTATTCAACTTGGTTTCTTGATTTCAGCGGGACTACGTGAAGTGGAGAGGGTTGCTTTTTCTCAGATTTCTACTGTGTTTGGTCGATGATTCGGAGAAAATCAGGCAACTGGCTGATTTTCTATTCGGGAATATCTTAAAAGGTCCATTCACAAATAAATTTAACCCTTTTTTGAATTAAAATCCAGTTTGTTTGCCTGAATTTCCAGTTTTTTCTCTCTGTGACTTCCTTCTGCAGCAAAGGCCCCTCTTTTAGCTTACAACAGCTTTGTCGAATCCATTTTTGTTTTGAACGATTGTAACGCCCATACGGGACGTAGCAACTCCACCAGTTCACGCAATGAAAACCGTCTTTTTTCAATTAGGTTCGCGTGCTGTATTCGCTGCTAAATTTATCTGACTATTATGGTATCCTATATACTAAATAGCATTTCTATTCCCAGAGGAAATGATGAGAAATCAAGGTCTCAAAGGATGCACATCTACGCTACTTTGCTAAAGCAAATGGCTCCAGAACACCTACTGGCCACCTTCGCCAAAGTATGTGCGGAAATCCTTGCTGCTGCTTCTGATGGTATGCTCTCTCTCGAGGATGCTACTGGACAGTCAGTTCTACAGGTAACCTTTTGCTATACACTATATTCGTTCTAAGCGATGGTATTGTCTGTTTTTCTTATTGCTGCACTATATGGTTTCTTGATTTCTGAAGTTCAAATAAACCCTTTTTTGTGAAAAAGCAAGAATTGATATCGTAAATATGAGTTTTATTGATCCTTTAAGTATCAGGAAAATGAAATATAGCCACCTGCTCAACAGAAAAGAAAGCAATGTAGTCTTTTTTGCATATATAGAGAGACTAGGATACCCTTCCCTTAAAGGCAAACACTCATATACGACGGTCTTAAGGATCCCTTTTCATAAGACAACGATAACTTTTATTTTGATGTAAAAAGTGTTATTTTGAGAATTAATCTTTATAAAAAGCAACTGTTTTATAAAAGTAGCAGTTTTTTGTTAACATTGTCAAAAGCAACACTTTTTATGATAAAAGTAACTTCCAATCTTATCAAGACGGTCTTACGCAAGTGTTACTCTCCTTTAAAAGGCTATATCCCATTTTCTGTGCCTAAAAGGTTTTGCTCTGTACTTCTTTCTCAAGTGATGGGTATAGAGATTGCTTGTATTAGTCAACTGGCATCACATCTCATGAAAACAGGATGCGTTCCTCGTCCTCTCGAGCAAAGAGATCCGAATCCAACCCATGCACGGCTCATCGTCCGATGCACCCGACTTCGAAGAAGAAGGCGGCGACAGTGCAGGAGCATCCACCTCCGCCTCCAAAGGCCGAGCAATAACCCAAGCAGTTCGAAAAACCTTAATCCAAAACGCAGTCCCCATCTTCATCGAGCTCAAACGCCTCCTCGAGACCAAGAACAGCCCCCTCATTGGTTCCCTCATGGACTGCCTCCGCATCCTCCTCAAAGACTACAAGAACGAGATCGACGACATCCTAGTAGCTGATCGACAGCTCCAGAAGGAGCTCGTGTACGACATCCAGAAATACGAGTCTATGAAAGCTAAAACGACGGCTGTAGACGCAGTTGCATCAATGCAGCAACCGACGCCCAATAACTTGCCGAAAAAGTATCGGAGCAATTCGAAGGTGGTGTCCGCTGTGGCGGATGCAGTGGCAGAGATTACGGCTCGATCAGTGCTTAGGGAAGTGAATGCGGGTGCGACTACGCCGCTTAGCGCGATGAATGTGCCGAAGCTTAAGAGTCGGACAGGGGAGGGGGGTAAGGGGGGAGACAGGCCAGCTGAGGTTATAGAGTCTTTGAGGAGAAGACAGTCTTTTGATACTGATGATGAGAACTGATTTTTGTTTTCACTAATGTAGGAAAGATAGAAATGGATCCTCTGCTCGGCAGGCATCTCAATACTACGTGTTGGATAATTAAACGTCGTTATGACCACAACGATGTTTTATGACCACAGCGACGCTAACCTTACTGGTATCAAAACAATGTTTTATTGTCCAGTACACAGTGTTGGGGCGTCTAGCCAGCGGAGGATCCATCTAGGGAAGATAGGGTGCATCTAGGCTGTACACATGTTTAGTGTAATTTATCACTGTGAGAAGGTTGATTGTCTTGACTAATGTAATGAAGTTGTAATTTATAAATTTTCGTTAGATTTATCTGATAATATTCACTATTTTATTCTTCATATATTAAAATCTAATATATATATTTTGTATTTGTTTATGCAATTGAGTCAAATTGTACGAGCCTTCAATTGAATTACTACTCTTTGAATAATTAATATAATTAACATGAGTCAAATCAATGAACGACTTCATGGTGCATTTGAAAACAAAGTGGCACCAATTCAGATATGCTAATGTAACATATTCCACAATTATTCAAACATTATAAAACATATACTAACATAGTAAATTAGTAACGGTACTTAAATATTTCGTAATTATATAACTATTGTAGGAAACTAGTATCGCTCCCGTGCGATACACGGAAATTTATTTAAAAAATAATTATTTTATTAAATTAAATATAACATTATTTAATATAAAAAATAGAATTATTATATTCTAACTAAATAAATATTTGAATCATCATTTTTTCTTTTTTATGATCAACTGAACTTTACGGTTTCCCACCTTTGCAATCTTTGGTAACAATTTTCGGAGAGAAAATAAATTAATTAAAAATAATAAAAATGTTTAGAAAATACAATATTTATTTTTAAATTCTAAAAAATTATTTAAAATATCATAAACTTAACTGAAAAAATGTAGAAATTATTTTAATAAAAATCAATTTTCATAAAAAAATATCGAATAATTTTGATATTACTTCAAATAATTTTAAATATTTTTAAAAGGATTTACTTTTTCAAAAAAATAATTAAAAAGATACTTATATCATAAAATTAGACTTTTTATAGATACTTCCACATGTCTTAAACGAAATTTTAGAAATTTTAAAATTATTTTTCAAGATAACTTTCAAATAGTTTAAATAAATTTTTGGAGTTTAAAAGATAATTTTCAGAAATTTATAATAGTTTTCTGATTTAAAAAAAAGTAATAAATTTTCATTTTTCTTGCTTAAAATTATTTGATTTTAATTTTTTTATTAAAAAACTCAAATTTTTAATATATTTTCAACATGTTTAAGTTAATTTTCTGGTATTTTAAATGAAGTTTAGAATTTACAAAATATTTTTTAGATTTTTTAACAATTTATGTTATTTAAATATTTTCTAATATTCTTTCATTTTTCGGACTTAAATTGCTGGTAGAGGTTGCAAGCGTGAAAAAACGTGTAATTCAGGTTGTGATTGAAAAATAAAAAGAAAACTGAAAAACGTGCATACTACATGTTGCAAAATAATATAAATCCAAAATATAAATAATGTAAATATCAATTTCTCCCAAGTGATATATGGATTTAATATAACTTACATTTTATAAATATAATATTTTACAAAATTTACATTAAAATAAATTATTAAATGTAAAAAATAAATTATATCTACTTTTAAGAATGAATATCTCCTAATATTGAAACCCAAATATATATTTAGTGTGTGTGTGTCCACCTTAACCTATGCGAACATCGCAATAGCTTAATTGAAAATAAATATTAAAACAATAACAAATACATAAGTATCACACGACACACCAAAATAATTATATTATGAGAAAATAGTGTTTTCTTTTATTTTTTTATTTTTTTAATATATTTTGATTTATCCAAATAATTTTTCAAATTTTAACTATAACTTTATTTTAAGAAAAAATAATTTTCAAGTTTTAATATTTTAATGGTGGTTTAATATACTCAAATACTTTTTAGATTTTAAATAAATCTTGATATTAATAAAATAAAATTCAATGATTATTCTATAGTTGGACTAACAAAATAAAGCATACGAATTCTTCAATGTATCTGAGTAATATATGTATATATTGAAATTTATTTATATACAATTAATATATATATATATATATATATATATATATATATATCTGTCTGTATATTTTGCTTGGGCTGCAAAATAAGAAAAAATGCGACAAAGTATTGTTTATATTGAAAATTCTATAAAAACCTAGTTAGCTCAAGCATGTTAATTTTATTTTTTAAATAGAAATATAGATTGTAGCACATATAAAATCTCATAGTTTAGATTGCAAAGTGTAATTATAATTTATAAAGAAATAATATTAATAAATAGAAAAAATGAATATGTAATATAAAATAATTTCAAGATTAATTATCATATATAAATATATGTGAAAGTCGTAGTCCAATGATTAATTATAACAAATTAATATTTCTAAATACAATAATTTAATTGGTCAATCATTAAATTAAACATTAACTTTTACTTTTAATTTAATAAAGTATATATTCATTTATTAATGAAGGTAATACTTAATATTGCATTAATTTGAAGAAAAAATTATAATTAATGCCTTAAAAGAAACTAATAATGCATTAAAGATATATTTTAGGTGGAAAAAAGTAATTTACAATAATAACTTTTATTTTATTTATATATATATATAGATATAGATATTGCACCTCTAATTATAGAAGATCGAGGTAAAAGTGACATATCTTATTATGTATTTGACAACTATGTAACTGTCGTAGGAGATACGTCACCCTGATTATAAAAGATTCAGGCGGAAGTGACACATATCGTAGTGAAAAAGTATTAGTATTAACTTAGAATCTATATAGTATGATACTACGTCCGAATTTTGTCAATTATTTTTAAATATTTATTTTAGCATTTCTCCCGAAATTCTTCCAATATAGCTCTATCACAATCTTCAAAAAAAATTCTAATTTCTAACCTATTATATCCAATATATATGTAAAGAGATATTATAAAGGAAAGAGGGGATATGTTTAAGAAATTTGTGGGGAGAGTTGAGAGGTTTTCTATTCATTAACCCTAAATCTTGATTTTCTTATTTAAATTAAAACTGTATCTAAATAAACGAAGATACTATTACTCTCTCTAATTGGTAGTGGACAAGGTTGTAGAAATCGTTATGCGCTAATCAGACAATAAACTAGGTCTTAACGACTAGTCGAGATCTAAATGGGGCCAATCGGGGTATAAACATGATTAGAGGGGAGCGAATTGAAAAATAAATGTAAGCGTCACTGAGAGCATAGCGCCTAGATGATGATTAATCGGAGAAATTTGTTTTTATTAAATTTCTATGATAAAACAACGACACATTTAAATAAAATTGTTTTACAGATCACTTCCTGTAAAATAAGATATCGTTAAAAATATATTTTTATGTCAAAATGTTTAATACTCCCTCCGTCCCGGCTTAATTTGCACACCTACTTCGGCGCGTATATTAAGAAAAAGCAGATTTTGTGGAATCTTTGATTTTTTTAAAGGTGAAGATTGAGGGTAGAGATTTTAAGGGTGGAGATTGTAAGATTCCTTTCCATTTTAGAGGTGTGCAAAATAGGGTGGGACGACCAAAAAAGGAAAGTGTGCAAATTAGGGCGGGACGGAGGGAGGGAGTATCTTTTTTATAATATAACTAATTTTTACGTTTAAAATAAAATAAATAAAAGTCGAGTCATATTTTACGAGTGTAACCCAGCAACAGCAGTGACGACGAAAGGAAAATTCGATTGGGGATGTGACATGGCACATTTCAATTGGCTAAGAAGTTTGCTACTAATATTGCACCTAAGACAGTCTTCTCGTGTGATCTCTTTCTCTCTCACTCAGTCGGTTATGGGATTTCGGATCAAAGAATTTATATGAGCTTCCTTCGATTTTGAATTTCTCAAGGTATTTTCGGGTGTCAAATTGTTTATAGTTTCGCTTTTTCTTTCCGATGAATCATTTCTGCGGTTTTGTTTGTACTGGTTACGGTGCTCATTTGCTGAATTTGATTAACATCTCGATCCGGGGGTTTTGTGTTTATTTTTAATTGGGGGATTCGGTTTTTTGTGTAGATTGACGGGTGAACTTCATGGACTGTGATACGGAATATTGAAATTGATCATTTTACTGGTGCGAATAATTAGGTTTTGAGTCTCAAATTCGAATTTGGGGCTTTTACTGAAGTGAGTTAAATTGATTATATTGGAGTTGGTTTTTGTTTGAAAATTATAATGGAGAGTAACAAAGATGAGGCGTTGAGGTGTATTAATATCGCTAAAGAGGCAATTGCAGCTGGCAATAAACAAAGAGGCCTTAAATTCATCAGAATCGCTCGCCGCCTTAATGAGAATTTGCCACTGGATGATCTGGTGGCTGCATGTGAGAATCTCGATTCACCGTCTCCTGCTGGTCCGTCTGATGATGTGAAGAATGTTTCCAGGCCGAAAAATGGTGAGGGTTCTGTTAATGGTGATGGGATTCCGAATGGTGAGAGGAATTACACGGGGGAGCACGTTCACTTGGTGAGAGAGATAAAGACTAAGCGAGATTATTATGCGATTCTAGGTCTGGAGAAAAGTTGTTCGGTAGAGGAGATTAGGAAGGCGTATAGGAAGTTGTCACTGAAAGTTCATCCCGATAAGAACAAGGCACCGGGTTCTGAGGAGGCATTTAAGAAAGTTAGCAAGGCGTTCAAGTGCTTGAGTGATGATGAGTCAAGGAGGCAGTATGATCAGACCGGTTTAGTCGATGAATTTGAGCATAATCAACAGTATCCGGCTAGGAGAAGGCGGAGGAGAACGGGGAATGATATTTTTGATGATGGATTTGATGCTGATGAAATATTCAGATCATTCTTTGGTCAACGTGACATGTTTAGGAACGCTCACGTTTACAGGACCAGAGCACACACTGCAGGTGCTCATCATCACAGGGAAGATGTGGGGGGTGGGGGCCCCAGTTTCTTGTTGCTTCTTCAGTTGTTACCATTTTTGGTAATCATTCTGCTCGCTTATCTTCCATTTTCAGAGCCTGAGTATTCGTTGCAGAAGAACTATTCTTATCAGTTCAAGAAAATGACAGAGATGCATGGAGTAGAGTTTTTTGTTAAGTCGCCTGAATTTGATCGGACTTATCCAATTGGAAGTCCTGCTCGGTATGAAATTGAGAATAATGTGATCAAAGATTACAAACATATGCTTGGACGTTATTGTCATGTGGAAATGCAGAGGCGTCACTGGAATAGGCATATCCCGACTCCTAACTGTGACAGGCTCCAGAGTTTTGCGGCATGAAGGTGAGCTCAAATTTTCTCATTGTATAGATTTAATCTCATTGTTTTTATAACATATTGCTTTCCTGTATATTATGTTTCAAATGGTATCTTTTACCAGAGATTAGGCTAGGTTGTGTTCTTTTTCTTATTGGAGAACATCACATGGTTGAAAGATTACTTATGTTACTCATTTCACAATCCATCATACGACGAGTTTGTGATTGTATAGTGGAAATTATTATGCAATGCTAAAATATGCAAAGAAATAGGTGAACCTGATAACCGTTTATTGTGAGACTGGGTTACTCGGAGAGCAAGTGGACCTTGAAGATTGAATATTTTGTTTGCTGTAGTGCAAAATAGAATTAAAAAAAACTATGGATGTTGTTTGAGCATGATAGAAAGGAAACCAATGGGAGAAAAAACTATTCGAGTTTAATTATAATGTAAATAAGATGAATAGATTGTCCAGAATGCTTGTCTGGTATAAGCTAAAAGAATTAGAGCTTCTTGAAAAATAACAGTGTGGAACATTGAAGTAATGGTATTGTAGGGATAGAGGTCCCAGGCTGAGGCAGTTATATACTGCTCTTTTCATGATGCAAAAGGGAGAATAGGAACTGGTGAGTCACTTCCCCTTGATGCAACCAATAAACATCACTATCGCTATTTTATAAGATGTTCAGAATTGAGCTATTGTTGTCAAAAGGGTGACAACCCCTTTTCGGAATTCGGTCGTATTGAAGTCCTTCCACCACATGATGGATTAGTTCTGGGTCTATGGCACAAGTGAGTACTTATTGTGGATAATTACAGTATAGTAAAAGTGTTGCATTTCAACCTCAAAGTAGATTGGTACAGAGCTACCACCATAAGCAGATGCAACCTCAGTATCCAGAGACGATTAGGCTACCAATTTGGTAGTTCTCAGCTTTTTCCCAAGTCAATTAGGACTCCACCTAATTTCCTACTTCTATACGAGTATAAGTTAATCACCTGAAAGTCTATCTAATAAGCTCATTAAGTAAACTTTTAGACTTATAATGCATATATTGTGTCGATTTTTGCCATATTTTTTGCTAAATGTACTGGCTGAGAACTAGTGATGGCAAACCATAGTATTTGGGAAGCGTGCAGCAATAACTAAGGCTTTTTATCGCACCATGTGAAGCGAAAAGATAGGGGAGAGTATTTTTAGAAGCCATCTTTCACTGAGTTATAGGCTTATAGCATATGTGTATTACACGTGGAGCTTTGCCTTTCATTTGGCAAATCAAGAAATTAATTCATCTGAGTTTGTCAATCTGCACCTAATTGATTGAAACTGTCTCTTTACTTATTGTCATAGTTACTACTTAATATCCTATAGCACACTTTTAGGTGCATTTTCCATTGTGCTTGTGACCTCTTTAGTCTATGAATATTGTCAATTTAGAAATGTGTACTGTATTTGATGAAAATTCTGGGAGCTGAAAAATGTGATGTTATGACCTTGTAGACTCTGGAGACCTGAATTCTATTTGTTCGTATTTTGGAGATCCTAATAGTTACTCTATTTAGACTTTGACAATCAGATTTCATCTCTAACATCATGTAAAAGCCCTATGTGTTATTTTTTCCAAGCGTCTCCTTAGTGTTTTAGGGTAAGACCCAACATTCACCTAAAATTCCTTTAAGTTTGGCATTCTCGGCTGTCTTTCACTATTCATACAAGCCACAAGAAGTCAGTCCTTGAGATAGGAATTTCTTTTCTTTGTTGCTTTTTGGGAGCTCGTTTTCTTTGGGGGTTGGGGGGTTGGGTGGTTGATGGGATCTGGAGAAATGTAGTGACTGAATGGGCCTTCTAGTATAACATCTTATTTCATTATGTAATAAACCCTTCTGGAATGGAGAAAGCTCGCCACCGCCTGGCTATTTCAAGCACACAAGCAAGCACAAAAGTTTATCACCTAAACAAACCAACCTTACTTGAAGCATTTGAAATTCCCCAGTTTCAAAGCTAATAATCTCATCTTTTGCCTCCTTATAATCCATTTATGATCTTTGGAAGATTACATCCTCATTTTGTGCCCACGAAGATCTGCTAATTCTTGCCAATTTTATGGGGGTCCTTGGTAGGATAGTTTGGGAAAATAGTGGATTCTTTTTTAGAGAAGTGATTCCTCTAAAGTAACTTTGGTCCCCACTTCCGAGAAATGAGTCGATACGCCTCGGAGATGAGTGGCATGAAACTTATCCGCTACTATCATTCGCTTACCAATTCCCTTTAAACTATCAGGCACTCAGTTTATGCTGTTCTCTCCACAATCTATAAAACAAACTAATAGTGCATGAACAATCATGAATTCTGGTCTTGATTATTTTATTATGTTGCTTTTGAAGTCAGTGTGTCTCACTCTCTCTCTCTCTTGTGGAAAAATATGTCTTAAGTATCAAGGATTACAAATCAATGAAATAGGCAATGTTGTTAAAAACTGCTAGGCAGGCCTAGGACAGGTTATGGTGGGGCCCGTTTTGCAGCGTACGGTGGACTTCTGTCAGCCGGCAGTCCTCTAGAAATGCTTACTGTTGTGATGGCGTAATAATTTTAGCACTGACGCCTCTTAACATGCAATTTTTTGTCTTGAGTTCAGTTTTATTTTAGATATTGTTAAGGCCATTATCTCATGTGAACTGCTTTGCATAAGATACATGTTGACAATTTTTTCTTTAGGTTGACGTAAAATTTGCAACTCTAACCGTAATCTTTCCTATGTGAGTAGATTCTCAGAGCGGAGTACCTCCGAGATGGTCCTCACACTATCACATACGTATCTGCTATGGAAATATTCAACGGTGAGTAGGCGAAATCAACAAGACCTTGTTCCTCATTATTCTGATCTGCTAGTTGCAACTGGATGAGGGGCCTTGTCTTGAAGAGGGTTTTTTGCATCAAGAAAACGTTGTTTAGTTTCTGTATATTACGCACATTTATCCACTACTCCATACACTGAACTTTAGCATTTTCGGATAGGTGGAAAATTATTTGATGCAACTGATGTGACTTTCAGCAAATAATAAGGTGAGATTTCCAATTCTTCATGTGTAGCCGCTGCAAATGTTTTTGAGGATGCATGCCATGGATGCTGCAACCCTTTATTTTCTTTTTTTTTGGCGCTGAACTCTTGTATCTCTGTGAATCCTGTCAATCCTGCCCCTGCCTAGACGTGAATAGAGCTGGCAAAATCGGTCTGTTGCAATGGGCTAGCTCAGCACGGATGGGCTGGGACATATCACATATATATACCATTTGGCGAAACAGGTCCGATCTGATATGCCGAAACACTTGATGGGTTACGGGCTGATCAAAGAATCTTAGTATATTTAAGGAAATTGGGTTGAACTCGATAATATTTGGCTTGATGGAATTTTGGGCCCAGTGACCAAAAAAGCGAAAAGTGCCCCGAGGCGCCAAACTTGTATTGCCTAGGCGCGAGGCGAGGCGCTCGAACTAAAAAAAAACACATATATAACATAAAACATTTCATAATACGAACACATAACAATAGTAATGTACAAACATAATAATAGCATGAAAATATAAAAATATCCAAAAGATATTAGGCATATACGTTATTAACTAATTAATCATCATTAATGCTTAAGTCAATTTGTGCATCATTCTCGAGCATATCCATCAACATCTTTTTTTTCTCCGTCATCCGATTTTCCTCCTAAATCTTCCCATTCCTCTCCCTCCTCATCTACAAGTCTTAAAGCACTAGGCCTAGAAGATAATGATGTTGCTTTAGAAGTTTTTGAAGTTGTTGCCCTTCTATTATGTCTTTCTTGTGCTCCTAATAGGCTCCACAACTCCTGCGACTGTTGCAACATCATCCCACCTCAAATCATCATCATCAAACACACGTTCTTCATTCGGGATGCCAACCAATCATTCATTACTATCATCTATCTCTTACAAGACAATTGGATCATTGTATTTCACATCAATTAAAAAAAAATAAAAAATTAAAAAGGGCGTTGCTTCCCTTTTTTTAGGGTTTGGACTTGGAAAAGTTTGAATTTTGTATTACTATTTATATAAACTAAAAAGAAAAAAGAAAAGAAAAGAATATAAACAAACAAAATAAGGCGCCGCTTTTTAGCGCCTCAGCCTCACCGTAAGGCGACCGAGGTGCGTGACTAGGCGGTGCCTTTTTAATGCCCGCTTGGCCTTGGTATATAGAGGCGCTAGACCCCCTGAATGCCTCGCCTCACGCCTAGGCACGTTTTTTTAGTTACTGGTTGGCCCAATAAATTAGGTCAGGCCGCTCGAATTACCACCTCTAAAGGTGGGTGCCAAGTGTGCTTGCCTGTGATAGAAGTTGGGTTGGGCTACAGATATACCGGCCTTAGAACAGCTGGCTTATTAGGCCAGACATTCTGCTGGCTGGCTGCTTTGTGGATAAAGCTTGCAATTTGAGCCGCCCAACCTAGCCCAGCTTGATTCCATATTATAGCTGCCTGACCGGTTGGGCCAAGATTTTCTTGGACTAAAATTGGAGCTTCCAACCTTTCCTTAGAATACACTAAGATTTTGTCGGTCATGCTTGTTGGACTCGATGATTTTGTCGGTCATGCTTATTAGACTCGATGATACTTTGAATCAATATTTTTGTGGCCTAAATTGCCTAAAATGTTTGGCGGGCTGAGTTGATCTATCGGGACAAGTCGATTGACATCTCTATCTACCTATGTTTGACTGGTTTGGGCTGAGCTGCCAACTTTTTTTTTTTCTAATGGACACTTTGTATTTTATCTAAGTACTATACAAGTAATGCAAACGTGAATGAAGGTTCTTTTTATCTACTCCCTGTGTTCTAAAAAAATAGTCATGTTTAAAAAATATTATTATTTCAAAATAAGAGTCTTACTTCAAATGTCAATGTGATTTTCTTAATCCAAGTAAAAAACTTAACTTTTTTTACTTTTATATGATTGAATAAGTCAAATTGAAAAATAAAACAAGTCGTGTAATGTAAGTGAGAATTGATGGGTTTTGAAGAGTTACTTTCATCAGATGGTCCAAAATTAAAAGAGTGACACTCATGTGCATAAGATGCACATTTGTGTTAATGTACATCTTGTGGGCCCCACTTATAAATTTTGCGCGCGCGATCTATATATATTAAGGTGTGTTTGGAATCACAAAATAGGCGCTAGCTTAGTTGGTAAAGGCGCGGCATTGTACCCTTCAGTGTGCGGGTTCGAATCTTTACGATACCTTTTTATTTTTCACCAACAGTATATTCAAATTTCGAGTATAGTATATGTTATGATGCCTAACAGTATATGAACACCACCTTTTTATTTTTCACCAGCAGTATATTCAAATTTCGAGCATAGTATATGTTATGATGCCTAACAATATATTCAATATTTCGATGTAGTATACGTTATGTTGCATGACAGTATACGTTGTTCTTTTTTATTTTTCACCAGCAATATATTCAAAATTTCGAGCATAGTATATGTTATGATGCCTAACAGTATATTTAATAATTCGATGTAGTATACGTTATGTTGCATGACAGTATACGTCAAAGTTGTCAAACTCGAGATTTTAAGTAAAATCAGTGGAGTGTCTGTAAAATCGGATCGTAAAATAGAGTCGTAAAATCGTAAGATACTACTAATTATACAAAATAACCATATATATATCTATATAAATTATTCTATATATATTTTAATTACAACAAGTTTTGAATCGATATCTTGTATAAAAAATACATATATTATTTACACAATTTATCGAAAAGGAAAAAAATATACGATATGAAGAAATGTTTTAGGCATCATGGTTTATATATACATTTAGTACCGCATTCCTAAATTATAATTCTGAATACTTTAATTTTAAGACAAAACCAAAAATAACCTTAGTGAAACTAAGTATTACATAAAAAAAAATATATATATATATTTTTTATGAAGCTTATATTTTAATGTAGAACTTGATTGTTAGGAAAAAAAAGATTTTGAGCAAAAGTGGCTCTCTTTGTATACAGTTTGTTCTCGAAAAGTCTTAAAATCACAATTTTAAGTTGGTATAAATTCTGCAATTCGTATTGTATGTTTTTTTAATTGGTAAAATATAATAAAAAGTAATATGTTATAAAACTCTTAAACTCGTATACAAAATCGTAAAATCGTAAACTCGTAAAATCGCATGAGCAAACTCGAGAGTTTACTCCGATTTCATCAGATCTCGATTTTATCACGAGTTAACTCGTTTAGGGAGAAATAACTCGTAAACTCGTAGAATAGTAAGAGTCAAATCGAGATTTTGATAACATTGGTATACGTTGTTTTAGTTAAGTTTTGTTTTGTTTTATACTGCGAAATATTTATCTTTTCCAACTTACAATACTCACAGTATATTTAATATTTCGATACAGTATACGTTATGATGCCTGACAGTATACATTGTTTTAGTTAATTTTTGTTTTATACTGCGAATTTTTTTTTTCCAACTTACAATACTCACAATATATTTAATATTTCGATACAGTATACATTGTGATGCCTGACAGTATATGTTGTTTTTTAGTTAATTTTTGTTTCATACTGCGAAATATTTATTTTTTCCAACTTACAATACTCACAGTATATTTAATATTTCGATACGGTGTATATTATGATGTATGACAGTATAAGTTTGGTTAGATTAATTTTTCTTGTATATTGTATAATATTTATGTTTCGAACTTACAATACAATTATTGTTGCATTATAAAAAAAATTAATAATACAATTTATAATTTTTTCCAGACTCACAGGCTAAAAGATAAAAAAATTAAAGGGCAAAAAAAAAAATGGAAGAAGGAAAAGGAAAAAAAAATGAAGGAAGAAGGAAAAAAGATGCAAACGGAATTGTACCCTTGACTTCAAGGTTGAGATATTTAAGACTGCATCAAATACCACCAGACCACTTGCTTTTAGTGTTCAACAAACAGGTCATTAAATATATAAAATGCGCGCGCAAAAAACAATAATATAATAATAATTGGCCGGTTCAGACCGGTCTGAACCGTGCGGTTTATTTGGGCTGAACCAGTGGGGCCCACAAGGTGTACAATAACACTATGGTGCATCTTATGCATCCAAGTTTTTGCCAAATTAAAAAGTATTTTTTTTCAAATATGACTTTTTGTAGGACGGAAGAAGTATTTCTTTGTCTGTTTATGGGAGACAATAAGGAAGTTAGTAAATAATGAGTGAAACCACAAAATAAACTAGAAAAGTTCAAGGACCAAATGGACATTGTACATGTTTGTTTTGGCTTGGACTAGTAGCTGAATCTGAAAGGAAGTGCCAACTACCGACAACAAGCGAGGATAGGGAGCGGAAGGACAATAAAACCCTCCACTAATCCAAATTACAGTAGTCCGATTGTATGTGTAGAGGGTGACTTTTTGTTTCTTTAAACCAAAATTCTAGGGTTACCTCCAAGGATGCAGAAGTCAGAAATTGCTAGTCGGGCGGATTGGGATCGTCTAGGCGGCGATTAATTGTCGATTAGTCGGTCCGAGTTCTTTTTCTTCTTATTAACACTTTAACTCTACTGTCAACATATTTTCAACTCCACAATAGTTAATCATTCACAATTTCATATATTGTGTTTTATCATCTTCATAATTGTTCCGATTAGCAATTTGTAAAAGATTAACACATGCCAAGTGAAATAAAATGAGAGCTTTGGTTCTGCAGTTCTGCCTCTTCATTTATCAAGTTTGAATAAAATGTATAATTATTTTTTTTTATTTTTTTATACACAAGTGAAACGACGTCATCTCACTCATTCAAAATAAAAAAATTAAAAGAATGTGCAAATCGTCTAACCTGGCTTGGCCGCCTAGGCGGCGACTAATGCCCAAAATGCCTACTATAGCTGATTACCATGAACTCGGGTCGGTCGGTGACCGACTAGTTACTAAGCGGCCGACTAGGCCTAATTTTGCATCACTGGTTACCCCTAATTCCCAAGAATAACCTCCCGTCCCTCATGAACTATCCCATGTAGACCGTGAAATGTCTCGTTGGTATGTCACAACACTGTCACTAGTACACAAGAGGTAGCCTCCACAAGCGATTGATCAATGCTACTGTCCTAAGTCCCCAAACACCTCAACTACTAAGCACAAGGGGCCGTTCCCAAGGGATCGCATCGTCCATGTTTTCGTTTAAGGTTTCAAATACCGTCATTACTGTACACAAAGGGTGTCCCTCAATTGTTCGCTCCATTATTTCGGCTGTAGGTTCCAACTAAGATTCGAAGCCATACACATAGCCTTGAACAGAAGGGGCAACATTAACTGATTGCTCCATCCATGCTTTCTGTCAAGGTTCCCAACACCATCACCATGCATAAAGTGTTACCTCCAATGATCAGTCCTTAAATATTTTCGGTTGCAGGTTCACCAAGATTCGAAACTCTACTTACCGTCCTGTAGCGTGTTGTCATGTTAATTGTTCAACTATATGAATTGTGACTCGAAATACTAAGATCCATCTTTTTAAGGGACATGAAACTTTTAAGTGACTCCTCCTTATTGTCAGAGCTCTTTAATAATGAGACAAAATAAACATTTCTCCTTTTATTTACTGATAAAGCGCAATCCGGTATCCAATCAATTCAGTTAGCAATCAATACACAAAATATGAAAACAAGCAAGATTTACGTGGATCGATCCGGAGATCTACGTCCACGGGCTGAAAAATGACACCTGCTGAGGTGTTTCCTTCACTATTGTTTTGAGTTTACACGTAATAACTTCAGAATACAAAATGCGAACCCTAATTCAGAGTTCTTTCCTCATATTTATACTATCCCCTACTAAACCATAACTAACTCCCTATTATCGCGCCTATTTTCCGCTGCGTGGCGGTTGGGAACGGATTGTGGGCCTTGAATCGCGGAACAAGCCTCAAGTTGGGCCGCGCCACATTATCTGGGACGCGTACTTCTGGACCTTCTGGGCCGGTTAGTGGGCCAAGGTATTAGGTATTAACCCGACCCGAAGTGACCGGGCCATCCCTATCAGATGCCCTCCCCCCCAGCCGGAGCGAGGAAGGAGCTTCGGTTGTAACCGGGGTGGAACTGTAGGCAAGATGAGCCGTGGTCGCTGGCGAGCCGAAGTGTTTGTGGATGACCAAGACTGTTCCGCGTCTAAGGTACTCCGCGGCGTAGTCCGTGGAAGCGGAACCGAACTAGGCTGAATTACACCGGGGTGATAGCGAGTCCCCCAAAAGCAAGAAACTGTATCGGAAGTAGATAATAATCTGGCCGAGGTGAAGGGATCACCGGAGTGTAGTAGTCTGGCTGAGGTGAAGGGAGCACCGGAGTGTCTTCCAAATCTTCCTGGGCAAGGATGGGGTTGATGTGATTGGCGGCGCCATCATGAGAGAGAGGGATGTGAAGTGACACGCTCTGCAATCCCCAATAAACCTGTTCCCCACGCGCCTTGGGAACCGCAAAGCGCGTGCATAGCACGTCCAAATCTGAAACACGGAATTTGAATAGGCTGCATCTGGACCGTTGATTCTTTCAAGTATATATTGGGAATAATGGTACAGTTCAATTCATCTTCTTCCTTGTGATTTGCCATCTTTAGAAAGCGGGAAAAAAGGAGAAACCTGTTCGCGTGTGACTCATCTCGAATCAAAAACTTCTCAAACTCAAACCAAGTAAGTATGCCTTCTTCCTCATCTTCTTCGTCTGTTCAGGAAGTAGGGACTAAGAGCGCTCCGTTAGACGTGCCACCTCTGCGATTCATAATTCCAGAGAGGAATGAGATTAGGACTGTTGACCGAGCCGATGGCAGGGAAACCAACGTCAAGATGGTCGGTTTTTACGAGTGTACAAAATGATTTCGAGGTATCTACAATAGCGCCGCGGATGGCACAGGTGCAGATTGAGAGAGAAATCCCCTCATTTTACCTTCCATTTAACTTAGAATATATAGTACCGGACCCCGGTGATAGGGCCTGTTGCCCGCCGCAGGGTTTCATTAGTGTGTATATAGACCCCCTGAGAATAGGTTTGAGACTGCCCCTGTGGGACATTGTGGTCCGGTTACTGAGATACTATAACATTGCCTTAAGCCAACTAGCGCCAAATGCGGTTAGGCAAGTAGTCGGATTCACCGTAGTGTGCAAGAATGTCGGGGTAGAACCAACCGTAGAGCTATTTAGGTTTTTTTACCAACTAAAAGCCTTCGGTAAATCCAAGGGATGGTACTCCTTCAGTCCCCGAACCCGAGGTGGGTTCAAGGTGCAAAACCCGAGTAAGGTGGAGGGATGGAAGGAGAGGTTTATATTTGTGAAAAACGAAGTAGCTCTCCCGAGGTGGAGGAGGGATGAGGTACTTGATACTGCCCCGGTGGAGAACCCGGAGGCCGAAGTCGTACATACATTTCGGTCAGTGGGGACTTTCAAGACCCTCTGTACTGAGGAGGAACTGGAGGGGGCCGGACTGAGCCCGTATTATTCGGGCGATGCGGTTGCCGAGGAGGGTAGGAGTTCTCATGTCTTGCTTTTTACAAACTGTTGCCTTGTACAGGACTAACTTCAAATTCTACATGCAGTGGGACGCTTCGGAAAAGAGCCGGCCGGAAGCCCCGCGGTGGCTGCGGCAGCCAAAAAGAAAGGAAAAACTGCTGAGGTGTCTCCCCGGGGGAAGATGTCACCTAGTGCGAGGCCCAGCGCTGGGTCTGAGGAGCAGGTAGGAGCGGCGAGGCCTACCCCTGGATCTAAGAAGAGGCCGGAGCCATCTGGGACACCTCCAGCAATGGCAAAAAGACTTGACACAGGGGAGAGTATGGAGGTAAATCCAAGATGTGCTGTTAGTTACTGTTAACGCAAATGCAGTGTATATTTATCTGTGCTGATTTCTGTGTGCTGCTATTGGTGGTAGTTGAAGGAGCAGGGGCCTTCAAGTCTATTGGGGTTGGAGGGGGGCGATGCCGAAGAACTTCTGCGCTTGGCGCGAGGAATCATGGAACTCGGTCGTAAGAGCGAGAAGGAAGGCAAGGAGGAGCTAGCCGAAGTGGCTAGAGAGCTTCGGGCGCGCAACGACAGGTTAACACAAGACCTGACCGAGGCGCGTAAGAGGGCAGCCTTGGTTGAAAATGAGGTAGCGCGTCTGCGCGGAGTGGAGCAGAAACCGGTGTCCTCCGAGGGGAAATACTGCAGCTGCGGGCAGAGATGGAAGCTCGGGAAGCTGCAATAGTCGAAGGTCCGAGAAACTGCTCCAAACCAGCACGTTTCTTGACTTTCAGACCAATTTTGTTGCAATAGGGGACAAGGCCAAGCGATCTGTGCTGCTGGAGCAGATCAAGGAAGTCTACCCGAATGTGGATGTATATCGTCCAGAATTCGGGTACGACTTTGATGCAGTGGCCGGGGTGGAGAAGGCCTACTACACAGCATTAGCACATCTGCCGGAGTGGCCTCTGTTGAAGGCTCTAGCGGAGAAGAAACAAATTTTGAAGGCCGAGGAGATTGCTAACTGTGAGGTGGACCAGGACCAGGAATTCCTGGCATTCCGCCGGGGTGAGCTTGTCTCCAAGCCTCGAAACAAAGAACCCCCCCCTCCCCGGATGGAGGTTGATGCCATGGCTGCGGATGAAGCTGCCGCAGTTAATGAGGAGGAAGAAGCAGAAGCGACGGAGGGCCGGCGAGAGGTGTTGCCCGAGGATACTGAGGGGATCGAGCGGGAGGTCAGTCGTTCCCCTCAAATTTAATGTAGTATATAATAGGAGTAGATGTAAACTTTGTACTGAATCATGGATAATGTACTTTGATTTGGTTGAATATAAATCTTGCTTTTGAGCTGAACTCCAACTCATTATATGCTTGAGATTGATCGTTCTCGTTGATTCTTTTGTCTGTTTAGAATACCGCGGATTGCACGAAACGATAAAGAAACTCATGCGATCACTAGAGTGGTTCCGCGGAGAGAAGAATAACCTGCAAATGCACCTAGTGCCAAGGCTAGAAAAGCGGGTGGCCGTTGCGGAGAAGAGGGCGGAGGAGGCCGAAGAAAGAGCCAGGGACCACGAACTGAAATACCGGGCTAAAGCTGCTGAAATGAGCCGTGTCCTCGTTCATCAAAGGGAGTATGACCGGATACTGTCTGAGTTCGGCCTACTGACTTTTGAGGAAGTGGAGGAGCGAGTCGTAGAGATTCAGGGCGAAATCTCAGCACTTATGGCAAATGACCCAGCCGAGTCCTCGGAGCTTGTAAGAAAGCGAGAGGTGTTGGAATTGCTCCTCAACATGTATGAAGGACTGAAGGGCCGTGGCAGGTGGCGACCTTCTGCCGAGGAATATGTTGCGAGTACAAGCCGGAGCCAAGGTACTTCAAAAGCCCCCCGGAAGGGTAAAAAGAAGCCCGCGGGAAAGAGCAAAGGCATTATTATTCGAGAGCCAGTTCCAGTGACTACGGTCGAAGAAGAGCCCGCTGTTGTCGCCGAGGAGGTAGTCGAAGAGCTGGCCAAAGAAATCGAAGTGATGGCCCCGGAGGAATGAGACCCTGTGCAATGGGCCCAAACCCCGAGGTCTAACCCGCATCCAAGTACCCGTGCTCGTACAAGAGACGAAGTTCCCAGACAAGCGCCAAGAACAAGTCCACGGCGTCGGGAAGCCTGCGGAGGGGAAAGAGCCGGAGCTCGAGGCCGAGGAACGACAAGATCCCGGAGGACACAGCGTAGGTCTAGGAGTAGGCCTCAACGCTGGGGCGCTGAATACTGGCTCGGGGGCCGTAGATAATTGTTTGTTCGTTTTTTTTTTTTTTTTTTTTTTTTTTAAGTCTTATGTAAAAAACTTTTTGGCATCACCTCGAAGGAGGATAATAAAATCGTTTTGGTGTGCATAGTTGTGTTAAGGAAAACAACAAGTTATTAACCAAAAGTAATAATTGTTTTAACGGGTGTTCGGGAACATAATATGGATAACTCCAATTTAAATCTCCCCGGACGGATCGGGCGGGAGTAAAATCTCCCCGGACGGATCGGGCGGGAGCAAACACCTCCCCGGTTAAACAGGCGAGAGAGTGATACGAGTCTGGGGACGAAATGTGAATCTCCTCGGACGGACCGAGAGAGAGAGATTTAGTTGTCCGGAGACGAATAATAATAATACGACTGCGTTAGGGCGTCCCCGTAACGTAGAAGAGAACACAGCAAGATGCATAAACAAAGAGTATTTATTCAATGATGAGTGCCGGAGCAAATTGAAGGATACAAAGAGAGATAACAACGTAAAAGAAGCGTACAATGAGCATAAAGATAAGATGATACTTGTCATTTGGCATTCACAGATAGAAGCGTCTCAAGTTGGTAACATGCCAGCTTCGGGGAATTGAGGTTCCATCGAGATGCTCTAACTGGTAGGATCCGGAATCGTGCGCGGCAACGATGCGATAAAGACCTTCCCAAGAAGCATGTAATTTCCCCTCGGGGGCAGCTTTGCTGGCTGAATTGAGTCGAAGTACTAGGTCCCCGACATTGAATTGAGTGCCTCGAACCCGGAGGTGATGATACTGGGCTGCACGTTGTTTACACCTGGCCTGCTGGATGAATGATTGATCACGACGATATTCAAGCTCATCCAAATTTGCACGGAGAGCTTCGTCATTATCCTCGGGAATCAATGTGATGAGGCGGGGGCTTGGTACGCTGATTTCCGCCGGAATAACTGCTTCGGAGCCGTAAGTTAGGCTGTAGGGGGTCTCCCCGGTAGAGGTATGCGGCGTCGTGCGATAAGCCCATAGAACTTGCGGAAGGTTTTCGGCCCAAAGACCTTTAGCATTATCCAGGCGTTTCTTTATACCCGTGAGCAGTGTACGATTGGTGACTTCAACCTGACCATTGGCTTGAGGGTGAGCAACCGAGGTGAAAATTTGTTTGATATGAAGCTCCTCGCACCATGACCGGAAGGGATCGTTGGCAAATTATTTGTCGTTATCCAAAATAATAGTGCTCGGTATGCCAAAACGACATATGATATTTCGCCAGACGAACTTCAAGATGTTTTGACCAGTGATGGCAGTAAGAGGTTCTGCTTCTACCCATTTAGTAAAGTAATCCACGGCGACCACAAGAAATTTCAATCCCCCCGGAGCGACTGGGAACGGGCCGACAATGTCGATTCCCCATTGAATAAATGGCCACGCACTCTGAATTTCAGTGAGCTCGGTTTGCGGCAGATGCTTCACGCGGGAATGCAGTTGACACTTGCAGCACTTGGTTACCAAATCGTGGGCATCATTAAATAAGGTTGGCCAATAATACCCCCATTGAAGAATTTTCTTGGCCAACGTCCGTGAACCGATATGACTGGCACAGGCCCCTTCGTGAACCTCCTGAAGAACTTGATTAGCCTCGGCAGGAGCAAGGCATCGGAGATTCGGTTGTAGGTACGACCGTCGATACAAGACTCCATCATGAAAGGAGTATTTGGGGGCTTTAAGGGCTACCTGCCGAGCTCGCAGCTTATCATTAGGCAGAGTTCCATCTCGGAGATACTGAACGATAGGAGTCATCCAATTCGGATCACTATCGGTCAATACCGAAACCGTTGCCTCATGAATTGCCGGATGAAATAAATCTTCGACTATAATATCCGGAGATATATTAGTTCGGACCGCGGAGGCTAATTTGCTGAGCGCATCTGCTCTTGCATTCTGAGTGCGTGGTATTTTCTGGATAACAATCATATCAAAAGTTGGCATAAGTTTGAGTGTTAAAGCACGATACCTGATCATCGTTTCATCCTTGGCGACATAAGTTCCCTGGATTTGCTTGGACACGACCTCGGAGTCCGTGAAGAGCTCAAGATGGCGAATAGCCAAGGATTGAGCGAGCCGGAGCCCGGCAAGAACTGCCTCGTATTCTGCTTCATTATTGGTCACCTTAAATTTGAATCGGATGACGTACTTAACTTCAACTCCCTCGGGGTCAATTAAAAGCACCCCGGCACCACTTCCGCGAGTTGTGGATGCACCATCCACATATAATTGCCACTTGCGAGGTGGAGGTACGAGGATAGCAGGATGATGGGTACCATTGTCTGCAGAAGATTCATGATTATCCCCCGGGGTTTCAGCCAAAAAGTCTGCAAGTGCTTGACCCTTGATAGCTCGGCGGGGAAGAAATTGAATATCATATTCGCCTAATTCGACAGCCCATTTGGCGAGGCGCCCTGACACCTCGGGCTTGACAAGAATCTGACGTATAGGATGATTGGTCAGAACTCGTATTTCGCGCCCTTGGAAGTATGGCCGCAAACGCCGAGCCGCCATGACAAGGGCCAGCACGGTTTTTTCCAGCATGGAGTACCGTGTCTCTGCCCCGTGAAGTACTCGACTTGCGAAATACACGGGATGTTGAACACCATTGACTTCTCGCACGAGTGCGGCGCTAATAGCTTCCTCGGCGGAAGCCAAATACATATAGAGAGGCTCTCCGGAGAGAGGAACTGACAAAGTGGGCAATTGCTGAATATGATGCTTCAAAGCCTCGAAAGCCTCAGTGCACTCCGGAGTCCACTCAAATGACTTCGCCTGTCTCAAAATTTTGAAGAATGGGAGTTGGCGCTCTGCCGCTTTAGATAAAAAGCGATTTAAGGCCGCCAAACCACCCGTGAGGCGTTGAACGTCTCTGAACGTCTTCGGTGGTTGCAGATCTAAAACATCCCGAAGTTTGGCTGGATAGGCCTGAAGACCGTGTTGTGAAACCATATAACCAAGAAACTTTCTGGAGCCAACGCCGAAAGTGCATTTTGCCGGATTAAGTCGCAAATTGTAACGCCGCAAAGTACGCAACGTTTCAACAATGTCTTGCACGCATGAAGAATGGGAGGTACTTTTTATGACCAGATCATCGACGTAAACCTCGACGTTGCGGCCAATTTTATCGCGAAAAACGCGGTCCATGAGACGTTGATATGTGGCTCCAGCGTTCTTGAGCCCGAAGGGTATTTTCTTAAAAGTAAAACACCCAAAAGCAGTGATAAATGCCGTTTTGAGGGCATCCTGAGGATCCATGAAGATCTAGTGGTATCCCTTATACATGTCTAAGAAACAAAGTGCCACGTACCCAGTAATGGCTTCGGCCTTTTGGTCGATGGAAGGTAGAGGATAACAGTCCTTCGGACAATGTTTATTGAGATTGGAGAAATCGACACACATTCGCCATGCCCCGCTGGACTTTATCACCATCACTGGATTGGATAGCCAAGAAGGGTAATACACTTCGAACAAGATGTCCGCATCCAAGAGTTGTTGCACCTCGATTCGAATTGCTGCATTTCGCTCCGGAGCGAACTTCCTTTGCTTTTGTTGTATAGGCTTTACGCTGGGATCGATGTTCAGCTTGTGGGCTATTACATCGGGAGAGACCCCGGGCATATCCAAAGGGGATCATGCAAAGACATCGGAATACTCTCGCAAGGTCTGAATGATGGCCTGATGTAACCACGGCACATCCACGGCACCGACAGTTACAGTTTGTTCTGGTTTGGACGGATCAAGCGGCACCTGGACAGTGGTGTCCCCAAATGAGGTACATACCTGAGGTTCAAGAGCCGATGATGCTACCTGAAGATGCTGTTTGGGAGGAACTTTGGTAGTCTTTTTGAGTGCCACGTACATGCACTCTTAGAAACCCGCTGACTACCGTGGATAGCCACTTCGCCATGTGAGGTGGGGAATTTTAGCGCGAGGTGGTATGTGGAGCATATGGCTTTGGCGGGAGTAAGCCAATCCCGACCCAAGATCATGTTGTACGGTGACGGGGAGTTAACCACGTAAAAATCCACGAAAATGATTTTTATCGCCGGATAAGTTCCCAGAGACGCCGAGAGAGTGATGACACCTTCTGGCTGGACTTCACCCTGGGTAAAAGTTTGCAATGGCCCGGGGGCCGGCCGAAGTTGTTCCCGAGGAATCCCTATCTTTTGGAAACAGTCGGCGAATATAACACTCACTGCGGCTCCATTGTCCACGAAGACCCGCTTTATTGTAACATTGGCTACAGTCATGTCGATGACAATAGCGTCAGTATGGGGTGTTATCTCTGGGACCGGGTCTCTATCTGTGAAACTAACAGTTTCTGATTGATGGAGGCGCTTATGGCGTGGCTCCATCAAGGCATTTCGCGAAGCCCCAGTGGGGAGAGCGCCATATATCACGTTTATGACGTGAGTGGGTGCATTGTCTCCGGGTCCTCCCGGAGGAGGGGGCGGTGGCAGAAAACGAGGTTGTTGGCGATTGCCAGAGTCTTGCCGTGCATAATTGCTAGACCCCGGCCGATTATTCTGCCACGGCGGTCGATTTTGTTGTGTACCCCGGTCATGATAACCTCCGCGGTTATGAGACGAACCCCCATTCTGACTTGTCCGAGGCTTGTCATCGGTCCGCGCAATATATTATCGCAAGAGACCTTTCCTTAAACACTCCTTAATTTCCTTGCTGAGCTCTCGGCACTCCTCTGTCTCGTGCCCATGATCTCGGTGGTACGCACACCACTTTCCTCGGTTCCTCTTCTCAGGCGGAGCAGTCATCTGCGGACAGGGCCGTAAATCGTTCTTGTGAACGGAAAGAATTTCAGCTCGCGATTTTGTCAGCGGGGTGAATTGTGAAATATCCCCTCGAGGGTCTGAACGTCCCTGATTCAGACGAGAAAAAGCGCTAGGTCGTGTGCTAGGCCCAGCCTGTGCCCTATCGGATTGCCGCTTACTAGCATGTTTCTCACGTTTCCTACGAGTCTGCTCCTCGGCCTTAGCATATCTGCACACAGTATTAAACAGTGCGCGGGTTGTGACCGGTGGATTACGAACCAGCTCAGTGTAGAGTGGTCCGGGACGGAGTCCATTCATGAATGCATTGATGATAACATCATCTGAGCAACTTCCTACCTTGAGACTCTCCGCTGTAAAGCGGTCAAGAAATTGGGTAACGGTTTCACCGTCCCGTTGTTCCATATTCATGAGGTTAGCTAGGGTGGTCATGGGCTTTGCACGTGCTTCAAAACGCGCCCAAAAGTGCTCGGCGAGTTCTCTAAAAGAGGATACGCTATTGCGAGGGAGAGAATCAAACCAAACCCGAGCTTCATCCTGAAGATACTCAGGGAAAATCTTACAGTAATGAAGGGATGTAGTATGATCGCGGCTAAGCATGTTGTGCCTGAAAGCTCCATGAAAATTGGCCGGATCTCCTGTGCCGTCGTAAGGTGATATGGCAGGCCTTTTGAACCCTTCGGGAAGGGAGGTGGCCATGATTTCTTGAGAGAACGGTGTGATAATGTCCCCATTGGCATCAAGGCCCAGGATTCTGTCCAGCTCGACATTGCGTTGGACTCGCTCATACTCTTGGAGATCTAGAGTATGTGGATTGGCATAACGAACTCTTTTAGCCGCGTTAAGTGGACGGCGGCGATCGACATCTGCAGGTTCGTCGTTGCGCTGTCTTGACCCATTAGAACTCCCATGGTCCTCGGGAGAACCAGGTCGTTCTCGTCGCCGATCCTGACGCCCGCGGTGCACCGGGTCTTGTCGATCATGCGAGTGCTGGCGATGTGGATGCACCGCAGGATTGGTAGTATGTCCGGCAGGTCCATCGAGATTCGGGCGATTGGCCGCCCAGTCTTGAAGAACATGAGCATGCTCTTGTAGGAAAGCCTGGAGTAATTCTGGAGTCATTTGAATATTAACCTGCGGCCGGGCGGCAGCGGGATTAGGGTTTTGCATGTCTTGCGGGGGCAGAGGTAAGAATTGGTTGTCCGGATTCATGGCTGGGCCTTGATTGCCCTGATGATGAGATGTATCCCTCATCGGCGATTGCCTCAGCGGCATAACCTGATCCACGGGTGGATCTTGATTGGCTTGATCACCCTGGCGAGATTGATTTAGGCGAGTCATCACCATGATATATCGAATGCACTGTTAATATCAAAAAACAACTTGCGGTTCCCACAGACGGCGCCAATTGATAAAGCGCAATCCGGTATCCAATCAATTCAGTTAGCAATCAATACACAAAATATGAAAACAAGCAAGATTTACGTGGTTCGATCCGGAGATCTACGTCCACGGGCTGAAAAATGACACCTGCCGAGGTGTTTCCTTCACTATTGTTTTGAGTTTACACGTAATAACTTCAGAATACAAAATGCGAACCCTAATTCAGAGTTCTTTCCTCATATTTATACTATCCCCTACTAAACCATAACTAACTCCCTATTGTCGCGCCTATTTTCCGCTGCGTGGCGGTTGGGAACGGATTGTGGGCCTTGAATCGCGGAACAAGCCTCAAGTTGGGCCGCGCCACATTATTTGGGACGCGTACTTCTGGACCTTCGGGACCGGTTAATGGGCCAAGGTATTAGGTATTAACCCGACCCGAAGTGACCGGGCCATCCCTATCATTTACATAGATAAATTATGGTAACATCTCCATGATATTCAAGAAATAAACTAAAAAACATGCGCAACTAAGATTTTTTCTAACTGTATATGTAGTAGATCAAGTTGACTTTACTTCGGCTATCCATTCAATTATGGTTAACAGTAAAAACCGATCGGATCTTTAATATTTTTTTTTGTATCCGCCAATAAAAAATCTTTCCAAAAATAAAAATATACAATTGAGGTTAAAAATCAACCTAATTTCTATTTTTACTTCATTGAAGCTATAAACTAAGTCGAAGGTGTAGTAAAAGTTGGAGGCATAAAGTCTTGGCAAATTTTTTACGAACAAAGTTTTGTGTGACATGATTTTAAAGGTTTTAAATAGGTAAATGCAGTGTTCGTAAGGCACATTTATCTTTTCCATTAGTCTAAAAGTTTAATGTTTCAAGGGTAAAAATAAAAGTTAGACTAAGTTTTGGCTTCAATTACAATTTTTTATTTTACTATTAATGAAAATAATCAAAGACATTTTAAGACGGGGTACCAATGTAACGACCCGCTTCTAGATTTGACGGATTGTCCCCACAAATCACCACAAGTCTTTCCTAGCGCGCTTTGTCCTCACTCACGCGCACCCTGAGAAACCTCACTCCCCACAAACCACCCCATCCTGAAATTTTCCCAGGCCAAGCCTGCTTAACCTTAGAATTCTTTCAGAATGGGCACCAGAAAAGAAGATACACCTTGGTGGTATGAGTAACACTAATCAATTCTTTAAGCCCTCTTCAACTTATGCAGTCCCATACCTACATAGTCTCGGAATGGCCCCTTAAAGTCGATTATACGGTCCCATACCCGCACAATCTCAGGATACCCTCTTTTTCGTGTGTAGTGCCGGTTCGTTCATGTCTCCCTTCACCTAGAAGCCTGTCAGGAGCCGCTCATTGTCCATGCCTTCTTCTTATTGCACCGGCGATCACTCCCTCTTTTTCGTGTGTGGTGTCGGTTCGTTTATGTCTCCCTTCACCTAGAAGCCTATCAGGAGCCGCTCATTGTCCATGCCTTCTTCTTATTGCACCGGCGATCACTCCCCGCCCTCGTCGATCCCGGGCGTCACAACCAAAAAAAAAAAAATAGGTTGACTTTTAATATTAAACTTATTTATTAGTATTTCATATTTTATTTTCTAGAGCAAAAGAGAAGGAATAGGGCGATGTTTGTAAAAGCTTACCGTAAGCATTTTTACACTTAGCGTAAAGAAAGTAGATTTGAGTATTTTCTAATACCTGTTTTTGTTTCAGTGGTTTAAAATAATTTATTTCAAATAAAAACTGGAAGCAGACCATTTATGTTTATTTATACTTATACATGTAACTTCTATTTAATTTTTTTTAAACAATATAATTTCTAATTTTTTTAATAAATCATTTATTATACGAACACTTTGGGGATACTTGGTTTGGAATGTAGTGGCATGTGCCACGTCCGATGGAGAACATCCACGGATGGAACATCCAAAAAGGTATTTTAGTTTAAGGGTATAATAGAGTAGGATGTGCATTGGAAATTGTATAAGGTGTATTGAAAATTGTAAAAGGTGTGTTGAAAATTATAAAATGAGATGTAGGTAATAGGGTGTGGATGTGGAGGGATGGTGCATCCGGTGTAAAGTGAAATACGTTGCGAACGGACCATCCCCATTCCGAATGGCACCATACCAATCCAAGTATCCTCTTTCTACTTTTTTCAAGAAGCAAATTTTTTATGATCTCTAAATTTAAAGGAAGAATTCCAAACAATATGCTCATAAATTAAACAAAAATTAACATAAAAATTGCTAAAAGCGAGTGCACAAGTATCAAGGGGTCAACAAAGGGCTATTCCAGTAATTTTACACAATCCCCCATGTTCATACACAGTCTCGCTTTACGTCCGTACACCACTACGTGTAAACTATCATAAACAAAAAAAATCAAATTACAAAAAATCATTAAAAAAGCACAAATTCAGATCGCAAAATCAGCGAATTCAGATCGGAAATCAGTCGTCAGAATCATCATCGCCGCCGAAAATGGAGACTCTATTGTAGAGAAGAAACAGGACGAGGACGAGAAACAGCGCGACGCCGACGGGGGATCCGCTGACGCGGTGGATGGAGTTGGGCTCGCCGGTGGAGAATATGCCGGCGACGAAGGATCCGCTGTCGGAAGAGAGGAACTGGATGGTGAGGAGGAGGACGATGGGGAGGAGTAGGAGGCCGACGGGGCTGAGCAGCTCCGCGATGAACTCGGTTATGGCTTCGCCTTGGTCGCCGAGTAATGTCGGTAGTATGAGGATTAGTACGACTACCGCGGCGAGGATGGCGGCGTGGGGAGGGCCGGCGCGGCGCTCTTCTATCATTGTGGTGGGGAGTGGTTTTAGTGAGTGGTGGTGGGATTTGTGTTTGCTTTTTTTTGTGTTTGTTTTGGAAGGGTAAAAATGAAGGGAGCGTAGTGGGGTGGGGATGGGACTACTTTTGAAATATGGTTAGACGCGCTTCTTTTGTAACTTCGTTGAGTGTGTTAGGAAATATGGGTGGGGTCACCCTTCGGATCATCGAGTCGGATTTGTATTTGATCCAAGATCGATTTGAGTTAAGATAAAAAAAAATTGAATTCGTGTGTTGGTTTCGCATTTCTCTTAGTAAATAAGGATTGGTCGGTTCAAGAATTATCCAATGATGAGAAATGATTGTTGGAAATTATGAATGAGTTGAGATCTGTGTAATTATAGTGTTCTTATACAATTTTGTCTCCTAACATGGTATCGGAGTATTCTTGAACATTTATTTTTCAAGTACAATCAACTTTTCAAATTCGACAACTTGAACTTCATAGGTGGTGACATGACAAATGGATTGATTCGAGTCAAAATCGAATTAATCGAGTTCATGTTTGGTTGATTTCAGGTTTCTCTCGAACCGCCAGGTTAGAAATTGGCAGGTGATGAGAGATGACTAGAGATGGCAAAACTGGCCCGGCCCGATGGGCCGGCCCGTTTAGCCCGAAATATAGAGCGGGCTGGGTCGGAATATTAGGGGCCCGAAAAAATTCGGGCTTTTTTGGCCCGGCCCGAACGGGCTTTTCTTTTGGCGGGCCAAGCCCGACCCGGCCCGAAGGCCCGCGGGCCGGCCCGATTGAATTGAATTTTTTTCTCCTCACTAATCGAATAAGAAAAAATTAGGAATTAAGTAATATCTTGTGTACTATTTGAAACATGTTTTTCTTTTTTCTCATTCTAGCAGAAAATAAATCTATCTATTTACCAAGAAATTAAAACATTTGACTAATTTAATACTCTATTTCTTCAGTTTTATTAGCAGAAGATGGAAAATGAATTAGATCCAAGCATGCTCATTAATTATTATGTGTCGAAAAATGAAAAATTGATTAACATGTAATATAGTACGTACACAAAAATTAAATAACTTGTGACATATAGTATATAACTATATATCATCATCCATTCCTTCTTTTTTATTATTATTGTTATATCTGGGGTTTAAGACATGCCTATAGATTAATAGATATCATTCCATATTGCAACGAATAGTAATATATTATCTTCCGATCAAGTTTTTTCTTAAGAGAATTAAACTGAAGTTCGCCTCAATATATAATTCTACTTCATAGTTAAAGTAAAAAAAAAAAACTCATTGGTGGGCTTTTTTGGCCCGATGACCCGATGGCCCGAGGTCCTCCGGGCCGGGCCTAACATTTCTAGGCCCGAACTTTTCCTTGGCCCGACTGGGCCCGGCCCGAGCCCGCCGGGCCGCCCGAATTGCCACCTCTAGAGATGACGATTGAAATAATGAATGAAGTGAGATCTGTGTAATTATAGTGTTTTTAAACAGACGTGTCTCCAAACACAATTTTTGGGGATTCGTGAGCATTTGTTTTACGGGTACAATGAACTTTTGAAATTCGAAAACTTGGACTGTATAGGCGGCATCGACATGAATTTGTCGAATTTTGAAAATTAAAAGATCCAAATCGATACGATCAGTGATAACGTTCTTAAAATAAATAAATAAAGGATAAAATGCAATAGACTAAGAAAATCAAGGTTGTCAAACTCGCGATTTTAAGTAGAATCGATGGTGTGTCAGTAAAATCGGATCGTAAAATCGAATCGTAAAATCGTAAGATTCTACTATCTATACAAAATAACCATATATTTAAATTATTCTAAATATATTTTAATTACAACAAGTTTTGAATAGATATTACTTATAAAATATACATATATTATATACACATTTAATCAAAGAGAAAAGAAATACAATATGGAGAAATGTTTTAGGCATCATGATTCATATATATATTTAGTAAATCATTTTTAAATTGTAATTATGGATACTTTAATTTTAAGAGAAAATTAACAAATAACTTTAGTGAAATTAACTACTACATAACAGATATAAGATATATTTTTATGAAGCTTAGATTTTAATTTAGAACTTGATAATTAGAAAAAAATTTTCAGCAAATTGGCTCCCTTTGAGTATAAATTGATCTAGAAAAGTTTTAAAAACCCAATTTTAAATTGGTATAAATTCTACAATTCATATTATATGTTTTTTAATTGGTAAAATAGAGTAAAAAACAGTATGTTATAAAATTGTTAAACTCATACACAAAATCGTAAAATCGTAAAACTCGTAAAATCGCATGAGCAAACTCGAGAGTTTACTCCGATTTCATCAGATTTCGATTTTATCACGAGTTAACTCGTTTAGGGAGAAATAACTCGTAAACTCGTAGAATCGTAAGAGTTGACTCGAGATTTTGACAACTATGAAGAAAATCATTTATGCCAATAATGACGTGTATCTGATCTAAAATTATCATCCTAATTCGTGAATCATCTCACATCCTAGTCCAAACATAACAAAATATCCAATGATGACTACACTAATAAAATCAAAAGGTGTAGTACAAATTTCCATGGGGCATGAAATGGAACGCGTCTAGAGGAAATTTCTTTGTCCATCTTCAATGCTACGACTTTAGATCTTTTATTGTAATTTCGTACTTTTTATTTATATATTTATTACCAATAATATATATTAAATATGTGATGATGGTGTATTGATGTTGATATAAATTAAATGCATAACTTACCACTAGTCTAGTAAATAAATATATGGAACTAGACACGACTTTAATTTGTTATAGATAATCCAAATTGCATTTGGATTTGTGCATATACTTTGGTATAAAATACAGATCTCGTGGTAGATGCAGGAATTTAATTTTAGGAGGTCGACATTTAAATATAAGAAATTGATTTCAAGAGGTACAACACATCTTATATGACTTATTTTCCATATTTAATCATATATATTAATTCATGAAATTTAATTTTTTGATTGTATTTAAATTAATAAACAAGATATTAACTTTTGAGACGAGACTTTTATTTTAGGACAAAAATATTTTTTCAAGTGCAATCTTATTATGGGACTGGTGAAGTATCTTATAATAGGTAAGTCCAACTGCAATTTGTCGCATGAAATTAATTAGGTCACTTATTTATTGGCGGCCAATTGATATTGTTGGGACAAAGGACAGTTTTGGGCAAAAGGTAACAATTTGGGGATCTCCATAAAATTGGGACTTGGGACCACTAGCTCTTTAATTTTTTACTATTGGTTAAAGAGTAAAATTTCCTTATTAATTAATGCACATCTGATTTGTACTTGACACATCATTGTCACGTTACTGTCACATAAAAAATTATTACCCACCCAATTTGTACTTATTTCTCCCTAATCTTCCTAGTTACAAATGATACTATCTAGGATCCTACATTCAAACTACCCATATTAATTTTCTAAATCTTATTTACAATTTTCACATATACAATTAATTAAATAAATATTAATTAATTTTTTTAGATTAATATGTTTTCTTGAAAACAGTTAATATTTTTTAAAAATTTTTAAGACAAAGATAAATTTTAATTTGTTTTTTCTAATTTTTTGTAGTAAATATAGAAATTTAAATTCATTTTTGTTAATTATTTACATACTATTACGTTATAAAATATTTATTTTTGAATACATTTGATAAAAAGTTAATAAAAAATAACATTATGCCAGATTTAAAAGAAATTTTTAATACATTTTTATTAAAATTTTATATAAAACAGAAGGTGAGTACAAAATTAAAAGAAGAAATTACAAATAATAATATATTAATAAGATAGCCATTTTAAAACTAAAAAATAAAACAAAGAAGAATTGAACATCAGTGGAAGAAAATAAAGAAAACCCTCTAAAAACACTAGCATGTTTCACAAACAAATGAAAAGAAAAAACATTTGGGAATGCGCATGACGTGTTTTTATTATTTCATATTTTATACTACCTGCGTCCCACTCAAATTTGCACGTAGGGACGGACACGAAGGTAAAAAAAAAATTATTTTTTACTTTTTGTTTTCTGGTTAACTTTTTCAAAGATGAAGATTGAAGATGAAGATTTTGAGGGTGAAGATTATTTGGTAAATTTTCTTTTTAAGGGTGTGCAAATATGAGTGAAACGAATCGATAAAGAAAGTGTGCATATCTGAATGAGACGGAGGAAGTATTTATTTTATGGTATTTTTGGATGATTTCTTATGCATTTTTGGTATGATTAATTCTCTCATATTTGTATTTGGAGCAGAATTAAGCTGTAAAATTGAGCTTTGAGCGAAATGAGTCGAGTTTAGAAGAATAGCGATAAACTTGAATACCTGAAGGGGAGGTCCTGTGCACTAATCGCATGGACCGTAGATTTGTGTAATTCGTGTCATGGATCAAAATTTATTACTATTTATGTCTAAAGGTATTACATGTGATTGATAAAGGTATCACGGTAAAATATATCATCATATATGCCTAAATGTGTTACACGTTCTGGGTAAATGTATTACAATACATTTACCCAGAACGTGTAATACCATTTAAGCATACATGGTGATACTTAACCTGAATTGTACCGTGCAATTGATGCAAATGAGACTTTGTCATAACTGAAAGGTCCAAATTCTTGAGTGTGCAAATAAGCTTTGCCACCATCACTACAAGAATTTTTCATATTAGAGATGTAAATTAGTAACGAATATATAATATTGATCACTAAATACAAACGATAGAAATAAAATAGTGATCGAAAGTGGCAAAAAATCATTAGTATCCAATTAATGATGAAATATCGACCGAATATTAGAGACATACATAATTCGTCTCTATTGTATTGCTAATTTGATTTCTAATTTCATAATGGAGATGAAAATTCCATCACTAAATGTAGAGACGAAATAAATCGGTCTCTAAATTTTAGGGACAAGTATTATAGAGACAACTCATTTCGTATCAAATCTGTCAGTACTTTAATTTAGAGGTTGATATTATGTAATTATCCGTTTCTAATTTGATTTTTTCTTGTAGTGTATAGGAACATTGGATAGGGCTATTTGATTTTTTTATTTTTTTTTAATTCTCAATAATTCTTCAATTTTTGTATGAATTGTAATAATTAGACGGTGACTATTCGCAACCCACAAAATTTTTCAACACAACCAACTAATTAATAAATTAAGATATTATTAGTAAAAGACTACAATGTCCTTAATGAAAAATGAGCATAATCAATTAAAAAATATATATATACATATATTGGAAAAATAAGAAACATAAAAAATATAAGGTTTTTCTTCTGTATCATCTTCAACATGCTGTATCTCTTCTTCCGAGAACTCTATAAATCCTAGTTCTTAAAGGTTTCATCAATGGAGAAAATAAATAAAACAAAAAGAAATCAGATTGCGAATACAAATTGAATATCCATTGATTGAAACACCATAGATGGCTTGTAATAACGTCTGGTAAAGATGAAATCGAAATCAAGAAGCTACCACTGTGTTGGTGAAATCGAAATCCCGTCACCATCAAATCCTCAAATGACTTGAAATCATTAATAATGGAGACAATTTAATATATGAAAATGAACTCGGCTCTCGTATTTTCGATCAACAAATCAAAATATGAAAGCCAACATTGCCGTCGTTTCTCTTTCTTTCTTACTTTTTATTATTTATTATTTATTTATTTATAATATTTTAATTTTAATAATTTAATTAAAGAAAAAAAAGGTATAAGTAATATTCGATGAACTGTATTAAAAATTTTATTAATTTTATAATAAAAATGAACTACTTTGCAAAATAAAATACGTTAAAAAATTTTGTGGACTCTAAATAGCGGGGCACTAATATTTATATGGCATCTCGTCAGGTTCACAACTAACCACTCTGCTCTGACAATTACTATTACTATTACTAAGTTAAATAAAAAATTAAATATTATTTGAATCATATTTTTCTTGTAGTTTGGGAGGTCCCTTGAATTGTGACACCTAGACAAATAAAAATAACATTTATTCATTATAAGACCAATAATTGAAGGGCATTTTAGTCAATAAAATTTAGCGTAACTGAAGAAATTGCGAATATTTTGAAGTCTATTGGTTGCCCATTTTGCCCCTTTCTGTATTGGAAACAACATGTACTTTGGACAGAGTCACACCAGGATTACAGGTGGTAATTTGGACGGTTTGGATCGATCAAGTTCAATTCTTTGAGTCAATATTATATATCGGGTCGAGATTTTATCAGGTAAAAAAATTATTGAGTCGGTCCAATCTATTGCCAATTAGGTCGGACTTGTTGATCCTGATAATACTTCTGGCCTAAATTTTATGGTCGAGTCGGATCGATTTTATCAGCTCTAAGATGGTATAATTGGAGGTGGTAAAATTATTCGACTAGTTCAATATTTAAGGTGAGTTGAATAATAAAAATATTATCGAATTCAACATGACCAATTTCATGAGGGTGCCATGAGTCCGACGAGCCACCGAGAACAAATTGGAGTATGGCTGGGAACGACTCAATATATTTTGCCCAATGAAATTTGGGTCTAAACTAGCCTTATCCAACATATGTCATTAGCTCGGCAGACATGAGCGAATCGAATTAAACGACTTTTATTGCCACATTAGGTACAACTTCAAGAATATATTATCAGCTAAAATATACTTGAACCAGGCTTTCTGAACGATCTGCTTTGGTCGATTTACATTAAATATTTTTAACTATATTTACAAAATCGGCTTTTAAATATTTTGACTATTACCCAAACCATTAAAATTTTAAAAAATTAAAACAAAAAAATTGTCAGGATTTCAGTGTATTTTGGTCAAAACAAATTTAAATTAAAAAATCTTTAAATTCAACGAACATTAGTCTACAACCATACAATTATCTTGAAAGTACTCGATAATATATAGAAAAAATGCAAGTGAATAGCGCCTAAATAGCCTAGCAACTTCTGCAAACTTGGGTGATATTGAAAGATTATTAAAATTTATGTCTTAAATTTCTAAAACAATAATTATTTTGGGAGAAATTTTTTATGCTAGAATGATAATTATTTTACAACGGGAAAGTGTACATATATATATATATATATATATATTTGGGAGAATGGGGATCAAACCCTTGATCTTCACCACAAATTGGTGAGGCGATGCCACCATTACTTTCTGGTCGCTCTATTCTCATCATAAAATTTGTTTTTCTTTTTCCAATTTCATCACATAATTAAAGAAATTGCTTGCATTTTGACCAATTTTCACCACCGATTACTGAATTGGCTGGAAAAATACACGTGACTGACACGTAAAATCACGTTTCGTCCTATAACTTTCCGCGCGTTTGGTTTTAAACGTCAGCGCTAGTGCCACGTCAATTAAAATCGCATAGAAGTTGAGGTCACGTGACAGTCACATAACTTTTCCGGCCGATTGCTCATCGCCTCATCAGTGGCGAAAATTGGCTCTAAAGCAAAATTAAAAAAATATAAAATTTTACGACGAAAATTGAACAAACAGAAAGTTATAGAGCGAAAATTGATTTTAATCCAGATCAATCAACACAACAAATTAATTTTGTTTCAACAAAAAAAATAGTTACTGAAAAATTAATTATATCGTAGAAAAACTAAAAATCATTAATCAATCATCCAGAATAACCGCACATCGAATAGGTGCACCTATCTCCTCTAGGGCACCCCACAAAACAAGCCCCACAATTATGAGGATCATGCCTTGTATCAATACAATTACCTCCACAGCAAGAAAACCCGAACCCGCAAACCCGACCGCATGACCCGCAGTGATCCGGGTCGTTCAAGACATCCTTACAAAATCTCTGGAAACAGCAGGTTGAACCGCCCCACGGGTTTTTATCCGGATCCGAACACACATATGGGTCATTTGCACACCATAGGAGTCTTTTCCTACCTCTCAAGAAATTGAAGTGTGTGGGAAAATCCCTTTTTGGGATGGCAAAAACATGGGATGTTGTTATTAGAGCAAACTGTAAGAAAACAAAGAGATGATAATGGTGTTTGATGAATGGAGTGGCATTGATGTGTTGTACTTTCATGGAGAAGGTGATGAATGGTCTGGCATTGGTGGCTTGTACTTTCTTGATCAGTGTAGGGATGACTTCTTTCAAGACATCTCTCTCTCAATATATATATATCAATGTTTTAAAGAGATGCTATGCGGATACAGGTGACTACAGTCTAGTTCCTAGATGGGTTTAGATGGGATTAATCGGAGAGAGTCAAGGAAAAAATATAGACAGTCGAGGACAGTTTATTGACTAGACGAAGTTTAGTTGGAGCTACGCGGGGGACTTTTGGAATTTATTTCCTTTGTTTCAAAATAAATGATGTTTTAGCTTCTTAATGATTTTTCAAAATAATTAATATTTTAGCTATTTTTTAACATTTCTCTCAATTTCGTCCCTAGGTCAATCCTAAAATATCTTTTATTTTTCAAACTCATACTCATATTTAATTTCATTAAATGTTATCACCACAAAATCTAGGTGGTATATTTAACAATATATTTGTTTCTTAATTCTTCCGCTTCTTTCTAAAACATCATTCATTTTGAAACGGAGAAAATATATATATATGTATGTATTTACTAATACACCCTCACTCTTAGGACCATTAAGTAGTATATTTAATAGTATAATACTCATTAAATAAGGACCTATTAAGAAATTACGTGTTTATTTGTTCTCCATAGTCTTTCTTAATCTTTATGAAAAGACTAATGGGAATAGAGGGAGTATATTATTGTAAGGGCCGTGAACCCATTTTCTTACTTAGATTAGTATAATTATAATTAAGGTTTTTTTATGCTATAAAACCACTTATTAAACTTAATAATTGTACCTATAAAGGACCTTCATAAATCATTATTTCCTATGCAGACAATAAGATATAGGCTTTCTCCGCAATTTTTATGATTTATTATTATTATTATTATTATCAATTTTTATGTCATTCCATCAGATATTTAGGGGTGAGAATTGGATCAAGAACCTAAGACATCTTAATTTCAGTTAAAAATGAAGCCATCGAACTACAAACTTTTTGGTATTACAATGATTAACAAACTTAACTAGTGTAATATTCGATAATTAGGTGATGATTAGTTTTTGAAATATCCTAGTTTAACAAAGAATCTAAAGTGGTCATGATTTGGATTTTTAACTAACAAGCGTGCATGCAAGAAAACAAAATTAGCAAAACAAAAATAATTTTAGCATTATAAAGTCAGAATTCATGAGAGCCTCTTTTAACTACTCAATTTTCTATGCAAGAATCATGAGATCATCATAAATTGTCTGCCCTAATTCTCATGTCGAATAGTGAACTAGGACCTAGTGATAAATCAGATTTTAGACTGAGCTATGCAAAATATAGGAGAAATCGGAAAAATAACATAAGCGGCGAACGAGAGTTAAACTCCTAAATCGTAACTAGTTGGGCTATGTTCACAGAGCAGGCTTCGAAATGTTCCATATGAAATTTTTAGAAAAAGAAAATAGCCACCGGGTCTATTTTCGTGGCATGGATTAATGGGCCCGACTAGTTGGAGGTGGGCCACTGTTGTACTAAATTTTGGATATGTTCGGCTGAATTTCATTATTGGGCTAGAAGAAGGCCTATTTTTGTAATGTCAATATGGGCCCAACTTAAACCCAATGCTTCATTGGTTTTCATGTTTGTATTTGGGTCTTGTTATCCTAAATACTTGGGCCATACTAGTCATTTTTGTGATATTACATTCGGAAAATGTAACAGGGAGAGCTTGTATAATTCGTCTGTTAAGTACCATTAAACCCAACATGTCCGATCTAATGAGACACTAACTCGACAGGCCGATCGCGGTGCTACAATGCTAGGGGTGTTGTTTTGCATTTAATATAAATCGATATTGAATGTTAAATTACCCAATTATTGTTTATTTTGGTATTTAGATTCAAATTTCATGATCCAAAACAATCAATCCTATAAAAACTACCTATATTACGTTTGTTAATCTTTTTTAGCATTAATTTGTCATCCACAATGCAATCATATCTTATACAATGTCAAAACAAACATACAATGTTATTATTCAACTTTTTTTTTTCAAAAAAGAAAAAAAAAATTTCAAAGATTGAATCTCCCTGATCCATTTAACCTTAAACCAAATACTCCCTTATTATGAATGAATTGGCTCACAAATTTTTGGTTCAATGAGATTTTAAGTCAGCCTGATCGAACCAAACATACGTATTGGTTGGCGAGTCACGCGAGTCGGCCCAAATTGTCACTTCTTTTTAACAATTGATCAAAGGTGAAAAAAAAAATTAAAGAAAAATTGTCACACTTTTACAGGTGAACCAGGTCAATAATTTCCTAGTGGCACGTGGAAGTAGATGTGCTTAACAAATAACATTCTTGTAACATCTAACCACATGTTCCAACTCAACTGAAATAATAACCCTTAGATCTTTTCTTTTTTATATTAACCATTGGATCAAGTGACAAGTTACTTGTTGAATTGGTAACTTTTGACTATTAATTCTTAACTTAATACTTGTAAAAACAGGTTTATGTCCAATATAAAAAGAAATTATATAACATTTTTCATATCTTTTGGAACAATTATTTTAGGTAATAAAATTTTTCTTTCGAATATAATTATGAATGCCATTAATTAGTAATCTACGTAATAATACATATATAAGGCCTTCACTTTTTTTTTTTTTTTTTTTAAGAATAGACCTTCACTTTATTAATCCTTAAAAATAAAAATCGTTCATATTATTTATTAATCCTTAAAAATGAAAATACAATGTTGTTCAAATTTTCCGTATATATAAGACCTTCAACTTTTTTTTTTTTTTTTTTTAGAATAGGCCTTCACTTTCTTCCATCAATATTGTATTTGTTGACGCGTGACATAAAATACCATTATCCATGAATATATTTAATGCATTAATTATATATTGTTTGATATGTTGAATTAAATGTGTATAATGTTTAGCAAGGTCTAAATGAAGGCTTGTTTTCCAATCTATATCTATATATATATAAAAGCAAAATGGAGGGCATTAATGTAATTTTAGCTTTCCCTCCAAAAAATTTAGACCATAATTGGTAATTTTTATTTTTTATTTTTGGTAAGTTTATAACTTTCTTTTACTTTTCTAAAATAAAAATAACTTTTTCATTTATAATCCGATTTTTATGCATAATATACCAAATTATTCATCTTTTGACTATCTTCGATTTGACATCCATATCACATATATTATAATGAGATATTTTATTTGGATAAATAAATTATTTGTTGGTTAATTATTTGTGAATTGGACTATAATATTTTGGTTTTAGTTTCAACTAAAATTAGTAAAATAATTTCTTTATAAAAAGATGATTACTTTTTTTTAATAAAAATATAACTAATCAGTTTATTTTATTTGACACGAATTTTCAATTTTTATTTTATTTAAGTCAGGGAGAAAACCTATTGTTTAAATAATGAAAGTCCTACTTTATTAAATCAAAGGCAAAAACAACGATATCTATTTTATAATCAATTTATTAAATTATCAAATCTGCTAAAATATCTTCTTATCACGACTTTGAGCATATATATAATTATATTTACATTACTTATAATTTTATTTATGTTTTATCCTATATTTTAACAAAAAAAAAAAAAAAAAATTATTAGGATAAAACGATCGCATATTTCAATATTATATTATACTCCCTCCGTCTCGCGGAAGTTTGCACGCTTGACCCGACACGTATATTAAGAAAAAACTGCTTTTGCTTTTTGGTTGACTTTCTTAAAGGTGTAAATTGAAGATGGAGATTTTAAGGGGGAAGACTGTGAGAAGTGTGCAATTTGGTATGGGACGTATCGAAAAGGAAAGTGTGCAACCTCGGGTGGGACGGAGGGAGTATCATATTTAGTTTTATTAAAATTATTACTTTTTAAATAAACTTCCGTGCATCCGGGAGGATTACTAGTATATATAAAACTAAAATGGAGGGTATTATTGTCATTTTAGTTTTCCCTCCAAAAATTTTAGACTATAATTAGTAACTTTTCCTATTTTTAGTTTGCTCATAACTTTCTTTTATTTATTTTTAAATACAAATAAATTTTTCATCTTAAATCCGATTTTTATGCATAATATACCAAATTATTCATCTTTTCACGAGCTTCGATTTGACATCCATATCACATACATTATAATGAGATATTTGATTTGAATAAACGGATTGATTGTTTGTTAATTTTTGTGTTATAATTGATGGTCATTGTAACTTGAACTATAATATTTTGGTTTTAGTTGCAACTAAAATTAGTCAAATGATTTCTTTAAAAAAATCATGAGTATTTTTTTATAATTATTTTTAATTACCTATTTATATTTTTAATAATGTGTATTTTGTTAAGATTACTCTTTTAAGGAAATTTATTATCTGCCGCCTAAATTATGACATTTGTTAATTTTTGCAATCTTTTTAATTTTTTTACTTTTTCTAATATTCAATTATATATGTTTAGGGTTTGTAAGCTAAATAATACTTTGTCGCACTAATCAACATCAACTGTCTTTTTTACTCTTAACAATCTAAATAATTTTTTCCGCATTAATCAATTTTTATCTTCAAAAAAAATAAATTATTTGTAAGAAAAATATAACATTTATATAAATAATTTACAATACCATATAAAATACGGAAATATCCAAATATTTTGAAGAGCTCATAGACTTTAAGTTGTTATTTGAATTATTAAATAACTTTTGAATTTTATTTTGTTAAAATAAGAATTTCTTAAATAAAATTATTTAAGTATATTTGAAATCACCAAATGAAATCTCAAAAGTTGCAAATGAAAATCTAACTTTATAATTAGAATTTGAAAGTTTTTTAGATAAATTAAAAAAATATAAAATAAAAGTAAGAACATTGATAGGGATAACCCGATCACTTCGGGTCGGGTTAATACCTAAGCCCACTGATCGGCCCAGCACGCGTAGGCCCAGCAGGCCCAGGAACACGCGTCGGCCCAACAGACGGTTTGTTCCGCGAATCATGGCTCATGATCCGCTCCCAACTGCCATGCAGCGGGAAATAGGCGTGAGAATAGGGAGTTAGTGAGGGTTCAGTTAGGGTTTAGGAAAGTGGAGTATAAGTATGAGAAAAGAACTCTGAATTAGGGTTCGCACTTTGTATTCTGGATTATTGCTTGTAAGCTCAGAGTTTTAGTGAAAGAAACACCTCGGCAAGAGTGATTTTCTGCCCATGGACGTAGATCTCCGGATCGAACCACGTATATCTTGTGTGTTTTTATATTTCTTGCACTAGTTTTAGGCTGAATCGATTGGATACCGGATTGCGCTTTATCAATTGGCGCCGTCTGTGGGAACGAAAGGCAATTTTTGACGTTCGCAGTGTATTCAAGAATCATGGTGACGACTCGTTTGAATCAATCTCGCCACGGTGATCAATCCAACCAGGATCCACCCGTGGATCAAGTTTTGCCGCCGAGGCAATTGCCGGCAAGGAGTACATCTCATCATCAGGGCAATCAAGGCCCGGTTGCGAATCCAGACAATCAGAATTTACATCCACCCCCTCAACACATGCAAAACCCTGATTTTGCTGCTGCCCAACCACCGGTTAACATTCAAATTACCCCAGAATTGCTCCAGGCTTTCTTACAAGAGCATGCACATGTTCTTCAAGATTGGGTAGCTAATCGCCTACATCCCGCGGGGCCTGCCGGACATGATGCTAATCCCGCGGTGCCTCCACCTCATCAGCACTCGAGTGATCAACAAGACTCGGGGCATCGCGGGCGTCAGGATCGGCGACGGGAACGACCTGGTTCCTCCGAGGACCATGGGAGTTCTAACGAATCACGACCGCGCAACGATGAACATACTGATATGGATCGCCGCCGTCCACTCAACGCGGCTAAGAGAGTTCGCTATGCCAATCCTCATGCTCTAGATCTTCAAGAGTATGAGCGAGTTCAACGCAATGTTGAACTGGACAGAATTCTGGGCCTTGATGCCAATGGAGATATCATCACACCGTTCTCCCAAGAAATCATGGCCACCTCCCTTCCCGAAGGGTTTAAACGGCCGGCCATACCACCTTACGATGGCACCGGAGATCCAGCCAATTTTCTTGGAGCTTTCCGGCACAACATGCTTAGCCGCGATAACACTACATCCCTCCATTACTGTAAAATTTTCCCCGAGTACTTACAGGATGAGGCTCGGGTTTGGTTTGACTCTCTCTCGCGCAACAGCGTATCCTCTTTCAGAGATCTCGCCGAACACTTTTGGGCGCGGTTCGAAGCACGGGCGAAGCCCATGGCCACCCTGGCCGACGTCATGAATATGGAACAGCGGGACGGTGAAACCGTTACCCAATTTCTTGACCGCTTCACAGCGGTAAGCCTCAAGGTGGGAAATTACCCCGAAGATGTAGTCATCAACGCATTCATGAATGGACTCCGTCCCGGGGCACTTTACAGCGAGTTGGTTTGAAACACACCGGTCACAACCCGAGCACTGTTCAACACGGTGTGCAAATTTGCTAAGGTCGAGGAGCAGACTCGCCGGAAACGTGAGAAACACGCTAGCAAGCGGCAGTCCGACAAAGCACAAACTGGGCCTAGTACGCGACCTAGTGCTTTTTCCCGCTTGAACCCGGAGCGTTCAGAATCCCGAGGTGATATTCCACAATTTACTCCATTGACAAAGTCAAGAGCCGAAATCCTTTCTGTTCACAAGAACGATCTACGGCCTTGTCCGCGGATGACTGCTCCGCCTGAAAAAAGGAACCGTGGAAAGTGGTGTGCGTACCACCGAGATCATGGGCACGAGACAGAGGAGTGCCGAGAACTCAGCAAGGAAATTGAGGGGTGCCTGAGGAAAGGTTTCCTGCGACAATACATCGCGCGGACCGATGACAAACCTCGGACAAGCCAGAATGGGGGTTCGTCTCATAACCGCGGAGGTTATCATGACCGCGGTACACAACAAAATCGACCGCCGTGGCATAATAATCGGCCGGGGCCTAGTAATTACGCACGGCAAGATTCTGGCAATCGCCAACAACCACGTCTTCCGCCACCACCTCCTCCTCCGGGAGGACCCGGAGACAACGCACCCCTTCACGTGATAAACGTGATATATTGGGCCCTCCCTACCAGGGCTTCGCGACATGCCTTGAAGGCAGAGGCTCGACGTCCTCCTCCCGAGGAGCCACGTCATAAACGCCTCCATCAATCCGAGACTGTCAGCTTCACGGATAGAGACCCGGTTCCGGAGATAACACCTCATACTGACGCTATTGTCATCGACATGACTGTAGCCAACATAACAATAAGACGGGTCTTCGTGGATAATGGGGCCGCGGTGAGTGTTGTATTTGCCGACTGTTTCCAAAGGATGGGGATTCCTCGGGAACAACTTCGGCCGGCCCCCGGGCCACTGCAGACTTTCACTCAGGGTGAAGTCCAGCCAGAGGGTATCATCACTCTCCCGGCGTCTTTGGGGACTTATCCGGCAATAAAAACCATTTTCGTGGATTTTTATGTGGTGAATTCCCCATCACCGTACAACATGATCTTGGGCCGAGACTGGCTTACCCCCGCCAAAGCCATATGCTCCACGTATCACCTCGCATTAAAGTTTCCCACTTCGCATGGCGAAGTGGCTATCCGCGGGAGTCAGCGGGTTTCAAAGGAGTGTATGTACGTGGCACTCAAAAAGACTGCTAAAGTTCCTCCCAAACAGCAGCTTCAGGTAGCATCATCGGTTCTGGAACCTCGGGAATGTACCTCGTTGGGGGATGCCACCGCTCAAGTACCGCTTGATCCGTCCAAGCCGGAACAGACTGTAACCGTCGGAGCCGTGGATGTGCCATGGTTACACCAGGCTATAATTCAGACCTTGCGAGAATATTCCGATGTCTTCGCATGGTCTCCTCTAGATATGCCCGGGGTCTCTCCCGACATAATAACACACAAGCTGAACATCGATCCCAGCATAAAGCCAATCCAGCAAAAGCAGAGGAAGTTCGCCCCGGAGCGAAATGACGCAATTCGAATCGAGGTACAACAACTCTTAGATGCGGACATCCTGTTCGAAGTATATTACCCCTCCTGGCTATCGAATCCAGTAATGGTGATTAAGTCCAGTGGGGCATGGCGGATGTGCGTCGACTTCTCCGACCTCAACAAACATTGTCCGAAGGACTGTTATCCCCTACCTTCCATAGATCAAAAGGCCGAGGCCATTACTGGGTATGAGGCACTTTGTTTCTTAGATCTGTATAAGGGATACCACCAGATCTTTATGGATCCGCAAGATGCCATCAAGACGGCATTTATCACTGCTTTCGGGTGCTATGCTTTGAAGAAAATGCCCTTCGGGCTCAAGAACGCCGGAGCCACATACCAGCGTCTCATGGACCGGGTTTTCCACGGCCAGATTGGCCGCAACGTCGAGGTCTACGTTGATGACCTTGTTATAAAGAGTCTCTCCCATTCTTCATGTGTGCAAGACATTGCCGAAACGTTGCGCACCCTGCGAAGCTACAATTTGCGCCTTAATCCAGCAAAATGCACTTTCGGCGTCGGCTCCGGCAAGTTTCTGGGTTATATGGTTTCACAACACGGTTTGCAGGCCAACCCGGCTAAACTTCGGGATGTACTAGAACTACAGCCACCCAAGACATTCAGGGACGTTCAACGCCTCACAGGTGGTTTGGCGGCATTAAATCGATTCTTATCTAAAGCGGCGGAGCGCCAGCTCCCATTCTTCAAAATCTTGAGACAGGCGAAGTCCTTTGAGTGGACTCCGGAGTGCACCGAGGCCTTCGAGGCTTTAAAACGTTATATACAACAGCTGCCTACTTTGTCAGTTCCTCTCCCCGGAGAGCCGCTTTACTTAAATTTGGCTTCCGCCGAGGAAGCTATTAGCACTGCACTTGTGCGCGAAGTCAATGGGGTTCAACATCCCGTGTATTTCGCAAGTCGTGTTCTCCACGGGGCGGAGACACAGTACTCCGTGTTAGAAAAAACTGCTTTGGCAATTGTTATGGCAGCTCGGCGTCTACGGCCATATTTCCAAGGACGTGAAATACGGGTTTTGACCAATCATCCTATCCGCCAGATTCTTGTCAAGCCCGAGGTGTCTGGGCGCCTTGCAAAGTGGGCCGTCGAGTTAGGCGAATATGATATTCAATACCTTCCCCGCCGAGCAATCAAGGGTCAAGCACTCGCCGACTTTCTGGCTGAAACCCCGGGAGACAATCATGAGTCTCCGACAGACAGTGATACACATCACCCCGCTACCCTCGTATCCTCACCTCGGAAATGAAAACTATATGTAGATGGAGCATCCACAACTCGAGGAAGTGGTGCCGGGGTGCTTCTCATCGACCCCGAGGAGGTTGAAGTAAAATACGTCATCCGATTCAAGTTTAAGGTGACTAATAATGAAGCGGAGTACGAGGCAGTTCTCGCCGGGCTCCGGCTCGCTCAATCCTTAGGCGTTCATCATCTTGAGCTCTTCACGGACTCCGAGATCGTGTCCAAGCAAATTCAGGGGACTTATGTCGCCAAGGATGAAACAATGGTCAGGTATCGTGCTCTAACACTCAAGCTCATGTCAACTTTTGATACAGTTATTATCCAGAAAATACCGCGTGCTCAGAATGCAAGAGCAGACGCGCTCAGCAAGTTGGCCTCCGCGGTCCGAAATAATATATCTCCGGATATCATGGTCAAAGACTTATCACATCCAGCAATTCATGAGGCCACGGTTTCGGTACTGACCGATAGTGATCCGAATTGGATGACTCCTATCATCCAATATCTCCGAGATGGAATCCTGCCTGATGATAAGCTGCGAGCTCGGCAAGTGGTCCTCAAAGCCCCCAAATACTCCTTTCATGATGGAGTTTTGTACCGGCGGTCATACCTACAACCGAGTCTCCGGTGTCTCTCTCCTGCCAAAGCTATTCAAGTTCTACGGGAGGTTCACGAAGGGGCCTGTGCCAGCCATATCGGCTCCCGGACATTGGCCAAGAAAGTTCTCCGCTGGGGATATTATTGGCCAACTTTATTCAACGATGCCCACGACTTAGTGACCAAATGCAGCAAGTGCCAGCTGCACTCCCGTGTAAAGCATCTGCCGCAGACCGAGCTCACTGGCATCCAGAGTGCGTGACCGTTTATTCAGTGGGATATCGACATTGTTGGTCCATTCCCCGTTGCTCCGGGGGGATTGAAGTTTCTGGTCGTTGCCGTAGACTACTTCACTAAGTGGGTCGAAGCCGAACCACTCACGGTCATTACTGGTCAGAATATCTTGAAGTTTGTGTGGCGCAATATTGTTTGTCGCGTCGGCATCCCGAGTACTATTATCTCGGACAATGGTAAACAATTTGCCAATGATCCCTTTCGGTCATGGTGCGAAGAGCTTCACATCAAACAAATTTTCACCTCGGTTGCTCACCCTCAAGCCAACGGTCAAGTTGAAGTCACCAATAGGACATTGCTCACGGGAATAAAGAAGCGCCTGGATAATGCCAAAGGTCTCTGGGCTGAAAACCTTCCACAAGTCCTATGGGCTTATCGCACAACACCGCACACCTCTACCGGGGAGACTCCTTACAGCCTTACTTATGGTTCCGAAGCCGTTATCCCTGCTGAAATCAGTGTACCAAGCCCCCGCCTCCTCACATTGGTTCCAGAGGATAATGACGAGGCTCTCCGGGCAAACTTGGATGAGCTTGAAAATCGTCGTGACCAATCATTCATTCAACAGGCCAGGTGTAAACAACGAGCAGCCCAGTATCATAACCTCCGGGTCCGGGGTACTCAGTTCAATGTCGGGGACTTAGTTCTTCGGCTCAACTCCGCCAGCAAAGCTGCCCCCGAGGGGAAATTACATGCTTCTTGGGAAGGTCCCTACCGAGTTGTTGCCGCGCACGATTCCGGATCCTATCAGCTAGAGCATCTCAACGGAACCCCGATTCCCCGAAGCTGGCACGTAACCAACTTGAGGCGCTTCTACCTGTGAAGGCCAAATCACAAGTACCATCTGCTCTTTCTGCTCATTGTATGTTTCTTTTATGATTATCATCTACCTTTGTAATGTTTAGTTTGCTCCGGCACTTATCATCGAATAAAAATTCTTTGTTTATGCATCTTGCTGTGTTTCCTTTTACGTTACGGGGACGCCCTAACGCAATCGTATTATCATTATTAGTCTCCGGACAATTAAACCTCTCTTTCTCGGTCCGTCCGAGGAGATTCGCATTTTAGTCTCCGGACTCGTATCACTTTCTCGCCTGTTTAACCGGAGAAGTATTTACTCCCGCCTGATCCGTCCGGGGAGATGTTACTCCCGCCTGATCCGTTCGGGGAGATTGGATTTATCCATACTGTGTTCCCGAACACCCAATTAAAATAGCTAATAATTTTTCGTAGTGTGTTCCCGAACACCCGGTTAAATGGTTAGTAACTTGTTGCTTTCCTTAAACCCGTCTATGCACACCGCAACAGTTTTATTATCTTCTGAATAATACAACATCAAGCAGTTTTTTACATAAGACTTAAAAAAAAAAATAAAAAAAAATTAAAAAAAAAAAACAAACAAAACAACACAGAGAAAAGCCATTATCTACGGCCCCCGAGCCAATATTCAGCGCCCCGGCGTTGCGGCCTGCTCCTCGATCTGCGCTGTGTCCTCCGGGATCTTGTAGATCCTCGACCTCGGGCTCTGGCTCTTTCTCCACCGCGAGTTTCCCGACGCCGAGGACTTGCTCTGGGCGTTCGCCTGGGGACTTCGTCTCTAGTCCGAGCTCGGCTACTTGGTTGTGGAGCGGACCTCGGGGTCTGGGCCCACTGCACAGGGTCCCACTCCTCCGGAGCCATCACCTCAATTTATCTGGCCAGCTCCTCGACTACTTCTTCGGCAACCACAGCAGGCTCTTCTTCGACCGTGGTCACTGGAGCTGGCTCCCGAATAACTATGCCTTGGCTCTTTCCAGAAGGTTTCTTTTTGTCCTTCCGAGGCGCTTTCGGGGTACCTTGTCTCCGGCTTGTACTGGCAATAAATTCCTCGGCAGAGGGCCTCCATCTGCCTCGGCCCTTTAACCCTTCATACATGCTCAGAAGCAACTCTAGCACTTCTCACTTTCTTACGAGCTCCGAGGCCTCCGCGGGGTTATTTGCCGTAAGCGCTGAGATTTCGCTCTGGATCTCTACGACCCGCTCCTCCACTTCCTCAAAGGTCAGAAGACCGAACTCCGACAGTATCCGATCATACTCCCTCTGATGAACAAGGACACGGCTCATCTCGGCAGCGGTAGACCGGTATTTCATCTCAAAGTCTTTGGCTCTCTCTTCGGCTTCAACCACTTTCTTCTCCGCCGAGGCCACCTGCTTTTCTAGCTTTGGCACTACGTGCATTTGCAGGTTGTTCTTTTCCTCGCGGAACCACTCAAGTGATCGCATGAGTTTCTTTATCGTTTCGTGTAGCTCCGCGGTATTCTAAACAGAAAGAAGAGCCAACCAGATCGATCAATTTAAAGAATGTCAAGGGTTGGAGTTCAGTTCGAAAACAAACACAAATTGATCATGCAAGCAAAGAGAAGATCAAGAGTCTGAGAAACAGAAAATTATATTTCACAAAATAGAAGTACAATGTTTCAGATTCAATACATTGATTCGCATACATTCCTAAACTATACAACTTTAAATTTGCGGGGATCGACTGACCTCCCGCTCAGTTGCCTCAATGTCCCTGGGCAACACCTCTCGCCGGCCCTCTGACACTTCGGCTTCTCCTTCCTCAGTTGCTGCGACGGCTTCGTCCGCAGCTGTGTCTTCGACCTCCATCCGTGGAGGGGGTTCTCTGCTTCGGGGTGCGGAGACCAGTTCACCTCGGCGAAACGCCATGAACTCTTGGTCCTGGTCCACTTTGCAGTTGGCAACTTCCGCAGCCGTCAGTAGCTGTTTCTTCTCCCCGAGAGCCTTCACCAGGGGCCACTCCGGCAGATTTGCTAGCGCCGCATAGTAGGCCTTCTCCACCCCGGCCACTGACTCAAAGTCATACCCGAATTCTGGACGATATATGTCCACATTCGAGTAGACCTCCTTCACCTACTCCAGCAGCGCGGATCGAGTGGCCTGGTCCCCTATAGCCACGAACTCCGTCTGGAAGTCAAGGAACGTGCTGGTCTGGAATAATCGGTCGGCAAATGCCTTCAGCATCGCTCCTTGCCCTTCGACTACGGCAGCTTCCCGAGACTCCATCTCTGCCCGCAGCCGCAGCACTTCACCACGGAGGACATTATTCTCCGCCTCCACTCCGCGCAGACGCGCAACCTCGTTTTCGACCAAGGCAACCCTCTTGCGTGCCTCGGTCATATCGTGGGTCAGCCGGTCGTTGCGCGCCCGGAGTTCCCTGGCCACTTCGGCCAGCTCTTCTTTCCCTTCCTTCTCGCTCATGCGGCCGAGGTCTAGGATACCTCGCGCCAAGCGCAGAAGTTCTTCGGCATCGGGCCCTTCCAACCCCAGCAGACCCGGGGCCACTTGTTCAACCTGGACAATTACACAAAAAATGATATCAAACTCAGCCTTCATAACACACACTTCGTGTACATAAAAATTACGAGCGTCGTTTCAAGTTTACCTCCGTGCTCTCCCCTACCCGGGGTCTTTTGGATGGTGCTAGCGGAGTCCCGGTAGGCTCCGGCCTCTTCTTCGTTCCGGGAGTTGACCCCGACGGCATAACCCGTTCTTCCGACCCCGCCGACGGTCGTGGACTAGGCACTGTCTTCCCCGGGGGAGACACCTCAGTGGCCTTCCCCTTCTTTTTTGCTGCGGCAACAGCCGCGGGGCTTCCGGCAGGCCCTTTCCCGAAGCGTCCCACTGCACACAGAAGGTAAAATTAGTCCTTTACACAATCAACATTTGAAAAAGCAATATAGAAGGACTCCTACCCTCTTCGGCACCCGCATTGCCCGAATAATACGGGCTCAGTCCTGCCTCCTCCAGTTCTTCCTCGGTGCAGAGGGTTTTGAAAGTCCCCACTGACCGGAATGTATGTATCACTTCGGCCTCCGGGCTCTCCACCGGAGCGGTATCCAGTACCTCCTCCCTCCTCCACTTCGGGAGAGCTACTTTATTTTTTATAAATATAAACCTCTCCTTCCACCCCTCTACCTTAATTGGTTTTTGAACCTTGAACCCACCTCGGGCTCGGGGACTGAAGGAGTACCACCCCTTGGACTTCCCGAAGTTTTTTAATTGGAAGAAAAACCTAAAAAGCTCTACGGTCGGTTCTAATCCGGCGTTTTTACACACCACGGTGAACCCCACCACCTGCCTCACCGCGTTCGGCGCTAGTTGGCTCAGGGCAATGCCGTAGTATTGCAGCAACCGGATCACAATGTCCCACAGGGGCAGTCTTAGGCCTATTCTAAGGGGATCTATGTACACACTAATAAACCCCTGCGGTGGGCAGCAGGCCCTATCCTCGGGGTTCGGTATTATATACTCTAGGTTGAAGGGGAAGAAAAATAAAGGAATTTCTCTCTCGATTTGCTCTCGCGTCATCCGTAACGCTACAGAGGCCACCTCCAAACCCTCCTCCGCGCATGGATAGAAGGCAACCATCATAACGTTGCTCTCCAGCCCATCGGCCCTGTCTACGGTCCTAATCTCATTTCTCTTCGGAATGAGGTATCGTAGGGGGGGACGTCTAATATGGTACCCGTAGTCCCTACTTCTACTTCTTCAACAGAGGCAGAAGATGAGGCAGAAGATGAAGAAGACGAAGAGGAAGACATACTTACTTGGGTTGGATTTGAGAAGTTTTGATTTGAAATGGATTGCAAGCACAGAATCCCTCTTTTTCCCGCTTTCTAAACTGGTAAATCGCAATGAAGAAGATGAAGAGTTACTGTGCAATTATTTCAATTATATACGCAAAAAACCAACGGCTCTGATGCAGCCTATTCAAATTCAGTGATGGAGATTTAAACGTGCCCTTCACGCGCTTTACAGTTCCCAAGGCGCGTGGGGAACATGTTTCTTGGAAATCGCAGAGCGTGCCACTTCACATCCCTCTCTCTCATGATGGCGCCGCCAATCACATCAACCTCACCCTTCTTCAGGAAGTTTCAAACTACACTCCGGTGATTCTTTTGCCTCGGTCATACCACCACACTCCGGTGCTTCCTTCATTTTGGTCAGACCACTACACTCCGGTGTACCTTCCACCTCGGCCAGGATGTTATATACTTCCAACGCGTTTCTTGCTTCTGAGACATTCGGTATCTCGCTATATGTCCTGTGCACTTCGGCCTAGTTCGACTCTGCATCCGCAGAATGCTCCGCGGAGTCCCCGGGGACGCGGATAGACTTAGTCATCCATAAACACTTCGGCGCGCTCGCGAATACGGCCCTTCTTGCTTACGGTTCCACCCCGGTGACAACCGAAGCTCCTTCCTCGCTTCGGCTGGGGGGGGGGGCATCTGATAGGGATAACCCGATCACTTCGGGTCGGGTTAATACCTAAGCCCACTGACCGGCCCAGCACGCGTAGGCCCAGCAGGCCCAGGAACACGCGTCGGCCCAACAGACGGTTTGTTCCGCGAATCATGGCTCATGATCCGCTCCCAACTGCCATGCAGCGGGAAATAGGCGTGAGAATAGGGAGTTAGTGAGGGTTCAGTTAGGGTTTAGGAAAGTGGAGTACAAGTATGAGAAAAGAACTCTGAATTAGGGTTCGCACTTTGTATTCTGGATTATTGCTTGTAAGCTCAGAGTTTTAGTGAAAGAAACACCTCGGCAAGAGTGATTTTCTGCCCGTGGACGTAGATCTCCGGATCGAACCACGTATATCTTGTGTGTTTTTATATTTCTTGCACTAGTTTTAGGCTGAATCGATTGGATACCAGATTGCGCTTTATCAAACATAAAGAAAAACAATATTAAACTTTACATTACATATGAACTACCCAAATATAATAGCATTGTTCCGTTTATTATATATTTCATGGATATTTTAAATTATTTATAGTTAGAATTTTAAAATTATTTGATAAATTAAAAATCTATATATATATATATATATTTATACATATAAGCCACGGTAGGGTCACTTCTGTAAGTAGCACTTTCCAACCTAAAATTCCAGACTGTGATTGATAAGTTGTTGCCACATTTGGTAAGAATCAAAATTAATTTTACTTTCTAAGGTGGCAAATATCTTTTTCCATTTCTCATATATTTATTATGTATACTATATCAAATTAATCATCTTTTGACGATATTCGATTTGACATTCATATGTGTATATATATTAAAACAAATATAACATTGAGTAAGATTTCAATATTTATTGTAGGCTGCAAAACAAATATAGCATTGATTCGGAACAAAATGAAAAATCATTCAAATAATTCTCTTTACAAATTATATTACTTGATTATTTCGTTATAACGACAACTAATCAGTTTGATTTATTTGACTTGAATTATCTCAAGTTTTTTTCATTTATTACATTGAGAGAAAAATCATTGTATATATAGTTGAACACATACTATATCGAATTAAAAGCGATAGTTAATATTTGATTTATAATCATCTTATTAAATTATTAAATTTGCTAATGTTTATTTGTTATAATAATTATTTTTGTTGATAAATCACAAAACTATGACTTTCGCTCATATATATAACTTTATATATGGTAATTAATCTTAAAAAAATATTACTTTTTATATTTTGCATATATTAATGTTACTTTTCTATAAATAATTACACTTTGCAACCTAAACCATCCTATTATACAAGTTGCAACTAAACTTCTTTTAAATAAACAAAATTAACCAACTTAAACTATATATATTTTTTAGACTTTGCAACCTAAACAATACTTGGTAACATTAATCAATCTCAATTATGTCCAACCTAAGCAATTTTTTTACATTAACCAATGTGTATCTTTAGATGAATCTACTATTTACAATATAAACGTATAATTTAATTGAAACTTTTCAACATATATATGAAAGTATTAAGAAATATTGAAGAACTCATATGTTTTATTTTGTCATTCTAACTATTCAAAAAAAAAAAAAAGATGTTTTATTTTGTTATTCCAATTATTGAATAACTTTTGAATCTTATTTTTTTATTTTGTTATTCTTTGTATATCTAAAATACCAAGTAAGGTATTAAAACTTGCAACTAAGATTTTTTAAAAGTAAATAGTTATAATTAGAATTTAAAATTTTATATAGATAAATTTAAATATTTAAAGTAGAATAGAAAAAATGAAAGAAAAATAATTTACTTATAATGTTATTCAGGTTATTTTATTTAATAATATGAGTTGATAGTTTAAATATTTATGTTTGTTTTAACATTCATAATTAATTAAGCTATAATTCATATAGGTGGAGAATGAAACAGACACACTAAATGTGTGTTTGGATTTCAAAGATAAGAAACGAACATACCGAAAAGGATATTTATCTTAATATTAATTTTTATATATAGACATATATAATATACCTATATATAAAGTGATTTATATTAAATTCATGTATAACATGCGAGAAACTTATATTCACATTACTTATAATTTTATTTATGTTTTATTCTACATTTAAAAAAATTATTTTATTAGGGTAAAACGATCACATATTTAAATATTAGACTATATCATATTTAGTTTTATTAAAATCATTACTTTTTAAATAAACTTCCGTGCATCGCTCGGGAATAGTACTAGTATTTGTAATGTCATTATAAATATATAACATCTCTTCTCACTATATCTTCAAACCTTTCCTTGCAAAACCCAGAATATAAATAAATTAGAAACAAAAACTAATTAATTTTGAAAAATAATATCAAAAATATATGACGGAGGTGTATTTTATTTTTATTTTTTTACGGATGTGTATTACCTTATTTTGACTGAACAGATTGCTAATATCTTTACTCGGTTTAATATCTTCATATAATTTTTGGAAGCAATATATTTGTTTGTTTGTTTGTTTGTTTTTTTTTTTTTTTTGGGTTTTTAAGATTAAAAATATTTGAGAACAAATGAATATGATTTTTCTGTTTGTAGTATATGGCTCAATTATGTTCTCCTCAATATTTTTGTGTTAGGTGAGTAACTAAAATGTACAAGTGATTTCAAGAAAAAAAAATAGTAAGATTTGTATTTAGTGATAATTTGTGAATCTTTTTTAAATGTAGAAGATTTTTTTTTTTTCCTGGATAGAGGGGGACTCATATGTTTTGAATACTAATATGATTGATTCTATTAATAACAACATGATTGAATGATTAATATGTTATACTTTCCATTCAACTTATGAACAGGTTGGTAAATTATTGGTTAAAAACTACTCTCTCCGTTTCATAAAGAATGTCATTTTAGACATTCTAAAAAATTTCACAATAAATGTCACTTTACCAAAAAAAACTACATATTTTCCAATATTATCGTAAATAACCTACTTAATTTAGTTGATTATTTCCTTATTTCACAAAACATACCAAATAAATATCAATCCTTAATTTCTCCAAAAATAGCTAAAATGACATTCTTTATGAAACGGAGGGAGTATTTGATAAACAATTATAAACTTACATGCCAAGAAAATGATTATCAGTTCGAGTTTTAGAGGAAAAAATGACTTTATAAGAAAATCTAGAATTATTTAATACTATTGATTAGAAACGTCAATTTCCATATTATGATAACTAATTTATTGACCAAGGTGTTAAAGAGAAAATATTTATACTTGATACTTATGTATTAATAAATTTAATTTAATATTGAGAAAATATACTTTAATGGTTTAAATATCTTATTTTTTATTTAATATTGAGAAAATATATTTTAATGGTTTAAATATCTTATTTTTGATTGCTTATAATTGATAAAATTTGTTTTTTTTTTAAATCATGTAGTAATTAATAAAATATCGTTTGAGTACTTCTATTTAACGATTAATGATTCTTTTAAAAAATACAGATTTCTTTAGCTATTCATATTTTCACTAACAGACTAAAAAAAAAAAGAAATCATAAAGTTTAATATTGCATTAAACACAAATTTCCTTTACATGATATATTCTTAAAAAGATAAAGCTAAAAATGGGTAAAAGTTGAGTAGGACCCACATACAACTTGTAACCTAGATAATAAGTCATTAGTTACCTGTTGGTTACCTGCTATAGCAGGTCAAAAGACAATTGTATTAATACACTAGTTGCACCATAGCAAAACCCTAAATTATTTTACCATGTAACAAGTTATTTCCCTATTGGGTCATACTTTATTTATTGAATTATTTGCTTATAATAGATGTTTTACTTTTTTAGAAGTGGACAATATCATTTCGGGCTTAAGATTTTTGGTTGATTCATAGTGGGGTATATGCCCAATAACATAAATTCGGAACATGAACAACATCTCTACTGGAATGAGATTTTTTGAAATTTTATTCAAAAATAAAGCATGCAGATTCAGCCCAAAGCAGATAATACTATATCAATGTGGAAATTTGGGGTTCGTCAGCACCTAATAGTTTTAGTGGTAAATGGCCGACCTAATCCGCCCTACATTTTAGATGGGCTAAGCTAAATGAATCACAGTCCGAAATTCCATCCCTCAAGCAGACTCAATTTGATGGAATACTGTCATGATTGGCTACGGGCTAGTCTGACAATTTTAGTGTATTTCAAAATGAAATTCATTTTATATAGCACATTATAAAATTCTTCAAGAAGTTCTAACTAATTCCTATCTAGGTACTAAATTTTTATTGGTCGTTTTTTTTTTTTTTTTCGATTTTCTCTATCTAATCACACCTTTGCCTCAGTCAATCGTGTCTAGGTCCTAAGTACATACATATTTGTAGATACAGACACATCTATTGATGTTAAAACATTATAATCAAGATATTGACATGATAAAATCGAGTAATATTTTGTTGCTACAGGTTAATGGGCCAACAAGTTGGAAGGTGTTTCAATGGTTTTCATGTTTGCATTTGGGGTTTGTTAACCTTACTATCGGCTCTAATGATAGGGCCACGGGGATGACAATTCGGATTATTAGGAAGAGTTCGGGCTCGATGTTAGATCAATTCAATATATTAAAAATTTATTTAAAATATATAATAATAATTATTATATTTTAAAATAAAATATTGTTTATCTTGATTATCTTAAAAAGATAAATTATTAATTTTCAATCAGAATTAGATTACTCATTCGTATTGGATTGATTTCTTATTTCTCCTGTCGGACATGTTATTTACTGGGTTCGGGATAACCACCCCTACCCAACAGACCCGACGAACAACTGAGCTACCATATATTCTCAGTACGTATTAGGAGGACGTGACGTGCTACGATTACCAATTTTCGATCAATAAAATTTGGGATAGCCAGCCAAAATATGACGTCCAAATTGTCACCTCTTCGTACCAATTGATCACGTCTTAAAAAGAATGGGCAAAATGGCCGTCACACTTAGAGCTGGCAAAATTTGCCAATAGGTCAGTACACCCGCCCAACATTTTAGGCGGATTGAGTCATATAATTCTTGACCCAAAGTATCATCGGGCCTAGTTGTCTCAATTCAATAGACCAAAAGTTTGACGGTCCATGAACCGACCTAAAAATTATTGTATATTATAAGGGATTGGGCTGGACTTTGCTTATTAACTTTTTGGGTCGAACCAACCTCACATATGATATTGTCCAATAGGTGAGGTCGGGTTAGACTAGACTAGAGACTGTTCAAATTAACACCTGTAGTTACACTCTTACAGATGGACCACGTCAACAAATCCACGTGGCATGTGGAAGTATAAAGCTTAACAATAACATTCTCGTAACGTCGAACCACGTGTACCAACTCAATTTTTGTCAATATAGTACTTGGTAAATAAAAATGAGTATTAAATTCTTAAATTATTGCACCATGTCACAGGCTTAATGAAGTAATTAACACTCCAATTAATTAAATACCATTTTATAGTTCACGGGTGTGCTTTCTAATAGTGATTGATTTGTGATAAAGAGGTTATTGCTCACTTATTATCTCCTCTCATAAATTTAAAATTTTAAAATATTGATTTTGTCGTGTAAGAGTGAGTTGTTAATAGGACTAATGTTGGCATATATAGCACTAAGGAATAGTTACAAATAATGCTACGCCGAAAATATAAGGAAAGGATAACGAGTATATAAGAAAATATAGATTTTCATTGATACAAGATCCTTGGGGATCAAAACAAAACCATGAGAATGTATGTAGTTCTAGGGTTTAGGATTTCAGTTGAGCCACAATAGGCTATGAGCCCAATAATATAAATTTGATATATGGACCAGCATCTCCATCGAAACGAGACCTTTTGCTTTTTAACCCAAAAATAAAATCGTACGGGTTCGACCCAAATCAGACTATATCATATCAATGTAGAGATATGGAGGGCCGTTAAGGCCTAATAGTTATAGGGGTAGAAGCGGTAAAATCAAAATTGTACAAATTCGACCAAAATCAGACAGTATCATATCGATGTAGAGATATGTAGCCCATTAGGGCCTAATAGTTATAGGGATAGAAGCGGTAAAATCAAAATTGTGCGGGTTCGACGCAAATCAGACAATCATGTCGATGTGGAGCCGTTAGTGCCTAATAGTCATAGCCTCATAGGGATAGAAGCGATAAAGTTGGTCCCTGTTTGATGACTGGCCCCATCTGCCCTACATTTTAGATGGATTGATCATATGAATCACAATCTAAAATATAATTTTGTTCAGTAAACTTGATCTGATGGGACACTGGCCCGATCGATTGATTCGGTAGTTTTAGTGTACTTTAAGGAATGAGGTCAATCGACTCATTAATTCTTGACTGGGGCTAAAAAAATTTTTTGTCCCGTAACTTTTGACTTGTGCTATTTTGGTTCCAAAAAAAGTTATGAATTTAATTTAGTCCCACAACTCTTGAATTGGATCACTTCTGGTCCTAATTTGGTCGGCGGTGACTAATTTCGCCGGAAAATAGCACGTGTGGGTCACGTGCCAAAAAATTCCGGTCGCTCTTTTCCGGCGAAATTAGTCACCGCCGGCCAAATTAGGACCAGAAGGGATCCAATTCAAGAGTTGTGGGACTAAATTGAATTCATAACTTTTTTTGGGACTAAAATAGCACAAGTCAAAAGTTACGGGACCAAAAAAATTTTAAGCTCATTCTTGACTAGTTTGATTTTTTGTCCAATCGACCTCGATATATAGCGTGTCCTAATCGATTAGGCCGGACGAATCTGAATTGTCAACCCTAAATAAGGGGCATAACATTTATAACTTGATTCTCTATACATAAAATCTTGTTTTTCAACGCTTCCATATTTGCCCTATAATTGCAGTAAAGTTGGAATCCATTAATTAAATTTAGACAAAGTTCTGTGAGCTTTAGTTAGGTTATTATAGTCTTCCACTAGCAACACATCAAAGAGTCTCTTTCTCATTTCCCATCAATATATATATTGCATGTGATTTTGAGCCCAACTCTACAAATTAAAGAAAAACAATAGCCTATCTATCATAGGACCAAAACTTTTATAATTTCATTTTTCTTTCATTTTTATTAATTTCTATTTTCATTTTTATTTAATTTAGATACCCGTGACAGGCAAGAACTTGCTTATATTTTTTTCCAAGCTGTTTTATGACCCACATTTTGATGTTTGACCTTTGATTTCACACATCAATTGTTAGATTTGTATCTCATGCCTAGTATCTCTTGTGGAGGTGAAAATTCAGGCCGCATGCCCCGGCCTGACTCGATGGCCAGATACTAGGCCGAGCAAGATTTTATAGGATAAATTTTTTTCTAGAATTCAGTCACTTACAATATATATAGATTGGTCAGGTTATTAGTTATTCGAATTGAATCTGTTGGACCCAATAATACTTTTAACAATTGTTTTATGACTCAACCTGCTTTAGATGTTCATCAAGTCGGACTAATTTTAGCGCCTCTATTATGTTTGCTTACCAGTGATAATATAGTGAGCATAATTATATAAAGTAAGCGGCATACTGATGCTACATAAGGTGGGGAAATTCTTACCTATCCCTAACAGTAGTGTCTGCACTCCAATGAATCTATGAAAGATAGACAAAACATAAACTTTTCCCACATTTTTCGCTCATGTGTCCTGCAGGCACTACCAATAGAAATAGATTAGAACTTCCCAACAATTTGTACTTCTTCAGGTATAGCATCAACACCATATTTAAATGGGTTGAGCCATTATACGCTACAAATGGAAGAGCACACCGTACGTAGCTTCCGCCTTTGATTTACACACTATCACACACAATAGATATATGTTTGTGTCAAATTAACTATGGATGCTATACAAAATGTATTCCTCAAGCTCAAGTATAAAGTGTTTAAAATAACACATTTGCCCCAATGATGGTGTTAATTTTACAAATGGGTCCAAGAAGAGGATTGATCAACCAGCTGCATTGGGTTGTGGCGCTGTTTGGGGTCAAGTCATTTTCATCACAGCCTAATATGGTATTTCAAGAATCAGACTTCATCAAACCAAACAAAACACAATTAAATTGGGTCAGAGATATCCATGTTTCTTTTATTAAAAACCTCACACATTTTATCTAGTGATCTATATAATTGGCTTACATTTCCTTTAAATAATAATAATAATAGTAATAATAATAATAAAAAAAACAGTAACAAAATATAATTAAATTGGGTCAGAAATATCCATGTTTTGTATTAAAACAATCACATATTTGATCTAAACGATTTAATTGGCCTACATTTCCTCAAACTAACAAAATAATGATAACACTGATATGAAATTGTTGAAGGAAAAATACAATTAGTTTATCTTCATCAAAATTAAATATATGTAATCGTGAAATCCTTGTATTTGACACCCTGTATAAAGAGAATCTGATGAATAAGAGAACCCTGATTATTTTGTGATCTTTCTTGTTTTATTTTGACTTCTCCTAAAACTGGGATCTTATTCTTGAAGAAGAGACTTAAATATGGGTTTGGGAATTTTGCTTGGAGAGGTATTTTTGTGCTCTCTCTTGAATTATCAAAAGTTTTGGGGTTTATTAAGAATTAATGACAAAAGTTGATCACTGGCATAGCATTGAAATTTTAGGTAGTGTAGCCATCCTTAATCCTGTCCAGATTTACTAAGTGAAATTCGAAACTAACCGACCGAATATAAATAATTCAATTTTATCCAAATTAATCTGAAATCAATAATTTATTTAAAATATAATAACTATATATATATATATATATATATATATATATTTTTTTTTTATGTAGAACTCGAATCCACCACTCAACCTGTTAAATGTAATTTGGGATTGTAACCCCTAATATAAGGGGTGTAAATTGTAATTCATGAATATATATGTGGGTGAATATGTTAATATGCATCAGCCTTTTGTTTTTGCAATGGGGCCAGCTCAGCAGAACTCAATAATTAATTTCTGACAGGTCAAGCTGCTAGAGGCCTACATGTGGTTCTAAATTTCTAATTGAAATGTTTCGATACTCGATTTGAGATCGTTCGTTAAAATATTTTTTTGACAATGTTCGACTAAAAATATCGAATAAGTTAATTTAAACATATTTTTATGGATGATTTTATGGTACCACAGTGGTACCAGTACCACTATGAGATAAAAATGAAATTATATAATTTAGTGGTCCCTCATATTTAATATATATGTATTTTTCTCTCACAATGGTATCGGTACCATAATTGTACTCAAGTTGGACTCTACTTTTATATTTGTTAAAAGCTAAAGCTCGCCTCAAACTGAATATTTTTAAAATTGGTGTAAAAATGTCAAATTATTCGATTTCGACTCGTGTTTAATTCGATTAATTAAATCTCGGTTTGGTTAATAATCAACAAGCCCAAACATATGAATAAAATTAGAAGCTTAATAATATTTCAAATAAATTTAAACAATAGTAAGTTCAGCTTGACTCGACTCATTTGCAGCACACCCACGATTTATGTGGGACGATTTCAGAGACATCGGGTTGCTCCCTAATATTAACAAGACGCAAACTTGGAATATCGATTAAAAAAAGCAAAAGCATTGAATTTTGTCTTCTTTTTTGTAAAACAATTAGAGTAAAAAAATATTTATGTCCATGCTATAGTGCTTCATTAAGAAGAACATTTATTTTTGGCGCAAAAAACCAAAATGACAAAAGAGACAAATATATAACCATTTTTGCCCATACATATATACCATTACAGCAAAACACCTTTTTAAAAGCACTTTCCCACTTTACAGTATTATCTGCAGCTTATAATATCACTAATTATAATTAATTACTAATAATTACTTTAATTATAATAAAATAGCATAGTAGACTGCACCAATCATTTCCTAGAGATCTGTATAAAATAATGTATTAGAGAGGCATCTTTTTCCTTTTTCATATAAAGTAGATAGACAAATAAATAGTAGTATATCATATTGAAAATATTATTGTCAAGAAAGTAACTAAGGGCATGTTTGGTTAGCCTTAAGTGGGTTGTGATTTTTTACAACACCGTAAAAATAGAACTGAGAAATACTTATAAATAGTGGAAGGCAAACTCTCATGTATACTAATTGTATGGTGCAATTCGGGTGATGTATCGCGGTTTATGTTTAAAAATATTACTTGTTTAATTTGAATAAATATATCATAATACATTTACAGCATGATACATTTACCCTAAACATTTAAACACCTTTAGGCATGAACACTAATACATTTTGCTCATTATCAGAATTGCACGGATTTAACATCCGAGCAACCGGTGACAAGAGAGATACTCATAGTGAAATTGCATGTTTCTCTTGTAGATAAATATAATATCATTAAATTGTAGATAAGAACGTTTCACATCCTATGTCCCAATTATGGTATTCCAATCATGTCTTATACTTAATACTACGACATTTTGAGATACTAATGTAATTGTGAGTTTAAAGATTGGTTCAAAATAACGTTATATTATGTAATAATTGGATGATTCACTATAAAAGAACTGTCAAATTCCCACGAAAGAAAAACCGTTGGAATTTAGTGATTTGTCGTTGGAATTTAAGATTTCAACTGAAATTTCAAAGGTTTGTGTCGTTGAAAAAATGGTCGTTGAAATGTCAAAATTTCAACAATTTTTTTAACCACAGAAAACCCATTCTAACAACAATTTTCTTTGAAATATGTGTATGTTGGATAATTTTCCAACTCTTATTCCAATTATAATTATTTAAAAATTAAAAGGTAAAAAAATAGTTGATGGGATTATTTGGAAAATGAAAAAAAAGTATTAGAATGACAGGTGAAGGTAGATACAACAAGGTTTGATTTTATTAAATTAAAGAATTTAATTTTACATCTCAAAATAAATATGGATTATTTTATTTGAAATGAAAAGATTGAACCAAACAAATCCAAAGTGCTTGAAAGTAGATAACGTAGTAAATGTCGATCACTTTCAAGTAACTATCAGCTGAAATGTTGCTTTATTTTTATTTTTGGTCTTATTATATGATTGGAATATATAAATAAAATATAGCGTCACATTTTTTCCAACCTATTCATTTAATTACAAAATAAAATGTTTTTTTAATTACATGTCACTCCTATCTCAATTATTAGAAAATATTCACCAATCACATTTTCTCTAGAACAACCGAAATTAAACCAAATAGACCGAACCAGATACTTTATTTGATTTTATCTTTATTTTTCAATTTCAGTTTCAAAGAAATAGAAAAATTGCAATGTCCCTTATAAAAAATTCTTTTCATTTTACTAAAATGCCAATCTTTTTTTTTAGGGTGGTATCAATCATTTTGAATCTCATTATTTTTTGGCAAAATAATATTGACGAGTATTTATAATAACATTTTCTTTCCCTCAACAATTCTTCCAATTTTACTACAAAAATAAGTTACTTCCTATAACATTTTTCTCCAAAATGACAACAAATAAAATTAAGTACTCCCTCTGTTTCTAAATACTAATTGTTTCAAAGAGCATCTTTTGTAAAGATAAAGAATTAGTAAAAGATTACATTTCGTTTAATATTAATCCTGAATATATCGCAATAAATATCCTAAGTTTATAATTTTTTCCCAATATTACACGAGTCCTTTATAGGATGAGATGAGAGATGGAGCAAAATAATATATAAGCAAAGATTTTCTTTTTATTTTTTTTGTGTGCGCGTGCGAAAAAAATGAATTCTAGGTAAGAGAGATAAATTATAAGGGTATATTTGTTTATTTTATAAGTTCTTAATTTCTCCTACAAATCCTAAGGCAAGTAATATTAGGGCTGTAAACGGAGTTTAGAGATTACAAAAACTAAATTAAAATTTTGATCGAACAAATTCTGAATCGAAATAATCCACTAATCATTTGATTCTTTCCTAATCGAACTAATAATCTGTTTTTCAAAATATGAAAATCTCCAGTAATCCGAACATAACCAAATCGAGTTGAACCTTTTTTGTTGGATTCGAGATTCTGAATTAAACTATCTTGGAAGAAAAATAATCATACGGTATCGTCCAATTATTCGAATTGTTTTATATACCAATCTTTAAAATAATCAAAGTTTGTTATTAATTTTCTATGCTGTACCGTGCATACCCTTATAGTACTCCCTCTGTCCTATAAAAGAGACCTATTTCAAAACAAATTCTTGTACCAAAATAAAAGTCGTATTTCAAATATCAATAGCTTGTTTTTCTTTATTCAAGTCTTAATATTTTTATTTCACGAATTACTTATATATGATTTAATATGTCAAATAAAAACATGAAATAAATCGTGTGAATAAAAAATGATGATTATGTAGTATCTTCATTAAATTGATCAAAAGAAAAAATATATATACTGTACCTTACTCAAACATGACTCGTTTTATGACACGGCAGAGCATTATATAGTGTTTATTAATTAGTTTGCAGCCCCACTATCCCTTTATCATGGAAGCAAAACCCATAGCTTTTTCTGTGTCTAGCAATCTTATTGAGGTCGAAAATGAAACATTAATAAGTGCATTTTGGAGCTGTCTGAAGCAGTCACGAGTGCTTATTCATCAACAAAATCAAAAAAGAAAATACACACACATATAAATACGTCTAGTGTTCAACACTAATCCTTCCTACCTTTCTCCGATGGCTCAAATCCCACCAAACTCCTCCGATGACGGCCAAAAACCCGACATCGAATCCGTACGGAAACTCGTCGCCGTAATCAACCATCATATGCTCGCCATTCTTGATGACAATGATCAAATGTCGAAACAGAAGCGCTTTTTTTCGAAGCTCAAAATTCAGACCCACGAATTTTTCGAGTTTTCAGAACATTCTATTCTGTCGAATCTTTACTGGGGGATTCAGAGTACTAATGCGGCAGTTGCAAGTAAGAGAAATTCGTCTCTAATCACATGATAGTAGTGTTTGCGTTTGCTTAATTTAAGCGAATTTCTAATTTTAGCTTAATATAAGCTCAGTGGAGTGTCCGTGAGAAATTGTTATGCTACAATTAACAATTTAGAAGTTAAAAAAGCTAGAAACAGCAAGAATGCTGCTTCTCAACATTGATTTCCATAAACTAAGAGAACTAGCTTCTTAAATTTTTGTTAAAATCAGTTTATTCTCAAATACTATTAACTTTTAATTATAAGTGATTTTTGCATAAATTCTAATTTTAATCACTTTTTATAAGATAAAAGTAAAGAAAAACACTCCCGATATTTGTCTAAAGTTAAGTAGTGACACATTTGAGGCAAAATACTTATTTCTAAAATGTCGATAAATATAAGTTCTCGATGAATTTTTCTGTCTTAGTGACCATTTTTTCGTATATATTATATAATTAGAGACCATATTATCTGGATTATCCCATCTCTAATGCTCAGTTTCCAATTCAAACCCAAATGATATAAAATGTAATATATTATTTTAGATCTATTTTATTTTATCTGTTATTAATTTTCATCTCTAATATAAAAAAAATTGGCCGTGTAAAGACAAAGGGACCTGCAGGAATTGGTCTCTACATGCTGATTGCTCGAAAATTTAGATGAAATTTTTTGTCTCTAAATTTAGTGATCATTTTTCAGTCTCTTATATGAAATTAGAGACTATATTATTCGGATTATCCCGTCTCTAATACTTGGTCGCCAATTTAGACAAAATGATATAAAATATAGTTATGCTATTTTCTATTATGTCTATTTCGTTTTATCTGCTACTAATTTTCATCTCTAATATGAAAAAATTTCATCCCGAAGACAGAAAAACCTGCGGGCTTGAAGATTCGGAGAAGATGCTGCAGGTTCCGGCATCATTGGACGAAAACGGCGTGACATTGGGGATTCCGAACGGTTACTTAATCTGCAGTTCGTACTTTTACCTCTCTGTGGTTGAATTTCTGAGGGGGAATGAGTGGCAAGTTGCAATGCATTTTCTGCAAGCAGTTTTAATCTCTCCTAAGCTTGTTTATACCGAGTTTGCCCCTGGGATTTGCAAGAGTTTTATTCCTCTGTTCGTTAGGCATAAATTCGAGAAATCAATGCCGTTGAATATCGATGATTTTGATGATGGAATGGTTGATGAAGCGATGAGATGGATTGCGAGAAGATATAAGCCATGGTTGATGTACTACCAGATTATGTCTACAAGCGATTTATGCACCAAGTAAGTGTGAATAAATTCATTCAATATTTTTCATGTTGAGCAACACTGGTTTAAGACTTTTTCACGGAGCCCTTTCTGTAAAATAAGAGATACTTTCATAATATAAAGTGTTATTATTACCGTAAAATTATTTCTTTTATAAGTAGAAGTGATTAGAGGTGGTAAAATTAATCGGACCTAATAAATCAAAGGACCTGACTCAAAGTACTATCGGGCTTAAAAAACTTGACTTGATGGACCAAAAGGCCGACCGGAGTGGGCTGACCCGAAAATCTTAGTTCTATCTCCGCTTTTTTTAGATTTCCTTTTATGTTTGGATAAGAAAATTGAGTATAGAAAATTGATAAATAAGCCCTCATATAGATTATATAAATAGAGTAGGCTAGATAATTAGAAAATTTTCAAGGATAATTATAGGTTTAGTGTTGCAAAAAATGTGGAGAAAAACTTAAAATTAATTATTTATAAACAAAGTACAAAAGCGAGACATCTAAAAAACGGAGGAACTATTTTAGAGGGGTTGGGTTAGGCTAGGTTGACTAATTTTAGGTCTAATAAAATTTGGGCCCGCCCGACCAAGCCCGACATATGACGTTGGCCTAATGGATTGGATCAGGTCTTCCAAATCTCCGTCTCTATGAAAACTAAATATTACCTTCGTATGAATGTTACTATTCAAAAACATAACCTGTATAGAAAATAACACGTTTTATGATAAAAATAACTTCTATCTTTCGAAAAGGATTTCGTGAGACGCTCATATTTAAATATTTGTTTTGATGATTACGCTGTGAGACAGTCTTATTTAAATATTTGTGTTGATGTTTATGCCGTGTTTATGGATTGAAATATTAATTTTTTTCACAAACAGGGTTCAGAGATCAAGAAGCATCATAGAGTCCAATGGCCCATATGAAAAAAGAAATGGATTAAGGACTTACTCAAATGTAAGTTTTATTCAAATGTAAATTAATTAGGGAAAATTGGTGTAAATACCCAGTAAGTTTCCACTATTTAGAAACTAGGACAGTAAGTATACCACTTTTTAAAAATGTCTTGTAACTTTTAAAAAATTAATGAAAATGCCCTGTCACCGGCTACTAACTGTTACCCAGCCGGTGACAGGTGACGTGGCCGTTTTTTTTTTTATGTGGCATTATTTTCTTTTTTTTTTTCTTTTAATTGCTGATTTAGATTACAAATATATTAAAAACTAAAATCTAATAAAAAAATGTAGATATTGTTTTTGTTAAATATGAATATCATATAAATAATAATAAATTATTTTTATATTATTTATAAAATATGATAATATCCTAAAAATTCGAAAATAATATTATAAAAAATAGAAAATAATTTTAAAAATCATAAAAAAATTCAAAGAATCCAACTATTAAATTTAAAAATATACAGTAACTTAGAAAACCTTAAATTAATATTTTAAAATCCTCATTTCTAAATTAAAAAAAAAAATTATCTATAAATTAATTTTAAAATATGATAAATTATTTTGAAAATTCTTTAAAATGTTTAAAAATATTAAACTTATCTTATAAAAATAAAATAATTTCAATCTAATAAAAAGAATTTGAAATATCTAAAAATTATCTTAAAAATAATTATTCTAAAATCTAAAACATTTTTCAGAATCTGAAATTACTTAAAAATCCTAAAATTATTTAAAATTTTGAAAAAATTATTTCTACAATAAAAAAAAGATTTATTTAAAATATTTGAAAATTATTTTCTTCCCACATGTGAAAATTATCTCAAAATCTCTAAAAATTATTCTCTTCTCTGATCTGAAAAATCATCCCTTCCGCCTGGCACAAAAAAATTGCAAGAAATATGTTCTACACAGTCTTCTTCTTCCATGGAGATCCAATCACAGTAAAAACGGAAAGAACAAATAAAAATGAAAAATAGTCTTCTTCTTCAGATCCAATCTATCATTCATGGGTATCCAATCCACACGCCTATGAAGATCCAACCTGCTACCTCATCAGCTGTCTTCTTTCAGAAGTACAAACAAATGATCAGAGAATGAGAGGAGTGGGAGAGGGGCTGGGAGGATTTGGAAGGGTGGGGGGTGGACTCTTGGTGAGAAGGGTTGGGAGGGGCGGCGGTGAAATGGGTTGAGGGGAGGTTGAAGGAGGCGTGAGGGATACAAGTTGGGGTTGGGAAGGGATGATTAATAGAGTTTTTCTTTTTTCTTTTTCCTTTTTAATGGTTTTAATTATATAAATTAATAAATAATCCTAGTCAGATAAAAGTTAAATTAAAAATCGAACCACATCATATTTAATAAGCCACGTCACCTGTCACCGGCTGGGTAACAGGTAGTAGCCGGTGACAGGGCATTTTCATCAATTTTTTTAAAGTTACAAGATATTTTTAAAAAGTGGTATACTTACTGTCCTAGTTTCTAAATAGTGAAAACATATTGGGCATTTATACCAATTTTCCCAATTAATTATAAAGTGGAACGGTCGCAGATGTCTATTGGGCTACACAGGATTGGTCCAAGAATGTAAAAACATTAAAATAATTTTGTCTTTTTGGGCCTATCCTATACGGCCAATAATCATCTAGAGCCCGTTCCACATCAATTCGTCGTTTTTAATGTTAAATTGATGCAGCCTGAGAAGATGCAGTGTCATACATTCCAAAAAAATATTGCTACACAAAGGAAATTAGTGACACAAAGTTCGAGCGTTAAATGCCTAAGAGATATATTAACAGAATCAGAACCAGATTCACCAGTTTCGTTGCATTCGGACAGTTATAGTTCATCTATTGAAGAAATTTTTCCACAGGTACTCCCTCCATTTCAAAATAAAAGTCGTTCCAAAATTTTTTATATCTTGAAGTAAATATTTGTTTTACTAGTCAAAATCATGAATTGAAATTTACAATTTCACAAATAAGTTGTACTCACTTGAATAAGTTATACTAACGAATAAAAGACGTTGTATGAGTAAGAATCGATAGTTTATAAAGATTTATAATCTTGAAAATCGACAGAAAATAAAAATTGTAATATTGTGGAACAAGATTATTTTTTTGGATCAAATGGAGTTTTTTTTTCTCTTTTTTTTTATATATTTTTATTTATTTATTTATTACAATTCTAACTGAGATCACACTGTTTTATTTCTTTTTTTTAGGAGGATTATGAAGAAGTTCATAGAGCACAAGTTCTTGACCATCATGCTTCTCTACCATGGTAACTATTTTACTATTTTTTACCCCAAAGATGATTAGCCTAGTCATAATTAGAGGTATAAGTGAGTCAAGATAGCTCGTAATCTACTTAAAATCGACAGATGAAAAGATCAAAATCGACCTGAGCATAATTGAATCATGCTCGAGCTTTACTAGTACTCTAGCTCTACAGGCTCGAAAGCCTTTTTGAACTTATACTCAATTTACTATTTTACCAATAAGAGTTTGTTTATTTACGTGCAAATATATTCAACCTATCAATAAAAAGAAATCTTATATCTTTAAACCTATTTCATAATTATGACTTACGATAATGTTATAAGTCGAGTCTAGTCGAGATCGAGCTTTCGATCGAAGAGTGTCCGAGCTAAGAAAAATTGAGTTCGGTGAGGCAATACTCGACTCGACTCATTTACACTCGGGACTAATTCATGAATCTTTTGGCAGGGACCGTTACACAACATTGGATAGTCACAATCAACATTTCAACCAAAAGATTTTCTCAACATTAATGTCGAATTCAGTACACGACGACAACTTATTCATCGAGAAAATAATCTCGAAATTATGCTTCGCAGATGAAAACTCCCATGAAGAAGACTACACAGTCGAAATGAACACAATCTACCAAATCCTAAACACCAAACAAGGCCTCAAATACTCCCTCCTAAAAGACATAATCTTAGACCAACTCCTCCTCGCCATTTCGACTTCCAAATACGACACCGTCATCAGAACCGCCGTTTCCATCCTCTCCACCATCATCGTCGCCAACCCTTCAGTCGCAGACGACGTAAAAAGGAAAGGCTTAAATTTACACGATCTAGCAACGGCCCTCAAACGGGACATCCATGAGGCAGTTACTCTCATATACCTAACCAACCCATCCCCATCAGAAATCAAGAAACTCGAACTTCTACCCTGTTTGGTTGAAGTTATTTCCAACTCAAAAGTTGAACTTTCGCCGCTTTTGCTCACACCACCTTCCGCTTCTCTGATGATCATTGAAGTGCTTGTGGACGCGTTCGACTATGAGACGAATAGTATGCATTTGGCGATGATTAGTTCGCCAAATGTGCTTTCGCGGCTCCTAAAAGTGCCGCGAAAAGACAATGTTGAGGAGGTTGTTTCGATGGCTTCTGTTCTTGTTAAGTGCATGAAATTCGACGGCAAGTGCCGAAAATATATATCGGAATTTTCGCCGATTTCGCCATTCGTGACTCTGTTATGGAGTAATCACAAAAGGGCGACTTCCGTTGCTCTAGAGTTCTTCACTGAATTGCTTAGGATGCCAAGGTTTGGACCAAACACTGTTGACTTTTGCTCCTCTTTGAATGAATTACATAAAAATTCACGATCTTTTGGTCAATCAGCTTGAAATTAGAATTTTTGGTGTACCATATGATAGTTTTGACCACTAAAGTAAATAAAAACGATGACATTATATGATTAAGTTTAATGATAAAAATAATGTCGTTTTTTTATCATTACCGATTCTTTTTTTTTAAAAAAAAATGTACAATCTCACGCCTGCAGCTAGATGAGCCAAAATCCAAATTCAGACTTCACGTCAGTAATTGAAATCTAAGGATGACCATGTGCATTGAATTGAATAAAGTCTAAAAGTAATGAACTTTATGTTACAATAAAAATGTTATGGTGAAAATGCTAATTGATTAAAAGATCGTGAATTTTTACGTAATTAACTCTTTTTTAACGACCTATCGTCTTGAATCAGGTCATCAGCAGTTAGTTTGTTGGAGCAGATGCAAAAACACGGGAGCATTAACATGATGTGTGCTCTATTTCGTCTTTTACAGAGCTCTGAAGCAGAGTATAAACTTCTTGCAGCTAATTTGCTGCTTCAGTTAGAAGTTCTTGTAAGTAAACTTTTCCGAATTTGCCGCTGCTTTCCATTTCGAATAATTGATTATATATAGAGATTATAGAAAAAATACTTTTTAAGCAAAAATAGTAGTGTTGGAAAAAAGTAATTTTAAATAAAATTGTATGTATAAGCAGAGGAAAAAACATTTGATAATATGCTTCCAACTTCTACTTAAAATGAGTTATTTTATGTCACCGTTACAGTAAAAAAACATGTATTTTGACTTTTGAGGGAGTATTTTCTTTTACTTTTGAAGAAGTTATTAAAATTAGAATTTGTGTAAAAAGCCCTTATAATTAAAAGTGATTAGTGTTTGAGAATTAAGTGATTTTGACCAAATTTTAAGATTGAAGTGTTTGATAGCACTTATTGTCTCTTTATTAACTAAATAAATAGGTAAAAGCAGTACTAGATTGCTTATGACTTTTAGCTTCCAGCTGATTAAGGTGTTTTTTGTTACTTTTGATTTTAGAAAAGTGATAAAATTAAAAAATTGTGAGAAGAATCACTTTTAAATAAAAGTTGATTGTGGTTTGAGATAAAAATGTTTTTACAACAAAAACTGAGTTAGAAAAAACCAGGTTTGACCTATTTCTGCTTTTGGACAAAATATAGTTTTATTTAAGCATAAGCTCCAATTGTCCAACACTCAAAATAACTTTTATAAAGCTTAAAAAGCTAAAAGTTGCTGTAATAAGCAATGAAAAACACCCATTAAAGCCAGGTCCCTGAACACCCCATTTTAACTTAAATTAAGCTAGCATCTAGTATTTGCGTAAAACCAGCAAATGCAAGCACTCCTTATAACACTCTAAAACCACTTTCCTTGAAGCTAAACATTTAAACATAGTTTTTTCCAGCAATAACAAACACTCCCTATGTCGCGATTTCACTTGTCATCAAGGCTAATCAGGCGTTGATTTCAGGAGGATGCATCAGCAAAATGCAAGTACAGAGAAGCAGCAGCAGAGGCCCTTCTTGAATCACTAAAATGTGAAGAGTTCTCGCACACACAGTCTGTCGCATCTTTCATCGTATCGAATCTGGGTGGGACCCACTCGTGGACAGGGGAACCGTACACAATGGCTTGGTTAGTGAAGAAGACCGGTCTGATTTTACCACATCATAAGAACTTGATCAAGACCTATGACTTTCTTGATCAATGCTTAATGGTAAGTAAAGTTTTAGACAATGCACATTGCTTCCGAGGCGCGAAACGTCTTGGTTCTGACACGGCCCTCACACCTTGTGTGATCACATCAGGCCGTGTTCTGGTCCAAAAATGGGTCCGTTTTGTTCGTTTGCTGATTTTTTTATTTTGGGTCTTTTGTGTGTCCATCTATCTTCTTAATTTGATCTGCAATTTGACTAAAATTAACCAAAATTTTGTTGCAAAACGCGTAATATCTTCTAATTTATATACTTCCTACAATTCCAAATACTAATTGTTTAATACGTTGTATGAGAAATTAAGAAATTCTAGAATGGACAAGTATATCCCGTGTAATTTATATCTCTCACCTAAATCCCTTATTTTCTTCTAAAAACATCTCCGTTGCCTATAAGTTTGCTCCCTCTTTATTCTCATATTATAATGAATTAGTGTAATATTGAAAAATATAAATATAAGAGTTATAGGAATATTTCTTGAGATATGTCTAGGATTATTATTGGAAGACATGTGGTCTTCTTTCTTTCAAGATACTAGTTTTTCTTTGCAACAAAGTGATTTTCTCCAAAACGATTAGTATTTAGGATCGAATGGCATTGAATAATAGCAAGATATACTACACTAATTTCCATGTACACCAGAGTCCAGACTCACAGTTCTTAGATCCGTGCAATCCGGATTGCGGACAAATTTGTATATGTATCACTACATATACTAAAAAATATTACATGTTACTCCCTCCGTCCCGACTTAACCTGCCTAGGTTGACCGGACACGGAGGTTAAGAAAAAACATATTTTGTGGAATCTTTGACTTTTTTAAAGGTGGAGATTGAGAATGGAGACTTTGAAGGTGGATATTATGAAAAGAATTTGTCATTTATGAGATTGACAGGTTAAGGTGAGACAAACCAAAATGACAAATAGGCAGGTTAAGCTGGGACGGAGGTAGTATTAATCATGATACTACCTTTCACCATAATACCTTTTTAACATAATACATTTTTTAGAACGAGGGATACCTTTTAACATAAATCCTAATATATTTTTATGAAAAACTGTTGAAGACTCAAATTGTACGAATCTAAAACCGATATAGCAGGTGCACGGACTTTGAATATACTAATATGCACATGGATTGTGTCGTAAAATTGATATCAAATGAACCCCAAAGTACATGCAAAAACCGCGTTTATCACACGCTATAATTGATACATGTTGAAGAAAATCAAGATTGTTCTTTTGTTGAAGGATGGTGGAGTAGATTCATGGTGCAGCAAAATGGGGAGACGGCTACTGCAACTAGGGACACGTGTCTTCGACTCATTGGAGAAGGGGCTTAAGAGCAAGTCAAAGAGAGTGGCAAGAGAGAGCCTGATAGCAACGGCTTGGATTGGATGTGAAGTAATGAAAGGTCCAGAGGAATTGAGAGATGCTGGTTGTGAGATTTTATTACACACTGTTCAACAGTTTGTTCATCCTGGGTTTGAGCTTGAAGAAAGGCTGTTGGCATGCTTGTGCATCTATAATTACACTTCTCGCAGAGGTAATAATAGTCTTCACAAGTTATAGATATGTTCTTTTGATGTGGCAATTTGGGATGGCTCCACGCGTCGCCATATGTCGGGCCAGATCAAAATTTTGAGGTAATAAAAACCTTTAAAAAAACAACACATGCACACTAAGACTTTTGAGTTGAGGCGTTGTCCAGTAGATTTTTGGCCCATCGAATTGAATCCGTTAGATCCAAAAGTACTTCGCATTGGGCATAATATTTCTAAACCTAGCCTATTAAAATATGGAGACCGAGCCGATTTTGCCAGTAATAATATTTTACATAAATAAATATTGTAACATCAATGAACAGGGATCTTTATTTGATTTGATTTGGTTGCAGGGATGAAGAAGATAATCAATCTTTCAGAAGGTGTTAGAGAGTCATTGAGACGATTATCGAGTGTTACTTGGATGGCTGAAGAGTTGCTCAAAGTAGCTGATTATTTCCAGCCAAATAACTGGGTCAGTATACAGATTATACATTTACTTCTTCATTTTCTTACAAGAACAAACAAAACATTCATTTTCATGACAAAATTAAGTTGTAACCTAAATTTGGTGCATTATATACTCTGCTTTTGGTGGACTAAATTCAAGAATTACAAATTTTCAAAGAGTTGAAAATTGTGTAACACCGGAAAAATTGCACCAAATATATTTTATTTCTAACCACTTACTTAGAAAATCTTTTAAATTTAATACTTGTTTCAATATTGCACGTATATATTGTTATTTTATCTGTAATAACACATAAAATTATTGGTTTGGTGCTTAGCTAACGTCCAAAACTATAAGGGGCAAAATAAATAGCACACTGATTTATGATGCTAACTTGTATCATCTTCAGATAGAGATGGTCGTCTGGAGAAAGACTGATGATCAAATAGTTAAATATGGATTAAGATGATCTACAAGGTTAGCATAATTGACCATATTTAAAAACTTATTCAACTATACTTCTTACCGTGCAGCGTATATCTTGTGTACATAGCCAAGTGTTGGAGGCAGGAAACAAGTATAATGGAGCTGTGACTGCCCTCATATACTACAAGGGACTTCTACACAGTGGATATTCAGATGGATCAATTAAGGTTTCTTAAAAATTTACGTTTTTTTTTCATGATTCCAAAACTATTACACATTTTAATGTATTTTTACATTTTAAATGATAGGCTTGGGAAATAAAGGGACAGACAGCAACACTTGTTAATGAGACAAAAGAACACAAAAAGGCAATAACATGCTTTGCACTCTATGAACCTGGGAACTGTCTTCTTACTGGATCTGCTGATAAAACAATTAAGGTGATCAAGATTCATCCTTAGTTTATTTCTGGCTAAAATCACTTTTCGTCCCTCAGCTTTTTGCTCATTTGATTTATGTCCTAAATGTTTTTGCTTTGCTAGTTCCATTCGATAATTTAAGAAATTGCTCGCATTTGTACCAATTTCCACCGTCGATGAGCAAATAAGCCGGAAAAGCGAACATGACTATCACGTAAAATCACCTTTCGTCCCATAACTTTCTGCTCGTTTGATTTCGTCCCAGAAAAATGTCAACTACGGTGTCACGTCAATTAAAATTAGTCAGAAGTTGGTATCACATGTGCTTTAACATGCGATTTGCTTATTGGTAGTAGAAAATTGGTACAAATACGAGCAACTTTTTTAGTTACTGAACGAAATTGGAAAAAAACAATAAATTTTGGGACTAAAATCGAACAAGAGAGGGAGAAGTGATGATAGCTCGTTTATATCCTTTATCATGGACACTTAAATCCTGAATTTAACTACCAAAATTGGCCTGCTGGCCTACGCCGTCGGATCAATACCATATAATCATACATCGGGTTGGCTAGGATCAAAATTTCTTTGTACGATAAAATAGTGCAACCAACCCAAACCCTCCTTCTAGAATATATTAAGATTTTCGAGTCGGTCTACGGCCCATAGGATCAGAGGCCTGAGGGTACTTCGCCCAAGATCATATGGCTCAATCCGTCCAAAATGTTGGTTGGGTTGGATAAGTCATCGGGCGGATCAATTTTATCGTCTCTAAGTTAAATATGTGTCAATTATGGTCAATTATGTTTACGATGTTAATCACATTTAAGATATATTTAACTATTTGACCATTCGTTTTACTGCTCTAGTTGAAATCGAGTTCTTTGTGCAGATGTGGCAACTCCTTCAACGAAACATTGAATGCATTGAATTGATACCAATGAAGGAAACAGTTAGAAGTATAGACTCTTCGGGTGAATTCATTTTTGCAACTACTCAAAATCACAAATTGAAGGTAACAATCCAAAAATACTCACTCCGTCCCATAACAAGGTTCTTATTCTAAAAATATTCTAGTATCAAAATGAGTGAGAGTCGTGTTTCAAATGTCAAAGTCTTGTGTTCTAATTGCAAGTAAAAAACTCGATTTTTCATTTCACATATAATAATTGAATATGTCAAATAAAAAAGTAATATAAGTTGTGCAAGTGACAGTTGATGGTCTTTGAATAGTTGTACCTTTATAAAATTTACCAAAAAATAAAAAAGTTTACATTTTTAAACAAGACTCTTATTATACAGTGAGCACAAAATATGAAGAAAAGGTCATTACAACTTTGACAAGTAATTGTGAACTTTTCATGCATTCAGGTTATAGATGGATCAAGAAAAGTTAGAGATTTATTCACAAACAAGCGCGTAAAGTGCATAAAAGTGTTGCAAGGGAAGGTTTACGCAGGTTGCACGGATTCTAGTGTACAAGAGATGACGATAGTGAACAATCGACAGCAAGACATTAAGGCGCCTTCGAAGAGTTGGATACAGAATAAGCCGATAAGCTCGATTTCAGTATATAAAGACTGGTTATACACTACAGGTTTAGACCTTGAGGCCTCAAAGATAAAGGTAATAAGAGACCGAAGCCAATAGAAGGTCTGAATTTAGAAAAATATCTCAATTCGAGACTGAAGTTTGGGACTTTTCAATTCGGGAGCTGAATTTTAAATTTTTGTTTTTTAAATAGGCGCCAGATTTTAAATCTTATTCTTAATATTGGCTTACGTCTTGAAAAATAAGACACATTATCTGATATCTGAAGATTCAGTACGATATATCGAAAATTTTAATGTATCCTATTGAAAATTTCAATCTACTATGTACTAAATCTTCCGTACATCAGATAATGTTTCCTATTTTTTTAGACGTAAGCCATGAGGTGAGAATAAAATTCAAAATTTAGACCCTTATTGAGAAAAACTCAAAATTCAGGCCATAAATTGAGAACCTTCAAAATTCAGGCCCCTAATTAAGGCATTTTCTAAAAGTTAGGCTTTCAACTGAAATTTTCGGCCGAAAATCAAAATTTTTGTTGAACATTTTGTATTATGATTATATTGATTGGAAGAGTAATTTAATGTAGGATTGGAGAAGAACTAGTAGGCCTCAAATATCAGTAACGGCAGATAAAGGAGGAAGCATTGTTGCGATGGAAGTAGTTGAGGATTTTATTTACTTAAATTGCTCTACATCAATGAGCAGCCTCCAGGTAATAATTTACCGAGCAATACTTGCGTAAGATCGTCTTTTATAAAACCAAAATTACTGATAAATGTTGCTTTTAAAGTAAGAGTATTACTTTTAGCATAAAAATATTACTTTGATCATAAAATTGTTTATTGCTTTATATAAAGGTTAAAACTTAGAGTAATATTATTTTTAATGGTAAAAGTAAGTCTCATCGTATAAAATGAGCTTATTTATGTGCTTGTCTTACTATGGGTGTGTTTGCAAACAAATATACTTCTAAAAAAGTGATTTGAAATTGATGTTTGTAGTAAAATTAGAATTCTGTAGTGTTTGGTAATAAAGTGGTTTTTAAAATCAGCTTCTCATAATCTGGATCTTTTCTTCACTTCTCGAAAGCAGCTTTAAATCACTTTTTAGAAGTGCTTATAGTGGTCAAAGATGACATTACAAATACTCCTTTAAATTAAAAGTACATACTTCTCAAAAATAATTATTTCAACGTTCATATTGTGTTCCCAAACATTCTCTATATTTCATTATTGACTTACAATCATGTGGCAAAAATTATAGAAAAGTTGGATGAATCTTTGGAAAGAAATACATTTGAATGAGGAGTACGGGAAATCAAAATGATAGCAAAAATAGTAACTTTAAGCTACTTCAACAAGAATTTTCGGTGCAGCACGACGTGCTGGCCCGACAACCTGATTTCTAAGCTCAATACTTAACCATACTAGCCCATTGTAACAATGATAATTTGGCACGTTAGTAACCATATTAATGTGTGGATACAATTTTGGTTGAATTTATACCTGAATATACTATATTGGTGTAACGATTCCCTAAAATTAAACACAGATATGGTTGAGAGGGACACAACACAAAGTTGGAAGATTATCAGCAGGAAGCAAGATCACGAGCCTACTCGCGGCCAATGATATGATCCTATGTGGCACCGAGAAAGGAGTGATCAAGGTACGTCTACGTGTGCACGCGCGCGTGTCTGTGTGTTCATTAGTTGTCGATTTTTACAATTTACTTAAATATGATCATTCGTACTAATTATTGTGCTAAAATGGCAGGGATGGATTCCTCTTTAGAACCACAAGAAATGGTGCTGGATTATTAGTTTTTAGAAAGTTATACATTTTTTTGTGTAAATGTAGAGATATAGTCATGTAAATTGAGTGTATCATAAGTTGTTGGCAATGTAAATTGTTTGAATATATCTATAAAGTTGAAAGTGGAGATATGTGCATTATAGTGTTCATCATGAGGATTTGTAACCAGTTATTTCAAGCTTGGATATATATTGTTCATTTTATTTTGGTTTTGCTTTTTTTTTCTTTTTGAGTACAATTTTTGGTCGAGGTGGGATTATTGGGAATCGATCCCTGACTTCTTTTTTTTTTTTTTTTTTTTTTTTTTTTAAATCTTGAATTTGGGCAGTGAGAGAAAATTAAAATCAAAACATAGCCCAACTACAATTAACTGAGGATACCCATCCCAGAAGAAAAGTTCTACTAGAAGATTTGAATTTTAAAAAAATTTCAATTTGAGATCTGGACTTTTTAATTCGGAACTTGAATTTTGAGCTTTTCTTAATTGGAGGCCTAGATTTTGCATCTTATTCTCAATTTAGGGCTTATGTCTTTAAAAATAAGGCATATTATCCGATGTACGGAATGTTCAGTACGATACATTGAAAATTTTGATATAAGTTGAACCAAAAACTTCAATCTACTCCATATTGAATCTTCATAAATGGATAATGTTTTCTATTTTTCAAGTCGTAAGCTCTGAATTGATAATAAAATTCAATATATATTTAGGCTCCTAAATAAGAAAAACTCAAAATTTAGGATATATATTACGTTTTCAGTTTTTGTCATTTAATCTTTGAAATTCATCATATTGGTCCTTTAACTTTTGAAATTCGATAAATTCGACGAATTGGACATTATCTATTGTGACAAGACCAATTTATCAAACTTCGAAAGTTAAATAAATTAATTGGTCGAATTTTAAAAGTTAAAATACTAAAAACCGAAATGACCAAAGAAAATGTCATTAGAAAATGATAAAATTTAATGGACTAATTTGTTTACCTTAATATGTCATATATATATTAGGTACGAAAGGAGTTGATGGTAAATTTTTACAAGTGTCTCGGCCTATGTGGTAATGTATAATTACATGATCAAATATTAAAGTGAAAATGGTCAAAATTAGTGGACTAAAAACTTATTTACCCTTAAAAGCGCATATTAAGAAAGGAGCTGATAGTAATTTTACTAATCTCAAGGCCTATATGGTAATGTATAATAATATGACCAAACAATAAATGTGGCAAGCTTAATTCAAAGTTTCAAACCCCTCTTAAGAAAGAAAAACAAATAATGATGATAGTTAATTGCAATTCATCTTTTCTTTTTAAGAGAGATAAATAAATTTTTTAAATGGGATAAAATTTGGCCATTCCTTCAAAACATACTGCAAAATCACAAACCAAACACGTAATAATAATGAGGGCTGTTGAAATACCTCATTTGCAGCTCAACTTCACATTTCTCAATAAGAAACCCTCTGAGAAAAAAAAGAAAAAAAAAATTAATTTCTTAAAAACTGTAGAGAATTTTTTATTTAAAAAAAAAATTAAAAAAGAAAAAAGAAAAAAAAAAAGAAGAAAAAATGGGAGAAGAAAAGGGCAAGCTTGAATCTATCAGGGAATGGGTCGTAGAACACAAACTTCGTACTGTTGGTAATAATAATATTAGTTTTGTTTTTTATTGCAATAATTGTGATGATTTATTTCAAGATTGAATTTTTATTTTTTATTTTTTAATTTTAATTTCATATGAAGGGGCTTTATGGGCCAGTAGCATTGTGGGTTCGTTAGCATATAATTGGTCTCAACCCAACATGAAGACAAGCGTTAAGATTATTCATGCTAGGTATGATCTTGTTTTGTATTTATATCTTCTTGATTTGATTATTTGTTCATGTTTCTTGTTTACTTGGGATTATCGGGTTGAGTTCGGCTCATTCGAGTTAATTTAGGTTATACATCATAAGTTATTCGAAACTTATAATATTATATTTAAAAACAAATTATTGATTTAGGAAATGGTTGACTTTTAGATTTCTCTCAGTATATTTGGATAGGATTCAAGTTGTCATGTAGAGTCAAGGAGTTCCACCCTAATCATCGTATTTAGTTTTTGGTTAAGACATTGTAAAACTTCCCAACTAGACACTAGATCCAGACTCTTAGTTTTCATTTCTGGAAATAGGACAAATTGAGATGAAACACAAGATTTTCATGGCTATATCTACATCGCTGTTTGAAATACACTTACGGAGTGTTTGCAATTATGTGTGCTTTTTAAAAAGTGATTAAGTTTAGAAATTGTTTAGAAATCATTGTAAAGTAAAAATCATTGTAAAGTAAAAGAGGGTAGCGTTTGAAATAGAAATACTTTTGACATGAAAAATGCGCAAAAGAGAGATAAATGAGAGAATCAATTTGAAGCAAAGGAAGCCTGCTTTTAGATTTTGACCTTAAAGTGATTTTTTAAAGCCAAAAAAAAGATTTTGCAAAATCCAAAATGAATTTTTTAAGGGAAAACACATAATTGAAGCAACTGCAAACACTGCTTTAGACCTTGTTTTCTATGTACAATGAACTTCTGGAATTGAAAAAATTACGCGCGTATAATTTGAAAGTAGTATAATGGTATAGTATAAGCTATTATCATTCATCAACATTGATGGATACTAAATTGGATTAGATTGGTTTATTACCGAAGTGCTATAGTTCACATCACTACAATATCACGTCGAAAAATTTCTATAACACATAAAAATCACAATATTTTGCTAATCATATGAAGAAAATTTTTGACTAAATTTATGAACTCCTCAAAACATTTTTCAGATTGCACGCGCAAGCACTTACGCTCGCAGCATTAGCGGGTGCTGGCATTGTTGAGTACTTCGACCAGAAGTCCGGAGCTAAAGCAGAACGGGTCGCAAAATGGCTTGAGCTCAACAATCACAGACATAATTGAACTTCGCCTTCTTAGAGGCCGAAGGTAAGGTTCACTTGGCGTAGATCTCCAAGTGTTGAAGTCGATTAGTTTTTTGATTAAATAAGAAAATCAATTTAATCGCTTTAGTTTAATTGAATTTATACTGAAGTTGATGCTGCATAGTGAATAGGTTCGTTTCTTGGTTTTTTTTTTTTTTTTTTTAATTTGCTTAAGGGAAGATACTATTGCCAGAACTTGAGCTTCTAGTAATTAGCATTACTGGGCATTGATAATTCCATATTGTAAAGCAATTGTAACAGTTCATGATTACTAGGATAAAAAAATATATTTGTTCCATAAATATTTATTTTTTTAATTTAGCTCCGTAAATGCTAGAATTATTCAATTTAAGGACATTTTTCGCTCAAAAACATTAAATTGACTGGAAATAGTCACGTGACCCTAATAATTAGTAAAATCCGGCGACTCGTAGTGACGTGGCAAAGATTAACTGAGTTGGACTTATTTCTCTATCAAATTATAATTCAAAATAAAATTATTATCCATGTCATTAGAGAAAAATAGAATTATTTGTAAAATCATATTACACTAATTTAGAAATTGTGTGTATTGCTAGATGAAAAAGCATCCTCTTGTGTGTATGATATTTAGTGTTTATTTAGAATGGTGGAATATGTTTTTACAAATAATTCTATTTTTCTCTAATGACATGGATAATAATTTTAATTTGAATTTACATTTGACATGAAAAATTCCAACTCAGTTACTTTTTGTCATGTCACTATGAGTTGTCGGATTTTACTAATTATCTGGATCACATGACTTGCACGTGACTATTTCCGGCCGATTTGGTGTTTTGGGGCGAAAATTGTTATTAAATTGGATAATTTTAGCACTTATAGAACTAAATTGAAAAATCAAATACTATAGAACTAAAATAGAAAATGTAAATATTTACGGGATTAAAAATAATTTTTGGACCGTTTGGATGATTGTGTTAGTTTATTGCAATTTTCTGTATTGTGTTTTTGTTGAGACTTTTACAAAGTACTTTGGTTATGTAAAGAAATTATGATTGCAGAATGATTTGATTTAATTTATTTATTTGTTTTCAGATGTCATGTTTGAAACAGGTGTAGGGCTACAAATGAGTGAAGTCTGTTAAATTTCGGTAGTAGAGTGTATAGACGAAGATGTATTTATGTAGACAAAGTCGAGGTTAGAGTTTTACTCTATATTCATAAGACGAAATTGTCACGTATATGGATGCAACGTATAAAAGCAAAACGCCTCCAAGATACAACGACTTTAAACTTCAGACCGCTGCACTACGAATCGGAAGTTATCGGCGACCGTACTTGGATATCTGGAACTTTCTGACTCTACTAATGCATAATTTGGAAAGCTTTGAAATTTGAGTATAACTTGTGAATTTTCAATGAATAAAATTGAATATAACTTGTGAATTTTCAATGAATGAAATGAAATTTGCAGGGGCCTATTTATATATATTGAAGAGTTGTGCTGCCTTTCTGGAAAGACACCTCTTCACCACTTGGTGACATCCTTTTGACTGGACCCACAAGTTCACTGAGCGGTCGCACCCGCAGGCTGACCCGTGCCCCGGCGGGTCGCACTGGTTCGACCTGTCCGGCCCCCTGGCGGTCGGTCCGTCCCGACCCGGTGCGGGGTGAACCGCCCAGTCCGAGTCGGTTCCTAACGGGTCAATCCGACCCGACCTGGTCCACGTCACCGCGCGAGCCATCCGTCTGGACCATCTGGCCAAAACTGAAGTGCAAAGTCGAAACGCCACGAACCCGCGGGCCATTCGTCTGGACCATCTGGCCAAAATTGAATTGCAAAGTGCGCCTTTAAAGCGACTCAATGCGACATGTGCGACGTGCGGGCTCGAGCTCGAATCGCACCATCCTCGAGTCCATTTTTAGCCAAGGGCTAAAATCCCACTAGGATCGACCATAAGGTCCACCATAGGGGAGCACACTTGATAACTCCTTTTCAAGTGCTCTACTAATAAGGAGTATCCACTTACTCCAACTTTCCTATGTGGGACAAGTTCCCATATTTTTCCTTAAACTCTTCAACTTCCAAGTTTAAATTGCAACTTTTGACAATTAATATCTCATTCATCCGAAATTGGTTTTGAGCATATTAATACATTAAATTCATCTATTCGAAACGTAGATTATGAATTCGCAACTTGTTTCCATTTTAACAAATGGATTAAAATAATTAAATTGGTCAATTTTCGGTCAAAACCCAAAATTTCAAACCAATTTCCAACAAAGTCGAGCCGAACGTGTTTGTTTGAAACTTCTTTTATCTTTCAATATTGTATGGGAACTTGTTTGATTATAATCGAGTCGAGCTTGAACGAGTTCTAATCAAGACGAACACGAGTCAGACTTGAGTATTTGATATTTTTACCTTTGTCATAACAAATTTTATTTATTGAACTCAAGCTGGAGTTGAACTGTTGATTTTATCATATAAAACGTATATTCAAGCTTATTTGATATATTTGTCGAACGGAACTCAAACGAGTTTCGACCAACGATCTCAAATCGAGGAATTTGATTTAATTTTTTCCTCTAGACAAGTGAATAATACCGTTTCTAAGGAGACAAATTAGCTCTTAAATATCGATGTCGAGGTGCATAACAAATTTATCAGTGGAAATTTTAGTTGTATAAATTAAAAATTTATTGTATATTTTGAGATAGAACATGAATATTTTTTTATAAGATATTGTGTAACCATGCTTAAAAAGTGATTAGAAAATATTTAAAAAAATGAATACTAATTAATATAATTATTGAAATTAAATCGATCCGTCCCTCGTTCGATCAGGTCAATCCATAAACACACAACTTTTTAAGGATGATGCATGGATGAAGTCTTGGAGTACGGCTGATGTAGCATTAATATTCTATTTTACTTGTACTCATAAGTTTTATGTGATTCTGTCCTAATTGAAAGAATTCTAACACGACAATTTGTTAAAGAGTTGGGAAATAATTCATACCAATGTTACTAATTTATATTGGGTAAGTCTTGCGTGCGGTGGTAACATGAAACAGAATTCATTTGATCGTCATATATAATTTTTTGTCCTCTAAAAATTCGATCCCGAACACTAAAAAAACATGGGTGATTCTACTATACCAGCGATTGCACTATGCAACCAATGGGTATATTAGTATTTTTGTTATTTTTTTTATGGCTCTTTTTTTATATTTTAATATGTTGTCTGCAGTTTTGATCAAGCACGCGACCGAAAATACGCACCTCATGCGCGACGGATGATCTGGATCAATTCTTTTTGTTTCATTATTATTTTTAATTCAAAACAACTTTAAACAAAATAAATTACAACCCACTGTGCTTCAAGTCTATCGACCAAATCAATTTCATATTCCGTTTCATCTACCGGAAGTCACCACGCTCTCGGAGCCAATTTCGGAAGCATTTTTTTCTATTATGAGTTTTGATCTTTTTAGTATTTTAATATATCTAAAAAAATATAGTAAAGGAGGAGGAACATATCGGTGATTTTAGTCCAAAAAATTTGTAATTGGTACTTCACCCTTGCAGACTCATTTACCAGAATCACTACCAACCTATGCAATTAGTTTCTTTTCTCACTGTCAACCACGCTTTGTATGTTTTTTTTTTTTTTTTTAATTTGAATAATTAATCTATTCATCACTATCAACGTCGAAGAGAAAAGTGGTGGGTCGGTGGAATACTGACATTCATAGAGTCCAGATGATTTTCATTCCTCTGTTCTTCCTTCAATAAATGGGCAAATCGTCAGTCGAAGAGATCCGTTGGTAGTTGTTTTTGCCATAGAAGACATAGGAGTTGATTTCCGGCGAAGGGGCAGCGGAAAACAGTGCTCCTTCATCAAACATGCAAATAAGCAGACGAAGAATGGAGGAAGAAATTAAGCTTGTGCAAATTTCGGCTATGGATGTCTTCTGAAATGCTCAATTGAGTTCGAAAAGGAGATGATTTTTAAGAAGAGTAGTGAGTGAAATACCACTTTAACTCTTTTTATTTTATTTTAATAGTGTTAAATAAATGAATGATCAGGATTGAATATCTTAAGATCCAACAACTAAAAACTAATGGTTGCACGGGTGCAACCGTTGCATAATAGTTGGACTCAAAAAATATACAGATAGGAAAAACATACTAAAAAAGAATAATAAAATATTGGGTTAATTACCAAACAAATCACGACCTTTAGACCAATTTTCAATTGCAACACGACTTTTAAAACATGACAATTTCTGTCATATACTTTTAATTTGTTTCAATTACAACATCGCCGCCCAACTCCGATCCCCAAATGCTAATATGGACGGCGGTGCTTCCAAAACGACGTCGTTTCGGCGGAAACCAGACTAGACGAAACGACGTCGTTTTGGGAGCACCGCCGTCCACGTCAGCAATCGTGGATCGGATTTGGGCGGCGATGTTGTAATTGAAACAAATTAAAAGTATGTGACAGAAATTGTCACGTTTTAAAGGTCGTGTTGCAATTGAAAATTGTTCTAAAGGTCGTGATTTGTTTGGTAATTACCCCTAAAATATTTGGCTCGATGAAATTTCGAATTAAATGTTTATGAGGATTGAATATGTCAAATATATCGAGGAAAATGCTCCCTCTCCCACCATAAACGCAAGTTATTCTGTTCATTCGTATAAATACCGTATCCATGAATTCTAGATAAGGTAATTAACTTTATTTTATAAGACATTGACACATCAACTGATTAGCATAATAACTTGTGTCTTCAGTAGTAGATGTAGCAATTTGGGAGGCCCGACTCAGTCCAGCTCGTCAAGCCAATATCATATATCGGATCATGCCGGCTCAAATTTTCATTGAGCCAAAAATTAGTTAGCATAGTCCGGTTCATCCCCCTATAATATACTATGATTTTTGGACCGATTCTTAACATGTCGAGCTTTTAGTCTATTGCATTGGAGCTCGAATAGCTATTATGAAATAGAAAACTGGAAGGATAGGAACAAGTTTAACCATGTACGATACTATTCATGGAGTTATTAAAAAAATAAGTGTATTATTTTGGTTGTTAAATTTTTAAGTGAAGTCGCCCCTTGTGTGAGCGACTTTCACTAAATCATAATTTTTTTTTTCAGTGTCGCCCCTCCCAGGGGCGACTTTCAATTAAATAATTTTATTTTCTTTAATCAACGATGTCTCTTGCAGAGATGACTTCAATTTTTTTTTTCCGGGTTAAAGTCGCTCATTGCAGGGGTGACACTCAATTTATTTCTATTTTTTTTTTTAAATACAGAAAAACGCCCATAGGAGAGGTGAGTTTCCTTAGTTTTGGCCTTTTCCGTGTGATGCAGATGGGGGAGTAGTTACATCAAGTTGAAATTTTTGTTACTTTTGACCCGGGTGTTATTCATATATAGGTCATATCCTCTTCTTCTTACCTCACAATAATTCTACTGTTCAAAATTCATACAAAATGCAAGCTCTTAAACTTTTCTTTCCTCTCAAAATTTTCTCTTCACCCGTATATATCACATTTGATTCCACAAGAAAGATTTCAAGTATCATATTTTTGGATCAGACGACTCACATGAAATTGAAGATAATTTACTAAGGTACAAACTTTTATATTTAAATTTTTTCCATAATTTATATTATAATTTTCGTTTGACTTACCGGACTTAATATTTTCCGTAATGAATATATAGATGATAATTTAAATAGAACTATATAATGCTCTATTTTTCTAATTATTTTGAAGACTGACAAAGTTTGTTTGACAAAAAAATTACTAGACACAGTGCTGCCCCACGTTCGGCCCTGCAGTAGACTTATAGATACAACTACAACGTACCTTCATCAAGGTATCAAAAATCTACATGTAATTCTAATTATTTTTTCCAATGAATGTGATTTGTAAAGGACCCATTAAAAATGACTATCCAGAATTTTTTTTGTGAACAATTGTGTATGTGCAATGGAAGATAAATATTTTTATTGTGCCTGTTAGTAATGTAATTCCTGTCCATTTATTGTGGTTACCTTAATTGTGCCTATTAGTTGCATTTTTATTGTGCTTTTTAGTTACATTTTTATTGTGTATGTTAGTGACAATTTTTTTTAATTATTATTATTATTATTATTGTTGTTGTTGTTGTTGTTGTTGTTGTTGTTGTTGTTGTTGTTGTACTACTACTACTACTAGTATCATCATTATTTTAGAAAAATGATAGTTATTATTTTTTATTATTATCGCTACTATTATTTTCTTATTACTATTATTATTGTTATTTGTATTTTATTTATTATTTATTAATTGTTATTACCGTTGATATTTTTATTTTAAGATATTTATTATTATTATTATTATTATTATTATTATTATTATTATTATTATTATTATTATTATTATTATTATTATTATTATTATTATTATTATTATTATTATTAGTAGTAGTAGTAGTAGTAGTAGTAGTAGTAGTAGTAGTAGTAGTAGTAGTAGTATTATTATTATTATTATTATTATTATTATTATTATTATTATTATTATTATTATTATTATTATTATTATTATTATTATTATTATTATTATTATTATTATTATTATTGTTATTGTTACTTGTATTGTTGTTGTTGTTGTTGTTGTTATTATTATTAGTATTATTATGATAACTTTATTATTATTTTTATTATTCTTATTCTCCTAGCATTATTTTCTTTAGAAAGATTATATTATTATTATTCTTATTTTTACTATTGTTATTTTAATTTTTTACTATCATTATTGTTGTGTTTTTTTATATATTTATTATTATTGTTATATGTTTCAAACTAGTGTAGCTCAATGTACGCTAAAATTCTTAAATTTGAAGATAATGGCGCCTTCGGGAAACGTTGGACTTATCGTGCATCGTGGAAGTGGTACGGACGGGCCACCTATTGGTGGCCGAAGGGTGTCTCGTGCGATTGGCTACTCTGGACTGCTTTTTGAAAATCGATGGCGATCTATATATGTTGAAGGTATCAGCAGCGCTATGTGAAAATAATATTTTACAACTAATACGGATCAACAGTGACAAAGATCTGTGGTTCTTCTTTGATCCTGATGCTGGAAATCGTTGTGCACCTTCTCGTTGAAAGTGTAGTACTCCAGACGACCACGGAACAAGATGTTCCCCTTATGGATGACTACTACCAATACGGGGCATATCTTAGTGGCGATTGCCCAAGCAGTCATGTATTCGGCACACATGGAAACTCTAGTGTTGGTTTCGATGAATTCTCCAACCGCCCTTCAATCCCCATTAACCATGATAGCTAAATCGATGGTACAAGCTGCTAGGAAGCGGAGTTATCAGGGGATCAGACGAATGATCCTTTGGTAGACAGTTTTGGTCCAAATAAAATTGAAGATTCAAAATCGAGTGACAGTGAATCAAACAATGAAGATGAAGTGGATGATGTGAACATAGAGGATCTCCATGGTCTGTATAATCAACAGCCTCATGACACATCAATTGGGCAGCGAAATCTAGCTCCGATCAGCCAGCCTGATTATGCAATGCAACATGTCATTCTATTTTTCAACTCGGCATGTCTAGAAATTTTTGTAGATTCGTATGACAAGCCAAAGAAACTTAAACTGTATGATGTTAATGAAGGGAATATTGTCTAAAGGCATGGTATTCATTGATAAGAAGAATTTTCAATCGACTGTCAAAATTTTTTCCGTCCGAGTTGTAAGGCGTGAATATCTGGTGGTCGAAAGGACGCCTCAGTTGTGGAAGGTCAAGTGTAAGAATAGGCGGGGGAACATAATCTGTGAGTGGGGATTGCGAGCAGTCTTGAAGAACAAGTTTGATATGTGGCAAATTACAAAGTACGCAGGCCCTCATTCATGTCTTATGAACGTTGTGTCCGTTGACCATCAAAACCTGTGTAAAAACATGATCCCTGTATTGCTCAAAGGCATAGTTCAGATCGATCCAGGATATGAGGTTAAGTTGGTACAATAACAAGTTAAGGATAAATACCAGTACGAAATCTCGTATCATAAGGCTCGGCACAATTTGAAACGGGCAAGAGAAAATATGTATGGTACGTGGGAAACCTCGGTGATTAAATAACCGAAATTTTTTCGAGCCACACAAAAATGGAATCATGGCACGGTTGTTAAGTGGCGTCACGTGGACAATAGAGCTCTTGGAGTTAAAATGTCGAAGTACATTTTTTAGACGTTTAAACCATGCATCGATGGTTTCCAACAGTGTCGGAAGGTCATTAGTGTTGATGGAATGCATCTAGACACTAAGTACAAGCACAAAATGCTGATTGTTGTAGCAATGGATGCCAACCAACAAGTATTGCCTTTAGCGTATGCCATCGTCGATGAAGAAACGTTCGCCTCCTGAAAATGGTTTCTTAAGAAGTTGACGAAACATGTTGTTCGAGGAATGGAGGGCCTGTGTCTTATATCTGATCGACACCTTGGATTGATTGAAGTTGCTAAATAATTTGCGCAATTTACGCCACCTGGAGGAGTTCACAAATTCTGTTTAAGGCGTGTTTCCTCGAATTTTAACACGCTAGTGAAAATTGTTAAACTGAAAGACTTGTGCTGGGAGGCTACATCAGCATTTGCTGTACGATACTTCGATAATGCAATGGAACAAATTAGGTCGTTAAGTGATAATGGTTACGCATACTTGAAGTAGATCGAGGTATCCCAATGGACCATTGCACATGACGGTGGCTAGCGATGCGGGATACTAAAAACAAACTTATCAGAATGTATGAACGGAGTCCTAAGTGGTGCAAGAAGACTCCCACTTTATGCAATTGTGCAAGTCACTTTGAATCGGTCCACTAAGTACTTCTTCGATCGCCTATCAATAGGTCGTCGAATGCAACAAAGAAGCCAACCATGGGCTGATGAGATATTTAAGCAATATGATCAGAGACAGAGGAAAGCTTTGCAACACGTCGTGTTCAGGGTTGATCTTTCAGAACAATTAGCGTCTGTTAAGACTTTTTCATCAGGATCGAACAGTACATTCACACATGTTGTGAAATTATGTACTAGAGAGTGTACATGCGGAAAGTGGAAGCAAAATGAGATCCATTGTTCTCACGCAATGCAAACTTGTCGTCATTATGGAGTTGACCCCGGCATTTACATGAAATCATACTCCAAAATAAAAAATTTACGTCGATACATACAACGGTAGATTTAATCCCTTGCCAGACAAATACTATTAGGATGAACTATCATTTGTGTTATGCCACAACCTGGAGCTGCAGAAGATAAGACGTCGTGGGAGACCTAAGACCACAAGATACTAAAATGAAATGGATTGGCCACAAGTCAGGGTAAGAGATCAATATCTGGCAGAAGAGGCTTCTAGGGATCAGCCGGGATCTTCAACAGACCGAAGAAGATAAACTCCACGAGTAGTCAAGTCATTTCGAGTATTCGTCACACATGCCTTCCTCGTATTTTTGTTAAGTGTGTGATTTTGTAGAGGAATGTAAGAAATATGTTGAATTTTAATATCCTTTGCTACATATGCAAGGAATTATTGTATAATTGAAACCTAATTATTATGTTATTTTTAGAATTTTGTGTTACATCTAATCCGTCAATATTTAGCGTCTTGGAGGAGGTATAACCTTCATTTTTCTTATAAGTCATTTATATGTAAGAAATAAATTGACATAAAATTTAATTTGCTCTAATTTGCAGTTTGTTTGGAGACCTTATGAGCCAATCCCACCAACAGTCCAATCATATGTTGATGATAAAATTATTACTGTTACATTCACGTGGATATCAAAATGCCCACTTATTCATCACTCTATCATTGAGCTATATTATCCCGATCGGGTTTTTCGGCAGTTCGATATGCGACAGTCTATTTCTCAGCCGGCTTTAGCTGTACACAGGAGTTTACATAGTAGGACAGATCGACGTGGACGTTGCAATCAAAACTAGGTTGAAACACACGCTCAGTTTGTGGAGCAATGGAATTCCAGAAATCAATATATTGTTTTCGCCCCTCCGATCGGATGACAAGGTGATGAAGTGGACATTGGATACATGGGGTGGTGTCAAGAGATTATACGTCGATTGATAACTCCTGGATTAGGTGTGCAAGAGGGGTCTCAGCCGACAACTAATGCGTCTATCGAAAATTTGGTGGGTAAACAACTTCCTATTGACTATACATATAAATAAATCTAAAACGTTTACATTTTAAACTCATACATGTTTATTTACAACCTTTATTTTTAAGAAAGGATCATTGAGAGAATGCATCAACTAGTAGTCGGGGAGAGGGACTATATGAGGGAGCCGACCAGAAGATCTTTTGAGGAGTTACTGTAAGATTATTGTGGCCCATGTGCCATCAATTTAAGTTAATAAGATATTTTAATATCTTAATGGTTTAAATAAATAATCTTCCGGATAATATTTGGTCAGGATATATCTGATAAGATATTATTTTCACGTTGATAGACCGTGAATGGATAGCAATCTTAATTGCATTATAATCCTAATCCTATCAGGAATTGGTCCTCTCTCCGCCTATAAAAGATAACAGAGTTACATTATTTCTATCACCTAATTTAATCAAAAAGTGCTTTGTTTTAAAGAAGGGCTAGGAGATAGAAATCAATTTCTTCCAAAAGGAGAATCAATCGATGACGTCTCAAGGTTAGTGCCCTAATTTTATATGTCAATCGAATGTGAAAATCATGAATTCTAAGATCCATGTTTAATCTTATTATTGTGATTATGTATGCGTGATTAAAATTTACATGTGGTATCAGAGCATGGTTATAGAATTGATGATTTTCCGTTTTCTAATTGAATTAGTTTTCCACATTATGAAATCGGATATATTTTATATTGCCGACCGTTATCAAGGTCTTTGATTCCTGATGTTGCAATACGTACTATTTTGATATTGAATCAAGACTAATTAATTAAATTACCGCGACAGATTAGAAAAAGAAATTGTGAGTCTTACGTGTTTCAATTACCTGTTTTAAATCCAAAACATGATATGATTGATATAACTGCTTATCAAGAGAATTAGAATCTATTTGGTTGCCTCCTGATTATGCCCTAGTCGTAATGATTATATTTCAATATGATTTACTAGATTGGTTCCACTTACGGCCGTAGTTATAAATTATGTCGGATACTTAATTGAATGCATACATATTCATGTTAATTCTAGGCATATATATAATTCCATCCTAATGGTTGAATAATGTGAAGACATTGATCCACATTATTTCATTATAATTTCAATTCTAGAATGAAATTGATCCCGTCGACTTTTACCACTGTCGCTTTAATTATGATTACTATTGTTATCATATTTCAAGTTTTGTCATTAATTCAAGGCAATAATATATACATTGAATATTATGTTTCATTGAATGTTATGATGAGAACATTATGTCTATGTTGATGGGGGTTTTTGTCGGATTTGTATACTGAAAGCAAAACTTTTTATATACGATGTTTCCAGTTATTCACTGTTTATCTCCTATCTGATTATATTTGCATTTTCACTATGTATGTGTCCCCATATCTCTTGCAAATAAGTAGATCCTATGGTGTGTTGAAGATCACAGAAGATCATATGATTAGTTAAACTTAAAGAGATATAAAATGTAAATCACAGCTTAGACAAGTTGAGGACGAGTTGTTGGTTTAGGCTGCAGTATTAAGTAGAAATAGTTTATCTTGACTATTTACTTATACTGGTACGTATTTACGTATTGATAGGATCACAGTGAGATGTGTTCTTCTGCTTGACCTTAGTGAAGAACTAGAGATCTCGGTGACTTATAATAATCCAAAGCCTAAATAAGATTACAGTTATGAATGCTTGTTTGTGTGTCACTTTGATTTACTATGGGCAAGAGTTAAGATATAACTTTTCTACTATGTATTTTGGTGATAACAACTTGCATATAATAATTGGTAATTTGTATTTAAGTAACCGTATCCGTTTACGATGATGATATCCCCTTAAGGAGCTCAAAAGGCTTATTGTACTAAACCCTGCAGGTTGATTAAGTTCAGGTACAATAATAAGGTTGAGTGGTACTATTTAAGGAATAAATAAGAAATTAATTGATTTAAGATGTCAGAGGCTTTAATGAATTAATAGATATTCGATATCTTAAATACAGGGATTAATTAAGTCTAATTCAAGCCCCGACTCAACTCGGGAATAAAGGGGTAAGTCAGTATTAATTCTCTAGTGGAATGAATTAATATTTATGAATTAATTATGTTCTGGGCTGAACAAGGAAGAATTAATTCATAGTTAGGTCCATCTTTATTTCTTGTATTTGATCCCTGGACTGACCCATATAGACTCCTAGTCCAAGTAGGAATAGAGAATTAAATTCCTAATAAGGAATTAAATTCCTAATCCTAGAAGGAATTAAACTACCAAGCTTGGCCCACACTCAACCATGTATTATAAATACATGGTCTCTCATTCTGTGAAAAAGAAGAATTAACACTCAAAAAGATCACTGAATAGAGAGAAAAAGAGAGTAGGTTGCGGCGGTTTAAGGTGTTTCTTCCCACTTGGAATTCTTCAAAGTTCGTCGTCCATCCGGCGTTGAGAATTGAGTAGGGGATACAGTCCAGAAGGTTAAGACGAGAGTCAGAAATCATTCAATCAGAAATCGACCTCTTATGTAAACAACTATCAGGTCGAATCCCTTAACTCCTACGTGTTATAGGCGCATGTTAGGGTTTATATCTATTATAATACTCTTGTAGAAAGTAATATAATTAATCCCTTTCCATAGGACCCCTCTTGGTTGTCATAATTTGTATCTTTATTAATTAACCCTAGAGATGGCGGCCGCAGGCCCCGGCGCCCGGCGCTAGCCAGCACCGGCCCCGGCGCCCGGCGCACGGCAGCAGCAGGCCCCGTCGCCCGGCGCTCGACAGCAGCAGCCCCGTCGCCCGGCGCTTGGCAGCAGCAGGCCCCGGCGCCCGGCGGCAGCAGCCCCGGCAGCCGGCGCCCGGCAGCATCTGGCCCCGGGGGCCGACAGATTGCGGTTGGAGGGGCGGCGGCTAGGGTTTGCAAACCCTAGCAGATCGTTGCCGTGCATGGGCCTGGGCATGCGCGAGGCGCTGGGCTTCGGCCCAGCAGGCCCCGATAGCTCTAGACGGCTCGGCACCCTCGGTCATGGCGTGGGCGTGGGCTAAGGTTTCGGCCCGACAGCCCATTGGCCCATGCAGCCTGTTTACTAGCCCAGTGTATTTTTCGTTTTAGCCCGGTCCGTACCCGAGTATGCCAAGCCCGATGTGAAGGCCCAAGAGACTTGAAGATTTGTATTTCCTAAATTATTGTAATAGTTTAGGATTTAAGTTTTCCATGTTGAGCCACGAAGAATGATTTTTATTTATTTTATCGTTTCTTTATTGCTCAATAGATGAATGATATTTATTATCATGTTTATTATGTCTACGTGATTTATTAATTGCGCTTAGACTATCATGCTAGGACCTTCTCGTATATTAACATATTTAAATTCTTCGAGCATGCTTTATTTGTTGTGCTTAGTTTTTATTTATGCTTAGGATTACTTGTTGTTGCATGGACAAACCTTTTGAAGTAAAAGACTAAGCAAAACCCGACGATTTTAATTTCTAAAAATAGTCAAAAGACCTCCACAACAGGTCTCTAGGCAAAATAAATAATAAATTTAGTAAACGTCCACATGCGTGGCTTGCTCACATTTATTATTTATAAGTTTGCTAGCTGGGACTTCTAAATAAATCATTTAATTCCAAAAGAAAAGTGGGAGTTACACGCGTAATCGTCCACACGCGTGGCTTACACGTATGATTTTCACAACTTTTCTAGATAATTGGAAACAAATGGGATAACGAAGGTTAAATAAATTGTAAGCGACGTAGTCCACGCAAGTGTGTCAAATCCAAGAATTTGTTTACAAGTGTTAGGACGTAGTCACTGCTTAGATATTAATTTTAAGTACAATTCCCCGCGGAGTCACTTCTTAAAAATAATATGGTCTAGTATAAAAGTCCAATTATTAATTTCATTTGTCAAAAGGTTAGGTTGACATGGATTGAAATTAAAATGACTAGGTATTTTAGTCTAGTTAAGGGATTTACATATAAACGTCCACCCGCGTGGCTTATATGTAAATCTCTTGGGCTATTGGAGGATTCAATCAATATTGTTTTATCAAAAGGTTACAATATTGTTGATTCAAAATATATGCGATTGTGCTCTTACATGTTTGTTGTTTAATATTTTCAGATATGTCGTTATCGTCTGTTATAAATATTCTCGCACACCCCTTAACCGGTCCTAATTATAAAGAATGGAAACGTAATCTGGAGTATATTCTTATCGCTGAGGAACACTATTTTGCGTTAGTTACTCCTCGTCCGGATCCCCTTACTGCACAGTCCACTGATGAGGAGCGGGCAAAGCATGACAGGTGGCACAAGTCTAATAATGTGGCCAAGTGCTAAATTATGAACACTATGTCGTCTGTCTTGCAGCTCCAGCATCAGGACATGGACGATGCTGCCAACATCATGTTGAACCTTCAAGAGGTGTATGGGGAGTCGGACAGAGCTGCTCGGTTTGACTTAATGAGGCAAATCATGGAAAGTCGGATGACCGAGGGCAGCTCAGTGCATGATCATGTCATGCACATGATTAATCTCATGGACAAGCTTGACTTGATAGGAGGAGGTATCGACGGCGAAGCCAAGGTCGATATCATTCTCAACACTCTTCCCAAATCCTTTGAGAACTTCCGTCTCAATGCTGTTATGACCAAGAAAGACTATACTCTTAACGAGTTGCTTAATGACCTAGTTACAGCAGAGGGGGTGATGGGAAAGCATGCACAGGCTTTGGTCACTGCCAATGGGCCCACTGTTCCACCGAAAGGTAAGAACAAGAAAAAGAGGCGAAAGGGCAAGGCCAAGGCAAATAGTGGGAGTAACGGAGGGGGCCCTAGTGGTGGAGTAAAGAAACCTAAGGGAAAGTGTTTCAAATGCGGTAAGGCTGGGCATTGGAAGAAAGATTGTCCAGTGCTAAAGTCAAAGGACCAAGGTACGCCATTAGCTTTAGTAACTAAAACATGTTTAGCTGCTGTTTCTGCCCATTCGTGGGTAGTGGATACAGGTGCGACTGATCATGTTTGTTACACCTTTCAGGGCTTCCAGCCAACAAGGCAGCTTAGGGATGGCGAGATCATCATCTCCATGGGCAATGCAGCAAGAGTCGCAGCAGTTGCAATTGGAGATTTTTCTTTATGCTTTAATGACACTGTTTTAGTTTTAAGAGATGTTTTGTTTGTGCCGAGTTTTCGGCGCAATTTAATTTATGTTTCAAAACTTTATTGTGATGGATATTCAGTTGTTTTTGGTAGTACTGTTTCTATCATGAGAAATAACATAGTTATCTGCACTGGTGTGAACAATTCTCTTTATACTATAACTTGTCTGCATAATACCCAAAACTTCGTTGCATCAACATCATCGAACCCAAGGAAAAGGAAATTATCTTCTCAAGAGGATCAAACACATCTTTGGCACCTAAGACTAGGTCACATCAGTCTGAACCGGATCCAAAGACTAGTGTCTGATGGAGTGTTGGATTCGTTCCAGCTAATTCAGACTAGAGTCTGCGAATCCTGTCTAGAGGGAAAGATGTCGACAAGGCCTTTCAAGGCAAAGGGGAATAGGGCCAAAGAGGTGTTAGAACTGATCTATTCTGACTTATGCGGACCAATGTCCACCCAAGCTCGTGGAGGGTATGAGTACTTCGTCACATTCATTGACGATTACTCAAGATACGGGCACGTTTATCTACTTCGCTGCAAGTCTGAATGCTTTGAGAAATTCAAAGAGTTTCAAGCGGAAGTGGAGAAGAAGCTAGATAAAAGTATAAAGTCATTGCAGTCTGATCGCGGTGGCGAATACCTCAGCAACGAGTTCCAAAGGTACTTGTCAGAAGTTGGGATAACATCCCAATAGACTACACTAGGTACTCCCCAACAGAATGGTGTAGCAGAGAGAAGAAATCGAACTTTACTTGAGATGGTCAGATCTATGATGAGTTATGCATCTTTGCCCATTTCGTTCTGGGGATATGCCTTAGAAACAACTTCTTATCTGTTAAACCTAGTACCATCCAAATCGGTACCCAAGACCCTTGTCGAGTTATGGTCAGGGCGCAAGCCTAGCTTGAACCATATAAGGATTTGGGATAGTCCAGCACACGTGCTGAACAAGGATGCTGGTAAGTTGGAATCTAGGTCTGAGGTAAGAATGTTTATAGGGTATCCAAAAGGAACGAAAGGTGGTTATTTCTATGTCCTAAGGATCAGAAGGTCGTTATTAGCACTAACGCCCGATTCTTAGAAGAGGACTACATGATTAATCACAAGTCCAGAACCGATATTATCCTTCAAAAACTCGAAGAGAATGTCAGTACGATTCCAATTCCACAGCCACAAGTGCAAGAGGCAATAATACCAAGTACTGCATAACCCGTTGACATAATGAAGACACAGCCTCGACATAGTGGGAGGGTTGTTCGTCAGCCTGATTAGTTCATGTTTGTGGGAGAATCTTCGGAGTTGATCCCAGGAGACGGACATGCCGATCTCGATCCCTGGACTTATGCCGAGGCAATAAATGACGAAGATGCGAAAGAATAGCGTCGTGCTATGGATTCAGAATATGAGTCCATAACTGCTATGGATGTATACGAGAAAACTGAACTGCCAGATGGCTGTAAAGCTATAGGCAGTAAGTGGGTATACAAGAGAAAGAGAGGAGGGGATGGAGAGGTTACAGCCTTTAAGGCCAGGCTAGTGGCAAAAGGGTATACCCAGGTGGAGGGTAAAGATTACGAAACTTTTTCGCCAGTAGCCATGCTCAAGTCCATTTGGATCCTTCTCGCCATAGCAGCTCATTTAGATCTTGAGGTTTGGCAAATGGATATCAAGACCGCTTTCTTAAAAGGTTACCTTGAAGAAGGTAGGGACATCTATATGCAGCAACCAGAAGGTTATGTGAGGCAAGGCGAAGAGCATCTGTTCTGGAAGCTCAAGAAGTCCATTTATGGACTCAAGCAAGCTTCTAAGTCATGGAACTTACGTTTTGACGAGGTGATTAAATCCTATGGATTTACTCAAAGTGAAAACAAAAGTTGTGTGTATCGCATAGATGTCAACGGAGATAAAGTATTTCTTGCACTTTATGTAGATGATATTCTCCTAGTTGGTAACAATGTGGAGGTATTAACAGACATAAAGAGATGGTTATCCAAACAGTTTCAGATGAAGGACTTAGGAGAGGCAGCTTACATCCTTGGGATCAAAGTTATAAGGGATCGCAAGAAAAGGATGTTGAGCTTATCTCAAGCGGCCTACATTGATACTATGATTGCTCGTTTTAGCATGCAAACCGCCAAGAAAGGATTTCTACCTTTCAGACATGGCGTTCCACTTTCTAAGGAGATGTGTCCTAAGACACCAAAGGAGAAAGAGGAAATGAGACAGGTACCCTACGCTTCCGCAGTGGGAAGTCTTATGTATGCAATGCTATGCACGAGACCTGATATCTACTATGCAGTCGGCATAGTGGCAAGATATCAGTCTAACCCTGGACAGGCGCATTGGACTGCGGTAAAACATGTACTCAAGTACCTGAAAAAGGACTAGAGATTACAGGCTAGTTTACCAGGCAGACAATCTAAATCCCTTGGGTTATACGGATTCGGATTCCAGGCAGACCGGGATGAGAAGATATCTACCTCAGGCTATGTGTTTACCTTGGGAGGAGGAGCCGTTTCATGGAGGAGTGAAAAGCAGAGATGCATTGCAGACTCCACTATGGAAGCCGAATATGTAGCTGCATCAGAGGCTGCTAAGGAAGCAGTATGGCTCCGAAATTACCTCTTGGATCTAGGCATGGTACCTAGTTTGCCTAAGAGTATCACAATCTATTGTGACAACTCAGGTGCAGTGGCAAACTCAAAGGAACCCAGGACCCACAAGGTGACAAAACACATAGAGAGAAAGTACCACATAATATGAGAAATCGTAAAACGAGGAGATGTGCGGATAGAGAAGATTTGTACAACAGAGAATTTAGCTGATTCATTCACGAAGAGCTTACCGCAGAAAGTCTATGACAAGCATGTTCAGGGACTAGGACTGCGATTGATGCCACCCACTTAGGAAACTTTCAGTATAAGTGGGAGAATGTAATAGCTAGATAGTTAGACACCGAGTATACTAAAAGTTTGCTTTAGTATAAGTGGGAGATTGTTGGATTTGTATACTGAAAGCAAAACTTTTTATATACAATGTTTCCAGTTATTCACTGTTTATCTCCTATCTGATTATATTTGCATTTTCACTATGTATGTGTCCTCATATCTCTTGCAAATAAGTAGATCCTATGATGTGTTGAAGATCACATAAGATCATATGATTAGTAAACTTAAAGAGATATAAAATGTAAATCACAACTTAGACAACTTGAGGACGAGTTGTTGGTTTAGGCTGCAGTATTAAGTAGAAATAGTTTATCTTGACTATTTACTTATACTGGTACTACGTATTGATAGGATCACAGTGAGATATGTTCTTCTGCCTGACCTTAGTGAAGAACTAGAGATCTCGGTGACTTATAATAATCTAAAGCCTAAATAAGATTACAGTTATGAATGCTTGTTTGTGTGTCACTTTGATTTACTATGGGCAAGAGTTAAGATATAACTTTTATACTATGTATTTTGGGTGATAACAACTTGCATATAATAATTGGTAATTTGTATTTAAGTAACCGTATCCATTTAGGATGATGATATCCCCTTAAGGAGCTCAAAAGGCTTATTGTACTAAACCATGTAGGTTGATTAAGTTCAGGTACAATAATAAGGTTGAGTGGTACTACTTAAGGAATAAATAAGAAATTAATTGATTTAAGATGTCAGATGCTTTAATCAATTAATGGATATTCGATATCTTAAATACGAGGATTAATTAAGTCTAATTCAAGCCCCGACTCAACTCGGGAATAAAGGAGTAAGTCAGTATTAATTCTCTAGTGGAATGAATTAATATTTATGAATTAATTATGTTCTGGGCTGAACAAGGAAGAATTAATTCATAGTTAAGCTCATCTTTATTTCTTGTATTTGATCCCTGGACTGGCTCATATAGACTCCTAGTCCAAGTAGGAATAGAGAATTAAATTCTTAATAAGGAATTAAATTCCTAATCCTAGAAGGAATTAAACTACCAGGCTTGGCCCACACTCAACCATGTATTATAAATAGGGTTAATTACAAAATGCAACCTGTACTATTGACCTTTTTTCCATTTCTAGTCCAAACTAAATATTTTTTCCGATTGCAACCTGTATAACGCGTTTTTGTTGCAGTTTGCAACTCCGGCCATATTTCAGGCTATATAGGCCATGTGCCATGCACATGACCTCCATGGGCCAATAATATGGCGACACGTGGCCACTAATAAAAAAAAACGAAAAAAGGAAACAAATACTTATAAATTATTTAAAATTTTTAAAATAATTCATAAAAAATATAAAAATAATTTAAATTTATAAATATTTCATATAAAAAATAAAAAATATTTTGATAATTTGAAAATTCAAGAAATTAACAAAAAATTCTAAAATTAATTTTAAAAATTCTGAAAATAAATATAAAAAAAATTGAAAATACTTTTATTTTGAAAAAAATCGAAAAAAATTGTAAATTATTTATAAAAATAAAATAATTTATTAAAAAATATAAAATTATATAAATTTCTAAATAATTTTATTTAAAAAATTAAAAATATAGTTTGAAAATTTTAAAATTCAGGAAATTAACAAAAAAAACTAAAATTCATTTTAAAATTTCTAGAACTAAATATAAATTTTGAATAATTATTTTGAAATTTTCAAATTCATTTAAAATCCAATAATTAAAAAAAGTTATTTCTGAAAACTATTTTAAATGAATTTGGGAATTGAGAATTAAATTACCAATTCCTCTCCATTTTCTTTACGCGCGCATAGAACAATAATAATGATCATGGACAGTAGAAGTCTGAGTCTTCTCCGATAAACCTGGCTTCTCGGCCTAATGAAACCCGGCAACTATTCAAGTGGCAAGATGACGACGGAACTGCGAGAGGGAAGGCCGACTTCTCTTTTTTTTTTCTTGTTTTTTTTCTAATTTGACGTCTGCACCAGACAGCTGAATCTCCTTCAATGTGTCCACCAACGAGAGAATTTTAAAATTCAGGAAATTAAAAAAAAAAAAATTATTCTTGAAATTCTAAAGAAACTAAAATTCAGGAAATTAACAAAAAAAAAAAAATTATATTTTTTGTTAATTTCCTGAAATTTAAAATTTTCAATTTTTTTTTGCATTTTTTATATAAAATTATTTAAAAATTTATATAATTATATATTTTTAATAAATTATTTAAAAAATTTTAAATAATTTACAATTTTTTCGATTTTTTTTCAAAATAAAACTATTTTTGATTTTTTTTATATTTATTTTCAGAAATTTTAAAATTAATTTTAGATTTTTTTTTGGTTAATTTCCTGAATTTCAAAATTTTCGAAATATTTTATTTTTTTTATATAAAATTATTTAGATATGTATATAATTTTTATATTTTTAATAAAAAAATTTACTTTTTTAAAATAATTTATAAGTATTTTCAATTTTTCTCTTTTTATATACTTAAGAATTTTTAAAATTAATTTTAGATTTTTTTTGTTAATTTCCTAAATTTTAAAATTTCAAAATATTTTTTTTATGTTAAATATTTATAATTTTAAATTATTTTTATATTTTTTGTGAATTATTTTGAAATTTTTAGATAATTTATAAGTATTTTTTTCCTTTTTTTTTCCTTTTTTTTAATTAGTGTCCACGTGTCGCCATATTATTGGCCCATGGAGTTCATGTGCATGGCACATGGCCTATATAGCCTGAAATATGGCCGGAGTTGCAAACTGCAAGAAAAACGCGTTATACAGGTTGCAATCGGAAAAAATATTTAGTTTGGACTAGAAATGGAAAAAAGGCTAATAGTACAGGTTGCATTCTGTAATTAACCCTTATAAATACATGGTCTCTCATTCTGTGAAAAAGAAGAATTAACACTAAAAAAGATCACTGAATAGAGAGAAAGAGAGAGTAGGCGGCGGCGGTTTAAGGTGTTCCTTCCCACTTGGAATTCTTCAAAGTTCGTCGTCCATCCGACGTTGAGGATTGAGTAGGGTATACAGTCCAGAAGGTTAAGACGGGAGTCAGAAATCGACCTCTTGTGTAAACAACTATCAGGTCGAATCCCTTAACTCCTGCGTGTTATAGGCGCATGTTAGGGTTTATATAAAATTATAGATCCATCTCTAGGGTTAATTAATAAAGATACAAATTATGACAACCAAGAAGGGTTCTAGGGAAAGGGATTAATTATATTACTTTCTGCAAGAGTATTATAATAGATATAAATCCTACAGTTTTAAACTATTATTGTGTTGTATAATTTAAATTTGCATAATGTTGGTCTGTTAATCACCAAAGTGGTCTGATCATTAGTCATCGTAAATTTAAATTATATAATAAATATTTGATTATCCATATGGATGTGATGCTTGAGATATAATTTATCTTTAAATTTATGGGTAAACAAAATTCATGTTTATAAGACATTAGAAATCACCCAAAGGTGGATCGTTAGTTCTTATAAATTATGATATAATGTGATAATTGGTATATTATGTGGACTGTTTTGTATGTCCAAAGATGATAAAATAGTTAAAGTGTATATTCAATTATCAAATTATGGTAAGTTTACAACCACCATTATGATTATGATTGTATATTGTTGTATCGCCCAAAGAAGAACATCAATGTACATTTATTGATTATTGATCCTGAATATGTGTTTATGTTACTCAAAGCATTAATATGAATAATTATATGTATCCTTGCAGTGCCTATTCCTGTTGCTCTTCATTTACTTGCTACATCTGTTCAAAAACTTAATGGACTAAACTATTCTGACTGGAGTGAACAAATTCAATTTCATCTCGGTGTTTTGGATCTTGATTATTCACTCCAATTCGATAAACCTGCTATTACTGACAAAAACAGTGATGTCGAAATAGCTAACGATGATGCCTGGGTTAGATCGAACAGATTAAGCCTAATGTTTATGCGAATGAGTGTAGCAGACAATATCAAGTCTACTATATCTCAAACTGAAAGTGCTAAGGAATTTATGAAACTTGTGAAAGAACGTCCCAAACTGCTGATAAGTCTCTCGCTGGAACACTAATGGCTACTTTAACCACCATGAAATTTGATGGTTCTCATAGCATGCACGAACATGTCATTGAGATGACAAACATTGCAGCCAAACTTAAGTCATTGGGGATGAAAGTGGATGATAATTTTCTTGTGCAGTTTATCATAAACTCACTTCCCCCTGAGTATGGACCTTTCCAAATGAACTATAATACCATGAAAGACATATGGAACGTGAATGAACTTCACGGAATGTTGGTTCAGGAGGAAACAAGGCTTAAGAATCAGGGGTCTCATTCTGTTCATCTCACAATGAATCAAGGAGCTAAAAAGAAAGCCGGAAAGAAGGGAAAGGGCAAGCAATGACTCAATAAAGTGAATGAGTCATCTGCCTAAATCCATAAAAAGGAACATGATAGTCCTAAGTGTAGGTTTTGCAAGAAACCAAGACACTTTCAAAAAGATTGTCAGAAACGTAAAGAATGGTTCGAAAAGAAAGGTACACTGAATGCTCTAGTATGTTTCGAATCAAACCTAGTTGATGTTCCTTATAATACTTAGTGGCTTGATTCTGGTTGTACCACTCATGTTTCTAATACAATGCAGGGATTCCTTACGACCCGAATCACAAACCCAAATGAAAACTTCGTCTACATGGGAAATCGAGTCAAAGCTCCTATTGAAGCCATTGGAACCTATCGTTTAATTCTAGATACAGGACATTAGATTTGTTTGAAACTCTTTATGTACCTTCCATTTCTCGTAATTTAGTTTCCTTGTCCAAGCTTGACTCTGTTGGATATTGTTTTAAATTTGGTGATGGATGTTTCAATTTATTCAAACAAAATCTTCTTATCGGTTCTGGTATCCTAAATGATGACTTATATAGGTTTAAACTTGATCATGTTTTTGCTGAGACTCTTTTAACCCTGCATCATAATGTTGGAACTAAACGTGGCTTAGTCAATGAAAGTTCTGCTTACTTGTGGCATAAACGTTTGGGGCACATCTCCAAAGAAAGATTACAAAGGTTGGTAAAGAATGAAATCCTTCATGATTTGGATTTTACTGACCTTGGTATTTGTGTGGATTGTATTAAAGGAAAACAAACAAAACACACAAAGAAAGGAGCCACGAGAAGCACACAGCTTCTTGAAATAATACACACCGATATTTGTGGGCCTTTTGATGTTCCTTCTTCAGAAAAGAAAGATATTTTATCACCTTTATTGACGATTATTCACGTTTTGGTTATATCTATCTATTGGAAGAAAAATCTCATTCCGTAAATGCATTAGAAGTGTTTATTAATGAGGTTGAGAGACAATTAGATAGAAAAGTGAAAATCATTAGGTCTGATAGAGGTGGTGAATATTATGGAAAATATGATGAATCGGGGCAATGCCCAGGCCCATTCGCTAAATTCCTTGAAAAGCGTGGCATTTGTGCTTAGTACACTATGTCGGGTACACCACAACAAAATGGTGTAGCAGAAAGGCGAAATCGTACTCTTATGGATATGGTTCGGAGTATGTTAAGTAATTCCTCTTTACCCACCTCATTGTGGATATATGCACTAAAAACTGCCATGTACTTATTAAATCGGGTTCCTAACAAAGCAGTTCCTAAAACACCTTTTGAACTGTGGACAGGTAGGAAACATAGTTTAAGGTACCTGCATGTTTGGGGTTGCCCGGCAGAGATTAGAATTTATAATCCACAAGAAAATAAACTGGACTTACGAACAATCAGTGGATTCTTCATTGGTTATCCAGAAAAGTCTAAAGGGTATAGGTTTTACTGTCCGAATCACAGTACGAGAATTGTTGAAACTGGAAATGCTAGGTTCATTGAAAATGGTGAAATTAGTGGGAGTGTTGAACCACGAAAGGTGGATATTGAAGAAGTAAGGTTGGAAATTCCTTTACCTAAGTCTTCATCTCAAGTTGTTGAACCACTAAACAACTTACAAGAACAACATATAAATGAAGAAACTCCCAATAATGAACCTATTATTGATGAACTTGCAACAGATGAACCACAACAACAAATAGTGAGAAGGTCTGTAAGGCCAAGACGATCTGCTATTTCTGATGATTATGTGGTTTATCTACAAGAGTCGGAATTTGACATTGGAATTGATGATGATCCAGTTTCCTTTTCACAAGCCATGAAAAGTAATAATTCTACTAAGTGGTTGGATGCTATGAAAGAAGAGTTGAAATTGATGGCTCATAATAAAGTCTGGGATCTTGTAGAATTGCCAGAAGGATGTAAAAGAGTTGGGTGTAAATGGGTCTTCAAGACCAAATGCGACTCGAATGGCAATATCGAAAGACATAAAGCTAGACTAGTTGCTAAAGGTTATACTCAGAAAAATGGCATTGACTACAAAGAGACTTTTTCGCCTGTGTCTCGGAAAGACTCCTTAAGAATTATTATGGCTTTGGTGGCTCATTATGATTTAGAGTTACATCAAATGGATGTTAAAACTGCTTTTTAGAATGGGGATTTAGTGGAAGAAGTCTATATGGATCAACCTGAAGGCTTCTTTATTGAAGGAAAAGAACATATGGTGTGTAAACTCAAGAAATCAATATATGGGCTTAAGCAAGCTTCTCGTCAATGGTATCTTAAGTTCAATGATACCATTACTTCTTTTGCATTTAAGGAAAACATTGTTGACCGGTGTATATATCTGAAAGTCAGTGGGAGTAAGCTTATTATTTTGATCCTGTATGTTGATGACATTTTGCTTGCAACGAATGATCTTAGTTTGTTATTTGAAACTAAGAAATTTCTCTCTAAGAACTTTGAAATGAAAGATATGGGTGAGGCAACTTTTGTGATTGGAATAGAAATATTTCGTGATAGATCACAAGGAATGTTAGGATTGTCTCAGATTGCATATATCAATAAAGTTCTAGAGAAGTTTAGGATGGAAAAGTGTTCATCAAGCCCTGTTCCAATCCAGAAGGGAGATAAGTTCAACCTTATGCAATGTCCAAAGAATGAATTGGAACGTGAACAAATGAAAGATATTCCTTATGCATCGATTGTTGGTAGCTTGATGTATGCACAAACTTGTACAAGGCCAGACATCAGTTTTGCTGTTGGAATGCTTGTCTATTACCAAAGTAATCCAGGAATGGACCACTGGAAAGCTGCAAAGAAAGTATTAAGGTACTTGCAAGGAACAAAGGATCACATGCTTACTTATCGAAAACCTGATCATTTAGAGGTGATTGGATATTCAGATTCAGATTATGCCGAATGTGTTGATACTCGAAAGTCAATATTCGGCTACTTGTTCCTATTAGCTGGAGGGGCAATCTCATGGAAGAGTGTGAAGCAGTCTGTAATTGTTGCATCCACTATGGAAGCTGAATTTGTGGCATGCTTTGAGGCTGCAGGTCAAGGAAATTGGCTGCGGAACTTTATTTCAGGACTTGGAATTGTCGACAGTATTGCCAAGCCGCTGAAAATTTATTGTGATAATTCTGCAGCAGTATTCTTCTCTAAAAATAACAAGTATTTCAAAGGTGCCAAACATATGGAATTAAAGTATCTTGCCATTAAAGAAGAAGTTCGGAAACAAAAGATGCCAATTGAGCATATAAGCACCAATCTCATGATCGCGGATCCGTTGACTAAAGGATTGCCTCCAAAGACATTTATTGGACATGTCGAACGTATGGGCATTATTGAAAGGTCTTAACGAACTTATGATGTGTAATTGACATTTTGAGCTCTTTTATGTATTGTTTCTGAACTAATTGATATCCTATTTTGTCATTGATGTATACATGAATGTTGACATAAAGTATGATAGGATTTTGTCTCTAATCGAGACATTAATGTGGACTTTTATTGAAATAATGAGTCATATTAAGTAGAAAACTAATATTGTGGTACATGGAAGGAACTATGTCGAGTAAAATGATGTAGAACCGCCATGACACGTGTTAGTCTATATTTGATATTGACATTATACTTTGATCAATGAACTTAAAAATTATCGTTATGCTGCGCAAATCACGTTATTATTTAAACCATGAAAGCTTAGTTCTGTCACTTTGGCCAAGTGGGAGAATGTAAGATTATTGTGGCCCACGTGCCATCAATTTAAGTTAATAAGATATTTTAATATCTTAATGGTTTAAATAAAAATTCTTTCGGATAATATTTGGTCAGGATATATCTGATAAGATATTATTTTCACGTTGATAGACCGTGAATGGATAGCAATCATAATTGCATTATAATCCTAATCCTATCAGGAATTGGTCCTCTCTCCGCCTATAAAAGATAACAAAGTTACATTATTTCTATCACCTAATTTAATCAAAAAGTGCTTTGTTCTAAAGAAGGGCTAGAAAATAGAAATCAATTTCTTCCAAAAGGAGAATCAATCGATGGCGTCTCAAGGTTAGTGCCCTAATTTTATATGTCAATCGAATGTGAAAATCATGAATTCTAAGATCCATGTTTAATCTTATTATTGCGATTATGTATGCGTGATTAAAATTTACAGTTATATCAGGAAGCGAGACATCATTTTCATAATCAACATCCAGCCTACCATCAGCCGCAGCCACACGCACAACACCAAGCTGATGGAGTGCCCATGCCATATGATGCAGACCAACAGGGGAGGAGACATAGTACGTCAACACGTGCTAACTTCAAACAACGAGTTGGTGCTACTACCTCACGTAACACCCATCCATTTAGGTATGTGTCAAGGGATCTCCCAGGGCCTTCACATTCTACCGTTCATGAGCATCTTGGTATGGACATGTAGTCAGGCTACTATGTGCCTTCAATGGTGAACGAACAAGATTTTGTCACTCCCCGTCGTGATTCATTGCAATTTGATCAATCCTTCACTTCGCTCTTGGAGTTCGGCCACTACACAACAATTGAACCAATTTTTCCTCAACAACCAAATTTGGTAGGTCATCTAGGTCTCCGATTCCATATTCAGGTTAAACATTGTCTTCATTTGTCGACCAAATATTTAGTTTGAATATCTACACACCAGATGATAGTCAAACATAATACGCCCAAGACACTAAATCTGATGCCAATATCGAGGAATGAAGAGGAAGAGCTAAACGAAATAGGAAAAAACTCGTTGTGGAATTGACCATGAGTATTAGAACTTGTTTTTTTTCAAGTTATATGTTATATTTTGGTACAAACTATTTTATGTTTTAAGTATTTATGATTAACTAAAATATTAATTTTTTATCGTAAAACGATTTAAAAATCAACTATGCTCGCGACGTCTTAAATAGAAAAAAAGTTTATTAGACGACGAGTGCTACTCGAATTAAAGAAAAGAAAATTAATAAACGACAAGTGAAACTCTAATAAAAAAAAAGGGAAAATAACTTTCTTTAAATTGTTGAATTCAGATTAAAATATATAATATATATATATATATATATACAAGGGCGACTATAAAAAGAAATATTATAAAAAGTCGTCTCTGGGAAAGGCGACTTCATTTAAAAAAAAAATATTATGAAAGTCGTCCTTGACAGGGGCGACTATGAATAGTAATTTGATAAGTTTTTACAGGCGCCTTCACTTATAAATTTAAAAGCTCAAAATATACATTTACTTTTTTAATTGTTTGATGAACAGTAAAATATATGATTAAATTTGCCAAGGATAGGCCTAAGCTACAATTGATATATGCTAAGCGAGAGTTTTTTTTTTCCTTGAACCTATGTTCGGAATAGACATGTGCAATGTTTGTATTTTTTTATGCTAGACGACATAGTACATAAGTTGCCTTCTATTCTTTACCGTATTCTACTACCTCAATTTTTTTAGTTACTCTTGTAGGTTTGAATAAGAAAATTAAAAGAGGGGAAAATGAACATATATAATTTCATCTAAATTTTATCTTTAATATCAAATTGGAAAAAAAATCATTTTTAATCATGTATATTAGGCCTTGTCCAGTAAAAATCATATATATTAGAAAATTTCAATTTTAGTCTCGTATGTTTCCAAAATTGTCCAATTTAAGGACACTGACCATCAGAAATGGCCAATTTGGCCACAATTAATCACGTGCGACGTACGTGACTAATAAATTTGAGAAAGATGAAGAAAGAAAGAAAAATAAAATAAAAAATAAAATGAAATGCACCTCATACAAAAATTAGAGTTTACCTTTTTCTTTTTTGGGGCGGGCTACTAAAGTAATTTAATGATTTGATATGTTATCTGAACAAATACTAATGATTTTTTGTTTTCTCAAAAGCCCTAAATTTATTAGTCCAATTCTAGCTAAATTGGTCGTTGGTGATGATTAGTGTCCTTAAATTGGACAACTTTTGGAACATACATGACTAAAATTGAATTTTTCTAACATATAGGACTTTTACTGGACAAGACTTAACATATTATACTAAAAATGAACTTTTCCCATATTAAATCTCTTAATTATCTCCCTCTTTCCTTTTTTATAGGGGTAATATTGAGAAAAATGTGGAAAAAAGTAAAAAGAATAACTATTTAATAATAAAACAAAAAACCTAAATGAACAACTAAAAAAACGACGGTGGTATGATTTTATTCGTAAAATATGATTGATTTTTTTCCTTGTTTACCTTATAGAGTGACAAAATTTGGTGGATAAGAATTCTCTATTCCACATTGATCATGTTTCAACTGTGTCTAGGATCAATTTAAAAGAAATGTGGATAAAATAAGAAGCTAAAAGACATCTGTTTGTAGACAAATAACGAAATTAAAAAAACAATTTAGAAAAAACAGAGGTAGTATATGAATGTCACTCACTACTAATAAATTACTAATACCTAATACTATATTCATTATCCACATACTTAATATTTAACTGAAGTAAATTAAAGGATTAATTGTGTAAAATTTCACAAGCATTAGATGCATATTTAGTTGCAACATAAATGTTTAAATGTAATAAGAAAATCCACCGACTTTCAATTTTTTAAAATTACTACCTCCATTTTTATTTAGATATTATTTTAAGTTTAGATAACAAAATTAAGAAATATGAAAAATTGATGAATCAACCCTCTACTATATTATATGGATATGGTAGGTTAAATAATTAGAGAATTTTTAGGAATAATTATGGGGATAGTATTGAAAAAATGTGGAAGAAAAGTTAAAAAGACAATTATTTATAAACAAAAGTAAAAGCTAAAAAGACAATTAAAAATAAACGGAGGCAGTATTATTTAGGAATGGGAAAATCGGTCCGACCTAACATTTCAATCTGTACTAAACCTCCTTCATGTGAGATGAGAAAAAATCCGATTAAATGAATATTGCTGGATATGAACTGGGTTATGAATGTTGTTAAACTTATTCGGTATATATTATTTATATTAATATTTTTATATTTTTATTTATTATTGTCTATTACTACTAGTTTTTATTACCAAGATACTCATATTTATTTATTGTTTTGCTTTTTCTATTATGTTTGACTTAGTTTGAGAACTCATTTAGTTATTTTGGCAAATACACTTTTTATTTAATAATGTATATTTCACACTATATTTCAATTCTACGATTACTATATTAAAAAATAATAGTAACAATATTGTACATAATGAAAATGAAAAAACAAAAATAACAGGACAGGGCGGGTAAACCCACTGAAAAAGCGAAGCAAAGCGAGGGCGGGTCAGATCTTGGAAAATGCCAAATTTGCCGCATACTCGCCCCATTGCCTAAGGGTGAGGAAAAAAATCGAAAGGCCGAAATAATGAACATATCGTATCAAAAATTTCCAGTACAGTAAGGGCACGTTTACCTCTTGGATATGGTTATCAAGCTGGGCTTTTGGAGTGATATCCAGTGGGCTTTTGTGGTGATAAGTTGTATTTGTCCAATGAATACTAGAATGGATTGCTACGGTACAAGACCCCTTTAATATCTTTCATCCCTCACATACTTATATAGTTTAGTTGTACTGGACACAACAGCCCATCCACATACCAAGTGAAATTACATCTCTATCCTCGTACTTATCTGTACGTATTCTTCTCTCATCAATTCAGCTATTCTTCCAGTATCTCTCTTGACAAAATCCCCTAGATTGCTGCCGCAGAAGACGAGCTCAACCACGGGAGGTAAAAAAATTCTAAAAAAATTTAGCAGCTAAATATACTGGGGGTTAACCATTAAGTGGGGAAAGAAAGAAAAGGTAACACGAAATCAGATCTAGAGTTACGAATCTGAAAAGGATTTCGGAGATTTTTTCACAGAAGAAAGCATCATGTAGCACAACATTGAGGATCTCGTCGTTGTAGCAAAGAGCATCGTACTTGGGTTCTTGTAGTCTAGATCGCAGAAGAGGTAATAGCAGCAGCAAGAAGATGTAGTTTTGGTTGTGGTGGAGTTGGGAAAATAATGGAGCATAGTATCCCTGTTGATACAGACTGATATTTTTACCAAGTCAAGGGGACTTATGATCATTCAGGTACAACTTTGGGGGTATATGGGTAATTCCACGCTAAACTCAGGAAGGGTGATAAATCTGTCCCACCCCTGAGGTGGGATCAGTATCACATGAACAGTGCCTAAAATGAGGCTTAGTAGCGGGCTTACGGATAATAGAGTGATTTCCGTCCGTTGTAGTAAACCAGGGACTGGGGGTTACTAATTTGTCCTATCCAAGGGAGTACCAACAAGTAAACGTGCCCTAATAGTATGATAATCCAAAAATTTCAGTATATAATGTTATATTAAAATATTTTTAGTATTTTGGTAGTTCGGTATACTGAATATTTTTTGGTATTTTAGTAGTTCAAGAAAATACCAAAATCAATAGTAGGAATTAGTATATACCGATACCGATACATAATTCGTTATACTGAAATTTAGGTACAATACTGATATCTATCGATATCGTATCGTGTTTTCAGTATGCCGAATTTCGCAAAATTTTAGATACAATAATGATATTAATTTTTCATCATACCGAAAAATTTCGGTATGATAACAATTTTGGCGATTTGGTATGGTATATGGTACGAAATCACCCCTACTATTACCATCCCTATAATTTCCCATTTTGGATCTTCAGTAAAAGAGAAAATTAAGGGAAAAAAATAAAATTAGTAAACAAAAAAATAGCAAGAGTGACGCCATAGACACGCCGAAATTTGATGCAAAAGCTTAGATCTCTCTTGTTTCTCTCTCTAACTTTGAGTTTTTCACACACAACACACACTCCCATGCAAACAATACACGCAATATGTATCCCACATGCACATGCATTTATTAGTTTTTCTTCCATTTAATCCTCAACTCTGCTTTATTCATTATTTTTACAACGACGACGTATGGGGAGGAGCAACATGAGACAGCACAAGAAATTTTCCCCGATCGAATATATTCGTCAAGAACAGAGATACGTTTGTCTTTTGATCGGGATCGGAATTTCGTGTATGGTGTTTACTTTCGTTCCACCGCTTTCGCGGTCGGAGAAAGGGGTTGTCGTTGCCGCTGATGAGTCCACCTGGGTTCATGGCCGGGTTTCGTATGGATTTGATGAAGGGATTAGTCATTTTAGAACGGGTATGTTTTCTGTTGCATAAATCTCGACTAACTTATGGTTATTGCGCCATTGGTTATGTTACATTTGTAGTTTTATTATATGTTTTTTTTCCCCTGTTTTTAATGTATAATTGAAGTAGGGGTTGATAATTTTTTTTGTTTTTTAGATCTTTTATGTGTGAGATTTATTGATTTCCTCTGTTTTTGTTCTGTTTTTAGGCATTTGTGATTTTTTTATTATTGTCATTATTATTTATAAATTTTGTTATTCATTGTGTTTTTGGTTTAGTTTTGTGGATTTTGAACGCCCAAAATCCAGATTTTCCTCTGTTTTTTTCCAAATAAAGTGATTTTTGAGTGTTTGTAACAACATACGGGTGTTTGCAATTGATTGTGCTTTTGAAAAAATTGTTTGAATTGATTTTTATGGAAAATTAGAATTAGGTACTGTTTGAGAATATAAGTGATTTTGGGGTAGAATCTGGTTAACGTTAGATGATAAAGCTTCTAAAATTTAGCTTTTAAGTACTCTATTTTGATCACTTAATTTAGTATTTACAAATATTTGTTATTACAAATAAAAGTGATTTTGAGCCCAAAAAGAAAGTGTGCAAGCATCCCCCTTAGAAGGGATTGGTAGAATCAATTTAAGCTGATTTGCAGAAGTAGGCAAATCTCAGCTTCAAACTCATTAAAAGTTATTTTAGGACTATTAAAAATCGATCTGCTCAAGTCACTTTTTGTCGGGTCGGATAGGGACTTGAACATAATATTTTTAACAGTTCAGGGAGCTGAACAAAAAATATAATGTGAGGTACCTATATAAACATTTGTCAATAAGTAAAGAGTCGAAACAAATATTTTAATAATTAAAAAATCTGTACAAATATTTGTGAATAGTTAAGGAAGCTGCACATGTATTTTGCGGCCAAGAAACTTATATTTCAAGAGAGTTTGGTTACAAATGTAGGGGGAAGGGTGCCTCTGGGGTTGAAAAGCAAGAGCTTGAGGATACTAGTAACCGGTGGAGCCGGTTTTGTCGGGAGCCACTTAGTCGATCGGTTGATCGCTCGCGGTGACAGTGTGATCGTGGTCGACAACTTTTTCACGGGTCGGAAGGAGAACCTGTTGCACCATTTCAGAAACCCTCGGCTTGAACTCATCAGGCACGATGTGGTCGAGCCGATATTATTGGAAGTGGACCAAATCTACCATCTGGCTTGCCCTGCTTCCCCTGTTCATTACAAGTACAACCCTGTCAAGACCATTATATCCTTTTGGTTTTGAGTTGTTGTTCTACTTGAAGTTGCATTGCATTTCGTTTTTAGGTTGTACTTGGATGGATGAATTTAAAAATTGAGGTGATTTTAAATTCTTTTTATTTGAGAATTCATTCATTTTAAATTTCTTGTTCGGAAATTTGAATTCTAATAAGCAGGTTCAAATGTTTGAACTGTTTTTTTTTTTTTTTTTAAGAGGATGATAATTAAAGTGTGTGTCTGTGGGCTTGTAAAGGGTGTGTAGGTGTGTGTATGCGTGAAGTGTGTATAGCATGTTTAAAGTATGTGTAGTGTGTGAATTGTGTGTGTAGTGAGTGAATTGAGTCTAGGTTATGTGAATTGCGTGTAGAGTGTGAATTGTGTGTGTAGTGAGTGAATCGAATCTAGGTTGTGTGAATTGTGTGTAGAGTGTGTTCTTTTGTGTATTGAATATGCATATATAGTGCAAGAAGTGTGTGTATGCTAGGTGTGATTCAGTGGTTATATATATGAAAGAGTATGGATGAATTTCGAATGATTAGGTTATGGGAAGGGATTTCAAATCCAGAAAAAACGAATTAGAGATTTGGAAAAAAATTGAAATCCATTTATTTAATGCTTTTTCTGAATAAGTTGAGTGAATTTGATTGTAAATTTTAAATTCACAACGAAATCTCTCCATCCAGATGCAACCTTACATTATTCTTGTGATCTTATAACTGTTCTTTGAATAATATGACATCTAGTCATGAATTGTCAAAAGTACATAAGATAGTATTTTTGCAACAATCCTTGACTTCTATTTTACAAGACAAATGTGATGGGGACACTGAACATGCTCGGGCTGGCGAAGCGGGTCAGCGCGCGGTTCTTGCTAACGAGCACAAGCGAAGTGTACGGCGATCCACTGCAGCACCCCCAAGTCGAGACGTACTGGGGCAACGTCAACCCCATAGGTGCGTAAACTGGAACTCTGGGGTTGTTGAACTTGTTTTAGTTAGTTTTTTAACTTGTTTTGATGCGTGTACAGGTGTTCGGAGTTGTTACGACGAGGGAAAACGAACAGCCGAAACATTGACCATGGATTATCATAGAGGCCTCAATCTTGAGGTGTGTTTAAGATTTTGTTGCATATCAATACAACAGTTAATGTAATTGATAACGTAGTGTGGTTTTTTGTATTTTTTTAGGTGAGGATTGCTCGGATTTTCAACACTTATGGACCGCGTATGTGCATTGATGACGGGCGAGTTGTTAGCAATTTTGTTGCTCAGGTCAGTATGATATTATATTTTTGTTTTACTTCAATTTCTTCGGACGACATTTTTCTTCTCTAATAATAATTTTTTGCTACAATTTATCGTTACAAAACTTTCTGCCAATTATTTAAGGTTATTTTGAGCCTATTTTTAAGAAGAACTAGTTATTGTAAAATATATTTGCGACAGGGTTATTAAGACGACTAATTAGCAACGATATATTGTATCTACTAATGTAGTTATGACAAACACTTTTAATTTGAGACAACTTTTTGTTGTCTTAAAACTAATTTTTCTTGTAGTATTTTCTGTGTTAGAAAGTGTGCGTTCTTTTTTTTTTAGTTATGTTTATTGCCATTTTTGTAAAAAATTGCAGGCTCTAAGGAAAGAGCCATTGACTGTTTATGGAGATGGAAAGCAAACTAGGAGCTTCCAATATGTTTCTGATTTGGTAATAACAGTCTTTGAATTCATTTGCAGAATCAAATGTTCAATTTTATATATGAAAAAATAAAGGATTGATATGCTGCAACAACTACGATGAACACTTGTTTATGCCAGAGTTTTATAAATAGGTTCACAACAATCGGTGCTCACGAGGTGTTCCCGTAGTTATGCAGCATATCAAAACTCTGTAAAAGTGCTACAAACTCATAAGAAATAAATGATAATTTGTTTTGAACTTGTTATTATGTGAATAACACGAAATATTTGTGCCGGAAAAGGTGGAAGGTTTGATGCGATTGATGGAAGGGGATCATGTCGGGCCTTTCAATCTCGGTAACCCTGGTGAATTCACCATGCTCGAACTTGCTAAGGTACAATTTCTCCTAGAAAATTATTGGAAGGGTATTTTTTGTCTGTTGATATGTCAAAATTACTTTCCCTTCTTTTTCTAAAATGTCTTGTTTTAACAAAATTTCATTAGGATAGTCAAGGTCGCTTGTTTGAAACTCAATTAGATTACTAAATTTTTGGGAACGGCCCTAGAAGCAGTATATCTTAGCATCAACATGACGAAATGAACTTGTCACAAAAGAATATCTCAATCTGAATGTATGTCAAAGTCACCATGTTCTATTGTGCAGGTAGTACAAGACACAATAGATCCAAATGCAAAGATAGAATTCAAGCCAAACACGGAGGACGATCCACACAAGCGAAAACCAGACATTTCGAAGGCCAAACGGTTGCTTGGATGGGAGCCGGTGGTGTCACTAAGAGACGGGCTTCCTCGTATGGTCGACGACTTCAGACAACGTATTTTCGGAGACGAAAAGGATTTTACAACAACCTCAAGCGCATAATTTATAGTATCCAATATCTTATTAAAAAAAAAAAAAACTCAAGTGCATAATTTTTTTTTTTTTTGTTTACATATACTAAAGTGATGCATTAGTGTAAACCAAGCTTATGTTTATTTACTTGAGAATAATGTCCGTATTGAATTATGTTTCATCTGTTCTTTCGTTAGTCTGTTTAGGTGTATTTATATCGACCATTTTGTCTAGGTAAGACGTTGTTGAGAAAATATTGAGAAAGGATAAATCACATACAAGTTTAAGAATTTGATTTGTTAGTTCATTGCTTGAATATGATGTGTTTAGTCATATGAACAATTGCTACATTTTCATGTTAATTCAACCAAAAAAATGAAAAGAAAAAAGAAGAAGAAGAAGAGAGGATAAGAGGAAACTAATTTGAACAAAATATTCGAAATATGGATTCTTGTTGAACTAATCTTTTTAGAGTGACACTCATGTGCACAAGATGCACATTAGTGTTATCGTACACTTTGTGGGGCCACTTAAGATATTTGCGTGCGCGATATATATATATTAAGGTGTGTTTGAAATCACAAAACAGGTGTTGGCTTAGTTGGTAAAGGCGCGACATTGTACCTTTCAGTGCGCAGGTTCGAATCTTAACAATGCCTTTTTATTTTTCACCAACAGTATATTCAAAATCCGAGCATAGTATATGTTATTTTCACCAACAGTATATTCAAATTCCGAGCATAGTTTCACCAACAGTATATTCAAATTCCTTTTTCTCCAACAGTATATTCAAATTTAGACCATAGTATATGTTATAAAGCCTGACAGTATATTTAATATTTCGATGTAGTATACGTTATGTTGCATGACAGTATACGTTGTTTTAGTTAAGTTTTGTTTTATACTGCGAAATATTTATTTTTTCCAACTTACAATACTCACAGTATATTTAATATTTCGATACAGTATACGTTATGATGCCTGACAGTATACGTTGTTTTAGTTTTCACCAACAGTATATTCAAAATCCGAGCATAGTATATGTTATTTTCACCAACAGTATATTCAAATTCCGAGCATAGTTTCACCAACAGTATATTCAAATTTCTTTTTCACCAACAGTATATTCAAATTTAGACCATAGTATATGTTATAAAGCCTGACAGTGTATTTAATATTTCGATGTAGTGTACGTTATGTTGCATGACAGTATACGTTGTTTTAGTTAAGTTTTGTTTTATACTGCGAAATATTTATTTTTTCCAACTTACAATACTCACAGTATATTTAATATTTCGATACAGTATACGTTATGATGCCTGACAGTATACGTTGTTTTATACTACGATTTTTTTTTTTCCAACTTACAATACTCACGGTATATTTAATATTGAAATACATTATACGTTGTTTTAGTTAATTTTTGTTTCATACTGCGATATATTTGTTTTTTCCAACTTACAATACTCACAGTATATTTAATATTTCGATACGGTGTATATTATGATGTATGACAATATAAGGCAAAAAAAATGAAGAAAGAATAAAAAAAGATGCAAACAGAATTGAACCCTTGACCTCAAGATTGAGATATTTAAGACTACATTAAATACCACCAGACTACTTGCTTTTAATGTTCAACAAACAGGCCATTAAATATATAAACATGCGCACGCATAAACGCGCGAATTTTTTAAGTTGAACCGGTGGGGTCCATAAGGTGTACAATAACACTATGGTGCATCTTATGCACCCAAGTTTTTGCCATCTTTTTATGTTGAACAATTTCATATTTTATCATAAATAGTGCTCTAACTTTGGTTTTAAAAAAATTGCCCAATTTTTATAAAATTTAATTTCAATATTTACAATGACAAACTAAAAGATATATTTTGTTGTCCTACTAATCATTTCATAATTAGTTTTTACGTGGATTAAACTTAAAGATCTAAGGGGATAATTGAATTGGTATGTTCCCATTCGGATGAGACATGACTCATCCCCAACATATCTTATTTTACAGTCGGGTGATTCATTTATTCAAATCCGCACCCTATTATCTGCATCACATTTTTTAATTCTCAATACGTCTTTTACAATTTTCAATACACATCGTACGCTACAAATTCCTTAAATAAAAATATATTTTCACTATTTAAATGGATATATCATCGACATAAACATGCCACTATAACCAACACAAATATTCCCTAAAGAGGTATGCTTTCATGTTTCGGGTTTATTAATACCCGATATTACTACATTAGGAACTAAGGTTATCTCCCACCACAACATAAAAAGTTATGGTAATTTCACATCATGTAAGAGTTGATTAGAGGTGACATAATAGGTCCGGTTCGATGAGCCCGCTTAGCCAGCTCGATATGTTAGATGCGTTGGATCATATAAAATATTGACTCGACGTATTATTAAGTCCGATTAATGGACTAAAATTCTGATGAACTGCGAGTCAACTTGAAAAATTTATTATATTATAGAGGGATGAATTGGACTGACCTGAGCTGATAAATTTAGATCCGATAAATTTTAGAGCGTTCCGCTCCGGCCCGATATATTGCATTAAGTCGATAAGCTGGTCGGCCCGGGCCACCTGAAGTACCGCCTCTGAAGCTGGGAAAAGAAAAAAAATATGAAGATCGTACTAAAACCTCCCCTGTTTTGCTCTTGGGCCTTTTACTGGGCCTGGTCCAAAATTTTCATTGTAAAGTTATGGCCCATAACCGTCTAATTATTCACTAAAATTAGGGCAAGAAAGATTCCATTTCGGCTTTGCGAAAGTTCTTTCCGGTATTCTTTCTTTGCTCGCAGCTCTTATCGTGTTTCTGTGTGTGCAATTTCCGGCTGCGATTAACGGCGCACGAAATTCATCCAGAAATTTGAACTAGAAAGAATCTGCAGCGAACTGTTCGCGAACTAGAAGGTAAGTGATGTTATTTTTGACATTTATTTTTAAATTATGTTTTGTTTCGAGTATCAAATCGCGTCTCCTTTCTCCATCTCCCGCTGCGATTGTTTTAATTTGATTGTACTAGTTATGAAATCTACAGCGCCTTTGATTTTTCAATCCAGAAATGAGTTTATGGCTGTTGAAATTGCTTCTTTAGTTGATATTTGCTTTGAGTGAGATGCACTTTGTAGATCAGATGTTATTGAATTAGTCTGGATAATTACTGCCCTAGACTCCTTCAAGCTCAGCTTTCTTGTCCACTTAATACATTCACATCAGTTTATGTGCGGATGTTTTGCGGATTTTATTGTATCGGGATGGAATTTGGGGGGCTAAGGTTTTAAGGGAACGAGTTTTGTATTGTGCATATGTTGAAATTGCTTCTTCAAGGATGCTGAAGTTTTATCGTTATTGTGTATTGATTTTTATTGGTTCCACTGTCTTTAGATTGAGTTTGGGTTATTAGGGTTTTGGGTAATGTTTTTGTGTTGTGTATGTGTTGAATTGATTCTTGAAAGGTGCATCTGATTTTGAATTTCTATTAGTATTGTGAATTGGTGTTTGTGGGTTCCCATTGTATTTGAATGGAGTTTGGATATTAGGGTGTTAGGGAAATATGTTTCATTTTGTGCATGCGTTGAAATTGCTTCTCCACTTGATTCTTCTATCCGAGTAAATGGAATTTATGTATGTGTTATTATTGAATAGCTTTGATTAGTTAGTTCCATGGACTTTTTAAGTCATTTTCTTGTCTCGTGCATGCACACAGATGCATCTTTTTGTTGATCCGAGCAAATACTAGCTTCTTGCAGCTAATGTTATAAGATATTAGTGCAGGCTATACTACTCTTTCGGGTGTCATCCTTCTATTCTATATTTTGCAACCTGTATTTGAGTGAACCTGCTAACAAACACTGCCAAGATGTCGAGGAAGGGCCTTATGGAGCAAGACCTAAGCAAGTTGGATGTAAATACGTTACATCCACTCTCACCTGAGGTTATTTCTCGCCAAGCTACAATAAACATTGGTAAGTGTTTATATGCTATTGCTTTACCTGTTTTCCTTGTTGTAATGTTGTATATTTCTTTTATAATGTTTTCTGTTTTTGAGCATTTCTAATGTTAGTTTGACGGCTTAGAAGGCATAGTGGTATTCTGTAACTCATCGCCGAGCCTTTGTGTCCTTCAGGCACCATTGGGCATGTCGCTCATGGGAAGTCAACAGTTGTCAAGGCAATTTCAAGTGTTCAGGTATCAAACTTCGCTGGCTATTATTTGGTCATCGGTTCACTATGTGAGTTAGCAAGCATGTTTTTATTGCAGCCATATGTCTTTGTTAATCTTATTTATGTATTGTTTGTAATTTCTAGTTAGGGGTAGACTAACCCGGGTCCAATGTTGATAGTTAGCTGTGGGTTTATGCATGTTAGGCTTTTTAATAGATCTTATGCTTATAACTCAAATCAGTGTCTTAATTTATTCATTTATTGAAGAGGTCTTATATTTATTTTATGAACATTTTGGTTATTCATGTTTGAAATAATGTCTAGTTTAACCGAAGATGATCTTACACTTACACTTCTGCTAGCTGTTGATGTGATCTGTATTTTTGCTATGTTATAATGACTTTATTGTATTAGACTCTTAATTACTAAGTTTCTCATTCATTTTCATCTAATCTGCCTTCATCTTTCTTCATATGATTGATGTAACGTGTATTATGTCTTAGAATTTCAGACTGATAACCAATAATCTTGTAAATACTCTATGCTATTGTAATCTTGACCCTTTTTCTTTGAACAGACTGTTCGTTTCAAGAATGAACTTGAACGTAACATTACAATCAAGCTTGGATATGCCAATGCAAAGATATATAAATGTGAAGATGATAAATGCCCTCGACCGATGTGCTACAAGTAAGATATGGACTGTTGCTTGTGCTATTCGGTGTGCAGTATTTAATGGTTCTCACAAAATATATGATTAATATTCTCAGGGCTTATGGAAGTGGGAAAGAAGATAGTCCAATGTGTGATGTTCCTGGTTTTGAGAACACTAGGATGAAATTGCTCAGACATGTATCTTTTGTTGATTGCCCGGTAAGATTTCTATTGCATCTTTTCTTTATTAGCAACTGTATTTTGTTTCTGATATCTTTCTATAAGCTTTTATCTGGTCTGGTCTCTTTGTCCTATGCTACTCTTCTGTCACTTAGCATCCTTTTAATATTCTTTTTTCTTCTCTTTTATTATTGTTTTTTAATTATTTAGTGCGTCCTTCACTAGACTTCACTAAAATTTATATTCGTATTTATGACTAACTTTGAATGGTCACAGGGTCACGATATTCTCATGGCTACAATGCTTAATGGGGCAGCCATCATGGATGGAGCTTTACTTCTTATAGCTGCCAATGAGAGCTGTCCTCAACCTCAGACATCAGAACATTTAGCTGCTATTGAAATCATGCAACTCAAACATATCATTATACTTCAGAACAAAGTGGACCTTGTTCAGGAAAATGTTGCCATCAACCAGCATGAAGCCATTCAGAAATTTATTCAGGTATAGTTGGTTTGTCTGATACAACGGGGGTGTTCTTTTATTAAAAAATTAATAGCAGCATTTGATAATACCATCTTTCAAATTGACTCCACAGGGAACTGTTGCGGATAATGCCCCAGTTGTTCCAATTTCTGCACAGCTGAAGTATAATATTGATGTCGTTTGTGAATATATTGTGAAGAAAATCCCCATCCCAGAGCGAAACTTCATCTCACCACCGAATATGATAGTAATCAGGTCTTTTGATGTCAATAAGCCAGGGTCTGAAGTTGATGAGATTAAAGGTGGGGTGGCTGGTGGAAGTATTCTGAAGGTAGAGATGTCGTCAATATGTTACCTTTGTTTCATCGTTTATTGTTTTACATTTCTTGCAAAGTATTAAGCTAGTTACCGGACCCATGTATGAGGCTGAAAAGACTAAAGAATGACTTAATACTTTTGTCTATTCTCACTCATAATATCCACGGCCAATTGAGTGTCATTTGCAGCTATGTAAATGAGCTGTTGAATGGTTCTTGCAGGGTGTTTTGAAGGTAAATCAATATATTGAGGTGCGCCCGGGTATTGTTGTCAAGGACGAAAATGACAACATCAAGTGCACACCTATCTACTCCAGGATAGTCTCCTTATATGCCGAGCAAAATGAGTTACAATTTGCTGTCCCTGGAGGCCTTATTGGAGTTGGAACGACTATGGACCCGACACTTACACGTGCTGATAGGTTGGTCGGTCAGGTTCTTGGAGAAGTCGGGTCACTCCCTGAAGTTTATGTTGAACTAGAGGTATATGTGTCTCAATTCTGACTATAGTTTGGGATCGAGAGAGATTTTTTTTGGGGGTGTCGTCCGAAAGCAAGTTTCTCTCTTATTGGTTGCTAAATGTGTGTCTGTTTAATGGGCAGGTTAATTTCTTTTTGCTAAGGAGGCTGCTTGGAGTTAGGACAAAGGACACGGAAAGGCAGGGGAAGGTGACAAAGCTTATGAAGAGTGAGATACTCATGTTGAACATAGGATCTATGTCAACAGGAGCTCGTATTGTTGCAGTCAAGAACGTCTTTGCAAAACTGCAGCTGACATCCCCCGTATGCACGAGCAAAGGAGAAAAGATTGCACTGAGCAGAAGAATCGATAGGCACTGGCGTCTGATTGGCTGGGGTCAAATCCAAGCCGGTATTACTCTCAACGTTCCACCCTGCCCCATCTAAGTGAAGTACTGCATTACAGCAAGGTAAAAAAAGTAAACAAGGACCGGAAAATAGGGAGAGATGTGGGAGGGCCGACAGTTACTGGGCACAATTTTTGTTCGTTGGAGGAGAAAATATTATTTCGAGTTTTTGGTACTTTTATTGTTTGTGATGATGATTTTTATCCCTTTCTTGTTCTCTTGGAGTTGGTACTGTTGTCTTGGGAGTATTCCATGCATTATTAATGGTAACGGTCTGTTATTACATGAGCTCTGTTTCATTGCATCATATTGGTTTGTTCTGATCTATAGGTGGTAACATCAGCCGAGCCTGCTTGACATTTTAGACGAGCTGGGTTATAGGAGTCTTAAGACTAATACCATCGGGTTAGCCTGGAAATCTTATATTTTAGTGGGTTGGGCTGGGTTCAGTAATTTTTGTACCAATAGAATTTTTGCCTGGCCCGAAGGGCTGGCTTTTGCTGCCCGAATTGCCACATCTAGTTATGAAGTATTACATTCTTGAAGCATCTAGTCTTCTTGATTCAGACTACGATTTCCATCTTTACTAGAACTAGAACTAGGAACAGCCCAAACTAAGTTTAGTAAGTTGAAGTATTTTAGGCCTGGCCCGGCCCGGCCTGGAGGGAGCCGTGTTTGCCTGGAGTACTTGTCCAGCTAGGGGTGAGCATTTGGTCGGTTCGATTTTCAATCGAACCAAACACATATTCTCAATCAAACTGATAAATTTCGATTTGATTTGATTTGGTTGTTGGTTTAGGTTTTAAATTTTTAACATCTTTATTTTATAATTTTTATAGCAAAAAATCTCAATTTCTATGATAAAATTTATCTAATAAATAATTAAAAATACATAATCAAATATGAGTATTTTGGTTCGATTGGGTCAATCGTTTTTTTTTTTGGTGGTGTGTGTGTTAAAAATCGAATCGAATTATAATTCGGTTCTAATATTTGGAACCGAACTGAACCGATTGTGTATACAAAATCAAATCGATCCGAATCGAATCATTTGGTTAGAATCAATTTTTCGATTTTGGTTTGATTTTGCTCACCTATGTTCAGCTACTGCCTAAAGGGCAATATTCTTGTTAACCACGCCCCTAATTCTTTACTTCTATTGCTTTTTCCGATTCAAAATATCTGTCGTTTTAGGGAAAAAGATTTGTTTGAATATCGGGGCTTTTGGTTTTTCAGTTTGAATTGAGCTTTCCTTCTATGCCCTTCTCTTATTATTTGTGATAAATGTCATTTATTGAGGTTTGACAAAAAGTAGAAGGTTATTATAGTATAACCTTTGCCTCGTGCAAGGGGGGAAAATACTTAAAGGGCTAAAAAGATAAGTAAATTAAAGTTAAAAATAATAATATGCAAGTATAAGAAGCCAGATATGATTATTTCTGTTCTCAGGAAAACCATTTTCAAATAGAACTTAGACGTTGGGTGTTTTACCACTTAATTAAGCCAACTAACTCACTTTATTTCACCTCAACCATTCACAGCCAGTGAGGCAGGACGGGTCAAAACTTGCTAAAACCCGTCATTTTTTTGGGGGGGGGGGGGGGGGGGGGTTGCGGGGTTATTTAACTGACCCGACTTATATTGACAGCGCTACTCATACATAATTTCTTCCATTCTTTGCAATGGGAGCTTAATATTTCAAAATCTAAATATCGATAAAATATGAAGAATGAAACTCACTTACTAACCATATGTCAAAATTCAACTGTCAAACAATGTAAAACAATTCAACAGACTTATCAAGAAACTGTGGTAACCATTTAATTTTAATCAAGTTGCACCTCTTTGGACCATTTAAATCCATGCAGAAATACAAAAAGCACCTCTCAAAAATGTCCAAATTTTCAACAAAAAAAGCTTTCCCTCAAACAATGGATGCATACTAGAGTTGGCTTTTAGGGTTCCCCCTACACATTTGGCTTTTCTTGCATCAAATCTAAGGTACAAAACCGAAATCTTGACGAAAAAAGTGAACTCACAACTTGTATGTATTGACTTGCATTGCCAATCATAGCCGACAAGTGATCGCGCATGCAGAAGGTGGCTATCAGGTGAATAGACCTTCGCAGTTTTCCCTATAAATAGGCGCCGGTGTTGCCAGTTTTTCTCAAACAAATCGAGCAACGGGCAAAAGAAGCTAATGGCAATGAAATCACTTGTTGTGTTTAGCTTGTTGATGGCTTGCATTGCATTGCCTTTGGCTAGGGCTCAACTTGGAGGGTTACTTGGCCCTCTTTTAGGGCTACTTAGAATTCAAGGGGTTCTCTATTGTACCCCTAATGGTAGTGTTGGTGTTAATGGCACTTCAACTCCTGTATTTCCTAGTAAGTTCAACATCTCAAAACTCTTTATTTTTATCATATTTGCACTGTTTTACATTATATATATATATATATATATATATATTTATATATTTGTAAAATATGTGGATGTATTCATTTTCTATGCAACCTAAAAGGGTCAATTATATTAGGGATAAATACGATAATCGAATTGAATAGCGGTATATTCAGTTCATATTCATATTTTGACTCGATTTGTCTTCATTTTATTTACGATTCGAATTTGACTCAAAAAATAATCGAAATAATTCGAATATTCGATTCGAATATATACATAACTATCGCCCTTTTAATTTTTAATTTTTTAAAATGAGTATAAGTTCTTATTCAAATCCGATTCAAGAAAATTACATAATAATATTTTTACAAATTCGAATATTTGTATCTGATTTCAACCAAGTATTTTGTCACAGCCACATAAAATACTGCACATTTAACTTAGGTGGCATATGAAATAAAATTCATATAAAAGCCTCTTCCAAATTATTAGTCCAAACAAAGTATTGATGTTTTAAATAATATAAATATATATAATTTGAATTGAATATCTAAAATGCGAATCGAAGACATAAATATTTGTATTTGAATTCGAAATATATGCACACATTAAAATTGATCCATATATATATATATATTTGAATTTAAATTTTCAAATTTAAATCAGGCTATACGTACAAATTGAAAATAAAAGTTTGTTTCGCTTACATCCCTAAATTATATTAACCATTGAGAAACTATAAATAAAAAAGAAGTTGGATGTTTTTTTGGTGCAGATGCTTTGGTGCAGCTGCAATGTGGTGGAAATGTGGTATCAACCACCACAACAAACGGGTCCGGGTTGTTCTCGATCCTTCTAGACCCTCTAAACTTTGTCCTCTCGACGCTTCTCTCCGGCTGCAGACTTGTAGTGAGCACCCCTCTCGCGTCTTGCAACGCAAGCTTGCCGTCCATTGGAGGCCTTGTTTCGAACCTTCAGTTCATCGGCAACACTCTCACTGGATTCTTGAACGTCGGAAACTTGATTCCGTCCGGGTTTCGCTTCAATGCTAATGTGAACTAATGGTGGAAAATGCAACATTGGTTTATGTATTATATGTGATATGTTATGTTTTATTTTGAATAAGTGAGATTGTTCACTATGTTATGTTGTTGGGATTTTGATTTTGCAAGTGTTTGTGTTTTTTAAGGTTGTGAAGAAGTGTTGTAGTTCATTACTTTCATTGTAAACACTAATGTTGTGTGTATTGGATTCTTGTTTTATTTTTCTTTTACTTTTGAAGTACAATTTTTATACAATTTTAAAATTAAAACAATTTTGAAAAACATATAAATAATTACGGACACTTGATTGGTGGTGGAAATATGAAGAATAAATAGTTTATTAAATGATGGTGGCAATATTTTTAAAAGTTAAACACTGTGATGCTAATGTTTATACATTGTTAGCTTCAGGAAATGATAGATGTCGTTTTAATTCATTCACAGTACTTCTATTTCCTGCAACTTAAACAAACATTAATAAAGAAAAAATGATTCCAACAGAGCCTCTTATCGTTGAAATTTTTTAACAACAACTATTAGCCGTTGGAATTTTATTCTAACAGCTATTCCAACAGCCTTTTGCCGTTGGAATTACCGTTGGAACTTTTAAAAATTCCAGTGATTTTTATGCCGTTGAAATTTTTCTGTTGGAATTTGATAGTTTTCTTGTAGTGTCAGATCAGTCTATTATGCTCTTGCAGCATTGTTGTGGAGACTTGAATCAAATTGTTGCTAGCTAGTTTACTTGACTGGTCCTTGTTTGACTTTTAAATGCTTTTGTGTTTTCAATAGATGATTTTGTTGAGTTGTGTTAGTTTGGTACTGTAAATTTAGATGTGTTTTGCTTAATTAATGCTATTTTCTGTTTTACATCTAGATTTAATTGTCAATGGTTGGAGTTGAGGATATGAGGTATGAGCCATTGAGCTTATGGCTAACCCAGCAATAATATGTTAAGAAGCTCAGAATTTTGCTTAATCTTGTTCTGAGACATTCAGCATTGAAAAACAATGAAAATTTGGAGAAAGAAAATACTAGTGTTCTTGCTGGCCTTAATCTTGTTCTGATCCTCTCTTCTCTCTCATCATCTGATGAAGAACAATATTTCAATTTGGGGGAGATTGAAGGGAGAGAAAGTGGGAATCCGAATCACGAAGGGGAAGACAGTGATTGAAAGGCAACAAATGCCAAAGATTCAGAACAAAGATCAGAGATTGGAATGTTACCTTCAGAATCAACGGACGAGGACCTTTTGATTACCAAAACATCACAATCGAGTTTGCTAGGTAAGAAGTCTCTTATTTCTGAAAATTTAGCTAGCGTACATTGCTAAAGTTCTTTCTGTTAATAAGAACTTAGCTTTTGATTAGTCATAACAATCTCTTTACAATAGATGCATGCTTAATTTGATGACTTTTTGCTAATAAAAAATTGATAGTAATGCTTTGTCCATTGTTGCTTGGAGTGTGAAGTATTTAGTGTTACTTTTCTTGTAATAAGACATACAAGTCATTTGGAGTTTTTGTTGCTTTTGCCTTTATGTTCAACACCGCTCGTGTTTGTTGAATAATCAGACTGTCAATTTTTATTTTAATGATTCTGCGAGAGGGGTAAAATAAGAAGTAACTGATATACTTATGTAAATTCTCAATATGAAATTGATGAATGTTTTATCATTTCTTTAGTATTATGGAAGACATATAGTCCTAACAAGAATATTGGAAGTAGAATTTAGGGACCTCTTCAATTTGCGGCCTAAATTTCACCCTCTTTTTGTCTTTGGTAGTTTCATCTTTGTATCTCTTTGATTGTTTGTGTTTGGATAAAATCATCAAGGATTTGTTGAGTGGATGCTCCAATATGTATGTATAGTTATTCAGTTGTACATATGTGACTAAGAGACATAAAGAACACTCATTGTCTTTGATCTTGTTTTAGAATTTAACATCTTACTCACAATTTTTCTCTCAATGTATATACAGTTTTTAAAATGTTTATCTTAGGAGTTTCCTTCACAATCTTGGTGCATGAATCATTAAGTAGGCATGTGCTGCTGAGGGCTGTCAATATTTAATGTATTTGTATGCTCTTAATTTGGACTTGGCAGAGTAACTGTAACATTTGTTGACAAGGATGGACCAGAGACAGATTAGGGTGGTTTTTTTTTATTAATTTTTATATTTGTTAGATATATTTGATTTTGACTTTATACTTAATAGTTTTTACTATTTTGTGTTGTAGATATCTAGATTAAGAAATAATTTTTGTGTTTAATTCTATCTTTTTTCGTGTTTTTTGTTGTAGGATAATGAAAGATGATTCAAAAGAAAAGACGCGCCTCCGTAATGGATTTAAGTATTAATAAATTAATTTTTCTTTCTTTTTTTTTTTCTTTTTTAGCTTTGAGACATAATGTAACTTTGATATTTAAAAATAAATATATATATTTTTTTAATTTAATATTTACTCTTTCTTATGTGATATGTTATTGAAGATTAAACAACACATATAGATATTAATTTATGTTATAAATTATATATTTATTTATAAATTACAAAAAAAAAAAAAAAAAAACAATAAAAGAGCATCATCTACAACAACAATTTATGAAAAAGAAAAGATAACGGCCTTTGACCGTCGTCGAAGAAAATCACCAACCATGGGTCATACATACTGTAGTCGTAGATGCTACTATTACGACAACGGTTATCAACCATACTCTTTATTGTTAATTACTACGGTTCATTAACCGTAGTTGTTGGTGGTAGGTCTACCACTACGATATCTACTACCACAATCGCTGAATGCCTTTAACTACGGTTTTTTTACCGTAGTCTTAAACGTTTTTTGTAGTAGTGTTTAAAAAAATAATTATTTTTCACTTTTAGGTTTTGACCTAAAATCATTTTTATTAAAGTTGAAGTTGTTTCTTCAAATATTCTAAAATAACTTTTATAAAGTTATAAATTAAAAACACTAAAGAAAATCAATTACAACGCCCCATAAATCACACCCCTAATTCTCTATTTCTACTAGTAGAAAAATATAGGGTTGTGATTGGTTTTTTGTTTGCATTTGCAATGTCAACTCCTTTATTCGTTTTAAAGTAAGGGTCCGTTTACTTAAAACTGGAAAGTATTGAATCAAATCTAATTTGGAGAAGTTAATGAGTGTATTTTATTGAAATTCGATCATCTAAATTTACTGGGCCTAATTTTAAATAAACGGACCCTAGGTGTAAAGATTTGTTTCAATCTAATTATCGGAACTTTTTGTTTTCCGGTATGAATTGGACTTTTCCTTCTTTGCGCTTTCCTATTACTATCAATACGTACATGTGTTGCATCGTGGTCATTAATTTTTCTTTCTACTGTAAAATAAAATAAATTGAATGTAAAATAAGTATACTTAATTTGTGGGATGATATTAGTCGATCATTTTAATAAAATATAATGTAATCATTTATCATTATTATATATATACATAATTTCACAGATTATTCAGTGCTAGGAAAAAAAATTAAAGAATTTGATCGATTGAACAAACACAATTCAAAATCAAATAAAAACTAAAAAGAATCACAAAGGGAAAAAAGTTAAATAATCTTAGTCTTAACAAACCAAGTTATAGTAATGTTAAAAGATTCATAAAAAGGGCATATCATAATATAATGTAAAAATATTTAGTCTTACAAAATTTTCTAATATAGATATAAAGTTTGATATATTTTAATTTTGTCTTTACTTCTTAATATACATAAACTCCAGTATCATTAATATATTAGGAATAAATAATAAAGATATATATTTTCATGTTTTGTCACCTGAAACACTAGTTCTAACCTTAGTGTTACCGCAAGTGGTCGGTACTAGTGCAGACATCAGTGAGTAAGGTCGATTTTACAAGGACTGTTTTTTTATGTCAACCAAGTGTCCCAATTACAGTATCTAGACTCTCGAAAAGGGATGGAATGTTGTTTTTAACCTAAAACTAAATTGCAGAAATAATAAAGCAAATAACAAAGATGCTTAAATGAAAGAAAATAAGTAGTCACGAAAGATTTGTTCAGATATGTAGGCTTCGATTTCCATCACAATCTCCTATGTTTGATTTTGTTATAATTCTAGACTTTTAGACCAATTCTATTGTTTATTAGACGACACTACTTTTAATTATCCTCTTCTCTCGGACGATGCTAACGTGTAGAATACGTATGAACAATTATCTTTGGGGCTAACTATCACAAAGGCAACTTCAAATGAAACCTAAAATCAATATCTGCATAAATATCTCAGTACTCCTCTTAGACGATTATCGATACATATGATATAAAACTTGTATGCCCACATCATATTATTTTAAAATGATAATTCTAGGGCTGAGTTACTTCCTAACCTCGGAAAATAAAGAAATTACTCATAAATCATTAAAGAATAAACAGGATTCAACAACATCAAGCAAGCAAGAAAAGACCGAAAACAGAGAGAAGGAAGAAAAATGCTTAATAGCTGAGGAATCCTCGTAAAACTTCGAAATTGTTAAAAACATTGTGCGATCACGTGCCTTCATTGGGGATGATCAAAATCGTGAAAACTTGTCTGGTTTATCTACTGCTTTTTTTATAAAAGAATAGAATATTTCAATATTATGTTTAAAAAGTTACGTAGTAGATGAACTAATTAAAAGATATAAATTTTTACGTAATGAAATTTTATTTCAATCTCGTTAGTGTGTAAACCACGGTGCTCCACGAGTTAATGCATTGAGACCCACAAGTCAAGTTTAAATAACCACAAAACGTATGCTAAATTATTTGAAATTTTTACTGCAGTAAATTCGGTGAGTTTGGAGGAAGAATTACTAGTGGAAATATATCTAATCAATTTCAACGGTAATCTTTCGTGGATAATTGGATTGACATGTTCCCATTCGGATAGGATATATAGCTCATCCCAATCTATTTTATTTTACAATTGAATGATACATCTTTTTACCTTCGCATTCTATTATCTACATTTTTTTTTTTAATTTTCAATACACCTTTTATAATTTTTCAATACACATTATACCCTACAAATCACTTAAACAAAAATATATTTTGTACCATCCGAAGATGTGACATAGCGAACGGGAGGTATCCCCTTCCACGGGAATATGAAGAATAAATAATTAATTAAGTGATGGTGGCAATATTTTAACCTGTCGTGCTAATTGTACATCCATCTCCCCATACATTGTTAGCTTTAGGAAATCATATATAGCTGCACATCATATCGTTTTGATTATTCACACTATCCATTTCTGTATTTGCTTCACTCTCTGCAACTTCCAGAAACAATGGCGGCCTATGCAGCTCTAGTTTCTGTTATGCATACGATAGACCAGATTCTGCATCATCCTCATCCTCCGATTTCTCTTGACGAAACTCAGGTTGAATCTCTCACTCAAACTGTTGAGTTGTTGCAGGAGTTTCTTGAAGGTAGCAATGAAGCATGTCATGACTTGGAGATGCGAATTGCAGATGCAGCTCATGCGGCCGAAGATGTAATCGAATCCCATATAGTGGATCAAATTCATGCCAAATCCACAAGTCAAACCATCAGTTCCTTAGAGCTATACAAAGGCCTAGAGAAAGTGATACAAGAAATGGATTTAGTGAAGAACGAAGTGATGGAGATGATGGAGAAGAGGGGCCACGTCGACAGAAAGTCAACGCCGGCGGAGAATGCTGTAAGGACTTCTACTATCGGGCGGAACATCATGGTGGGCCATACTGATGTCTTGATTGACATCTTGGATAAGCTTACTGGACAACAATCTAGTCGCCAGATCATCTCGATTGTTGGAATGGGTGGAATAGGTAAGACCACTCTTGCTCAAAAGATTTATCAAAATCAGATTGTTGTGCAACATTTTGATATTCTTGTTTGGGTCACTATTTCACAAGAATATCGAATGAGAGAAATTCTTTTACAGCTTCTCCAAGATAGCGAGCAATGTTTGAATGATTGTGAATTAGGTTTGAAATTACACAAAATGTTATCGGGTAGGAGGTATTTGGTTGTGATGGATGATATATGGGATATTAAGGTGTGGAATCAGCTACAGTTGTTTTTCCCGAATAACATCAATAGAAGTAGAATAATGCTCACCACTAGGCTATCAAACTTGGCTTCTCATGTGGCTGGTTCTAACATCGTTGCAATGGGTCTTCTAGATGAAGATGATAGTTGGGATTTGTTTTGCAAAACTGTGTTTGAGGTAGAAGGTTGCCCACTTGACTTGCGGGACATCGGAAAGAAGATTGTGAGAAATTGCAAAGGACTTCCTCTGTCAATTGTTGTGATTGGAGGACTTCTGGCAAAGGCCCAACATAAACGAAAATATTGGGAAAGCATAGCGGGAGACTTAAGTTCAATTGTGAATTTGGATGATGATGAGAGCTGCTTAAAAGTCTTGCGCATGAGCTATACTCATTTGCCAATTTATCTGAAACCATGTTTTCTCTATATGGGAGTCTTCCCTGAAGATAGTGAGATCCGTGTCACGGTTCTGGTCAATTTATGGGTTGCCGAGGGGTTTTTAAAACCAATTAGAGGTAAGAGCATGGATATAGTTGCGAAAGAGTGTTTAAAGGACCTTATTGATAGAAATCTTGTTGTAGTTCACGAATTGGGGTGTACAGGGAGCATAAAATTTTGCAAAATTCATGATCTGTTGAGGGATCTCTGCTTGAGAGAAGCTCAAAAAGAGAGGTTTAATAATGTCCTCAGGCAGCATAGTCTAGGTCAATCTATAGATAACGAACGTCGCATTGTTGTTCATGACCGTATGACATCGAGAAAGAAAGTTGATGCCTTGACGTCTAACTCACTCGCTCGATCTCTAATATGGAATATCGGGGAAGATCTGCCACCCCTTGATTTTAGTTTGTTAAGGATATTGAAAGCAGATGGCAGACATTCATACCATAGCGATGAGTATTTTCCGGAAGTTGTGTTTCGGTTTGTTAACTAAAGATACATTGCTTTCACAGCTCAGCCACATTATAAACTTGCATCTTCAGTACTCTACCAGCTTTGGAATCTGCAAACACTTATTGTTGGTAATGAGTGGCGATATCTCATTGCACCATCTGAAATTTGGAACATGACTCAACTAAAATATGTCGAGGTTGGAGGAGGACTCTATCTCCCAGATCTTCCAAGTGGTGGGCAAGATGAGATTGTCCTAGAAAACCTGCAAAAGCTAGCGATACTGATCAATTTCAAATGGGGAGAAGAGGTGGTTATGAAAATCCCCAATATCAATAATTTGAAATTATGTTACGAAGATGTTGTGGTAGACTGTCTTAGTGATCTTAAACGCCTAGATAAACTCGAGTCATTCAGCTGTGATTTTTCTTTTCCAAGAGGGGAAAATAAATTTCTGAAGAAACTTATATTCCCACGCTCGCTCAAGAAGTTGACTTTGGACACCAACATGTACCAATATTGGGATGACATAATCGAAGAGATAGGTTCTTTACCCCTTCTTGAGAAACTCCGACTCAAGGGTGCTTCCTTTCATGGAGGCAAGTGGGAAACAGTTGAAGGGCAATTCTGTATGCTAAAATTCTTTGAAATATACAACTGTAAGCTAGAATACTGGAAAACAGAGAGCACCCACTTTCCACGCCTCGAGCGCCTTGTTCTTATCCAGTTGCAGGATTTGGAGGAGATTCCTTTAGATATTGGAGACATACCAACTCTGCAATTAATTAAGGTGACATGGTGCAGTTATGCTGCCTCCATTTCAGCTAGAAAGATACTAGTGGAGCAAGAGGAACTCGGGAATGAAGAGGGCTTTCGAGTTGAAGTCACACTCGGCCCACGATAGTGAAGCAGTGCAGAGCTTGGTAAGTCTCAAATTTCAAGTCTCTTGATAACTTGTGTTTTTTTCCATCATGGTACATAAGTTCTATAATTCGCTTCTCTTTTAGTGTTAAATTATGTCTGGAATTTGATTTCATTTCAAACTTGATTGGTGTCAAACATTTTATAATATAGTCAGATTTTCATATATTTTAGGCCTAAAGTCCTGTATGGACAGCTTTACCAGAGCATGGATAAATTTGTTATTTTATCACGTTTAATTTTTGTTATGCTTCAAATTGAAATAGGATTTGAACCAATAGGGTGGCTTGATTCGAATACACTGTCTTAAATATATGACACGTGTAATTAGCGCCAACATCTAATATATGTGGTACCTAGTGAACATCGTAAAATACAAGATAAATGCAATAATGTAACAGGTGATCACATACATTAGAATCACACTGGAATTTCGTCTACATAAAGGGGGTTGGGGGGAGGGGGGATTCATGAAATATATAATGTTAGTATCTCTAAAAAATCTATATATATATATATATAAAAGTAAAATGGAGAGCGTTAATGTCATTTTAATTTTCCCTCCAAAAATTTTACACCATACAATTGGTCTCTCAGAATGCCAAGTCCACGTCATTTGCAATGCTAAAAGAAACTCCAATTTGATATGGTCACTTACGGTGCACGTACAATTACTCAGAGAAATTTTAAATTCCGATTTAAAAATAACCAAATATGAGCAATCCCTACTTAATACTAAAGGAGGAGCGCACTGATTTATATGCTGACACGTGTTGCGCTCTCCTTCATCCCCTTTAATGTTAAAATAAAAAATAAAAAATTCTAAAAGAAAAACAGAAGGCCCGATACACGCGTCCATATTAAAAGTCAATTAACTTCCGTCAAAATCGGAGGGATGCGGTTTAACCTAAAAGAAAGACTGCTCCGCACTGCTTGAAAAACTGAATATCAAAACATGATTTACAGAAAATTTAAATAACCTACGGAAAGAAATGCAAAGAAGTCGATCTTGCCTACTCTTGCAGGATTTCACCCAGAAGACTTCCTTTGCAGATCTAGTATTTTGCCAAAGCTACCGTCTAGGATGTCGTCGGCGGGTGTGGTTTAAAATTGGATTTTAGAAAAATTGAAGTGGAATCAAAATTATTGGTTGTTACAATTCTGACCCAAATTTAGCAACTTATGAAAAAATCCTCCATTTAGTCACGAGATTTCTTTAAAGAAATGGTGAGTGGGAAGATACAGTTAACTTCACAAACGACACGATACAAAAAGACTTGCTGTTGTGCAAATCTAGAAGGTTGGTCATAATATTTGCAATTAATTTTTTCTGGAACTTAGATATCACATCTTCAATGTTAAATTTCCATTGGGGATTCCATATGAAAACTATGTCTACATATTTCTTCCTTTATTCAGAGAATTTTTATACCTCCCTTTCATGATGCTGCTGCAAAATTGTTTGCACACTGCATGTGAAATTGAGCGGCATATGGTGATGTGGTGCCATGATCTATGATTGCAGCAAATGGAAGCTAGAGTGTAAACATGCATGAAGTACACTTTAAAGTCCATCTTTATGAATTTCGGGTTAGAAATATTAATCAAGATCTTTTAGTTAGAAAATTGAAATGAGTCAAACATATGGGGATATATATTTATAGTTTAAAGAGAACTCATATATATATATACTAGCATTACGCACGTGTGTTGTACGCGGTTATAATTTTTTTACTATTATTTAGAAAAAAAATTAAACGTAAAAATAATTGTACATTGTGATCAATGCAATATATATATATATATATATACACAACTTCGTAGATAATTCAATGTAATAAGAATTAATCTATTAAACAAATATAATTTTGAATCAACTAAAAACTAAAAGAATCATAAAAGATAAATAGAAAAGTTAAATAACATTAGTCTTAATTAATAAAACAAGTTATAATAATTAACGTTAAATGATTCGTAAAACATAATATACCATGATATAATGTAAAAATATTTAGTCTTACAATTTTTTTTTATTATACATGTAGAGTTTGACTTATTCAAACTATTGTTTACTTCTTATTATACATACTCGGTCATCATTAGTATATCTTGAATAAAGTTATATAATAATTGAAAAACTATATACGTAATAATGAGACATATATTTTTATGTTTTGCACCAAATCACTGACATTTGAAGAAAAACACATTTTTAATTGTCTCATTACATCATCAACTGACATCCAAAAATTAATTATTTGTCATATCACACACAAAATATTAGTCCTAACGTACTTTTCTAAAATTCTCTAATAAATAATTTCGATTTCAACATACATTTGCACATGAAATTTTTTACATATTTTAGTGTGAGGAAAAACTTCTAGCAACTTAGTATCAAGGTCCAATATCCAACTTTTGTTATGAAAGTTATTTTCTGTTTTTTTTAATATTATTAAGTATAACTCTCTTTAATATAATTTACTTATTGTTTATTTCAATTTTCCTTAATTATTTTCTCAATGAAACGTCGAAATTTAAAAATTATACGTTATTTAAAATAAAAATCTACTATAGTATAAATACAAAATAAATAATATTTTTTGTGAAAGGTTGACTATATACATAATGTCTCAAAATCTTCAATCAAGACACATGCTATAATCTATATAAAATATAATAAATGTTTTAACTAATTTGTAATTTCTTTAATTCCTTATTTAGTTATAGTGAAATACTCCAAATTTTTCAAACATTGCACATCCATTTAAAAGTCTTATATATACATGTTTAAACCACGCATTCTGATTTTATTTCTCTCATTTTATTTTTTATTTAGACCATACTATATTCTATTCGACGTAATTATTTTTTATCTAATATATTGTCACACTACAACAAAAGAAGTCTTTTGCATAAGACTTTTTGACCCACAATTGTGGTCACTAATAATAAGTTATTTGTGACCATTTGTTGTCACAAATCTCTCTACAAATTATTTGAGACAACTTTAAGACTACTTTTAGAGACAACTAGTTGTTGCAAAAAATATTTGAGACCACTTTTGTGGTCACAAATATATTATTTGCGACGGAGTTATTGAGACGACAATAAAGTTGTGACAAATACTCATAAGTTGTGACAAATACTCATTATTTGAGACCACTTTACTTGAGTTGTGGCAAATACTCATTATTTGAGACCACTTTTTTGTGGTCTCAAAAGACCCTTTTCCTTGTAGTGTCAAGTTAATATTAACATTCACATTTCACTGTCTTTATTTTTCAGCAAGTTTTAATTTAATTATGTGATACTCATTCACATAGTACAATTTTTGAATCATTCACAGTACAAGTTAGTTCATTATTTCTTGTTAGTTCTTTTTTATTCTTTATTGTACCCTATAATTTATATAGCATAGTAAATTCATTTATCAAGTTATTACATATGCTTAAAATATATATAATATTTTTATTGATTTAATAATTTGTTTAATGTTAGATCTTAAATATTTAAAAGAATCTGGTACAACTATTCATGTCCACTAATTTTTATGTTTGCCATTTTATTATTTCTATTATTAGTACAATAAAATTTAACACCTCGATCTAAACTCCAATCATTATAAACCTTGTGATTTTTATGTCTCTCTAATTTTCTAACATAATAGTTTTTTCTTTGGTCTACTAAAATTACATCACCTATTAAACGTATTACATTAGTGAGTATATTTGTGTAGGTGTATGAGGTATGTGATTAAAAATGATGTTCAACCTATAGATTTATTTAAATAAATCGATCCATTGAATAGGCCAATAGTATTTAAATTTACACAATATCAATACCGATGCATTTATAGTTTTTATATCTTCAGAAATATCTTTTACTGATTTCATATATAAGCTACTTTTGCCGCTTTTCTCCATCTTTTTCATATATATATATATATATGAATGACTTTATCGTATATTTTTTTAATTCAATAAAATTCGTAAATCAATTGTTATTTTATCTTGTTGTAATGTTTATAAATGTTACTTATGAAGTATATCGATTTAGTTCTTCTAAATCATTGAAAATAAATATAATATATAATCTCATTTCCTACAAGCATAATAGTTCAATTTATATTTACTTAGTAATGCTCATACAAAGAAATTTAGCATGTAAACATATATATTGCTAGTTTAATCTAAATTTAAATAATAAGGGTAAATGTATGCCTAGTTTTAGAGGTGGCAATTCGGGCGGCCCGGCGGGCTCGGGCCGGGCCCAGTCGGGCCAAGAAAAAGTTCGGGCCGGGTTGGGCCGGACCCGATTTATTTCAGGCCTAGAAATGCTAGGCCCGGCCCGGAGGACCTCGGGCCATCGGGCCAAAAAAGCCCACCAATAAGTTTTTATTTTTTTATTTTTTTATTACTTTAACCATGAAGTAGAATTATATATTGAGGCGAACTTCAGTTTAATTCTCTTAAGAAAAAACTTGATCGGAAGATAATATATTATTATTCGTTGCAATATGGAATGATATCTATTAATCTATAGGCATGTCTTAAACCCCAGATATAACAATAATAATAATAATAAAAAAGAAGGAATGGATGATGATATATAGTTATATATATATGTCACAAGTTATTTAATTTTTGTGTACGTACTATACTACATGTTAATCAATTTTTCATTTTTCGACACATAATAATTAATGAGCATGCTTGGATCCAATTCATTTTCCATCTTCTGCTAATAAAACTGAAGAAAATAGAGTATTAAATTAGTGAAATGTTTTAATTTCTCGGTAAATAGATACATTTATGCTCTGCTAAAAAGTTAAAAAAGAAAAACATGTTTCAAATAGTATACAAGATATTATTTAATTCCTAAATTTTTCTTATTCGATTAGTGACGGAAAAAAATTCAATTCCATCGGGCCGGGCCGGGCTTGGCCCGCCAAAAGAAAAGCCCGTTCGGGCCGGGCCAAAAAAGCCCGAATTTTTTCGGGCCTCTAATACTCCGGCCCAGCCCGCTCTATATTTCGGGCTAAACGGGCCGGCCCATCGGGCCGGGCCAGTTTTGCCATCTTTACCTAGTTTGATCCAAATTTTGAAATACTACATTTGTAATTAACTTGTATGTACATTTAACTACAATATAGATATTCAATTTTTATTTTTGTATTTTTTTCTCATAATATAATATATATGACGCTTTCACATTAGTTTATTCTTTGATTTTTCTATTATATTACCTAGACTCGTCTATTATAATTTTTTTTTATAATGAAAATTTACTTAGACCCTTTAATATTTATTATTTTTACATTAGTTTTTTTTTTTATAATTTTGTTCATTATGTTAATAAAGTTATATCTACTAATAATAAACTCTATTCATAAGTTTGTGTTATCTTTATTCACAATGCATTTTCTCACTTCTATTCATTTTATCATCATATGTTCTTATTCAATTGTTTTGACATTATGTTTTATTGTTGGACTTTAATAAAGTGGTATACATAAAAAAAAAATACAATTTTCTAACATGTCGTTTTACTCACTCAAAAGTTAATTTTAAAATATAATCTCAGGATTTCACATGTAAGTCATTTTATTCTTTGATTTTACTTATTGTAATTACATTTGTGTTAATCGGCCTTTCTCCTTTCTCTTCAATTATAGAAGAGATCAATTAGAAAAATTATTAGAAATTTATGAAGAATCGAATAAAATGTAAACAAATAAAAAGAATAATATACTGTATTTTACTACAAAGGAATAATAATATAAGATATTATGAATATTTAGGTTCAGCTTATGTCATTAGTTGAACTATATATCATATAAAATGTGATAAAAAATTTCATAAGTTGAGATTTGAGAGATGAATTTCAATTATAAAATGAATCTTACTAAATAAATAAAACTATAAAAATAAAGTTATTAAATTAGCCTTAAAAGTTTAATAATTAATGATTTTCTTTCTTTTTCTATAGTTTTCTTTTTTGACAATTATATAAAAGAATCTCATTATAAAAGAGATAAGAAATTAAAAAAAAAAATAATAATGTTATTTATATTATTAAAAAAAAATATAGAATATGATTAATATGCAGGCTCAACTTATGCCATTAGATGAAGTATATATCATATCCATGAATTGATAGATGAATTGTATAGGGCTCTAACCAAATAAATAAAACTTTTGAGAATATAATTAATAAATTAACCTTAAAAACTAAAATTCATTAATGATATAATAGGCAAATGAAATTTGTCTAACCATATAAATAAAAATTCAAAGATATAGTTTATAAATAAAACTTTAAAGATATAGTTACCAAATTAACCTTAAAAATTAAAATTCATTAAGGATATAATAGGCAAATCAAATTTTGTAAGAAACAACTCACACTTTTATAATAGAAGTAAATAATATATATGTGTGTGCGCGATTAATTTAATAGGTTTCGATGAGTCTTATTAAATATGTAAGTTTTCCTAAGTGTTCACTTCAATCAATGTTTTGAATTGAAGGATCCGTAAGCTTGCTTTTGATTGTTAATTCAGAGGCAATTTGAGTTAATTTGACATTGGACAGCCGAGTTAAACTGTTACTTAAAGCATTGAGAGTAAGGAACAATTACTTAAAAAAAGGAAAAACGTAAAAATAAAGGAAAAGAACACATAGAAAGAAAGATGGATCCTAAAAAGAAATTCTAGAAAACTCACCCTAAATCGTGAATATTATAGGAATTGAATAATAATTAAATTGTGAATATTATACATCAAAAGACACTTTATGTAGTTCGTCATTTATGAATTCTCTTTGTACTATAAATTTTGAACCTACTTTGTTCCAACAATTTTACTCTCTTCTTTTGTTATAGATTTTTCCAATATCATGTCTCTTATACATTTCATAGTTTTTTCTAATAGTAATATTACTCCTCATGTATTCCTTCCAAAAAGAATATTACTCCTCATGTCTTACTAGTTTAACAAGAAATATATTTTTTCGTGCATCGCACGAGTGCACATCTAGTTCTAAGATAAATGACTAAATTCAAAAATTTTATTAATTTTGTGACCGGCCATAAATAATAGGATGACTTTTGCTAATATAAATAAATCAAGCCCAAATAAGCATCTAAATTATATGCAAACTAAGGCTAAATTTTGCAGTTTCAAACATCTTCTCTGTTGAGAATTTCTTACTGTATCTCTTAAATTAATATATAGAATTGCACTCATATTTAACGTCGTACATGACGATATCCTTAAAGAGGAGCCCTGCAGCTCTGCTTCGAATTGAGTCGAACGTACTGTTGTTTAAGTTTGGAAATATTATCGAGCTTCTAATATTATATTATATCTTATTTGATTATTAACCGAATTGAATTGAACACGAGTCGAACTCGAGTAGTTTGATATTTTTATACTTGTTTTAACACTTTTCACTTATCGAGTTCAAGCTCGAGCTGAGCTTTAGATTTTATCAAATCACTACAACAAAAGAAGTCTTTTGTATAAGACTTTTTGACACCACAATTGTGGTCACTAATAATAAGTTATTTGTGACCACTTGTTGTCACAAATCTCTCTACAAATTATTTGAGACAACTTTAAGACTACTTTTAGAGACAACTAGTTGTTGCAAAAAATATTTGAGACGCATTTGAGATCACTTTTGTGGTCACAAATATATTATTTGCGACCGAGTTATTGAGACGACAATAAAGTTGTGACAAATACTCATAAGTTGTGACCACTTTTTTGTGGTGTCAAAAGACCCTTTTCCTTGTAGTGGTTATACTACCATTAGTCGTCTACATTTATTTTCTAATTTCTCTCAGCCTAACTATGCTTATATCTCGATTTGCCCGCTTACGCCCCGGCTAATAGACTCTAATCCACTGCCTAACTCGCGGCTAGCGAATTTTACAATCTTAATCTAAATATTTCATTATTCAATAGAGATAGTCACATTTTATGTTTTTGTGCTGATTAGAAGAACATTTTTAATTTTTTTGGAAAACAATTTTAATCACAAATTTTCTTTGATAACCTTATATATTTTAGAGTTCTTGAAATTAATATTAGTCCCAACAAACATTAAGTAGATTAGTTTTGTGGTAGCTCGACATTTCTACTTGGTTTTATAATTATATGGAACCTAAATGGTTTTAATAATTCAGTCTAATGTTCAGTTTTCGATTAGAAATGTTAACGTCTTTTAACTTTTTCCATATTATTTTTTTCACTATTAATCGAACTTTACAAAGATTATTGTAGTGTTTAACTGGAAAACACGAAAATAATAACAACGTAAACGTTTTTGTTAGAAAAACAAACATGGTGCTAAATTATTGAAACTAAATAAGGGTTTCGAACAATTCTAAAACTGTAAGGATCTCGCGCATTTATAATACCACGGGAAATCGTGGTACAATTTACCCTATTTATTGGCCACCAACATAGACTAGTTAGCAGTTTAATATACACTAGCTTATACTTCACTAAATAATTTACGCAAGATGGATGGCATTTAATTTTGGAACTCCCTGAATTTCATCTAATCAGTTATATTCGTGTATTTATTCTCACTCATCAAAAATTGATTTTGTGAAAATAACACACTACCCCAAGAAAAAATAAATAATAAAATTCATGTAGTCAATAGGTGGAATAACAAATCATTTATGCTTGGAACAACCTTAAGGGGAATGCATAGTCTACTCGACCTGTTTACATCCCTGATGGTTAAGTATAGTATCCGAACAATGATGCTTCATTTTCGGTAGTTCACGTCTCCAGGTCATGGTATTACTGAACAGGAAAAAATGCAAAAGATGCCCATTAAGTTAGGGGTCTGTAACTTTCTTAATCATCATGTTTGGAGCTCGTAATTTATGCCCTTTATGTAGCAAATTTGTTCAATTTGTATCTAAAAGTGCCAGGAAAACACAAAAAGTCATGTGCTCCGACAACGCCGCTTACGTGGTAGCTTACATGTATGTGCCAACTCAGAAAATTAATGGGCAACTTTTGTCAAATCTGCATTTTTAAAATAAACTTACCAACTTATATTTAAAATCTGAAAAAATATTACCAAATAATTTATTTAAAAAAAAAAAAAGCAGTTCCCACCCCACCTCACCGCTACCCTCCTTCATATCTGCTTTTTCTTCCCTTGATAATTTATACAGGATTGGAAATGAAAAATACGTGTTGATTGGGGTGATCGGGATTAGTTGATGTGGATGTGTGGGAAATACGTGGACTTGTATCTGACGTGGCTGTTCAGGTGTATAATGGATCCCGCACGATTACCACAACCAACACATGCAATTTTAAGATCATCACGAATGAGACGGAAAATAAAGATATGTTTGTTAAGGCACTTTTCTTGTATTTGCTTAAGAACAAGATTAACGCAACCTTGCTTTTTACTCTCTCTTAAGATTTTTCAAGCCTTTTCTCTCAATAAATTTCACATATCTGATTTTGATACAAATTCTCCTATTTATAGAGCTAAAATTGGTGGGAACACCATCATGAAGCTTTTAAATCGGAAATGTCTCATCAAGGTCGTGCGGGCGGGCATGTGCACCATGTGCCATACATGCAAGGCCTATTTCAGGGGCACTCGCCTTTGTCTGCCACTTAAGCTGAGCTCGCGACAGAGAAAGCAACCGAGGTCGTTCCAGGGCGACCTGCCCTACCACTATGGCCCGTTCTGTCAGGGCCGGGCCAATGTTTCTAGGGGCCCGGTGCGGAAAAGAAAATGAGGCCCCTGAAAATATTGGTTGGTAATATTGTATAAAAAAACTATAAAAAAGTGCTAGAGAGGCATCGAACTAGAGAACCTCATCTAAGTACAAGAATTTTCTCTACCAAGGCCAACCAAATAAGCTACATTACCTATTAATACAATTATTCATCTATAATTGCTATATAACTTCTCTGTACAGGTGTATATATATATATATACTACTAAAAAAATTCAGGGGCCCTGGCCGGTGGGGGGCCCGGTGCGGCGGCACCGCCTCGACCACCCCAGGGCCGCCCCTGCGTTCTGTTTTACCGACCTGGCGATAAGGCCGCTTGAGATTAGGTCGTGATGTCATCCAAGCCCTGTCAGCACGCCGTGTATGTTCCACGTCCTCCTCTGTGTAATGTGTCTCAGTACTCCAGCACCTGTCAGCAAACTGAGGTGGACAAGATATCCACAACTGCCCCCTTTGGATTAGCGAGCTGACGAGGTCAGGTCGCTGATTGAAACATCCCCGCTGGTGATTTTTCCCGCTTCTTTTCCGCGTCTCTGTAATGCGATTGCCACTTTTCCTTATCACCGCGCCATGTTTCGTTCATCCACCTTAGCAACTGCTAAGCTTCTCCAAGAAGCTTCATCCAACCGCTGCCTTCTTAGAGAGATAATTGTCTTTTCACCACAGCTGCCGCAACCGCTCTACATCCAACGGCCAGAATTTGGCCCGCCTCTTTGTCTTCCCGCCTTTTCTTATTTATACTTCTCATCCCCATTCTTCTTCATTTTTACTTTCCCAATTTTCCCATTTCAGAGCTTTCCAGATATCCGAGCGTTCCGCTATTAAAATGGTTGTTTTCAATTTCTTTTTGTTTATCATCTTTTTCTTCTTGTCTTTGCTTCTATGGCCAACCTTGCCTCCATCTACAAGCAAGGAGATGGTGGTCGACGAGGGGTCTCACCCAGTCATTGGGGGTGAGCCTTCCGTCGAACAACTGCTAGATAATGTTAGTGGGGAGGTTGTCGATGCATGCACCTCAAAAACTTTTGTCCACCGCCGCTATGTCATAGTTGAAAGTCCTTCTGCAAGTTCCTCCTCCGATGATACTGGAGTAGCAAACGCGAAGTTATTCATGAAGTTTTGGAGTATATTCCCAGCTGTGGTCCCGTGTCTCTCCCCCAAAGTCCTATTTGGCCACTGCCCAAACGCGATGTTGGGCCTCTGATGAAATTTATAGAGTGTATAGGAAATACATATCAAAGACAATAAATGAAACAAGCAGAAATAATGGCAACAACAATATCTGGTTTCATTGAATGAACTTCATAAATGAAGAATTGAGGAATGCGGCCATAAGCTTGTTACCAAATGAGCTACAGATTTTTGTGTTTATATATCACACACAACATCGAAACCTAGAAGCACTAAAAACAAAAAAACATTAATGTGTGCTTATAAGAAGCAACACTAGGATAATACTTTCTCTAAGCTAGAATGCTTTATTGCCAAATATGGTAATAAGCATCAACAGCTAGCTTGACTAGTCTAATCAAAAGGGATTAAGCAAAATACACGCATTAATGACTTAATACATACTATAATCCAGTGTGTATTAAGATATCAATCCATGTAATATCTATAATCCAACACTCCCCCCTCAAGCTGGATGTGTGGATGAACAGAGTCCAAGCTTGGAGAGAAGTCCAGCAAATGGTCCGGGAGGCAGCTGTTTGGTGAAGATAATTGATCCTTGGAAGATAATGACTGGAAGGTGAGAAATCCATCCTTGAATTGATTGCGCACAACATGACAGTCAATGTCCAAATGCTTTGTACGTTCATGAAAGACTGGGTTTTCAGCTATGTGGACAGCAGCTTGATTGTCACATCCAAGAAGCAGTGGCTTTGGCACCTCAATCTGCAGGTCTGAGGAAATATAATTCAACCACATCAATTCACAAGTGGTGGAAGCCATGGCCCTATACTCAGCCTCTGCTGAACTTCTAGAAACAGTGGTTTGTTTCTTAGATTTCCAGGAGATAAGGCATCTTCCCAGAAAGACACAATAACCAGTAACTGATTTTCTGGTGTCTTGGCATGCACCCCAATCAGAATCACAGAAGGCTTGAATAGATAATTCACCTGTTTTTGGATAAAAAAGACCAAAATTGGAAGTGCCCTTTAGATATCTGAGCAGGTGTAAGGCAGCAGTCCAGTGAGAGCTTCTAGGTGAACTGACAAACTGACTTAACTGCTGTGTAGCAAATGTTAAGTCTGGCCTTGTGAGATTCAGATACAATAGCCTTCCTCTTAATCTTCTGTAGGATTCAGTGTCTGCAAAAGGCAATCCATCTGAATTATTGAGCTTCTGACCATAAGGAAGTGGTGTAGAAGTGGGCTTAGAGTTGTCCAATCCTACATCATTGATAATGTCCAGAATATACTTTCTTTGGCAAAGGAAAGTACCTGTGTCATTCTTACTCAATTCCATGCCAAGGAAATAAGTAGCCTCTCCCAGGTCCTTGATGCTAAAGCTAGTATCCATGAACTGCTTTACAGCATATAAAAGATCAGGATTATTCCCAGTAATCAGAACATCATCAACATAGACTAATAAAGCCAGAAAATCATCATCTCCAGTCAATGTGAACAAGCAATGGTCATGTGCAGATTGTGTGAAACCAAAATGAAGCAATTTGGTGCATAATTCTGCATTCCACTGTCTAGAGGCTTGTTTAAGTCCATATAGACTTTTCTTAAGTCTACATACCTGTCCAGGACCAGCCTTGGTGTATCCATCAGGTGGTTGCAGGTATACTTCTCTATCCAGAAATCCATGTAAGAAGGCATTGTTGATGTCTATGTGATGCAATGGCCATCCTTTCATAGTGGCAAGTGCTATGAGATATCTCACAGTCGCTGGCTTGGCAACTGGAGAGAAACTTTCCTCATAATCCTTTCCCAGAATCTGATTATACCCCTTTGCAACCAACCTTGCTTTATATCTTTCAATTAGACCATCTGGTTTGAGCTTGATCTTGTAAACCCATTTGCTACCAATGGGTTTCTTTCCTGCAGGTAAATCTGTTATTTCCCATGTATCATTAGCTTCTAGGGCATCAAGTTCCTGATCCATGGCCTCCCTCCATTCTGGATAGGTGATAGCTTCCTTGTAGTTCTTAGGTTCTAGCACAATCAAGTGATTGGCATGAAAAGCTGCATGAGATTGTGGATGCTTGAACATGGATGTTACAAAATCTGTTGGGGTCCATTGCTGTCTCCAAATCTGTTGGTGACTGTTTCCCACAGATCCCTTGCACTTTTGGCATAAATAAATGTTTATGATATTTCCTTGGACAAAGAGTTTAATAGCTATGCTCTAACCATACCATCCACTCTTTCCCACTGCTCTTTAAGTCTATTATCAGTGGGCACAACAATGTTTCCATTTATGAACCCTTATCTTGTTTTTAGCTAAGAGAGCTATTTGAACTGATTTACTCCATGGTAAAAAGTTACTTCCATTCAGTTTTGTAGATACTAGGGACATACCAGGGTGATCCGAGCCATGAAGGCTCAATGGATCATTATCAAGGCAAATATTTGCAGTTTGAGCTGTGGCAGACTCTGATGTAGCCATGGCTCTTTCAGTTCCTCCAGATCCGAGTTGTGGCCACTCTTCTTGTTGTAAATGCCAAGCACTTCCGGTTGATGACATATATATGTGGATCAACGCTGCTCTGGTACCATGATGAAATTTATAGAGTGTATAGGAAATACATATCAAAGACAATAAATGAAACAAGCAGAAATAATGGCAACAGCAATATCTGGTTTCATTGAATGAACTTCGTAAATGAAGAACTGAGGAATGCCGCCATAAGCTTGTTACCAAATGAGCTACAGATTTTTATGTTTATATATCACACACAACATCAAAACCTAGAAGCACTAAAAACAAAAGACATTAATGTGTGCTTATAAGAAGCAACACTAGGATAATACTTTCTCTAAGCTAGAATGCTTTATTGCCAAATATGGTAATAAGCATCAACAGCTAGCTTGACTAGTCTAATCAAAAGGGATTAAGCAAAATACACGCATTAATGACTTAATACATACTATAATCCAGTGTGTATTAAGATATCAATCCATGTAATATCTATAATCCAACAGCCTCCATTGGCTGTCGGGTGGGAGGAAGAATTTTATTTCTTTGCTGATTTAGATAATGAATCCGTTAGCTTGCATTTCAACGGTCAGATTATCTCTCCCGAGGAGGTCGTCCCTATGTCTTAAACCCCGAAATATGACCTCGAGTTCGTACACGTTGATCGAGGCTATCAACTCGCTTTATCATAAGTATATGTCGACACTTGAATTTATATATTTTATTTTTATTTCAATAACTGAGAGTATTTAAGTAGAGTTTATGAAGATTGATCACTCTAATTCTACCAGCTACACTGCAAGTGAACGGTGTAGTAGCAACAAGTGGTAAGCAATGTCATATCCTATAGAAACTATCTAAGTGACCTAACAAAATTATTACAATGATCTTAGTGCTAAAATATCTAGGCGGATTGAATAGGTAATTGGTTTTGATGGTTACCCTACTTACTAACTATCTAGACCTTGATACAATAGTAAGGGATCGAATAACTCAATTAACTAGAGTAAAGCAAATAATTAAATTACGAGAATTAACTAATGATAAAAGACTATCTTAGGATATAGATTTCAAAATCAACTACTGTGAGACCATAGACAACTGCACATGTAAACACGTATAGATCACCATATTTGACATGTTTTATATGAGGCTTTGCGATTATGCATCTTAAACCCTCTTCCGGAGCGCCTTAGGTGTGGGCTATAGACAACAGACAACCATCCCGGATGAAGTGCCAATAAGTCCTAAAGAAACCTAGGAAATACAACCATAATATACCCTTAATTAGCATTCTGGTGTCTCATTATATATTATGTTGTTTGTTGTTTGACTATCAATACCCTCATATTTCGTTATCTTGGATATATGATTCTAGGATGCTTGGGTAGGTGATCAGCCTATGCTAACATCAATCAATGTGCAACATAAAAAATAACGATACCAACATGCACTTTTGGAATATAAATAAACACTAACATTTGTAATCAAAACCTACTTTCTAATCATAACACTAACATGCACTTTTGGAATATATATAAACACTAACAACTACTACACAGATAAAATAATAAAAACTGCAAATTTAATAAATAACATCATGTTCAAAATAAAAAATAAAAACAGAATTAAAATAGAGCCAGAGTACTATAGTCATCGATCGAATTCGTTAGAGGAATCTCCGTCATCTTCTCCTTTGGGAAACTGCTCTAACTTGCTATTATAAACTAATCCCTACGCTAAACTATAAAAACCTTCTGAACATATCAAGGGTCACTGCCACACACCCCATGGGGGGGTAGATCCATGCATTCCTCAGCATCAAGGCCGTATAGGCGAACATTGTGAGGGATCTGGAACTCCCACGCCCAATGTTCCTGGTCGATGGCGTTGGAAATACTTGGAAATATCAAAATAATATGTAGTACAAAGAGTAAAATAAATACTACCTCTGTTCCGCTCTAACTTGCCTACTTTCTTTTTCGATTTATCCCAACTTAACTTGCCAGCCCATAAATGGTAATTTTTTCTCACAATCTCCACCATCAATCTCCACCTTTAAAAAAGTCAAAGATTCCACAAAATCTGTTTTTTCTTAACCTTCGTGGCCGGTCAAAATAGGCAAGTTAGGCGGGGACTGAGGGAGTATGATATTAGAACTCATATTTATGATAAATTAAAAATACTTCATTTGATATTTTATGTTTATTTTTAATGAAAGCTAGCTACTTTTTGAATATTTGTTAGTTCAACTTTAATAAATGTTTATAACGAAACGAAGAAATACGCATTAGTTTTATTCTTGAATATTACTTAATTTGTGAAGAAATACATATAAGGTATTGAGTTTATAAGATCCTTAAAACATCTAAAAATAAGTTCATACACCCTTATAAGACCCTAGACAATTTATAAGATCTAAAAATAAGTTGTCCAATAAAAACTAATATATCTTATCTTATTTTTCAGAATCTTATAGATAACACTCAATTTATCATCCAAGGAGAAAGGGTGTGTGTGTGTGGGGGGGGGGGGGGGGGGATGGGGAGGGGGGAAGAGGGTTTTGGGGGCCCCAGGGGTGGGGAGCAGGGTGGTCATGGCGCCCCAGGGACGGAGAGAATGGGTGTCGGGGGGAAGGGGGGGGGGGGGGTGGTGGTAGGGGTGTTGGAGGGCGGGGGTGGTGGGTAGAGAAATCATGGAAATTATACGTTGAAAATAACTTATAATCCCACGGTTCATCGTCTTAAAAGATTTTAAAAAAAAACTTATAAGTTTAATTATTTAAACACTTTGATAACTTATTATAAGCTCTTGAATCACTACATCTTATAAGATGTTTAAAATAAGTAGCTCAACACTCTCAAAGTAAGCTTTAGGTGTTGCATTTTAAATATATATATATATATATATATATATATATATATTCCGGATACTTACATTTTTTATTAAATAAAAAATTGAAAAAGAATAGAAAAAGATGAATATATCTTACTTAAAAAGAAAGATGTCACTTTTTTAAAAAACAAATTGGTCACCAAATGCGATATATATGTATATATATGTATATACAATCTTGATATGGAACCCATCGGTGGGTTTTCTTATGAAGCCTACCGTTTACTCCACTAATAAAAACACAGTATATATATTCTTTTCCAAATATTCCTTTCTCCTTTCTTTTTTAACGAGTTATTTTATCCCACGGATTTAGGAAACATATACTTTTTCAATCATAAACTGCTTAAGTCTAGCTTTTGTATCTAACCAAAATCACTTTTATTCTCAAACACTACATATTTTATTTTTAAGTTATATTGCCCAATCTATTTTTTTAATCACTTTCTTCAAAAGTTAAGCAGGATGAAACTGTTTCCATTGAGGGGGTGTTTGCAATCACTTTTCTCGAGTGCTTTCGAAAAAAAAATATTTTGGAGTGTTAGGGAAAACAACTTTGGCTTTAATAGAAGTGATTTTAGATCAAAAGCTAAGAGTAGAAAATTGTTGCTTTTTTCAAACTTTTTGGTATTTTGGTAAATAGATATAATTTTTTTCTCTCACTCATAAGCTAAAAGCTGCTTTAGTGATTTAAAACACTCTAGCTTTTATCTATAACCAAAATCACAATCACTCTAGCTTTTATCTATAAACAAAATCACTAAAGCAGTTTTAGCTTATGAGTGAGAGGAAAAACACTTCTATCTATTACCAAAATACCAAAAAGTTGGAAAATGCAACAATTTTTTACTTTTAGCTTTTGATCTAAAATCACTTCTATTAAAGCCAATGTTGGTTTCCCTAACGCTCTAAAACAATTTTCTCCAAGCTATACGCTGAAAGCACTTGAAAAAAAGTGATTGCAAAGCCCCTCAATGAAACAGTTTCATCCTGCTTAACTTTTGAAGAAAGTGATTAAAAGAATAGATTGTGACAAAATAACTTAAAAGTAAAATAAGTAGTGTTTGATAATAAAAGTGATTTTGGTTAGATATAAAAGCTAGACTTAAGCAGCTTATGATTGGAAAAGTATATGTTTCCTAAATTCGTGGGATAAAATAACTCGTTAAAAGCTAAAGGAGAAAGGAATAGGTGGAAAAAAATATATATACCATGTTTTTATTAGTGGAGTAAGGGGTGAGCTCCATAAGAAAATCCACCGGTGAGTTCTATATCAGGATTGTATATATATTGAAAAGATAAAGAATGGAATTAGTTTATAATTAATTTTATTGTCTATTTAGACAACGTATCATTTCAATATAAAAACATCAATTGTCTGAATTCTTATATTATGAGAAAATTTGGTATTTACAGTTATCTCCCTAATTTGTAGATGAATGAACTATCAATATGCAACATACAAGAAAATATAAAGTAAGAATATAGGATATTTCGAAAAATTAAAAGTTGAAATATTATTAAGCATAATTATAAGTTTAAATAAAATATTAAAATCGTGCTAAAAAAATATTGGCTTTTATCTGGAATCGTAAAGATTTTATTCAAAATTAATTTCTAAGATATAAATAAATAACATGTTAGAATATTGTATTTTATTATATATTAATATATGTTTTAAATAAATTCACTAATTAGTCTTATGAAAAGTGAAACTTTTAGAAAGAATATATACACGAACAATAGAAATGATGAATTTAGAGGTCCGAAGTCATTAATAATGTAACGAATATCTAACTATAGTTAGAGTCAAAACTAAAGATTTTAAATAGAATGTCAATGTTAGAAACATTGATCATTTTCATTATACAACTTTAATAACATTTTATTGTAGAAGTAGGTGTATTTAAATATTATACAAGCAAGAGATAATATTTTTTTATATACTATTTTAGACACTCATAAATAATAAAATATCCAACTTTACAAAAGAAAATAATCCAAAATTAAATAATCAATTACTACATTGTAGTATATGTATATAAAATAGTTTTATTAGAACAAAATAATCCAAAATTAAATAATCAATCAAATTTATTTTAAATGAAATATCTAACTCATTATAATATTATATTTAAAAGAGTTTACGAGTCACCTGCAGCACGTGTTAATTTCTCCTAGCTCTGTTTGTTTTAGATGTCATTTCGCTTTTGTGTTTTGTTTATACATAATTGTCTTTTTAACTTTTTTTCACATTTTTTAAACACTACCACAATAATTATCCATAAAAATATCTAATTATATAATCTACTATATCTAATTTATTCTTCATTCATAATAGTAAGGAAATGAAGAGAAAACTAAGGGATTTGAAGGGAGAGAAAATACAGCTGATGACTTATTTGTTCCTTCCTAATGTCATATCCGTTAATTTTCTTACCCAGCCTAAAATGACATCTAAAGAAACGGAGGTAGTAGTATATATAATGGAATTTTGTTATATAGCCAAAGGTCAAGTTGTTATATGTTTTTTAGCCACACTTGTTGTCGTTTGTAAGTTTTTCTGGCGATGGTGGCCAGCGGTGGCTACGGTTGGGCAACGGAAATTTGGTGGTAAAGAAAAGTTGAAGTATTGAGATGGGGAGAGTAAGTTATAGGTTAGAGTTGGGGATGAGGATGGGGATGGGTATGTATTTAATATGGTTAATTAAATTACTTATTTCAAAAAGTGGATTAAAAATGTAATAGTGAATGATGAAACGTATCTATACGCTAATTACTTGGCTAAAAAGACCCATTTTTTCTATATATTTAAACATATATTAGTGTTGTAATATTTGACGCCTAATATCTATAGGACCTATTTAGAAGACCTCAACTTTAACCGAATTTAAAATTAAAAAGTGGTTTTTGAATTTTTTTTTTTTATAAATTGATATTTGTTTTTCCAATCATATTTGTATATTGAAAAAATCAGTCATTCTTTTAAATAATTTTTTTTGAGGCCTCATGTTTTAATCAGTCTAAGAGCATCCCCATTGAAGGAGTATTTGCTGACATGAAAAAGTGGAAATACCCAAATTAAGGTATATTGTCATTTGGGGGGGGGGGGGGGGGGGGTGGGAGGGAGGGGAGGGGGGGGGAGAATTTGGGGTAGGGGAAGAATTCCTAGATAGCAAATGTGCTACCCAGGAAGTTGAGAGAGAAGGAGGGGCGAGGTCGCGAGGGGAAGGGAGGGGTTGGGGCGGAACGCGCGCAAGGAAGGCTTAGGCAGGCCCCCCCCCCCTCCTCCCCTCCCCCCCTCCCTTTTTCTTTATTCTTTTGAATTCTGTTACATACTTTAGGAGACGAAATAGTTGTTTGCGACAACTTTCTCTTCTTCTTTTTTTTTTTTTTTTTTTTTTTTTTTTTAAATTGGTTATAATTTATTTTCAGTATTTATTTTTTGTTAAAAATAATTTTTCCTATAAATATATGTTCATCAATTTACCATTTTCTTCATTCTCTACTACTACTAAATTTAATCTTCTAGCAAAATTTCACAATTCTCATATGAAAAAATGGATAAAGATACATGGAATCAATGGTGCAGTTCTTCAAATTATTGAGAAAATGCATCGCCTCCAAATATCAAATTTCGTCCACCGATCACCAACTACCATCCTGAAAATCCTAATTTTCATCCCCACAATTATCCAACCCATTTTCCAAATTTTTCAAAATTTTCGGAAGGTGGTAACACTCAATTCAATCCGCTCAATTCATCTGGAGCATCATTCTACGGGCATCCAAATCAAATTCTCTACATGCCAGTTCCTCAATACGGATTTCAGCTGACAATGGGCACAAATTCATCAAGAAGACCCAATACTGATAGGTCGGATACAGACAGAGACACTCCAATTCCAACTTCTCAATGTTCGTCTCCCTTCTCATCTCAATTCTCTCCAATAGAATTTGAGCGGATAAATCTCACCGTCAGCTTTGAAACCGCCGATGATCCACCAAGGGTTCTAGCTGTAAACACTCTTCTTGCAAGCTGTTGGCTCGATATTAGTACAGACTCTGTGGTAGGCAACTCACAAAAGTTGTAACAATTGTGGGTCCGACTCGGTGAGGCGTACAACCAAAATTATCCTAGCAACACGCCGTTTAGGCATCATGATATGTTGAAAGCACATTACTATACACTCCATAAACAGTTGAAAGCATTTTGTTGCTGTTTCAGTCAGGAGAAGAAGGCTTGGGGAAGTGGTTGTAGTGATGCGGATATCATAGAGAAGGCGAAGGCCCAGTATATCTGAACCCTAAACTAAACTAAACTAAACTAAACTAAATCTGAACTGAAACTAAACTAAACTAAACTAAACCCTGATCTGAACTGAACTGAACTGAATCTGAACCTAAACTAAACTAAACTAAACTAAACCTAAACTAAACTAAACTAAACTAAACCCTAAACTAAACTAAACTAAACTAAACTAAAATAAAACTAAACTAAACTAAACTAAACCCTAAACTAAACTAAACCCTAAACTAAACTAAACTAAACTAAACTAAACTAAACTAAACTAAACTAAACTAAACTGAACTGAACCTAAACAAAAAACGAGGGGGCTGATTTTAGGTATATGGGTGTGTTAGAACTTGTAATTTAAATCATAGAAACCCAAGAATGAATTCTTAGATTACCATAGTAACCAGCATACACACTGTAAAATTGATATCTTTCAATACTCAAACTTTTTATATATCTCAAAAGGTTTACAATCATTCATATATAGAAGCCTGAAAATCCTTGGACTGCTTCTAATAATAAATAAGCCATAAATCATAATTAAAATGGTCAAAAGAAAATCAAAGATGCATTGAATCAATTCAACATACATTGAATTAATTCAACTCTTGAATCTAGTTCAAATCTTGGTGCTTCGTTCTTCGCGCATAAACCTTGGTAATGGGTGGACTTGCCACCTTTGAAATCCTAACATCACTCCCCCCGTTGGTAAGAACCTTGTCCTCAAGGTTAATAGCTGGAAACTTTGCGCGTAAATCATCAACTAGCTCCCATGTTGCATCATCTTCGGACATGGAGGACCACTTGATCAGAGCTTCTAATGCCTGTCTGCCTTTCGTGACTCGCCAATGATATTCAAGTACCTTTTCTGGTTGTAAAATAGGAACTCCATCTATAGAATATGGAGGTAGTGTAGTGCTGACATTTGTGGAGTCACCCACCCGACGCTTCAATAAAGATACATGGAATACGGGATGTATCCTGGAGTCCTCCGGTAGTGCAAGTCGATATGCAACCCTTCCAATCCGTTCAATTACTTGAAAAGGGACCAAAAAACTTGCTGGAAAGTTTTTGATTGATTCATCGGAATACAGAGTGCTACCTGTAGGGTTGTAGGCGGAGAAATACCCACTCTCCAGCTTCGAATTGCTCCGGGCGACGCTTCATGTCAGCATGTTAACGCATTCTATTTTGAGCTGACTCCAAATTATACTTAAGCTCACGCAATAGATGATCTCTCTCCTGCAATTGCACGTCGACTTCGTGCACTGCTGTGGAACCGGGCTCGTGGATTGGAATTGGTGTTGTAGGTTTACCATAAATCACTTCAAATGGAGTCATGTCGATGGCGCTGTGGTACGTTGTATTGTACCAGTATTCTGCCCAGGCTAGATGTTTTTCCCATTCTTTTGGCTTATGGAAGCATATACATCGCAAATATTGCTCCAAACAACTGTTAACCACTTCTGTTTGCCCATCCGTTTGAGGATGGTATGACGAACTCATCTTCAACTCCGTTCCTTGTAATTTAAATAGCTCTTGCCAGAAGTTACTCAAAAATACTCGATCATGATCAGTAACTATGGATTTGGGCACCCCATGTAGTTGAACAATGTGTCGGATAAATAAGTCAGCCACACTCCGAGCTGTGTAAAGATGACTTAACGCCACAAAGTGAGCATATTTGGAGAGTCGATCTACAACCACCATGATAACATCTTTGCCATTGGATCGCGGAAGCCCCGTGATGAAATCCATGGATATTTCAGTCCACACTTGTTCTGGAATAGGGAGAGGAGCCAATAAACCAGCTGGGTGCCGACTCTCGGTTTTGTTCCGTTAGCACGAATCACAAGCCTGTATAAATTGAACCACATCTTTTCGTAAGCCCGTCCATTCGAACAGCCTGTTCAATCTCTTGTAGGTTCTCAAAATTCCCGAATGGCCTCTGAAGGCTGAAGCATGAAAATCTTTTATGAGACGAGTGCGTAATTCACCACTTGGAACCCAAACACGCCCATTTTGTGCCAAACAGCCATTGCGGATCTCCCAGCTTTTGTTTTCACAAACCCCATTACGCACCTTTACTAAAATGGGTCCCATCTCCATATCAGCTACGGTGGCGGTGGCTATTTCTTCCCAAATCCCTGTAGTAGGGGAGGAAATAGCTAAGGTATGCAGATTCTCAGTAGCTATCCGACGGGATAAGGCATCGGCGGCATTATTTTCTTTCCCTGGTCGGTACATGATCTCGTAGTCGACCAGCTTTACAATCCATTTTTATTTCTCGGGAGTGGTAATACACTGTTCTAATAAGAATCGATGACAATTTTGAACCTTCACCCTACTATATATGGCCGCCACGTCCGGATGGTCTCGAGAATTGCGAGCATCTCCTTTTCATAAATGCACCACGATTGCTTCGAGGCCGCAATTCCCTTGCTCATGTAGGCAATCGGCCTGCCCTGTTGTGATAGTACAGCCCCTATCCCGAAGCTGGAAGCATCCGTTTCGATAACAAAGTCATCATTGAAGTTTGGTAGTGCAAGGACAGGGGTCGAACTCATGGCTGCTTTGAGTTTCTCGAATGCACTTTGAGCTTCATCTGACCATTGAAACTTGTTCTTTTTGGTAAGCTTGTGTAATGGGCGAGCAATCTCACCAAACTTAGCACAAAACTTGCGATAGTACTCGGTGAGTCCCAAGAAACCCCACAATTCAGTAACATTGTTAGGCACTGGCCAATTAATGACTGCTTCAATCTTACGAGGGTTAACACGCACTCCCTGATGTGAAATATAATGTCCCAAATATTCAACTTCTAAAACTCCAAAGAAGCATTTAGAAGGGTTTATCACAAACTGGTTTTCCTTTGGAAAAGTTAAGGTGACTCGTAAATGGCTTAAATGCTCCTCCCAACTCGTACTATAGACTAGAATATCATCGAAAAAAATGAGAACGAACCTCCTTAGATATGGTTCGAACATGTGGTTCATGATGACCTGGAATGTTGATGGAGCGTTTCTTAGTCCGAACGGCATGATATGATACTCGAAATGGCCATTGTGTGTACGAAAAGCTATTTTGTGCACGTCGTCTGGATGCATCCGTATTTGGTGGTAGCCTGCTTTTAGATCTAACTTTGAGAAGAATAAGGCACCATGCAATTCATCGAGCAGGTCTTCCACGGTCGGAATGGGAAAACGATCCTTTACCGTTGCTGCATTGAGAGCACGGTAGTCGGTGCAAAATCGCCATGTGGCGTCTTTTTTCTTGACCAACAGTACTGGAGATGAGAACGGGCTGGTACTGTGTCTGATCAACCCTGCTCCTAGCATTTCTTCAACTTACCGTTCTATCTCGTCCTTTTGAAAGTGAGCGTAGCGATATGGGGCTACATTCACTACCTTGCTCTCATCTACCAGCCGAATACGATGGTCGAAGTCTCGTCGTGGTGGTAGCCTGTTGGTTGCTGTGGTAACTTCTTTAAATTCTGTTAGCAGCTGCTCTATGGCCCCCAATTTATCTGTCTCTTCTAGCTTCTGTCGACTATTAACCTCGGGTGAGGATAATAAGTAGAACTCAGATCCGCTGGCCCACTCTTTATGCATTTGTTCGCATTCCATCGTTTTGGGCGGTGTAAAACCAATTGCCTTCAATAGAAACATTCCATTATTACATCGAACGTTTAATGATAATTCACGACAATCCATCATTAATGGGCTTACTGCCTCCAGCTAAGGCATTCCCAAGATAACATTCATATTTGGTGAAAGAATCCTATACAAATTTACCACAAACTTCAGCCCCTGAATCATAATTGGAATATTCTCATATCGAGTTCCGCATTCTATGGATCGGCCTCCCCCCGTGCCTATGCTAAAGGGCTTGATTGCACGACCGCCGGGTAGTCTCAGCCTTCTCGCTACTTCCTCCGAAATAAATTTTAAGGAAGCCCCACTATCCACCAGTACTTGTAAGGTATTACAACCAATATTCCCAAGGAATTTGAGAGACTTACTTCCTTCACCTTGAAGGGTGTGAAGGGATGCGTTATGGGTAGAACTCGGTTTGCCGACTAGTAGGTTCAAATCGATTGTCTTGTCGCCGACAAGCCCCCCTTCTTCCTCATCGTAACGAGGTTTTTCCTCCTCTGCTTCTTGCTGGTCGTAATCCACAATCATGCACATAAAGTTGGCATTTGGACAGTTGTGGTTCCACGAGTATTTCTCGTTACATGTGAAGCACAGTCCGGCCTGCCGTTTGCGATTTATCTCCTCGCTCGAGAGTTGGGTGCGACCCTTACTTGGTGTGTTGGGAATCATATTTGAGGCCTTGTTCGTTGTTAAAGATGTTGCCGGGTTAGGACCCCAAATTTTTTGTGGTTAGCTCCGGCTAAGAGTGGAGAATCCACTCCTCGTAGATGATGTGGATCGTGACGTGCGAATCTGCTCATCCTTTCTTGTGGCTAACTGTATTGCTTCTTGAAGAGTTTTGGGCCGCCACATTTTCAACTCTCCTGATAATTCTGGTTTTAAACCTGCCATAAATGTGCCGAGTAAGGCGCTTTGTGGCCAATGTGGAACCTGATTTGCTGCTTTCTCAAATTCTCTAAAAAAACGAGAAAACTGTCAGTTTGTTTGAGTTTACTCAACGTCTCATTTGCATCTTCAACTTTAGAATTTCCGAACCGAATGAGCAGACCCTCTTTAAATTTGTCCCATGAAATCGAGCGCATCTCGTTGTTTAGTTCGAACCAACGCCACCATTGACGTGCATCCCTATCCAAATAATAGGACGCTATTTTTACACAGTCCCTTTCCCTTATTTCCTTCAACTCAAAGTACTGCTCCACCCTGTCGAGCCAGTTGATGGGGTCTTCTCTCGTAAATTTGGGAAATTCCATCTTAATTTCTTTAGCTCGATGATCTCGAGGTCTTTCGATGCATCGGCTTATCACCGATCTTCTCGATTCTGTATCAGAGTCGTCTGATTGATCATCCTCATTTTCCTCGTTAAACTCTGATCCTTCTCTATGGAAGGGATCATGTTGCATTGCAAAGAGGTTGTAGCCTTCCTCGTCATCTTCTTCTCGGGGGTCATAGGCGAAACGCCCACGACGGCCCTGATAGTTATCTCCCACATTTCTTCTGATTTTGCCTCTTTCCTGTTGTCGCCGCTGGAAACGGCGTTGTCCCTGTTCTGTGGTAATTCTCCCGGATTGTTGCCCCCCTCGTCGTTCTCGATGTCTTCCTTCGTTGGAATTTCTGTCAGCTTGGCTCCCGCGTTGCAGTGACTGCACCGCTTCACACAACTGAGCGATGGAATTCTCGAGTTGGGTGAACCTTTGCTTGTTGGACACCATGGTTGCGGAAGTCGTATGGAAACCGGCTCTGATACCAATTGTTAGAACTTATAATTTAAATCCTAGAAACCCAAGAATGAATTCTTAGATTACCCTAGTAACCAGCATACACTGTAAAATTGATATCTTTCAATACTCAAACTTTTTATATATCTCAAAAGGTTTACAATCATTCATATATGGAAGCCTAAAAATCCTTGGGCTGCTTCTAATAATAAATAAGCCATAAATCATAATTAAAATGGTCAAAAGAAAATCAGAGATGCATTGAATCAATTCAACATACATTGAATTAATTCAACTCTTGAATCTAGTTCAAATCTTGGTGCTTCGTTCTTCGTGCATAAACCTTGGTAATGGGTGGACTTGCCACCTTTGAAATCCTAACAGGGTGCTTGGAATATTTTGAAAGACGGTCCGAAGTTTGCCGATCCATACGGTGATGTTCGTGGACCTAAAAAAAAAACATCTCTGCATCTGGAGAGTAAGTAACATCTTCCAACACTGATTCAAGCGCTGGGGAGGAAGTCAGGGTAGAACGCACCCGTCCTATGGGCCAAAAAGCGGCAAAGATGATGGGTAAGGGTAAAGGAAAAGCAAGCACGTCTTCTGAAGATAACAGAGACGAGATTGAGCAAAGGCTTCGGGTCCTGGAAGAACAGAACAAGAAAAAACTTGAAGGGCTAATGAGTATTGCCGCCACGCATGAGTATAAAATATTCATGAAGGATACCTCGAAGATGACAGAAGAACAACTTCGTATCCATCTCCACATGTGTGATAAAATCAAGAAGAATTGGAGGCTGTAGGTTTGAAAATTATCTGTTGTGTGCCTAGTCGTTGTTAAATTAATCGTTTTGTACTTTCGTTCAGTTTACTAGTTGTTGTGTGCTTTCGTTTTTAATCTACCTGTTGTGTGCTTTTGTTGTTAATCTAGCCTTCTTGATTTTTTTCGTGGTTAATCTAGCTGTTATAAAAGTAGCCGTTATAAAAGTAGCCGTTGTAAAAGTAGCCGTTATAAAAATAGCCGTTGTAAAACTAGCCGTTATAAAAATAGCCGTTGTAAAACTAGCCATTATAAAACTAGCCGTTGTAAAACTAGCCGTTGTGCGCTTTCGTTTTCTATTAATAAACTCCAATCGGATTTTTGCATCTCTCATCTCAAACCGTTACACTTCACTAGTACTTCTTCCATTGAGTTTATATCCATCTCTCAAACATGTCTTCTTCTTCTCACTCGTTATCCGGGGAAAGTGATAGTGAGAGCCTTCTTGAATTCTTACCTGATAACACGACTGGGATAGAGATACAATCGTTGCTTCAAAAAAAACAAGAGTTACTTGCTGGTGCTGGGAGTTCTGCTGGTGGAGGTAGGAAGCGAAGAACATATGTGGAATGATATCTTGAGGCGGGTCATGCAAGACTCTTCCTTGATTACTTCACTGAAGATCCGATATACGGAAGTGATATATTTTGCCGACGTTTTTGTATGTCCAGAGAGTTGTTCTTGCGGATAGTGAATGGATTGGAGTCCAACTACGACTATTTTCGGTGGAGGGTTGATGTAGCTGGAAAAAAAGGGTTCTCCCCACTATAAAAGTGCACGGTGGCTATTCGTCAACTGGTGTATGGTGGACCTGCCGACTATTACGATGAGTCCCTACGTGTTGCCAAAACAACCGCCATTGAATGTCTCTTTAATTTTTTTCGTGGTATGATTGAACTATTCGGTGGATACTAGTTGAGGAAACCCTTTCCCTAGATTGTCAACGGTTGTTACAAATGCATGAAGAAAGACACGGATTTCCCGGAATGCTGGGGAGCCTTGATTGTATGCATTGAGATTGGAAGAACTGTCCAGTTGCTTGGAAAGGCCAATTCACACGAGGTGATCATGGCGTCCCAACTATCATGCTCGAAGCGATTGCGTCTGCCGATTTGTGGATATGGCATGCCTACTTTGGAGTGACAGGATCTAACAACGACATAAACGTGCCCAACCAATCTCCTTTATTCACGGATACTTTGCAAGGTCGCGCTCCATCCATTAATTTTACAATCAATGGCAAGCAATATAATCAAGGATACTACCTTACAGATGGAATCTATCCAGAGTGGGCTACTTTTGTGAAAAGCTTTCCATGTCGACAAGATCCGAAGAGAAAGCATTTCAAAGAACTGCAAGAGGCTGCTAGAAAGGATGTCGAACGTGCATTTGGAGTACTTCAAGCTCGTTGGGCAATGATTAAAGGTCCAAGTTGTTTCTGGTACAAGAATAACTAAAGGAAATAATGTTAGCTTGCATTATATTGCACAATATGATAATTGCAAATGAAGGAAATTCAGCGACCGATTGGTCCGACGGTCCCAGTTACGCTACAACACCTCCACAAGTAAGTCAAGGATCAAACCGAAGCATTCAACGACTACATCCGGAGAGGTGTTCAACTACGCGATAAGCAGAAACATCACCAGCTTCGATAAGATTTAATTGAGCATGTTTGGACCCGATCCGACAATAATTAGCAAAATATTAAGTTATCCCTCGAAATTTACTTTGTTGCCTTCGGATTTTTTAATGTACCATGTGTGCCTTCGTTTTGTATTTTTACGTTTTATATGAATAAAAAATTAATAATAATTTTTTGGGAATTTTTTTTTCGAAATATAATTAAATATAAAAAAACTCCAATAGTCGGAATATTAATAATTTATTATTTATCCGAAAATTAAATAATTAATTTAGTAGATAGATTAATAAATAAAAAAGATAAATAGGATATTGAAGTGGGTCCCCCACATATTCCTGCTTTTTGGGTATATTGTTGGGGAGGAGTTCTGTTTTGAGGTATAGGTATTTTAACTTTTGAGGTGGTGCTGATGTGACAAACATATTCCTGTTTTTTTAGGAAGGCCATTGGAGATGCCCTAAGGGTACCTGAAAACGCAGGGGCAGCCATGTCCTCATTCTCATTCCATATTTGTCCAAATTGGTCACATATGAGTCTAATACTGGTCGAAATGTTCAAAAAACTCAGTTCATTCTTATTCCTTTATTCATCTTAGAGGTGAGTTCAAGATACCATTTGGTTCGTCGTGTTCTTGCATTGTTATGCTCTAATTATAACAAATTGAGTAGTTATTGTAAACTCACTATTTATCTAATGTGGCATTTGTTGAAAAATACTCTCTTGTAGCTTGTTTCTTTATGGCAGGATTGACCAAATGGAAAAGGAAAGAAGGATAAAAGAATTTCACTCAATTCCAAGAATCAATCAAATTCCAAGGATCAAGGATTTAGAATCAAAGCTTCCAAAAGAAAGATCAACTATCAAGGAGATTGATGGAGTTGATGAAGAACTGATTAGAGTGAAGAGAAAAGTCAGGACGGCATACTGTATAAATAGAGGCACAAGATGAAGAAGAGATTATCGAGTTTTGGAGAGAAAAACACTTGTGTAATTCATCAAATTTTGCATCTGTTCTATTGTTGTTCAACAGTGAACGAACATCAGTAGATCATCAGATACAATTCGAGAGAGTTGTGTCTAGTGTGTTCGGGAGAACATATAGAGGTTCGGGAGAATCATCTAAGTATAGATTGAGGGATCATCTGTACTGAAAATCTCGTTTGAGTGACCAAAAGAGTGAGCACATATTTAGGGGGAGTATGAACTGAAACTTAGGAGGGATTCCTAAGTGTTTATGTGAGTACAAAAGTGTATTCTATCTACTGTACTTATCCTTGAGATGTTGCTTGTAAGAAAGAACGGATTCTTTCTTACATCTTATGAATAAAATTTCTTTCTGTTCTAATGAAGTTCGTACTCTGTAAGAACTTCCTTCATCATAAATAAAAAAAATTCTTTACACGTCTTTCAGATTAATTACATTGCACACGTGCACAAACTCTGACTTTTCAATTGGTATCAGAGCAGGTTCCAGTTTATTCTTAAAACAGGTAGATCAAGGGACCTAGAATGGCTTCTGTTGATCAAGCATCATTGCGTCCTCCATGCCTTGATGGGGCAAACTATTCATACTGGAAATCCATGATAATGGTATAACTTCGTTCAACGAAATGGTGGCTTGTGGTTGTAAACGGATGGGAATAGCCACAAATTGAAAATGAAGAACAACAAAAGATTCCAAAACCGGAGGAAACTTTCAGTGAAAAAGAGAAGCAAGAATAGGAAGCAAACTTTACGGCCATGTTTGCACTACTTGCTTCAGTAGATCAAATGCGTCATAAAATGATCGTGAAATGCACAACAACCAAAGATGCCTGGAGGGTACTGCAGAGTCAGTATGAAGGAAATGCGTCGGTCAAAACCTCTAAACTTCAAAGATTGTCCTTACAATTCGACAATATTCATATGAATGAAGAAGAGAACATTGAGGTTTTCTACACTAGATTCTGTGATGTTGTGAATGAATGCTACATTCTTGGTGAAAACATTTCAGAAGAAAGACAAATTTAAAAAATCATGAGGACGCTGCCAGGGCGGTTTGAGAAAAAATCACTCTTCTCGAATCGTTTATGAAGATAAAGGAAATGACTCTCGATGATCTCATGGGTGAACTACGAACCTTTGAGATCAACAATGGTTATGATCTGGTCAAAACTAAAGGGATTGCTCTAAAGGCTGAACTTTCACAAAAACCAGAAGAAGAAGCTGGAGATCCGGATATGGTAGCCTTTGTAGATACCATGGCACTCCTTGCCAAAAACTACGGCAAGATGTTGAAACGATTCAACAAAGGCCCTGCGAAGAACGTTCCGGGAAAGAACAAAACTGGAGGCAAGAATATGCCTTCAAAATAAACAGGAAACAAGAAAGACAATGGTCAATGCAGAGAATGCAAAGGTTTTGGACACTATCAGGCTGAATGTCCAAATTTTCTGAGAAAGAAAAAAGCTTACAAGGCCACCTCGGGTGACTCAGAATCAGATGATAATGGACAGACTGAGGAGAATGCTCAACATACTAGTAATCTTGCTCTCTGTAACTCCTCAAAAGACTATACCTGTCTGATGGCACATGTTCATTCTTCCAAAGAACAGATTGGTGGAAACAAAGGAGACATCATGGACTCTGATGATGAGTCATGTCCTACTGCAGAACAACTGCAAGCTAGTACGAAGAAATTTCCTCAAGAGCAAACAAGACTGCAGAATCATAAGAACTCTTGAAGCTAAGGTCAGAAGTTACGAGAAAATGGGAGATCCAAGCACTTCCTCACAAACTCATGACATGTTCACTGCCAAGTACAGTTTACTAGAGAATGAGCTGAAAGTGGCAAAACAGGTAATCAGTTCCAAAAATGTTTCAATTAGCTCATTAGAACAAGAATTGTATGATGTGCAACAGGTTAGCAAAAATAAAGAAAAGGAGATACACATGCTGAAAAGGGAGTTTTCAAGAATACTGAGAGAGAGTTAGGAACCATTCTTCAACTCTTCAAGATGGAGACCTGTGAATCACTCTAAAGGTAAAGGAAAAATGGCAAGGAATCAAAATGATCTCTTTGAAGAAAGTTCTAGTCAAGAACGACCTATGTTCGAACAAAGGTCACAACCTGACCAAGAACAAGTTAGTTCAAGATTGTTCTTCGAATCTGAGAACTTTAAATTCATTCCTACCTGTCACTACTGCAGTATAAAAGGAAATATCCGACCTATGTGCAATAGGATACGATATGACTTATATACCGGTAAAGTAGCCTTAAGGGATGTTTATAGGGTTCAGACTAGACACTATCAAAGACCAAATCCTAAAACAAAAGTAGACTTGAGCAATCGACAGCGAACCAAAATTTGGGTTCAAAAGGAAAATCAATGTCTCACATCCATCCTTGCTCTAAGGTCGAACTTTGAAGGGACATGGTACTTTGACAGTGGATGTTCAAGACACATGACAGGTATTCGTGAAAATCTTACCTGTGTTATTCCTATAAAAGATAAGTTTGTTACATTTGGAGATGGTGTAAGAAATAAAGTAATTGGAATGGGAACTCTGAATGTTAATGGTCTACCAAAATTAGATGAAGTCCTACTTGTTGAAAATCTTACAGCAAACCTTCTGAGTATTAGCCAGCTTTGTGATCAAGGATTGAATGTCAAATTTACACAAGACAAATGTCGAGTTCTTGATGAGAATGAGAAAGTATTCTTACTGGCACTAGAACTGCAGATCATTGCTATATCTTGGATCATGACAACACATGTCATTTTAGTTCCTTAAATGAAACTGAAATCTGGCATGAAAAACTGGGACACATTACCTATGATCATTTGGTGAAACTGTCAAACTCACAGGTGGTTCAACGATTACCCAAATTGAAGAATGTACGTGTGAACCATGCCAATACGGAAAACAGGAACACTCCTCACACAAGGCGGTAAGTGATGTACTTACAAAACAAGTACTTGAACTGCTTCACATGGATCTGATGGGTCCAGTACAAACTGAAAGCTTCAGTGGTAAGAAGTTTATTTTTATGTGTGTGGATGATTTCTCACGATACACATGGGTTTACTTTGTCAAAGAAAAATCTGAAACTTTTGAAATATTCAAAAACTTGTGCTTGACACTAAAAATGAAAAGAAATTTGGTATTTCAAGAATCAGATCTGATCACGGTCGTGAATTTGAAAACTCATCTTTTGATGATTTCTGTTCTTCGAAAGGTATTACTCACGAATTTTCTGCACCAAAGACTCCACAACAGAATGCGGTCGTTGAAAGAAAGAATAGGACACTGCAGGAAATGGCTAGGGTTATGCTGGCATCCAAGGGAGTATCTCAAATGTGGTGGGTTGAAGCTGTGAACACGGCATGCTATCTCATAAACCGGGTATACCTAAGGAAGGGTATGAACGTTACTCCATACCAAATCTGGAAAGGTAAAACTCCTAATCTTAGTCACTTACATATCTTTGGATGCAAATGCTACATCTATAAGGATAGAGAACCACATGGTAAGTTTGACTCTAGAAGTGATTTTGGTTTCTTTCTCGGTTACTCTAACAATAGTCGAGCTTACAGGGTCTACAATCTTAGAACTCAAACAGTGATGGAAAGCATCAATGTGGTATTTGATGATCATTCCAGAACCACAGTAGATCAAGAAACCTGGAGTTCGATTCAGAGTGAGTTGAGTCCTTCAGGAGTTGGTTCTCCGGAGGAACAAGTTTCAGAATCCAGTAAGAAAAGTGAACAGTCTCAGAATGAACGTGACCTAAAGAGAGATCCACCAGCAAAAATCCAAAAGGACAATCCAAGTGATTTGGTTATAGGAGAACTAGATGAAGGTATGAAAACCAGAGGTAAACCTAAATCTGATTACAGAAAAATGTTGGGGTACTCTTATTTTGCATGTTATACTTCGATTATTGAGCCTAAAAATGTCAAAGAAGCCCTAACTGATGATTGCTGGTTTAAAGCTATGCAGGAAGAACTGGAGCAGTTTGAAAGAAATGATGTTTGGGAACTTGTTCCTAGACCAAGAAGTTCCAATGTAATAGGGACAAAATGGATCTTTCGAAATAAATCTGATGAATTCGGAAATATCACCAGAAACAAAGCTAGACTTGTTGCCCAAGGATACACTCAAGTAGAGGGCATTGATTTCGAAGAAACTTTTGCACCTGTTGCACGTTTAGAGTCTGTTAGGTTGTTACTTTCTATTGCATGCATTAAGAACATTGTTCTTTACCAAATGGACGTTAAAAGTGCTTTTTTAAATGGTTTTTTAAACGTTGAGCAACCAAAAGGGTTTGAAGACCCTTTCTTTCCTGAACATGTGTATAAACCCAAGAAGGCATTGTACGGACTCAAACAGGTCCCTCGAGCTTGGTATGAGCGACTTGCACAATTTCTTCTTGACCAAGGCTACAAACGTGGCGGGGTTGATAAAACCTTGTTCCTACAGAGTACGAACAAAGACATTATTATTGCACAAATTTATGTCGATGATATTGTTTTTGGCTCTACCTCCAAAGGTAAGGTAAATGAGTTTGTACGAAACATGTCCAGAGAATTTGAAATGAGCATGGTTGGAGAACTTTCATACTTCTTGGGGCTACAGGTCAAACAGAGTAAGACCGGAATCTTCGTCCACCAAAAAAAATAAGCCAAAAATTTGGTTAAAGAGTTTGGTCTTGATGGAGCAAAACATCCTGATACTCCGATGGGTACAAATACTAAATTATCCAGGGATATTTCTGGAACTGCTGTTGAACCCACACTTTATCAGAGCATGATAGTTAGTCTTTTATATTTAACTGCGAGTCGCCCTGACATCTGTTTTAGTGTTGGTATGTGTGCCAGGTATCAAGCGAACGCCAAAGAATCACATTTGAAAGCAGTCAAACGCATCATAAAATATGTTGGAGGAACCTCAAACTTTGGTATTCATTATTCTCGCGATACTAATGCAACTTTGGCAGGATATTGTGATGTAGATTGGGCAGGGGATATTGATGATCGCAAAAGTACTTCAGGAGGGTGTTTCTTTGTTGGAAACAATCTAGTCTCTTAGCAAAGCAAGAAACAAAACAGCATATCACTATCAACAGCCGAGGCGGAGTATATAGCACCTGGAAGCTGTGGTGCACAACTTGTTTGGATGAAACAAATGCTTTTGGACTATGGGTTTGATATTTTGTCTGCAAATCTTTTTTGTGATAACACCAGTGCGATAAATATATTGAAAAATCCAGTCCAACATTCCCGAACAAAGCATATTGATATTCGATATCACTTTATTCGGGAATTGGTTGAAGAAGGAACAATAATCTTGGAACATGTTCCTACACAGGAACAACTGGCTGACATTTTCACCAAGGCACTTGACTCCAATAGATTTTTAACATTAAGGAAGTCCTTAGGTATTTGCACTGCTTGAAAATCACTGTTTGCTCTGTTTTTTGTTGTTGTTCTGATTAAAAAAAAAAACAAAAAAAAAGTATATATATATATATATATATATATATGCATCTGATTTTTAGCATTAGGCATACTCTTTATGCATATACATCTATTTGGATCATGATTCATAATACCCATTGGTGATTATCCAAAGAGAACTGTTGCGGTTTCCTATTTGTCTTTTGTGATTTGTGACCTCTTAAAACTATCAGAAAGAGATACCGTCGAGAAATGATGCAGTGAGCAACCATCCAAAAAGGAAATAGGGTCTCATGCACAGAAAATGACCGAGTGTGTGACAGCTAATGACAGGTATTGTACTTTGTACAATGTTGTTTTATTCCGGTGTATTTTTTATTTTATTTTTTAATCTCAAAGTATCATGAAGTAATGGGGTAGCTTTTAGGCGAAAATTTCGATAGCTCTAAGTGAAAAATGATACTACATCACAAAGTAATGGGGTAGCTTTCAGGCAAAAATTCTGATCACTCTAAGTGAAAAGTGATGTCGGAGTACAATAGCAATCATAAAGTAATGGGGTAGCTTTCGGGCGAAAAATTCCGATTGCTCTAAGTGAAACATGATTTGCTGGCTCTATAGAGGAAACTACAAAGTAGTGGGGTAGACTTCAAATGAAAAAATTATGTTGTCTCTAAGTGAACTGTGGCCTCTCGATTCTGTTTAACAAAAAAAAAAAAAAAAAGGGGGAGTCGTAAGGTGTTGTTCCTTAAGTATTCTTTCTCTCTTCTTCTGTTTTTGGTCACTTCATCACTTGTGACACTGTTACCCTCAAATCTCTCATCGGGTTCAAATTCACCACGTGGAGTAACGAATCCTATCTAATGGGTGTAATTCTTTTAATTTTTTTTTTGCATTCTTAGGCATAATTTGCATCTTCCTTATTGTATATATCTAGATTTGCTTATTTAAAGCAAGGAGATTTTATGTTCCTAGAAATATGGAAGGTCATATATGTTCCAAGATTACTTGTTATCTTCCTATTTTATGGAACAAGCGCTAATCTGAATTTCAAATTTGGGGCACCGTCTCTCTCCTATCTTTTCTTTAAATTCCGTCTTTTCATCTTCTCTCCACCATTATCACTCTTTGCTCTTCTCATTGTTTGTAGGGTTTTGCCAAAAATGGGGCACATTAAAGAAGCGGCAAAGCGCAAACGCACCACTACAGCACCACCACCGCCGCCCTCCACTGTTCTTCCACCACCACCTGTAGTCGATGCAACTCCTCTTCGATCCATACCCCCAGTTCACTCTCCTCTGATCCCAGGGCTTCATGACTCTTCCGGGTCATTCTCTGAAGGGTCCCCAAAAGCCGCTCCACTGAGAAAATCCCCAACCTCTAAATCCGCTACAGGGCCCTCGTAAAAAAAGTGGCCTGTATCACCGACCCCCTCGCTCCGATCTACAGAGTCAAATTTGGAACCATCTCCACCTCCAGTTCGCAAATCTGCTTTACCAATCGTACCCCGAAAGACCAAATACGGGGTGGTCATCTCTAGTCCCTCTCGGCGCTCTACTAGGCACAAAACCCTTGACCCTGATTTTGTCCCTCCGACTGCCAAGCCCACTGCTATTTGCAAATCCTCTCAACTGACCAAAGAAAAGGCTCCACCTACTCCTTCAAAGGATAAGGTAAAGAAACCCATGTCTCTTGATCCAGACACTGAGCCTCTCGACAAAATCAAAGCTCTCTCGAAGCGGTTCTTTTCTCTTCGAGCAAAGGATAGGTTTGTCTCTTTTCAAACCATGAATTTTTGGGAAGAACGACTGCTTGATGTGCGATCTTTTAACAAACATAATATTCTATCTCTTATTTCTGTTGTTGGGTTGTCTTCTACTGTCCTTAATGTTCAAAGTTTCTATGGGGTTATTGTTAAAGAATTCTATTCCAATCTGTCACCATCTATAGCTGACCCAACCTCGTCCAGATTTCACAAGATTTTCTGCAGAAATCCAGTGTGCACTTTTTCCCCTGACATCATTAATGATCTCTATGGTTTTGAAACTCCTCCGGAGTATGATCTTGTTGAGGATATGGACGTTGTAGCTTCTACTATCACCCAGGGTAAAGTGGATAAATGGCCCAGTTCTGGTCTTTCTCCGACCAACCTCACTCTCGAGTGCAATTTTCTTCACAAAATTGGAATGATAAATTGGACTCCCACGGCTCATAAATCTTCGCTCAATCCTAGTCAAAGAGTATTCATTTTTCAAGTGTTGACAGGGAAGCTGATTAACTTTGGAGCTCATGCATTCCAAACAATTGTGGAATTTGCAGGACGTCCCGATGCTCGAAAACTCCTACCTTTTCCAGGCTTAATTTGGAGCATTGTTGCCCAACAAGACATCTTTGTTGATGACAGACGTGGCGACTTCCTTGATCCATCACCAAAGCTGTTTATGGTATCTTCTCGCACCACTAATATTCATGCCTCCTCCTCAGTTCCATCGCAGGTCGAACCGGGTGCTGTTCTTGGACAGTTTGAACAGTTTCTACAACAACAAATTGTTGTATTTACTGACATGGCCAAGTCTGCCCTGACCCAGAAAGGATACTACCAAAAATTTCTGCGCTCTCTCACCAAACCTCAGCATTCCAGGTCGAAAAGGGGGGGAGAAGAAAATTGCTACCCAAGATGAAGAAATCGAAGCTGGTCTGAATGAGGATGACGAACGGCAAGATGGAGATGATGCTAATGTAGCCTCTGATGATGAAGCTTCAACAAATGAAGATGAGGAGCCTAACCGAAGTCTAAGCCAGAGCTTTTGAAGCTTGACCTAGTATCTCTCATGTTTAATGTCTTATTTCTATTCTACTTCTAAGACAAATTAGTTTTTGTTGCCATATTTTGCTATCTGTTGCTTTCTTTTGGACTAATGATTAGTAATTATTACCTATACTTATTATTCTGCATCTTTGAGGAAAATCTCTTGATTATCCTAATACGTAATGAGTTGGTTTAAGGTTTTTAACAAGAGACCAGATTTTCTGACTATGCCTTGCAGGAATTTCAGCAGTGTTTTTCGAACTAGAATGCCAAGGGGGAGATTGTAAAATCACTATTTATCTAAGGTGGCATTTGTTGAAAAATACTCTCTTGTAGCTTGTTTCTTTATGGCAGGATTGACCAAATGGAAAAGGAAAGAAGGATAAAAGAATTTGACTCAATTCCAAGAATCAATCAAATTCCAAGGATCAAGGATTTAGAGTCAAAGCTTCCAAAAGAAACATCAACTATCAAGGAGATTGATGGAGTTGATGAAGAACTGATTAGAGTGAAGAGAAAAGTCAGGAAGGCATACTGTATAAATAGAGGCACAAGATGGTGAAGAGAATATCGAGTTTTGGAGAGAAAAACACTTGTGTAATCCATCAAATCTTTCATCTGTTCTATTGTTGTTCGAACAGTGGACGAACATCAGTAGATCATCAGATACAAAACGGGAGAGTTGTGTCTAGTGTGTTCGGGAGAACATATAGAGGTTCGGGAGAATCATCTAAGTATAGATTGAGGGATCATCTGTACTGAAAATCTCGTTTGAGTGACCGAAAGAGTGAGCACATATTTAGGGGGCGTATGAACTGAAACTTAGGAGGGATTCCTAAGTGTTTCTGTGAGTACAAAAGTGTATTCTATCTACTGTACTTATCCTTGAGATGTTGCTTTTAAGAAAGAACGGATTCTTTCTTAAATCTTATGAATAAAATTTCTTTTTTTTTCTGATGAAGTTCATACTCTGTAAGAACTTCCTTCCTCATAAATAAAATTGTTTCTTTACACGTATTTCAGATTAACTACATTGCACACGCGCACAAACTCTGACTTTTCAGTTATATCTTGAGAGACGATTATAGTAGAACTGCAAGCACAAGAGAGGGATAACATCGTCTCGTAGAAAGAGTGTTAAGCACCTAACTTCATTTAATCGTATCTAATGTTTATTGAATTAATTCTAGTCTCGCTATTGTATTTTCAAAGACATTTTTATTACTCCTACTGACTTAAATTCTTCAACAACTAGATAAGGTTCCCGTGCAATGCAGGGACTTTGAGTAATCATTTTCACGCTCAAAAGAATTTATTTGATTTTCTTTGCATGTGCTTGGTTTTTTTGCATTTACGTTGGACTTATGTTCCGGTTAGGAAGCAAGCAACGCACAGATGCGGCCAAAAATCATTTTTTGTCAAGTAAGAGGGTGTTTGACTAACCTTATTTTAAACATCTTATAAGCTCTAACATTTTATAAGTTGTTTCAAGAACTTATAAAATGTAATTTTTAGGGAGCTTATAAGTTAACAAAGTGTTTGAATAAAAGAGTTTATAAGCTTACAAATGAATATAGTGATTTAGCTATAAATTTGGGGTTTAATTTAAAAGTTAATATTAAATTCACATTTTGATTAGTGTGTGAAATGTATGTAGTGCGTGAAGTGTGTGAAATGTGTGTAGTGTGTGGTATGTGTAGTGTGAGTGGTGTGTGTATAGTGTGTGTAGTGTGTGAATTATGTGTGTTGTGGGTGTAGTGTGAGAAGTGTGTGAAGTGTGCGAAGTGTGTGTAGTGTGTAGTGTATGAAATGTGTGAATTAAGATCTTAAAAAACAAGATGGAAATAAGATGGGTATAGCAACTTATTTTTTTAGATCTTACTAGCACTACGCACGTGCGTTGCACGCGGTTATAATTTTTTACTATTATTTTTATAAAAAAAAATAAACGTAAAATAATTGTACATTGTGATCAATGTAATATATATATATATATATATATATATATATATATATATATATATAAACAACTTCGTAGATAATTCAATGTAATAAGAATTAATCTATTAAACAAACATATATAATTTTGAATCAACTAAAAACTAAAAGAATCATAAAAGATAAATAGAAAAGTTAAATTACCTTAGTCTTAATTAATAAAACAAGTTATAATAATTAACGTTAAATGATTCGTAAAACAAAATATACCATGATATAATGTAGAAATATTTAGTTTTACAAAATTTCCTATTATACACGTAGAGTTTGACTTATTCAAACTATTGTTTACTTCTTATTATACACATACTCGGTCATCATTAGTATATCTTGAATAAAGTTATATACAATAATTGGAAAACTATATACGTAATAATGAGGCATATATTTTTATGTTTTGCACCAAATCACTGGCATTTGAAGAAAAACACATTTTTAATTGTCTCATTACATCATCAACTGACATCCAAAAGTTAATTATTTGTTATATCACACACAAAATATTAGGCCTAACGTACTTTTCTAAAATTCTCTAATAAATAATTTCGATTTCAACATACATTTGCACATGAAATTCTTTACATATTTTAGTGTGAGGAAAAACTTCCAGCAACTTAGTATCAAGGTCCAACATCCAACTTTTGTTATGAAAGTTATTTTCTATTTTTTTAATATTATTAAGTATAACTCTCTTTAATATAATTTACTTATCGATTTAAGATTGCTTATTTCAATTTCCCTTAATTATTTTCTCAATGCAACGTCGAAATTTAAAAATTATGCGTTATTTAAAATAAAAATCTACTATAGTATAAATACAAAATAAATAATATTTTTTATGAAAGGTTGACTATATACATAGTGTCTCACAATCTTCAATCAAGACACATGCTATAATCTATATAAAATATAATAAATGTTTTAACTAATTTGTAATGTCTTTAATTCCTTATTTAGTTATACTGAAATACAACTAATTTTTCAAACATTGCACATCCATTTAAAAGTCTTATATATACATGTTTAAACCACGCATTCCGAATTTATTTCTCTTATTTTATTTTTTATTTAGACTATACAGTACTCTATTCGACGTAATTATTTTGTATCTAATCTATTATCAAGTTAATATTCTCATTCACATAGTACAATTCTTTTAAAAAACAATTTCCCCTAATCTAAGAAAGAAAGAAAAAACCCTCCCATCCCCTCACGGTGACTCGAACCTAGGACCAAAGGCCTAGGTAGTAGATGCTCTGCCACTTGAGCTATCCAACTTTGTCCACATAGTACAATTTTTTAATCATTCACAGTACAACTTAGTTTATTATTTCTTGTTTTTTTTTTTTGTTCTTTATTGTACCCTATAATTTATATAGCATAGTAAATTTATTTATCAAGTTATTACATATGCTTAAAATATATATAATATTTTTATTGATTTAATAATTTGTTTAATGTTAGATCTTAAATATTTAAAAGAATCTGGTGCAACTATTCATGTCCACTAACTTTTATGTTTGCCATTTTATTATTTCTATTATTAGTACAATAAAATTTAACACCTCGGTCTAAACTCCAATTATTATAAACCTTGTGATTTTTATGTCTCTTTAATTTTCTAACATAACAGTTTTTTCTTTGGTCTACTAAAATTACATCACCTATTAAACGTATTACATTAGTGAGTATATTTGTGTAGGTGTATAAGGTATGTGATTAAAAATGATTTTCAACCTATAGATTTATTTGAATAAATCGATCCTTTTAATAGACCAATAGTATTTAAATTTACACAATATCACTACCGATGCATTTATAGTTTTTATATCTTCAGATATATCTTTTACAGATATCATATATAAGCTACTTTTACTGCTTTTCTCCATCTTTTTCATCTTTTATATATATATATATATATATATATATATATATATATATATATATATATAAATGACTTTATCGTATATTTTTTTAATTCAATAAAATTCGTAAATCAATTATTATTTTATCTTGTTGTAATGTTTATAAATGTTACTTATGAAGTATATCGATTTAGTTCTTCTAAATCATTGAAAATATATATAATAAATAATTAATCTCATTTCCTACAAGCATAATAGTTCAGTTTATATTTACTTAGTAATGCCCATACAAAGAAATTTAGTATGTAAACATATATATTGCTAGTTGAATCTAAATTTAAATAGTAAGGCTAAATGTATGCCTAGTTTAATCCAAATTTTGAAATACTACATTGTGTAATTAACTTGTATGTACATTTAACTACAATATAGATATTTAATTTTTATTTTTGTATTATTTTCTCATAATATAATATATCTGACGCTTTCACATTAGTTTATTCTTTGATTTTTCTATTATATTACCTAGACTCGTCTATTATAATTTTTTTTTTTATAATGAAAATTCACTTAGACCCTTTAATATTTATTATTTTTACATTAGTTTTTTTATAATTTTGTTCATTATGTTAATAAAGTTATATCTACTAATAATAAAGTCTATTCATTAGTTTGTGTTATCTTTCTTCACAATGCATTTTCTCACTTCTATTCATTTTATCATATGTTCTTATTCAATTGTTTTGACATTATTTTTTATTGTTGGACTTTAATAAAGTGGTATACACAAAAAAGACATACAATTTTCTAACATGTCTTTTTACTCACTCAAAAGTTAATTTAAAATATAATCTCAGGATTTCACATGCAAGTCATTTTATTCTTTGATTTTACTTATTGTAATTACATTTGTGTTAATCGGTCTTTCTCCTTTCTCTTCAATTATAGAAGAAATCAATTAGAAAAATTATTAGAAATTTATGAAGAATCGAATAAAATGTAAACAAATAAAAAGAATAATATAATGTATTTTACTACAAAGGAATAATAATATAAGATATTATGAATATTTAGGTTCAGCTTATGTCATCAGTTGAACTATATATCATATGAAATGTGATAGAAAATTTCATAAGTTGAGACTTGAGAGATGAATTTCAATTATAAAATGAATCTTACTAAATATGTAAAACTATAAAAAATAAAGTTATTAAATTAGCCTTAAAAGTTTACTAATTAATGGGTTTTTTTTTTCTTTTTCTATAGTTTTCTTTTTTGACAATTATATAAAAGAATCTCATTATAAAAGAGATAAGAAATTTAAAAAGAAATTTTAAAATAAAAATAAATAAAAATAATAATGTTATGTATATTATTATAAATAAAGAAAAATATAGAATATGATTAATATGTAAGTTCAACTTATGCCATTAGATGAAGTATATATCATATCTATGAATTTTTTTAGGGTATTGATAGGTATGGCCCAATAACTTCGGGTCGGATCAACCCGATCCGAAGCAACTAAGCCTAGAAGAACGAGCTCAGCAGCCGAGTCGGCCTAGAAGCACGCACGGGCCTGGAGCAGCCCCATTGCGGCATATTTGGAAAGTGAGATCCCCACGATCTCCTTCCAACTCCCATGCAGATATGGTGGGCGTAATTGTAGGGATTTAGTTAGGGTTTGAATTGAGTAGTATCAATAGCAGAATTGTACTCAGATTTAGGGTTCGCACTTTGTACTCCTAAACTGCAACGTGTAAGATTGAAATGAATATAGTGAAAAACACCCCGGGAGGTGATATTTTGCGCCCGTGGACGTAGATCTCCGGATCGAACCACGTACATCTTGTGTTCTTTAATTTTCTTGCATTGGGTTGCGTTACAAATTGAATTTTACTTCGAGTTCATTTGATAATCGGATTGCGCTTTATCAATTGGCGCCGTCTGTGGTAAAGATTTGCAAGAAAGCCCCAATATACTTCAACGTCATCAAAATCGCTATGGTGAATACTCGTCGATCTGCTAATCCTACCCAGTCCCGTCGTGATCCTCCTGTGGATCAAAATCCACCACCCCGTCAACGGAATCAAGATCCGCCCGCGGAACACGCCAACCTGCAGAATCACTCCCCTGCTAATGATCCGGTGCAAGTTAATCCACCCCTTGCCCCCGAGTTATCGCAGGTGCAACAACCCTTTCTTCAGGAGCACGCTGCTTTATTTCAAGGATGGAATAATCGGCGAGCCCACTCCGGTGAGCGTGCCAACAACAGCGTTGACCAGGGTGTGAGAAATCCATCTCGCGATTTGTCACGTGAATTGGATAAAGATCCACCTCATCGAGCGAGGCATGATCGTCGTCGACAGAGGACAGTCTCCCCAGCGGATAACCGCAGCTCTAATGGGTCGAGGCCCCGTTACGCCCACGAAGGCGCGAATCGCCGCAGACCTGTAGACGCTCCAAAGCGTGCTCGCTTAGACAAATCCCGTGTGTTGGATCCCCTGGAACAAGAACAAGCTCAATTTGCCGCGGAGCTTGACAAAGTGTTGGGTCTCGATGCTGACGGAGAGATCATCACCCCGTTCTCCGAGGAGATTCTTACTACCCCACTCCCCGAGGGGTTCAAGCTTCCCCCCGTGTCCGTCTACACCGGCACCGGAGATCCCAGTAATTTTCTGAACGCCTTCAAATACGCTATGTTCAACCGCAATTGTACACCTCACCACTTGTGTAAGGTGTTTCCTCAGTGGTAGAATAACAGGCCCGGATACAACAACTATGCTAGGCAAGACCAGGGAAGCCATCAACAACCCCAGTTGCGGCCACAACCGTCTCCACATGGAGGACCTGGAGAAAATCCGCCCACTCACATCATAAACGTGATCTATGGGGCCATTCCCACCAGGGCTTCCCGAAGTGCCTTGAAGGCGGAAGCGCGTAGGCCTCCTCCCGAGGAGCCGCGCCATAAAACGCTTCCACCAATCTGAAATCGTAAGTTTCACCGATGAAGATCCTGTTCCCGAGCTCATCCCACATACTGATGCTATCGTAATCGACATGGTCGTAGCTAATGTTACGGTAAAATGAATTTTCGTCGACAACGGAGCCGCAGTTAGCGTCATATTCGCCGACTGTTTTCAGAAAATGGGCATTCCTCATGAGCAACTCCGACCGGCCCCCGGGCCGTTACAGACCTTCACCCAGGGTGAGGTTCGACCTGAAGGAGTCATCAACCTCCCTGCTTCGCTCGAAACTTATCCAGCAATAAAAACTATCTTCATTGACTTTTATGTGGTCAATTCCCCTTCTCCATACAACATGATTTTAGGCCGAGATTAGCTCACCCCGGCGAAGGCCATTTGCTCCACATACCACCTCGCACTGAAGTTCCCAACACCCCATGGCGAAGTGGCAATCTGTGACGACCAGCGGGTTTCCAAAGAGTGCATGTACGTGGCACTTAAAAAGACAACACAGGTTCCTCTCAAGTCTCAATTTCAAGTAGCCACCTCGGCACCCATCTCGGATTCGTCAGTATCACTCGGGGACGACACTGTTAAGGTGCCTCTAGATCTAGCTAAGCCAGAGCAAACTGTTACCGTCGACGCTGTGGATACACCGTGGTTACATAACGCCATCATCCAGACCTTGCGAGAATATTCTGAAGTTTTTGCGTGGTCCCGTTTGGACATGCCGGGGGTCTCTCCGGACTTCATTACCCACAAATTAAATATTGACCCCAGCGTGAAGCCCGTACAGCAAAAACGAAGGAAATTCGCTCCGGAGCGGAACGCAGCCATCCGCATTGAAGTACAACAGCTTCTAGATGCAGACATCCTATTTGAAGTGCATTATCCTTCCTGGCTTTCTAATCCCGTGATGGTGACTAAGTCCAGCGGGGCATGGAGAATGTGTGTAGATTTCTCTGACCTCAATAAGCACTGCCCAAAGGATTGTTATCCTTTGCCCTCCATTGACCTAAAGGCCGAGGCTATCACTGGGCACAAGACACTTTGCTCTTTGGATTTATACAAGGGATACCATCAAATTCATATGGATCGCCGCGATGCCCTCAAAACGGCCTTTTTCACTGACTTCGGGTGCTTTGCCTTCAAGAAAATGCCTTTTGGGCTCAAGAATGCTGGAGCCACTTACCAGCGCCTTATGGACCACGTCTTCCGAGATCAAATCGGTCGAAATGTTGAGGTATATGTTGACGATCTTGTTATTAAAAGTACCTCTCAAACTACATGTGTACAAGATATTGCTGAAACGTTAAGCACGTTGCGACGTTATAATCTACGCCTCAATCCGGCAAAATGCACCTTCGGCGTTAGCTCAGGAAAGTTTTTGGGCTATATGGTTTCACAGCACGGACTCCAGGCAAATCCGGCCAAGATTAGAGATGTATTGGATCTGCAGCCGCCGAAGATGGTAAAGGAAGTTCAACGCCTTACTGGTGGTCTTGCGGCCTTAAATCATTTTCTGTCTAAGGCCGCGGAGCGTCAGCTCCCATTCTTCAAAATTTTGCGACAGACAAAGAAATTTGAGTGGACTCCGCAGTGCACTGAAGCCTTTGAGGCTCTAAAGCAACACATCAAACAGTTGCCCACTATGTCCGCTCCTCTCCCCGGAGAACCCCTCTACGTATATTTAGCATCTGCTGAGGAAGCAATCAGCGCGGCTCTCGTACGCGAGGCTCATGGAAGTCAGCACCCCGTATATTTTGTGAGCCGAGCACTCCAAGGGGCGGAACCCGGTACTCCGTGATAGAAAAAACAGTGCTGGCTCTCGTCATGGCGGCCCGCCGCCTGCGGCCTTATTTCCAAGGGCGTGATATCAGGGTTCTCACTAATCACCCCGTTCGCTGAATTCTCATCAAGCCCGAAGTGTCCGGGCGCTTGGCTAAGTGGGCCATCGAACTGGGAGAGTATGATATTCAATTTCTACCTCGCCGAGCCATCAAGGGTCAAGCCCTCGTGGATTTTTTGGTCGAGGCACCATTTGTTGACCCCGATCCGGCTGTGCATGACGCTGGTTCTAACCACGCCGATCTCGAAGCTAAAGCCTGCAAGTGGCAACTATACGTGGATGGTGCCTTTGTAACACGAGGCAGTGGCGCCGGGGTCCTTCTCATTGGCCCCGAGGGCGTTGAAATCAAATATGTCCTGCGGTTTAAGTTCAAGGTGACTAACAATGAAGCGGAATATGAGGCAGTCCTTGCTGGGCTCCGGCTCGCTCAATCCTTTGCAGCCTCCCATATCCAGCTTTTCACGGACTCCGAGGTGGTCTCTAGTCAAATTAAGGGCATCTACACAGCCAAGGATGATATGTTGAAAAGGTACCTCGCTTTAGCACTCAAAACTTTTGTCCACTTTTGCTTCGGTTGATATCCAACAGGTGCCTCGCAAAGAAAATGTTCAAGCTGATGCTTTAAGCAAAATGGCCTCCGCGGTCCCTACTAACATGTCTCCGGACATCATCGTCGAAGATGCAGTTCATCCTTCCATTCATGGGGCCACAGTCTCCGTGTTGACTGAGAGCAGTCCCAATTGGATGACCCCGATCATCCATTATCCCCGGGATGGTACGCTGCCGGATGATAAATTACAAGCTCGGCGGATCGTCCTTAAGGCACCTAAGTATGCACTACACGGTGGAATCTTATACCGTCAATCATATTTACAACCGAGTCTTCGTTGCCTTGACCCAGCCCAGGCTGATCATGTCTCCGTGAATTTCACGAAGGGGCCTGTGCCAGCCATATCGGCTCGCGGACGTTGGCCAAGAAAGTTCTTCGGTGGGGATACTACTGGCCCACGTTGTTTAATGATGCTCATAACTTAGTAACGAAGTGCGACAAGTGTCAGCGACACTCTCGGGTGAAACATTTGCCACAAACCGAGCTCACTGGCATACAAAGTGCCTGGCCATTCATTCAGTGGGGAATTGATATTGTGGGCCCGTTTCCGGTCGTCCCAGGAGGACTAAAATTTCTTGTGGTTGCCGTTGATTACTTCACCAAATATCATATGCCGCTTCGGCATCCCGAGCGCCATTATCTCAGACAATGGCAAACAGTTCGCCAATGATCCCTAAATTTCGAGCAACGATACTAAATTCCTAAGTCCAGAGAAATTTTCGAGCAACGATATTGAAGATTTTAAGATAAAAAAATGAGAAAATGAAAATGAGAGATGCGAGGTTGCAATTTGAATCCTTGGCCCGGATTCGTGATTAATTTTAGTTCGATTCGGGTTATATATTAAAAATTATTTGAAACATATAATTATCACAATTTTAGATAGATTATTGATTTCGGGGCGATCGGGTTAACCGAATCGTGTCGGGTTGGTTGCGGGTTTCTCTCAATAAAATCGTGTCAGGTTGGGTTGGGTCCGCTTAGCCCGTCATGGTCGGGTTCGATTTAGACCGATCCGGATTATATATGAAAAAAATTAAAACATATAATTATCACATTTTAAGATAAATTATTTATTTCGTGTCTATTTGTGTTATTCGGATGAATTGATTCGGGTTATTGTTTCTTTCCTCTTGTCCTTTCTCTCTTTTTTTTTTTTTTTTTATAATATTTTTTTTAGTATTTTTATCTCAAGTTTTCTTTTTGTTTTTGAGAAACATTGATTTTGATTTTTCAATAGCTACGAAATTGCAAGAATTTTGGAACTAATTTTATGAAATAATCTTTTGTAGGAATATCTTACACTATTTTTAGATGATTATGTTATGGTGTTATACCTCACATTACAATTTTTGATGGATTTACATGTGGCATAAATCTAAGTAGTGTAATAGAAGATGTAACATCATTGTGTAATAAGGGATTTATAGCCATAAATCTAAGTGGTGTAATAAAAGATGTAACATCATTTTGTAATAGAGGATTTTGTAGCCCTATCTTAAAACACGTGTAATAATGACAAAAGAGCTACTCCATCCGTTCCAAAATAGATGATATTTTAATTTGTTAATCATATTCCAAAATATTTGATGTTTTAGATTTTTTTTACCATTTTTCTCTATTTTGCCCTTATGTAAATCAAAAAATGTCTTTGACTTTTCAACCTTCCACTCACATTTGATTTCATCAAATTTTATCTCCACAAATTTTAGGGGATATATTTGGCAATACATTTGTTTCTTAATTCTTCCAGTTTTTTTAAAACATCATCTATTTTGGAATGGAGGGTGATAGGGATGGCCCGATCACTTCGGGTCGGGTTAATACCTGAGCCCACTGACCGGCCCAGCACACATAGGCCCAGCAGGTCCAAGAACACGCGTCGGCCCAACGAGTGTTTTGTTCCGCGAATCATGGCCCACGATCCGTTCCCAACCGCCATGCAGCGGAAAATAGGCACGATAATAGGGAGTTAGTTAGGGTTTATTAGGAGACTATAAATATGAGAAAAGAACTTTGAATTAGGGTTCGCACTCTGTATACTGAATTATTATCTGTAAACTCAACATTCTAGTGAAAGAAACACCTCGGCAAGAGTGATTTTCTGCCCGTGGACGTAGATCTCCGGATCGAACCACGTAAATCCTGTGTTTTTCCATATTGTTTACGCCGATTATCGTTATAGTTCTTGGTTACCGGATTGCGCTTTATCAATTGGCGCCGACTGTGGGAACCCTTTAACCAACAATTTTTGACGTTTACATCGCATTCAAGAATCATGGTCACAACACGTTTGAATCAATCTCGCCACGGTGATCAATCTAACCAGGATCCGCCCGTGGATCAAGTTTTGCCGCCGAGGCAATTGCCGGCAGGGAGCACGTCTAATCATCAGGGCAATCAAAATCCTCCACTCCCTCAAGACCTGCAAAACCCTAATCTTGATGCTGCTCAACCCCCGGTTAACATTCAAATTACCCCAGAACTGCTCCAGGCTTTCTTACAAGAGCATGCACATGTTCTTCAAGATTGGGCAGTTAATCGCCTACATCCCGCGGAGCCTGCCGCGGGGCCTGCCGGCCATAATGCTAATCCCGTGGTGCCTCCACCCCGTCCGCGTGATCAACAGGACCCGGGGCACCGCGGGCGTCAGGATCGACGACGGGAACGACCTGGTTCTTCCGAGGACCATGGGAGTTCTAATGAATCACGACCTCGCAATGAGGAACCTATTGATGTGGATTGCCGCCGTCCACTTAATGCGGCTAAGAGAGTTCGCTATGCCAATCCTCATGCTCTAGATCTTCAAGAGTATGAGCAAGTTCAACGCAATGTTGAACTGGACAGGATTCTGGGTCTTGATGCCAATGGAGATATCATCACACCGTTCTCCCGGGAAATCATGGCCACTTCCCTTCCCGAAGGGTTCAAACGGCCAGCCATACCACCTTACAATGGCACCGGAGATCCGGCCAATTTTCTTGGAGCTTTTAGGCACAGCATGCTTAGCCATGATAACATTACGTCCCTCCAGTACTGCAAGATTTTCCCTGAGTACTTACAGGATGAAGCTCGGGTTTGGTTTGATTCTCTCCCACGCAACAGCGTATCCTCCTTCAGAGAACTCGCCGAGCACTTTTGGGCACGGTTCGAAGCACGGGCGAAACCCATGGCCACCTTGGCCGATGTCATGAACATGGAATAGCGGGACGGTGAAACCGTCACCCAATTTCTTGACCGTTTTACAGCAGTAAGCCTCAAGGTGGGAAATTGCCCCGAAGACGTAGTCATCAACGCATTCATGAATGGACTCCGTCCCGGGGTACTTTACAGCGAGTTGGTTCGAAACACACCGGTCACAACCCGAGCACTGTTCAAAACGGTGTGCAGATATGCTAAAGCCGAGGAGCAGACTCGCCAGAAGCGTGAGAAACACGCTAGCAAGCGGCAGTTCGACAAAGCACAAACCGGGACTAGTACGCGCCCTAGTGCATTTTCCCGCCTGACCCCGGGGCGTTCAGAATCCCGAGGCGATATTCCACAATTGACTCCGTTGACGAAGTCATGAGCCGAAATCCTTTCTATTCACAAGAACGATTTACGGTCGTGTCCGCGGATGACTGCTCCGGCTGAGAAGCGAAACCGCAAGAAGTGGTGCGCGTACCACCATGATCATGGACATGAGACAGAGGAGTGCCGAGAACTCAGCAAGGAAATCGAGGATTGTCTAAAGAACGGTTTCTTGCAGCAGTACATTGCTCGGACCGATGACCAGCCTCGGTCAAGCCAGAATGGGGGTTCATCCCAAAGCCGTGGAGGTTATCATGACCGTGGGCCTATGAACATCGAATAACAAGTACTGTTCTTATCTTTACATTTATTGTACAGTTCTTTTTCGTTGTGATTCCTCTTCGGATTGTTTAGGTTGCTCCGGCACACATCATTGAATAAGTACTCTTTGTTTGTGCATCTTACTGTATTCTCTTTTACGTTACGGGGACGCCCTAATGTAGTAGTACTGTTATTATTCGTCTCCGGACAATTGGATCTCTCTCCCAGTCCGTCCGGGGAGATTCACGTTTCGTCTCCGGACAATTAAATCTCTCCCCTGATCAGTCCGGGGAGATTCACGTTTCGTCTCCGGACAATTAAATCTCTCCCCCGATCAGTCCGGGGAGATTCACGTTTCGTCTCCGGACAATTAAATCTCTCCCCCGATCAGTCCGGGGAGATTCTCGTTTCGTCTCCGGACAATTAAATCTCTCCCCCGATCCGTCCGGGGAGATTTTAATTGGCACCGTCCATATAGTGTTCCCGAACACCTATTAACCCGATCCGTCCGGGGAGATTTTTCTTTACAATTATCTACGGCCTCCGAGCCAGTATTCGGCGCTCCGGCGTTGAGATTTATTCCCGGACCTCCTCCGGGTCCTACGGAATTCTGTCATTCCTCAGCCTTGAGCTCCGGCTCTCTCCCCCCCGCGGGCCCTTGGATGTCACGGAATTCAACAGAGGCCACTCCGGCAGATGCGTTAAAACTGTGTAGTAGGCCTTCTCCACCCACTGGGTGACGTCTTCCCCCAGGGAGACACCTCAGCAGTTTTTCCCTTATTCTTGGCTGCCACAGCCACTGTGGGGCTTCCGATTGGCTCTTTTCCGAAGCGTCCCACTGCATCCCCAATTTGAAGTTAGTCCTGTACAAGGCAACAATTTTTACAACAAGATATGAGAACTCCTACCCTCCTCGGCAATCGCATCGCCCGAATAATACGGGCTCAGTCCGGTTTATGGGAAATAGCAGAGCGTGTCACTTCACTTCCCTCTCTCTCATGATGGCGCCGCCAATCACATCAACCTCACTCTTCGCCAGGCAGATTTAAATTACACTCCGGTGCTCCCTTCACCTCGGCCAGACTACTACACTCCGGTGCTCCCTTCACCTCGACCGGGTCATTATGTACTTCCGACATGTTTCTTGCTTTTGGGAGACTCGGTATCTCGCTATCTGACCCGTGCACTTCGGCCTAGTTCGGTTCCGCTTCCGCAGACTGCGCCGCGGAGTCCCTGGGACGCGGATAGACTTAGTCATCCACAAACACTTCGGCGCGACCGCGACTCACAGCCCCTCTTGCTTATGGTTCCACCCCGGTGACAACCGAAGCTCCTTCCTCGCTCCAGCGGGGGGGGGGGGGGGCATCTGATAGGGATGGCCCGATCACTTCGGGTCGGGTTAATACCTGAGCCCACTGACCGGCCCAGCACGCATAGGCCCAGCAGGTCCAAGAACACGCGTCGGCCCAACGAATGTTTTGTTCCGCGAATCAAGGCCCACGATCCGTTCCCAACCGCCATGCAGCGGAAAATAGGCACGATAATAGGGAGTTAGTTAGGGTTTATTAGGAGACTCTATAAATATGAGAAAAGAACTTTGAATTAGGGTTCGCACTCTGTATACTGAATTATTATCTGTAAACTCAACATTCTAGTGAAAGAAACACCTCGGCAAGAGTGATTTTCTGCCCGTGGACGTAGATCTCCGGATCGAACCACGTAAATCCTGTGTTTTTCCATATTGTTTACGCCGATTATCGTTATAGTTCTTGGTTACCGGATTGCGCTTTATCAGAGGGAGTAATTGATTATCACAACTAACGGCCACAACTCAGTCATCATTCACAGATAAAATTCGGTACATTAATATTTTTATTGAGAATGCTCCAAGGAGCTGATTTGTCATAACAGCAGAGTTTCCTAACTCTTCTTTTATATATATAGATATAGATATTGATTCTTTCACAATAAGAAATAAAATAAAAATATGTGCGAGGTAATAAAATCTTTTCTCCAAATTTGAAATGAAATCAGAATTCAAAAGACATAACTAACATAAAAAAAAAAGCGACAGATTCGTGTGACTTGCTAAGTTATTGATAAAAGGAATAGAAGCTAGCTAGCATGGCATAAGAGAAGACAAGTTACGAAAAGAATCAGAAGAGACTTTAAAGTTGGGACTTATCAAACTCTGCACTGCTTCACTATCGTGGTCAAGCGCGACTTCGACTAGAAAGCCTTGTTCATTCCCGAGTTCTTCTTGCTCCACTAATACCTTTTTAGCTGAAATGGCGACAGCATCACTACAGCATATCACTTCAATTAATTGCAGAGTCGGTATGTCTCCAATCTCTAAAGGAATCTCTTTTAAATTCCGCATCTGTTTAAGAACAAGGCGCTCGAGGCGTGGAAAGTGAGTGCTCTCTATTTCCCAGTATTCCAGCTTACAACTTTGTATCTCAAAGAATTTTAGCTTGCTGAATTGACCTTCAATTGTTTCCCACTTGCCTCCATAAAAGAAACCACCCAAGAGTCGGAGTTTCTCAAGAAGGGGTAATGAACCTATCTTTTCGATCACGTCATCCCAATATGGGAACGTGTTGGTTTCCAAAGTCAGCTTCTTGAGCGTTTGCGGGAAGGTAACCTTTTCCAGAAATTCATTTTCCCGTCTTGAAAAATAAAATTTACAACCAAATGATTTGAGTTTATTTAGACGTTCAAGATTGCTGAGATAGTCTACCACAACATTGTGGTAACGTAATTTCAGATTCTCGATGTTGGGGATTCTTCTAACCGCCTCTTCTCCCCACTTAAAGTCCATCAGTGTCACTAGCTTTTGCAGGTTTCCTAGAACAATCCCATCTTTCCCACCGCTTGGAAGATCCGGGAGATAGAGTCCTTTATCGATATCGATATTTTTAAGTTGAGGCATGTTCCAAATTTCAGAGGGTGCAGTGAGATACCACCAGTCAATACAAACAATCAATGTTTGTAGATTCCAAAGCTGGTAGAGTACTGAAGAGGCAAGTTCGTAATCTGACTTTGCTCTGAAAGCAATGTATCTTGAATTAACAAACTTAAACACATCTTCCGGAAAATACTTATGTCTACTATATAGACTTTCGCCATCCCCATCTGCTACCAATATCCTTAACAATTTAAAATTAAGGGGTGGTAGTTCTACCCTAATATTCCATAACAGAGAACAAGCGTGTGACCTAGACGTCAAGGCATCAACTTTCTTCTTCGATGTGCTATGATCATGAACAACAATTCGACGTTCATTATCTATGCATTGATCAATACTATGATTTCTAGCGGTGTCATAAAACCTCTTCTTTTTAGCTTCTCTCAAGCAAATGTCCCTCAGCAGATCATGAATTTTGCAAAATTTTATGCTCCCTGTACACCCCAACTCATGAACTACAACAAGATTCCTATCAATAAGATCATTTAAATACTCTTTCGCAATTATTTCCATGCTCTTACCTCTAATTGGTTTCAGAAATCCTTCGGCAACCCATAACCTGACCAAATCAGAGAAACTGACCTCACTATCTTCGGGAAAGACTCCCATATACAGAAAACACGGTTTCAGATAAACTGGCAAATGAGTATAGCTCACATGTAAGATTTTTAAGCACCTTTCATCATCCTCTGAATTCACAATTGAGCTTAAGTCTCCGACTATGCTTTCCCAATATTCTTGTTTGAGTTCTCTTTTTGCCAAAAGCCCTCCAATCACAACAATTGATAAAGGAAGTCCTTTGCAATTTTATACAATCTTCCTTCCAATATCCTGCAGGTCAACTGGGCAAGCTTCTACCTCAAATACAATTTTGCAAAACAAATTCCAACTATCATCCTCATCTAGGAAACCTATCTCAATGGCATTAGAATCAGCCATCTGGGAAGCCAAGTTTGCTAGCCTAGTGGTGAGTATTATTCTACTTCCATTGTTGTTATTTGGGAAAAACAATTGTAGTTGATCCCACACCTCAATATCCCAAATATCATCCATGACAATCAAATACCTCCTATGTGATAACATCTTGTGCAATTTCAAACCTAACTCAGTATTATCCAGACTCTGCTCGCTATCTTGGAGAAGTTGTAAAAGAATTTCTCTCATTCGATATTCTTGTGAAATAGTGACCCAAACAAGAACGTCAAAATGTTGTACAACAACCTGATTTTGATAAATCATTTTGGCAAGAGTCGTCTTACCTATTCCACCCATTCCAACAATCGGGATGATTTGGCGACCAGGTTGTTGTCGAGTGAGTTTATCCATGGTGTCAATCAAGACATCAGCAAGGCCCACCGTGATGTTCCGCCCAATAGCAGAAGACCTTACAGCATTCTCTGCCGGCGTTGACTTTCTTTCCACGTGGCCCCTCTTCCCCATCATCTCCATCACCTCATTCTTCACTAGATCCATGTCTTGTAACACTGTCTCTAAGCCTTTGTACAGCTCTAAGGAACTGGTGGTTGTTATTTCTCCGTGACTTGTGGATCTGGCATGAATTTGATCAACTATATGAGATTCAATTACATCTTCGGCCGCATAAGCTGCATCTGCAATGCGCATCTCCAAGTCGTGACTTGCTTCGTTGCTACCTTCAAGAAACTCCTGCAAGAACTCAACCTTTTGATTGAGAGATTCAACCTGGGTTGTGTCAAGAGAAATGGGAGGACGAGGATGATGCAGGATCTGATCTATGGTATGCATAACAGAAACTAGAGCTGCATAAGCCGCCATGTTCAGCAAATACAGAAAACGCGATAGTGTGAATGAATTAGAACGATGAGGCGTGCATCTCTGATTTCTTAAAGCTAACAAATGTATTGGTGGATTGAAATGTATAAACAATTAGCTTGACCGTGACGAAATTTTTAAAATATTGCCACCATCAGTTAATTAACATTTATCCCTCGACCAACTAAAGCTTGCTGTTGGAATTTGATAAGATATATTTCCACTTGTATTTGTTGATCGGAACAGAGAAAGGGCCAGCGGCCTTTTTTGCCTTTCTCGGCCCAATGATAGCCGTATAGGCTAAGCTGATCGTTTAAAATCTGGTTCTACTGGGCCGGGCTTGGGTGGGGGTGGGGGTGGGGGTGGGGGTGGGGTTAGGGGTGTGAATAAGTCAAGTCGAGTACTAGCACGTTTGAGCTCGACTACTCGACCGAGTTCTTTTTTTAATCTCGAGCTCGACTCGGTAAAAATTCATTGAATTCGAGATCGACTCGACTCGACTCGACTCGATTAGTGCAAAATAAAATTTAACAAATATATTAAATACATTAATTACACTATTAAGGACTGCTAATGGAGACCTTAGAGTTCTCACTTACACTCCTAGGAGGGGACCTTAATTCAGTTAGTTTTACACATTGTTGTTCACACTGGACCGAATTAGCTGGTGCGACCGGCAGTGCGTATATAGGATTTTGAGATTAGAGGTGCAATATAATAAAAAATGTACAGAAATATTATTCAATATTTAAAGTCGTAGAATCTAAAATACGAAAATAAAAATTAGAAAATACGTAACATTAAAATAAAAAATACTATCCTAGTTGGGTCCGTCGAGTCTTCATTCTTTGGAAGCGATCTATGACATCATCATCGGAAACTTGTAGAAAAACATCTTTCTCAATGAAAGTAACCAAACAATCATTTAACAATTGATCGTCCATGCTATTCCGCAACTTATTTTTTATGTAGGTCATTCTGGAGAATACTCTTTCCACAGTTGCAGTGGCAACAGGGAGAATCAACATCAACTTGATAAGCAAATATATTGCCAGATAGGCCACATGTTTTTTTGTTTCACAAGCATCTTTGAAAGGTCACTAATATCATGTAAGCTACGAAATCTATCATCTCTTCGCATATCTTGAATGAGATATCAAGTTGACATTCAAGAGTCATCAGATCAATACTTGAAAACTCAGATAGATCAAATGTGGCAAGTTTGAGTACCTTTTCCTTGTCAAAAGAAGAGAAGTGATCTTTCGGACTTAAGCAAGTCATGCAAATAAGCAACTCTGTATTAGCCTCATCAAAACGATCATTGAGTTCTCGAAGTTGTAAATCAACCACTTGTACAAAAACATCAAATTGAAAATGATGAATGTTTGTCACTAGTGAAAAAAATTACCTCGACCTTCCTAATGGAACATAAAGAGCATCCATAATGGGAACAACAATGTCATGCTTAGTGCAAAATGAAGTGGCCTTATTCAAGAGAGTCTCCCATCCACAATCTCTTTTTTTTGCAATTGTTGTTGGTTAAAGAAACAAGGGACATGGCATTAACAATATCTTGATCTCTTCTTTGCAAAGTCAAACACAAATCATTAGTGTACCCAAAAATTGTCAACATCAAATGTGCCATAAAATCAAAAATCAAGTGACTCTAACGAGCACAAAATGGCTTGAGCTTTTATTCCATCTTCGAAACTTGAATTGTTCTTCCCAATCATCACAAGTACCTTAATAATTGTGGGAAACAAGTGGATTATATTCAAAAGGGTCTTATAATGAGACCCCTAAACGAGTATCACCGAGCCTCTTCAAACCAAGTTCTTGATTTAATCCCGACCTACTCTTAATTTCACACATTTCCAAGGCTTTAGCAACTTCTTGAGTTTGACTTTCCCGGATCATTTCTCTCCGCTTATAAGAAACCCCAACCACATTCAACAAGTTTTCTAGTCTCTCAAAAAGCTAACAACAATCACGATTTTTCTTTGCCACAGCTATAAGTGTCAATCGAAGTTGATGAGCAAAATAGCGAACATAGCAGGAATATGGAGTATCCTTCATGATCAAAGTTTTAAGGTCATTTATCTCACCCTTCATGTTGTTAGCCCCATCATACCCTTGTACTCGAATTTTAGACGGACTCAATGAATGCTCGACAAGTAAAGACATAATTACATATTAATCTAGAGGCTTGCTTTAGCCTGTATATCGTCCTTTCGAGCTTACAAACAAGATTCTCGCCTTTATTGAAACCGGGGGGGAGGGGGGGCTGTTCCATGTATATTTCGGCATCAATATCTCCATTGAGGAAAGCATTATCCATGTCAAGTTGTCTTATCGTCTATTGGCATGAAATTGCAATGGAAAGAACACATCTAATCGTTGCAGGCCTGACCACCGATCTAAAGGTGTCGAAATAATGGAATCCGGGAATTTGACTGTAGCCTTTTGCCATCAGTCGGGCTTTGTATCTAGCCACTGTGCCGTCCGAGTGTCGCTTCAATTTGTAAACCCACTTACATCCTATTGCTTCTCTCCTAACCGGTATGAATTAAGATTCCAAGTTTTGTTTCTCATAAGAGCTTCATACTATTCTTGCATGGCCTTTTTCCACTTTGCACTATTCAAAGCTTGGATATAGCTATTCGGCTCCTCTTTAACCTGTTCCCGGAGCTCAGTCCAATACGTCTTCGGTTTAAAAATTCCAGCCTTAGATCTTGTAAGCATATGATGCCCCCTTGGATTGAGCTCCACACCTGCATTATCAAGGGGTTGATCAAGTGCAATGTTGAAAATTTCCTCAGACTTAATCCCATGCTCATTAGGTAAAACTATAGCATTATCATCATGGGGAGGTGTATTATTAGAGGAGGAAGAAGAAGAGGAAGTTGAGGTTGGAGTGTTGGAGTGGAAATCCGCACCTATAGGTGGTGGTGGAATGGAGTGTTGCGGTTCGGCAGGAGTAAGAATGGGTGGATCCGGTGGAGGTGTAGGTGGATTCGATTGAGTATCGGTGGGAGATTCATTTTCTTGGCATTGGTAAGGGAAGAGTGATTCACTGAAAAGTACATGCCGGGTTATGATGATCTTGTGTCGTTTTGGTAAAAGAATTATGTAGCCCTTGTGATTGTAGGAGTATCCAAGGAAAACTCCCGACTCACTACGATACTCCAATTTATGTTTGTTGTAGGGCCTCAAAAGTGAAAAGGCTTCACAACCAAAAATCCTGAAGTCCGAATATGATGGTTTCGAACCCATAAGCTGCTCGAAAGGGATTTCATAGTTGAAAGTTTTTTAGGGTAATCGGTTAATGAGGTGAACAGTTGTGAGGAAAGCACTATCCCAATGAATGGTGGGAACACTAGAGTGAGCTAGGAGAGATAGCCCGACCTCAACGATGTGTCTGAGTTTTCGTTCGACAAGGCCGTTTTGTTCGAGTGTGTAAGGACAAGAGAGTTTATGTATTATTCTAGAATTTTTGAAAAGGTCAAGGAGAGGTTTGTATTCGGTTCCATCGTCACTTTGTACTTGTTTAATCTTTTTGTTAAATTGGTTTTCAACAAGATTTTTTAAGTGTGTGAAAGCAATAGTAGTATCATATTTGTGTTTGAGGAGGTAAACCCAAGTAAAACGAGTGGAGTGGTCTATGAAGCTCATGTAGTAGTTAAAACCTTGAAAAGATTTGATGGGTGATGGCCCCCATAAGTCGGTGTGTATAAGTTCTAGGGTGTCGTAGACATGGGATTGTGCAGTAGGGAAAGGAATTTTATGCATTTTTTATAATGGACAAGTAGAGGAAAAAGTTTCTTCTTCATTAGATGGAAAACTGACATTACATAGTTGAAGAGCTCTTTTTACAATCTCAAAAGAAGGATGTCCTAGTCTAGAATGCCACAAGTCTAAAACATTATTATTCTTCAATCTTGCAGTGTAGGCTGCAAGAGGCTTCTTGGGATGGGAGGAGTAGAGCTGGCAATTCGGCGGCCCGGTCGAGTCGGATCGGGCCCAATTTATCTCGGGCCTAGAAATGCTAGGCCCAGCCCAGCGTACCTCGGGCCAGAAAAGCCCACCAATTTTTTTTTTTTTTTTCCTTTTCTTCAAATTCTATATGTTTCTTTATTGACCCATGACTAGTCTACAAATTATATAACATTAATGCAAATTCTATGAATATTGCAAATTATCAAGATTGGAATTGGAGCATCCATTACCCCCACTAATACGGTATTACCTTCTTAGTTTCTAAATAAACAAAATAAACACAATTCAACAAACACCACAATAAAAGCATAAAAAAAATTCAATCATCAAGAATCCTAATATTAAATCACAATACTAAACCATAATCACAATATAATAAAACATAAAAATAATTCAACCATCTACAAATCATATCCTACTTAATATAAAAGTGGATCCGGCTATAAATAGAAACTATAGCATTTTCCCGCCCATAATCCCTTTCTAAATTAAGCTAATATTGATTCCATGTGTTTTATGCATTTTTCTTTCCATAATGACGATTTACAGTAATGCGTTTTTATATTAGTTACTTCTCCGATTAGCCCGTCATAAATATCTCCTACATCACTGCTATATTTATCATCACATTAGTGAATTAAAGATATAAATCAATATACATTAAGGTAATTTTAGTAGGTATACTAATTTACAAGTAACATATACTACGTATTAATCATAGCAATTTACAAATAAGCCTATGAGGATCCCGCTTTTCTCGCGATCGGTTATATCAACGAAATATTTGTGCTTCTACAATCAATAATACAGTAAATTTACCATGAATATGGAATGAAAGTCCTCCTTTAATAAATTTTGTCAATCAATTTCCTTATTTTCAGGTTATAGTTTCTTGACTCTCAATTATGCTTTTCGTAACTCTCCCTGATTGATTTATATATATATATATATATATATATATATATGTATATATGTATATATATATGATTGCATGATATATATGGAAATGTAATTTTAAATCAATATAAAGTATTGCATATCCACCCATATCTATTACATAATATAAATACTACGGCGCTTTACGAAAATGATCAACAATACTGCTTCATTCTTCTTTTCTTTTCGAAACTCGGATATTCCTAGAATGTTTTATACTATCGTACCTTTTCTTTTAGTTAAACGCTGCGATTGTACACCACATTTTTTCTTTTTTCGGCCAAATAACAATGTTCCATTGTATTCTATCTATAGATTCTAAGTAGTATTATAGTACAATTACAATAGCTACATTGCACTTTATTGTTAACTTTCACCATCTTTTACAAAGAAAACATAAAACTAATTGTATTTTATAATTGTAAATATTTTGTTTGATGATTCTGAATAGTATTGTGATGTAAATGGATTACTTCATTACACCTTATAATTAATTTTGTGGTTTTTTTCTTTTTCATCAGATTGTGTCTCGAGGGATGCTTCAGCCACCACTTCGATATTTTACTTTAGCTTTTCTCGACTATAAGAAGATAGGTAGTCCTATATATTTTTGTTCTTAAGATTTTTGGATGAGAATCTGATGAAGATTTTTGGTAAATTTTGGGGATACGAAAGTAGATAGAAGAAAATGAGAAAGTTTGTGGTGATTGATGCAGCTGTTTGCCAAGGTGAATCATTTAGAATTTTCCCAAATTTACTTATAATTTTTAATAGTTATTTTTCCGGTGCGGCTAAACTGATCCTTCGGTAATAACACATTTTGTATCTTTTATTGACTTTTGATTGCGAATAATTGATGATAAATTACTTCTTCGTTTAGGTTTCAATTTACTAAACACATATATTTTATATTAGATAATAACAGGACAGTAGTTGATTATGTAAATCAATATTTCATAACATGTTTTTGAAATAATGAGAAAGATTTGTTTTTGTTATATGTTGTAACTTGTAACAAAGTTTAGTTACAAAGGGCATGTGTTATTAAATTTTATCAGTTTTTATTTTTTAGTGTGTTTTTTGTAGGTTATTTTCGTTGGTGGAGTATTAATTGATAGGGTTTTACTATATTCTTTTTTCCCATATCCCCAGTCCCACCCCTATAGTCACCCTCACACATACACACGCAGACTCATTTTGCATATATACATGTATTATGTTGAAGAATTACACTGTACTTAGGTGCTATACAAAATAAAGATCAACAATAGCCACTCTATGCAAAAAATGATAATGTTAGTACACCTTCGCAGATATATTTGCTTCATGTAATGCTAGATTGTTTGTTTGAACACATTATAATTTACTTATTGTATTAGCTTCAACTTGATGTTACTCTTTTATCCATTTGAATTTATTTTCTCATTCAAACGTGAAATGCCTTTTCTTGACGTCATTGTATGAAAAATCTCATTGAAAAGTTTAAGGACAAAGGAATGAGGGATTGTGGGTATTGATATTTTTTTGCCGTGATTAGATATATAAGTCAAGCCTATATTCTTTTTCTTTCAAATGCAATTTAACTTTGTATAAGAAAATTAAGAGATGAAGGAATTGACAAATAAACCCTCTGACAGAAACAATACATAAACATAGATGGAGGAAAGTAATTTGAGCTCATGGAAATGTTCACTGCTTCATTGATTTAAAGTGTAATATCCAATGGACAATAGTGTGCTATTTATATCTTACAAGTGTTGCCCTACTTCTACATAAAACAAACAAGTATCACAACAGAAATGTAAGCTAAAGCTAGTCTAAGGCTGCCATTTGTACTATCTAAGCATTAACTCTCATTTAATGCATTTGTACTAACAGCAGATTGCTTGTCTTCTTCCCTTTCCATGCAACGTTCATTTTTCTGCTCTTGTGTTGACTTTCCACGCAACACATCAGCATAAGATAATTGGTTCCTCACTCCAGCTGTGCTATCCAAATCAGCAACAGTATCAATGCAGGAAGTTCCAACACCCCCTCTCAATTCAAGTGCAGATTGAGGAACTAAGTTGAGTTTGTTTCTCAATTTCACGAAGAATTGCAAACTCAGTGGCTTGGTCATCAAGTCTGCTATTTGCTCATTCGATGGTATGTGGAAAACCTTAATCAATCCTTTCCCAACTAGATCTCTCACGAAGTGTATGTCAAGCTCTACATGTTTAGTTCGAGCATGCAGAATAGGATTTGAGGCTAGAGCAATTGTACTAGTGTTATCCACCCATACAACTGGAACTTTATTACTTCGAATCTTGAGCTCCTGAAGTAAAGAACGTATCCACACAATTTCAGATGTAATGTGAGCCAAACTTCTATACTCAGCCTCTGTACTGGATCTTGAAACACTTGACTGCTTCTTGGATTTCCAGCTGATGAGGCTTCCACCTAAATAAACACAGAAACCTGTGATGGACTTTCTGTCATCAGTATCTGTTGCCCAGTCCGAATCACAAAACCCTGTTACATTCAAGTTTCCACTCTTCTTCAAGTGTAATCCTGTACTTGAACTCCCAGAAAGATATCTCAGAATTCTCTTTACTGCCTTCAGGTGAGTATCTAGGGGAGATGCCATATATTGGCTCACCTTATTGACTGAGTAAGCTATATCAGGTCTTGTGATTGTTGCATATTGCAATCCTCCCACCAGACTTATATAGAAGGTTGCATTATCAATTGGACATCCATCACCCTTGGACAAATGTGGGGACGTGATCATTGGTGTTGCTGTCCCTTTTGCTTCTAACATGTTTGCTTTCCTCAACAAATCTTTTATATACTTCTCTTGGCACAAATGCAATCCTTCAGCAGTTTTTGTAACTTGAATTCCCAGAAAATGATGTACTTCACCCAAATCTTTCAAGGAGAAGTGACAAGACAGACTTCGTTGCAAGAGCAATTTCTTCACTGTTGTTCCCTGTTACAAGTATATCATCCACATAAATGAGGAGATAGACAAAATTTCCATTCCTTACTCTAAAGAATAACGAATTATCTGCTCTTGAATGTTGAAAACCCAGATTACTCAGTACTCCCTTTACTTTCAAATACCAGGCCCTTGAAGCCTGTTTCAGCCCATATAGGGCTTTATTCAGCTTGCACACAAGGGGTTCACCCTTGTCTGATCTCACTTCAAAACCTAGTGGTTGCTTCATGAAAATTTCTTCATTTAGCTCACCATGTAGGAAAGCATTGTTTACATCCAAATGCTTCACTTTCCAATCCATTTCCACAGCTAGAGTTAAGATCACTCGAATGGTGCAAGGCTTGACAACAGGGCTAAAAGTTTCTGTATAATCCAGTCCTTCAGTCTGAGAGTAGCCTTGAGCTACTAATCTTGCTTTATACCTTGATATACTCCCATCAGCATTCTTCTTCACCTTAAAGATCCATTTGCACCCTACTGTCTTCCTCCCTTCAGGCAGCTTTGTCTACCCCCAAGTACCATTTTTTTTTAAGGCTGCAATCTCACTTTCCATAGCTTTCTTCCAGTGGTCATGCTTTAATGCTTCAAAAAAGGATGGTGGTTCCTCTTCAAGATAAGTCAGAGAATATACTTTTCGCTTGAAGATCCCTGCCTTTGACCTTGTAACCATGGGATGACCTGCATGAGGAGCTGCACAAACATTCTCAACTGGAACATTAGTGTTAGATGAAGCAGATAAACCACTTGGTGTATGCATAATCTCAAGGTTGGGAGTTTGTGTGGAATCACTTGTATGGTGAGGTGGAGTTTGTGAGATGATGGGAGGACTGTGAGGAGGAGAGTTTTCCTCTTCATGGGACTTATGAGAGTTTGATGGAAGAACAGTTGGATCTTGAATGTTGTGAAAGTGTTGTATTATAGGAGGAGTCATGATAGAAGGGTTAGATTTACTGGAATCTTGGAAGTGTGAGACATGTGAGTTCTTAAAGGGGAACACATACTCATCAAAGATCACATCCCTGCTGAATATGATTTTTCTGTCAGGAAGCAAAACTTTGTATCCCTTGTATTGATTGCTGTAACCAAGGAAGACTCCCTGTTGTGATTTGAACTGAAGTTTATGATCATTGTAGGCTCTCAAATGAGGAAAGCACAAACATCCAAAGACTTTGAGGCTCTTATAATCAGGTTTTCGTTTATGGAGAATTTGGAAAGGGGATTTGTGAGACAGATTCTTAACAGGGATTCTGTTCATTATATAGGCTGCAGCTGCAAAAGCATCATCCCAGAAAGGTAAGGGAACATGAGAGTGGGCTAGAAGGGATAAACCGGTTTCCACAATATGTCTATGTCTCCTCTCAGCCACTCCATTCTGTTGTGGAGTGTAGGGACAAGACAGTCTGTGTATTATACCACTGGAGTCAAGAATAGGCTTTAAAGTTTTGTATTCTGTACCTCCATCAGTCTGTATAGACTTGATTTTTGAACAGAATTGATTCTCAACAAGGTTTTTAAAGTGAGTAAAGGCAGACACAACATCATATTTCTGTTTTAGGAAATAGATCCAGGTGTATTTAGAATGGTGATCTATAAAATTGACATAATACTTATGTCCATTTCTAGAAATGATAGGTGAGGGTCCCCACAGATCTGAGTGTATCAAGTCTAGAGGATTATTATATTGAGTGGGAGAATCATTATAAGGAAGTTTATGACTTTTGGCCATGGAGCAAGCTGTACAAAGATTTGAAATAACAGAATTTCTTTCATAAGAGATGTTACAGCTTTCTAGAGCAATCTTTACAATGTCAATGCTATTGTGCCCAAGCCTTTGGTGCCACAAATCTAAATCATTGCTCCTTTTTGAGAAAACAGTACAAACTCTAGGTTGAGAAACAGAATTGGAAAGAGAACTAAGGCTAGAACTAAGACTGGAATAAGTTCCTTGATTGAATTGAGCAGACTTGGAGTTATCTCCTTGATTGGAAAAGGCAGAATGACTGATGGAAGGATCTGGATGCAAGGTGAATTTGTAAAGGCCATCTTCAAGAATTCCCTTGAGCAAAATACCCTGTGTTGCTTGATCCTTGACAAAACAAACAGAAGGATGAAATTCAAAGAAAATAGCATTATCAAGAGCAAACTGTGATACACTGAGGAGGTTCTTGGTTATGTTGGGAACACGAAGAAGATTTCTGAGAATAGAAGATTTGGAATGTAAAGGAGATTTAAGATATGCATCACCATAGTGTGTTATATGCTCACCTGCACCATTGCCCATTTGAACTTTGTTTGCACCTTGGTATTCATTTGCTAGGCTGAAATTGTTCATGTCATTTGAAACGTGGTTGGATGCTCCAGTGTCTGGGTACCAACTGTGCTCAGATCCAACCTCTTGGTTGAAGTTATATGCTGGAAAATGAGCCAGGTTTAAGGATGGATTTCTGTTAAAGGTTTGCTGCTGTGGCATGTTTTGTTGAGGTGGAGTAAAGTTGTTCTCCGGATTGTACCAACACTTATTGGTCGCATGACCATAATATCCACAATACATGCATGTTGGTTTGTTGCTATTTGTTCTTCCAGCTCGTCCCCCTCTGAAACCACCTCTAGGAGCTCTTCCTCCTCTATTTTGAAACTGTTGTCCTCTGCCTCCTCTGAAATTTTCTGTAGGGAATTTCTTGGTGAAATTCTGACCTTGATTTCCTCTTGTGACTGAGTTAACACTCAGCTGTGATCCATCAGTATTCACATTTTGGCTTTGAGCCTGATTCACCTCAAGTCTTGACTCATAAGAAAGGAGGAGAGATTGCACTTCTGTGACACTGATTTCTTCAGCTCTTGATGTCACATTGACCATCACAGAGTCATAGTTGGTCCCCAATCCAGATAGTATGTGCATAACTTGATCATCTTCTTTGATCTTGTGACCTGCAGAAGCCAGGAGATCAAAGCAGCTCTTCATTTTTCCAAGATACTCCCTCATGGTACATCCTTCCTTCTTTGTGTTTTGAAGTTGTATCTTGTACTGCATTAGCTTAGCCTTTGTTTGGCTGGCAAAGCTTTGTTCAAGAGTACTCCAGATTTCATATGAAGTCTCTAAACCCACCATCAATGATAGGACACTATCACTTAAGGAAGACAAGATCCAGGATGCTAGGAGTTGATCTTGCCTTTCCCAAGTGATATATTCTGGGTTTATGCTCTTCTCTTCTCCTTCGTTAGAGAGCATTTTTGGTGGACTGCTGTCTTGAGATTTGATGTAAGAGGCCAAGCCATAACCTCTTATAGCAGTGTAGATCTGTTGCTTCCATATTAAAAAGTTAGACTCATCCAATTTTACAGAAACGAGTTGGTTTTGAGGATGTATGATTTGTGTTGGGATGTTGGTCGCAGCCAAGCCAGAGGCTGCTACACTGGTGGCTGTATCTTCAGCCATTTATGGGAGTGATGGTAATAAAAGAGAGATGATTTTAGAGATCAGAGCCAGGATATAACTGCTCTGATACCATGACAGAAACAATACATAAACATAGATGGAGGAAAGTAATTTGAGCTCATGGAAATGTTCATTGTTTCATTGATTTAAAGTGTAATATCCAATGGACAATAGTGTGCTATTTATATCTTACAAGTGTTGCCCTACTTCTACATAAAACAAACAAGTATCACAACAGAAATGTAAGCTAAAGCTAGTCTAAGGCTGCCATTTGTACTATCTAAGCATTAACTCTCATTTAATGCATTTGTACTAACAGCAGATTGCTTGTCTTCTTCCCTTTCCATGCAACGTTCATTTTTCTGCTCTTGTGTTGACTTTCCACGCAACACATCAGCATAAGATAATTGGTTCCTCACTCCAGTTGTGCTATCCAAATCAGCAACAGTATCAATGCAGGAAGTTCCAACACCCTCAAATAATAAACTTTCCCCTCAAATCCCTAGACATTGATATGGGTAAAATATTGGAAGAAATGATGAATAAAAAACCTGAAAAAATCTACTTATAATCATTTAAAAAACATAAAGAAAAATCTAAATAAAAAACGGAAGTAATATTATTCATAAGTTTTGAAATTTTGTTTGAGTTGGAATAGATTATACAAAGATCAATTTTATTGAATAATTGGCATCAAGTTTAATAATGGTAAAATACAACACTTCTCTGAGAGAGATTTATTGAATATTTTTTTGAAAAGATTAATTGAATAAGTAAGTTATTTCATTTATTGTAAGAGTATTAATACTTCTAAATCTTATTATATGTATATGTGTATATATATATATATATGATTTGTTTCTATATAATTTTATTTTTTTAATAAATAAATACACTTTTTCATATGCTTATCTTATTTATATGATATTCTCTAGATTTGTTATAAAATACAAATTTTAATTTTCATTATTGCATAGGATCAGGTCAATAAAACAAGATTAGTAGCTCAATTAACACCTTCATGTGTGATTCATATGTCACTTGAACTCATGTGTAAGATTTATATTTAAATTACTCTCAATTTTGTACAATTTATTCAATTGTGATCCAAAATTATCGACCAAAAAATTTGTGGTATAAATAAACTATCGTGCAAAAGTTATATTTTAAAAATAATTTTATCTATTTCACTAAAGTTTTTACAATATATATGCATTAACCATCATTTTATTAAAATTTATAAACTTCATAATTTCAATTTATTTCATCTTTCAAATATTGCTCAAATCGTGCTTCGTGCAGGTACTATACTAGTTACGCAATAAAAACATAAACATAATTTAACCAATCTCAAAATCACAACATTATCCAATCTCAATCTTAATAGTAATCACTTGTCATCGGTCAAGTCCTCATCAAGAACAACATTAGAATCTTGATTTGAAAATCTTATCTCCGGCATATCTGCAAAGGAAGTCACGCATTAAGTGAAAGAATGGTATTGCATAAAAGATATGAAAAAATATTAAATTAATATTACCAGTGGGTCCAACTTCTGTGACACCGTGCAACCAATTTCGAGTACAAATGAAGGCTTGCACATTTTTCCCAAGTAAACAACTTCTATACTTGTGCAAGATGCGACCACCAATACTAAATGAGGATTCGGAAGCCACTGTTGTGATTGGAATGCTCAAAATATCACAAGCCATAATTGCCAATTGGGGAAATCGATGCTTATTCACCTTCCAATAATCAAGCACATCTATGTCACTTCCCACTGCACATGTTTCATCCAAGTATACATCGAGTTGTGACTTGCCATCATTTGTGGACATTTGTGTTATTTGTTTATGATACTCCTATAAATACAATTAGACATAGAAAAAAAAATATAAAAAAATATCAAACTCATATACAAAAAATAAAATAAATTTAGTGAAAGTTAAAAATGTTCCCCATACTTACTTCAAGCATGGATGGTATAAATGAAGAGCTTCCTCCACTTTTCCTAGGATGTCCTTGTCTATGAGATTGGAGATCTCTTGATGAGCTAGCTTGAGATGAATTCAATGAAGCCCCATATTCACCAAAGAGCTTATACAAGGCCTCCTTTACCATATTCACTTTTTCTTCATGATCAAGAGGATAAAGCTTTCTATAGCAAAATCTCAAGAAGTTAAACTTCGCCTTCGGGTAAAAACACATCCAAGTGCAAGTATGATAGAATATTCACTCCAATACTTATCAAATTTGAATCTTTGAGTTTCACATCCTCACAAGTCAAATATTCATTCAACTTAATTTCTATACTTGCAATTTGCATGAAATATAAGTTGGATGTAGGATAAGATGACCCAGAAATCAAATTAGTGATGTGGTAAAATTGAGCCAAAAAAACTCTTATCTTCTCCGCTCTTTCCCACTCTTCACTTGTTGGACAATGTGGGTATTTATCATCATTATAGCTCAAACTAGTGAATGCACGTCTATACTTGATTGCACTTTCAAGCATCATAAACGTAGAATTCCATCTAGTTTCCACATCCAATCTCATGAAACCACCTCCAACATTCATTTAAGTACGCTTCTTCAACACATTTTTTAAATTGTCTTAATCTCCCCTCTGTAGCCTTCACATACTTAACACTTTTCCTAATCTTATGCAAAGCGGTATCCACCTCTTTCAATCCATCATGAACAATAAGATTCAAGATATGTGTACAACACCTCACATGAAAAAATTCACCCTTACTTAACAAACCATTTTGCAAATTAATTCTCTCTTTTAAAACTTTTTGCATGACATTCTTAGCAGATGCATTGTCCAATGTGAGAGAAAAAAATTTGGAGTCTATCCCCCACTCCTTAAGCACTCCATAAGCCTTACCTGCTAGTTCAACCCCAGTATGTTGACAATCCAACTCAACAAATGCAAGTAATTTGCTATCCCCCACTCCTTAAGCACTCCATAAGCCTTACCAGGAATTAAAGCTAACTCACTCTTTAGCTTTGCCTTTTCACTTAAGTACACATTCCAACAATCCTTTTTGGCGGTATTTCGAGAAATAGGTTGAAATTCAGGATTCAAAATTTTGTTAGTCAAGCGAACTTCTTCATATTCAGCATAACTAAATGGAAGATCATGAGAAATAATACTTTTAGCAAGTGAATCTCTATAAGCCTTACTATCAAATGTGGATCTTTTGGTGCATGAAACTTGGTTATCTAGCATGTCCCGCACATTATGGTAACGAGGAAGTTTAAGACATTTATCTATATGATGCTTGAGATGGGTCGTATCCCCACTAGATGCACAACTCAATAGTTTACCACAGCCCTTGCATTTGCACTTTTGTGCCCCATTAACCAACTCCTTAAGTTTTTCAAAAGATTGCCATACCACAGACTTGGGACCCTTATCATTAGATTCATTATCAATACCATCATCAACAACATTTTCACCACTAGTCTTAGTCTTTACATGTCCCCTAGTCTTACGCTTTACACCAACAGTAGAAGAAGATGTAGTACCTGCAGTACTCTTAACACTAGTGGTGGGCTTGGTGGGGGGAGGAAGAGATTCAAACATTTCAAAGTCGTCGTCGTGTTCATCGAACATTTCCAATTCTTCATCGATACCCGCTAGATTTCGTCCAATATCTTCCATTTTTGCTAATCTAAAAATAAGGAAACAATTGTGTTAGAATAGTTACTTACTGCACATGTTGGAAAATAATATTAATCCTAAAATTTATTGTTGTAAAAATATGGCCTAATTAAACCCAATAAATAATTAAGTTCACAGATTTATTATCATTCGTACATGGCCTAATTAATTAAATTTTAGAAAAGTCATAAACCAACCTTCTATAAAAAATCATATGTCCAATAAAATTTTAACAACCTTTTCATTTGTCCGAGTTGTAAGTTTTTAAATTGCCACAACTTTGGTTGTATTAGCTATTGGTAAACGTGTTTATGCATGCATAATAGGTCGAGTTAAGTGTCTATTTAGTGGCATTTGCATACGTAATTGACCGTGTATTGCTCGTATTTGTATTATTGGGCAATTTGATGTTTGTAACTTGTTTTGAAGTTATTTGGGTGAATTTAGACCAAAAAGTCGAACTCGACTAATAATGGATGTTGAGAACAAGTCCCACAAGTCAAAAACCAAGAAAAATGGCCCCAAAAACTGCAGGAAACTGAGCTCGACCGAGCTAGTAAGTCTCGGCCGAGCTAGAAGGTCAAAGAATTCGGATTTCAGGCTGTAGAAGAGTCTCGGCCGAGACAGATTGACACACCTTTAGTATTTTTGCCATATCTTGAGATCTACAACTCTGATTTAGGCGCAAGAAAAACCCAAAAATGATCATAAGACCCTAAAAAAAGCTTCGAAGTTGGAAAAGGAATGCAGTGTCGGCCCATTACTTGGCCCACAAGCTCAAAAACGAATTTTAGACTTATTTTCCTATTCCAATTAGATTTTATCCCTCTCTATCCTAGAGATGTACTCCTATAAGTATCTCAAGGCTCTAGACATCAAGAGAACTTTTATATTGATTCAAGAGCTCGAATTTGGGAATTCTGAAGAACACGAAGACTCAAGATTCGGCAACTCGGGTTTTATAGTTTTATAGTTTTATGTTTTCTTTTATTAGCTTGTTCTTAGCGATCGCTATGATCGGCTAAGCTTTTATTTTCCCGTCTTTGACTATGTTGAACCCTAGACTGTTATTTATGTAATTAATTCAGTAATTGCTTAATTTAATTATGTTCTGAGATTACTTGTGTTATTGGATTACTCTATCTTTTATATGTTTGTTATGTGGACTGATCACCCTAGTAATAGGCATATAGCTGTCGCTAGGTCATGAATTCGTAATCCGTAATTGTTATGCATTTGTGCCCAAAAGTAGCAAAAAGTGGTTACTCGCTAGGATAACATAAAGTCGCGGTCACTTGTACCGAGTTTGTGAGTACAACACCGTACCTACTCCGTTACCTTAGTTCCCTATGCGTCTGATTAATATTGTTCTAGCGAGCGTCTCCTAGGACTACTTAATTGGATAGGATTAATTACTAAGTTCTTATGATTAATTATACTTAAGGGGTAACAAGGGTTAGCTAAGCGTACCTGTTAATTCTTGGAGTAGGGGTCTCAGAACTAATTAGTTAAGTAGTTGCATTAGTTATATGGATATTCAGGCTAGGGGGATACTGGGTTAAAGGCGTGAATACTTTTCATTCATTAGTCAGTTCATCTTTAGTTTACTTGTTATTTGCATTAGTTAATTAAATCTCATAAAAACTCCCCCCATATTATATTTATATTATTATAATTAGTTATATAAATTGGTTAGTACAATAATACAATTAGTTCCTGTTCCCTGAGGGATCGACCCTGACTTACTCTACCTACTATTAGGAAAGAAGGTTAGGAAATAAATAACTAATTTGACGTGCCTTAACAGCCCGGTCAGCTATATAAAGATGATTCAAGCACAATGTTTTAATATAAGAATTAGATTAAGATACTCCAACTCCCACTAAAGATAATGACAGAATTAATTTAATAACTTAAATATTATTAATGTAATTTACAGCTTATTACTCCAATTCCAATATGCATTCAAATGCTAGCTCTAGATGTGATGCGAGATAAATTAAAACTATTTCATTTATATGAAATAGGGTACTCCATGACTCATATGAAAACGTAACGCAATTACCAAATAAATCAACTATCGTGCATTTTCTATTAACAAAAAAATTGCAATAATACATTTTCAATATATGTTTGTTCATCAAGTTTTTTTGTTATTTCAAGAAGAAACATGAAATTTTGTTGGACCAAATTCAATCAAATATTAAGAATCCAATAGCAATAGATAATGATTAATGACAGAATTAATTAAATAACTGGGTCAAAATTCAACAACAACAATTTATATACACAATTAGTCAATTGATTAATTACACATACAGATATAGACATACACTGAATCACTGATACACTGATAGAGTGATAATCTGAAAATATCTAATACTGTGAATTGTGAGTCTGTGTGACCAACAGCAACTAGATGTGAGTCTTGAGCAGCGGCGTCGACGTCGTCGACTGGTGTGGTGGTGGAGCAGCGGCGCCGGCGTTGGATGAGGGAGCAGCGGCGCCTTTTTGGACGAGCAGTGGCACCGATGTTCTTTGAGAAGCGGCAACGACGGACGACGGCTATGCTTGTGAATTCTTCATATTCAGCAGCGGCGTGCGGTGCAGTGCGGGGCTGCGGTCGGTGGCTAGGGCTCCTGGATAGTGAGCGTGTGGATGTGAATTGTCCCTCGTCTCTCAAATTCAATCTCACGCTCTCGCCTTTCTCACTCACTCTAGTAAAGGGCCTGGCCCAGTGAGCCCACACAACAACACTCAAATCTGTCCAACAGATTAAATAAAACAAGAAAAAATCCAAAGCGGGCCAGCCCGGTTTATTTTTCAGGCTATATGATGGGCCGGGCCCGAATTGCCAGCTCTAGGGAGGAGGCGGCAGTTTGGTTTTGCTTGGTCAACGTAAAAGAGTAGAGACCATGTTTAACACTCCCCTTGAGAAGTACTTCCCCGGTTGATCGATCCTTCACCAAACAAAACGAAGGATGAAATTCAAAGAAAACGGAGTTGTCTTTAGCAAACTGAGAGACACTAAGAAGATTTTTAGTAATGTTAGGCACATGTAAGAGATTCTTTAAGAGGAATGAGTGTGAAAGGTTAGATGATGATGATGATTTTACGATAGTTGTACCAAAATGAGAGATAGGCAAACCTGATCCATTTCCAACTTGAACCTTTTCATTCCCTTGATATTTGGCAGCCATTCTAAGGTTGTTGAAGTCATATGTGAGGTGGTTAGCGGCACCAGAATCCGAGTACCAATTATGCTCATTGTAGTAGTCATTGTTTCCTACTGCTGCCACATTTGCCATGGGATATCGATTTACTTTTCCATAGCCTCCTCTGCCTTGTTGTTGTTGTTGCACCTGCATACACGGATGGTCCGGATTGTCTTTGTAGAAACATTGCCCGATGTTATGGTTGTCATGGTTACAATAGGTACACCATTTCTTGTAACTGGTGTACCTTTCAACTCTTCCACGATAGTTGCTTTCTTCCACCATTTCTGCCCGGAGCTCCTCGTCCACCTCGGTTCGACGAACCTCTTCCTCTCCAGGATTGTGCATTACTTCATTTCCCTTGTGTTGCAACATTTGTTGTGGGCAGGGATCCATCTAGATTGATTTGAATTCCTTCTAAGCTTTCATTCCTACTCTCGAAGCTGAGTAGAAGTGCATATACTTCTCTCAAGGTGCAGCCACCGATTTTTGCAGAAACGGAGACCATTATCGGGTTGTAATCTGCTGCTATCTGCTCAAAATGTACAATGTGTGATCCGTCTCTGAAACATTTTGACCTTCTGCAGTTAAGGCATCACAACATGCCTTGATCTTGTTGAGGTATTCACGCATCGCCATACCGGCTTTCTTGATGCTTTGGAGTTGCAATTTATATTGCATGATCTTAGCTACTAATTGGCTGGTGAAACTCGATGTGAGGGCCTCTCAGATCTCCCTCGGCGTCTCTAGTCCAACAGTAGCTGATCTTGTCGAGTCCAGGCATTGATTTGTTGGATGAATTCTAAGGTTGCTTTGCCTTCTGCTGGATTTTCCGGTGCTTTAGTGTCACCGGTGAGATATCCCTCGAGACCATATCCTCGAGATACTACAAGAAGTTGTTGCTTCCATACCAAAAAATTTGCTTCTCCAAGTTTTGTAGTGATAAGTTGAGCTTGGGGTTTTGCTGATCTGAGATGGTGTTAGGCTCGGTTTCTGCCATTTAAAAGGTGAGGGGATGTGTTGGTGTGAAAGAGGAAATAGATCAGAGAGCACAACTCATAAGCGGGCTCTGATACCATGTAAAGAAAAGTGATTGAGACTACACAAAATGTCCGTTGAATATTGGAAGCCTTTCATTTTACTGTTATTTTCTCATTCAATGCATATTACGGCTTAACAAGAAATCTCTTTATATAGCAAGCTATCAAACCCTAAAACTGGAAACCCTAGATGCTGAAACCCTAACAACCTATACACGTGTAAAGGCCTCATTGGATGACTGATGGATAGCAGCTGCTCTTTGTTGTCTTCACCATAATATTTAAGTTCCAATCCTCTATGTGTGCGTTTGTTCTTCCATGGACCACATGGTCCTTAGCCATATCCTTTTCATATCCTGCATCATCCTCATCCTTCGATTTCTCTCGATAAAACCCAGGTTGAATCTCTCACTCAAACGGTTATGTTGCTGCTGGAGTTTCTTTAAGATAGCAATGAAGAAAGTCATGACTTGGAGAAGCGGATTGCAGATGCAGCTCATGCGGCTGAAGATGCAATCGAATCCCATATAGTGGATCAAATTCATGCCAAATCCACAAGTCAAACCATCAGGTCCTTAGAGCTGTAAAAAGTCCTAGAGAAAGTGATACAAGACATAGATCTAGTAAAGAAAAAAGTGATGGAGATGATGGAGAAGAGGGGCCACGTCGACAGAAAGTCAACACCGGCAGAGATTGTTGTAAGGTCTTCTGCTATTGGGTGGAACTTCACAGTGGGGCATGTTGATGTCTTGATTGACATCCTGGATAAGCTCACTGAACAACAATCTAGTCAAAAAATCATCCTGATTGTTGGAATGTGTGGAATAGGTAAGACTACTCTTACTAAAATGATTTATCAAAATTAGATTGTTGTGCAACATTTTGATGTTCTTGTTTGGGTCACAAATTCACAATCACACATAATTTCTCTCTCCCGACACCAAAATTAACACACTATGATAAATCTTTAATGACTCGCACATTTCTCCCGACTCTCTATACTAGAGCGTAACTCTAAATAGAATGCACGTAAGGAATTTAGACAGAATCATTTACAAAGATTAAAAGTGTATTATGTTGTTCTCATGCAATCTTGCATACTGCACTTTGATGTGTCTCTGCACTTGAAGAACTCTTCTATTTATAAGCAAAATGAGCAACACATAAGGCCATCTTAGTTGCTAATTTTTCTTCACCTCTTAAATGATAAAAGAGCATCCGTGCAATAATCTTCAACAATTGTGGCTGTTGAATTCTATTGGTCAAAGTGTATACATGGCTTTTGCTATTTTTCTTTCTTCAGCATTTTCTCTATTTATGCACATGGGGTGGACCCCATCAATTCTCCACATCCACCACATGTGGCATCTTGATATAAAAGAAGATCCATTGTCTTCACCGATAATCTTTATTCTCGAATCAGAGAATGATCCACTATTGTCTTTATTGACAAACATCATTCTCAAAGAGAACAATCCTACTCCACCATATGAGTAGATCACTTAGAATCATTCTATTCTAAGAATTTCACAGGCATATGTCGAAAAACCTTGCTGAAATTTATGGTGCTACTTCCATCTCTTGGCTCCTATGGAACTCTTTCAGCCATCGACATAACATCCACCACACACCTTGCATCCATGTCAAGCCAATGCCTTGTGTGCAATTATGTGGACCAGCTAACACCAATGCTTCATTTTTCATGGCAACCGCTGACATGCCATAAGGATGCACAACTCCTCCTTAGAGGACATCTTCTTCAGTTATGATGTTAGTATCAGAGTTATTTGCGTTATCAGCTCCACCTTTGACCTGGACAATTCCACTTTGTATGTCCAGTTTGCCTACAGTTACAGCAGACTACATTCTGTTTGGAGTCATTTTTCCTTCCTTTGCTAACTGCCACCATTGCCGAGTTTTTCGTTGAAGTACGATCGTCACTTGTCAGCCTTCTTTCTTCAGACAGAAGTTTCCCGGTAACTTCAACAAATGCCAACGTTTTTGTTTTCATCATCAGGATTGGCTTCATGTGCTTGTATGAATATAGAAGTGACAGGATGAGCCTCAACGCTTTATCCTCATCTTCAACTTTAACTCCAATTGCCTCTAGCCCCGAAATGATGCCATTGAGATCACTCAGATGATCTGAGATTTTTGCACCATCATTCATCCGTAATGTGTGAAATTTCTCTTTCAGGTACAACCGATTTGAGATACCCTTAGCTTGGTATAGTGCTTCAAGCTTTTCCCACAACCCCTTGGCGTTCAAAATTCCATGCACGTTTGCAAGGACATTCTTGGCCAAACATAACCATATTGTGCTTGCAGCCCTCAAATCTAACTCCTCCCAATTTTCATCGGCCACGCTAGTCTGTACAGAATCTTTAAGCGTCTTGTGTAACCCGGTTTGTATCAGCAAATCTTTGACTTGTATTTGCCACAAGTCAAAACTCATCCTTCCATCAAATTTCTCCACATCAAACTTCATTGTCGAAAACTTTGACATTTTTACTTACACCCCTAACCTATAAATTGACAGTCTCGAGAAACTTTTCTGATGTGGAGGCTCAGCTTATGCTGCAACCACATAGCATACTCAGAATTTAGAGACTATGAACCACACCTAGACTACCCGAACCTAGGCTCTGATACCACTTGTTGGGACCCATGGACCCATATTCAACCTTAGGAGTAAGTAAAAATAGATGAGAAATAATACGAAAGAAAATCACAAACCACAACACAAGAATTTAACGTGGAAACTCCAAAATCGGAGAAAAATCACGACCCACAGAAAGAAAATATTATCATGTGAAGCTTTTACAATCACACATATTTTCTCTCTCCCGACACCAAAACTAACACACTATGACAAATCTTTAATGACTCACACTTTTCTCCCAACTCTCTATACTAGAGCGTAACTCTAAAGAGAATACACGAAAGGAATTTAGATAGAATCATTTACAAAGATTAAAAGTGTATTCTGCAATTCTCATGCACTCTTCCATACTACACTTTGGTGTGTCTCTGCACATGAAGAACTCTTCTATTCATTGCTTGTTCTTCCCCCAAATACCATTATTCATATATACTTTGATGGGGGTCATCATTTGCTCATAACTTCTCATTTGCTGATATTTATGCTTGCTCCAAGGATGTCCAATTTATGAATACCAATGATCTAAAGTATGCTAAAGTTCTAGCTCTTCGTGAGGTGGTTCGACTTACCACTGATACTGGAGTTCCCAAGTTTTGTATTCTTGGGGATTCTAGCACTACTATATTCACGTCGATAGATGATGTGGACTGTGTCTATGCATGCATGCCTTTGTTATCTGATATTAGACATCTATTGTCTTCTTTCCATGGACGGAAATTGTATTGGATAGGACGTAATAAAATTTATAGCGCCAAAAGAATTGTTTGTCCCATGCACCACCCTTTTTATGTCAATTAGTGTTGACCGATTCAAGCAACCATTAATGAAATTACTTTAGGATTAAAAAAAACTACAATGACTTGATATTTACAAATTATAGTGAAGTAGCATGAGTTTCAGATATAATTTTTTTAATTATATTTAATGTTTATGCATGATAAGATTTATCACAATAAATTCGCTCACTATTCCCTTTTTTTATTCAAATATTTTAGACTTTTCATTTTTGTAATATGACCTTATAACTTAAATTAATAGTTTTAAGAAAAGACAATATTTTTATTTGTCTATCTATAAAACTTTTTCATCTTCTTATTCTATAAAAATAATTTTTAATATGTAATCACATTATATTCAAGTATATGAGCTTAAATTATGTTAGTTGTTAAGCTCAATTACATGAATTTGACAAGTAAAAAAATCATAGTATATATTTAATATGAATAATTAAATTAAAAGTATGTATTATAAAAGTTTAAGATTATTTCATAAAATTTATTATTTTAAAAAAAAAAAATTGGCAGTATGACTAGTAAAAATATGATAGTTATGAATAAGATTGAAAAAAAAAAATCAATAAATTCATTTTTTTCTTTATTCCATACCTTAAATAATTATATAATTTAATACAATTGTTTAAAATATATGCAAATTACATATCACTGGAAAGCTCTTTAAATCTACTTTAATACGAAATTGATTTCATTTCAAAATTCAAAGTATTTAAAGAGTAGAAGAAGACTAATTTAAGCATGTAGTTTTATAGGAGAAATTTTTAATATAAAAGGATTCTTACTTTTTATAATAGGAAAACATAAATTATTTTAAGTTACTTAACTACCCTTAAATTTAATTTTTAGTAAAGATATTTTACTTTTTATAATCAAGTAAGGAAAACATAATTTATTTTAAATTACTTAACTATCCTAAAATTTAATACTTAGTAAGTATATTTTAGGTATCACAAGAAACGACGAATCCAAAAATAGGACGAAATAATTTTTACTTTTATGCTAGTAATATTTATATTAGTAATATATATATATTTATATATATATATATTAAACCAGAATTTGGCTTCGTGTATGGATCAAAAGTAAGAAAAAGAGTGAAGTGCAAGATTTAGCGGTACACATCATTGTTAAACAAAATAAATACACATTTATTTTGAGGGGCATATAAATAAATAAGTATCACCTTGCTTTGGGCCACACATTAGCGTTAGGACGACAATTTCTAACCCGACATGATAATATAAATTTGACCTAATTTAAATTTAAATATATTGAAAAAATGCAAAATTAATTCGATACAAATACGATTAATCTAACCCAAATCTGAATCAACTTGAAATTAATATTTTATCTTACAGTATAATAATTATATGGTTCAAATATTTTTTGATATATAACCCAACTCGACCTACAATCGAGCATGAATACAACCCAATGATCTGAATTGCCACCTCTGGATTATTCAGCGATACACATTGTTAAAGATCCATAGAGGTGGCAATTCAAGCCAACGTCATATGTGGTCGGGTTGAGTGGCCCAAAATTTCATCAGGCTAAAAATTATAGAGTTCGACCCAGCCTATCCTCCTTCAATAAATTCAGATTTTCGGGTTGGCTCGAATCCCGTCGAACTTTTAGCCCATCGAATTATATTTATTGAACCCAATAATACTTGGAACCTTAATTTTTATGGTCGGACCCCTTTAAAACGCCAAACGAAATGGAACAGTCCACCTAGCGGAGCCGATTTTACGAGCGCTAAACAACTTGGAAAATACAGAAAATACACCAAGAACTCGACTTCAATTAATACATCATCATATATAGACAAGATTTTGGTGGTTTCTACAGCCAATAATAGTATGATATATTCTGGGCCATGGTCTATAGGAAGAAAGGCAGCCCAATCTCTGAGAAAACCATCTTACTGTTGCATAGGAGGCCCAAATAGATATATTTAGCCCAACCACGCCAGGCCCAGTTCACAGCCCAAACCCAGGCACATAGATATTGACCATAGTATACTAACTTATACTTCACTAAATAATTATATGAAGCATTGTATTCATATATTAATTCTCGCTCACATCAAATATCAAGTTTGAAAAAATAATAATATTAGGAGTGTGACACATGTCGGATTATGAATTCGTGGGTTAGGTTGAGAGTCTATTACAATACAATTTATAAGAACTCTAAAACAATCCATTTAGCTATTCGGGTCAAAATTCGTCACCCACAATCAAGTTAACATAAAACTAGGCGACAAGATATCTATTTGGGTCATAGTTGACTCGCCAACTTGTTTTGAATCAGAATACATAATTAACTTCTATAAAACCTAAACTTTTAACGGGAAACACTAGATTTATAAATTGATTAGAAAAATATTCGAAGAAAAAAAAAATTAAATTGAATTTGACCTTACAAATCATTTTATCATGTCTTACAAGAATAAAAAATACAAGTGTAAACCCACAATTCAGATATACAAGTCATAATACAAGCTGAAACTCTGAATGAACTCAAAACTCAATATTAATTAATTATATTCACATATTATCTATACATATATTAATATAAAAATATCTTAAGTTTCAGCCAAATTTACGTTTGGCCTGTTTTACCTCTTTTAAATTATAATTCTAAGGATAATATTGTAACTTTACGTCGTACTTATCCTAATACTATTCGAAGAATAATATTGTAACTTCATGCCGTACGCATTCTAATTCTATTCTAATTTTATTCGTAGATTTGTTCTCTAATTCTATTGCAATATTATGTATAAAATAATATTAATCTTATAATAGCGGCTATTCGCAGCCCACAAAATTTCTTAACGCAGCCCACTTTTCAATGTAGCCGACTTATATTTTAAAAATAAGTAAAAAATTCTTAATACAACCCACTCATTATCAATGACACCATTTCTTTATTAAATTATTAAATTATATCATTTAAAATAAATATTAAAAATAATAATTAAAATATGAAAAAGAAAAGGTAAAGATTACTTGAAAGAACGCAGAACGTTCATCTCGCTAGTAATTTTTCGGTGGAATTGATTATCAGCACATCGATTTCGTTAAAAAAGAAAATTGTGAATGCAAAGTCGACTGAAAAGTCCATCATAGCAGTTGTAACTCGTATCTGTAATTTTGTTCAATTTTATTGGTTGAATATGTGCCGTTACGTTCGGTTGTTGAAATCGAACACAATACACTGTATATGGTCTCGTGTAATTGAACGGTAACCACAATAAGTCCATTTACTTTGTCAAAAACCGATTTTATCATTATCAATTAGATCCTCCATTAAAGAAACCTTGAAAAAATTAGAGTTTATGGATTAGGATAGAATGCATGTGGTGAGGATGAAGGAGAATTTTTTTTTTTTTGTTTTTATTTTATAAATTATATATATTTAATTTTTAAATTATTTATGTTTTGTTATCATTTAGAGTAATATAGTTAATTTATAATAATATTTTAATTAATAAAATTAATGAATTGCGTTAAGAAATTTTGTGGGCTGCGAATAGTAGCCGCCTAATCTTATTCCTTCGTATTAATTGACGTGCAAAGTCCAAATATTGGCATCTACCACACTTACCTAGGCCCACATGATTTCCACGTTGCATGGCATCCGATAAACATAAATCTTTAACAATTCTCAATTGCGCCCATAAATCTTTAACATAATTTTTTGATATCGTACGTATCCCATTTCCATTCTAATTCTATTTATTTGATTTCTATTCAAATACTATTAGTTAATATTATCATAAGAGAGAGGAAAAATCTGTCATTAAATTTAGAGACGGAATAAATCGATCTCTAAATTTTAAAGACCAGCATTATGGAGATCAACAATTTCCTCTCAAATTTGTTACTACTTTATTTGAGAAACAAATATCATGTAAATCCGTCTCTAATTTGATTTTTTCTTGTAGTGATGCACACTTAGTTTCCGACCAGAATCAGATCTCAATATTACGTTTCCTTAGTTCATTATACCCGATTTACATTTTTCTGTTTTCGATTTGTTTGAAGTGTTTTAAGAGTTGGATATTTGAACGATTAGTTGCGCAAATGATGCATGATTATATGTTTGTTCTATTTTGGGTTTGGAAAGTTTGGATCTTATGAGTTTGGAAGAAGGTTTGGGCTTATGATAATTTTGGATTCGGGAATAATTATGTTCTTATTTTTATATTTTTTTATTCTGTTGAGTGTTCTTGGTTGCTTATAGAAAATTTGTTACGAATATTATGTATAGTATCTGATCGAAAGTGGATTTGACTTGTACATTAGTTGTTTGATGATTTGACTCGATAAATATGTTCTTTCTCATTTTATGTGTTGTTAAATCTTGACTATCTTGTAATGTTTTCATCTGAATCTATTAAAACTTTGATAAAAAAATATGAAAAAAAGGAATGATTTTACCTAGGATTTAGAGTTGTTTTCGATATGGATGTTCAAATTACTTTTTTTCTTGAAGAAAAAAAGAACGAATTTACCTAGGATTCGAGTTGTTTTTGGTTAGTCTATGGTTGGTTATGGATTTGGATTTGTCTGTCCGGATGAAGGACGGAATAATTTATTTTTAATAATTTATTACTTATTGTATTATTTAATATACATTTTGAGCACTTCTTAAGCATTTTTGACAAATATCGTATTACTCCTAAAAAAGTGAAATAGTTTGACATAAATATGTTTTTATTGCTAAAAATACATGACAAATAACCAAATTTCAGTAATAAGAGTAGCAATCATTTATCAGCTGCAAATTCGTATTGCAAAGTGTCTCAAATCATGATTGGAGGCTTTTAAGGTGCAACCTTTTATTTTTACTGCTCCTCTTTGTTAATTGATTGTAGCATCATTTTGGCGAAGTTTGTACATTTGCCTAGATTATATGGTGTACCTGATAGGTTCTCCTCAAGCAGGTTATGTGTGTGGTAATATTAGTACGGGAACCAAAACCTCGAAAGATATTGGTGGGACTCTGCTGCCTTTGATAAATGATCTTTTGTGTTCAAATTATTCCTTAAGAGTTTCTATATTTCTTTTGGTAATTATTTCAGTAATTTAAAATTTTACAAACAATAAATTTAATCAAATATTGTTGTTAAACATCAACAGATTTATGCATTACTGTTAAGAAATTCAACAGTGAAATACTAATTCTAATATATCTATTATTAAAATACTTCCTATAAGGGAACATTAGTAAAAATGTCATGTACCAATCAACATGTTATATGTATGTAATTTATAATTTTTTATTTTTCATTTTATTTTTTGTAAAATCGGATACAATAACAAGTCCAACAACAATAGACAAATATCGACAAATGAAACGTGCAAGAGAGTATGTCAACTTAAGTGCTATTGAAAAACAAAAATATAAAGATAAAGTTAGTAACAACAGAAAAAAGGAGCACGTATCGCATAAATTTTAGGCCAATCAAATGGTAAACCACTTTACATATTTAAAGAAAAAAATAGTTATTAAAGTAAATATGTTTTATATTTATTTATAACTCTTTTACCTATTATGAAATTTATATTGCTTTAGGATTCAGCTTTCCTCTAATGAAATTACTAATGAATTATTCAATTTGTTTACTTCAAATTCAGAAGAGGGTGCCGAATTCAGAAGAAAAAAAGATTAAATTTCTATTTTACTTTATTTGGAGTTGAATACGATAAAAAAACTTACATCTGGAGGGCATGGAGTTTATAGTTTTAGAGCATAAGGTATGACTTATCACAATCTTCAAGGATTGAAAGCAACTAAAGATTGTCCAGAATATTTCCAATTGTATTTTGTTGACACACATAAAGAGGTTCAAAATAGGCCTAGTGTATTGCAAAATTTCCCTTTGTCAGAAGAACTTGTGGAAAAACTCATATGAATCCTTGAAGTTAACCCATACTCAAGAGTTGTCGAAGATTAGAAGAATATTGTGCAATGGAGAATGTTCAGCATCAAAATCAAAAGATGTCAATTTAGATCAGTGATTGTATAGTCTCCTACTGCGAATCAAGTTGCAGTTATTTGGGTAGAAGGTAATAATGACAATACACCATATATGCAAGAAATTTTAGTTTATGCACATTCAGGCGAGCAACGTTGAATAAAGCATTACTTTGGGTGTTATGATCCATTGTAATATCCATTTCTTCTACCTAGAGGTGAAACAGGATGTCATCAAAATATTAAAATATTCTCATCTAATGGTGAACAAGGTAAATCTTGTACTTGTCTCTTTTTTCAATTATTTTTTAATTATTTTTGTTAAGTTTTTTCTTTTCTTTCTATTGATTTATGAGTATATATATGTCATGTCAAATCACAAAAAAAAATCTAAAAAAATGATACACCCATATATTGAAGATATGCAATTTTATTAGTTTAATTGTTAGTATATATGTTTTAAATATTTTGCCTTAAAAATAATTTTCTCCATATTCTAGAATATGAATAAATAATACAGAATGATTATATATTTACAAGCATAGAGAGAGAGAGAGAGAGAGAGAGAGAGAGAGAGAGAGAGAGAGAGAGAGAGAGGGGAACCGGGGGCTAAGGAGGGAGAGAGACATGGAGAACACGATTCATTGATAATATTATAAAATTATTGTCCTACAATACAACCTACTCAATGTAATTTGCTTATTAATTTTACAAGTACCAATTCGAAAAATAAATTTATGGGATGATATGGCAAAAAAGGAAGGACAAACATTATAAGGAATAGTCAATCAAAAGTCAATGATTATCGTCGCAAAGATTACAGCAAATGAATTCAGAGGTAATCAATTAAAAAATAAAAATATAAAAATATTAGAAAATCTCAATTAAGTTTAAATGTATGTTCATGTTAGGCAATCTTCAATTGCAAACAATACCAACATCAACTGACAAATTAATTCACCTTCTGAAGAGCTTAGGGATATGCAGCAATGGTAAGAAGTATATATATAATTTGACAACAAAAATAGTATGAGTAAATTCTTATTAAAAAATATATGCGAATAGTTAATATATCAAATTTTATGCAGGTCATGCACCATTCAGGATTCGTTAGATACGTGCAAATTATCAATGATACAAAGGATCAAAAGTGCAAAGGAGAAAACACTTGAAGATTTCATAAAGTAAAAGGAATGTTTGACAAAGGTAAAAATAACAAAAAAAATAAGTAAATAATAAAATATAACAAGAAAAATAAAATCAAAATATACATAGTCGTGTATTTTAATATTGGTTACAACATATATTAGGAAATTTGGTAAACAAAATTATTCAATTAAATTAAGAAATCAATTAACCTAATAGTGGTTCTATTCATATGATACCTACTACTATTTCACTGGAATGGTTGAAAGTGTTGAAAATGAGGCAAAGATATAGTATGACTCCTGCAAAATTTGCAATGGAACCGTGCACAAAAGTGAGACTAATGCAAGATGCAACAAGTGCTTCGATGAGCCAGCGGAAGCAATACCAAGATACAAATATGCATATAATATAATCTTTGTGATACTTTCATAATGACATACACACAAACACTAAATGATATTTAATATACTACAGATAGATAATAAAAACAAGCTTTCATCAAGGAATCTACTGCGCAACAATAACCATGTTTGTTGAGATAACAACATTGTTGGATGCTCAGTACATGAATACATTAAATTAATCGAAAGAAAATGTAATAAATTACTTTGAAATAACCAACACTAATAAGTTCGTACATTGAAAAATGCAATCTTACTAACATAAATCTATTACAGGGACAAAATGAATCCAAATATTGCATGAAATTAATCTTACAGAATGTAAATAATGTAATTAAGGTTCTTGATCGCACAAATCAAAATACTAAAGTTGTCGAAGGAAAACTAAATGCAATAGCAGAGACAATAGAAATGATAGAACCCACAGCACAAAAAGAAGAAAACGAGAAAAATACAACTACAACAATACTTGAGGAAAAAACTACAAAAGTAGAGGAGAAGAGAAGAAGGCGAACAACAAAAAAAAAAATGAGAGAATAAAGAAACTACAAGAATGGAAGAGAAGAAATGACGGAACACAAAAACAAAAGTAGAAGATCGCATTTAGATTGGAAGCGAAGTTGAGGTCATAGAGATCACAAAAGAAAAAATAGAGAGGTACAAAGGAAAGAAAACAAGAGCAATATCGAAGAAAAAAACAACATGAACAAGCAGCTAGCAATAACAGAGGGAAAAAAATGAAGAAACACAAAGAGAAAACTACAAAGACAACATTCAAATAGAGAGCGATATGAAGAAGCACTAGGAAAAATGTTTTAACAAGTCACAACAAAAAAAAAAAAAAAAAACTCGACAACAAGGAAGATCAAGAAGAAGAAAAAATAGAAACAAGTGCATTCGTAAAAAAAAGAATTACGCCATTTCAAAATAATTTCCAGTTTTCCACAAATAAATAGGTTTTTTATTTTTTCTTTTTTTCATTTTATTTTTAATTACAATAGATGAATAGCATCATATAAACAAATTTGAAGCAATTCATTTATACATATTAGGACAAATTTATGGTGCTACAATTTTCCTTGGATTACTTATATTTATTATTAGTTAATTTAGTAAAATGTTGTAGATCTTATTCTATATACTATGTTTTGGCTTTTCCTTAAACTGATGTTTTAATAATTGCACTATTTTCTACAATTTTCCTTGGATTACTTATATTTATTATTAGTTAATTTAGTAAAATGTTGTAGATCTTATTCTATATACTATGTTTTGGCTTTTCCTTAAATTGATGTTTTAATAATTGCACTATTTTACGATAATATATAATAAGGTTTTTAAAAATAGGTTACGATTGACATATAATCAGTTTCACAAGTATACGGGAAAGAAGTGGTCTTTTAATAACATCATATTCATTTACACAATTCTCCGAGTAAATGATTTATTCTCTGAGTACTTCCCACTGAAAACATTTTAAAATTGCTCAAAGAAATAGACAAAAAAAAAGTGTAAAAATACAATTTTCAAAATTAATATACTAAGTGCCACACGTTTACGCACGTGCCAAATTCTAGTTTTATAAAAATAACCTTGTAAACTTATGAAATTATAATATACAAAATATTCTCTTAATAATAAAAAGAATAATGGGTTGAGAGGTTGACCCCGACCCACCCGGTCTCTTTCGTCTCAATTGGATAAAACCCATTTGTGGTTCGAACCCATTTAGATTTAATTCCAATCCTCTATATTCGGATTCAGTCGTATCGGATTACTCGAGCCGTGTCGTACATTACGACCCGAATACCTTAAAAAAAAGAAGAAAAAAAAAAAAGTCATTCATTTGGTCGATACATAAAATATTAAATAAGTTGTACTTGCAACCTTTCGCCAGTGTAGTTTATTTTGAGTTAATTTTAATCTTTCCACAATTTTAAGTTGTACACAAATTATTTCAACTCACTTACACCTCTATACTACTTAGAGGCAGCCTTTGGGCAAGCAACACAGCGCCGCCGCACTGGGGCCTCTTCGGCGAGGGCACCCAATTTTTTTAATTTCGGCATATATATGTATTTTTATTATAAATATCTAACTTATGCAATAGTGTAACAAAACGTTCCGTAGCTTAGATGGTCAGTTATTTATGCAAAGTAGTGAGTTCGGCATGAGGATGTTGGGATAGATATATATACGTCTCTCTAGTGCAAACTCATCTTTTTTTACGGTTAAATCATGTGATGGATCCATCAAAATTTGATGCACATTCGGACATAATTCAATTTTTCTTTTTTCTTTTTTTGTGACCCAACATTCAAACATAATACTATTTATACAAGGAATAAGATTAGTAACTTACTGAATGATCATTTATCTGTATTTATTTTGATGAAATTGAAAAGTAAGTCATTTATATATTTTACTTTTATTTTTTGATTAAAATTATTTACGAAACATTATTTTAATATTATAAGAGGAACTATTTTTCTGCATCTGACACTTTGAAAAATTGAACCGGCTCTGATACTACACTGTTTAATGCGTTTAAACACACAAGTCTAAGTTACAATAACCGCAAAAAGTAAGCTGATTCATTTGAAGGAAGAAATACCAGTGGGAATATGTCTAATGAAATTTCAACAGCAAGCTTTAGCTGGTGGAGGGATAAATTAATAGTTAATGTTAAAAGTCAAACATTGTCATGCTAATTGTTTATACATGGTTAGCTTCAAGAAATCACAGATGCACGCCATGTCGTTTTAATCCATTCGCACTGTCTCCATTTTCTATATTTGCTGAACATGGCTGCTTATGCAGCTCTAGTTTCTGTTATGCATACCATTGATCAGATCCTGCAACATCCTCGTCCTCCCATTTCTCTTGACGAAACCCAGGTTGAATCTCTCACTCAAACGGTTGAGTTCTTGCAGAAGTTTCTTGAAGATAGCAATGAAGCAAGTCATGACTTGGAGAAGCGAATTGCAGATGCAGCTTAGGCGGCCGAAGATGTAATCGAATCCCATATAGTAGATCATATTATTCCCAGTCATGGTGAAACGACGACCAGTTCCTTTGACATGTACAAAGGCCTAGAGGAAGTGATACAAGACATGGATCTAGTGAAAAAGGAAGTGATGGAGATGAAGGAGAAGAGGGGCCACATTGACAGAAAGTCAACGCCGGCTAATGTTGTAAGGTCTTCTGCTATCGGGCAGAACATCACAGTGGACCTTGCTGATGTGTTGATTGACACCATGGATAAGCTCACTGGACAAAAATCTAGTCGAAAAATCATCCCGATTGTTGGAATGGGTGGAATAGGTAAGACTACTCTTACTAAAATGATTTATCAAAACCAGATTGTTGTGCAACATTTTGATGTTCTTGCTTGGGTCACTATTTCACAAGATTATAGCATTAGGGAAATTATTTTACAACTTCTCCAAGATCGCAAGCAAAGTTTTACTCATTTGAATGGTTATGAACTAGGTTTGAAATTGCACAAAATGTTATCAAGTAGAAGGTATTTGATTGTGATGGATGATATTTGGGATATTGAAGTGTGGGATCAGCTACAATTATTATTCCCCGATAACAACAACGGAAGTAGAATCATACTCACCACTAGGTTATCAAACTTAGCTTCTCAAGTGGCTGAGTCTAACGTCATCGAAATGGGTTTCCTAGACGAGGATGATAGTTGGGATTTATTTTGCAACACTGTGTTCGGGGTAGAAGGTTGCCCACTTGACTTGCATGATATTGGAAAGAAGATTGTGAGAAATTGCAAAGGACTTCCTCTATCAATTGTTGTGATCGGAGGACTTTTGGCAAAAAAACAATGTAAACGAGAATATTGGGAAAGCATAGTAGGAGATTTAAGTTCAATTGTGAATTCAGAGGATAATCAAAGTTGCTTAAAAATCTTACACATGAGCTATACTCATTTGTCAATTTATCTAAAACCGTGTTTTCTCTATTTGGGAGTCTTCCCTGAAGATAGTGAGATTCGTGTCTCTGTTTTGGTCAAGTTATGGGTTGTCGAGGGATTTCTAAAACCAATTAGAGGTAAGAGTTTGGAAATGGTAGCAAAAGAGTATCTAGAGGATCTCATCGATAGAAATCTTGTTGTAGTTCACCGATTGGGGTGTACAGGGAGCATAAAAGTTTGCAAAATTCATGATCTGTTGAGGGATCTTTGCTTGAAAGAAGCTCAAAAGGAGAGGTTTTATGACGTTGACAGGCAGCATAGTCTTAACCAATGCATGGATAGCGAACGTCGCATTGTTGTTCATGATCATAGCACCTCGACTAAGAAAGTTGATTCCTTGACGTCTACGTCACTAGCTCGTTCTCTGTTATGGAATATTGGGGAAGATCTACCTTCCCATGATTTTAGATTGTTGCAGATATTGAAAGCAGATGGAAAACCACACCGTACAGATGTGTTTAAGTTTGTTAACTCAAGATACGTTGCTTTCAAAACTAAATCAGATTACAAACTTGAATCTGCAGAACTCTATCAGCTTTGGAATATACAAACATTGATTATTTGTAATCAGTGGTGGTATCTCACTGCACCATCTGAAATTTGGAACATGCATCAACTTAAAAATGTTGAGGTTGAAGGACTCTATTGTTGGGACCCATGGACCCACATTCAACCTTAGGAGTAAGTAAAAAAATAAATGAGAAATAATATGAAAGAAAATCACAAACCACAACACAAGAATTTTACGTGGAAACTCCAAAACCGAAGAAAAACCACGACCCACAGAAAGAAAAATATCACTATGTGAAACTTTTACAATCACACAGACTTTCTCTTTCCCTACACAAAAAAAGAAAGAAAAAAAAAAAAAAAACTAACACACTGACAAATCTTTAATGACTCACACCTTTCTCCAACTCTCTATACTAGAGCGTAACTCTAAAGAGAATACACGAAAGGAATTTAGATATATAGGATCATTTACAAAGATTAAAAGTGTATTCTGCAGTTCTCATGCACTCCTGCATACTGCACATTTTGGTGGCGGGAGAGAGAAAGTCTGTGTGATTGTAAAAGTTTCACATAGTGATATTTTTCTTTCTGTGGGTCGTGGTTTTTCTCCGGTTTTGGAGTTTCCACGTAAAATTCTTGTGTTGTGGTTTGTGATTTTCTTTCGTATTATTTCTCATTTATTTTTTTACTTACTCCTAAGGTTGAATGTGGGTCCATGGGTCCCAACAAGTGGTATCAGAGCCTAGGTTCGGGTAGCCTAGGTGTGGTTCGTAGTCTCTAAATTCTGAGTATGCTCTGTGGTTGCAGCATAAGCTGAGCCTCCACATCATAAATTTTTTTTGAGACGGTCAATTCATAGTTTAGGGGTGTATGTAAAAATGTCAAAGTTTTCGACAATGAAGTTTGACGTGGAGAAATTTGACGGAAGGATGAATTTTGGCTTGTGGCAAATACAAGTCAAAGATTTGCTAATACAAGCCGGGTTACACAAGGCGCTTAAAGATTCTGTACAGTCTAGCATGGACGATGAAGATTGGGAGGAGTTAGATTTGAGGGCCGCAAGCACAATACGATTATGTTTGGCCAAGAATGTCCTTGCAAACGTGCATGGAATTTCAAACGCCAAGGAATTGTGGGAAAAGCTTGAAGCACTATACCAAGCTAAGGGTATCTCAAATCGGTTGTACCTGAAAGAGCAATTCCACACATTGCGGATGAATGACGGTACAAAAATCTCAGATCATCTGAGCGCTCTCAATGGCATCATTTCGGAGCTAGAGGCAATTGGAGTTAAAATTGAAGATGAGGATAAAGCATTGAGGCTCATCATGTCGCTTCCACATTCATACGAGCACATGAAGCCAATCCTGATGTATGGAAAGGAAACATTGGAATTTGCTTAAGTCACCGGGAAACTTCTATCTGAAGAAAGAAGGCTGACAAGTGACGGTCGTACTTCAACAGAAAACTCGGCAATGGTGGCTGGGTAGCGTCGTTTCCGACTATCAAATTAAATCGTGTATGAAGATACACTTAAACCTTACCGACTACTCTAACTAGTAGAGTGGCAAGCAAGGGTCGATCCCACGAGGAACGGTCGAACAAATTTTGCTTTTATGTGTTAAGCTATTATTATGAAGAAACATAAAGTAAATAAGCTAGATAACAATAAAGAAGTGGGGGGTTAATGAAATAACAACTACACCTAAATAAACAAAGACAAATAAAGAGATTTTTATAGGTTTTTGGTTTTTAAATAACAAAACGATTCACCCTTGATCATGTTTCACCGAGGTCTTGGACGATTTATGTAACTATTGTCAATGCCCTATTCAATTGTGATTCTAGCCCTTATCTCAAGACTATTAACAAGCTCTAATAGCCTTGTTATCCCTTAATCTTAGTTAATCAAAACAAGCTCTTCGACTAACCCTATTCAGTTTAACCGAATCCTCGAAAAAGCTCTCTTAGATTCAATCACCAAATGCATTAAACACTAGGACAACGAGATAAATTCAACATAAAACTCGCAAGCTCGGTTTTAGAGGTTAAACTTTGTGTTATCACCAATAAATAATTATTGTTTGCTACTCGGGAATCGGAAATCCTACAATTACGGATAGTGACCTCCTATTCTAGCAACACATTCACAAATCCCTTAAAGGGTGATCAATCCAATAATAAATTCATAAATGTGAGTCAATAACAGCAAATAACACAAAACACTTGAATACACAATATTTTCGGTAACATTAACCGTAATAATCACATAAATGTCTTGGACTCAAGGTTCCACAATAATCAAGAGTGAACTAAGGGTGCTAGCCACCCATTTTACCTAATACAAAGATAAAATAACAGAAAATTAAAGAAAACATGAAAATAGGATAGAAAGAACCAAAGGTTAGGGGTTGAAGATCAAGATCTTCAACCCCCTTCCATTTCCTTGCTTCCAATGGAGAAAAGTGGCTGATTATGTGTGGGGGATGGGTTCTAGGTTGTTCTAAGTTAGGTTAAATTCGAATGGGATGATATATATATAAGGAGAGAAAGTGTTAGCTCCAATTTAGGCAAAAACGTGTTTGGGTTTTTAAAACAGGGAACACCGCCGCGGCCGTGGCATAAAGATGGCCGCGGGCGTGGTGAAACAAGGGTTTGGGCCCAATGGCCGCGGTCGTGGTATATCTACTGCCTCGACCGTGGTCTTTCTTGGACTGAATTCGCCTTTACTTCTGGAGGACTGGCCACGGTCGCGGATGACTCATACCGCGGGCGTGGAACGTGTAGTGCCACGGCCGTGGCACTGGCTGCCTCGGTCGTGGCAATTGATGCTGAAATGTGGCCTCTTCTGGAGGAATGGCCACGGCCGCGGCGTTGGACTGCCTCGGCCGTGGCTTGAGCCACGGGCGTGGCCTCACCACCTCGGGCATGATCCCCTGTTTTTCCTTGTTTTCTTCATCCTTTGAGCTCGATTTGTCAATTTGAGATCTTCGAACCTGTTTTTCGGCCTTAATTCACCTGTCTTGACATGAAAATGAAACAAACACGTCAAATTGCCCAATGAGAAATAAACGCACAAAACACACGTGAAAATGCACACAAAAGTCCGTAAAAAGACACTTAAATTGACCTAAAAGTGTGTGCACTACCACGTGCACCAAATCTCCCCAAACTTAAACCTTTGTTCGTCCCGAACAAATAAAGAAAAAGAAGAAAGGACACTTTTTAGGGCAGATTTAAGTGGCAAAATCAATTTCAGAAGGAATTTTCAAAAGTTAGGCAATCATGATAACATTGAGCATAAGAGATAGAGCATATCAACTACTTTCAAGACTTGACACTCTCAACTTGAAATCCTTACCGGATGAGTGTATCTCTCGACTCTCAAGTGTATTGAATAGGTAGTATATACGCTCACATTGAAATGCAAATAGTATCTACCATAGGCTTGCCAATAATCTAAATTTCGATGTGTACCCGACATGTGTGACAAAGAATCAAAAAGGTCTTTAACAAGTTGTAATGTTGGTTTGGGGTAAGGTGGGATAATTTTGGGTATAAGTGACTATAAAACGGACTAAATGAGTAGTGCACTACCCATCTACCCCTCAAACAATGGTCACTCAACCTCACTCTTTACTTCCTTAGTAAACCAATCCTAAAAATTGATTTCTTCTCCTTAACACAAAATCCACAACCTAAATGCTTTCTCAATTCTCCCTTGGAGTGTATTTTCTTTTGAATTCTTACAACTTTGAGAACATCTATTAAAAGGCATTTATATTACTAGCCTCTCCAAATCAAACGTAACAATGAGTATATACAACTAACTTTTTCTTTTGTTTTTCTGATTTTTCGACCTTTTTTTTTTTTCTTTTTCTCTTTTTTTTTTTTTTTTTTTTTTTTAACACAAACAAAAATTGGAGAGGACTAGTATTTTCGATTCTTTTCCTATTGTTTCAATTCCTTTCACCTTTCAATACTCCCAATAGTTCACCCTTTTCAATCCCAAATTATCCGACTACCTTCCAACCACCTCCCTCATACTCAAATAGTCCAATTAGGTTCAAAGGCTAATCGAAAGGGTTTCGGCTTGTAGAATTGGGCTGTCAAACAAAAGGCTAAAAGCTCAAGGGGCTCAACTAGAGACAATATCAAATTAGGTAAAAAGGATGTGTTTTCAAGCTTGAAAGTAGGCTCAAATCAAGGATTGCCTAAAATCATTTTCAATGTCCCACAATGTACCGACTCATGCAAAATAGAGAATCAAGGCAAGTTCTAGAGACAACTAAATGTACTCAATGAATTTCACACCGAAAGAAAGTTTACGTTACTCCAAAGGCGGGAGTATCTTCTAAAGCTCAAAAACTCACTCGGTTGCAATTTTTGATCAAAAGGTTTGAGTGTAAGCTCAATTTCGTCTCATAGCCTATCATGCTCTATCATTAGCCAAGTTTTCAATTTTTATGGAAAATTTATTCATCATTAACCGTTTGCCACATTTTCACTCAAATTTGGTCCAATCAACTTTTCCAAGCGGCCAAAATCCGTACACCTACCACCCCCTCCCCAAACTTGATTGAAAATCAAAGTTTGTGGAAAGAAAGGATACGGATTGGTGCTTAACTAACTCAACCATTTATTCAAAACACCCATCCCAATCGACTAAAAAAAAAAAAAAAAAAAAAAAAAAAAAAAAAAAATACCAACCTATTACGACTATGCATGTAAGTGCCCAAAACTTCATCATATAAATAACAAAACTCAATTTATCTTAACCAAACAAAGATGATAGTAGAAAATGGCACACAGGCCAATCAAGACAAAACATCCTACAAGAATATCCGATACATCATTCAATGAAATAGTGCAAGCAAGTTTACAAAGGCAAAAATAACAATCAAACGGCCCACACGCCGTGAATCCCAAGTATAGGCAAAACAGAAGGGGCACACAGGCCTAAATAGTCAACAAGCAGTAAGATATGGAAATGAAATATGAGAGATTGTAACACCGGGGTGGCCAAGAACATCCTACTTCTTACTTTTCTCCCCCAAACTTAGTTGAAAACTAAGCTTTTGAAAAAGAAGAAGGATATTCTTGGTACTCCTACTCACAAAGATTTGGACGGTCGTGAAGATCGGGAGCTTTGGCCACCAAAACATGCTCGAAGGCTGTTGAGTGCCTCGAGGATCTTGCTCTGGTTTCCTTTGATCTCCCTAATGTCCGACTTCATCTCTCGGATGTCCCCCTCCATCGTGCTTAATCTCTCATCCACTTGTTGTTGAAACTCGGTTTGGGACTGAACAGCGGATACGGGTCTCTTTCGTGAATGACGGCTGCTCACACCCTCGCCTGTGAGGTCTATCCCTTCTGCAGCAGGTTCCGATACTTGGCCTCTCTGATATTTCCGGAACTCGAGGTCACTGGGTTCCCTCGAGGCTTCCCGGTGTGCAGCTGAGCTCAAGGCCAAGTTGGCTGTGGATTTGAGGTCTCGGATGCGGGTGAGGTCTGGGTTAGGAAGGCGTAGCATTGGCCCTACATTTTGGATCACGTAGGGAACGGAGACTCCATCTTCTAGTCCCAAAGCAGCAATCCTCATGTTGGCTAAATCTTCCCAACCCAGAAGGAACGAATCTGAAACAGCCTTGAAGTCAATCAACGGAACTCCACAATGCTCTAGAATTGGTGTGATAAGAGCTCCGCTGAATATTGAGTCATATTGCTTAGGCTCTTTCTTTCTGGTCGCCGTTAGTTCCTTCACTGTCCTCTCAAAAGACTCAATCAGCACCTCTTCATATCTCCTATCGGTCCGTTTGAGAATGGACCATAGGATACTGAGCTCGGCCATCCTTGCTGCCCCCGTCTCCTTCCTCCCAAAAAGTGTCAATGCCAGGAGCCTTTGTAAAACCTTTACGACTGGATTTCTGATCCAGCTAGTTTTGGAGCTCTTAGAATCGAAGGCTTGCGGTTCAACCAAGCCGGGAGCAACAGTTATTTGCCCCCAGAACCGCCCGACATTGAACTCATCGATGCTTTCCAAGTCTGTGGTGGAGGGGTTTTCTTTGAAACCGTAAATCTTCCTCAACTCCGCTGCTGTGAGTGTCATTTTTTTGTTCAGCAGGTGGAATGAAATGCTGTGGATTCTGTTTCCACATTTTTCAGAGTTGGATTGGACAGTCAGTGTGCTGAAGAACTCAAGGACGAATCGTTGGTAGGTGGGCCTTGGAGTGAACAATCCAATGAGGCCCGATGCTCTCAAAAACTCATCGATATTATCCTTGATTCCCATATCAGTCAAACACTCGGTTTTGAAATAGCGGGTGGCAACAATCTGACGCTTCATTAATCGGGCAAATCTTTGTTGGTGAACCGGGTCGTCCAAAATGATGTCAAAAAGTCGGCTGTCTGGCCCTGTGGACGTTGGGACCTCCGGGGTTTCGATCTCCGGTTCCTCCGGGGGGGGCTCCCGGATCACCAACTTGCCCTTCCCCTTTCCTATACTTTGTGTGCCTTTACTTGTGCCAACACTTTTCTTTGATGTCTTTTTTGATAGTCCCATTTGTCCTACAAGACAAACACACACTTAAATTCCGAGTTTTAACACTTATCACCAATTGAAACATTAACTCTAATCAAATAGAATGCCAATCACCCATGTTTCAATCACTCATGTTCAACCAATCACAGAAAATCACAAGTGAATTCGCAATCTAGATGACTCAGTTGACATGATTAAATGTGCATAAATGGCAAACATGCCCAATTATTATCCTATCGCAAGAAAATTCTATTAATGCTCAACAAAAATAGGTTGATTTTGTTTCATTATTATCAAGAGTCTAAAAGTGTCTATTATTCACACAAATTCACTAATCAACCTAACAATCGAACATAATAATAGAATCAAATAGCAAAAAGGGTAACAAAAGGGAATGCATGTCAAGTGGTTGGTGATATAGCAAAAATCAACTTCAATCCTAAATTTTCAATGATTCCCAAACTAATCCTCATCCATCATCAACAAATCATGCAAAAACAAAGGCTATCACTACAAATTTAGTGTTAGATTACTTAAAAACATTCAACATTGGCAAAAATTCACAAAATACGTGTGCACAACCAATATCAATATATCAACTAATCCAACAACAAATTTGCCCCAAATCTTAACAACAAAGTTCATAATAACAAATAAAGATTGAGGGGAAAGGATAGCCATACTTACCGGTCGAGTTTAATCGAAAAATTTGAAGTTTGATTTTTCGCGCCCTTTTCGACCCGAATCCGACTTTGCTCCAAATCCGAATTTTTTCGGATAGAAATGTTTATGATGATGTGGGTGAGGTGTGGTGTGAATTTGAGGGGAAGAAATTGAGTAACAATGGCGGATTTCGTGTGTGTGTGAGTGTGTTTTCGCCAATTTTCGCGAGGAGGAGGGTGAAATGCCCTACCTCGCCCGCGTCTGTCTTTTTATACCTGGGAGTATGCCGCGGCCGAGGCGTAACAACTGCCGCGGGCGTGGCGGATGAGAAGTCCCACCGCGGGCGTGGCAATGTACTGACGCGGCCGTGGCAATTCTTCCAGTGTGATTCCGGATTTTTTAGAGTGAATGACCTCGGGCGCGGTCTAGACTTACCACGGCCGAGGCGCTGCTTCACCGCGGGCGTGGCCTACAGAAACCGCGGCCGTGGCCTTTTGTCCAGAATGGATTCAAATTTTTCACGATCTTGACCTTGGGCGCGGCATATACTTCCCACGGTCGCGGTGGTACTTGGACACGGTCGTGGCATTGAAGGAACACGGCCGAGGTGAGTTGTCCAGAATGGCTTGAATTTTTCCTTGTTGAATACCGCGGCCGAGGTGTATTATGTACCACGGCCGTGGTGCGTTTTCCTGGGTAATTCCTCCATTTTGGGCTCCTTCACCCCCATTTCACACTATCTCTTTGAATGGATTGTTGGGCACCTACACATATTTAAACAAAATAATTTAAAATACTAGAATATTATTAAAACTACTAAACTATGAATTTAAAATACGAAAAGCAATAAACGTCGGGTTGCCTCCCGACAAGCGCCTTTGTTTAACGTCGTTGGCTCGACGGATGCCCTTTAAATAAACAAAACAAACAACTAGCTATGTAACTAAAACAAACACTTAACACATAAAACAAAATCGTTCTAAACCATTCCCCGGCAACGGCGCCAAAATTTGGGTAGCGTCGTTTCCGACTACCAAATTAAATCGTGTATGAAGATACACTTAAACCTTACCGACTACTCTAACTAGTAGAGTGGCAAGCAAGGGTCGATCCCACGAGGAACGGTCGAACAAATTTTGCTTTTATGTGTTAAGCTATTATTATGAAGAAACATAAAGTAAATAAGCTAGAAAACAATAAAGAAGTGGGGGGTTAATGAAATAACAACTACACCTAAATAAACAAAGACAAATAAAGAGATTTTTATAGGTTTTTGGTTTTTAAATAACAAAACGATTCACCCTTGATCATGTTTCACCGAGGTCTTGGACGATTTATGTAACTATTGTCAATGCCCTATTCAATTGTGATTCTAGCCCTTATCTCAAGACTATTAACAAGCTCTAATAGCCTTGTTATCCCTTAATCTTAGTTAATCAAAACAAGCTCTTAAAGGGTGATCAAACCAATAATTAATTCATAAATGTGAATCAACAAGAGCAAATAACACAAAACACTTAAATACACAATAATATCGGTAACATTAACCGTAATAATCACATCAATGTCTCGACTCAAGGTTCCACAATGATCAAGGATGAACTAAGGGTGCTAGCCACCCATATTAACTAATACAATCAGAAAATTAATGGAAAAATGAAGAAACATGATACTGATTTGGATAAATCCAAAGATGTCTATTGGAGAAGATGATCCTTCAATCCCTTGTCCAATCTCCTTCTTTGGTGGCTGAAATGTGCTCTCCAAGTATCAAAAGCTCTCCAAAAGTTGTCTAAAAGTTAGGTTAAATTCGAATGGGATGTTATATATATAAAGGGAGAAAGTGCTAGACAAAAATAGGCAAAAACGTATTCAGGATTTTAAAACAAGGTAGTGAATCTCGGCCGAGACGGAAGTGTGTCTCGGCCGAGACGTGAAAGAGGGTTTTCAGGAATTTTTGGTCGAAGGTCAATCTCGGCCGAGATTTGGTGTAATCTCGGCCGAGACGTGAAACAGGGAAAATTAGGGCTTTTTGGGATTTGACTCATCTCGGCCGAGATTGGATTGTATCTCGGCCGAGATCTTCATCTTTGATACTCTTCAAGAATTCCCTGGAGACTTATCTCGGCCGAGATTGGATTGAATCTCGGCCGAGATCTTCAATCTTGCAAAACTCTAGAAATTCCCTGGAAGCCCATTTCGGCCGAGATTGACATCCTGTCTCGGCCGAGATCTTCATGTGGCTCTTCCTTTCTTGCCTCGATCGATCCCTTGACTCCTCGGTCGTTTAATCTTCGATTTTTACCCTTTTTACACCTGTCTTAATACAAAAATAGCTCAAACGCATTATTTTGCCCATTAGAATATAAAAGCACTAAATACACATAATTATGCACGTTATTGACACTAAAATGACACTAAAAGTGCCCTAAAGTGCGTGCACGGAACACGTGTACCAGTGGCAGTTAGCAAAGGACGGAAAAAGGACTCCAAACATAATGTAGTCTGCTGGAACTGTAGACAAACTGGACATACAAAGCGGTTCCAGGTCAAGGTGGAGCTGATAAGGCAAATAGCTCTGATGCTAACATCATAACTGAAGAAGATGTCCTCTAAGGAGGAGTTGCGCATCCTTATGGCATGTCAGCGGTTGCCATGAAAAAGGATGTGTTGGTGTTAGCTGGTCCACAAATTGCACACAGGGCATTGGCTTGGCATAAATGCAGGGTGTGTGGTGGATGTTATGTTGATGGCTGAAGAACTTCCATGAAAGCCAAGATATGGGAGTAGCACCATAATTTCAGCAAGATTTTTCGACATGTGCCTATGAATTCCTGGAATGGATATTTTCTAAGTCATCTACTCATATGGTGGAGTAGGATCGTTCTCTGATTTGAGAATAATGATTGTCGGTGTAGACAATGGTGGATCATTCTCTGATTTGAGAATGATCATTATCGGTGTAGACAATGGTGGATCGTTCTCTGGTTTGAGAATCATAATTGTCGGTGAAGATAATGAATCTTCTTTTATTTTTGTCAAGGTGGAGTTTGTTGAGTTTGGTGCCACAAAATCAAAGAAGATTTTTAGTCCACTTTATTTGACAAATGAATTGAAGCCTACTTTGACAAAAATGACAAAAGCCATGTGCACAATTGTTGAAGACAAGATTTACAGCATGCATGCTCATTAATGCTGAAGGAAAAATGGGCAACTAAGATTGACTTTTGTCTTGCTTATTTGCTTATAAATGGAGAAGTTCTTCAAGTGCAGAAGACACACCAAAATGTGCAGTATGCAGGAGTGCATGAGAACTGCAGAATACACTTTTAATCTTTGTAAATGATCCTATCTAAATTCCTTTCGTGTATTCTCTTTAGAGTTATGCTCTAGTATAGAGAGTTGGAGAAACGTGTGAGTCATTAAAGATTTGTCAGAGTGTGTTAGTTTTTTTTTTTTTGTCGGGAGAGAGAAAGTCTGTGTGATTGTAAAAGTTTCACATAGTAATATTTTTCTTTCTGTGGGTCGTGGTTTTTCTCCGATTTTGGAGTTTCCACGTAAAATTCTTGTGTTGTGGTTTGTGATTTTCTTTCGTATTATTTCTCATTTATTTTTTTACTTACTCCTAAGGTTGAATGTGGGTCCATGGGTCCCAACATCTATCTCCCGGATCTTCCAACTGGTGGGCAGGATGAGATTGTTTTACGAAACCTGCAACAGTTAGTGAGGGTGGTTGATTTTAAGTAGGGAAAAGAGGTGGTTAGGAGAATCCCCAATATCAAGAATCTGAAATTATGTTACCACAATGTTGTGGTGGACTGTCTCAACAATCTTTATTGTCTAGATAAACTCGAATCATTTAGCTTGAAATTTTACTTTTTAAGTTGGGAAACTGAACTTTTGAAGAAGCTTATCTTCCCAGGCGCACTAAAGAAATTGACTTTGGATACCAACACTCATTTTTGGGATGACATCATCGAAAAGATAGGTTCGCTACCCCTTCTTGAGAAACTCCGACTCTTGGGTGGTTTCTTTCATGGACACGAGTGGCAAACAGTTGATGGGCAATTCAGCAGCCTGAAATTCTTGGAAATAAGTGGATGTAGAGCTCTGCAATACTGGAAAACAGAGAGCACCCACTTTCCACGCCTCGAAAATCTTGTTCTTAGAGAGTTATTCGATTTGAAGGAGATTCCTTCTGACATTGGGGAAATTCCAACTCTGCAATCAATTAAGGTGACATGGTGCCCTGATACCGTCGCCATTTCAATTAAAAGGATACTAGTGGAGCAACAGGAACTTGGGAATGAACAAGGCTTTCAAGTCGAAGTCACACTTGCCTACAATAGTGAAGCAGTCCAGAGTTTGGTAAGTCCCAACTTTCAAGTCACTGTTTTTTATTCTTGATAACCTGTGTTCTCTTCTGTTATAGTAGTTGTGTTCTATTTCGCTTCTTTTTTGTGTTAAATTTTGTCTTGAATTTGATTTTATTTCAAACCATTTATAATATGACAAAGTCTCATGTGCCTCAGTTGCACGCTGCAATTTGAGGTGGGTACAACAATTTATGCTTAAAGGTATCATTTGTTCTGAGTAAAGGTATTTTAATACATTTACCCAGAATAAGTGATATATTTAAACATAAGCATTAATATCTTTTCACGATGATACCTTTATCCAGACCATGTAATACATTTAGACATAAATATTAATACATTGTTATCCATGATTCGAGTTGCACGAATCTAGGATCCATGCAACTGGTGCACAAGAGACCTCCTCTTACGATATAGGAAAAATTTCATAAGAACTATGTTATATTTTGGGCCTAAAGTCCTGTAAGGAAAATATTTTTATTTTATATAAAAAAAAACTAAAATCGAAATATATCATAAAAAAAGTAAATTACACTTAAAAGTTGATATTTAATATATGCATAATGGATGTCAAATCGAAGATTATGAAAAGAAGATTAATTCAGTACGCACAAACAAAAGACAAATATTGATAGATGATTTAAGAGAAATTCAAAAAAAGAGAAAAAGACACATCACCTCAGTTAAAAATTCAACGAACTCCCTTTTAGAATAAGGAAGATTTCAACATATCAATTTTGACCCAAAATAATATGTGGTTCAGATTCAACCCCACGGCCATCCGAGGCCTGAAAACATCTATACATTTTAACTGGACGCACCTAATAATTTTGACATCAAAGAATTTGAGGTCGGTCCAGCTTAACATGTGGTGTTGGATATATGGATAGGTCGGGTCATATCGCTCGAATAGTCAAATCTAATTAATAATAAAAAAAAAATCTTATAAATAAATGATTAAATTGCACTAAGCTTTTGTGTTTTACCACTAGAACAATCCCATAAGTAATAATACAACTGAGAAATGTAGCATCAAACGTTAACCAAAGACATTAAGGGGGTGTTTTTTCTTGCTTCAACTTTTAAATAAGTGATGAAAAGTAACGATTATAGTAAAGTTATTTATAATTATAAGCAGGTAAAGTTTGAAAATGGAAATACTTTTGTTAAATTTAAATATAAAAGGTGTTTAATATTTAAGTAATTTTTAACTTAAAAGTGAGATAAAAAGTTTAATTTATTTATCAAAATATCAAGAAGTTGAAAAAATTTACTTTTTCTAACTTGTAACTTTTAGCTTGAAGTGGCCTTTACTAAAGCAGAATATATATCTTAAAAAACTCAAAATAGTTTTTCTCAAGTTAAAAATTGAAACGTAATTAAAGAAAGCAAGGGAAAACACCTTTAAAAAGAGTAGGAAAATGATGCACTAGTTTTAAAAAAAAAAAAAAAATGTTTTCTGATTGTTGTTTCCTATTATAGCTTCGGCTTAAGGAGGATCCATATCAGTGTTGTTATAATCGGATCAAAATGTTGGACTTGCCATCGATTGATGGTTCAACCGGTCAGATCGATTGAACGGACGATTTAACAGGAAAAATTGAAGATTGCCAATTCTTTTATTTATTTTTGTGATAATAGAGATAAACACAATATCACCATCCACATAAAATACATAATCACTTTAGAAAATATCTAACAAAGTTCAAAATTCTAAAACAATATTACCTAATATTTTATACATAACTTGAGAACTATTATACCGTTCAATAAAATCAAAGGTTCATATCCAAACTCGATAGTGCACAATTAAGTCTCAAAATGTTAACAATCAATGGATCTGTTTAAACTCTCTTTTTAATAGAAGAAAGATGTTAAAACTTAAAAGTTAAATAAAAGAAACCGAAAAGAAAAAGAAAAAGATGAGAAAAAAAATTGGATAAAAAGAAAAAAGAAAATCTTGAAAATGTGCCAGAACGTTGGTTTTACGGTTTTACCGGTTCGCTGGTTATTACCGGCCCAATCCGGTTCTTTCCAGTCCAACCATCAAAACGGTTCTTTGCTATATTTTGGACCGGTTTCGTCATCGGTTCCAGGTATAACACCCCCTACTAGTGGAGTGTCACTTCTACTATTTCTCGAATACTCATCGCAACATAAACTTAAATTCTCCATAAGGTAATAATTTTTTTTCTTTCTAAAACATGCTTTTTATAAATTTGGAATAACTTCAATTTTCTCATAATCCTGAAATAACTAAAACATTGCTCAAGACCAAATATCAAGTTTGAATAATAAAATAATAATAGAATAAATTCTAAGAACCTTCACAAAATCCAACCAACTAAATAAACTTGTAAACAAGTGTCACCTAAAATAAGACTTGCAAACTTAACAATTTAAAAGAATAATAATTAAAAGAAAAGCAACAAGTAATATTTCGTGACCAGTTCCGAGGTTCTGCCGTCACTATCATTGCACACCGCTTGCTTCCTTCTAACTCATCTTACCCTTGCATTTATCTGTAATATGAGATAAAATAAATTATAATAGTAAGTAACATCATAATCTCACAAAACCTCCTTCTTTTTTTTTTTTTTTTTATCTCAACATAACTCTTTTGAAAACTTCAATAGCTCAACTCCATTAAGACCCAGGATAGCTAGCCACTGAATCCTGATGGAGCAACTCAAACTCATAGGCCGGTCTCGCGCCCTAAGTCATAAATGGGTGATCTCGTACCCAAGACTCCTTGTGGGCGGTCTCGTGCCCAGGTATCAATCCATACATATATATATAAATAATAATAATATAGTTTTACAAAACTTTGTCTTTACTCAATACAAATGAACTCGTATTTACATACAATACTCATACAACTTCAATATGTAAATTAATTAAAATAAGCAAGTCCTAACAAATTGACACGTACAACAATCCAAGTAAACAATCATACAAGTTGCTCAACAAATAAATCAACTTCTTGTTGAAGGAAAAGCACAATTAGTGTGTCTTCGTCAAAATTAATTGATGAAGTGCAATTTAGGTATTCACTAAATAATATGAAACTAAACTGTGAAACCCTTGTTTTGACACCCTATATAAAGGGGATCTGATGAATAAGAGAACCCTAATTATTCCGTGTCTTTCTTTCTTCTCTATTTCTTGTTTATTTATGTTTCTCCTACAACACTTCTCAAATAATACAATTCCTCATATTGCAGATGAAAAATGTATTTACCTCGAAGTCCAAAGCTTACAAATACTACCAACTCTAAAGACGTTCTATGCTTTTCTCAGTTGAATCTAAGTCATAAAGATATATAATAATTTAGAATATACACAATTTGTCCAACTAATTTATATACTATATATATCTTCGATTGATGCATCCTAAGTTCCACAAAAAAGAATTTTATTTTTATTTTTTTCTTGTATTCCTAGTTACCAAATACAGAGTCATGCACGGTTATTGATTTTAATTTTTTCTAATTGCTAAATTCATTAGACATAGCAATTAATTAGTCCCATGATTAGCCTGCAACACATCATCAAAAGCAGCGAACTATTAGTTCAATTAAATTTGTTGGCAATTCAATTGATTATACAACTAGATTCATATTTAAATAACAAAACCCACTAAATAAACCAAGACTGCCAGTAATTACTAGTCAGCAAGTCTTTGATTCAAAATCTAATAACCATTAGTGCTTCAAATTTTCATTATACCCATTACAACAGTATACATATATTTAATAATCAATATGTGAACTACCTTGTCCTACGTCTTCCCTATTTAAGTGCTATCATCAAATTCTTTTAATTTCCTACGATTAGTCTACCACCAGTGCTCCGCAGACTAAATCGATTTTCCAGAAACGTAATAAATAAATAACATGACATCTATTATTCAAAATCAACCCATAATAATAGCAAACCAATAGAACAATATTCCTTCTACAAACTTTATCAGTGAGGCCTAATAATGAAAGAAAAACGAGATTAATTTACCTGATAGCCATGAACTTTTGAACGAAACTGGTTTTATTACTCTGTTCCTTTACTTTTCGTTTCCAGAGACTCAGGTTTTCCTATATATGTTTCTTTCTTTGGGTGCTCTTCTCTTCGGCAACTAAAACTTGATAGGAGTAATTAGGGTTGTAACTCAATCTCAATATTTATTAATAACCTCCCACTTCCTTAAATTCCTAGGTTAATCAACCGCTAACTCCCGTCCTCTCCCCCCCTCCCCCCACCCCCACCCCCTTTTTTATTCTTAAATATTTATATCTACTAGCACTACGCACGTGCGTTGCACGTGGTTATAATTTTTTATTATTATTTAATAAAAAAAATTAATTTGAACATAAAATAATTGTACATTGTGATCACTGTAATATATATACATAATTTCATAGATCAATGTAATAAAAATTAACCCATTGAACAAACATAATTTTGAATCAACTAAGAACTAAAAGAATCACAAAAGAGAAATAGAAAAGTTAAATAACGTTAGTCTCAATTAAATAAGTTATAATAATTAATGTTAAAAGATTCGTAAAAAACGACATACCATGATATATTGTAGAAATATTTAGTCTTACAAAATTTTCTATTATACACGTAAAGTTTGATTTATTCAAACTATTGTTTACTTCTTATTATACACAGACTCGATCATCATTAATATATCTTGAATAATGTTATACGATGATTGAAAACTATATACGGAATAATGAGGCATATATTTTTATGTTTTGCACCAAATCATTGACATTTGAAGAAAAACACATTTTTAATTGTCTCATTAATTATATCATCAACTGACATTCATAAGTCAATTATTTGTTTATATACACACAAAATATTAGGTCTAACGTACTTTTCTATAATTCTCTAATAAATAATTTCGATTTCAATATACATTTGCACATGAAATTCTTTACATATTTTAATGTGAGGAAAAACTTCCAACAACTTAGTATCAAGGTCCAACATCCAACTTTTGTCATGAAAGCTATTTTCTAAATTTTTTTTTTTTTTAATTCTTAAGTATAACCCTCTTTAATATAATGTACTTATTGATTTAAGATTGCTTATTTCAATTTTCCTTAATTATTTTCTCAATGCAACGTCGAAATTTAAAAATTATGTGTGACTTACAATAAAAATCATACTATAGTATAATTACAAAATAAATGATATTTTTTATGGAAGATTGACTATGTACATAGTATCTCACAATCTTCAATCAAGACGCATGCTACAATCTATATAAAATATAATAAATGTTTTACATAATTTGTAATGTCTTTAATTCCTTATTTAGTTATAGTGAAAACTCCTAATTTTTTCAAACATTGCACATCCATTTAAAAGTCTTATATATATATATACATGATTAAACCACGCATTCCGATTTTATTTTTCTCATTTCATTTTTTATTTAAACTATACCGTACTTTATTCGACATAATTAATTTTCTAATCTATTGTCAAGTTAATATTAACATTCACATTTCACTTTTCTTTATTTTTCAGCATGTTTTAATTTAATTATGTGATACTTATTCACATAGTACAATTGAATAATTCATAGTACAACTTAGTTCATTATTTCTTTATCATTTATTTTATTCTTTATTGTACCCTATAATTTATATAGCATAGCACATTCATCTATCAAGTTATTACATATGCTTAATATATATATATATATATATATATATATAATATTTTTATCGATTTAATAATTTGTTTAATGTTAGATCTTAAATATTTAAAAGAATTGCAACTATTCATTTGCACTAATTTTTTCGTTTGCCATTTTATTATTTCTCAATAAAATTTCACACCTCGGTCTAAACTCCAATTATTATAAACCTTGTGATTTTTATGTCTCTCTCCAATTTTCTACCATAACAGTTTTTTCTTTGGTCTACTAAAATTACATCAACTATTAAAAGTATAACATCAGTGAGTATATATTTATGTAGATGTGTAAGGTATGTGATTAAAAATTATGTTCAACTTATAGACTTATTTGAATAAAATCGATCCATTGTATAGACCAATAGTACTTAAATTTACACAATATCACTACCAATGCATTTATAGTTTTTATATCTTCGTATATCTCTATTACTGATTTCATATATAAGCTACTTTTATCGTTTTCCTCCATCTTTTTCATCTTATATATATATGTATATATATGTATATATACATATATAAATGACTTTATCGTATACTTTTTAAATTCAATAAAATTTGTAAATCAATTATTATTTTCTCTTGTTGTAATGTCTATAAATGTTACTTATGAAATATATCGATTTCATTCTTCTAAATCATTGAAAATAAATATAATATATAATCTCATTTCCTACAAGTATAATAATTCGATTTATATTTACTTAGTAATGCTCATACAAAGAAATTTAGCTTGTTAACATATATATTGCTAGTTTAGTCTAAATTTAAACAGTAAGGCTAAATGTATGCCTAGTTTAATCTAAATTTTGAAATACTACATTGTAATAATTAACTTGTATGTACATCTACCTATAATATAGATATTTAATTTTTGTTTTTGTATATTTTTCTCATAGTATAATATGTCTAACTCTATCATATTAATTTATCCTTTGATTTTTCTATTATATTATCTAGACTCGTCTATTATAATTTTTTTCATAATGAAAATTTACTTAGACCCTTTAATATTCATAATTTTTACGCTAGTTTTTTTTTTTATAATTTTGTTTATTATGTTAATAAAGTCTATTCATAAGTTTGTGTTATCTTTCTTCACAATTCATTTTCTCACTTCTATTCATTTTATCATCATATAGTTCTTATTCAATTGTTTTGACATTATTTTCTATTGTTGGACTTTGATAAAGTGGTATACAAAAAAATACATACAATTTTCTAACATGTCCTTTTACTTACTCAAAAGTCAATTTTAAAATATAACTTAGCAATTTCACATGCAAAGTCATTTTATTCTTTCATTTTAGTACTTGCTTCAAGTTTATATTATAATGAAGTTTAAATACTATGCTCTAACACTTGATCAATTCAATAGTTTACACTTTAGTCTAAATATTGGGTAATTCTTCTGTGCAACCGTTGCACCTATGCAATCGTAGAGTACTTTTGTATTTTAAGTGTTGTACTGGGACCTATTATTGTTTTTAAATAATTTGAATTCACCCCCATTATTATTTTTTAATAATTCTAATCGAGGACCTCTGAAAAATGGATGTCCCGACGGAGGTGGACATGCCTGTTGAGGTCGACGGCGGCGGCGTTGTTGGAGGAAGCTTTGCTCTCGTTCAACATGGTACGCGTATGTGAGGGGTGAAGACAAATTCGTGTAAAACCGCAATATGTTGCGCAGAAGTAAAGAGAAAAAATTGTTTGAAAAGCTTGGCTAATGGAGAATTATTTTCGATACAGAGGGAGATAGAATGTTGAACTAGTTTTCATAAATATTTTTTGGGGACTTATAATAACTTACGGGGAAGAAGAGAGAATGATTTGACATTTCAGCCATTTTTCTTTTTTTTTTTCAAATTATTCGAATTAAATGAACGTTCAGATCAAAATGGAATAAATCTAACGATGGACAAAGAAAAATTGCATGGGTGCAACGATTGCGTAGAAGTTGGACTCCTAAATATTACATATTCAAATCTTATTTTTCATTAGATAACTTATATAACTTCTATTATTGTTTCCCATTGTTATAATATTGATACTTCAATAATTTAGAAATTTAGGGAGGTTATTGCAAGTAGCAAATTTATAATATTCAAATTTAGACAAATAAATTGTTACTATTAGATAAGTATTATTCTAATTTATATTTATAATAAGAGTTGACTGTTTTATTTATGACCAAACACTATGTAAGAATTTGTTAATAATTTATACATAGTAATATAAATCATTGTGAATCATTTACATATTGTTCTGACATATAACGTTTACATTTTTTAGACTAAAAGATTTAATTTAATTTCATCTATTGTTTCCAAAAATTCTTTAATGACATTTGTTTAATTTAACTTTCAATCATTTTTATATAATAAAAAAATATAAGTACGATCATATGTCAACAATCTTGTGTCTATTATTCGACTATGAAGTCAAACTTATAACTATTGAAATCATATTAAACTATTAAATTTTACATATTTTAAATATTTTATCATATAAGTATTATTATCTTGAGTCATTCATATATTGTGGCAAATTAAATATTATATAATGCACTATCGTCGTCTTGTCAACATATTTTTTGTTGTAGTTATTGGAATGAGTATATATATGTTATAGCTATGTACCATACCTAAATTAAAAAAAAAAAAAAAAAAAAAAAGTAAACTAAAAAATTATCTCCAAAAAATTAAAGATGATAAATTAAATCAATAAGAGTTTTCAATATTATTCATTGTTCTGATTTTTATGTATATGGTGTTTTCTTCTTGTTGCTAATCCTAAAATCTAATAGTACTTTTTCGCCATGAATACACAAAAAACTTAATATAACATTTAGTACCTAAATATCTTTATTGTATACCACTATTGCAAGTTAAGATTCTTGTGGTTATCATCCTAACAAAGAAGTCAAAGTTTGGAGCTATTAAACTCTTATTAAACTATGCTTAATTTTCTATAATTTTTTATACATATATAAATATCTTTTATGTAAATTTCAATTATTTAATATTTTGAGAACCATAAACTAAAGTACTTTAATATTCATAATATCTTATATTCTTATTCCTTTTTAGTATTATACATTATATTATTTTTTAATTTTTTAATATACTTTTTTCAGTTCTTCATAAATTTCATATAGTTCTTCTAATTGGGTCTTTTACAATTGTAGAGAAATGAGAAAGATCGATTCACAAAATTTAAGAGTAAATAAAAGGAATATGATACACTATAGTTGTCCTGTCAATTCCTTTTTTTTTTTTTTTTTTTTTGTTATGGTTAGTAGAATTGGTATATATATTATAACTACGTACCTAAATTAAAAAGAAAAAAGTAAACTAAAAAAAAAAATCTCCAAAATGAAAAATGATAAATAAGAGCTTTCACTATTATTCAATTGTTCTAATTTTTATGTGTATAGTTTTTTTTCTTATTGTTGCTAATCGTAAAACCTTTTAGTATTTTTTTCACCATGAAAACACAAAAACTTAATAGTTTTGCAAACATTTAATATCTAAATAACTCTAAAGTACTATTATTCGAAATTAAATTTCTTGGAATCATTATCCTAGTTAAAAAGTCAAACTTTGAAGTTACTAAAGTCCTATAATATGTTTAAATTTCTATAATTTTCTTATAAATACATAAATATCTTTTGTGTAACTTCAATTATTCAATATCCTAAGAATCATATACTAAAGTAATTTTACTTATTGTAAGTACCTTTGTGTTAATCGGCCTTTCTCATTTCTCTTCAATTATAGAAGAAACCAATTAGAAAAATTATTAGAAATTTATGAAGGATCGAATAAAATATATACAAATAAAAAGAATATAATGTATTTTTACCACAAATAAATAATAATATATTATGAATATTTAGGTTCAGCTTATATCATCAGTCGAACTATATATTATATTAAATGTGATAGAAAATTTCATAAGTTGAGACTTGAGAGATGAATTTCAATTATAAAATGAATCTTACTAAATAAATAAAACTTAAAAAAATAAAGTTACTAAATTAGCCTTAAAATTTTGCTAATTAATGTTTTTTTTCTTTTTCTATAGTTTTTTTTTTGACAATTATATAAACGAATCTCATCATAAAAGAGATAAGAAATTTATAAAGAAACTTAATAATAATAATAATAATAATAATAATAATAATAATAATAATAATAATAATAATAATAATAATAATAATAATAATAATAATAATAATAATAATAATAATAATAATAATAATAATAATAATAATAATAATAATACTAATAATAATAATAATAATAATATATATTATTAAAAATAAAAATATATATATATAATATGATCAATATGTAGGTTTAACTTATGCCATTAGATGAATTACATATCATATCCATGAATTATTTAGGGTATCATATCTATGAATTGATAGATGAACTATATAGGGCTCTAACCAAATAAATAAAACTTTGAGAATATAGTTAATAAACTAACCTTAAAAACTAAAATTCATTAATAATATAATAGGCAAATCAAATTTTCACTACAAGGAAAAGGGTCTTTTGAGACCACAAAAAAGTGGTCTCAAATAATGAGTATTTGCCACAACTTAAGTAAAGTGGTCTCAAATAATAAGTATTTGTCACAACTTATGAGTATTTGTCACAACTTTATTGTCGTCTCAATAACTCCGTCGCAAATAATATATTTGTGACCACAAAAGTGGTCTCAAATGCGTCTCAAATATTTTTTGCAACAACTAGTTGTCTCTAAAAGTATTCTTAAAGTTGTCTCAAATAATTTATAGAGAGATTTGTGACAACAAGTGGTCACAAATAACTTATTATTAGTGACCACAATTGTGGTGTCAAAAAATCTTATGCAAATGACTTCTTTTGTTGTAGTGTTTGTCTAACTATATATAAAAAAGATTCAAAGATATAGTTTATAAATAAAACTTTAAAATATAGTTACCAAACTAACCTTAAAAATTCAAATTCATTAAGAATATAATAGGCAAATCAAATTTTGTAAGAAACAATTCACACTTTTATAATAGAAGTAGATTATAATTAAGGAAAACTTATAATTATTTAGTATGTGTTGCTTATAATTATTGACCGTGAAAGTATGTGTTGCTTCATACACGCAGAATGTTGTGTACGATGTTAATCCAACACTTAAGCTAACATAGTGTAAAACATACACTACAAAAAAAAAATTCATATTAGAGACGGAAATTAGTAACGGATAATATTGGTCACAAAATTAAAACAAAATAGAAATAGAACAGTGACGAAAAAGTGCCAAAAAGTCATTAGTATCCGATTAGTGACGAATTAGCCACTGAATATTAGAGGCGGACATTGGTAGGTAATTTAGTCTCTAATTTCACAATAGATGCTACAAGAAAAAGGGTATTTGTCGCTACTCTTTTTGCAACTACAATAGTGGTTACTAAAAATAACATCTTTTGTAACTATTAGTAGTCACAAAAAGTATTTCATACAATTTTAATTAAATTCTCTATAATATGATAAGTTCTTTTGCAACTACTTGTAGTTACAAATACATTAGTAACTACAAAGTAGTTGCAAAAAATAGTTACAAATATATTAATAACTACAAAGTAGCTGTAAAAAAAAAAATTGCATCTTACTATTAGTGGCTACCCTATAGTAACTACATTAGATATTTAGTTACTAAAAATATTTTTGTGACCACTCTCCTTTTTTTGTAACTACATTTTGTAGTGGCAAAAACCCTTGATTTTTCGTCGCTAAATTTAGAGACGGAACACAGTCGGTCTCTATCTACGAACCAGCACTATAAAAAATAATCATTCCGTCTCTAATATGTCACTATTTTATTATAGAAACCGATATCATGTAATTATAGATGGATTTTTTCATCTCTAATTTAATTCTTTTTCTTGTAGTGATAAAATAACAAGTAATGTAATTTTTTCCACAAGGATGCATCAGGACAAAAACTCTTTATATAACCTAAGTTACAAAAGATTCCAGACATGAATCGAGACAAACTTCGATTCTCAATCTTAGAATCCTAATTCTTCGAAAGACGGATAAGCTCAGTATAGAGTATGAAATAATCTATCAAAGTTATCCTAATAGTATCATGTAACTAAAAGAGTTTAGATTTCTGAGCAATCAAAACTTATTATAATGGACACAACAAAGGTTCAATGAAATCTCAACTAAACAATCTAGGCAACACAAACTGTCTAGATAAAGGTGTTATCTCTTAATTTCATATTTTTTCTTAGATGGAACCCTTTATATAGGTCTTCGAATTCCTTGGACTATACTCTCCACGTACCCACTAACCACGAACAAGGACTCTATCTCCCGTCCTTGACTTGGTCCATTCTCCTATTTACCTGCATTATTTAATATACTATGCACAGAAAATAATTTGAGTATCAAAGGTAAAATGAAAAAAAATTACAAAATTATTAGGGTCTGTTTGCTTAAGACTGGGGAGTACTGGGTCAAATCTGACTGAGGGAGTTAATGAGTGTGCTTTATCGGGATTCGGTCCTCTAAATTTACTGAGCCAAGTCTAAAGCAAACGGACCCTTAGAGTTTGACATACAAACTCTGAAAGATTGGTAAATCATGAATTTTTACATAATTAAACATTTTATTTTTAGTTTCTTTACTTTGCATGTAGAACACGGGTACTATACTAGAGGTGTAACGAAAAATTAGAAAGCTTGAAAATAATAAAAAATGAAAAGCTTAATTATTTTATAAAGGATTAAAGAATACAGAATATAGAATGGGGGCCTTAGGATTTCAGCCCAATACTACACAAGTTAATGCGTGTAGATACAAAAATGAAGTTAAAATAACCACAAAAATTAAGAATTAGGGGAAAATCTTTCTACAAATTGTCGAAGAACGCGAGAAAAGTTTGAACCACGTGAATGAACGTGAATTAGGAGATACAGTGCACAAAATACTATCAGGTGATAAGTATTTGATTGTAATGAATGATAATTATATTAAGGTATCAGATCAGCTATAACAATAATGAAAGGATAATAATGCTCGTCACTAGGCTATCAAACTTGAATTCTCGGGTTGTTGAGTGTAATGTCATTGAGATGGGTTTCCTAAAAGAAGATGATGGTCGGAAATGATTTTTCAAAATGTTGCAAAATTCATGATCCAATGAGGCTACTTCAAACAAGCTCAATGATAGGTATGGCCCAATTTTTCTGGGTCGGTATAGCCCGTCAAACGGGTCAATTGGGTTCAAGAGTGTAAGCCCAACGCAGTCAAGCCCATAACGCGACGTCTTTGGGATGTCGGGAAAAGATCCCCATGATCTTTTTCAACGGCCATGCAGATATGATTGGCAGATTTGTAGGGATTTTGTTAGGATTGTCATTGTATAGTATAAATAGGAGAATTATTGTTTTGTTTAGGGTTCCAATTTTCGATTCTAAGATCAATACTTGTAAGATTGTACTCCGGTATTCCAAAAAAAAGATAGTGAAACACCTTGGAAGGTTATTGCCTTCATCCGTGGAAGTAGATCTCCGGATCGAACCACGTAAATCCTTGCGTTATTCAAGTTCTTGCATGTTTGATTATTTTGGGTTATTGTTGTGATTGTGATCCATTTGATATCCGGGTTTCGGCATTATCAATTGGCGCCGTCTGTAGGAACGATCGAAGAAAAGCAAACCCTAGCATCATCCATAGTCGAATTACGTCAGCCATGGTGAATACTCGTCAGTCGGCTAATCCAACCCGATCTCGTCGGAATCCTCCCGTCGATCAAAACCCTCCATTGCCGCGTCAGCAGATCCAGGATCCGCCCGCGGGGCAAGCAGATGCGCAGCACCTCGCACCCGCCGATGCGCCAGCGCAGGTTGACCCTCAACCAACCCCTGAACTACTGCAGGCACAACAAGCCTTCCTTCGGGAACACGCCGCCCTATTCCAAGAATGAAATCATCGGCGCGCCGACTCCGGTATGCGCGCCGACAACGGCGCTAATCAGGTGGCAGGACATTCTCGCCAGGATCGATCTCGCGCACTCAATGAAGATCCGCCCCACAGAGCCAGGCATGATCGCCGTCGTCATCGGTCAGTGTCACCCGAAGAGAATCGAAGTTCTAATGGTTCAAGGCCCCGCTATGCTGATCACGATGACGTAGACCGACGCCGACCTGTAGATGCGGCGAAGCGGGCTCGTTTAGAGAAATCCCGTTTGCTTGATCCTCTAGAGCAAGAGCAAGCTCAATTTGATGCCGAGCTTGACAAGGTATTGGGCCTTGATGCTGATGGGGAGATGATCACTTCGTTCTCCGATGAGATTCTCTCCACCCCACTCCTCGAGGGGTTTAAACTTCCCCCAGTACCCGTCTACAACGGCACCGGGGATCCAGGTAATTTCTTGAGCGCGTTCAAATATGCCATGTTCAATCGTAGTTGCACGCCGCATCACTTGTGCAAAGTTTTCCCCGAGTATCTTCAGGACGAGGGTAGAATTTGGTTCGATTCTTTGCCGCGCAGCAGTGTACTTCTTTCCGGGATCTTGCCGAGCAGTTCTGGGATCGTTTCCAGACACGAGCAAAGCCTATGGCCACTTTGGCTGATCTTATGAACTTGGAGCAGCGAGACGGGGAGACAGTTTCTCAGTTTCTTGAACGCTTTACTGCCGAAAAGCCTAAAAGTAAGTAGCCGATCCGATGATGTTATCATCACTGCTTTCATGAACGACATCCGAGCCAGACCGCTTTACACCGAACTTGCGCGACATCCTCCGACCACCACCCGAGCTCTATTTGGCACTGTAAGTAGGTTTGCCAAAGCTGAAGAGCAAACTCGGTGTAAGCGGGAGAAGTATACTACCAAGAAACAGTTAGACAAAACACAAACCGGGACTAGTACCCGACCCAGTGCCTTTAGTCGATTGTGCAAAGGCAGGTTGGAGTCTCGCAGTGATCTCCCTCAATTCACACCCCTTACGCGATCAATAACAGAAATATTTTCTGTTCACAAAAATGATTTGCGACCATGCCCACGGATGACTGCTCCGGTAGAGAAGCGCAATCGAGAAAAGTGGTGTGCGTATCATCATGATCATGGATACGACACCGAGGAGTGTCACGGACTTTGTGAAGAAATCGTGGACTGTTTGAAGCGGAGTTTTCTCCAACAATACATCGCTCGGTCCGAAGACAGGCCTCAGTCGAACCAAAATGGAGGTACGCAAAAAGGTCGGGGAGGATACAATGGCCGAGGCCCACGGCAAAACAGACCCCAATGGCAAAACAACAGGTCGGGGTATAACAGTTACCAAAGGCAAGACCAGGGTAATCGTCAACAAAATCAACCACATCAAACTCAATTGTTGCCACCTCCACCACCTCATGGAGGTCCTGGGGACAATCCACCAAATCATGTTGTCCAAGGAATAATAAATGTTATATATGGCGCCATGCCAACAGGGACTTCCTGAAGTGCCCTTAAAGCGGAAGCGCGCAGGCCTCTCCCCCAGGAGCCACGCCATAAGCGCTTCCACAGATCTGAAACAGTGAGCTTCACAGAGGACGATCCTGTTCCCGAGCTCACCCCTCACACTGATGCCATCGTCATTGAAATGGCTGTGGCCAATGTCACTATTAAACGAGTTTTTGTCGACAACGGCGCTGCTGTAAGTGTCATATTCACTGACTGTTTCCAGAAGATGGGTATACCCCGCGAGCAGCTCCGGCCTACTCCCAGGCCTTTACAGATCTTCACTCAGGGAGACGTCTAACCTGAGGGAATTATCAACCTCCCCGCGTCGCTTGGTACGTATCCAGCGATAAAAACTATTTTTGTAGATTTTTATGTGATGTCTTCCTCATCTTCATACAACATGATTCTTGGTCGAGATTGGCTCACCCCAGCCAAGGCCATTTGTTCCACATATCACTTGGCATTGAACTTTCCTACACCCCACGGAGAGGTCGCCATCCGTGGCAACCAGAGAATTTCCAAAGAGTGAATACGTCGCACTCAAGAAGGCAACCAAATCTCCTCCTAAGCCTCAATTTCAACTAGCCTCTTCGGAACCCGCCCTGGGTACTTCCGAGCCACTTGGAAACGATACTGCCGAAGTGCCACTCGATCCAGCTAAGCCAGAGCAAACTGTTAAAATAGGCGCAGTGGGCGTACCTTTATCACGCAATGCCATCATCCAGACGTTAAGGGAGTACCCCGAAGTCTTTGCTTGGTCTCCCCTAGATATGCCGGGAGTCTCTCCCGACCTTATCACTCACAAGCTAAACATTGACCCTAATGTGAAACTAATACAACAGAAACGACGACAATTTACCCCATGCAGCTATCCGAATTGAGGTTCAACAGCTCGTGGATGCCGACATCCTATTCGAAGTTCACTATCCATCCTGGCTCTCTAATCCGGTAATGGTGACGAAGTCCAGTTGGGCTTGGAGGATGTGTGTTGATTTTTCTGATCTCAACAAACACTGCCCAAAGGACTGCTATCCTCTACCGCCCATTGACCAAAAAGCCGAGGCCATTACGGGGTATAAGGCGCTTTGCTTTTTGGATTTGTACAAGGGATACCTCCAAGTCCATATGGACCGCCGAGATGCTATCAAAACAGTGTTCATCACTGATTTTGGATGCTTCGCTTTAAAGAAAATGCCTTTCGGACTAAAAAATGCCGGAGCCACCTATCAGCGTCTTATGGACCACGTCTTCCGAGACCAGATAGGCTGTAATGTTGAGGTATATGTCGATGACCTCGTTATTAAGAGTCATTCTCCTACATCATGTGTGCAGGACATCGCCGAGACATTAAGCACACTGCGGCGCCATAATCTTCGACTCAATCCAGCTAAGTGTACTTTCGACGTCGGGTCAGGAAAATTCCTTGGGTACTTGGTCTCGCATCACGGTCTCCAGGCCAACCCAACCAAGATCAGGGATGTGTTGGATCTTCAGCCGCCGAAGACCGTGAAAGACGTCCAACGTCTGACCAGCGGCCTCGCCACTCTAAATCGTTTTTTATCCAAGGCAGCGGAGCGCCAGCTTTCCTTCTTCAAAATTTTGCACCAAGAGAAGAAATTTGAATGGACTTCACAGTGCGACGAAGCCTTTGAAGCTCTGAAACAACATATCAGCCAGGTACGCACTATGTCAGCGCCTCCCCCCGGAGAGCCTCTCTATATATAATTGGGCTCCGCCGATGAAGCCATTAGTGCGACCCTCGTCCACGAGGACCATGGCAGTCAACAACCAGTGTACTTCGTTAGTCGAGCCCTCCAAGGGGCAGAAACCCGCTACTCCGTGGCGGAAAAAAACAGTTTTAGGCTTGGTCATGGCGGCCCGCCGCCTGCGTCCTTACTTTCAAGGGCATACTATTCGGGTCCTCACAAATCAACCTATTCGTCAGATTCTTATCAAGCCCGATGTATCGGGGCGTTTAGCCAAGTGGGCAATCGAGCTCAGGGAAGATGATATACAATTTCTACCTCGCCGAGCCATCAAGGGTCAAGCTCTCGCGGATTTTCTGGTCGAGGTCCCATTCAATGACCCCGAGACAGTCACACGTACTGAGGCTGCACCCCAAAACGACCTCAAAGCCGAAGCCAATAAGTGGCATGTATACGTAGATGGCGCTTCTGCTACCTGAGGTACTGGTGTCGAGGTCCTTCTCATTGGACCCAATGGCATCGAAGTCAAATATGTCATGCGCTTTAAGTTTAAAGTGACAAACAACGAGGCTGAATACGAAGCCGTCATTGCTGGGCTCCGGCTCGCTCAGACCTTTGGGGCTTCGCATATCCAGCTATACACCGATTCCGAGGTGGTCTCAAGCCAGATCCGGGGCACATATGCGGCAAAAGATGATACATTGAAAAGGTACTTGGCTTTAACTCACAAACTTTTGTTAAGTTGCACCTCGATTGATGTCCAGCAGATCCCCCACGAGGAAAATACTAAGGCCGATACTCTCAGTAAAATGGCCTCCGCGGTCCCGTCAAATGTGTCTCCGGACATAATTGTCGAAGAAGCTACCCAGCCTTCAATTAGTGAACAAGTGGTCTCTGTGTTGACTGACGCCAATCCCAATTGGATGACTCCGATCCTCCAGTATCTCCGGAGTGGCACTCTGCCCAATGATAAATTGCTTGCTCGGCAGATACTTTTAAAAGCACCGAAGTATACGCTCCGCGACGAAGTCTTATACTGTCAGTCATACTTACAGCCGAGTCTCCGATGTCTTGGTCAGCGACTATGTTCTTCGGGAATTTCACGAGGGAGCATGCGCAAGTCACATAGGGTCACGTACGTTGGCCAAGAAAGTGCTTCGGTGGGGATACTACTGGCCCACCTTGTTCAATGATGTCCACAATTTGGTGTCGAAGTGCGACAAATGTCAGCGGCACTCCCGAGTAAAGCACCCGCCAGAAACTGAACTCATCGGTATACAAAGCGCTTGGCCGTTCATACAGTGGGTTATCGACATCGTAGGTCCATTCCCTGTTGCTCCGGGGGAACTTAAATTTCTTGTGGTCGCCGTGGATTATTTCACTAAATTGGTCGAAGCCGAGCCACTTACTGCCATTACTGGACAGAATATTCTAAAATTTGTCTGTCGTAACATTATATGCCATTTTGGCATTCCAAGTACAATTGTATCCGACAATGGCAAACAGTTTGCCAATGATCCTTTTCGGTCCTGGTGCGAGGAGTTGCACATCAAGCAGACTTTCACCTCGGTAGCTCACCCCCAAGCTAATGGTAAGGTTGAAGTCACAAACCGCACTCTTGTCGACGGCCTCAAGAAACGACTGGATCAGGCCAAGGGTCTATGGACGGAGAATCTTCCGCAAGTTCTCTGGGCTTATCGCACAACGCCACATTCCTCCACCGGGGAGACTCCTTATAGCCTCACCTACGGCTCCGAGGCTGTCATTCCTGCCGAGGTAGGGGTACCCAGCCCTAGACTTTTACACCTCGATCCTGAGGCTAACGAGGAAGCACTGCGTACGAACCTTGACGAGATGGAACACCGACGTGAAGAATCCTTGATTCGGCAAGCTAAGTGCAAGCAACAAACAGCTCGGTATCATAACAATCGGGTCCGAGGTACACAATTCCAGGTCGAAGACCTAGTGCTCCGGCTAAACTCGGCCAGCAAAGCTGCTCCCGAAGGCAAACTGCATGCTACTTGGGAAGGGCCTTATCGTGTCACTGTTGCTCATGCCTCCGGAAGCTATCAGTTAGAGCGATTGGATGGCACCCCGATACCCCGCACTTGGCACGTTAGCAATCTACGACGTTTCCATCTATAGTTTCCCTTTTCACGTAATTATTCTTCCTTTACATTTCTATACATGTCTTTACTTAACGACACTTTATTTTTCAAAGATTACTTTTGTATTTTTTAATTGTTCCGACAATTACTATGAATGCAAGTTTTTACTTTCGACGCATACACTGTTTCTCTTCTATGCCGCGGGGATGCCCCGGCCTAGACTACACGCACATTTGTTGTGTAAATCGTTAGCTGTCTCCGGACACATTTGTCTCTCGCCTGATCCGTCCGGAGAGGTCCTAAACCTTGTCCCCGGACAAGAGCCACCTCTCGTCTGATCCATTCGAAGAGGTATCAACCTTGATTCATCCAAGTGTTGATTCTCGCTTGATCCGTCCGGGGGAATTGATAACACGTTATTAATGCATGTATTTAGGTCGATTTAGGATCATATTTTATGACATATACGTGTATATTTGACCAGCACTTATTGATATTTATAATATTTGGGCCATTTGACGTGTTTCGACTTGTTTTGAAGATAATTAGGTATTTTTATCCATGTGGATGAAGTACGAAGGAGAAACAAGTCAAATAGAGTGAAAACCGGGCCAAAGGAGTGAAAACCGTCCAAGAACCGGTCCAAACCGGTCCGAACCGGCCTGAACCGGTCCAGGAGCAAAACAACGCATGAACCGACACGGCCGCGTCACAAAGCAACACGGCCGTGTCAAAAGTGGCCTGCAGCGCGTTGTGAGTTCTGGAATAGAACACGGCCGTGTCACACTATGAACACGGCCGTGTCAAATTGTTGCTGGAAAAGGAAGATTTACAAATCAACACGGCCGTGTCACTTAAGCAACACGGCCGTGTCAGAAGGGTTTTTATGCAAAGATTTCCTATTTTTAATAGGATTTTGAGCCTATCTTCCCCAAGATTCGTCCCCAACTCTATAAAAAGGACCCCAAGCTCTAGGAAAAAAGGGATCAATCATCAAGAACATAAATTACATCATCTTGGAAGACAAAGAGGACGAAGATCATCGAGACGGAGTCATCCGGGTTAAATTGTTCTTTCTTAGTTTTAATTCTTACAATGTTTTTATTAGAATTTTGTATTGGATTATTACTAGGCATGAGTAGCTAAGCTATTCGTGTCCTAGGGTTAGAAAGTAGGGATTTTTATAACAATGTTTTGATTTATGTTTTAATCTATTAATTCCATTCTTTATGTGTTTTATCTCTATGTTTATGCTTAAACTGAATTTAGCTTGATCACCTAGATTTAGTAATTTAGTTTAACAATTCCGCTTCGAGAGGAGGGAATTGTTATCAGACTTAGAACATAGAGCGCAGTTGTCTATGACTGTGTAGGCCGTGGCTTAGGATCGTTTGGGAGTTATTAGGTTTAATTGACTCGAGAGGGTAATTAGCTTAATTAATCAACGGTTTAATCGCTTCGAGAGAAGGATTAGATTATTGTCGTGCCGCCTAATAAACATTAGAATTGGTAAATTAATAGGTTAATCATATTCAATATTGGAATAATATCCTGAAATCGAAGCCCTAGGATACCTTTTCTCTTTGATTGTTAGTTTTCGTGTTTCCTAAGTTTGAAGTTATATTTAATTGAGTAGTTTAATTAGTAAAATCAACCTTTAAAACTTAGTATCTAGTTAGGACATTCCTAGAGTATTAGGGTATCAAACTACCTAAAACTATTCCTTGTGGGATCGACCTTGACAATAGTACTACACCTACATCCGTACACTTGCGGAACACTAGGTTAGAAACCGACGTGTCAAGTTTTTGGCGCCGTTGCCGGGGAATAGGATTTAGCGCTTAGTTTTTATCTTGAAAAATAGGAGGAAACTAGACTAGATTTTATTTTTTCGTATTTTTAATTTTAATTTTCGTTTTATTTTTTATTTAATTTTAGTGTTACGCGGTAGTTCTTGTTTTTGGTGTTTTCAGGCTTCGTATGCACACCAGATCAAAAGGGAAAGAAACCCTTCTTCCTTTCGATCCAGAAATTGAAGCGACAGCTCGCAGACACCGAACGAGAAGAAACTTCACAGCTGAGATGGAGAACCCACCACAGCAACCGAATGATGAAGCATTAAATAGAGTGCTAACAGCCTTAGCACGATTGGACGATCGCGTCACTACTATACAGCAGCAGATACTTGTACAGCAGCAACAGTTGCCACAACAGCACGGACAGATTCCAATAGAGCCAGATGCGGGAGAAGAAGATAATACACCTATTAGTGACTGTTTAAGGCCGAATCCTAATCAACAGTCAGGAGGAGCACAACTTCCGCCTCTGAATGCAAATAGTTTCGAGCTGAAGCCTGCACTGATCAACATAGTGCAGCAGAACCAGTACGGAGGAAGTGCAATGGAGGATCCGAACGCTCACCTGATAAAGTTCCGAAGATTGGCAGATACAATCAAAATAAATCATGTGCCACACGAGCAGGTTAAGCTGCGATTGTTTCCTTTCTCGTTGAAGGATAGAGCCCTCCAATGGTTCAATTCCTTGGAAGATATCATCAGTTGGGAAGAGTTGAGCACTTCGTTCTTACTGAAGTACTTTCCACCGAGCAAGATGCTCGACTTGCAGAATCAAATTAATCAGTTCAAACAGCTGGACCAAGAGCCATTCGGAGAGGCTTGGGAGCGATTCCGGGATCTTATCCGGAGTTGCCCTCAACATGGATTCACCAAGAAGCAGCAAGTATGCAAGTTCTACAATGGTCTACTTGCTCCGACTAGAAACCAAGTGGATGCAGCTGCGGGTGGAAGTTTGATGGAGAAGTCAGTGAGGATGACATTCTCAATCCTGGACGCGATGGCCAGAACGAGCTACCAATGGTCGAATGAGAGAAACATGCCAAGGAGGGTAGCCAGTGTCCAAAAATGCGAGCCCGTCAATAATGAGCCAATTGAAAAGCTCACAGCACAAGTAACAGCATTGACGAGCCAGGTGAATTTGCTAACTAATCTAACGTTAGCACAACAGCCAGGGGGTCCGGAAGAAGTTGAAGAAGTAAAATTTGTGAATCAACGAAACTTCAACAACTTCCAGAACAATCAGCCTCGGTACAATCAGTACCCTCAGAATCATCAGAACTTTTCATATGGGAACGCGCAAAATACACTTAATCCGCCACCCGGATTTGCTGTTACAAATGGCATGATCCATGACGGTAAGAAGCCATCACAAGAAGAGATCGCGATGTCACAATTCGAAAAGTATGATGAAAAGTTAGCTCAGTTGGAGAAGAAAGTGGATGGAAAATTCATGGAGCTAAACAAGCATATCACTGGGCAAGGGGCAGACATCAAGAGGCTCGAGAACACGTTGGTGCAGACTCAAGCTAGCATTGGAGAGTTGACATCAAACATGAGTCAGCTGATAAAGATAGTAGGAGCTCAACACAAGCAAGGCCAATACCCGAGTGATACAGGGGTTAACCCGAAGGAGCACTGCAATATTGTGGAGCTAGATGAGCATGAAGAGAGCTTGAAGGACCAAGAAGCGAAGAAATCAAGCAAGGAAGTCAAAAACATTGAGAAGGAGGAGGTCAATACAATCATAGATAAGAAAACTTCATCTCCTATTCTTGATGAGTCTTTTGATTTTTGTTTTAAAAATTCGTTCTTTGCTAACCTTGATCCTTTAGAGCAATCTAGAGTTGTTGTTGTGAAACAGGAACCACTAAAGGAGAGAATCCAAGTTAAAGAGAAAACAAAGGAGTGGGAGGATGGAAAAGAGGCGACGAAGAAGAGACCGAGCAGGCCCAAGAAGAACGCAAACACAAGCATGAAACCAAGAAGAGCAACAAAAGCAAAAGATCCAGAATCAACATGGACGATGTTGCAAGAAACGGGGGTCGAAAAGACGGAAAAATCGCGTTAAAAGGAGCAGAAGATGCAACACGGCCGTGTCGCACTATGGACACGGCCGCGTCAAAAAGCACTTAGAAAGTGTTTCCAGCATTGGAATGCAACACGGCCGTGTCACAAAACGACACGGCCGCGTCAAAATCAGGCTTAAAAACCAAATTTTGGTTCAAAAGCAACACGGCCGTGTCGGCCTTATAATACGGCCGTGTCAAAACCAAGCTCCAAACACGATTTCACACTGGAACTCAACACGGCCGTGTCACACAACCGACACGGCCGTGTCAATATCAGCCCGAAAACATCAAGTTTGGCTCAAATGTAACATGGCCGTGTCACAACCTTCAACACGGCCGTGTCAGTACGTTAACAGAAAAAAAAAAAAAAAAAAAAAAAAAAAAAAAAAAAAATGAAAAATTCAGAGCGTGATGCGGAGACGGCCGAACCAAGATTCAGTAGGAGCAAAATGGCACGATTTCGGAGCTCGTAGGGGTTTCAAAACGCCATCGTCGAACGATTTGTAAGTTAGCACCAAGGCGTACCACGTTTTTCCTCCAAACATTGGCTTTCAGCCAAGTTTGGGGGAGGGGGTAGACCGTGGAACGTCTTGGCAGCTAGATTTCTAGTTTTGATTTATTTTTTTTATTTATTTTTTTCGTTCGAGATTCTTGCTGTTAATTGTGGGTCCGTGTGCCCATTGTGCTGATTTTTATTGTTTCAATTGGTGTTATCGGGTCTGTGAGCCCAGTTATCTGATTTATCGGTGTTGTTGGGTCTGTGAGCCCGAGTTTGATTGCATATTGTTTTCATGTTGAGTCTTAGGAGTTTAGAGTTTAGAGTCTTATTAGTGTTTCAATTTTTAGAGTCATAAGAAGGATAAAACCCGGAAAAAGGTAACAAGTGAAAAGAAAAATAAAAAGAGAAAATTAGGGAAAGATGGATGATGAATAGTTAATGATGAGATGATTTAGATAAAAAAAAATGGCACATAATAGAGCATGAGAGGTGTTTTGAGACGAAATTGAGCTTGAACTGAGAATACTCAATCAAAATTTACCTTGTGAGAATTTGAGCCTAATTATACTCCAATTTTCGGAGTAAGATACTTTCTTTCGGTGTGAATTTGATTGAATATGTGTACTAGTCTCTAGAACTTGCCTTGAGTCTTTACTAAGAATGTGTCAAGTATATGTTGTGATTTAGGAAATGATCTTAGGCAACTTTTTGTTTAAGCCTATTTGTTCGAACCATGAAAATTGCCTTTGAACCATAATGAAAAAAATTGTCCCTAGTTAGCCCACTTGAGCCTTATAGCTGTATTTATTCATAACCTAACAATATCAGCCAAAACCTTTTGATTTAACTCTTTTGGCCTTAATTGGATTAATCAAGTAAGAGGGAGGAGAATTGGAAGGAATTTTTGGGTGAACAAATTGTGGGAAGGAATGGGAAGTAGGGATATTTTCAAAAGATGAAGGAAATAAGAGAAAAGTGATAGGTGAAAAACGAAGAATGGCCTCTCTAGAAAAAAAATAAATAAAAAATAAATAAAAAATAAAAAAAAAAAAAAGAGAAAAGTTGTATTATAGAGGAGAAGCTAGAAAATAAAGTGCTTAAATTGTGAATTTGCTTAGAACATTCGGGTAGTCCCAAAAATGTGGTACCCACAGAATTGAAAAGCACTTAAGTTGTATGGACTTGGGAAGGTGAAGAAGTCAACTTGCGGGGTGATTTGCTGAAATTTGAAGAGTGAGGTTGAGTGATTGTATTGAGGGGTAGTCGGGTTAGACGTAACTTGATTAGTCCAATGAATAGTCACTTATATCCAAATGTATCCCACCTTACCTTAAGCCCACATTACAACCAAAATAAAGACCTTTTTGATCTTTTGTCACACATATCAAGTACGAGGTCTAGTGTAGACGATTGGCAAGCATATGGTAGGCTTTGCATGTAATTCAATATGAGTGAACATTATTTTAGCCTAAACACTTGAGAGATGAGTGAAACACTCACCCGGTGAGGGTTGAATGATTCGAAAGTTCAAAGTCTCGAGAGTAGTTGATTTTCGCGTTATCGCATATGCTCAAGTGAATTGTGTGCCTAGTTGTTTTAAGGAAAATCAAACTGAAACTGAATTCATCGTCTAATCGCCCTAAACAAAATGCATAATCACTTGTCTTCTTTGTGTCTTTTTGTATGATGTTCGGGACGAACAACAGTTTAAGTTTGGGGGAGTTTGATAACACGTTATTTATGCATGTATTTAGGTCGATTTAGGATCATATTTTATGGCATATACGCGTATATTTGACCAGCATTTATTGATATTTATAATACTTGGGCCATTTGACGTGTTTCGACTTGTTTTGAAGATAATTAGGTATTTTTATGCCATTTGGATGAAGTACGAAGGAGAAACAAGTCAAATAGAGTGAAAACCGGCCCAAAGGAGTGAAACCCGTCCAAGAACCGGTCCAAACCGGTCCGAACCGGCCTGAACCGGTCCAGGAGCAAAACAACGCATGAACCGACACGGCCGCGTCACAAAGCAACACGACCGTGTCAAAAGTGGCCTGCAACGCGTTGTGAGTTCTGGAATAGAACACGGCCGTGTCACACTATGAACACGGCCGTGTCAAATTGTTGCTGGAAAAGGAAGATTTACAAATCAACACGGCCGTGTCACTTAAGCAACACGGCCGTGTCAGAAGGGTTTTTATGCGAAGATTTCCTATTTTTAATAGGATTTTGAGCCTATCTTCCCCAAGATTCGTCCCCAACTCTATAAAAATGACCCCAAGCTCTAGGAAAAAAGGGATCAATCATCAAGAACATAAATTACATCATCTTGGAAGACAAAGAGGACGAAGATCATCGAGACGGAGTCATCCGGGTTAAATTGTTCTTTCTTAGTTTTAATTCTTACAATGTTTTTATTAGAATTTTGTATTGGATTATTACTAGGCATGAGTAGCTAAGCTATTCGTGTCCTAGGGTTAGAAAGTAGGGATTTTTATAACAATGTTTTGATTTATGTTTTAATCTATTAATTCCATTCTTTATGTGTTTTATCTCTATGTTTATGCTTAAACTGAATTTAGCTTGATCACCTAGATTTAGTAATTTAGTTTAACAATTCCGCTTCGAGAGGAGGGAATTGTTATCAGACTTAGAACATAGAGCGCAGTTGTCTATGACTGTGTAGGCCGTGGCTTAGGATCGTTTGGGAGTTATTAGGTTTAATTGACTCGAGAGGGTAATTAGCTTAATTAATCAACGGTTTAATCACTTCGAGAGAAGGATTAGATTATTGTCGTGCCGCCTAATAAACATTAGAATTGGTAAATTAATAGGTTAATCATATTCAATATTGGAATAATATCCTGAAATCGAAGCCCTAGGATACCTTTTCTCTTTGATTGTTAGTTTTCGTGTTTCCTAAGTTTGAAGTTATATTTAATTGAGTAGTTTAATTAGTAAAATCAACCTTTAAAACTTAGTATCTAGTTAGGACATTCCTAGAGTATTAGGGTATCAAACTACCTAAAACTATTGTGGGATCGACCTTGACAATAGTACTACACCTACATCCGTACACTTGCGGAACACTAGGTTAGAAACCGACGTGTCAGGAATCTATACCCTGTTTCCAAACAAGGGTTTATCTACATTCTGTACTCCTGAGTACTCATTAATACATTACTAACCTTACATCATTCAAACAACATTTTTGCATATGTATATACTTCAATTTGCACAATATACTCAAGTTTTTCCTTCATATACACTTATTTCATACAATAACTTTGTCTTTTACAAAAATTCATTTTTTACAAAAAGTTACTAAGGCACTACATATCATTTTTTGCCTCCTAACCAATATTCGGCACCTCGTCGCTGCGGCGTGCCCTGTCCTGAGCCGGAACTCCTCCGGGACCTGGCAGCACTTCGGGGCACCCCTCTGCTCCTATGACCCCTTTGGCCGTCTTTACCTTCGCGGTTCGGTTGATTCGCCCTCTTCGCTGGCCCAGACTTTTGTGCCCATTCGACTGGGTCCCATTCAGTCGGGGCCATTTCTTCGACTTCTTGAGCGAATTCCCGAACCTCCTCGGTGGATTCTAAGCTTCGCTCCGGCTCAGCTCCTGATCCCCTGTTGGCCTTCTTTCAGGCCTTGACCTCTGCTTACTGACCCTGCTCGCCACGGCGGTGCTCGGTTCCTCAATTATTATTCCACCAGCATGCGCTGTGTGAGTTGGCCTTCTTCGGCGTATTTTGGAAGTCCCTGTCCGACTGCTGCTCGCTATATTCTCTCCAGGGGTGCGCTGCACTTTCTTCCTACCTTCTAGATTCTGGTACATGCCGAGGAGGAGCTCTAACACGAGACGCTTCCTGTACAACTCCGCTGAGTTCGGATTCCCAAGGTCCATCAGCTCTTTTATTTCTGCTTGCACCTCGACAGTCCGGACCTCGAGATCCTCGAATGTCAGTAGACCAAACTCCGTCAACATCCGTTCGTACTCGCGGTGGTGCACATACATTCGCTCCACCTCAGCATCCTTTGATAATGATTGCAGTTTGAAGAGCAGCACACTCTCTTTGGCTTCAGAGCGCGCCTTCTCGGCTTCGGCAAGGCTCTTCTCTGTCGCGGCTAGTTTTTTCTCCAGCTGTGGCACAACATGCTTCTGCAAGTTGTCCTTTTCACCCCGGAACCACTCCAGGGAATGCATCAGCTGCTTTATTACGTTGTGCAGCTCCTTGGTGCTCTCCTGTTAGCAGCGCAAATTCAGTACTATATACTATACATCTCATGCTACAACAGAGGCAAATCTACAACATTGTTCCAACATTCACACTTCATTGCCAAAAAATTATCACATACAATTTTCAGTCTACATACATCATGTCAAAAATAAAAGTTCAACCTATCGACTACAGTGTTTACAATTTATCAAAACTGAGGGGAACTGACCTTTCCCTATTCGGTCCCCTCGACCGCCTCTGGCTCCTCCTCCTCCTCCGCCAGCTCCTCTTCCGGCAAGGTTTGGTTGCCCCCGGCATCACCCTCCGCTGGCTCTGTGGGAATTTCCATCCGTAGGGGTGGGGGCCTTGTTCGCGGCTCCGAGGCAAACTCTCCCTTCCGGAATGCCAGGAACTCTTCATCCTGGTCGGCGTTGCAGGCGGCAATCTCCTCGGCGTTAAGCACAGTGCCCTTCTCCGCCAACACCTTCACCAAGGGCCACTCCAGGACCTGTGCCAATGCCTCGTAGTACGCCTCCTCCACGGCGCCCACGGAGTCGTAGTCATATCCGAACTCTAGACGATAAACATCCACGTTCGGATAGACCTCCTTGACCTTCTCAAGCAGTGCGGAGCGCGTCGCTGTGTCGCCAACAGCCACGAACCTCATTTGATAATCGAGGAACGTGCTCGTCTGCATCAGCTTCTCCGCGAAGGTCTTCAGCAAGGCCCCTTGGCCCACGATCACGGCTGCGTCTTTTCCCTTCAGCTCGGCACCCAGCTCCGCCACCTCACCGTGGAGCACTCCAGCCTCTGCCTCAACCCCCCGCAGCCTCACCACCTCTTTCTCCACCTCGGAAGCTCTTTTTCGAGCCTCGGACAGGTCGTGTGTCAACCTGTCATTTCGAGACCGGAGCTCCCCTACCGCCTCGGTTAGCTCCTCCCTGGCCTCCCTCTCGCTCCTCCACCCAAGGTCAATTATCCCCCGAGCCAGCCGCAGCAGCTCCTCCGCCTCGGGCCCTTCGAGGCCCAGAATGCTTGTTTGCCCCTGTCACCAAAAAATATGTTAAAAGCTACGCTTTATTACGGAACAAATCTCATTGGTTGTACCTCAGGAGTCGTGTCTGCTTGCATTCTCTTAGCCTCCGCAGGTGGCGTCGAGGAGGGCTCCGGCCTCTTCCTCGACCTCGATGTCGAGCCAATCACCACCACGTCATCCTCCGCCCCCTGCGACCGCCTTTGGCTCGGAGACACCACCCCTCTCGGGGCCACTTCGGCAGTTGTTCCCTTTTTCTTCAATGCCGGTGGCATCGCCGAGCTTCCCGTCATATCTTTCCCGAAGCATCCTACTGCAAAGACCATGCACAATTAGCATCTTACAATCTAAAACAGCTCAAATAAACATTAAAATACCCTACTACCTTGCTAGGGTTTTAACCTTCTAGGAATGTGATTCCTAGAAACAGTTTCAAAAAACTTCACAAACAAAAACTTCTCCTTCCAACCCTCTACCTTGCTAGGGTTTTAACCTTAAACCCACCCTGGGGCCTCGGGCTAAATGAATACCTTCCCTTAGCCTTCCCGAAGGTTTTGAGCTGGAAAAAAAAACCTAAAAATATCTACATCCGGCTCTACCCCAGCCCTCTTACATACTACCAAAAACCCAACAACTTGCCTCACCGCATTGGGCGCCAGTTGGCATAGTGCACTGCCATAAAACCTCAATAGCCGGATAACGAAATCCCACAGCGGGAACCTAAGTCCTACCTTCAGGTGATCTATGTACACCCCTTGGGTGGGCAACAGGCTCGATTGCTGGGCTCCGGCAAAATGTATTCTAAGTTAAAGGGAAAATAAAACGACGGTATAATGGCTTCTATTTGCACTCGAGACATTCGCGGCGCCTCCGCGGCAACCTCCAAGTCCTCCTCACAGTAGTCGCTAAAACCTACTGCTCGGGTGGCAGTCTCCATACCATCCGCCCTATACACCGTTTTAATTTCCCTCCTCTCAGGGATAATAAACCGCAATGGTTCTGCGTCTAGAGGGGCTTCCGTCGTGCCCACTTCCCTAATCGAAGATGAAGAGGAAGACATACTTACTTGTCTCGAATTGTATGTGAATCAGGAATTTGCAAGGTGAATCTCTTTTTCTCCCGCTCTTTGGCTGTCGCAAATTGCAAATGAAAGTGATGGAAACTTCCTGTACACGCCTTATATATATACTCAAGAATAAATGGCCCAGATCATGACCTTTCGAATTCAACGCTTTGAATACACGCGTGTTTATCACGCGCATCACAGTTATAGGCGCGTGGGGAACACGCGTCTTGGGATTTGAATCAACGTCACTTCAATTCCAGATGGCTCTATCACCTCGACTAACCTTTTTTCCGACTCCGGTTGATTCTTTTACCTCGGTGGTCACTCACTTCGACTCCGATTGACTCTTTCACCTCGGTGGTCACTCAGTTCGACTCCAGTTGACTCTTTCACCCCGGGGGGTCACTCAGTTCGACCCCGGTTGAGTCTTACCCCCCGGGGATATCTCCGTTCGACTCCACCAAGGCATGTCTCCACACACCTCCGATACTACTCCGCATCAACTTCGGCTACAGCACTTACACCTCGGCCAACAAACGCATCTTTTAAACCGAAGCTCCTACCTTGCTCCGGCTGGTGGGGGAGCATCTGATAGGTATGACCCAATCTCCCCGGGTCGATCTAGCCTGCTAGACGGGTCAATTGGACCCAAGAGTGTAAGTCCAACGCAGTCAAGCCCATAACGCGGCGTCTTTGGGAAGTTGGGAAAAGATGCCCATTATCTTTTCCAACGGCCATGCAGATATGATTGGCGGATTTGTAGGAATTTTGTTAGGGTTGCCATTGTATAGTACAAATAGGAGAATTGTTGTTTAGTTTAGGGTTCCAATTTTCGATTCTAAGATCAATACTTGTAAGATTGTACTCCGGTATTCCAAAAAAAAAGATAGTGAAACACCTCGGAAGGTTATTGCCTTCATCCGTGGACGTAGATCTCCGGATCGAACCACGTAAATCCTTGTGTTATTCAAGTTCTTGCATGTTTGATTATTTTGGGTTATTGTTGTGATTGTGATCCGTTTGATATCCGAGTTTCAGCATTATCACTCAAAAAGAAAATATTAATAAATATTTCATAAAATTTAAAGTTAAGCAAAAAAGAGAGATAATGCCTAAGTAGAAACACCAAAATTTGTATTCCATTTTGTTCCATATTAATTCACGTTTTAAGATGTTTTTTTCTTTTTTTAATTAATTGACGTTTTACATATTTTCACCAATTCTACCATTTTCTCCCCGACACAATCCTCAAATATCTCTATTTTTCAATCTATCAGAGATATTTTGTTTGGTTAAATTGTCCCCTAAAATCTTCCCGGTCATTCTGACGCGTGCTTCCCCCTCCCTCCTCCATTCCACAATTTAAATTGAGTTAAAAAAAAAAAAAAAATCCGTCTTTTTTTTGGTCATTCTCACAATTTCATTTCATCTCCCTCCTTCATTCCACAATTTAAATTGAACTAAAAAAATTCCTCTTTTTCTCAAAGTATTTCCCTCTATTTTTTACGTATCAATTGATTTTAAAAAGTTCCCTTCATTTCATAATTTATATTGACTATCTACAGAAAAAAAATATTTATCAAAACATCTATTTAAAGATAATTGTTGGAGACGGAAGATAATAATGAGCATGATAATCTTGAGAGCGAAGACGGAAAATAATTATTTAAAGATGCGAGATTTTAAAGATTCAAAGGAGAGAGACAAATAATTAGCTGAGGGTATATCTGTTAAAATATTCCATCCTTAATTCTTCTCTTTCATGCTAAAACGTCAATTAATATGAATTGGAGGAAATATAAGACTTCTTACAGTGAGACACTCTGTAAACAATTATACTATTTTTTTAGAAGAGAAAAATACGTTTACCTGAATCTACCATTTTCCAAAAACAAAATTGATATTTTTTGGTGGGGGAAAATAACACTACTTTAATAATATATATATATATATATATATATATATATATATATATATATATATATTTGAAATATGATTAACCATGTGATGAAAAAAGGTCGCACGGAAGAATGCGTCAAATAGAAATTTCACAAGGCATAAACTTGGGCTCAAAAAGCCCAGAAAAAATAAGGCGGGCCTCGTAGTTTGGCCCAACCCTTGACTGTAATATTCGGAGGGGCAAAATAAAAGAAAAACCTTCATTATGGGCTCATGGCCCAGTATCCAGAAAGCCCAGCGCAATGTATTGGATTTGCCCCATCAATCTAAAACTAATTCTTTGAGAGAGGGAAAAAAACTAAAGCATTATTTAGAAGGCTTCAAAAACCCCCCAACTCCCAACAAAAAAAAAAAAAAAAAAAACAATTATACGATAAAAGTTACAATTCCTCAATTTCAAAATAATTGTTGTTCTAATATAAGAATGATATTCTAAAATAACACTTCTTCCGTTTCATAAAGAATATCATTTTAGTTATTTATGGAGAAATTAAGGATATATATTTAATTGGTATATTTTGTGAAATAAGGAAATAATCAACTAAATTAAGTAGGTTGTTTAAGATAATATTGGAAGAATTGTAATTTTTTTGGTAAAGTGACATTTATTGTGAAATTTTTCAGAGTGTCTAAAATGACATTCTTTATGAAATGAAGGGAGTATTGTTTTAGAAATTCACTGAATAAAGTCCACTAAACTTTTGAGTGTTACTGGTATTATAAATGAGTATCTGAAATGCAGAAATTATTAAAAAGATATAGAAATGTATAACTTTTAGATAATATAATAATTAAACTTATATAAGGACATATAAATCATTTTATGAGGCGCCTAAATTTATGTGAAATTTTATGAGGCGCCTCTTACCAATTAAATGAAAATACAATATTTTATGCGATTAGCGCTCATGCTTTAACAACTTTATCTAATTAACTTTTTAAATTGCATTTACTTACTTAGCTTGTTAATTGTGTTCAAGTAAAAGAGAGAAATTAGAAATTACCTTTGATTTACAATATGAATTTTAAAAGGTCACAAAAAAATCACTAACTTTTAATTTTTATTTCAATTAAACATGGATCATATTTTTTCTTTTGACATTTAATTATGTTGTCACCATCATTAGATCCGCTTAAATGAGCTCTCGTTTTTCATATATTATTATAATTGTAATCAGTCGATGTTGAAGTTATCATTGTCACAACTTTTACTCTCAATTTTCGTTGACGGAAACTGCATATTGTAATATGCATGTTTTGATATAGAATGTTCTCGTCAAGATGAATCTAATGATAGTAGTGATAATGTAATTAGAAGTTTAAAAAAATATAATAAGTGTTATAATAAAAGATTAAAATAATCACAAATTCCACAATGGACAAATTTGAGATTTGAATTAATTTATTAATTTGAGTGGAGTCTGAAAATTAGCATGTGAGGAGTAGTCAATAAATGTTTTCTTTGTATGTATGAAGACATGAAGACAACAGGTACAAATGTTATAGTAATAATGCTCTACCAAAAAATCACCACTCAACCAACAATAATGGGACTAAAAATGTGCTCATTTCTATTTTTAGATTTTAGACCAGCTTAATTATTTCTTTTACTTGTTTTTATTTTTATTTTTTCTGCAGACCTCCAAGCCATTTATAATTCAAGAATTATGCCACAAGTAAAGTATAATTAACTTATTTTGCCCTAAAAGGAAATTGGATACATTACTTAGTATAGAAATATTAATGAAAAACATAAGTCATCATGGTCAATTTTACCATACGCACATAAATATTACCTCTACTCATTAGATGAATGACGTGTAACATTAATTATCATTACCTTTGATAATTTTTCATATGACATACATTTAGTAGGGTGCGAGGAATACTCAAATTACGATTTTTGTGCTTAATGCTCATCACGTTTCTATCGTTATATGCTTATACAAAGTAATAAACTCAACTCCGATAATGAATTATTCAACATGAGCGTGGAATTAATGTTTCAAAATTTGAAAAATAGTTACAGATAACGGTTTGGACTATTAATTAACGGTGTTTCACCTCTTCTCGGTTAGATGGTTTACAAAATATGTCTAAATAGTACATTTTACAATGATCGCAAGAAATGTTTGCAGTCATTTAATATTTCCAAATACATATCAAATGGAACTTTGACAACATCAGAGGCGGATGTAGTAGGGGAGCTGGCAGGGACCGCCGCACGCTCCTTCTCCCTCCCCCAACTTTGCAACAATACCACTATATATATTTAAATATTTATACTCTTCGTCCCCCACCCTAACCCCCTCGCGCCCCCAAACTTATTCCCAACCCACACAAAATTATCCCACCTCACTCATAACTGTGACTACTCTTTTTTTATTGTTTTTCTAATTAATAAATATTGAAATATATAGCTATGTAAATATTTATACCCAAATATTATTTTTCCAGTTGATAAATATTTAAATATATAAATATATATGTATATCTAATATTCTTTTTCTAACCCGACCACTATATATGTGTTATATTCTTTCAGTTTCCACTACACTACAATAATAGAGAGTATTTTCGGCTACATTTTTTGTCATATTTTAATAATTAAAAGATCAAAATAAAATTTGATCTTGACCCCATGTCACCCTTTCCCCAACTTTAAATTTCTGAATCCGCCACTGGACAATATATTCTGAATATATTATGTAGATAATACAAGATAGAAAATAATGTTTGTACAATATTTTATTTATTATCTTTATTTTATTAATATCAGAGAATTGCGAATTATAAAATGCAAAAGTTGACTTATATAAATGGAAATCTTTCACCTGAACCTAAATTTTAAAAGTCACGCTAAAATTATAATTTTGTAAAACTTTATAATATTTTTTTGCAATTAATCCATTTTAAAAAAAATCCAAACAACTCATCGGCCCTCTGAATCCCTTCCTACTAAACTGCGCATACCCGATGAGATTCTAATTTTCTAGTGTACTCTAATATTTATTTTGGAGATAGAATTTAACTAATATATTGTGGAATTAATATATGCATCATTTTTTCTTTGAAATGCACGTATGTGTCTTGAGTAAGTCTTGTGTGTGACAATTTTACGTGTGACAAAAATAAAAATAAAAATATTTTTACAGAAAAAAAATGATATTTTAGTTATAATGATACTTTTATAGATAAAATGATACTTTTGTTATAAAATATAATATATTTTTTTGTTAAAAAACATACTTTTACAAATAAAAATACTCCCCCCATTCCGAATGAACTTGAACATTTTTCGTTTTCATCCGTCCCAAATAAACTTGCACTCCCTTAAAAAAGAAAGTTATAATACAATTCTTACACTCAAAATTTCTACCTTTCATCAAGTTTTAAAAAATTAATAAAATTATAAAAAATATTTTTTTCTTAATATATATGCCGATTTCGTGTACAAGTTTATTGGGACGGGGAGTAATATTTACACGTCTCAGCCAAGTTTCTGTGAACAATCTCTGCCATCCACTACGATTTTACCTTTTTCACTATTTCCCATAACAAAAAGTAGATCCCACAAAAGTTAAGCAAAGAGGGCCCCCAGATATGAAAATTTATACATTTGCCCAGTTTATATGAATATTTAAGTGGGCCCAGGAAAAGTATAGGTCCTTTTAGATTCGTTTGGGTAATAATCAGGTGCTCCACCAGCTACAGCAGTCATTTTCTTTGATGTCGTTTTGCATGTTGTGTTCTGTTATGTTATCCCCCACCCTCATACTCATAGGTCTCTATCTCTTTCCTGTTTCCTCTTCTGACGTCTTATCATATATATCATGTTTGTTGTTGTAATCTATAAATTTCTAATGCAACCAATTCGGCTCGGCCCGACCCGATCCGATTAATACAACAAGGTGGGCCGGCTCAAAATTTATTTGGTCGAAATTTGTCAGTCCAGTCTCCTAAATTATAGTAAGGGTTGGTTGCTTTACTAGTTGGGATAGATAGGATACACCAAGATGTTACTGTTTACTCATATTAATAATGATGTTTGATTTAGAGGATATGTGTTTAAAGATGTCTTGTAAGGTTGTATGGATTTTGAGATAAATAGGATAACATCGTTAAAATAGATGGGCATATAAGGTATTATTTACCTGCTGAAATTGGTGTGATTAATAGCAACAGGTTTGTTGGGAAAAGATGGAATTTGGACCGGATTTTTCATCTAGACAGGACTTTAGATAATCAAACCAAACACATGTTTAATAGGGACAAATAGTTTAATTCTAAGTAATCACATGAGCCAAACATGCCCTAGATTTTTAGGTCGGACAACGACCTATTAAGGTCTTTTTGTTCATTAAATTGAACTTATTGAGCCTAATGTTACTTCAGGTTATGTGGCAAAGTCCACTAAAAAGTCTGACAGGCAGCCCTTTAAATTGGGCCGATTTTTTGCCACATCTAAATATGTAACCAACAAAATATAGTATGAGGCGGGGATGATAATGGTAATGAACCGTGCTAGTGGCGAACACGGAAATTTAGATTTAGAGACGGTTACACCATGAATGAAATCATCTGTTTCAAAATATCTATTCTATTTTATGTTTCACACACTGGGAGAGTGACATATGCCCCATAAATTTAATTACGAGAGATATATCAGTTCTACACTGTATGAAATACAAAGTGAAATATACATTTTAAGAACATGATTTGAACCAGTTGCACCAATACAAATATATATAGAATAATAAAATTAAAATAAAACACATATTTTTACTATAATTATTCTGTAATTTTAACTTTTTTCATCATTAATTTCACACAGTTAACATGCATGCATTTGTTTTATACATGTAATGTAATCAGACTGCCTAAATTCTTGGGGAGCTATTTTTTACATACCTTTTCATTTACACACATATAAAAATATTTCCAAATTTTTACCCCAGCACCTATCTGAAATCCAATTAACAAATAATTTCTTTAATTAAAAAAAAAAAGAAAAAAGAAAAAAGAAGAAAAGAAATTGAAGTTATGGAACACTGTCACTCTGCCACTTGTATATAAAACTCATAGTGAAATACAAATTTAAAACAGATAATTTAACCTCTCGAATTTCAATCACTATTTAATTTTTGTCCTAAACACATGTAATATAATTCGAACCCGTCCAATTAGAGTTTGACAGATCAAGTAACTGAAAATACTCGCACAATTGTCATCCCTAATATGAAAAGCATAATATTTGAGTTTGGACAAAGTATTAGAATCCAAGACAAAGGGTCCTACATGTATTAGTTTCTTGCAGAGATTGCTTAAGATCCAAATGACTATTTTCATAAACCTACGTAATAGTGTTTGGTAGGGGCTGCAAATAAAAGTAAGCAACCCGAACCACGATCATTTATTAAAGTTCGTCTGAATTATGCCCAGAAAAAATATTAAACATACTATTACATTTGATAAAATGTAAAACTCGACTCAAGTTCTTGATAGGTTATATAAATAAGATAAAGCAAAGTCTTTGAGTTCGACTAGTGTTGTCTTGATAAAAACTTGTTTAAACTTGACATGATTAATAATTTATCATGTTCAAATATAATATTAGAAGTTTCGTGACATTCTAAACATTAAACAATAGTATGTTCATCTCTACTCGACTTGACTTATCTACAACTAATTGCTTGCCGTATACCCATTTGGATTTGTACAATCTTGAGTTTATAATGGTATTTGCTAGGGATGTTGATTGGGCCGGCTTTATCGGTTTTGCACTGACCCCGACGCTTTTCGAGATAATTTGTTAGTCCTAGTTCTAAATCAATCTCGCTCTACAGGGTTGCGGACAAATGAGGTCTCGAGCAAATTCGACCATTTACAACGACGAGTAATATGATAAATATAACCCTACACAATTTACAATTGATTTGCATCAGCCCTGCAGTTTCGAGGCCTTCTAACATCCCTAGTATTTTCCATCCTAAATTTCATGCCCTACAAAAGATATTACTCCCTCCGTTTCGAATGAACTTGTCAGTGCAAGTGAACATGCATATTAAGAAAAAGTTATTTTTGGGGTTATGTTAATTTTTTAAACGTATATTTTTTATTTATTTGGTAAATAAAGGTGTATTGTGGGATAAAATTTGTGAAATTTATTTTCTTTTTAAAAAAATTGTAAAATACTTGGGACGAAATGAAATAAAAGTGTGCAAGTTCATTCGGAACAGAGGGAGTAAATTGGAATTGGAATAGATAAGAGATAAGATTATTAATTAATAGGAGAATAGTAGATGAGATTTTTTGGGAAATTGTATGGTCTGAGGTTAACTTAATTGTTGTGATGCCCATTTCTTGAAGGCCCATTAATTAATTGGAGGAGATATTTCTTACATGTTTATAATTTACGATAACAACAAAATCCCCTGTCCATTAACACCCTATTTTGCCCTAATATATAAAAATATAAATATAAATACCATGCTTTTTCTTAAGAAATTATTATTGCAATCTAATTATTATTTTTAATAGTCATAACCCAAATCCTAAATATGATGATGGACGTCACACCATGATGGCCACATCATACCAATCTAATTATAATTCAAATAATATTTTCCATTATTTATTTAGTAATTTTTTATTATAAGTCATGATTTAATAATAATTATTTTATTCTAGAGGAAAAATTCATCAACTTTTTTTTTTTTTCAATTACAATATACACTTTTTACATTTAATTATGTTATTGCCATCATCATTTGACCTTAACGAGACGATTCTACTTCCATCATACTCCACCGTGAATTAAGAGAAAAGTTTGTGACAACCGTGACTTCATTGATTTATTACGATTTATTACAATTATAACTATTTATAGAAAAATAGGTGGTGAATATAGGACAAGCTCATTTAAGTAAATCTAATAATGGTGGTGACGACACAATTAGGTATCAGGGTAATGTAATCTATATTGTAATTGGAAAAAAGTTGTTGAATTTTCTTATTACCTTTTGAAGTTAATGTTGTAATTTAAAATTCATCCAAAATTAGTAAATTTTATATGGTGGAATTAAAATTCCTAACTTTATTGACCAGATATGTCAGTTTAAGTGGTAAAACTGTTATCTATCTTGACGTAAATTCGTATGAAACAAACGTGTGGTATCCAACCCGATCCGGCTTGGGTCGGGCAACCCAACAGTAAAAACAAAATTATCCAGTGAGTGACGAGAACATTTCTTTCAAAATGGGGGTGTCAATTTCTGACGCGGCCAGATGAATTTGATCCGAGCTAAATTTATAGAGAAATCCAAAATCAACCGGCACAAACTCAATTAATCCGAAGCAATTTTAAATCAATAATTTATCTTAAAATATAACAATTATATATTTCAAATATTTTTTATGTATAATCTGAATTGACTCAAAATCAAATACGAACCTGACTCGATGATCCGAATTCTCTCCCCTACTTCATAATGTTATTACGGTTTTACTGAAGTTGCCCATAAATATAAATGTATGCGCGCCCATTCTCCTTTGTAGGGTATATAGCTCTTAACTACATGTTTGAATAAGTTAGGGCAATCACTGCTGCACTTGCACGCGCACATGTAGCTGGCAATCCTGCAACCTGTCCAAACCCTAGCCTATCGGGCCAACACATGTATCGTGGGTCTGAATTAGAGAGAGCCTGATCTAATCTCAAGCCCGAAAAATTACAATCCTACCCATAATCAATAATCATATACAAAATATCGGGGCAAACCGAATAGGCCCGATCTACATTTCGGCCGTCAAAACATAAGCTTGGCCCATGCTTATATTAGAGACTCGGGACCAGATTAATTGTGTCAGCTCTACATGCACAGTATACTAAAACTTTCAGCTTTATAACTAGACTATCTACGTGTGTGTAACACTATGCATATGTTGAGGAAACACTGATATCCTCCACCCTTACACCGGGTGCACCATACACCCAGTGGTTTCCGTATTTGCACACGCCCCCACATCTGTATGTATGTCTTGGAAACCTAGTTACGGGTAGCCTAGCTCGACATCGATGAGAGGGTTAGACCATAGTTTTTTTTAGGCCGAAGTATTATAATGCTCGACCAATTGTCCAACGTACCGAGGTTAGTCCGACAAATCTTAAGGTATTATAGATAGATGAGTTGAATTTGACTCAACAATTTTAAGCCCGACAGAATTTCAATCCTGCTAGACAAGCTTCATTATCCCGAGTTGGACAACCCGAATTGCCACCTCAGCACCCAATGCATGTAGGGGGCAAGGAGGAAACTAGAAACAACTAAGCTAAGCAAAGGTTAAGATGTGCGAGATTGATTCCATTTCCACCGGAGAATAGATTGAGACCTCACAATGTGTCTTTATCCACCAAACATGTGCAACACTTTGACTCCAAAACTCAAACTATGATACTTTTTATTTTTATTTTTTGCTCTGTTTTATTACAACAATGATGAGACAAGGCAATGGGACCTTGCACATGCTCAGCTAGTGACATGTGATTCAATCTTTATTTTATTTTTTTTGGCCATCTCAAATGAACAAGAAAAAGCCTCCTTGATGGAGACAACATCTAGATCTAAATCCCAAATCTTTTTGCATGTAAAGTGGACTCAAAATCCATGCATAAAGTCCCAATCATATCATCAATCTTAACCATAAATCCAATTTTCCATCATACAAGCTATGGTCATGTTTGTTAATGAATGGGCCCGTTTAGATGGAGGAAGAAGCAATCTAATTTCCGAGGAATTATTTGAGAAAATTATCTATTTTTTAACAAATTTTTTATCACTTCTTGAACATGATTCAACAATATTTGATAAATTTTCACGGACAGATTTTTCATGCCATGGCCTAAGTGAATCATAATTCAAGAAAACAATAAAATTCAACAAAAACCTCAATATGGTTCCATTTATTCCCAAACTTACATCAAAATCTCATACCAACATCATATAGATATACATACAAACAAGATCATTCAAACTAATACAAACAAGATAACAAACACAACATCAAAACACCAACCAAGAATGTGAAAAAAGTATAGTAACAGCATCTAATTAACTCAATCTAAACCCTTTGACCCTCTCTTTTCACAGCCAATAAAGAAGGAATTGCAGCCAAATTAGGACCAACATTCTTACTTGAATTACCAACATCCCTTTTAGGCTTACCAAAAGCCCTCATTGGACTTGCAAGTGCCCACCCCCAACTCTTGCTCCTCCCATGAGAGACGGCGGCAGCCGCCACCGACGACACGACTGCCGCCTTGTTCTCCTCGGCCGACGAGGATGAGGATGAAGACGAAGATGAAGTGATCATAAACCCACTAAAAAGCCCACCACACCTAACTCTTTCCTTGATACAATCTTGCCCATTAACCCCCCCATTGCTCCTATGCATCATAGATTGTACCTTTGACTTTCCTTCCCTCTGTGACTCCACTCTACGCAAGGTACAATCACCAAAACCAGTTGAGATTCTCTCAAAGAAATCACCTGAAAAGCTTCTACTCCCACACCCAACAGATCTGGATCTTGACACTTTTCTATCAAATTTAGGACTCCCATTTTCATCACTCACATCAAAATCCTCTCTTTTTATCTCTCTAGATCCAATACACGCAGTACTAGGTGTGGCTGGTGTAAAGCTTGGATTTTTATCACATTTTTTTGAAGTGTAGAGAAATGACCAGAAGAACCCTCTTTTATGAGGGGTATAATCGTCATTTTCGTCAAGGAAATTCATACCTCTTCTTCTTGGTGTAGCTGTGGATTTGCTTCTCTTGAAAACAATGGTGGAAGTAGGATTATCAGCTTCTTTCTTTTTTTTCTTCCTTTGGGTTAAGACAAAGGGCAATCTTGACCTTCTTGAGCAGTGAGTTTCCGTTGGCGGAGGAAGGTGGCGGACGACGGCGGAGGTGGGGTTTGCGGAGGTTGAATCAGATCGGAAAGAGGGGGAAGGGGATGAAGAGAGAGAGGATGGGAAAATGGGGAGAGGGAATGAAGAGGAAACTAATTTTCCGAGCTTTTCTTGGAGGCAGAAGGGGCAGATGCCCCCTGGGGTGGTGTTTTTGTAGGGGTGGTTTGTGCATTGTGTGTTGCCGTCCCCCATGTCTTCATGCACCACCTCCATTACCATTTTTGTAACCTAAGAAAAAAAAATTGAAAACCCAGAATTTTTTTTCACTTCACAGCTGTTTTTACGGAGAAAGATTTGATTTCGACATCTGCGCTATTGAGTTTGCTCGTGAATGCTGCATTAAAACTGTTCAAACAACAGAAAATGGTGTAGAGAGAGAGATAGAGAGGGGGTTTTAATGGCTTTAACTAGAGAAAGATTCAATCTTGATATCTGGGATTTTGATTTTGGTCATGAGTGTTGCATAAAGATTCTTCAAACTACAGGGAGAAGGTGTTAATGGCTTCAAGTACAGAAAGATTTAATCAGGGATTTTGATTTTGGTGATGAATCTTGGAAACTACATTGAAGAAAGAAAATCTGAGAGGAGAGAGAGAGAGTGATGGATGGAAAAGAGATGGTGCATTGAAGTAAGTGGGAGGAATGGAGAGTGAGGAGAGAGTCCCCAGGCACGTGGAAACCAGACTAGTTTATGTAATTAAAACTGACAAACGAATAAGACAAGCAAAACCCTATTAAATTGTTCTTAGCGGCACTCTGTGGGCCATCTTTCGTGTAGATAATAATACTTTGTACAAGAACTCCAATTCAAGGGCATCATCATTTACTTTAGGAATGGGAATATGGGATAGGAATTGAATTATCGCTTCTTTGCTTAAACCAGGGAGCAGCAAGAGGATGCTTAGTTTGGGATGTAGTGACATATATTCACGAATGGAACATTCGGAAAGGTATTTTAGTTTAAAGGTATAGTAGGGTAGGATGTGTATTGGAAATTGTAAAAGGTGTATTGAAAATTGTAAAAGAAAATGTAAGTAATAGGGTGTGGATGTGGAGGGATGGATCATCCGATGTAAAGTGAAATACAATGCGGACGGGTCATGTCCAATCCGGATGGCACTATACCAATCCAAATATCCCCTAAGTTACGGTTGGGTGAGAGAGTATATAAGTCTGTTTGAGGACAACTGAATATAAACACATTTTATAGTTACATCAAGACGAGATAAAGTTAGTTCAGCTCAATCCCCTCAATATTTTAAGTAGATTTGGCCGTAAAATTTATAGACGGAGGTATCGTCAAGTTTAGCAAACTCGACCCGACAGGTTGATGGTCTGGTGGGCTCAATGGAACATAGGTCGGTCCGACAAATTATACTATACTTTAGAGTAATTGGACGAGTCAAATTCACCATTTTCGACTTGATGGAAATTTCGAGGTGAACCATCCAATATATATAACATTAGGTTAATGGGCTCGGGCTCATACTATCACATCTTCAAGAAAGTTTGTTGGTTTACTTTCGATAAAATATGCCCTATATGTCTCATATATAAAGAGCAAGTATTTTTTAGTCTAGTTTTCATATAGGATAATATTTATTTATCTTATTAATATTATACCTTTGTTTAATATTTTCTTCGTTCCTAATGAAAGTCATTTTAAATTTTTATGAGGAAATTAAGAAAATATAAAATGGACAAAAGTACCCTTAGAAAATATATTCATATAATCTAAAATTTTAGTTTTTCCTCCAATAAATCTTTCATTATGGGAGGAAAAATGCTCAATTTACCAATCGATAACACATAATTTAGATAATGATAATATTATGAGAATTGTATGGAGATTTGTTTAGATTTTCCTAATGATAATATTGGAAGAAAGGAAAATTTTGCTAGAATGACTTGCTTTTATGAAAAATTCAGTTTCTCTTAAATGATTTTCTTTTGTAAACCGAGGGTGTATAGTATATTGGACAATATATTTATTTATCTCATTACTAATATACCCGGAGTATTAATGACCTTGAACTCGAAATCAAGACCTATTCGAGTAGCTCGAGTTTGGCTCGTTTATCTTGAATCAATTTTGATTTGTTTGTGGGTCAATCCCAAGAAACTTGCGAGTTGTCTCGACTCACTTATTGTTCACTAATTTTCTAATCTAGTACAACCGCAAGTGTACAACGTAGTTATAACTAGTGTGAGCAATGTCAATCTCATTTAGATCGGATCACTAAGTCAATTTAAATACCACGATTGTAATAATCCAACTCTATCCAGATAATGAAAATTGAGATTTTGGTTTGAAAGATGGAGTTAAAAGACTAATTAACTACATTGCGGCAGTAAGCAAGTGGTTGAAGAGAGAATCAATTAAATGGAGTATATTCTAGGATTCAATTTCGACTACGACCTTGTAACGATTAATTACTCAAATCATTAGATCTTTATAGAATTTTAGTTTATATTGGGCGATCACAAGACTAAGTTAGACCTCTTCTCGGAGCAAATACTAAATAACTACTGTTTTCATCGATTATTATATATGTAACTCCTGAAAGACCGAATGATCAATGCATGCCTAAAAGTATGCATAACCAACGTGTACGGCTTGCATCCTCATTCAAGATCCCCAAATGCCTCTGCTTCTTCCACTTGACAAATCCACTAAAAAAAGCAATACGAGCCATAGACATAATATCTATTTGAATTGCAAACTACAAAATCCTAATCCGAGTATCTATGTTCTAATCAAGGAGTTACATAAACAATATAAAACTATTATTATTATGATTATTATTATTTTATACGAGTCTAAAATATTTTCAATGTTAGCAACGAGCCTTTCTACGTTCAATATCTTTTTTTACCGATGATCTCCTATCCGGCTATTCTATAGTCCACTCATTCTCTCAATTTTCTCAAATTTTGCAACCAAACGCGGCACATGTTTAGTTATCCTTTTGTTGATTGTTCTTGTTTGACGCACACATAGTAGTGGTGTAGAAGAGAATCTTTTGAGTGACATTGTAATAAATATTGGAAAAGAAAAGGCTGCAACGAAGGTGGATTTTACTGTGCTCTGTTTGTTTCTTCCGAATAGATGAGTATAATGATTCATGGGTGTCGAGTCTTGTCTATTGATCAATCGCTGCTGCTCTGACGTGGATAAAAAGGACGTAGGATATTGCCAACAGAATCTATCAAAAAGATCATTATTTTTCAGAAAAAAATTGATAAATTTTAGAGAGAGGATGATATTTTCTCTCCTTTCTTTTTGTGAAGCAAATCCGTCCACTTAACCTGCTTACTTGTCATTTTGATTTGTCCCGTCTTAACCTGTCAGCCTCATAAATGATAAATTTCTCTCACAATCTCCACTCTCAAAATCTCTATTCTCAATCTCCACCTTTAAAAAACTTAAAGATTCCACAAAATCTGTTTTTTCTTAACCTCCGTGGCCGATCAGCCTAAACAGATTAAGCCGGGACGGAGGGAGTACCTCCTCTATCTCGAATTGAATGAACTTGTACTGAAAAGTAGAAACACGTATTAAGAAAAAATAATTTTTAGGTTATATTAATTTTTTAAATCTATCTTTTTTATTTTATTTGATAAATAAAGGTGTATTGTGGGGTATAATTTGTGAGATTTGTTTCTTTTTTAAGAAAGTGTGCAAATTACTTGAGACAAATTGAAATAGAAAGTGTGCAAGTTCATTCGGGACGGAGAGAGTAATATTTTTATCTTATGTAAGGGGGTGCTTGGTTTAAGTTTAACTGTGTCGGAGAAAATTCTGCCTTTGAAATTCTAGGATTTAGAAAGAAATGTGAATAGTAAAAATGTATGTTTGTTTTGAGATTGTATAGAGTAGATTATACTTTAAATGTCAAATCAATGCTGAAAAAGATTATTGGATATAATATTATATTGTAGATAATTGTGTAATAATATAAGTAAGTTTTATAGGATAAAATGGTATTGGATTGAGAAATTTGAATTAAGCCTCAAATCAAATAAGAATGAGTATTTTAACATTCGAACTCCGTTCGTGCCAAGTAGAAAACAAACATCCTTCAACATATCATATCTTAAAAAATTAAATTTTTTAACAAGACAATAAATGACACTCATTCCATCCTATCATACGAATCATGTTTTAAAAAATTCTTGTATCAAAGTAAGAGTATTATTTCAAAAGCCAATGTCTTTTTTTATTAGTCTATGTAAAAGATTTGAATTTTGTCTTTCACAAATCAATTATGTATGACGAAATAAGTCAAATAAAAGAATAAAATATGATGTGTAAGTACATATTGATGATGCTTATATTGTAACTTTATGAAATTGATTTAAAATAAAAAAAAAAATTAACATTTTCAAACAAGAATTCTATTTATGGACTAATGATCTAAAATAAATAAGTTTTACATTTTCAAACAAGAATTCTATTATGGATGAATGGAGTTGTTATCTTAAAATTTTAAGAATGACATTTGCGTAAGACCATCCTCATACGACATGACTCATTTTTATCAGTAAAATGTTAATTTTAAAGTAAAAAATGTCACTTTTATCACAATTTTTTTTTTCAATTGTTGCTTTTGTATAAAGATTAACGGTCAAAGTATAATTATTAAGGTTAAAGAATGTAATTATTTATTAGTCTAGAACCCAAATATATTATAAAATTTGAAGAATATGAGATTGAGGGACGTTGTTCTTCCCACTACCTTGATTTATAGATTTTCAATTCTCACAAGATCATAACAAAGAGTTAAAAAATAATAAAAAATATATGCTGAAAAAAGCATCTTCATTATTTATCAATTAGCTGGTAAAATTATTCTTTTAGTGAGTAATACTGTAATAGTATTTCATTATCGGCCAAGAACATGGGGATCTACATGTCTTATTTTGTCCTTTTCTTTTTTCTTTTTGGAGTGTTTCCGGGTGTGATAATTTGGATCATCGTTCGGATTCGTATCAACTTTCAATCAATTCAATTATATATTAAAATTAATTATTAATTTGAATTGCTTCTGGTGAATATCGAATCCGTGTCGAATTAGTTTGGAGTTTCTTTTTTTTGGTAAATTTGAGTTGGGTCAAATTAGAAATTGCTACTCCTAGACTCATGTTAGCCCCCACTTAGACCAATATTATATATCGAGGCGGATCAGGAAGCTATGTCGGTAAAAAATTGGAGAACCCATCCCACTTCTTTTTGGGTTCGTGAGGCCATTGGCCAATTAGGTCAGATATGTTGAGTCAATAATACTTTGAACCAAGATTTATGTGGTCCATCTAGAAGTGTGGTAATTCGGACAATTAGTACTCGTGAGGCAAACATTAGCTGCTAGTCCGCCTCAAAATTTCATAGTGTCAAAAGTAAAAACCTGAATCATCCCCTAAAATACACTATAATATTTTGGTCGGTCCGCGATCCATCGAACTTTTGATTCATTAGGTTGGGCTTGTTGACTCTAATGGGACTTTTCAAGAAAAAAAAAATAGCTCAGCCCAACTGAAACAACTTACTGGATCAGGTCAATTTTACCACACCTAAATCAATTCAATCTAAAATGTCGAACGTACTGGACCGGTCTATTAGATTTTCTCTATATACAACACATATAGATACATACATATATGATATATATATATATATGTACATATATAAGTGTGTGTAAGTGTGTTAGAAGGTTAGTTGTGGATTATCTGTTATTTTAACTGCGCCGAATGAGATTCCTGCCATGGTTTCCTGCACGCACGCTTGCTTTACTGCTACCACTGCTGCATTTGACCCCATATTTTCTTTTATTATTTTATAGTGAAATTATTAGGGCTTGGGCTTTTTAGACATGGGCCTTAGACTTAAGTTTCTATTTAATGATCCAGTGGGCTGTCTTGCAAACACCACCTAGGATTGATATTGTATTGTATATCAACATATAATATATATATTAATGTGTATATGCTTTGTCAAATATCAATAAATTATTTTTAATTGAACTAAGTTGTAATTTGTGAAAATTTGTTGATATTGTAAAATCATATTCCAACAATACTCTGTAATATATATATTTCTGCAATCTGGTCGAGTCGAATTTTGAGTTGTTCGAGCAATATTTGTTAAATTTTAAAACAAATCGAGTTTAAATTTAGTCTGTTAATTTAATGTTGGTTAATATTGACGAACACTGACTAACATCATATTAGTTAACATTATGTATGCAACAGAATTGTAGGGGTAATGACTATGAAATATGAAGAACCGAGGTCTGTGCTAAACACAATATTCTTAAAACTAATTCGTCCTCTCTTCGCTGGTGCTAATAAAATTATTGGACGTTTATTTTCAGGATACAATAATCTTAGTAAAAACTGTAGCACAAAATTTCGGCTCTGTACAAACTGAAAGAAATGTCTGAACTATATCACCAAACAAAAGAGGGCCAAGGAAGTAGATGGTTAACTAGAAGAGATGAATAGCAAATGCTGGAGTGTATTTTTTCTGAAATCTGGGTCAAATGAATTGGAGGAGCCACTATTTATAGGCTTCAAGAGACTGTTGAAGCACCCACTACATTTGTAGTTAAACACTTTTAATTCAAAAGTTACAAAAAATTAATGGATGACCAGCCATGCAAATTGAAAAAAATAAAAGCACTCGTAGGGTTGCAGGAGCGGTATCATTCATCGGAGCTGATGCATTTGTAGCAGTAGACTATGGTCGAAAGTGGTAACTTGTTTGATATGAAGGGAGTTGTTCATTTTATAGGTGTACGTTTGGTTGGGGCTAGAGATGAAGATGGTTGGGGTACTTTTGGCTGAGGATAGTGGCTGAGATAGTAGTTATAGTGTAGGATATAATTTTTAATTGTAAAATATGATGTGATGTGTGTAAAAATTTATTAATAATAATTAATTTTATAATTAAAGAGGTATTGAAATTTATGATAATAATTTATAGTGATTGGACCAACCTATATAAACAAACATGGGATTGGGCAACCCCAACCAAACATGAGTTTTCGCACAACTAAAGACTCACGCCCGACTTTTCCCGCCCAAATCTTTAGCCACCAAAACCATCTTCGACCTCCGCCGCGCCACCATGTCCCCCGCCGCTAAGCAGCCAGCGAACTCCACCTCCCCCGTCCGCCCTCCGACACAGCCACCTCCGCCGCCGCTAACAGACATTGAGATAATCTCCCTCGCACAAGACCACCACCAGCGCAATCCTAAACTCCCGCCCTTCCTCCTCTCCGAATCCTCACACCAAGCTCTCCTCTCGTTTCTCCACTCACGCGCCGCCGCCGCTCCCAATTCCTCCGCCGTCTCCGAGTACGTCTCCTCCCTCCTTTCCCTCATCTCCCGCCACCCCTGCTCCGCCCTATCCTCGCTCTTTCCGGCTCTCCTCCACGATTATCTCACTCTCTTCACTTCCAATAAAATTCCTCATGACCGCAATTCTCTATCCATTCTCCATCAATTCGCCGGGCACCTTGATATAGTCGAAATTAGAGAGATACCTAATGTAATTGATTTAATCAAATCGTATCTTCCCGAAATTAAAGACTTGGAGGACGCTCATGCGTTGAGTCTCCTACCAAAATGCCTTGAACTGGTTAGAATATCGAATGAAGTCGATAAGCCTGTAGAATACGTGAGCTCGGTTGTGGATGCTTTGATTAATTGTCAATGGAGTAACGTTCTGTTGATCAAAATGGTGGAGATTGTTCGGGAATTTTCTCCGTGTGTCGATAAAGTGAGAAGGAGAGATTTCCTTGAGAAGGTATTTGTGAAAATGAGGGATGATGTAGAAATGCAGGATTTGCCTGGGCTGGTTTATCAGTTGTTGGTGCTAGCTACTAAGGGATTTGGCAAGAGAGAAGTGATTGAAGGGATTGTATTGCATTTTGGGACTTTAAATAAAGGCAGTTCGGTAATGAAGCAAGTCGAAGGGACAGTTTTGCTTCATGTGAATTTTGCAGCGAAGCAGGATCCATCTTTGGGGCAAGAGGTTTTGGGTCTGGTGAGGTTTGATTTGAGGGCTTTCAATCATTTCACTGTTGCAGTTTTGTTGTCCATTGCCAGAATTAGGAGGTTCAGTGAGAGTGCGATTGGCGTTCTGAAAACGGCATTGTTTAATGCTTATAAAGATTATAAGTTTGCAAAGTGAGTTGTTGACAGTTTGCTAATTTTTTCTTTTTGAACTTGATATATATGCTCTTTCTCCAAAAAAAATTTGAGGATATGCATTTTTGTGTGATCTGGTTGATACTTCGTGATATATTTTCTGTCTTTCATGTGCCTTGAGTTTTTAGAACAGTCAACCTTGAACTTTAATATACATGTTAAAATGTTATTGTGCAAGATGATCTCACTATTGTGGGAGTAACTGGAAATGATCTATCAATTTTACTTTACCAGATTCTGACCAGTGTTGATCAATGGTAGACATAAATTTTCAAGGTTTTGTGTACTTTTATTGGTTTGCAGTTTCATATGATCTTTTTGTAACCCGTCCTTCTTCTTCAGAGCCTGCAGATGGCTATCGGATGAACTGAAGAAGGAATATCTGGAGACTGCCCGAGGAATAGAGAAGGCTATCCTTAAAGCTGTAAGTTTTTCTTTTGAAAAACTGACCTCGTTGTGGTACAAGACCAATTGATGACCAGCGCAGTAATATAACCAATTGATGACCTGAGCAATATTATAACATTTTAATTTAAAGTACTGGTGGAAAAATTGTCTGAACATATAGACTACAGTCTAATACCTAGCTTTATTTCATGATTTTCATGACACTTTTTGTTTCAGGATGTCTGGTGAAGATCATAAACCGTTTCTTCTTTTCCTTTTCTATTTCATGGTTCATTGTGCTCTTTTTTTCAGGTAAACGCAAGCCATTATGGAAGAGAGCACATCGTACCCAGTATAGTACAGTTAGGATTTGGATTGCTTGAAGGAGTAGAAGAGGGAATCCAGAAAGAAATATCAAAGTCTGATGATGGTCTTATGGGTACAGAAGAACTCGGAGCTCAAGTTCTGAAATGTTTGTTTGAAGTGCATGACATGGCACGGAATGAGGTTAGGTAATTTAGTACGTATGCATATGTATGGGGTGTTACACCCTCTTCTTCTAACAAGGAAGGGGAACTTTCTAGATAGAAGTATCTTTAGGGAGCATCCGTTTAAAAATTTACTGGTGTGAAAGAGATTTTTGCACAACAAAAGCTTTTAGTGGCTGTATTTATGCTTAAAATTAAGTTGATAAATGCACAGTTTAATAGGTTTCTCAACTAACTATCTATGCAGATAATTGAGCAATGCAAATTCCGTATCCTCTCTCTGAAGCCCGCGAAATGCTTCTCCATAACAAGGTGCACAGTTAGCTTTATTTTTTATTTTTTCGTTCATGTTGCATAGTGTTTAGCTGATTTTCCTTAAATACTTTGTCTGTAGATTGCTTGGATATCTTGTCCTGGTTCATCCACACCCCATGTTGGACCATGTCTCACATTTGAAAGAAATGCTTGATTATTTTGCATTTATGGATGACAGGATTTCCTATGATCTTGTTACTGTTCTACTCCCTCTTATCAAGTTTAATCGTGATCTTCAGGTACTTATGATGCAGTTTCTTCAGCCAAATACCCCGGGAAAAAAACTTATGAGTGCACACTGCTGAGTGGATGGTTCAACAAGACACTTTTTTGTAATTAACGTAGTTTGCATTTATCTAAGTTAGCCTTATTTGTCATTTGTCTACTCAGGATTATACCATTTTGGTTCTGCGGAAGGCTATGTTTAGGCGAGAAAATTCAGTTCGTCTAGCTGCAAGTAGTGCCATTTTTGACCTGATTTTATCAGAAAAACAATCCAAAACAAACGGACTTTTTTCTTTCCAAGAATCGAACAGCCAGGCCAGTTGCAGCCAACAAGCTGAAGAACCTCATGCAACTAAAGCAAACCTATTCCAAGAGCTTAGTGGTTTGCTGCAAAGATGCCTTTATCAGCAGGTGCATATCAATGTTCGACTTTCAAAACTCATTCTTTTATATAACCTGATAGAAATCAGATGCTCTCTATGTTCCAATTTACATTGGAAGATTATGAACATCTATAGTGATTCTCCAATAGAGTTTCGAATACTAATTTCAAACTGAAGTAATTTAATAGTTAGAATCAACTCATGCACTAGCATCTGTATCCCATGAATTTCACAACTCATGCTTCTATTTTGCCAACTTTGTGATTAGATGCTCTCAAATTTTATAAGTTCCAATGTGAGTGGTAAAATTATTCAATTCAGCCAATTGATCTCACGATACATAGTTTCAGATTCAGCATATTTATGATCTGAAGTGAAGTCATTCAACTGTTCAAAAATCTCTTGACTCATCTGTTAGCATCCAATCTTTAGACTTTCAGAACTCATTCTTAGTTCGCCTACTTTGAAAGAGATGCTCTTGACAACTTCTAAGTTCCAATTCTTGTGGTAAGATTACTCAGACCACCAAAGTGATCCGACATGAATTTTAATTTCAAGCTCCAATGAAGTTATTTAACTACTTCAAAGTTCCCGACTCGTATTATAATTCAGATGTTTGTTGCTCCAAAGAATTATATACAACTGCTTCTGGTCAAAATGACCAATGACACTTAAGTGAAATGTCGTTTTTCTGCTTATTTGAAATTCATTTCTTACTATGATTTCTAGGCAAATGTCCGGGAGAATGTTTACCATGGTTTAATGAAGCTTGTTCTTTTGGACCCCCTAACTGCTAATACCATCTTTGACTTTTTGCTGTCCCACTTCCAGCGATTTTACAGAGAGGTATTCATCTAATGATTTTGCAGATGACATTCATATCCTTGAAAAGCTCGCGAAACATCACATCATCCATGATTCATCGATTCTTATCTTGCAGGATCCAGAGGTTCAGTTGGGCATTGACCAATGCATGAAACTAGAAAATGGAAAATTTTGTGTCGAAGAGCCTCTGGACTGTCTTCTCTTTTGTGTATCTTTGATTCTTCTTCTCCAACCACAAAATCGATCTGAGCATCCTTCAAATTCAATGGCTTGTTTTGGTTTCTCCATCTCTCAGGACAATGAGGTGAGTGAATATATTCCCTTGTAATGAATTACTAAGTCTCATTCTTGCAGTTGACATGAAACCAGTAGGCTTCATTGACAATTTGGCATACATTGGCACAACAATTATAGGCAGGGAGAACGTTGTCTGGAGAATTATTCTCAAATGCATTAGCCCAGATAAGGAAGTTTCTGAGAAATACAAATATGGAAGGTATTTCATTTCAATATCATCAGCAGTTATATCAGTCGTTTTGTTGTCATTATAACAATTTATCATATTCCTGTGTGGTTGTGGTGTTAAATGAGTCCTATGCTTGTAAAAGCAAACCTTGTTTTGAATTCATTCTTCAATTCTTCTGCACAGTAGCAGACACTTTTTTCTCAAGTTCACTCTGTTCACAGATTCCTTAAATTGTCTGTTAGTTAGGCCTACTTGGGAAAAAGAATGATTCAAGCTCTACGCAAGTAGAAGAAGAAAAAAGGAGATGCTCCGGTACACTTCTGTTGGGGATTGTTGAGGTGGTGATGAATATTATTGTTGCTGAATTAGTCAAAGCTTCTAATGTTAAAAAATCGGAACTGGAAAAGGAGCTTTGTCAGTTTGTTGAGATTCATGAGTTTGTGGATAAGCATACTTCTAATTCAGTACTGGGAAATGGAACTAAAAAGGCAATTATACGGCCTAGTGCTAGTGATCCTTCTGATAAACTTACTTCAGGCAGTGCCAAGTTGTCTCCAGAAAGAACTCCTCTTTTGGCAACTTCAAGTATCCATCGCCTTTTGCAACTTGCATTGGAGCTTCAGACTCTCGATAATTCCAAGAATGGTGCTGCCTCACAGAAAAACAGCCAACCTTCCTCCAGAAAGGGACAAGGTGTGAGTTTCAAAATTCTTTCAGCTGTTCTACAAATGTGCTTACGTCAACTAAAGTTCTTCTCTGTTACTGGAAAAGATGATCCATTGAAAACATTGATTTATGGTGATATTAAGCTTCTCGGGCCTCCACTGCTTAAAATAATCATGTCTCTGAAGCCAATGCCAAAATCTGAGACGGATCTAAGTAAGAAAGAAGCGAAGGGTCAGAAGGATATTGAACACAGAAAGGAACATATTCATTTGGCCTTGCTTTGTTTGAAAAAAATTACCGAGATAAGCTTGAATGCCTCCAAGTATGCGGGTTTGATTGATGACTTGGTCTCAGCCTGTCAACTTGAGGAAGCCAGTGGCAATGATGAATGTGAATTAGGTGAAGGCATTGATGACCAGAGGATAAGAAGCAAAGAGTTATTAATCAAGGGGAGCATAAAGCCACTACTCGATGAGTTTCTTGAGTTCTCTTTCTTCCGTGAAGCTGAGGTACAGAAATTGTGTTTTGTTACATCATATATGGTCTGTGTATGCCCGTCACCATACACGAATATCTAACCTGATTGGCTCGTAGGTCTTTTTAGTGGCTACAGACTGTTACTTACGTTTAGTGTTATAATACTTCAGCTGAACATGTGTCTAGAAAGAGTTCGTTCCTATCATTAACTATGTAGTTACCGTTGATTCCGCTAAATATTGTGGAAGTCCATCCTTCAATAATTTTGTATGTTGAGCTCAAATCTGAATATAGTACTGTGGTGGCAGCTAAATTAAAAACATCTCCAATCTTTTGCATGTTACTGTTTAACCGAATATTTAGAGACTAGTATTATCAATAAATACAGTAAATGCACAGACCTGTCTGAATCAGCTGTTGAAGCATAATTTTCGAATTGCACATTCATGAAAAGGCAGCTAAAACTCACAGGTATCAAATGAATAGGATTTCTCAAGTCATGAAATTGCATTGTATTCAAGTGAAGAAACTTTTGCTTGTAGGATTTATGTTACATCCCCATACAAAATGACATTTCTCTTCCTCCCCACACCTTAAAAGAAATTAACACTTCACCAGCTACCTATAATTCACTTTGGCTGTGAAAATTCGTTTATAGTTTTTACATCTGTTATACCACAACTAAAATGGACATTCATGTATCCAGATTCTCTGTGACATAGCACTGATGATAGGCAAAAAATTGCCGGAGGAAAGAAGAAACCTCGTCGGATCCTGGGCAACACTAATCTGCAAAAGCAGTGACATATCAAACTCGAAAGTTGCAAAATGTCTGGTCTTTCTCGCTGTCACTCTAACCTCTTCTCCTGTGGACTTAGTTATTGCGCAAAATATAGCTGCAGAGCTTCTACAAGTTGTGGGATCCGAAGGCACCGATCCTCTAGATACATCCGAAACCTTCCCTCTTATAAACAAATCAACAGCTGCTGCTATAGCTTCCACTATATTGCAGTTGATTGAATCATCCATAGTTGAAATGGAATGGATCACAGCAAGGCTAAAGACTTACTATACAGCTACTCAGAAAGGTATTTCTTTGAACCAAACTGACAAAATCGCCCCGGAAATAGCAGTAGAAGAGATACTGTATTCGAGAGCAGAAGCTGTTGTAAAGGTCCTATCATCTTTTGTTTCCATGAACTTAAAAGGTATGGAAGTTGCAGAGTGTGTGTGTGTGTGTGTTTTATTTCTTTCATTTTTTTCTGACTTTTGAAAAAATGCAGATCCTCAGGCTGAACATTTACTGAGACTAGCAGCAAAGTTTTACAAGAATCTAGCCCGGATTTCGAAGCTGCGAATCGCTCCTAAGGGCTGCAAGCAACTTATACCAAGTTTGAAGTACCAGAAGCTTGTGGAAATAACTTGCAGGCAGTTAACAGCACCTGTTTATAATTTTGTTGCACAGATGCAAAAGGTATGAATTACCAGCAGTTCTACTAATACACATCTTGATTTTTTCCCAACAATAATTATATTTTGCCACCTGAATGAGTTTTGGTAAGCTTATTTTAAACATCTTATAAGCTACAACATTTTATAAGTTGTTTCAAGAGCTTATAGAATGTGGTATCTCAAGGGCTTATAAGTTATAAAGCATTTGATAATGAAGCTTGTAAGTTTGCAATTAAATGAAGGAATCTAAGCTATATATTTGGAGGAAGAATTTGAAATCCACCATCAAATGTACATTTAATTAGATAACTGTGTGTAATATGTTGGTCTTTGTGTTGCGTGTCTAGTGTGTATGAAGTGTGTGCAAATTGTGTGTGAAGGAAGTGTGTAGTGTGTGTGATTTAAGTGTGCAGAATTGTGACGAAAAAGGCGGCTGGCGGATTGCAAAATGTGAGAAATTCCTGCCCGCCCCTATCGACATTGCTTGCATTTCATTAGATTCATGATACGTGTAAAAACCAACTCTTTTCTATCTCTTTTGTATATGTGTCGTTCGTCAAGTAAAATGTAGATAATAGCGGCAGAGATAGGAAATTACTTCCTGTAAAATGTGACTAATATATATGTATGTATATATGCACATTAGTAATGAATCATGTTAAGTTTTGGCTTGGTATGAAATCCATTATTAGATTCTATGTTGGTTCTTTCTCTCTACGTCAAGACACTAGGCACTTGTTGAACGGCTAGCGTCTAGTCGGGCTTTAAGCTAAGCAAGTTTTAAGAGCAACTAAATGGGAGAAGTCGTGGAAAAATGCATAGCGGCTAGGAAGGACCTAATCAAGGCTAGACAAAAAAACTTTTAGAACAGAGCTATACATATACATAGTGCAAAAATTGTCATAATTGAGGTGACAGAATGTAATTTACTATTTTACCCTAACAACGGTTTCTTTTTCGGTGGATGCATTCATGCATGGTTTCAGAACCAACAAGAGAGCAACAAAACGAGAGGAATAGTGAACAAAATCAAGAGGGAAAATCGATGCATCCCGGACTTAATTTTCCAGATAGAAGACTACGAAAAGTATCTAATCCAGCTCAGCAAGATCACCAAAATCAACCTGTTACGACACGCCAAACGCAGCACTTCCAGAGACTTCAAGATCATAGAGCAAACTGACGATCAAAACCCGAATGATGATCAACCAGGCGGCGAAGATAAGTCACCGGAAGAGTCCGGTGATGAAACTGACAACGGCCAGTTGCCTAGCCCTGTGGAGGACGAGGATGGTGGGACCCGCCCCCAAGCGAAGAGAGCGAGGACGAGCCGAGTTGTGGATGATTCAACTGATGAAGAGGAAGCAGCATAGCTGCGAAAAGTGATGGTGTAAATTATATATGTTTGTTATGTTTTTTTTGTAAAACGAGTTTTAGAGGGCGTTTTGGCCTGAGCTTATAAGCTCTTCAAAATATTTTATAAGATGTTTAAGAGTTTATAAGTTCATTCGAAGTGTTTGATAATATTTTTTAAATAAGATCTTATTTTATTTCAGAATAAGTTGTTAACAGCTAATAAGTTATTTTTAGAAAAGTAAGCTGAGTCCAACTTATTTTTCAAATAAGATCTTATTTTGATTTTCTACTTTAAGTTTTATTATTTTGATCTTATAAGTTCTATTGCCTTGTTATAACCAACAACTTCAATAATTTATTTTTTAAATAAGATTTAACATCTTAAAAACTCTAAAAACATCTTATGAGATGTTAGACCTTATAAGATGTTTTGAATAAGCTTAGTCAAATAGTCTCTTAATCTCTTTTCAAAAGTTCGTGTTTAATTCCGACTAAATTCTGTCTAGGCGCTATATTGATCAACTGTCTAGGCCCACTACTTTTCTACCGGACTTTAGTCCTACCTAGATCCTGCATCACCCTGCTTGAGTTCCACTTAGATGTTAGACCTTAATCTGCCCATCTCTGTTCTAAAAATCCCCGACTAGCTCCGATTAATCCCCGTCTAGACGCTAGACTCTCATTGACTGCCTATGTTTATTTCCCGATTCCTCCCTGCCTAACTACGTCTACGCCCCGATTAATCGCTCCTAGACCCCGACTAGTCGCTAAGCCCAAGTCCACCGCGTAACTAGCGCTTAGCGACTTTTACAACCTTGCTCCCATTACTTTTCTACCAGACTTTAGTCCTATCTAGATACTGCATCATCCCGCTTGAGTTCCACTTCAATGTTAGACTTAGTCCGTCGCTGAATAACGTTTTTTTAAAATAGTTGAAGTTCTTTTTTATTTGTTTATTATTTTTCTGGTGAAAATAGGTCAGAGCGAACTTTTGTTTTCTTCTCCTTTTTGAAAGAAAAGATGCATATAACCTAGGATTAAAATGGTAAAAAATCTAGAATTTTGTTTTTATTGTCACTTTATGGAAAATCGGGTGTATATTTTTATCGGAATTCCAATGAAAAATTGATAATTTTGATAAATGTTGGTATTGTTTCGTTGTCGGTGGAGAGTTGCTGCAATTTGTTTGAATTTCAGCAAAATATCGGTATTATATACTCCTTAATTGGAAAAAAATGCAATATAGTGTCGTTTTGAGAATTTAAGGAATTTAATTTGCAAAACCAGTCATCTCCAGCACAAGGTCATAAATTTGGGAAAAGCAAATTACAATGTACAGACATTATCATAAGCTAGTCAAATTGATGGAAAAAAAATAAATAGCCATATATTAAATTTATTTTATTTTTTACAATCATATGCACGTATTAGATTTGGCAACAGGGTTGAACAAGATCAGAATAGAGTACAAGTCTCCATCGCCGTCCCGGTGTTTGTAGGGATTTCCTACCGCTGTCTTTGCAATTTTCGTTTTCATCCCTATCCCTGCGAAGTTCCCATCCTGAGGAATCGTTTAGTATTTATTATTTATAATTCTAATTTAGTATATCGATTAATAGTTTTTCAATCAGATTCATACTGAACACTTATGTTGGATTCACCTTCATATTAATGTTTAATTGAAAACTGATGAGGGCTTGACGAAGACAATCCTCAATAGGTTTTAAATGATTATAAATCGAAGAAAATACCTATACAAGTATTGCGAATGGATGGAAGGATTGGGACGATTCACCTCTCCTCTACCCAGTCGATTTCCTGCAAAACAGAGCCGGGGGTTGCCCCGGCGAAGACCCTCTGACGCTCAAGTCAGTCTTTAGCTTCCAAATAATGAAAGTAATGAAACAGTAATTTTTAGTGAGAGAAAGTGTGTAACATGTTGTGTTTGGAATGAAGCACTATTTATACTTACCGTTGTTAGGGTCAAGGGTAAGGGAGTCTTTCGGCTTCTCCCAATATTATCGCGACAGGTGTCCTACTGTAGTTAGCAGCGCTACCAGAAGGTACAATACCTTTTCAGAAAAGCAAACCGTGGTAGGTACAATTGTCGGGAGAATAGAGACATCTGCCTTGGTCTCCAAATTTTTAGGAAATGTCTTACAGCGCAGAGAAAGTTTCCTTTCAGGGCTCGAAGCAAAGCGTTGGCCTTTCTTCCTCTCTGCTCTGTCTATATCTTCTACTTCCTACCTCCTTAAGGATCAATCATTGCTCCTACTCACATATTAACGCTCCAGAGCTGACAACAAGAACTCCCTGTCATGTCAGTCATTCGGCTCTGAACATGCTCAGTGCTGAAACCAAAATCCACGCGTATCGGTAACACCAGCGCTAGAGAGGAAGCAAGCATCAAGGGGCCATGCCAGCTTTCACTGCTGGAGGTTTGACCTGGACCATCCTTCCCTATCAACTACTCCCCCCTACTCTGGAGTCTTTCATAAGAAGCCTTCAGAGTAACATCTTATTCAGGGTGGGAGAGACAAAAGGGATTTTGGAAGGATTATTACCTTTGTGGTTTCCCGCCAAAATTCTTGAAATTCGAAACTCAACAGAGCAAGGACGTACACGTGTCCTGACCCTTGGGCTTCTCTCATCCTGCTTAGTACACTTGTTGCGCCCTGGGGGAACCTTTTTCCTTTTTCACCCACCTATAAATACCTCCCATTTTCAATTTCACTTTTCACTCTTAATATTTTCACTGTTTTCTGGCAGTTGGCATCCTCTCCAAGAATTCCCGATGATCTTCAAGTTTCTGTCCTAGTTTCTTCGTCATCCCTTCGCGTTTTTCCAGGTACTTCTTCTCCCTGGATTTCTAACGTTTTTGGCCTTTCCTCTTCTTTATTGAATCTCTGCCTTGGTCAATCTTTTTTCGTCAACCTTAAAGATTTCACATCAAAATAACCACCTCTCAAGCTTCCTCCACCGCTGAAGAATCGTCTCTGAGGACTGCTGAGCAGTCCTCTCACTCCTCTCCGAGCACCTCTGGGGACGAGGGGACACCACCAGCGGTGTATGAGGGGGTTGATGATCCCTATTCCCGCCCTGGAGCTCTGGCAGTTCTAACGGACCCCAGTAAACCCTCAGTTAGTTCTATTCCCCCTCCCGGAGTTATATTCCGCACGGAGAGGGTAGTTAATGTGGTTCCTGCCCTGGAGCGATATAATTGTGATATGGTGGCAGGGGCCACTACCTTTTCAGAAACAGATCTTGAGTTCTTAAAGGCTCGCGAGGCCCTTCATTCCAGTAATCTTTTCTACATTCCTGGACCAGAAGAGCAACCCACTTTCCTTTCTTATCCTTCTATCCCTATCTGGAGAGCTCATATCGACGGGGGGCTTCAATTTCCTCTTCATTCTTTTGCGAAAGGCATATGCCAACGCTGAAAAATCCCCGTTTTCCAACTTGGCCCTTCTACAGTCCGCCTCATCCTTGCCTTCTTTGTGTTAATGAGAGCCAATGGAGCCCAGTGCACCCCTGAGTATTTCTTGTCTTGCCACGACCTCAAGAGGGGGAGCAACGAATTTCTCTATTTTTAGCTCTCGCCCCTCCGGCCCTGCTCACTTCGTGGGCAAACTCCCCAGTTGTGATGGAGATTGGAAGCACAAATGGGCTGCGGTTACGCCCCCGTGTTGGAGGGTGGTCCTTTCCATGCGAATGGCTCTCCTCCACTCCACGCTTCCGTCGTCCCTCCACTTGCATTGTTGAAGAAGACATGGAGATCATGAACAAATTAAATGCGCATCTGCGAACCCGCAACCTCTGGGCCATTGACGATTTTCTGAGAAACACTTCAGTGCTGGCACGTTATGGGCTGATGGGCAATTAAACGAACCAATCATTGACCTGGGTAATGGCTAGCTCTACGTTAGACAACTCTGCACCATCTTTACTTATTATTTCTGCCTAACCTATTTTACTAATCATTATCCATCTTTCTGCAGAGATGAGTTTCAACTTCCTGCTAGATGGAGAGGATGAGGGAGCTGGCTCTGATGACGCTGCAGCTCCTGTTGGCACCACTGCCATAACACTGGATCCCAACTTGCCCTTAGCTGCGCTAACTCCCAGCAGTGCTCCACCTACTTCTTCCTCTACTGCAAAGGGGAAAGGTATTGTCCCTACTTCTTCTTCTACTGCAAAGGGGAAAAGCATTGTCCCTACTTCTTCTGGAGTTCTGGTGGTCCGGACCAAAGCAGCAGACAAACGGCCTGCTTCTTTCTCCGCAGAGCTGCCCCCTCCTTCCAAGAAGCTCAAATCAGGAAAAAGCGGCAGTTCTAAAAAGGGGGTATATAAAGGCAAGAGCAAAAGCAAGGGTGTCGTTCATCGCTCCAGCAACAACTACTATAACTTGGAGTTGCCGAAAAGCTTTCTAGACCTAAGTAAGGCTCAATGCACCACTCTGATCAAGGAGCTTCCCACGGTGGAGGATACTGCCATCTGAGCCGTGAGAGTGATGAACGTAATGCCGAAATAATGGACCAACATCTGTGTGAGGTAGTGTTCAATCTCATCAAGTGAGCTATACTTGGTAATATGGTGTGTTGGGAATGTGGAACCGGGTTCAAGAGGTGAAGAACCGGAGGTTTGGACCGGGTTTGAGCATCAAGAAGCAAAGCTGGTCAGGATGAGCCGGGTTCGTGGCAGTTGTGAATAACCGCTGATTGTGACGAGTTAGTTCAGGATTTGTGACGAAAAAAACCGTCACTTTTGTCCGGTAGCAGAGCTCAGTTTGATTCAGTTAGAACTTTTTGTACGGTTACATTCGAGCTTCAATTCATATATCATTGTAAAGCTCTCATCAAGAAGAACAACACTACGTCGAGCAATTTTCCAGTTTCTTAGATTAGAGAGAGTATTTTGAGAGGGAACAATTTCTGCCCTAATTTGTTCCAGAATTGGGCATTTTGATTTCTGAGTGTATTCTCTGTAATTAATTGGATTTCTTAGTGGATTGAGGTGTGCCTTGCCTCCGTGGATGTAGTTCATCTTGAACGAACCACGTAAAACTTGTGTGTGATTCATTTATATTTCCTGTTCTGCGCAAGTAGTGTTCGGTCACAACTTTGGCCGAATTAAGTGTGTGTTTTCAAATTGATCTTTGTGCGATTTCCAGATTCAGTTTTGCTGTGTGTTTAGGAGCTGAAATCACTAACAAGTGGCGCCGTCTGTGGGAAATCAACTCTCACAGCTTGAAGAAGGGAAGGAATGGCTGGTATGAAGATGGATTTTGAGAAGTTCACAGGAAGGAATGACTTCACATTGTGGAAGATCAAGATGAATGCAGTATTGGTTCACAATAGCCTTGATCTTGCATTGATACCTCTGGATTCATGGGAAGAAACTGAGAAATCCAAGTTTGCATCAGTGGATAAGAAGGCCCTAAGTCTTATCTTCCTATGTTTGGGTGATAAACCGTTGAGGGAGGTCTCAAGATGCAAGAGTTCCTCAGAAGCATGGAGGAGATTGGAAGAACTGTATCAATCAAAGTCAGTGTCCAACAAGTTGTTCTTGAAGCAGAAGATGTTGGCCTTCAAGATCACTGAAGACAAGGTAATTTCTGATCAACTTGATGAGTTCATTAAGATGATTGAAGAATTGGAAGATCTGGATGTGAAATTGGAGGAGGATGACAAGGCATTGATGGTGTTAAACATTCTTCCAAAATCCATGGAAAGCTTTAAGGATGCCTTGATGTATGGGAGAGATGAGCAGCTATCCTATGATGGAATAGTGAAGGCTCTGAGGTCTAAATGCTTCCAGACTCAAGGGGATAAAGGCATGGTGCAATCTGGAGAAGGTTTGAATGTCAAATTCAAGAAACCTTGGCAAGGCAAGAAGGGACAGAATGCTAAGGATCCAAAGTCTGGGGATTCTAATCCTAAGAAGGGGAATGACTGGGTTGAGAAGAGGAAATGCTTCAAGTGCAAGCAGCCAGGTCACTTGAAGAATGACTGTCTTAAGAGAAATAAGAAAGGTGGAAATCAAGGGGCAGAAGCTGCTGCTATTGATCATCAAGAAGACCCTCCAGAAGTATTAAATGTTACTGAATCAAGAATGGTAAAGGAATGGGTCTTGGACACAGGCTGTTCTTTCCATATGTGTCCACACCAGTCATGGTTTGATGAACTGAAGAGAGAAGATGGTGGAAATGTTCTCCTGGGAAATGACCAATCATGCAAGGTCAAAGGAGTTGGATCAGTGAGCATAAGGATGTTTGATGGTGTGGTCAGAGTCATCTCAAATGTAAGATATGTTCCTGGCCTTAAAAGAAATCTTTTATCTCTCAGTTCTTTAGTAACCAGTGGATGTCAGTTTAGCTCAATAGATGGATTCTTGCATATCACAAAACATGGGAAATTGGTGATAAAAGGTAGACAGCATAATGGATTGTTTATCTTGATTGGTTCACCTGTTGTTGGAAGTGTGGATATGGTCTTGAGCAGTTCAGAGCTTGCTAAATGGCACAAGAGACTTGGACACATAGGAGAGAAAGGGTTGAAAGAACTGTCAAGAAGTGGAGTAATTGGAAATATGGGAAATCAAGAACTGGAGTTCTGTGATCAGGTGCTTTGGGAAAATCCAAGAAGCTGCCCTATGGAAAGGGTGTTCACACAACTCAAGAGCCATTAGATTATGTTCACTCTGACATATGGGGTCCTGCAAGAACAGAATCTCATGGTGGTGCAAGGTATTTCATGTCCTTGATTGATGATTACAGCAGAAAGGTGTGGATCATGTTGATGAAGAACAAGAGTGATGCTTTCCATAAGTTCAAAACATGGTTGATTCAACTGGAAAATGTCAAAGGGAAGAAGCTGAAGCACCTTAGGACTGATAATGGACTGGAATATCTCTCTACTGAGTTTACAAATTTCTGTGAAGAAAGAGGAATCAAGAGACACAGGACTGTTCCAATGAATCCTCAACAGAATGGAGTTGCTGAGAGACTCAACATGACTCTTCTTGAAAGAGTGAGGTGTATGCTGTTGGATGCTGGGTTACCAAAGGTATTTTGGGGAGAAACCATTGCTACAGCATGTTATCTCATTAACAGGTCACCCTCATCAGTGATTGGGTTCAAAACACCTGAAGAGGTGTGGAGTGGACAGAAACCAAGTTATGAAGGGTTAAGGGTGTTTGGGTGTCTTGCTTTTGTCCATGTCAAGCAAGACAAGCTAGATGCAAGGGCTCTAAGATGTGTATTTCTTGGATATCCGGATGGAGTAAAGGGCTACAGATTGTGGTGCTTAGAGAAGGGAAATCAGAAGATAATCACAAGTAGAGATGTAAAGTTTAATGAGAATGTGATGGCTTACTCTTCTACAGGCTCTAAGGAAGAATTTGATGGTGCTACAGAGACAGAGGAGATATCAATTCAGGTGGAGCATCCTGCTGAAGATAATCACACACCTCAACCACAAGAAAATCTACAAAACAGTGATTCATCATCTGAAGAAGAAGAACAAACTGGACCTTCACAAAATGTCAGAGAATACAGCATTGGAAGGGACAGGCCTAGAAGAACAATCAACAAACCTGATTTCTATGGTCAAGCAGGGAGTGTTTATTATGCCTTGAGTGTTGCTGAAGACCTGGAATCACAAGAGCCTAGTAGTTTTAAAGAAGCACTAGACTGTGAAGAAGGTGAACACTGGATACAGACAATGACTGAAGAGATGGAGTCCCTGGAAAAGAATAAGACCTGGATATTGGTGGAGAAACCAAAAGGTCAGAAACTTGTAAGCTCTAAATGGATATACAAGAAGAAACTAGAGACAGCAGGATTTAAACAGGTGAGGTTTAAAGCAAGATTGGTGGCTAGGGGCTTTACACAAAGACAAGGGATTGATTTCAATGAGGTTTTCTCTCCAGTAGTAAAGCATTGCTCAATCAGGTTGCTTTTATCAAAAGTCACACAGGAGGACATGGAATTACAACAACTGGATGTAAAGACAGCATTCTTACATGGAGAACTCAATGAGGAGATATATATGAAACAGCCAGAAGGCTTTGTTGTTCCTGGGAAAGAAGACAAAGTATGTTTACTGAAGAAGTCACTATATGGACTTAAACAAAGTCCAAGACAGTGGAATAAGAGGTTCAATGACTTCATGATCAGTGTTGGCTTTGTAAGAAGTCTTTATGACAGTTGTGTTTACTTCAACAAAGGTTCAAAGCAAGATAAAGTTTTTCTTCTATTGTATGTGGATGACATGCTAATTGCCAGCAGGAACAAGAAGAGGGTACAATGGTTGAAGGATAGACTTAATGCTGAATTTGACATGAAAGATCTGGGAGAAGCCAAGAAGATATTGGGTATGAACATTCTAAGAAACAGAGAAGCTGGAGTGCTTTGGTTATCTTAGAGGCAATATCTACAGAAAGTATTGGAGAGGTTTCATATGCATGAAGCCAAACCTCTCTCCACTCCAGTTAATCTACAGAAGAAACTTTCCAAAGAACAATGCCCAAAGACTGAAGAGGAAATCATACATATGAACAATATTCCTTATGCAAGTGGAGTTGGAAGTCTTATGTATGGAATGATTTGTAGCAGGCCTGACTTGGCATATGCTGTGTCTTTAGTAAGCAGGTTCATGTCAAATCCAGGAGTTGAGCATTGGGAAGCTTTGAAACATGTGATGAGGTATTTGAAAGGATCAGTGAATTTGTCATTGAAGTTTGAAAAAAGAGTGGATGGAAGTACTGTTACATTGGAGGGGTTTGCTGATTCTGATTTTGCAGCAAATATAGACACAAGGAAATCCATTTCTGGTTTTGTGTTTACCTTATTTGGAACAGCCATCAGCTGGAGAAGTGTACAACAATCTGTTGTGGCACTATCAACAACAGAAGCAGAATATATCTCTCTAACTGAAGCTATCAAAGAGGCAATCTGGTTGAAAGGGGTTCTGAGAGATTTGGATATCAAGCAGAAGTGTGTGCAATCTACTGTGATAATCAAAGTGCTTTACACCTTGTGAAACATCAAGCATTTCATGAAAGGTCAAAACACATTGATGTTAGGTTACATTTTGCTAGAGATATCATTGATTCTGGTTCTGTGGAGGTGAAGAAGGTACACACATTGCATAATCCTGCTAATTTTCTTACAAAGGGTGTACCTGGAAACAAAGTGGAGCATTGCTCGAGCTTGCTGCAGCTTGAGCAATGTCATGAAGAACAATAACAGAAAGGCAGTGGTGAGGCATTAAGAGGAACACTTGATTCATTGAGGTGGAGATTTGTGAGGTAGTGTTCAATCTCATCAAGTGAGCTATACTTGGTAATATGGTGTGTTGGGAATGTGGAACCGGGTTCAAGAGGTGAAGAACCGGAGGTTTGGATCGGGTTTGAGCATCAAGAAGCAAAGCTGGTCAGGATGAGCCGGGTTCGTGGCAGTTGTGAATAACCGCTGATTGTGACGAGTTAGTTCAGGATTTGTGACGAAGAAAACCGTCACTTTTGTCCGGTAGCAGAGCTCAGTTTGATTCAGTTAGAACTTTTTGTACGGTTACATTCGAGCTTCAATTCATATATCATTGTAAAGCTCTCATCAAGAAGAACAAAACTACGTCGAGGAATTTTCCAGTTTCTTAGATTAGAGAGAGTATTTTGAGAGGGAACAATTTCTGCCCTAATTTGTTCCAGAATTGGGCATTTTGATTTCTGAGTGTATTCTCTGTAATTGATTGGATTTCGTAGTGGATTGAGGTGTGCCTTGCCTCCGTGGATTTAGTTCATCTTGAACGAACCACGTAAAACTTGTGTGTGATTCATTTATATTTCCTGTTCTGCGCAAGTAGTGTTCGGTCACAACTTTGGCCGAATTAAGTGTGTGTTTTCAAATTGATCTTTGTGCGATTTCCAGATTTAGTTTTGCTGTGTGTTTAGGAGCTGAAATCACTAACAATCTGGTTCAGGTATTTCAATGCATCTTCGTTATTGTTTAGTTATCCCTCTTTTACTAAGTCACTGACTTTTGGTTTTTTTATTTTTTTTTATTTTCTAGTTTTTGATTCACTACGGCCGCTACTGGAACCGCACCAGCTCTTCAGCGATGACTACTCTCAGTGCTGATTTTGAAAAGACTCAGGAGCAGCTGACAAAGCTTACTGAGGAGTTTTCAGCGCTGAAGGTGGAGAGTGACACATTAAAAGAGCAGCACTCATCCCTCACTATCGCTAACGAGGGACTAAAAATGGCTCTGGAGGCTGCCGAGTCCCGTTCTGCAGAAGCTGAAGCAAAACACCGGGCCTCACGGAGGATTATAAGAAGAGCTCTGCTTATGTTCAAGATATGGGCCCCTTCCTCAAGGGGTTCATCCGTGCGGGTTTTAACGCAACTTGCAATGAGGCTAAAGCCAAGGGTCTCGTTGGGCCACTGACCTATGATCTGCGCTCCATTGCTGCTACTCTGAAAGCTCCTGAGAGCTTTAAAGGGTGTCCCAGCGCTCCGTATGACACACCCTGGTGGATCCCAGCTATCAGGCGTGCTGCAGATATAGGTGCCCATCCGGTTCCGGGAACCGGGGAATCGAACTGGAATCGAACCGGCGGTCAACGGTTCCGGAACCGTTGACCACGGTTCTGGTTCAGAATCGAAACTGGAACCAAAAATGGCGAACCGAATACGATTCTAGATATTAGGAACCGAGAGCCGACGGTTCGGAACCGCCGGTTCTCGATTTCTAATTTTTAATTTTTTTTTTAAACATTTAAAATCAACTTTTCAAATTAAATGTTCGTAGGATCTTACAAGAGTACAAGTTACAAGGAATGTTGGAAAAGGAAAAGGAAAATAAAATTGGGTTTAAGTTTTATATTAGATAAAAAATTAGTAATTAATGTTTAACTTAAAATAAAATTGCCTACGTATCATTCATCGACCGGCATTTAGTGAATGTGATTGTATTTTATTATCGAATCCGAATTTATATTTATTATTAATAAAAATTTCTCGTCTATTGTTCAATATTTTTAAATTTCCGTTTTATTTTTTAAAATTTGGAGAGATAAATTTATGCATAAAATATTAAAAAAATAATAATAAAAAAAAAGAAATGGTTCTAACCGGAACCGAAATCGGGAACCGGAACCGTGTGGCTCCCGGTTCGGTTCCGGTTCCCCTACCCCGCGGTTTCGAAATCGGCGGTTCCGAACCGAGAACCGGAACGGGGAACCGTTTGGGCACCTCTAGCTGCAGAGAAGTTTTCCAGCGGAGGGAAGCTGCCGGTGAACCTGCCTGCTCCAACGAAACTGTTCGTTGATCTTTCTCCTCGAGCGGTAGAGGGAACCAGTGCGTCACCTCTGCCTGACCTCCCTCACATCGCTGATACAGAGGTTCTAGAGCTGGATTCTCGCCCTGCTGCTGGCCAAACCAAGGAAGCGGATGCAGAGACTGAGGCGTCTCCTAGGTTCCTTTGTTACTTGGCCTTTTTGTAACTAATCAGGGTTGTATGCCTTCTGTAATATTTTTCATTTTTGCTTGATGAAAAATTTACTTTGCCTGCTTTTACTCATGCACTTGTCACGTATTTTCTTTTGAAATCTCAGCACTGGAGACACGTAGAGTACTCCCCTCATAAGTTCACTTAAGGGCATTCTGAAGTGAATTTCTGCCTTCGAAGCCGCGACGCTGAGATACGCAGCGTACTCCCCTTATAAGTTCATTTCAGGGTACCCTGAAGTAAACTTTAGGGTTCGAGATTGCAGCGCTTTAGTTCACCTTGAGTTAGGGCATGAGTTCATTCATGCCCTAGGCGCTCAGCCCTGGGGCCCAGGCTATGGTACTCGTCAGTGCCTGGCTTGTGCCCTTTTTTAGCTAAGGCATGAGTTCCTTCATGCCCTCATCACTCAGCCCTGGGGCCAAGGCTGAGGTTTCCCGTCAGCGCTTGGCTTGCATTGTTTTTAAGCTAAGGCATGAGTTCATTCATGCCCTCGACGCTCAGCCTTGAAGAACGCTCATAGGCCAATGCCCTTCAGGGCAGTGCATTTGTTTATTGCTCACAATTTACTTTAAGGCTAGGAGTGACCCTTATATTATGGGCTCCCCTGTTCCATTGAATTCAAATAAGACTTCTTACATAGACAAAAGACATGTTTCTCATTCTTAGGCGTAATATTTCTTCAGATTAATGACTTTGCAGGGTCTCAGCACCGGCTTCCCTTCTTCATTTTGCAATACGTACGCTCCTCCCTTCAGGGCTTTAATCACTACAAATGGTCCCTCCCAATTAGGCTCAAGCTTCCCATTAGCCCTCAAGGCATCAGCTCTGTGCAATACCAAATTCACTACTTGGAATTCCCTCGATCTAACCTTCTTGTTGTATGTTGCCCTAACCTGGGCTTTGTATTTTACAGCCCTAATGCGGGCATCTTCCCTCAGCTCCTCCAGCATATCCAGATTTTCCCTCATCAGTGACTCATTTTGATTCTCATCATAATTCAAAATCCGATGCGTTCCAATTCCCACTTCTACGGGGATCACCGCTGAAGCTCCATATACTAAGTTAAACGGTGTTTCACCTGTTGCAATCTTTATCCTAATTCGATACGACCACAAAATTGAGTTAAACTCCTCGACCCATTTTCCTCAAGCTTTTTCCAAGCACATTTTAATTCCCTCTAGCAGTATACGATTGGTGACCTCCACCTGTCCATTGGCTTAAGGGTGAGCCACCAATTTGAACTTTTGCTGAATCTTCATCTCCTTGTACCAACTCTAAATTTTTCCACCGCAAAATTGTGTGTCGTTGTCAGAAACCAGGATCCTTGGTATTCCATACCTGTAGCATATACTTTTCCACAAGAATTTCAGGATGTTATCTTCTTCAATCTTAGCGACTGCCTCCGCCTCTACCCATTTTGTGAACTAATCCACTGCTACAATTAGAAATACTTTATTTTCCGCGGCCGCAGGGAATTTTCCCACAATATCGACCCCCCATTTGTCGAAAGGACAAGGAGAGTGCATAACCCCCAATTCCTGTGGTGGAACGTGGATAAGTGGCCCATGCTTCTGGCACTTATCACATTTTTTTATCAGTTCTTTCGCATCATGAACCATCGTGGGCCAGTAATATCCAGTCCTCAACACTTTTCTCACTATATCTTTGGAGCCTGTGTGGCTGCCAACGCAACCCTCATGGAGTTCTCTTAGCAGATAGTTTCCTTCCTCTTTAGATAAACACCTCGCATGAGGTTGAGTAAATAACCTCCGGTACAAACAATCCCCTATAAGGCAGTACGTAGCATACACCGTGCTCTTTGGCCTTCCCTCTTGGCATTTTCTAGTTCTGAGGAAGTGCAAGATGGGCAACCTCCAGTCCTGCTACTCCTCAATGCAAGCTATGTCCACCTCTAGTCCTCCTTTAGGAAGTGCCAACATGGTGACTTTTCCCTTCACCTCCTCTACTGCTCCTGCCATCTTGGCCAAGTAATCCGCTTTTACATTGTCTAATCCTGGGATTTATTCAACGTTCAGTTCTGCGAACGATTTTGCCATTTCCGAGACACGCTCTACGTATTTCATCATTCGCTCGCTCTTTCTTTCGTATGTTCCTTGGACCTGCTGCGTCACCAACTGAGAGTCGGAGTAGACCAGGACCCTTTGCGCTCCTAGTTCTTCTGCTATCATCAATCCCTGCAGCAATGCCTCATACTCTGCTTCATTGTTGGAGGCTCGAAATTCGAATTTAATAGCGAACTCACCGCCTGGGCATATTATCACCACTCCAGCTCCGCAACCGGCCTGAGAAACTGAGCCAACCACAAATATCTTCTAGAGCTCAAGTTCTAGCCCCCTAGTCGTTTCTTGAATGAAGTCTGCTAGGGCTTGAGCTTTGATTGCCACCCTGGGCTCGAACTCCACATCATACTCTCCTAACTCAACCGCCCATTTGACCATCCATCCTGATAGGTCTGGGCGACTTATCATTTGTCGGAGCTGAGAGTTTGTCCTCACAACTACTTTATGCGATAGAAAGTAGTGCCGCAATTGCCTTGCCGTTATCATTACAGCCAAGGTTGTCTTCTCTATTTCTGAGTATCTTAGCTCTGGAACCTGGATCATCTTACTTATGTAATATATGGGGCGTTGCACCAAACCCTCCTCCCTAAGGAGTACAGAGCTGAGAGATGAGTCCCCCACTGATAAGTATAAATACAACACTTCTTCCTGCACTGGCTTGGTAAGCAGAGGTAAAGCTGTAAGATGAGCTTTTAATTCATGAAATGCCTTGTCACACTCTTCCATCCACTCGAACTTTGATCCCTTCCTCAGGATTTTGAAGAAGGGAAGGCTCCTCTCTGCAGCCTTAGAGATGAACCTGCTGAGTGTTGTTATTCTTCCATTCAACCTCTGAATTTCTTTTATGCTTTTTGGTGGCTTCATATCCTGCACCGCTTTCACTTTGGCTGAATTAACCTCAATGCCATTTTTCGTCACCATGTACCCTAAAAATTTGCACGCCTGCACTCCAAAGGCACGCTTCTCTGGATTCGGCCTCATACCGCACTGTCCTATAATCCCAAAAACCTCCTCCAGGTTTGTGGGGTGTCCAGAGCCAACACACTCTTCACCAACATGTCATCCACATATGCTTCTACATTTCGACCCAACTGCTTCCGAAAGACTTTGTCCATCATCCTCTGATAAGTGGCCCCTGCATTCTTTAGCCCAAATGGCATTTTCACATAACCGTAAGTTCCACATGAAACCATAAAACAGGCTTCGATACGTCATTTGGATGAAGCTGTATTTGGTGATATCCCTGATATGCATCCATCATTGATAGTAGTTCGCATCCAGGGGTGGAGTCCACCAGCTGGTCGATGCGGGGTAAGGGGTAGTGGTCCTTGGGGCACGCCTTGTTCAAGTCTCTGAAGTCTATGCACATTCTCCAGGCCCCAGTACCCTTGGGCACCATCATCACGTTGGAGAGCCACTCTGGGAACTGCACCTCCACTACATGGCCCGCCTTCAGTAGCTTAGTGACCTCCTCTTGAACAGCTTTATCCTTTTCAGTGTTGAACTGCCTTAACTTTTGCTTCACAGGTCTAACGTCAGGATTTACGTTCAAACAGTGCAGTGCTATGTCCGGGTCTATCCCAACCATGTCCATTCGGAAGAAGGCGAATAAATCAGCATTTCTTCTTAAGCAGTCAACCACAGTAGTGGATAGCTCGTGGCTCATCTGGGTCCCTATCTTGGTGGTAAAACCCAACTTATTTGGGAATAACTCTACCTGCATCAACTCTTCCTCAGGATTAACTCTCCCTCTTCCAGGGTCTTTGTCAACTTTATATTTTTCTCAGGGGCTCGACCTTGATTGTCTGGGATGCCCTGTACGATGTGGCTAGCCTTTCGCACCGTATCAGCATAGCACTTCCGAGCTGTGAATTGGTCACCATTGACCTCTCCCACCTTGCTCCCAACCGGGAATTTGAGCTTCATATGAGCTATAGAAATGATGGCCTTGAAGCAGTTTAACATTGGCCTCCCAAAGATGACATTGTACGAACTAGGGGTATCCACCACTAGGAAATTCAGCAACAGAATCATCCTCACAGGTTCAAGGGCTGGATTTAACCACCGCTAAACCCGTACAACGCTGTACTCACCGGCGTCATTTTGACATACAAATCCATCTTCAAGAAGCAACTCTGAAATATTATATTTGTAGAGTTGCCCGTGTCCACAAAGACTCGTGCAACCGTTGCTCCCCCAATGTCAGCAGTGATGACCAGGGCATTGTTATGAGAACTCTGGGATATTGCAGCGTCTTCAGGGCCGAACTCTATTCTAGGAAGGTTACGGCGATCATTTGTTACTTCTGACACTTCCATCCTTGTGCCATTTCTTAGGCTGCGGACCGCTGCCTTCCTAGCCCTATTGGTGTCACCGTCCTCAAGGTCTCCTACAATTATCTGAATGTAATTCTTCTTATGGCTAGTTTCATCCCTGCCCCTGGATTCCTCCAGTGTCTCCTTACCCTTGTCTTCTCGCTCTTTACGCTTGTAATTCCTCTCTTTATCCCTCTCTCTTTTCACATACTCCACCAAATGACCCTCCTTCACTAACTTCTCGATCATATCTCTGAGGTGCCGACACTTATCAGTTTCGTGCCCATAGTCGTTGTGATAACGACAATACGTATCAGACCTAGGGTTTTTAGGTCCTTTATATGCAGAGGTGGGACACTTGAATTCGGGATGGTCAGCCACGATTTCCAACAGTTCTGATGGTCATAATGTGAGAGGAGTATAGTTCTCAAAACGGGGGCCCCCTGAAGCTCTCCCCTTCTCTACTGGTTTGCACTCCTTCTCCATGGGTTCCCGCTTTTTGTCTGCAACCTTCTCCTCTTTCCTCCTTCCTGCAAGCCTCTTCCAAGTTAATGTACTTATCTGCTCTCTCCAGCAATCATCAAAGGTTCTAGGGGCTCGTTTTGCCAGAGACCTGAAGAATCCCCCCTCCAGGATGAGCCCCTGTGCAAGTGCATTTATCTTTACTTCCGACATCGCGGAGGGAACTTCTAGCGCTGCAGAGTTGAACCTTGCCACGTATTTTCTGAGACTCTCATTCTGGCCTTGTTTAATGCTCATCAACGACAGAGCTGATTTCTGTTGTCGCCTTGCACTGGCGAACTGATGGATAAAAAGTAACGGTAACTCTGCGAAGGAGGGAACCGAGGCTGCCGGCAACTGACTAAATTACTGCAGAGCTTGTTTAGTCTGCATCGTTAAGAAGACTCTGCACTTAACCCCATTTGTGTATTGATGCAACAATGCTCCATTTTCAAATCTTAAAAGATGATCATGGGGTCTGATGTCCCCTCATACTCATATGTTAGCGGTTTGAAATGCAAAGGTAAAGGGTCAGCCAACACCTCTTCAGTGAACGGAGAGCCGATAGCTCTGAAAGGACGCTGCGCACCTGCCTCCCTATTTCTTCGCAAGTCCTCCATTTCTCTCCGGAAAGCCTGTAACTGTTGGTTGACAGTATCGACCGTCGCAACATAACTAACTTCATACTCCGTCGTTTCTGCTTCTTCCTCCTTAAGGGGGAGGGCTCTTCCCCTTGGGGGTACTTTTTGCACTCTTGGGTTGTGTTGCTCCAACACAGGTTGTTTTCCCCTATACGAGTTTACTTCAGCATGGGTTAGATCGTCCACCAGGATAGGTTGCTTCCTTGGGCCTTCTCCCAGGCCCTGGTTTCTGCAGGGTTAAAATTTGGGGAGGGGCCGGACAACCCTCCCCGATTGGCCAAAGCACTATCCACAGCCATTTTGATGAGACCATTCAGCTCTGCTACTGTGATGGTCACGATTGAGGTTTCCATGGGTTATTTTTAGTGGTTCCACTTCCTCCTTCGATAGTGGGTGTAGCTCTAGCTACACTTTCAGTTGGTGTATCCCTTGGAGAGCTGGGATTGTCCGTTGCCACCTTTTCGAAGGCAGCAGTGAGATCTCGTGGAGTAGTCATACTTTCTCTATATAAGTAAAACAATTTAGGTTAAAGGATTTTTTCAAGAAAATTAGCGCTGGACCTGAGATTCCCACAGTAATTTTTTCAGGGGAGTGAGGACTCTCACGCCTTAAGCTCACAAAGAATTCCCACAGACGGCACCAGTTGATGAGGGCTTGATGAAGACAACCCTCAATAGGTTTTAAATGATTATAAATCGAAGAAAATACCTATACAAATATTGCGAATGGATGGAAGGATTGAGACGATTCACCTCTCCTCTGCCCGATCGATTTCTTGCAAAACACAGCCGGGGGTTGCCCCGGCGAAGACCCTCCGACGCTCAAGTCAGTCTTTAGATTCCAAATAGTGAAAGTAATGAAACAATAATTTTTAGTGAGAGAAAGTGTGTAACCTGTTTTGTTTGGAATGAAGCACTATTTATACTTACCGTTGTTAGGGTCAAGGGTAAAGGAGTCATTTCGGCTTCTCCCAATACTTATCGCCACAGGTGTCCTACTGTAGTTAGCAGCGCTACCAGAAGGTACAGTACCTTTTCAGAAAAGCAAACCGTGGTAGGTACAATTGTCGGGAGAATAGAGACATCTGTCTTGGTCTCCAAATTTTTAGGAAATGTCTTACAGAAGTTTCCTTTCAAGGCTCGAAGCAGAGCGTTGGCCCTTCTTCCTCTCTGCTCTGTCTATGTCTTCTACTTCCTACTTCCTTAAGGATCAATCATTTTTCCTATTCACATATTAGCGCTCCAGAGCTGACAACAAGAACTCCCTGTCATGTCAGTCATTCAGCTCTGAACATGCTCAGTACTGAAACCAAAATCCACACGTATCGATAACACCAGCGTTGGAGGGGAAGCAAGCATCAAGGGGCCATGCCAGCTTTCATCGCTGGAGGTTTGACCTGGACCATTCTTCCCTATCAACAACTTTGACTATTCTTGTTAACGGATTTGCACGTCTAGACGAGGACCTGACGATTTAATTCAATAATTTATAAGTTATCTAATTATTTAATATGTATTGATCACTATTTTCAGAATAATTTAACAGTATCTTACAAAGGCCGCCTCAAAGAAAAATAAATTTAGAATCTATAGAATTAAAATTTACACATTCAGATATTTCACGTTCTCAATGTTCAAAAAGACGCTAAGCGTTAGTCGGGAGGTAAGTTAAAATTTATTTAGGAGGGATTAAGCGAAAATAGTCAGAGTAAAATGACAAAAACTTGTGTAAGACCGTCACACGTGTGACGGGAGAAAAATATAATTTTTATACAAAAGTATCACTTTTATTTATAAAAGTATTACTTTTGTTGTAAAAGTACTACTTTTACCTGTAAAAATATCACTATTTTTGATGTAAAAGTGTATTCCGTCGCACACAAAACTCCCTCAGAAATTATATAGATGATCAGTATTAGAGTGGATCTAGGCAGAGCTGGACATAACTTTTGAATGGAAATTTGACCATGGTTGACAGCGAGTTAGACAGGGTGAATATGAGAGTCAAAGATGAAAAATCACCTGACAAGTGAAAACAGTATAAAAAGAAAAAGGAAAGTTAACTGTAAACAAAAAGATCAGATAGAAAACGAAAAACAAAATTCAAATCCCTACACAGTGAGAAAAGCAGAAATTCCAAAACCCCTTCGTCAGCAAAACCAGCTTTTCAAATCACACACCACACACCTCTCTCTCTAGCTGAAGATTTCAATCTGAGGAAGAGATCAACGAAAATTGAGTAAAATTTCGATAACATGAGTGAAGATACGAAGAGGAGCAGCGGCGGCGGCGCGCTGGTGCCGCTTGCGTCCTCCGACGACCGGAAGGCCTCCTCCGGATCGAATCTCGGGAAGAAAGTTGTTATAAAGAGCGCAGACATGAAGGAGGACTTGCAGAAGGAAGCCGTCGACATTGCCATTGCTGTAATCTCTCTCTCTCTCTCTCTCTCTCTCTGTTTGGAGTTCCCTTACTTGTTTTAGAATTTTCAGGTATGTGTATAAAGAAACATGTATAATTTTGTGAATTTTGCAGGCGTTTGAGAACTATAATGTAGAGAAGGATGTAGCGGAGCATATAAAAAAGATGTTTGACAAAAAATACGGTCCTACTTGGCATTGCATTGTTGGAAAGAATTTCGGTAATCGAATTTCAAATTGCCTATTTTCTCATTCATGTTTTGAGTTTTTATTTTTGATTGAGTATTGATTAAGGATTGAAGATTTACAATGAACGTCTTAGTGATGTAGTGATTATTAAAGCGGTTAGCCCTGTTTGCTTCACCTGATTCAAGCACTGTCGATTATAGCGATCCACTGCTTGGTTTTGGTTGCATTTTTTACTGCCATGGATGGATCTAAATTAGGTTTATAATATTAGAGCTTCTTGTAGTCATTCGAGGTGTAGGAGGCTGGGTTGTCTATCTTCCTTGGTAGTAATTGGATACAAAGTTGCTCGGGCATTTGTTTGAGATCATTTTCTGGAAAGGAAGAAGGAAGTGGAATTGTGTTTATGACTTGGAACTGTTTAGGCTCTTGTCCAAAATGATTGAATGAGTGGATATATAGATTCAAATATGAGAATTGTAAATAGTTGGAAATTTGCAGCTTATGGATGCGGTGAGTTGGATTTTGACAAATTTAGAGATGGCAGATTGGGTTAAAGCTGCTGTTGCTTTGGACGTAGCATTAGAATTGCTAATGAAGTATTCTAATATTGGGATGCTTCAAGGACATGGGTTTCACGCCATTGATTAACGCTTGCTTATTTGAGATTCTCTAGACCTGCCAACTGTATAGCGGATAGCCTTCTTGTCATAATTCGTACACAAATTCTTAATGCTAGTGCAGCATTCATTAGCAAGCATACATATAATTCCTCTTAACGTGACCTCTTCAAGATTTGCTGCTGTTTTTTTTTTTTCTTTTCGTTTGTTAAATACATTTTATTTATCATTTAGTGCTTTATTTGGTTGGCTGTTGTAGTGTCTGTAACTGGCTGGGTAACCTTATCACTGAACTGAACGTTGCTTGTTACATGTTTATAGTAGTTCTAATCCTTCAAATAGTTTAATTAAGGTTTAGTGATCAGGGATAGGTTTTGAATTTAACATTCTAAATGTGCTGGTAGAGATCAAATTGTTCGTTGTGTAATACATATGCTTTGATAGGAAAACCTCGTGAGATGAAGGATTATAGAATGAATTAACAGCAATTGAGTTTGAAAATTGAGTGAAAAGTATGCACGGTTGTCAGCATTGGGAATAGAAGTTATCTGCTCTTGAAATTACTCCAATGAGTAATGCTAGAATTTACTACTCTTATAGGTGGGAAATGATGGAGAAAAGAAAGCGCACTTTACATATACATATATATATGTATGTATATTTAGTCTGAAAGAATGAAGTTCTATAAGGCAACAGTTGATACAGATCGGATAAATCAAAGTCCTTATTTATGTTTTTTCCCCTGTAATAGTAGAAGAAACATGCAAGTTTGATGGCATGTCATCTCTGGAAACCTGACCTGAACCCGTCAAGACAGTGTTTCTTTATAATATGTGAATCAAGCATCATGTCTGGTGTTACTAGAGTCTAACATAATTTTCATGTGGTTTGCCCACTGATTTGTCCAAAATCTTGAATCTTTCTTGTGTTTTGGGTATTTTGTGTTCCCGAACTCCATATTTTTGTTCCTTTATTTGTCAATCATGTTATTCTTCTGTTTTATAATTCCTGTTGGTGCATGCACTATTGCACTACAAGTCGTCATATATCATTTTCTAGATGACATTTAGTAAGGCATGGAAGAAGGGTTCTTGTGCTCGGAGTTTCAGGGCTTCAGTCCTCCTTTGAATATACTTGCAATCCCCCTACTTGTATGTTTGAAACCTCTATCCTGCTGAGAAAGCTATGTCTCATGAATATATTTGGAAGCATCAAAGTTGCTTTTATTAAATTATTTTCTTCAAACCTGTTGGACAAGTATGAACAAAACTAGCGAGAGGATAAAGTTTCATCCGTTTTTTCTAAATTAAAATAGAATACGGTAGAAACAAAGTAGCAAGAGGATCTATTTTCGTCTTTCCTTTCTATATAAAATAGATTTCCACATCTTATGTGAACCATATTGCTGCCTTTATTCATGTGTAATCTTTTAGCTTAAACCAAAAATATCATGAACACCTGCATCATTTTGTGTATGTGATGTAAGATCAGAAAACGATGAAGCTATTATCCTGTTTTTGTTATTTAAAGCACATTATAATTATATAAGATTGCTTATTTCTTGTAAGGTTATCATTTACAGAGAAATTATGCAACTATGCTATCTCATTATGTCTACTTTTAAATTGTGCATCAACTTTAGTCTTTGGCTAGAAAGTTTCACTAAGATATTTCAAGAATGTATAGTAGAACTGTTGCATCCTTGGTCATGCAATTTGTCTTTACCTGGACAAGCTTACGGAAGTAGGCTCAACTCTAGGACAGAGCAAAAGTTTGTTCCTAGAAAAAGCTCAGGAACTTGACATTTTTGATCTTATCCCTTTTCCTCTGTTTATTTTAATTTATTCCTTTTCTAGGGCGTTCAGTGGCGGCAAAAAATGCTTAAGAAAATATTGGGATATCATTTAATACGTATTGGTAGCTTCAATTATTAGGAAGGCAGTAGAGAGGATTGCCATGACTTATTAATTTATCATTTATGACATTGTTAACAGAAGGAAATTTTGAGATGACAGAACGAGCTGCGATAGTACATTGCAGCGTTTTCCTTTTAGTATGTTTCCAAATGTCATGAGATGCTTATGGACCACCTACTTGCTTTTCTAATGTCATTATAGCTGCTAAACTAAGCTATTGTTTTTTCCTCTAATCTTTTTTCCTTTCCCGGGAACCATTTCTCTTTTAGCTTATCCAGAAATGGAAAAATGATATTGGTTTAGGTATTGTATCTTTTAAATACATTCTAATTTGTCTTCATCCATCATCTCTTTAGGTTCTTATGTAACTCATGAGACAAATCACTTTGTCTACTTCTATTTGGATTCCAAAGCGGTACTCCTTTTCAAATCTGGCTGAGCTGTGAGGTGGCTTGGATGGAGACAAACAATGATGAAGGACAAAGAAGATAAGATGATGACGTCATAGCCATCGCTTGCTTTTGTATGTATTATTATTCTTGAATTTTTATTTAAGAAAGACTCTCTTGTTCTTGTATATTTGTGTTAACTTTTTAACTTACTGTCTACACGTTCATGCGTCATTACCTCCGATTTCATATCTGTTTTCTGTCTGCTCATCGTTCTTGAACAAAAGTGGAGACGAAAAGAAAATCTGCATCTAAAACTATGAGTGTCTTACTACCGTATTCTTGATCGGATGTGAAAAATGCAGTAGATGAATCTTTTGTATTATGATTAGTGTGAGAAATGACTAGGGGGGATAAAAATTATCTGCTTTGTGTGATATTTTGCTGCCCTTTAAATATATCTGGGGTTGGTAAATTAATGTTCTTGAAAAAGAAATTGTTACTTCATGTGGTGAAATATTTTTATTCCTAGGAGTTGACAACATTACAAGAATCTCATCATGTGTGTGTTTACTACTCACATAGTGTTCTGTAAATCACATGATGTTAGTGTGGAAATCTCAGGTCTGAACTTGATGCAATTCTAATTTGTGTGGTGTATGTTTTCCCAAGGGTTTTGGATAGTGTCCTTAGCGCCAGTTAGGCGGTAAACTAGACTCTAGTGCCCGTAATTCTGTTTTCAAAGTCCCCATTTAACTCCGAAGACCTCGTTTTAGGCGCTAGAGGCTAGACCATTTTTTGCCATCTGCATTTTTTCCCCAACTGCTCCTGCTCAATCCCACCTGCCTAAGCCCTGATTAAGCGATAGACCCTGTCACTTGTCCAACTAGTGTATAGCGAATGTTTTAAAAGGTGCTAGTCGGGCGATGAATTAGAGTATATTGTCTAGTTGGACATTATCTGGGTTAAGTGGGGTCTAGAAGGGTATGCGTGGGAAGGAGTCTAGGGAAAGACGCAAACGGTTGAGGACAATCTAGAACCTAGAAAGGCTAAGAAGGTAGACGGGACTTTAAGAATTGAGCGCATAGCGTCTTTTAGAATATTTGTCCAGATGGGATTAGATGGGCCTAGGTAGACCTGATTTGTGTGTGCGTCCATGTGCCGGTGTTAGGTGCTCGCGGTCTAGTCTCCTGACGGGATTAAGTGAGGCCTAGGTGGATCCAATTTGAAGAAAATGGATGGCTGGTCGGGACCTACCTCCTAAACAAAACGTACACAAAGCTTTTGAGGGCTAATTTTTACCTAGTACTCGATTATGACAATTTACTTTTTATTTTACGGCGAAATTCAATCGACCTCCATTCATCCACCAAATCAACGTCAAAGTGTCCTAGTAGAATACCTGACTAACTAGATAAGAATTAACCCATGTGAATCCCTAATTTTTGGGATGAGTATATAGAAAAGGTGATTTAGGAAAGGGAGAGGCGAACATAGGTCAAAATGTCCAATTCCAAGGGTAGACAGGTGGCATATGAGGAGTGGGTGGGGTGGGTGGGGGAGCTGTCATGCATATGGTGACGTGGACAAGAAACCTCATATGATTTCAAGAACATTACCCCACCATATCTCTTCCACCATTTTTCGACAGTCTCAGAATGTACTCCTGCTACTTTCCTGTTTGTAATAAAATTTGACCCCCCACCCCACTATGCTTTGAAGTTCTAAATTTTAGATTTTCTTTATTTTTCTGAACGTTGAAGCTTGTTGGCTTCTTGTTCATGGCTTTGATTTGTTTTTGGATTTTCCCAAAACATGCGAGATGCGTGACATGTGACATATTGAAAAATTAATTGGTGGGATGCGTCTATCCGGATGTAGGATGGCCAATCCATAAATAATTTCATTACAGGAAGATGAGATTCATCCACCCACATTTCCCCTATAAAGTTATTTCACATCAACATCATTTATTTTCAATCAACTTCAACTTCAACTTCTATCAGTCAACCACAATTTCCAATACACCTTTTAATTATTCTTCAATCAACCAACATTACCCACATTACTTATCATAATATTTTAATACTATTAATCACCCTAAAACCTACTGATGTGACATCTATAAGTACACATTATATCCTACGCATCCCTTAAACAAAAATACATTTTCAGTATTTAAGTGAACGTACCATCCGAAAATGTGCCACAGTCGACGGGGCACATTTTACTGCATTCCAGCACAAGTAGTATGTGACATAGAATATTTACATGTTGTCTAAAAAAGGTTATCTTTATCCTGTTTTTCTAGAGGGTGTAACTTGTAGGCTTAATTTAGAGTTATCATCAGGGCTTCTCTATCATATACTGGATAAGTAAGATGGTGTTTGCAAATCCAACTCCATATCCAAAATCAACTCTTATAATCACTTTTCATAAAAGATGGTGTTTGTAAATTCACTTTTGGGACACAAAAGCAACTTTCTGCCCCCTAAAATAGCTTCCGAGAATCCAGTTTGAAGGAGCTTTTGGGCAAATTCTACCCTACCCACTTAGGTACTACCCAAGTGGGGAATCCACCACACATCATAAAAGATGTGTTGAAAACAAGGGTGTATGAATTTTCAATTTAAATAAATAGAAAAATGAATGGTGGATCTCCCCACTTGGGTACTACCCAAGTGGGTAGGATAGAAAAAGCCGAGCTTTTGGGTTGATTTTCTTTTCTATAAATATCTGCATCTTTTTGTAAGTTAATTGTTAAGAAGTATTTTTTGTTTTGCAAACATCTACATATAAAAGCACTTATAATATTTAAAATCATTTTTTTCTCAAATACTACCAGTTTCTCATTTAACCACAACAATCAATTTAAATCATTTTCCCAAAAGCACAATAATTTGCAAACACTCCCTTATTCTACTCGTTCACATTTAGATCATGAATGTTTGGAATTCATGTTATGTTTCTAATTGGTCGGGAACTCTTTTTACCTTAGAGATTATAAAATTATTTCATGAACAATTAGCCACACCCATAAATGATATAAATACAACCGTTGCTTTGCCTTAGCTCACATCCGTGAGAATTTTTCTATGCGGGCCTAAAAGATTAAGTTATTTTGGAAAATATATTCAACCAATTCCGATCATTTTATCGATTGATGTAGTGTAGTTATCACTGCATATTTGTATATACTTATACATATAAAAGAAATCGAGAAATTGAGGTTTGACTTATGGAGTGGTTAATTAGAAAACTGGTTTGTTAAATAATAAAAAGAGAAAGAGAAATTTACCTGTTATAACTTGCAATAGCAGGTCAAAATAGTAGGTGTATTGATAAATGTATTATAAAAACATCCTAAATCATAACACTCAAATTCATTTCCAATGATTGGTCAGGTTAATAATGTTCTTTTTAATTTGAGTGTTATGGCAATGATTGGTCAGGTTAATAATGTTCTTTTGTATAAACTTTAGTTACTTTCCAATGTGAAATTCATTTCACAGTCTCATTTCTCGATTCTAAATTCTAAATCAATAATATGTAATTGAAATTCGAAATGTAATTTTCCAATTCAACTTCTATCTTTTATAGTCCTGAATTTGAAGATTTTATAAAAACTGACGATTGTTACAATCATGTCTCTGAATTTGGTCCATGATTTAACTTTTTCTATTTAAACATATGAAAGCGTACACAATCTATGATATATCTCTTTTTTTAATTTAAGAAAATAAAATGGAAGCAAACACAATTAGCAAATTACTGAACTTTGTCTCTGGTTTAAGGGAAAAAAAGCAAATACAATCAATAAATCGTTAAGTTATGTATGTGGTTTAAGAAATCATCAGATACTTAACCTCGTTTCTTCCCCTCAATCTGAAAAACTGCATAGTAGCTGTTATAATGATCTGTTTATTCAAGAATTATGAAACAAGTTGTTTGCGCCCCAAATAAAACAAGGCCAGAATTTGTCTCCAGAAATGGACGGGGCCGATTCAAGCTCGTAAATTAGAGCGGGTAAAATAGGTCCGGCCCAATGGGTCAGCCTAGCCCCCGAGATATTTTAGATGGATTGGGTTATAGACATGTAGGCCCGAAGTATCATTCAGGCCAATAAGCTCTTACCAATAGGCTAAAAGTCCCCAGTAACTCCGAATCAATCCAAAAATTAGTATATTTAAGCAAAAATAGGTCGGGTTAGGCTCGAGATTTTTTACCCAATAGAACCCGGCATATACGCTCAAATAGTCATCTGAGAATCTATAAAAGCTAATTTTCATCTTAGAGAGAAAAATAACATTTGTATATGGTGAATGACTAGACAGGTAGCAGGTTAAACATTAGTAATTGATTTGATGGTTAAGATTAAAAGTTGTTAAATCCAATGGCCCAAAATTTAGGTGTATAAATACACCGGGTGCATTGTAGAAGAACCCTATGATTTATATTCGTTCTAGATAAATGTATTTAAGCATAAACATTAATACCCTTTCAGCATGATACATTTACCCAAAACATGATATATCTTTACGCATAAATATTACTCCCTCCGTCCCGGCCTAATTGTCCTACTTGCCTTATTTGTTTGTCCCAAACTAATTGTCCTATCCACAAATTCTCCCACAATCTCCACCATCAAAATCTCCACATTCAATCTCCACATTTGAAAAAGTCAAAGATTCCACAAAATCTGTTTTTTCTTAGTCTCCGTGCCAGGTTCAAGGTAGAACAATTAGCTTGGGACGGAGGGAATAATATTTTTTATGAAAAATTATCATGACTTAAATTACATGAATTTAAGCGTGCAACTAGTGATGAGGGTATACCGTTCTAAAAAATTTAAATTCTTAATTTTCGACTTCTCTTGGTTGCATATTTGACACACTTCATAATAAGTAATATATTTGTGAAATCAAATTCTTAAATTTTTGTTTTAACTTAACGAAAAGCAACATTAAGTTTCGATACTGACTTTATTCAGGAGAATAATTTTTTGAAATATGATTTTTTTTATGGGAGTATTATTTTATTTTTAGTTTCAATTCTGATATCATTTGACTAATACAAGGGCCTTATTGAGTTAACCCACCTAATTGTCACGATTTTTAGCAATCAATTACCAAATAATTATTTTGTCAGTACCACTTCTCTTTTTTCTTTTTTAATTTCTCATAATCTAAGAATAAAGAAAAAAATCATTCACTCCCCCCTAATGTGACTCGAACATAAATTTAATATTTAGGTAGTGAATGTCCTCGCCAAAGATATTAAAATTCGGTTTATCGTTATTACCACTGAACTTTGTAGGTTTTCAACATCACCGCCGATTCATATCAAAATTCAACAGCGGCCATATCAATATATATGCATGTTTCGTTTATTTTTTCGAAAAATAATAATTTGGATCCTATACGATGCAATTATGAAGATCGTGTGTTTCTAAAAGTAAATGTAAATAGTTCAGATTGTCACTAATTTGAAATATAAAATGCCTATTATTATCAATTTATCATCAATAGTTAAATATATTTTTATCTCGTAATAAATGGTTGAGGTATGCTTGAATGATAAATTATAGGATATATAACAAAACATTGCTGCATTTTATAATAATAATAATAATATTTGTTTATTTGTCGTGACTTACATAAAAATTATATAAATATAGAAAGGCGGTCATTTGCACGAATTTCCAATTGTGCACAAAATGTTCCATTTATCTATAGTTAGTTACCTTTCAATTTAAGCATCATCTTCTCCCTTACCTAAATTCAACAAATTTTCTTTCTCAAATAAATTATAAAACACATCCCTATGTAGATCATGGATGTGGATGAACGCTCCATGTCACCACCGAAGAGTCGATCGTCTTAGGCTCTAAAAAACGAAGAATTTAGGGATCCTGAAATTATTCTATAGACCATATATATATATATATGTAAAAGTTTAGAGATGTTTGTGTGGATTAATAGCAGAAAATTTTGTTTAAGATTGGTAATTCGAATTAATACTTTTGCTGTCAAAATTGTAAGACGTGTTGCTTTTGAGTAACTTATTTGAACCCGACTTATCATGTTATTTTAAATATGAAATTATTTTGAATATTATGTGTTGTTTATAATTTTATATATATTTTAAAATGTTGAGAAAATCAGAGGCCCCAAATTTTAACTCAACTCAGGACACTACAAAATTAGAATCAGCCAGCTTAAGTAAACATTCGTGCCAGCTACTGTAGTTAGTATTGGCCATATAGAAGGATCTTAAAAGAAATACATACAGGTCGAATCGTTTCATTCGCAACATCTATAGGTTAGGTTGTCAGACGATGCACCAAGTCCAAATTGATCAGGTTGTTGTTATCATCAACAAGACGAATATGAGCACCGCCGCAACGTCATTGAATAATACTCCTCCCGTCTCGGTTAAAGCTTCCACTTTGACCGGGCACGGATGTTAAGAAAAACAGTTATTTGACTTTTTTAAAGGTGAAGATTGAGTGGTTGAGATTTTGAGGGTGAGGATTGTGGGATTAGTTTCCTTTTTTGGGGTGACAACTTTAGTTGGGACGGACAAAAAAAATAAGTAGGAAGCTTTAAGTGGAACGGAGGGAGTAGTAGACAACCAATAATGCGTTTGACACATGACATACATGTGTAAAGTGTCACACGGACATGTTTCCATAGCTTTGAGATGGAAGTCAATGGTATAACAATCAAAATTATCCATACCTCCCTCCCTCGGGTAATTTTATCTATAAATAGTCGTAGTAAAAAATAAATATGCAACTATGTTTGAGTGTATATATAAAAGTAGGTGGAAATACTCTCGCAGGTCCTGTCAGGCCTTGTCAACCCTCTTTTTTACTTACTTAACTTTTTTCTTGATGAAATGCCCCAAAAGTAGTGTGCTGCCAGTTTTACCCTCCTGCAATTCGATAACTTGAAATTGACTGTGACTCACAGCTTTCATCTTTCTAAGATTGAAATGGGATTCTCGTGTAATGTCGTGTACAATTTTATGTATATATCGTGTAAGAAATAATAGGATTCACGTGTAATCTCGTGTAAATTTTGAAATTATCGTGTATATCGTGTACAATTTTATCCATATAAGTGTAAGCTGTTCTCGTGTAATATCTTGTAAGTGAAATTCTCGTGTAATCTCGTGTACAAATTTATCCGTATTGAAATTCTCGCGTACAATTCTCGTGTAATGTCGTGTTTATTTTTATCCATATATCGTGTAAGAAATAATAGGATTAACGTGCAATCTCGTGTAAATTTTGAAATTATTGTGTATCTCGTGTACAATTTTATCCATATATCGTGTAAGCTGTTCTCGTGTAATATCTTGTAAGTATTGAAATTCTCGTGTAATTATCTCGTGTAATATCGTGTACAAATTTATCCGTATTGAAATTCTCGTGTACCATTCTCGTGTAATGTATCTCGTGTACAAATTTATCCGTATATCGTGTAAGAAATAATAGGATTCACGTGTAATCTCATGTAAATCTTGAAATTATCGTGTATCTCGTGTAAGAGTATGGTGTAAACAATAATAGGATAATTAGTAAGGAAAAGTATTTTATTAAGTGTAATAATTTATTATTTTTTTCTAACATAATTATTAAGTAAATGATTTTATTTAGTAAAATATTTTAATATTTTTTTGTAAGATAATTACTAAACTAATTAAATTTTTTTATTAAGTAAATTATTAAAATATTATATTAAGTAAGTTATTATTTTAATTATTAAAATATTTTATTAAGTGAATTATGTTAATCTCGTTTAAGATGATTACTGTCATGTGTAACATCTAATCTCGTGTAAGCAATAATACATCTCATGTGTAACATGTCAATCTCGTGTAAGCTGATTACTATCATGTGTAACATGTTAATCTCGTGTAAGATGATTACTCTCATGTATAACATTTAATCTCGTGTAAACTAAATATTCTTACGTGTAACATGTTAATCTCGTGTAAACTGATTACTCTTACGTGTAACATGTCAATCTCGTGTAACATGATTACTCTCATGTGTAACATGTGAATCTCGTGTAAAGTAAATACTCTTACGTGTAACATGTCAATCTCGTGTAAGCTGATTACTTTCATGTGTAACATGTTAATCTCGTGTAAGCTGATTACTTTTTCATGTGTAACATGTTAATCTCGTGTAATCTCGTGTAAGGGATAATATCGTGTAATATCGTGTAATCTCGTGTAAGCAGTTTTCCCATGTAATTTTTGGTATTCTCGTGTAATATCGTGTAATCTCGTGTAACACACCGACAATCTCGTGTAAACAATTTCTCGTGTAAAACTGTCATTCACATAGCAGAAATTAAAAAAAAAAAAAAAATTAAGGGCCAATAACTGAGCAATGGTACACAATCGGAAGCAAAATACACACCTTCGAAGTGGAAACTGTACACGATTAGTGGAATCGAGCCTGAATCCCAATGCTGCAAAGCTTCGAAGATTTAAATTATTTTGAGAGCTGTGAACTAAGAGTGGCGAGTGGGGGTGACAAAAGAAGAGTGAAATTGGGGTGGGTGAGCTAACTTTAAAGCAGGAGTAACTTGGGGTCTTCACACGAAAAGGGGTATATTGTAAGTTAAAAAGTGAAATAAGTAAAAAAGTTGTTTGAAACCACTGACGGGGGTACAGTAACTTGCTTCCCTAAAAGTAGAGGGAAAAAACAATAATCAACGACCTGCGATATTAAGGCCCTTTTTTGTTTAGGGTTGGGTCAATCGGTTGTGGATTGAGCCCAACCCATTGTGTGTTTGTTCATAGGTTGTGGGAAACATCATCAAATCATTAATTAACTCGTACACACATCACCAATCAAATATCATTCTCAAAACACACTTTAATCAATAATTAATTATTCACTAACTAACTCTTACACATATCAAATCAACTTTAACACATTTTATATTATAATCAGCCCCACAACCCAATCTCCAACCAACATAAACAAACACTCACTTATTTACTTCAACGTTCATATACCACTATATTTCCCACAGCTTACAGTACTCCAGCCACCCACAGCCATAAACAAACATGGCCTAACAGTTTGCGTGAACAAATTATCACATTATGATGCAGCGTGGACTCAGGAAGACAAACCCTCAACCGTCAACTCATTATTATTTATTATTTTTTCAGATTCAACTGCAAGTTAAAACTCAATACATAAATATATACTCCCTTTGTTTCGATCCAATTTGTCTATCATGGTCAAGCACGGAAATTAAGAAAAAATAAATTTTGTAGAATCTTTAACTTTTTCAAAGGTGAAGATTTTAAAGATGGCGATTGTGAGACAAAATTGTCATTTATAGACTGACAAATTAAATTGGGATAAATCGAAAAAAAAAATAGACAAATTAGAACGGGATGGAAGAAATATTATATTATATTATATATTATTTATCTATTTATTAAGTTTCTTCTTGAGATAGCGACAAGGGTCTCATTGAGAAGCCCCTTGTTGACTGTGTAAAATATATTCTTTGACATACAAATAATATTGCTAGGCGCTAGTCGATTGAAATATTAAAGTCTATCGCTTAGTCTGGAATTAAACGTGATTAAGTAGAGTCGAGACAGTATTAAGCAGCAAGAAACCAATAAAAATAAAAATAACAAATTAAAATTTAACGCTTAATAGAAATTAGTCGAAGCATGTTCCCTTAAATGATACAAATAAATATTAGGATTGTACTAAATTATTTGGGTGAATATAACAAAAGAAACACTAGCAAAGTCCGTGAATTTATAGTCCATAATTCAAAACCGACACATATATTTATGATTCTGAATTTAACATAAACACTTCAGGGTTAAATATTGCATAGCGACAAACAAATATTAAACTTCCAAGACAAAATCAAAATAAACGTACGAAAACAACCTATGCAAAATTTATAACAAATAATTTTACGATAACGACAAAAATGTCCTCCCACACACACCTACTTAGTACTTATGGTGTGTGTATTTATGCATGTACAGTTATGTTCGTAAACTGGAGTCTAGTGACTAGTTGAAACTTAGCAAACTAATAAGGACAAGATCACGGACGTGGTTAGATTAACTGGTACATAATAATTAGTCAAGACTTAGACAAAACCGATCAAGGCATATCCAGGTTAGATAGAGAGTTCGGAAAAAAAATATAAGCGACCAATAGATGTCTAGCGCCTAGACTGAGACTAGTTATATCGCCGAAACATAAATTACTCAGGACTAGTTAAAATTCTCTGCCATATAATAAATCGATAATTGCATTTTAAAATTAAACCATTAGAATAAAAATGTACACTAATGCCGTTAATTATTATTATTATTAGTATTATTTTCTTAATCCCTCGTAACATAGCTTAAAATCCCTCCAAAAATCTCACCATTTGTCGTGCGCAACATAGATGGAAAAGAAGAAAAACACCGAATGCATGGAAAATATTGTAAAAGTCGTTCGATTCTGATTTTGCATAGATTAAACCCTAGCATCAAGTCGAGATTTCGGCGGGATGGGAGCGATATAGTCTTGTAGAGAGAGCTAAGCAAGGAAGAATCAGCCATTATAAACCTAGTAATTAGCCAGAAGTATACTAGCCGGAGACTCCATTCTAAAAATCTTGTCCAGCTCCAATTATACCCGTAGGCACTACACTGCCTCAACCGTCCATGTTTTTCCTCAAATGATTCTGCTTAGACTCGACTAAGCTCGCCTAACTTCAAATTAGACACTAAATCTCAGTCGGCTGACACAACGCTTGGCGTCTCTTAGAAGATCGATCAGAGATTTGGGGATTTTTGTAAGAGATGGTAAATGGTCTAAAACTTAATGCAAGATTCTTTTGAGTGCATAATTGAATTTCACAATTCATTTTACAAATATAATAATAAAATAAAAACTAGATACAAAACATAATATAGAATATCGAATATTCATCACTAGTAAGATGCAAACCAAAACAATGTTCTCAACATTAAAACTGAACTACCAGAAATACCCTTCAGCTCAAAAAAACAAAAAAGATTCCCCATTTTCTCAGCCAGCAGATTCAGACCAGCAACAAAAAACCCATGGGCTACCATGAAATGACATACCAGTCCCTGGCATGAGTATCGGAAGAGAACACAAAAAAGGGTAGAAACGTAAATCTAACTCTTCAGTACGCGAAGGCATTTGCTCCCCCTTTACGTGAAGACGTTGAAGTTGCCGCCATTGAACAGTTGTACTCTATGGTACAACCATTGCTTTCTTCTTCATCCATGAAAATCTGCCTGCATCTACACTCCACACTGCAGAACGCCTTATCTCCTCTGCATCGAAGCATGTACGGAACCAATCGCTTATTTTACTGTTCGATCTAGAGAGAGAGAGAGAGAAATCGAGAGAAATCGAACGCTTACTTGTACATGTAGATGTCTTTACCAGGCAACAGCTTCTGATTACAGAGAAAACAGCTTTCGAGAAATCCACAAGCGAAATCGAAATCGGAGTGATGTTTTGACCTAGAAAAAGCGTTTGCCGACGGAGGAGTGGTGGGGGAATTAGGTTTTATCATGCTACCTTTGCTGATAATTTTGGGGCTTCGGTTTGCAGAGACGTCCTTGTAATTCTCCAGTATTACACTAAGGCCCACCATCTCATGCCGGCAGCGGTGGCGGTTGAGGGCGGAGGAGGTTTGTGAAGGATTTTGTGTGATGAAAAGATGGCAAAAATAAATAGAAGGCGGGAGGTGGGGTGGATTGGGGGTTGGGGGTGTAACATGTAGTGCTTGTTAACTGCCACGTACCCTTCTACAACTAGCCATTTGGTTGTGAATTTCCAGTTTTATGTTTTGATTATTTAATTTTTGAAATTGTTTTTTGTCGTTTTGTTTCTAAGGGAAGTTTTTACTCCCCTTTATGGCACATTGCTGCACTTATCTCAATTCAATAATTTTTTACTCTTTTCCTTTTTTAAATTTAAATTTTGGCCAGAGGGTGGATAATATGGGTAAACATCCCTATCCCACGTTTACCTTCTCACAATTGTGATTATTCTAAAATTCAGTTATACAATTCCTGAACTATGTACTATTAAATTATAAACACTGAACCATTAAATCATGAATCGTGAAATGTAAGTTCACAATAAAAAATATACCCTAAGTCCCTAATTCAAGAAAGTAGAATCCTAAACCTTAAACATGGTTCGAAATCTGAATCCTGAACCTAAATAATGAACTTTAAATTTATAAATCACAAAAAAATAATTATAACTGACTCGAATTTAGGGTGAGACACAATTAAGACAGTGTAAAAGTATGATAGAGGATTCCATGTGGGATAATATAGGTTGTGAAACGAAAAATCATAACGTTGTCCTACGATGTGGTCGCAGGGCTAATTCTTACTCTGCAATCGGGTAGTATTTGACGGTATTTGAGATGTTACACCTGGAGATATACACCAGGAGCCTTATCTCCTATAGATTTACACAAATATATGTGGGTGTATATATAAATGTATATATTTAGATAGTAGATAAAACACATGGTGTTATCTTCTGGTGTAGCAAGCAATAAACTGTATTCGACTAGGTAATTCAACTATCCACTTTAAAAGAAGATTGAAATTAATAGTTGATTTTTATTTGATTTTAATCAACTATTTACATGGACACTTGGATCACCTAATAGCATAGAACTTCTCTGGTTAGAGGTGTCAATTTGGATCGTCGAGTCATCAAGTCACGGGTCCTAATTCGCAAGGCCAATATCATATATATCGAGCTAGAGTAGACTAGAAATCCGTCAGAGTTATATATGCAAGACTGTTCTTGCAAATTTTTAATAAAATATAGGGTAAATGATTTTTATAGTCCATTAAGTTTTGCTATCTTTTATCTAAGGACATTATCTTTGATTATTTCATTTTTTTTGCTAACTTTTGAAATTTAACAAATTAATTCGTTCTCTTTTAGAAATCTACAAATTGAACATTATTTATCGCAGACGTGACAAAACTATTTTTTCATAACTCAAAATTAAATATCAATTTATCGAATTTTGAAAATTAAATTACTAAATTATTGACAGTGGTAAAAAGTTGGGGTGGGACATGCAAATTTGATTGTCCTAGTGATGAACATTCATTAGTCTCACTGTCCTTTTTATTGGTTTCATTTTATATCATGAAAATGATTGGGTGAACATGGCATTTGCACACATATGATCATTTTAATGGTATGATTTCATTTTTTTGTTTCTTATTTTTTGTAGGGAACTAATTATTCAAATAATCGGTCCAATCAAAATTGCAACTGAATTCAATTTAAAAAAAATATAAAATAAAAAGTAACCAAATTATCGTAATTTATGTTTTCATAAAATTTTACTTTTTCCCCTACTGTAGGCTAACCTAAAAATTACTTAGAACTTTTTATACTAAAATATCCGCTATACGTTTTGGCCTGATTCATTTCAATATTCGTATTTCACTATATATTTTTCTTCACATGTCATGAAATTGATCCATGTCTTATAATGATATTTTAATTTAAAAAGTAAATGGAGGTCATGTGACGTGTCAATTTAACATTATGTAGAACATATAGTAGTATACAAATATTGGAACACATGATTTGAATTGAGGTTGATATGGTAGCTTTTTTAAAATAAGAGGTGAGTAGCTGCCATTCGATAATTTAACAGGTTTTAGGCTGATAATATTACGTAACATATACATTTACTAGGATGTGCTATATTTCAGTATTATACATACTCATCTATTTAATTTTTGATGCTCCATATAACAATCTAGTTAATAGTTAAGACATGATGATATCACTGTTTAGTACTTATAAGAACCTACAAAATGAGCCCTAAAATGTACTATCGTTACACTAAACCATGTTATGAGTTTTGACTCGAATTAGTGTACTTCCTACTTCATAAGTATGTAGGTATATATAGGACCGAGTAGTCGACTACAACCCACGTAAGACTATTCAAATCACATTTCACATCTAATACTGTGTTATTTTTAGATGCTATGTGATTTTAAGTTTTAAAACAAATAGACAAAATGATGTAGCATCAGATACATAATATGATTAAGACGTTATAATTACAGCAAATGATCTAAATTGGTACACAAAAGGAAATGAGTTTTAAAAAATTGAGATAAAATGAACAATATATTTCATTTGTAAAGAAATAGTCGCTCCGTCCCGACTTATTTTGCACAGTTGATTGAACACGAATTTTATTTTTTCTTTGATTTTTTTAAAGGTGGAGATTGAAGGTTGAGATTTTGAGGTTGAAGATTGGGGGAATAAATTTCTATTTTAGGAGTGTGCAAAATAAATTGAAACGGCCGAAAACGTAAAGTGTACACAATAAACCGGGACGGAGGGAGATACTAGAGTTTTTTTTTCCTTTCGTTTTTTTTTTTTTTTTCCTGGAAAAGAAAAAGTGTGACATAGTACTAGTTAGGAATACTATATGATTCATTACATCTAAGCATAGTTTGTTGGGGGAGATTTCATTTTTGACCTAAATACTGTAGCCGAAAGCGACAATTTGTTTAATCTTTCCTAAAATTAAATTTGGTACAGTTTACAAATAACCAGGCAAGATAAATACGATTAGTTCGATTTTAATTCGAAATAAATAATTAATCTAAAATATTAATAATCACATGTTTAAAATAAATTTCAAATGTATAATTCACGTCGATGCAAAATTAAGCATGAACTCCATTCGATAATTTAAATTACCGCCTATATTTTCGCTTGCCCTTTTTTTTAAAAGCTTCTGAGATCCCCTTTCTTCTTTTAAGTATAAATCTCGTGAGTGAGGGAAGAATTTTATGGAATTCGATCATAGATCACTGATCTAAATTATAAAGAGTTTGTTTAATATACCTCACATCACTCCTCACTTATTATTTTATTTTCGGTTTACCAATTATCCTATTTTTTAAAGTAAAAACTGATTAATACTACCTCTATTTTTTAGCTGTTATTTTAGATTTTGTAAGATGTTTCTAAATAGGTGCTTTTTAGCCTTTTCTCTGTATTTCTTCCAATTTTTTAGCCTTAGTATTTTGGAAAGAGATATAATATAAATGAAAAAAGATGTAATTTGAAAAACTTGAGGAAATATAGGAAAATTAATAGAAGACTTGTTTGTCAATTTCACACACCCCTTAAACTTTTAATCCTAAGTAGGGTTGGAAGTGGGGCGGAGAATCCCCATTCCCGAGGGGATCCACCCCGTTCGGGCGGGGATTCCCCATTTTCTTCCACCGGTGGGGCGAGGACAGGGGGGGATTTTTGCCACGATGGCGGGGACGGGGATCCCGCGGGGCCCCGCTATATAATATTTTTTCTCCCTTATATATGTAGTTGGGAATGCACTCCCCGTCCCGTTCCTCGCGGGGATCCGATAATATTATGTAATTCTATATATTTATTTAGTAAAAATATATTTTATTTTTATTATATTCCTATTATTGTAATATTAAAATGACTTAAATATATTATATCCTAATTTTTTTGTCGACTTTGTTAAATTAGGTCTATTAATTATTTCTAAATTTATTTTATTATAAATTTTATTATTTGATATATTAAATAAATAAATAAAGGAGAACGGGGAATCCTCACGTACGTGGGGACGAGGATGGGGACTTGCCCCCCGACCCCGTCCCGCCCCATTGCCAACCCTAATCCTAAGCTAAAAAAAAAAACTAAAAAACACGTTACTAAATATATTTATAGTTTTTAGGGCATATTTTTTTTTATAGTTTATTAATTTAAAATGATACTTCTTTCGTTTAAAAAAGTATGTCATTTTAGTTATTTTTGGAGAAATTAAGAATTGACATTTAATTGATATGTTTTGTAAAATAAGAAAATAATCAATTAAATTAAGTAGGTTGCTTAAGATAATATTGGAAGAATTGTAGTTTTTTGGTAAAAAGACACTTATTATAAAAAAATTCAAATTGTTTAAAATGATATATTTTTTTAAACGGAGGAAGTAGTTTTTTTTGTGTTTACCAAGTCTCATGAATTAGAATTCTCTCCGCCCCTAATAAGAGTAATATTTCTCAATATTATAACATTTTATATGTGGTTAATTCATGAATAATATAGAACATTTAAAGATTTATTCACACTAAAAACTTTTATTTTTATTTTTTTGTTATAATTTTTTTAACTTCATCCAATATTTTATTTGTGGTTTGTTTTTACTAGTAAGTAACTTAAAATTCAATTTAATATCTATGATAACATTTGTACTTTCCCCCTAATTAAATAGATTAATATTGAAATTAAATAAGTTGATTCCCTATCTAATAAGGGCCATGTGGTCCAATTCACTCAATCTTATGAGGATAAATAAAGTTAGTGGATTAAATTTTACTGGATAGTGCTAAAGTGGGAACTTCCTTTTCCTCAATACATGGTAAAGTTACATACATTAGTTAAAAAACATTATTTGCATACATTATAATATATGGGGAATAAAAAGTTACCTTTACTAATAATTGCCATGGATTTGGTCACGAGATTACGAACGAGTTGAACCACTGTCTGATTCTTTAATATTTTCGTATTCTTTTATTCAGGTAAAGATTACATATGAAAATTCACCATTAATCACAACTCTAGTGTTGATCATTAGTGCAGAAAACCACGTATGTGTTTTCTTATTTTACTGTATTAAGTATTCTGCAGAAAACGAAATTCTACAGTTTACCGTAATTAGGAGAGGAGAGAGATCGTGAGAAAGTTATTAATTAAGTGAAGTTTGTCTATAAATGGTTCTTTCAGCTTATCTAACACATTTTTTTTAGGGTCAACCTACTTGAACGATCTATAACCCGATCTATTGACCCATGTATGCCAAATTAATTTAATATTTTACAAAGTAGATTTTATTAGGCATAATTCATCATTTTAAGGTAATACTACAAAAATTTAACCAAGTCATGAGTGTATAATTATATGTAAATGGACAATAAATATTGTACTTCCTTCGGTTTAAAATAAATGGTGTTTCAGACATTTTTTGAAAAATTAAGAATTGTTGAAGTGGATAAATATACCCCTACACAACATATCTATTTCACCCCAAAACTTCCATTTTCCTCTTATTGAAGCATTCCTTACATATAATCTTACTCCCTCTCAACTCTCATATCATAATTATGAGATTTTAAAGAAGATTTATTGGGATACATTTGAGGTAACATTAGTAGAACTTTTTATTTGCTAAATGAATCTTTTTTGAACATTTTTTTTTAAATCATAATTACAAATTCTAGCTAGATATTCTTAGAACCGGTAATATCAGCCTGGCCCAATGGATCGTTTCATTTTGCCCAACATTTTAAATAGGTTGGGCACTTGGGCTATAGGAATGGAGATAGAAGTTCCATCGATCTTAATAGTCCGATCCGATGGACTAAAATCTCGACAGGCCACGATCGATTTGAAAATCTTAATATATATAACGATTATAGGGTGAACTGGGATCGATATTTTCTGATCCAATAAAATTTTCTAATCTAACTCAACACAACATATGATTTGATGTGTTAGGCTGGACCAAATCGTCCAAATTGTATATGCTTATATGTATCCTTGTTAATTACCTAAATGGTCTATTTACATAATTTCAAATCAAGAACATAACATATGATAAACCAATTCCCCCCACTTACCAAAGGGCCCTAAAAAGTCAATAAAGCCATCATTATACGTGTCAATTAGTAGAAGTAACATCAATATGGGACGTTTTTGCCACTAATGCTCAATAAATCCAATTTTGGGATAAATCCAAGTGAGATTAAAGACATTTGGAGATGTTCTTTCCCTTTCATATACGTATAGATATTATTACGATTTTATTCTATTCTATTCTTTCATTAATTTTCAGCCACTTTAGAAAGATTTAAATTAGTTGCAAGGAGAATATAATCTTATGCGAGTTGCACAAATTTTATATCTTTTTATTCGGGTCATGTTCAGTTTTTCATGAAAATATATTAGTATTTATATTCAAATGTATTACTCTCTCCGTCCCGAATGAACTTTCACACTTTCTATTTCGATCCGTCCCAAGCAATTTGCACACTTTCTTAAAATGAAACAAATCTCACAAATATACCCCATAATATACTTTTATTTACCAAATAAAATAACAAGATGAGTTTGAAAAATCAACATAACCCAAAAAATAATTTTTTCTTAATATGTGTGTCCACTTGCTAATGCAAGTTCATTCGGGACGAAGGGAGTACTTGTTATGAAAAGAATTATTATGATAGAAATATATTAGTGTTTATGTTAAAAATATTATTTATTCTAAAAAAAAATTATTTTGAAAGTTAATTCTTCAGAAAATAATACATTTTAATACTACCTCCGATTTTTTATAGATGTTTTTTTAAGTTTGGGTAAGAAAATTAAGATATGGATACTGGACAAATAAACCCTCAAATTAAATTATATAGATATGGTATGTTTGATAATTGAAGATTATTTAGGAATAATGGTAAGGACATCATTAGAAAAAATATAGACAAAAAGCTCAAAGGACTACTATTACTAAACAAAACATAAAATCTAAAAGAACATTTATAGAATAACGGAGATAGTATAACACAGTAACACATGATTGCACCGATCTAAAATCCAGCTTCTTCTAGGTAATTCTTAGGCTAACTACCCAAGTAATGAATTATGACACTAACCTTATCCAAAATCATGATCCCTCACAGGGTTTATCCAGGAAATTAGGGATGACAATAATTGTTATAAAAAAGAAAAAAATTCGTGCTCAATTTTAGGTTGATTAGTTATACATTAAAATTTAGTTGAATTATATAATCAAATATACAAAACTATATGAATCATATAATTATTACATTTAAATATAAATTATTGTTCTTGTTGGTTCGAGTTGATATCAGGCTAATCATACTCATTTACAGACCTACCTTGGAATCAAGGGGGCACTAAGTCCCCCCGATCTCCTCAAAAATGTATTATTATATATGTGTATTTTCGTCAATTTAAGTACAACTTAATCAAATAAAATAAATAGTTCCTTTATTTAACTTGAATTAAATAGATTATGTATAAGCAATAGAGATAAATATTTGGAAATATAATGAACATAGAAACATCATACGTTAAATTTTTCTTTTTTGTTTGTAATTAAATCAATTTATTGATCTTATATAAATTGTTAGTACTTTCTAAATTTATTTATAAGCGTTAACTATTGGTGAGGTTGATGGACATACTTAGGGGGCGCACAAGCGGTAGTCCTCCATTTGGATTTTTAGTTTATTTATAATTTGCCTTTATTTTGTATGACATTGCCGCATAACCTTAGAGCATAGGTAAAGAAAGTGACCCTATGAAACGAACTTCTAGATTAATTTATAGATGGACCTTCCTCGATTAAATTTTTGAATACGTCACGGAATGCATGCTTAGGTCGAATTAGGTTGGGATTTCTATTAATAAAGTAGATGGAGTTATAAAAGTAGTGTTTTAAAAAAAATAAAATAATAAAAAGTAGTAATCAAGTAGTATTCATTAATTACGTCTGCGGTCTGGTACAAGGATACTAAAGAAAGCCGGCGGTTGCAGCGCCACCTGTGCATTTACTAATTACTAACAAAGTACCGTACTTCTTCTAATTAATGCTCTAATTAATCCCCTTTACACACATCAAACATTTCTCATTAATGTAGGATAAGATTTCCAGGTAGAGCTGGGAATTGACTGATTCAGTCCATTCAATTAAGATCATATGTTAGAATTGAGTTGGGTCGACCTGAAATTTTATCAGTTGATATTATTGAGCTCAGTTCAGCTCATCCCTCTTAAATATACAAAGATTTTTTAGCGAATCTGTAGTTCGTCAGGTTTTTAACCTATTGGGTCGGGCCTATTGGGTTTGATGATCCTGCAAACCTATATTTCTATGGTCCAGCACATTCAAATGTCGGGCCTGACCGATTTTACCAGCTCTTATTACATTTACAGGGGGTAAAATCGATTCGATCCTAGTCCGTCTGATATTTTAAGTAGATTTAGGATTGTAAATGAGTTCACTCGAACCGAACATACTGTTGTTCAGACTTGTTTGATATATTATCGAGTTTTTAATATAATGTTTGGGCTTGTTAATTTGATTATTACATGAATCGAGCTTGAATGAGGTATAACCGAGCCGAACATAAGACAAGTTCGAGTAGTTTGATTTTTTTACACTTGCTTTAGCATCTTTAACTTATCGAGTTCGAGTCCGAGTCGAGCTTTAGATTTTATCAAACGTAAAAGTATGTTCAAGTTTGTTTGATATCTTCAATCGAACATAATTCTAACGACCTTTTAACAAACGATCTCGAATCGAGTATTGAGTAGCTTGGTTTGATTTTCAGTTCTAAGTAGATTGAGCTATAAGAAATTCAGCCCAAGATATTTATTTGGTACAACATGCTCGGACTGCTACACCAATGAATTGACAAGTTACGTGAACAGTGAGGTCGCTCAATAAAATTTAGTGGCCTCTAAAAGGATTTAGGGATACACATTGTTGTTGTTGTTGTTGTTATTATTATTATTATACCAAAATTTACAGTACAACAAATATCATGACATGATGAGGTCTTAATGACCTTGTTATCTTTATAAAGAAAAAAGATCGAACCAGAACTTTATCATCAGAATAAAGCCAATTTTATCATGAATTAATTAACCACATCTCCATCAACCTTTGAAATCTAATGTAAGTTTAGTACAATTGAGGATGAATTGTCATAAGATTTCACACTTGCTGTTCAAAGTTTGAGAGAAATAGTGATAGCCTAAATGAAGTTGGATAACTCAAGTGGCAGAGCATCTACTATCTAGATTTTTTAGTCTTGGGTTCGAGTCATCGTGGAAGGAGGAAAGGAATTTTTCTTTGTTCTTAAATTCTTAAATTAGGAAAAAAAAAATTTTAAAAAGAAATAGTGACAGCCTATATAATGATAAATGTAACCATAAATGTTAATTAAATGTACAAAACTTATATCACCAAAGGTTTTCTTGGTCAAACATTGTATCATTTATTGTGAAATACAAATAATGAGAGGTGATGAAATGAGTGAGAGTAGAACTTGAGCAAATGATTCGTTTGCTTAAGACTGGGGAATGCTGAACTATATATGAGTTAATGAGTGTACTTTATTGAGTTTCGATCCTGTAAATTTACTGAGCTCAATCTTAAACAAACAATAAGTTTTTTTTTTCTTTTTCTTAATGTCCTTTTCCTTTTTTTTTTTTTCTAAAACGTATTTTACCCACACAAAATTTTGGAAATTTATGATTTCCCGGATGACTAATTGAATTAGTTGCAAAACAAACACATGCTTGCATAGAATTGCAATTTTGGTTGTCCAACCAATCATCCCAAGATTTACCTCGTCACAAAACCTTAAGGGCAGGGTAGTGGGGCTAAAAGTGGCAATTTGGGCTACTCTGCACAGCGCAACTCATAAGGGTAATATCATATATTAGGTTAGGTTGAATTGACCTAAAATTTTGTCGGTTAAACTTGATGAGATCACCCTCAAAAGTACAATGAGATTGTCGTGTCGACCCTCGGTCTGTCGGATCAATGGCCAATCAGGTTGGATTAGTTAGACTGATAATAAGTCGCTAGGCGCTAGTTAGACGGTGGATTGGGGCCTAACGACTAGTCGGTGTCTGGGCAGGACTAATTGGGCCATAGACGTAATTAGGCGGGTAGAAATCGAAAAATAAACGTAAACGGTTAATAGGAACCTAACTCCTAAACAAAGATTAATCGAAGCTAGTCAGAAATTTTTAGAAGCATTACCTACTTACCCTAATTTTATGTGAAACACACTTGAATGAAATTGAATTATAGAATGAACTTTTCGTATCTTGTTTGTAAAGTGGGTGACACTTAATGTGGTTTTGGGTCTCTGGGGATATCTATCCTTTTAATTTGTACCTTTTGCTTCTCTTTCAACTGTGCATATGGGATGCTAGATACCATTCAAAATATGGTGGCTATTAATTTATATAGTACCTTGACCCTTTGTTGGAAATTCCAGTTCTAGGAGTTCCCGTCTAGTTCTGACTAAATTCCGTTTAGACGCTAGAATCTCATCATCAACTTACATTTTTTTACCTGACTTTTCTGTGCTTAATCCCATCTAAATCCCGTTTCATTCTGCTTGAGCTTCAATTAGGCACTAGACCTTGTTTTTCCGCCTAAATAGCGTCTAACATCTGTTGTGAATACATGAAAATTATCACTTACCATCTTAAAATTATTATTTTGGGTAATCATTATTTTTGCCTTTGTTTTTCTTAGTAAAAAGTTTTGATGGTAAAGAACTTTATATAAAACTGTGTTGATAATCAAAATTATCTACCAATATAAAAACCTATCTTTTTTTTTTTTTTTTTTTTTTCTTTTTTTCTTTTGAGCAAGCACTCAAATAAGTTTGTCTTACAAATCTGCTTAGACCCTTTTCATAATATGGAAAGTATTTTTATCATAAAAAAATTACCTTAAAAAAATGTTACTTTGGGTATTAATATTTATGCAAAAGCAACCATTTTTAAAAAGTAATACTCCCTTCGTTCCATATTAATTAACGTTTTAGGACGTTTCAATTAATTAACGTGTTGTATATTTTTCATCAATTCTATCAATTTTTTCTCTGGATTCAATCTTAAAATATCTCTATTTTTCAATCTATCAGAGATATTTTGATTTGGTCAAATCTTTAGCGAGGGTATGTCTTGTCAAAATATTTCATCTTTAATGTTTCCCTTTCATCCTAAAACGTCAATTAATATGGAACAGAGTGAGTAGTTTACAACAACTTATATGTCAAAAGTAATAGTACGTGCTTTTTATAAAAAATAACTTCCGTTATATAGAAGATAGTCTTATACAAATCTTACTCTATGCCTTAATAATAATTTTTGCTTGTGCGATTATTCGTGTAAATAGCGTAATAAATTATCTAAATCAACACTCAACTAAAATGTTTGGATATTTTCGGTTTTTTCGGAAAAAAAAAGGACAAGAGAAAAAACCCTAGTAACACCTACATAGGTGACTTGGATGTGTGAGAAGATGGGCCCAAATGTCGGCCCAAATTTATTTAAATGTAAAACACATGTTTTTGGGCTTTTGTTGTTTAGTTCGTATATTGCCATACTTGAGACCCAAATGTTGAAAGCTATGTGACATGTATTTTCACCGCACCTTGGACTGTCGTGAATTGTTGGGCTACGTTAAAAAATTTAGCCAGAAAAATCCGAAATTAACCCGACTCAAACTGATTAACACGATTTTAATTTAAAGCAATCCAAAATTGTTTTTATTTTCAAATATAATAATTAACGTTTTAATTTTTTTAAATATATAATCTAAAATTGGACACGAATCTGGCCTGATGATTTGAATTGCTGCTCTCGTGACAAAGACATGTATTGGGTCATTCTACGCTTAACATGTCATAAGTTTTTTTCCTTTGTTTCTTTTGTTTTTTATGTAGAGGAGTGGAAAAAATATATGGTGATGGGGGAAATCCAAAATGAAATTATTTGATGCAGATCATAACAAAGGCTTGACTATGTAAAAAGACACGTTGCGAAAATCATACTCAAAATTTTAATATTATTCCAATTTTTATTATATTAATATTGATACATTTACCTATATACATATAGATACATAAAATAAAAAATCAAATTTTATATCGGTCCTCATACATTTACATATATACCAGTATGTTTGTAATTAATAGGTATAAATTTCTTAAGAAAATAGTTCTTTATTAGTCAATTTCTATAATCAATTTGACACAACATTGATGATGGTGACACTGTTCACACTTGTGATAATATTGATTGTGATGTATCAAAGCTGAAATGATTACTTTAATGAATGGGGTGACCATAATATTGATGTTTACTAAATTGGTTATGAATATATTTCAAAAGAAAATGAGATGTCAAAAATAATTAATATATATGTATGTATATTACACACGCATAAAAGCAATGTCTCTTTGTATAGATGTGATAAAATCGACTCAATTTGATGAATCTACCTAGTCGGCATAATATTTTAGATAGAACTGAGTCATAAAAATCTTAATTACTATTAGGCACAACATGTCCAACCTGATGGTGCAGTGGCCTAATAGGCCGTCGACCGTCCATGCGGCATATGTTGGTTGTGTGAATTGGGCCAAGCAATCCGAATAAGTCTCTTTTATATTAATTGTACGGATTTTAAATTCGTATACTCTCGGTCATGAATAAATTTACATGAAAATAGTTCTTATTCTAGGTGAACCAGAATAAGTAATACGCTTACTCAAATTGCACCGTGCAATTGGTATATATAAAACTTTGCTTGTTTCAAATTTTACCCGAAATTTTTGGGCTAGTTCACTAAAGATATAGCGACCCAGGTTCATTAAGTGAAGCCCAAAAAGGGCCCATACAGTAAATAAATTGTAAAGAAGAATATAGGATAATTTTTCAACATCAATTTTCCCTCTTGTATACATGACTGCACTTTTATCTGCATGAATTTCTGTTGCAGTGTGAATACCGATCAGTGCTGGTCATTAAAGGTAGAATTTGTTTATTTTTCTCGTTAAATTCTGTATTTCGTGCTGAAACTATGCTGATTTATAATGATTTTTTAAAAGTAATTCGTTGAGATGCTGTCATACCGTGTTTATGATGCTCTGGTCTCGATGATGCGTGTGAGTATTTCTTCAGCAGATGTTTTTTTCTTTCAATTATTTATATTTCTGGTTTTTATCGGTTCCTTTTGGATGTAAGTGTTGTTAATGGGAATTAGGTTACTTGTAACTCTACATTTGATAGTGATTGAAATGCTGTATTGCGTGGTTTTGAGTTTGCTTAATCTAATTATTGAAGAACTGGAGAATAATGAAGCACAAAGATCCCGAGTGAGATTAAACTGTAAATTGATGAATGTTTGTATAAGTGATGAAGCTATAGTGAATGCCCTAATTTGAGAACTCGGGCTTTGACCTTATCGGGTGTTATTCTTCATCTTTGTCATGTTGATAATTTTCATTGATTATTCTTTGTTGATGGTTGGCGTGGTTTGGGATGATTTTTGTTGTGGCTGAGCCAGGATTTTGGAGATGAGTATAATTTAGAACTTCGATATTGAGGTAGTAATTGGTCGAACTTGGCATAGGCGGACGAGGTCTAGCTTATTCTCATAGTTAGGTTAGGTTTTATTTGTTTTATTTTATTTTTTTCAAGTGACTGTGGTCCATTAGGTGGAGGGATATAAGTTAGTTGACTCTAACGTTTGGTATACGTCGAGTCGCAATTAGGATTAGAAGTTTAATCATGTGGCAGGGCATTGCCAATTGGGTCAATGCTTTAGTGCCATCGGGGAGCTTTAAGAAAGAGAAGCAGTTGATTTGTAAGCCATGTTTAGAGATTATGACCTGGGATTTTCCAGTTTCATTGAATGTGTTGTTTTATATATGCTTCATTGTCTGATACACAAGGGGAATTTGCATCATAACAAAAAAAGACACTGTTACTCTCTGATATGAAGCTTGAAAGAACTTTATGGATTCGCGATAATGGTCAGCGATCTAATATCATGTGTATTGATACTTATGTTGATATAAAGCTGTCTCTTATATATGCTAAAGTATTTTTCTGTTGTTGACTTACTGATCATGAAAAACATATGTGGAATAGGTGCAAATTTTATTAAATTCATTTTTGGTAGCACCGCTACATCTTTGTGCAAGCTTTTTCTTTAAGCTTTGCCACTTTGGCTTAACCTTGGTTCCCAGCGCAGCAGGTCACGGTCAAATGTAAAGCACTACCTACGTCATGTAGTTAAGAATAGATGGATGCCTACTTTCTATGAATTAGTTCACCAAAATTCAGGTCCTTTGATGGTTCCCTGATGTTAAGGGCATAACAATAGCATAGAATTCTGAAATTGTTCAATATAAGATGTGATTGATTTCTAAATACTAAATATATTAGCAAATGGTGGTCGAAGTTAGTAGGATTTGGAGTAAAAAGTGAGTATTCCCATATGGGGTTTAGCACATCAAGTATCAATTACACATCAACAGATAAAAAACTATTAGTCCCTTTTGAACTACAATAACGTGCCCCTATTTTCATGGTTGTTCAGACAAACCTAGACTCTTTGAGTTCTGTGATATTTAGGTAATTCTCAGTAGATCACTTCCTACTTTTGTGATTTCAAAACTTTTTTGTTACTCTTTTAATAACTAATTCACGAATATGTGGCCTAGATATTTACAGACAGTAAGTATAAAGGACTTGGAAGATATTTATACATGCATAACGGATAATTGAGGCATTGATCATATTACTCTTTAAGCTAATTCCATCCGTACAACAAGAAAACGATTCACACATAGTATTAAGTCAAGTAATCATCATGATAATAAGCTTATAATATAAATTCTCTATAAATTTAAATTGTTTGTATCTTGTCATTTATCTCTGTAATTCATGTTATGAGTCAAGTATTTCGAATTCTGGTCTTCAGTACTTGGTTTGAATAGTCGAATATGAGATTGAAAACAAAAACTGTCTCCTCAAATTAAAAGGACTCTAAGATGAAAAACTTAAATTGAAATCTAAAAAGCGTTATAAAAAAACTGGATGGTAAGAGGGTTGGATCAAACACTGATATATCCTAACTCCATAGGCTAAAAAGTAGAATCTAACTAATATTAGGAAAAGGTTAAAATGGAAAATAAAATAAAAGAAAATTACAGAAGTGTTGACATAGGGTGTTAGGTGGCCAACAGAAGCTTGGCAAAGGGAGAAAAAATTCTGTTTTCCATTTCTATTTGATGTATTCCTTTTCTTTTTCCTCCAACTCTCCTATTTCTCCCTGTCCCTCCATTCCGTAGACTTGATTACTTCCTCAATTCTCCATTTTTTTCTGATTGCATCTAGGATATGTTCAAATCTGTACAAAATGCAAGGAACACAGTAATCCATCCAAGGAGAGGGAATAAGCATAGACTAATGGAAAAATGCATGGATTTACATTCAGCTAATACCAATTTGGATTCAAAGTTCATGCACTTCTCACAACTTACTTAATTCAGTTGTATCACCTATCTAACTTGCAAACTAATGTCATGTTCTCTGATCTTATGTGGAAGAAAACTCTGCTTTTCCCAATGTCACTACAGTCTAATAGAAACAGACATGTGAGAACCATGGAACTCGACACGGACTTCATTGATAGTGATTTATCTTTGCTTTACTTTCAATGTTCAGTCCTGATTTGCTCTTGTATAATGTTAGACTATGACGAAACTGAAAGTGCTTGGCATTTCTCCTCCTTTTTTAATTTTGTTAAGGCCTAGATATCTTAGGGCACATGGTGGAGCTCTCTCGATATGGAATGATATGATAATTGATGCAGATTCCCCTGACTGGGAGAATGGAGAGTTATGGTAGTTGTATGTGTGTTAAAAAAGTTATCATGTACCATAGCATCTGCAATAAAGTCAACCAAAAGGATAAATTATATTGTTCCAAACTAGTACACTTTACGTACAAAAGAGATGTTTTACTAGTTCTAAAAACAAACTGAATGAAAAATACGTACCTGCTCTCTCTATACTATTATTATCTGCCTGTACTTTTTAAATGTGGATTACTTGATATCGAATATATCGTTGCTCCTTCCTCACATTTCACCAATAGCTCTTCGTGCACATATCCATTGCTTTCACCAACCAAGTCTTTCGCGCGCAGTGATTCATTCTCCCAATCTGTTCTATGGATTACCGTTAAAATGGATAATACGCATGCCACCTGAGCTGCTAAAAGTCCATAACAAAGGCCCAAGAAGCCCAGTTCCCAGAAAAATGCCAAAGCAACTGCTACAGGTGCTCCCATCATGTAGAATGAACAAAAGTTTATTCCTGCACCGACGCTAGGCCTAGCGCTTCCCCTGAGGACCCCACAACAGGTTGTCTGTGGACAGTTGGCGAGCTCACAAAGTCCAATAATGGGTAGCACTGCCACTGTCAGCTCAAGAACTTCATTGTCATTGGTGAAGATCCTGCCCCATGCTCCTCTTCCGAAGGTAGTCAATAGAAAGCCAAATAAGGATGAGAAAAAGGCCAATGCTACGGTTACTGCAGTTGCCAATCGTGCCTTATGTGGCCTGCCAGCTCCAAGTTCATTACCTACTCTAGTTGAAATAGATGCACTGAGTGCTGAAGGCAATGTGTACATAAGAGATGTAGTTTGTATAACTATAGCTGATGTTGCTAGTGCTACATGGGGTTTATAGAGATAACCAGATAGAAGTGTCATGAACTCGTACCACCACCATTCCAAACAAACACCTAGACAGCTAGGGATTGCGAGCCTCAGTAGCATTCCCCATTCTACCCAGAGTGAGGTTATACCTAGCTTGTTTGAAGGTGCTGACGTGGATCTAGATGATGGAATCTTCTCCTCGTGGGCCCATTTTATATAGCCCAAAAGAAAGAGCAAGATGTTGAGGTTGGCAATGAAGGTGGAAATCGCGATTCCCTGGATACCAAGACATTGATGGAAAGTAAAGAAGACGGTGATGGGAACATGTAGTAGTGTTGCCAGTAGAGTGCACCACAGGAGTGGCCATGTTGTACCTTTGCTGCGTATGTAGATACGTAGAGGATGAAGAAGGCTGTTGGCCATAAGATCGGGGACTGCAAAGCGGCAGTAAACGCTTGCAATATGTACTACTTGAGGTTCTTGGTTGAGCCATAGAAGAAGAGGCTCGAGATAAATCCAAAGCATTCCAATGGGCACAGATGCAAAAAGTAGCAAAATGATTGTTCTTTGGAGAGTTGAATACACCATTGTGAAGTTTTTGGATCCAAAAGCTTGGCTGCAGAGAGGTTCCATTCCCATAGCAAGGCCGAAAAGCACAGAGTAGCCTGTGATATTGGTGAAACCGATGGCTAATGCACCTCCTGCTAACTCCAAGCTGCCTAGCCTCCCTATGCATGCTACTGAAATCATGTTTTTCAGGTAACTTAATATGCCCATAACTAGAACTGGCAATCCGATGTCTAGTACATTCTTGAACTCCTCTATCACCTAGCATAAAAAAATATCAGGACGAGATAAAATAAAAAATGATGCATAGCATTATGATATGTGAAAAATGAAGATTCTTCCTTACCTCTATCATTATCAGACTCTTTTTGTTATGCCCTGCTGCCATCTTTACCTTTTTCTTAGTTTAGTTTTCCCGTCTCTTGTTTAGCTGTTTATGTGGCACAGAGTATCTTACAGCTCATGCACACTTTTCTACACTTTAACATGCATGCTCACTCACTCCCTGTACCGTAGTGAGAGTTGCATTTTACTGAACACAAGGGAGATTATATAGGGGCCGGAAGTGGTGGGGTTTCATTTTTTACTTTTTAAATTCAACTTTATCTTATCATAGAACAATTATTTAAGGTTTAAAACCAGAAGTTAGAGTAGCATTAAATTTTTGCTTTAAACTCTTATAATTAAAGACTCCTTTAAACTTTGGTTTGTCATTTTGCCAAATATATGAGAACATATCTATTTCCTCCTCTAAGAGAATCTTGCAGAAAGTAATGTTACCTAAATCAGTGATTATATCTCCACATGCAGAGGTCATATGTATGTGTATTTCTCATTTACACCAATATTATTTTTATTATTTGCAGTCCTGATTACCCTTATGTTAGGTATTAGCTTCAGGTCAACCCCAGATTGGTGAATTTTCCTTTCACTTGTGGTCAGTCAAGGCAGGTTGGTCTAAGCTTTTTTTTTTCACTATTTTCCTTAAAATCTTAAGAAAACTTTTGCTTGCATATTGGCTGACTGTATAGTCTGCCATTTGGTATGATACTTTTTATTTTATTTTACCCAACAAAGAAAAGAAAAAGAAAACTACTTTTTACCTGAGATAGCAAGATTTCTTGATATTGTGGAAAACCTTGAAAAGCAAAGCTGATATTTGATACTATATCTCCATCATGCCTAATGATGGGAAGAATCTATTTATAGTGATGGAAGGAATTGGTTCAGGTCTATGTCACATTCTAGCTAGCATATTCAACTAAGCAAAAACCTCCCATCTTGTGCTTATGTGATAAATGTATCCAATATCTCCGGGAAAATCTTTTTGTCAACTCTTTCAGATACCTTATTCGGTAAAATTTCTACAAAAAGCTCTGTCTCTGGAAACGTTGTTTTATTTCCTCTTTGTACTAGTTAGGTCACACACACACTCACCCACCTTTACATCATCAATTTCCACACCTTGTGTTGTAAAAACAAATAGACATGCTATCCTAGAGTTAGTTATTTTTTGGACATATATTTGCAAGTTGTCATCATATTTCTTGACCTTTGTCATATGCCCATAATCATCATAGAGTGAATTGCCATGATCTCGACAGACCTGTGTATTTTCAAGAAAGACTGGCACTGAGTGTTTATTTATACACATAACATGCTGTCTGAATTTGTTTTTGCATTTTTATAAAAGAAACCTGAAGAAATATTTCAGGAAGTTTATATGCATGTTGATTCTGTTATCTATCTTGTCTTAATAACTCATGCACTTGATTGGAAAGATCACTTGCTCTTGCTAAAGAAACATTAAAATCATTTCATTTCCATGTGCACGGTGAAAGCCGTAGCATCACCGTTACTTAACATACTTAAATCATCGCATTTGGTGCATGTGTTAGAGAGTCGTTGGTTGAGGAATAGGTCTCCAGGGAGTCCATCTCACGCGAAATTAAGTCCCCTAAAAAACTAAAAAGATTGGAAAAAAATAAAAAAAAAAGGAAAAAATCCCTAAATATAAAATATTAGGAGACTAAAAAAATACAAAACCCTAGAAAAAAAAGAACAACTGTAAAGAATAATAAAAGAAAAAAAGAATTGGGTTCCGTCTCACGGAATTACATTCCATAAGACAATCTCAAAGGAGGTTTTATCTTGGTTGATTAGAAATATGAGCAATTGCAAAAGAAATGTGATCTTGTCATGCTCACATGGAACCACACATGTGCATATTTGTTGCACCAAATAATAGAAAATCAAGCTGTGCGTATAATTATCGTCCCCACTTCTCATAATCTTGAAGGCAAATTGCATTTCAAGCAATAACGTTTCTTCTCAGCATTCAAAGATGGGGTCAGTTACCAATTAAACTTCAAAGGTAGTACCGTTAGAAGAGGGGAAACATGTGCTATCCTTAAAATGTCACAATCTCTTTACTGTTGCTGCAATGCATTATTCTGGTCCCAAAGTCTCAGACAGTGAGTATTAACCACCCGACAGGGATCATATTTTCCACTCTACTGTTGCACTTTTCACATTTTTCTTGATTAAGTAGTCGAAAGTAGGTACCATCATTTTAGAGTGTAGAATTAGTCCTCTCCCATGTTTTCACTTTTAGAACATATATACTTGTAGAATCCCTTTCTTAGGTACAAAATCTTCTCGAGATATCGTCGTTTATGTGACCTTATTCTGAGAAAAGATGATTCTTTATTGGGGTCCGGATCCTCTGCTGGACACTAAAACGGCGTCGTTTTGGCAGTAGAGGATCCATTTCCCCCAACTTGCACAAAGTTGACTCTAGATCAAATGCCTTTGCCCCACTAACACTTTTGCTTATTGTAGTCTGTTTGCCAAGCATCTAATGCTTGATTTAAGGAGAAAAAGAAATATGAGTCTATGTCTAAACAGTCTTTTGTAGGGTATATGGTCCTTCAAATAGCTTACAAGATGTAATATTTTAGGGTAGTCAAGAATACACTCATGAACTCTATAATCTTGACTTTGATTAGTGGAGTATCTCCTACAGGTAGATTGTCCACATTATTTGGTCTCATTCCCCATGAAATGTCAACAATAGAAACATAAAAGAATTACCCTACATTGGAGGCAGATCCTGAGTCAACAGTTGCAATCAGGAATTGATCATTGTATAGTCAATTTTATTGTGGCTCTTTCCTTCCTTTACCTATCCTTATTGGTGGTGCTTCATTCCAGGGTGCACATAGTGGAGGTGGTTGGGAAACATGTCAAGTGGGAGCTTGTGCAAAATCGCGATCTACGGTAATGTGCAACAACAAAGGATATTTGGTTCGATTTCATGCCCACCATGAATGTGTCTAGATAGTACATGTTCCATGCTCAATTTCACTTATGCAAGCGTCATGATTCATCTATGTGGTGGGGGACGCATTTCGTGCATGCGTTTGGTTAGGGGCGGATTTAGATTTTCGTGTCAGGGGACGATTCTTTTTTATATTATAGAGTATTGAGACGAAATTTTATAGTCAAGAGGAGCGAACTCTGAAGAACGGAGGGCGGGGCTCTATTAGTTGATTTCTCATGTTTTAGTAGGACATAGCTACTTGGTTCATCTAATTTCCTTTTCATCCGCAAAATTACCAAAACACTCCTAAGTGAATTAGCCGTTGCCCGGTCATTAGCGTTCATGTAAATATGTATACTCATACGACTCACAAGATTGTCTCGTTTTAAGTTTCAAACAGATTAAGAAATTTACTTAGACATCTGAAAGTCTCTATTATACCCTTATTTAATATAATGAATTAAAGGATGTTGACTGCATACCATAATTGTATGCATTAGTTGGTGGGAATATTGGGAAAAGAACTTTTAATACACCTTTAATAAGAAAAGACTATCTATTTGAGATAGCCAGCAAAGGAGAAGTAAACTATCTTTGTGAAACTAGGAGTAGTTTAAATTCTAGAAACCATCTCACCCATTGTCGCCCCTAGGTGGTTAGAGCTCGGCGTAAGGTGTCTCGTAAAAAAACCGGTGTTTCTCGAGACAAGGTTCTAGGCTCCAAACTGTGGCCTCTGTCTAGTTTGACGTTCCTAATAATGTTTTTTATGGCATTATACATTTGCCTCAAAGCTTTGGTCGATTAGCTATCAAGCTTTAAAAACGTATCCGCAAGTCAATATCATTAATGTCCTAATCTCCAATTCTCCACTATTAGTTATTTTTTGAAGCAAAATAAACCCTCAAGTGCAAAAGCATATTTTCTTTTTTATATGTGTTCTTAACAATCCGTACTAAACTTTTTTTAATCATTCAGAATCTAATTTAATTAATTATTTGAGGATTTTTCTCGAACAGTTTTCAATCTCAAGTGAGGGGATACCAGCAAAAACGCGATTTTTCATTTTAGGGAGCATACAAATGTTTTTTTCTAGTTTTTTCATTAGTTAGTTTTTGTGTTGGTGGAAAAGATGTATAAGATTGGCTACTTCTCATATATATTCATATATATATATATGTATGTATGTATTGGGTCTTTCTACAGTATAACTCTTGTATTAATACAACCGAGTTTTCTTTGTTTTAAAATACTTAAAGAGTAAAAAGAAGTACTACTAATTTAATTATAATCTGTGTGACTGTGTTTCTTCTCCTCGCAAACACCTTTGCCCTGCCCTTCAAATACATCGTGGTGGCGACGCCACTTTTTTTTTTTTCTTTTCAGAGAACTAGTAATATTCCCGTGCGATGCACGGAAGTTTATTTAAAAAGTAATATCCTTAAATATGATATAATTTAATATTTAAATATATGATCGTTTTATCCTAATATATATTTTTTAAAATGTATAAATAAAATTATATGTAATGTAAATATAAGTTTCTCGCACGTTATATGTGAATTTAATATAACTTACTTTATATATAGGTGTGTGTACGTCTATATATATAATAGATTAATATCAAATATAAAAAAGAAAATCTTTTTCAAAATGATCATTTCTTATCTTTGAAATCCAAGCACACATTTAGTATGTCTGTATCATTCTCCACCTATATGCATAATATCTTAATTAATTATGAGTGTTGAAACTAACATAAATATCTAAATATAAACTCATATTATTAAATAAAATAAATTGAATAATGTTATAAGAAATTTAATTTTCTTTATTTTTTTTCATTTTACGTTAAATATTTAAATTTATCTAAATAAAGTTTTAAATTCTAACTATAACTATTTACTTTTAAAAAATCTTATTTGCAAGTTTTAATACTTTACTTGGTATTTTAGATATACGAAGAATAACAAAATAAAATTCAAAAGTTATTCAATTGTTGGAATAATAAAATAAAACATATGAGTTCTTCGGTATTTCTTAATACTTTCATATATATGTTGAAAAGTTTCAATTAAATCATACATTTGTATTGTAAATAGTAGATTTATTTAAAGATACACATTGGTTAATGTTAAAAAGAATTATTTAGGTTGCAAAATGTGAAAAAAAAAATATAATTGAAATTGGTTAATGTGAAAAAAAAAGACATAATCAAGTTGGTTAATTTTGCTTATTAAAAGAAATTTGGTTGCAACTTGTATAATATCATAGTTTAGGATGCAAAGTGTAATTATTTATAGACAAATAACAATAATACATGTAAAAAAAAAACAGTAAAAAAAGTAAGAATAATTGTTATATATAAAGTTATATATATATATGAGCAAAAGTCATAGTTTTGTGATTTATCAACAAACATAATTATTATAACAAATAAACATTGGTCAATTTAATAATTTAATACGTTGATTATAAATCAAATATTAACTATCGCTTTTAATTCGATAAAATATGTGTTCAATTATATATACATTTATTTTTCTCTCAATGTAATAAATGAAGAGAACTTGAGACAATTCCTGTCAGCTAAAACAAATTGATTAGTTTTTGTTTTCATGAAATAATTAAGTAAAATTATACTAAAAAGATAATTATTTGAATGATTTTTACTGTATTGCGAACCAATTCTATATTTAATGTACAACCCACAATAAACACTAAAATCTTACTCAAATAATCAATGAACAAATAATATAACATTTTAAATAGAATACCTTATTATATATACATATATATATATATCATATGGATGTCAAATCAAACATCGTCAAAAGATGATTAATTTGATAGAGTATACTACCTCCATTTTTTAGACTTGGATAAAAAATTATGGAGTAGGGGGAGTGGACAAATAAGCTCATTTTTAGATTTTTCGCTCTTCCCTTAAATCCCTTAATTTTCTCCATATTTCCTTACTATTTTTATCTAATTATATAGTAGGTTATATAATGTGAGAATTTTTAGGGATAATAAAAGGGGTAGTATGAAAAATTGTGGAAAAAAAAAGAAGAAGCTAAAAGAACATTTAATTATAAACAAAACACAAAAGTTAAAAGAACATTTAAAAAAACAGAGGTAGTGCATAATAAATAGATTAGAAATGAAAAAAATATATTTGCAACTTTAAAAAGTAAAATAAATTTTGATTCTTACCAAATGTGACAACTTACAAATAATAGTTTAAAATTTTAGGCTACAAAGTGTAACTTACAGAGTTATATATACTGTGGCTTATATATATATATATATATATATATATATATATATATATATATATATATATTTTTTTTAAATTCTAACTATAAATAAGTAAAATGACCATGAAATATATAATAAAAGGTACAATGATATTTTATTTGGATATTTCATATGTAATGTAAAACTTAATATTTTTTTTTGTATGTCTCTGCTTTTATTTTATCTTAAAGTTAGATTTTCATTTGCAACTTTTAACATTTCATTTGGTAATTCCAAATATATTTAAATATTTTTCATTTAATAAATTCTTATTTTAACAAAATAAATTCAAAAGTTATTTAATAATTTGAATAACAAATTAAATTATGTGAGTCCTTCAAAATTTGAATATTTTCTTATTTAATTTGGTATTGTAATTTTTTTTGTATAAATGTTATATTTTTCTTATAAATAGTTATTTATTGAAGATAGAAATTGATCAATGCGAACAAAGTAATTTAAATTGTTAAGAGTAAAAAAGACATTTGATGTTGATTAGTGCGTCAAAGTATAATTTAGCTTACAAAGTGTAAAAACATATAACTGAAATTTTAGTAAAAGCAAAAAATTAAAAAAGATTTTAAAATGTAACAAATGTCATAATTTAGGCTGCAAAGAATAAATTTCCTTAAAAAAAAGTCATTTTAACAAAATACACATTATTAAAAATATATAAGGTAATTAAAAAAAATTAATAACAAATTTAATATATAATTATATATATACTCAAAGCTTATGTACTTTCATGATACAAAAATATATTAGCCAATTTGATGATTTAATAAGTTGACTATAAAATAGTTATTTTTTTTTTTTTTTTTGCTTTTAATTTAATAAAGAAGGGCTTCATTATTCAAACAATGGTTTTCCTCCCTGCATAACTTAAATAACAAAAATATTTGAAAATTCACGTAAATTAAAATAAATTGATTAGTTTTATTTTTATAAAAAAAATACTCATATTTTTTATAAAAGAAATTATTTTAGTAATTTTAGTTGCAACTCAAACCAAAATATTATTCCGATTCACATAAACATCGACTTTAACATAAATAATTAACCAACAAACAATCCGTTTATTCAAATCAAATATCTCATTATAGTATATGTGATATGAATGTCAAATCGAAGATCGTGAAAAGATGAATAATTTGGTATATTATGCATAAAAATCAGATTAAAAATGAAAAAGTTATTTGCATTTAAAAAAAAGAAAAGAAAGTTATGAATTACCAAAAATAAGAAAAAGTTACCAATTATATGGTGTAAAAGTTTTGGAGGGAAAAGTAAAATGACATCAATACCCCTCATTTTACTTTTATATATATAGATTCATTGATCTCAAAAAGAGTACATCACGTAGTTCACTGGCCAAATGGTTAATTCAAACTACGAAGTAGTTCAAATAAAATCAAGAAACCCCGATCGACAATCCCAAACGGGTGTCGGGGTTTAAAACCATTCCTAAAAAGGAAAAAGAACAAGACAAAAAGCAAATCACTCCTACAAGAGGAGATCATCCACTTCTACAAGAGGAGACCATCCATCCCTAAAATGGGACAAATCAACCAGTCAGATTCACATCTAGAATTTAATTTGGTACAACTGATGCAAAGCAACCTACCATCAAATTTTATTTCGCAGTGAATCAAAACAAACAAAGAAACAAAAAAACCTACCGAAAAAAACAAGACTATCTAAAAATGCAGAAAACTAAAGAGCATAATCCTCCCCTTCTCCATAGCACCACCATCACTGCACACCACTCATAGCATCTCTATCGACTATCGCTCCCATTGCCTCCAAAGTCGAGGCTACCACCATCCAAGCCGCAACACCCAAACCATCGAGTGGATACACCGGATTTGTAAGACGGATGCATCAATTTTGTAATTGCCCGATGAAACAAAATCTGATACTTGTGAATTAGTGCGATAATTTTTTTCCTAGTTCGATCTATTATAAGTTTGATTCATTAAGATTCAACGAAGTGAAAATTTCATCTTTTCCACCATCACTATCTTTGCTAATATCTTATACAATGTTTTGATATATTTCGTTGCAACGAAAGCAATCTTCCGTTATCAGTTGTAGACACACGAAGCTACAAGAATTTTGAAAAATAATATCAGAAGTTCGGCCCAAAATAAGCTTAATCCCGAAGAACTGGAAATATTTCAGCCATTTAACTACAAGAATCTGAAAATATATCAAGGTGCATTTGTTGAATAATCAAAGCAACAGATTGAAAATTAACGTAGAAACATGGTAGGAAGAGTGACTTAGTCAATAAATCATATATAGCCATCTATGTTCTTTTGAGTTCATAAAGAGAGGTGCATAAGCTCTCCCAATGTGCAGATGTTGAATGTAATTAGGTGTTGAATCATTGAAGTTTGAGTGAATTTTTATGAAGGTAAACATTTATTTAGAGTAGATGTACTATTACAAAGAGAGACTTCAATAAATCTGACTAGAATTTAGATTGTGTAAATTTTTATAGCAGAAAATAGAGTACCATTTAAAAGGTAAATTTAAATTCAACGGGTGTGATCAAAATAATATAGATTTAACGATTAAAATTTCAATTGTATCAATATAATGATTGCACCGTAGAAGGACCCATATTATATATATACTATTACTCAAGGATTTAACACTTAACACTGAATAGATATGCTAATAAATATCTTTGGGTCTTCTTCATCATAGTTTCCCTTTTTAAAATTTTCCTCCTAATCTAAGAACAAAGAAAAAACCCTCCCCTCCCCCACGGTGACTCGAACCTAGGACCAAAAATCTAGGTAGTAGATGTTCTGCCACTCGAGCTATCCAACTTTTCAGTACCTGATTACATGACAATTTTTAAAATATGCTACATCAATATCATGTACGCATGTGTTAACGAATTTACTGCACACCTATGATGAGCACCAACATCAGCACATGTTCTTGTGTCAATTTTTCAAATGTGTTATATAAGTGCAACACATATAAATAAGTGCTCACGGAATGCCTATCGTAAATGTGCAACATATTATATATATATATATATATTGCAAAAATTTCTGAATAGCTCTAACTAATCCCTAGTAGGCGTTAGACTCTCGTTAACCGCCTATATTATTTTTCTATTTTTCCCCCGCCTAACCATACATATATACCTTGATCAACTCGCTTCGGTTTCAATTAGTTGTTAGGCCCTAGTCTACAATCTTACTAGCGCCTAGCAACTTCTAACTACGACCTTTATATATATATATGTACATACACACCCAAGAATCTTGCTAGTTAGGACTCAACATGCTTAAGAAATTCTAGGAAATGCTTAAACACTAAAAAGAAATTTGGAAAAATATCATGTGATTGGGTAGGGGGGGTGTGGGGGGTGCATTATTATTCAACATGGATTTGTAGTGTGATATGACATAATCCTAATTTTTACCACCCCCATGGTGGCCTCTAACTAAAAAAGAAAAAAAGGGTTTATGACAACACAAGGTTTTCAATGGTAACATGAGTTGATTTGGGGGAAACATTAGGTTTTCTACTTTGGATTAGAGTTCAGTTTAATTTCAATTTCATATAAAAAAGTGGCTAAAAGGGCTTTCAAATTTAGCAAAGCATGCGTCATATTGATGATTATTTAATTTAATTTAATTTATATTTTTGAGGAATAATTAGAGGGTTGAAAAAGTGAGGTCACAATCATGTGATGTTAGTTACCAATCAACTCCATGGATATTTTTTATAACAACAATTTCATCAACCTCAACCATGTGCTTTCATTTTTTTCTTGCCTTAATAATTGAAATCTTGTTAAGTGATCAAGATCTTTATTTTTTTAACCAAAAAATGTACTTCTGACCAATATTTCATCATTATATTTGTTGGTAGTTAGCATTACAATATTATCCAAAAATATAAATTACAAAAAATGAAATTTGATAGATCTATATTTGATGAGTAACATTTGTGCAAGATCGTAATGCTTTTATCATAAAGTGTTCATTTTGTAAAACATGCTATTTTTATCAAAAAAAGTTTTTTTTTTTTTTTTTTAGTAAATCACAAAAAGATATTACTTTTTGAAAACTGCTACTTTTGTATACTATATGTTAACTCTCAAAGTAATAATTTTACATACAAAATATCTTTTATGATTAAATTTGACATCTTATTTTAGTGTTTGCTTCTTTTATTGTTGAACTAAAGTATCCCATAATTAGTATAACTTGATATTTTCTTATATAATATTTTCAAACATTAGTTTATCTAGACATTTTTTTATCATTTTTTTTTAAATAAAAGGTTATCATAGCCAAGGTAATATAGTCACTGATCAAGGTCTTTATATATAATGACATTGCATCACCATTAAATTTTAGATAGGTCATGGATAGAACCCCCTAAGAACAAAAAAAAACTATTAAGTCAATTAAAAAAATTCCCAAATATTTGTACATATTGTGCAATTATACTAAAGGCAGCAATTCGGGCTTTCCATTTGGGCCCAAGCCCATTCCATCAGACGAAGCCATATTTGGATTAAGTTGGGTCAGTCGAAGTTTCATCGACCTGAATATTGATGATCAAGTTCAATCAATTCTCCAGTCCATCTAAAATGTCAAACATGCTAGACAAGATGAATCGAGCCGATTTTACCACCTCTAGATCATATCAGCATTAACCAACTGTATCTAGTCAAATTATGCATGCAGATGAGAAGAATATTATAAGATTGGTGATCACCTAAAAAAATTGCACAAATGGAATTTATTTAAATGCCAATTGTAAAAACAACACCATATCTTGTTTTGGGACATGAAAATGTTCTGTTGGACCTTTTTAGATAAGTGGCCATACCAATGATTAGGGTTAGGCAAGAACTTATCTATATTATTTAATGAAACTAACTCAAAGATAAAGTTTGGCAGGGGAAACACTAGCTTCATGTGCAATAATAGTTGTAACAACAATAACTAAAAAGTTTTTCCAAAAAACAAAAAAAAAAAAAAAAAAAAGAAAAAAGAAAAAAAGAAAAAGAAAAACAATAAAGAATATATGAATTGGAAAATTAAAATTAAACTAGCAAATGCTCCTTAATATGTCTTCAACCTCAATGTATTTTTTCGTTTTTTTCTTTTTTTCCCCTTCAAATTTTAGAACAACAAAAATTTTCCTCTTCAAAGTGACTCAAATCTAGGACTCTCGATTTTGAACAATACGTGCTCTTACCACTTTAGCTTACTTAGTTCACTTTACTAATGTATTTAAATCCGAAAAATCACATAATAATTATATGTTTTCAATAACTTCTGATGTACCAGAATCGACACAAAACCGAGCACGAACCCAATTTGATCAACCCAAGAGCTTCCTTATTTATTGGGTTGGATCCAATATTTGTTTTAAAACCTAACCACTTTCTGATGGGCCTAGGATTTAGCAGGCAATCCTATATAATCTGATAAGGCCCATTTGATTATTATGGGCCTATAGTTATTTATTTGGATTAGCTTATTATTGGATCAAAGCCCATAGAGTTGAAGTACTTTCTTGCTATAATAATGAGTTAGGCTTAACCAGCCCACTAGACTTGTGGCTCTAGGGTGGCTCCATTCATACAACTTCAATTAATTTCATGAACTAGTAAGTAGATTGAGCTGCCTAAATCAATAAGTATAGTGAAAAATCAATGTTGGAAAATTGATAGACCGTAGTCAGACCGTAAACTGGGACCTAACGATTAGTTGAGATTTAGGTGGAGCTGATCGAAATATAGACATGGTTGGCGGCAGCTAGGAATAAAAAAAAAAAAAAAATACGCGGTTAATGAGATCCCATCGCCTAGACATAGACTAGTTTGAGTTAGTCAGGGAGTGTTATAATAATGGAAAAAATAAGTAGATTAATCTGTACAAAAAAAAACAATAAATAATGTTCCCTCCATCCCATAATGAAAATCATGTTTTAAAATTTTTCTTATAAAAAATAAGAGCCTAATTTAAAAAATTAACATTTTGTTTTACTAGTTTAAGCAAGAAATTTAGTTTATTATTATTTTTTTTTTCTCTAGTATTTGTCTCAAAAGGTGTTTATAATTTTCAAATTAGTGAACTGATATCCTTTTATGATTATCTTAATTTGAAATTTAACTAAATGATGAGTGTGATACATCAACAATAGTTATTTATATATATAATATTACAAAGTGCCTCCAATGAATAGAGATGAACACGATTATTGTTACAAATATTTTGTAAGAAAAAATCAAATTCCGTTTAATAATTAAAATCATTAAAATAATTAATCTGAAACTTAAAAACCTCAACCCTATCCACTTCTCCACAAATCTGAGATAAGCCTTGCTGACACAGCATTGTGGAAGCACAAACACGCTTCAATAAAAAAATGTTGTAATAATCCTATTTTGCATATGATGAGCAAAAACGTGTTCTATTAAATGGAAGTTACTTTTATTTTAAAATATATAATTTTAAACGAAAAAGAATAATAATGTGTTTAATTATTATACAAAAATATTAATTTTCAGTGAGTAATAGTTTTTTGCAAAATAACTAATAACTTTTTTAAATAAAAATAACATTTTTTATGATAAAAATAACTCTCGTCTTACGAAAGACAATTTTATACCAGTTTTACTCTAAATATTATACCTTTGATATCACTCTACTAAGCATATTTGTAATACAATTATTTATTTTAAGTTTTAGTAAGCATATTAATTATTTTGGTGGCAAAAAAATATAGATTTCTCTTCATTATAGGTAAATAGAGACATGTTGTATGTAAAATTTGGGCTTGGTTCATTTGTATGAGGCCTAATTCTTGTTAAAATAGACCCATAAGTCATAATCTGTATATTTTTAAGGGATCATTATTCATTAGATTTCCATTTAAATCACGAAACACGGTGTTTTATGAGCTGTAAATTTTTTATTAAAATCACTAATCGCGTCGATATATATTTTCGTAAATCATTACTTCATACGCTAGATAATAAAATAAAGATTTTCTCTGAAATTCTTGTAATTTGTTCCCTAATTTTTAGTGATACAGTATTATAATTATTGTTGGAAAAATAATACTTAAAAAAATAAAATATAGTGGGTGATATAGATTATTGAGTTAAAATATTAATGAGCTAATAACTAAGGGAGAAAAATTAAAAAAAAAAAAAAAAGAAATATAGCATAAATACAATTAGAAATTAGATAGATAGTGAAACTGTGAAACTCTATAAATAATCAGCAGAATTTTTCTGGTACGCTTCCCCAAATTTTCAAAGAAAATCAGGCAATTAATCTAATTGGCTCCAATTCAACACTTGTATCTGACTAAATAATGATTTGCCGTAAAATTTATCGGAAAAATCCATGGCGATTCTCCCAGTTGTGCCGCTTTGTTTGCTCCGCCACTGCCCCGCCGTCTTCCGTTGCCGGCGCCACCGCACGACGGCCCAGTTTTGAACTGGTTTCTCTCTCCCAATCCCAAGATCACATTTTTACTAGTCCCAGAAACTTGCTTTTCTTCAAGAACCTTCGCGAAAGAAATTATGTAAGTTTTTTTGCTCAATTCTTATTTCAAACGCAATGAGCTGTTTCTAATTTGGGTCCACCCGGGTTATATATAAAGTTATTTGAAAGGTAGAATTATTACATTTTAAGATAAATTATTCATTTCGGGTTTGAATCGAGTTAATTGTATTTCTGTCAGTAAATTCGAGTGGGGTTGGATCGGTGCAGGGATTGACACCCCACTGTGTGTGTGCAGTGAGAGAACTAAAACTAGAATTCTACTTTTATGCATGATTCTGATCAAATATGTTTCTTATGTTATTAATATTCTTTACTTGATTTACTTTTTAAACTTTATTCTTGTTTTACTCCTGTAAAGTTGGAAACTTTTTCAATTTGTGATGAAAGTGTGTTCAATTTTTGTTGTGCCGGTTTTTCTTGGTGTGTAAATACTATTAGGTTGCGTTTGGATCAATATTGCGAAAGTCGTTAGCGCTAACCGGGTGGCAGAATATGGTCTAGCCCTAGTTGGGACTGAGCGGGTATAAACGTAGTTAGGCGGGGAGAAATCTAGAGAAAAATATAGGTGGGTAATGAGTGCCTAGCGCATAGGGAGACTAGTCGAGATATTTGCAATAGATGTTTGGATGGAGGAACTCGAAATCCACTGATTTAAAATCGATGAATCTCAATCCACCACCAATATCAGTCAAAAATGAGTTCAAATCAATTCCATATCAGCTAAACAACGTAATGGTTTGGTATTATTGATTCCAAATCCATCACGAGATGCTTCAATCCAAACGTAACCTTAAAGTTTTCAGTTTGATAAGTGAGGTGGTTTATGTGAAGTATCATCCTCTGTTTTCAGTGGAGGAGCATCCCATTCGGGATCAAAACGTGTAACTTCGCAACTCAAACTATCGCCGATCTTCCAATAGGTGGAGTAATCGACGTGCCATTGGCGCAAACAGGTGAAGGTATTGCAGAATGCGAGCTTCTTAAATGGTTCGTGGAGGAGGTCAGTTTTTCAATAACCTTTTCACTTGCTCACTGTTTAGTGTTATCATTGGATTTTCTTTTCCTCGTTAGTTTTATTCATTCAATTCGTGCAGTTTTTCGTCGAATCGTGATTCATCATCATAGGGGACTACTATGTAGATTTTGCGCGTGTTCTAAATCATCGAAAGTAAAAATAAAATGGATATTATGTATGGCAGGGGGAACAAGTTGAAGAATTTCAACCACTTTGTGAAGTTCAAAGCGATAAAGCAACCATAGAAATAACGAGTCGGTACAGAGGGAAGGTTTCTAGGATTCTTCATGTTCCAGGCAATATCGTAAAGGTAATCTCCTGTAAGACCGTCTTACAGTTAGGCGACAGCCGAATCGTCAAATATGATCGAAATGGTCAACAATTTGACAAAAGTTTACTTATTTAATTATCCGTCTTACTAGAGAGTTTTCACCATATTGCTCTTAAGGACGTATAGTCGCAAACTTGCTGAAAATAAGTGGTCAAGTTGCATTAATTTACGAACATTTTATAGGTCGGAGAAACCCTGTTGAAGATGGTTGTCGACGACAATGCTTTCTCGAATCAATCTCCAGAGGAGGTCACAGCACAAGATTCCGATATAAGTGAAGTAGATGATTCTGATTTAGGGCCCACAAAGCCGAAGATTGGTAGAGCGCTATCCACACCCGCTGTTCGTAATTTTGCGAAACAATTAGGTGTAAACATTGAAGATGTGCATGGAACTGGAAAAGACGGAAGAATATTGAAAGAGGATGTCCTGAATTACACGAATCGTGAAGGCATTCTGAAGGAAAGCTCAGGATCTAACGGTTCTTCTTTCGTCGAACATCATAGTGAAGGGGATCAGAGATTCCCGGGTGTTTCATCTACATATGCAAGGGAGTATGAAGATCAGGCAATCCCTCTGAGGTATACATACTGTCTTCTTGTCTTTCGTGGCATACAAATTTGATATATAACTCAATGTTCTTTATCCCTCATTGTCTCTGTGTCGAAAAATCGACGATTGAAACACTAATTGGATCTCATGTACTACTAGAGGTGACAATTCAGACTTCCCGCCCAGCCCCAGCATAGCCTGCCGGACCAATCCAATATGTCTGGCCTGCCGGGCAAGAACTCCTTCGAACCAAATTTTGGTGAGGCAGGCCTAGCCTAGCCCACACTCTTAAATACACTAAGATTGTCGCGCCAGACCATGGCTACTAGGTCGGGTCTGTTGTGCATGATGATACATCGGACTAAGATTCCTATGGCTAAAATGTCGGGCAGACTTGACCGATTTTGCCAGCTCAACACAGTACCTTTGATGACCTCCATTCTTCTAGAAGAGAAGCTGTTTGTTTCAATCGGGGGACGTACATTTCTTTCTTAATACAGATGGAAAGAACCCGCCTATTTTCTTGTATTTGTTTTCGATCATTATTTTTTACATAGATATTTAAAAAGATATGCACTACTGTATCTCTTGGTGAAGGTTTTTTCCACTTGCAGGGGTTTCCAACGTGCGATGGTTAAATCGATGACATTAGCTGCAAAAATACCTCACTTTCATTATGTCGACGAGATAAACTGCAACGCTCTTGTTGGGCTTAAAGCATTGTTCCAAAACGAGAATTCTGATCCAGGTGTGAAGCACACTTTCCTTCCAATCCTGATAAAGTCTCTTTCGATGGCAATAAGCAAATATCCTATGCTGAACAGTTGCTTCAACGACGAATTGCAAGAGGTGACTCTCAAAGGTACTTTCACTTGAAAAATTGTTTGATTTCCGAAAAACTTATTAGTAGCTTATATGCAACGTACTTCCTCCGTCCCAAAACGTGAGTCCTGCTCCAGAAGTCAATGTTTCGTTTTGTTAACCCCAGTAGAAAATTGGAAATTTTAATTTCAGGAATAAGTTGTATGTGCTTGAATAAGGAAATAAAAAACTAAAATCAGCCGTGTATGTGTAAATGGTTTCTAGATAGTTGTACTTTCATTCAAAGATAAAAAAAGTTGTACCTTTCTGAAACAGGACTCATTATTGGAGGAGGAAGTATTTATCTTTTAGAATTTCTAGCAGTAAGGCTGTCAGCCGAAGTTACACATCTATTTAATAGATTTTCAATGATATATGCATAATTTTTTTTTTTTTTTTTTTTTTCCTTTCACAACTATATTATTTATGAGTGAGTCTTGTGTGTGAACGGTCACACGTGCGACGGAATGCACTTTTACAGAAAATATTGATACTTTTACATGAAAAAATGATACTTTTACAGGAAAAAGTGATACTTTTACTACATTGATATTTTTACACATAAATGTTATACTTTTGCTACAAAAAGTGATACTTTTTTTTGTTAAAAAAAAGGGATACTTTTACCGAAAAAAGTGATATTTTTTCCCGTAGTCACATATGAGTTTTTGCCATTATTTATAGGGAAATCATCGTTTTTGTCTTGTAACTTTATCACCTTTTACAAAATGTCCTTTATGTTATCATTAAAGTTAATTAGTCCTGTAACTTGTAAGAACTGTTCAAAATCGTCCTTTAACCGTCAGCAGTAGGTAAAGTTGATGTTTGATGCTGACGTGGTGCCGCCAATAGCAAGTAAAAGTGATGTCATGTCAACAACAACTGTTAGCTTTACCAGCTGCTTACGGTAAAAGGATGATTTTGAAAAGTTTTTACAAGTTACAAGATCAATTAACTTTGAAGATAACATAAAGGACGTTTTGTAAAAGGTGGTAAAGTTACAGGACGGAAACGATAAATTTTCCTTTATAATAAATAACTTTTGTGAACCTCATCTTTTCTTTCCGATGCGAAGGGCCTCACAACATAGGAATTGCAATGGCTACTCCACATGGTTTGGTAGTACCCAACATAAAGAAGGTTCAGTCTCTCTCCATCTTGGAGGTCAGTTCATTGTGTGTGCGCGTGCACACGTGCAACAAAAACCCGATAATTTTTAAATGTTGGGTATCTGTCGATGAATTAAGGAGTACTTTGTTTTGCCCGATTTTACCAGATAACGAAGGAGCTGGCGCGACTGCAACAATTGGCTCTGGCAAACAAGCTTAGTTCGGATGACATATCGGGTGGAACTATTACGTTAAGCAATATCGGTGCAATTGGTGGGAAATTCGGTTCGCCTCTAATTAACGTGCCTGAAGTTTCGATCATTGCCATCGGAAGGATTCAGAAACTCCCCCAATTTGATGAAGATGGGAATGTGTATCCTGCCTCCGTTATGACGGTAATGGCCTTTTCGTCTCTGTTCTAAAAGTCCCCGTCTAACTCCGATTATATCTCGTCTAGGCACTAGATTTCTTCACTGACTCCTCCCCGCATAATCCCCTTTGCACTCGATTAACCCCGCCTAAGCCTCAATTAGATGCTAGACCCTAGTCTACCGACCCATTAGCACCTGCATCTTTTAGAACACTGCTTCTTGTCAACTATAATTCCTGCAAAAAACAACCGAAGAAAGGAAATATTGAAAAGAAAAAAAGACGGTAGGAAATCCTGTTCAACACATTTACTTGTAGCATATTGCATGCATGCAAGTGCTGGCAATTCAAGCCGCAGCCAGGCCGGGCCGAAATTCCATCTGGTCAGAAATTGATAAGTCCAAGCCAACCCATTCCCTAAAATGCAGTAAGATTGTTAGGCTGGTCTGCAGTCAATCGGGTCGGACATGTAGATCCAGATGGTACTTCGGGCTAAGATTCCTATGGCTCAGCCGCTGTAAAATGCCGGGCGGCTGTGCCGACTCATCAGGCCGATTATGCCCACCTAACAGTGTTGTTGTCTTGGCTTTACGTTCAAAGTTCTTAACTTCCTTTTCGACTGGCGAGTTGATGTAATGTTTATATGTATTCCAATCTGCAGGTGAATGTAGGTGCTGATCATCGGGTTCTTGATGGAGCAACTGTCGCGAAGTTCTGCAACGAGTGGAAACTATTCATTGAAAAACCGGAGCTCCTGATGCTCCATATGAGATGATGATTCATCTTCGGAATAAAATAGGATATATTCTTATTATTTTCACTTTTTTGCTGTGTAACTATAGATGTCTATCAATCTAGGCAATGTACAGTAAGACCGGCAATTTAAGACAATAACTTAACAACTGGGCCTGAGTGTCCCATTAGCCGAAATTGGTCACGTGCAGTGCACGTGAACCCGATTTGCCCTAAAATGTGCAAAATGATGTCCGAAATTGCAGTCCCCTATGGTTATATGAGAATAAATAATATTTCCACTTGTGACACTAAGAAGTAATGGATGATTATTACTACAATACCAGACAGAAGAGCAAAATATATGAATTATACAAGTTGTACTAAACAAATGACAACCACGACTATTATCAAGTTGCAATTTTCGTTGAATTATGAATGTGCCTCAATAAATCATGGAAATAGAGAAAATCACTCTCCAATTTGGCATGTGATTGTCACGTAATTGATATTTTGCCAGAAAAATTCGACGGAGGTTGCAACTAGTACAATTCGCAGACTTCAAATTGCAATTGGTCAAAAACAAAGTTTAGGTACTGAAGTATGAAAACTCGCAAAGTACATGCTGATTTAAATATTTAACCCATTATAATAATCTCTACTGCAATAAATTGTTTGTTACATCATGCGTGATCATATAATGCAGTCAATGTATGCATGTATGTACATGTCCTAAATGTTTCTAGAAAACCAAAAACGGACACAACGCTGGACTACAGAAAATCTAGATACTTACTGAAACATACTTGAAAAAGGGGCAACTGGAATCTTCTCGAACGAAACTATTATTCCCCAGGGAAACTAAAAAGCAGAAGGTCCCATATAATCAAGCAAACAATTAAATCACTCTAAACCTAACTAGATATAGTTCGCACTAATGTAAAGCATCATACCACTGGAAAGGCAACTGATGCATTAATTCCTAACCTAGTAATCCGTAAGCATACGGTGTGAGCGTAGCTAGTGGCAGCAATGCCGATCCCACAAGAATTGTTCCTATGTCTAGCTTCATACCCTAATTTTAATACCTCTATACCCTATCTAGATCGATTAAGTGGATGCATTTTATATATTTTAAAACCTAAAGTGCATAAATTAACTAAAATAACTAAGAATCACTTAGCAAGCAAGAAATCAAATAATAAGGGAAACTCGGATGGATTGAGACGCATAATAGGGTATAGATTTCCAATTACGACTATTTATGTATGATTTACCTAAAATTATGGACTTTTAAACCAATTATATTGTTTTTTAGACCACACTTATGTTAATTTACCCTCCTTTCGGATGATGCTATTTTGTAGCCCAATTAGGAATAATCACCCTCTCAAGTCGACTAAACCTAAAGACTCCCAAAGTCCTTAAACTAATGTCTACGTAATTACCTCACTCCTTTCAGACGAATATTGATAATTGCGTTATGTGTCGTAAGACTATTAACGAAACTCTCCTCCCGAAGCCGAATCGTTAAACTAATAGATAATAAACAAGTGATCAATTTGCATATATAATGAGAATCAAACAAACACATAGAGAAACGATAATATTGGACTCTAGAATTAAAGACGTAAAATCAAAACATATTACGTTCGTAACCTACTTTCTAACCCTAAAACACAATGATGTTTAGCTACACATATGTAGAGTTAAAAACCAATTCAATTCATAGACAAACATGATTAGAAAAATAACTACAAGAAAAGAAGTAATCAAAACCCGAATCTCGATTTGTGCCTTCGTCTCGTCACTCCTTGCTCTATGATCTCACTTCTAACGTGCTCTTCAATGATGATTGTATAATAAATACGGACTAGGAGACTTGTATATATAAGTTGAAGAAGATTATGGTTGAAACGTACTCGAAACAAGACAAAACGAGTCTAATAAAAATTAGCTGCCATAAGCGACTCACCCAAGTCACAAGGTCGCCTCGTCCGAGTTGGCCAACTCAATAGAGTCACACAAAATGGCCTTGCCCGAGTTGATTTATCTGCCTTGAACGTAGATTGAGCTCGACTCGGCCTTGACCGAGTCACTAAATAGGCCTCGACTGAGTTGGATTGTTCTACCCAACTTCATAATTTCTTCGTTTCTTTCCATCATCTTGCTCGTTTCTTATCCGAACTTCGTCCAAATGGACTTTTAACATACAACTACCCGATTAATATTAAAACAAGCACAAAAACGTCATCTAACTCAATATAACAAATTTCAGCACATTCCGACCAAATACACATGCAAATGATACTAAATATATTTCTAAGTTGTCCTAAAATACATGTATATATGACATGTATTAGCAACTGAACAAAGAGGATCTCCACATGGTGTACTAGACGAGCAACAACAAAAAATAAAAAAAAGAGAGTAACGAAGCAGCAAAAATAGAAAAAGCAAAAAAAAAGAAGAAAAAAAAAACAAATCCTCTCTCCCTTTATAGTACAAAAGAGCTAAATTCGTCCCATAATTTTTAGCTAATCTAATTTTCGTCCTACTTTTTTTTTTTTTTTTTTTTTTTTTTTTTTTTCAATTTCACCCATAATTAAAGAAATTACTTGCATTTGGATCAATTTCCACCGCAAATAAGTAAATTAGTCGGAAAAGTGCACGTGACTGTCACGTGAAATCGCTTTCCATCCCATAACTTTTTACTCATTTGATTTTCGTCTCAAAACAAATCAGTGCCGGTGCCACGTTAATTAAAATCGTTTGAAAGTTAATGCTACTTGTACTTTCTAGCCGATTTGTTCATCGATGGCAGAAATGGATCGAAATGCAGCAATTTATTTAATTGTGAGGAAATTCAAAAAGCAATAAATTCTAAAGCAAAAATGAATTTAGGCGATATTACAAATAATACAGAATGTCTCACTGGGAGACCATCATTATTTATCTTACAGACTTATTTAATTGGCATTGCTTTGCACGATCACTTGTAATATATAACAAAATATACAAATTAATTAAGCTTGGAAAATTCATTGAGGAGTTTACTTCAATTTTTTATTTCCAACAAACATATCATCATCAGATATTATTCCATCTCCAACTTTATGAAACTAAGTTTTATAAACCGTTAGACTCTTACCTTCGTATTTTTAGTTGTCATTTTAGTTTTGAATAAGAAAATTAAGGAATTTAAAGAGTTGACAAATTAACCATTAACTAATTTTCTTAAATCTTTTAAATTTTTTAATCATTTCTATATATATTATTAACACTTTCTATAATTATAGGGTTAGTATTGTAAAAAAAGTGGTAAAAAATATTAGAATGACAACTATTTACAAACAAAAAAAAAAAAGCTAGAATGACAAAAAAGAAAAAAAGCAAAAAAAAATAGGTAGTAATATATTTAAATAAGGAAAAAATAATGTTAAATTTTTATGATCATAATTAGTATTAATAAGTTACATATATAAAAAATAATGATACTTTTTTTTTATTATTCTTTTGAAGGGAAATTAATGATACAGTTAATCATAATTATTTGAATGAGTATATTGGTGGTAAACATTATTATCGTATATTCAAATAAAAAATTATGATTGATCAAATCTTTTTGGCTTCTAATTTGGTAGTTGTGAATTGAGAATTAGAGAGTTAATGTGTGAAATTCAGATAAGAACTAACACAATTCTTTTCAATTGTAAGAGAATTTATTTTAGATTTTTCTTTCTAGTATCGTAAATTAATATCTCCTACACCAAAAAATAATTAATTAGATCAATTAATACAACAAAATCATTAAAAAATAGAAAAATATAAGTATACACATAATTAGGTTTAAAGCTGAACTAGTTAGGTGGCAGCCTGGCATATAATATATCCTCTTGGATGATGAGTGAATTAATTAAAATTTGATGATGCTTATATAATCATGGTTTGCATCTCTCAACTACTCACACCATCAACAATATGGCTAGAAAGTTTGTTCTGCTTCTTGTTGTTATTGTTGTTGTTACTATTCTTTGCGCCAGTACTGAAGGACAGTCTGGTGATGCGCTACCAATTGGAGGAACAATGTCTGCAGTTGGTGACGTCGTTGGTGACACCGTATCTGCAGTTAGTGGTGCGGTACCATCTGTAGTACTTGGCAATGATGTCGTCGTCGTTGGTGGTGATGATGAGGAGGAGGAGGACGACGACGGTGCTGATAATGGTGGCGATAATGATAGCGGGGATGATAATGATGGTGGGGATAATTGAGGACTTCCATGAAGAAGATGATCTTGGTTTTATTTCCTAATTTGCTATGTCTCCACTTTGTGTAAATTTAATTCGTGTGTGTTGCAAAATGTATGAGAATGTTGTCCCATATTGCCAGAGGTAAATGAATAATATTTCTACTTGCATCACTAAGAAGTAATGGATGGATAATACTTGAATATTACTAAAATTTATTGGTTTTTTTTTTTTTTTTTTTTTTTAATTATTAAATTTGAGTCCCTAATTAAAGAAATTCCCAGCATTTGGATCAATTTTCGGAATAGATAACTAAATCAGGCAGAAAAGTGCACGGGCTGTCACGTGAAATCACTTTTCATCCCATAACTTTCCGCTCTTTCGATTTTTTGTCTCAAAAAAACATCAGCGTCAGTGCCATGTTAATTAAAATCGGTTGGAAGCAAGTGTCACGTGTACTTTTCCCGTTGATTTGTTCGTCAGTAACAAAAATTGATCCAAATACAAATAATTTGTTTAATTTTAGGACAAAATTTGATACACAATATTAGAACGAAAATTAAACGAACGGAATATTATTGCAGAACAAAAAATGAAGTTGGCCGATAATGTCCCAATGGGAAACCATCATTATTAATTGGTATTGCTTGGCACGATCACTTGTAATAACAAAATATACAAATTAGTTAAGCTCGGAAAATTCATTGAGGAGTTTACTTCAATTTTTTGTTTCTTGATTATTATTTATTTCCAACAAACAACTCATCATCACATATTATTCCGTCACCAAGTTTATAAAACTAAATTTTAACCCGTTACGCGATTTGAATATAATATATTTGGACAAGAATAAATAATATCCTAACAGTTTCTACAACCTTGCACACACATGCATGGATGTATATGTCCTAAATGGTTCTGGAAAACAAAAAACAGACACCAATATTCCGACCTCACGGACTACAAAAGGCCTAGATGCCTACTGAAACATACACAAAAAAGGGGCAAAATGCAGAACATCCAATACAATGAAGCACGCAAATAAACCATAATTATAAACCTAACCAAATAGATTTCGCACTGATGTAAAGCATCATACCAACTTAAAAGGCCAACTGAACAGAGATCTCCTCACATGAATGTACTAGACAACCAGCAAAAATAGGAAACCACAAAAAATCCGCTCTTTATAGGACAAAGGGATAAAATTACTTTTCTTTTCCATAACTTTCTCCTGTCGTTTGATTTTCGTTCTAAAATTTGTGGTGTTGTTTTTTCTGTTTTTTTTTTTTTTAAAATTTTATCCCTTAATTAAAGAAATTATTTGTATTTGGAGCAATTTTTGCCGCAGATAAAAAATCAGCTGAAAAAACGCACTTGACTATTACTTGAAATTACTTTACATCCCACAACTTTCCACTTGGTTGATTTTGATCCCCGATTTTGATCCCCAAAAAAATCAAGGTTGGTGTCACGTCATTAGTATCCGATTAGTGACGAAATAACAACCGAATATTAGAGATGAACATAATCCGTCTCTATTCTGTAGGTAATTTGGTCTCTAATTACATAACAGAGATGAAAATCCCATCACTAAATCTAGAGACCGATAATTTCGGTCTCTAAATTTTAGAGGCCAACATTAGAGAGACCAATTATTTAGTTTCAAGTGCATCACTACTTTAGTTTAGAGATTATCACGAAGTTCTGCAACGACTGGAAACTATTCGTCGAAAAACCGGAGCTCATGATGCTCCACGCGAGATGATGAGTATACGGGTGGTAAACTTTATTATCGTATATTCAAATAAAAGTTATGATTGATCAAATCTTTTCGGCTTCTAATTTGGTATATGAGAATTGAGAATTAATTCTAATATTAGAGTTAATGTGTGAAATTCAGAAAGGATTCACAGGAACTAACACAATTCTTTTCAATTGTAAGAGAATTTATTTTAGATTTTTGTTTCTTGTATCTTATTTTATTTTAAGATTTTTCATTTTCGACCCCAAATATTAATTTAAGCTCAGTTCTTGTCCAACTTCAAATTAATATCTCCCACCATCAACGGACCTACATGGGGCAAGGGGGGCATTGGGCCCCCTCGGGCCCTGTCGAAATGTGCAATTATATAAGTGTAGTTTGGTCGATTTTAATCCAATGTAATTAAATAAAATAAATATTTCTATTATTTGACTTGAATATGATTTAATAATAATCAATCGATGTGTTCTTAAGTGTATGCAATAGAGATAAAAATTTCAAAAAATAGAATGAAAGGTTTAGAAACACTAAATCTTGATTATCTTTTTTTTTTTTAATAATTGAATCAATTTATTAATCTTATCAATATTATTAGTACTTTTTAGTTTTATATATATAGTTGAATATTGTTGAAGTCCATGGACAAATTTACAGACGCCCCGACCCTTTTTTTTTTCTAAAACTTTAGTTTTAAATGTAATTTTACTAAATATTAAATTTAGGATATAATGTGTGATAGTTTATTTCTAGCATTCTCAAAGTGAGTCACCTAATTGGTATAAAATTTGCCTTCGAATTTTAGATATAATTAAAAAACATTACCCCGATAAAACGAATACCTAGATTTATCTATATATGGACCCCCTCAACAAAATTTCTCGGTAAGTCACTGTCTCCCACACAAAGAGGTAATTAATCAGATCAATTAATACAACAAGATCATAAAAAAATACAGAAATCTATTACTAATATAAAAAGTATGAATTATTTCGTCTTTTCTTGTGACGCCTACAATATCCTTGCAAAATAATAAATTTTAAGGATAGACAAGTAATTTAACAATTATTATAATTATCTTCTGATCTTTATCTAATACCAATATATTCAACAGAGATTCAAATTTATTAAGGATAGATAAATAATTTATCTTATAACTATCTTTATATGTTTATCTAATACCAATATATCAAACAAAGATCCAACATATCCAAAATTCTAATATTATCTATTAATAATTATTACTATTATTATTACTATTACTATCAATACCTAGACTATTTTAAAAGTGTTAAGTTTCGATAATTTTCACAAATTTTTATTTGACCAATTTTAAGAACAAATCAAGGGATTAATTCATAATATCTATTGCACTCAAAGTAATTGTAAATCTAATTTACAACCATGTCATATTATAGCTACACACCGTGACCTTTGGAATGACAAGTAACTATAAGCGCATCGAGAATCGAGTCTCGATGCACCAAGTGCCATCCATGTTATATTATTAATTTCGGTTTTTAGACCTTGAAAATAATCAATTGAACACTGAATTTTAATCAATATTTTATACTTCCTTCGTTCCATAATAATTGACGTTTTAGGAGGTTCTTTTCTTTTCTTATTAATTGACGTTTTGGACTTTTTTCACTAATTATACCAGTTCTCGACTCAATCCTTAAAAATCTCTACTTTTAAATCTATCAGAAATATCTTTATTTGGTTTAATCTTTATCTCCTAAAATATTCCCGCTTATTATAGCGCCTTCTTCCCTCTCCCTCCTTATCCCACGCGCCTTATTCCCTCTCCCTCCTTAATCCAGACGTTGTCATACCTCCCTCCCCTCTCCCTCCTTATTCCACGCGCCTTATTCCATCTCCCTCCTTATTCCCTCTCCCTCCTTATTCCCTCCTTATTCCCTCTCCCTCCTTATTCCACGCGCCTTATTCCCTCTCCCTCCTTAATCCAGACGTTGTCATACCTCCCTCCTTATTCCACGCGCCTTATTCCCTCTCTCTCCTTAATCCAGACGTTGTCATACCTCCCTTTCATTGCACATGGGAATCTGCACCAGCACCATCGGATAATGTTCAGCATCCCCCTTATAATCCATCTCTGCAACAGGCCTCAATCCTCTAACTGTATCAGAAACAGCACAACACACACATTCGTCAATTTCTGCAGCAATGGCGCCAAATAATCCGCCCTAATCTCCAACCGTACGGACAAGAGTAATGACCACCGCGGAATCCTCCGCCGCCGCCACCACGAGATTGAGCCTTTGCTTTGTTGGAGCCGCCGAAATTCGTCGGGAGAAAAAGAAGAGAAAGAAAATTTAATTCTAATTTTGGTGGGGTAAATTTCTGGAGAACCAATACATGATATAGGACCAAATAATTTTTCATGTTTTTCGAGTGAAAGCTTTTCTTGCCGGAGTTTCACTCTCCAACGATGACGAGAGAAGATGAAATTTCAGAGAGAGAAAAGATAAATATTTAAAGACGCTAAATTTTAGGAGTCATATAAGAGAGAGAAATAATTAAGTGAGGGATAAATTTGTCAAAAATTTTCATTCTTAATTCTTCCCTTTCTTTTTAAAACGTCAATTATTATGGAACGGAGGGAGTATATTGTTTACATTATTATCATTCAGGATAGATAAATTAGAACGAATATTAGTTGAATCAATTTCCATATACGAGACAAAAAAATAGCACCAAATATGATAAAACAAATCTTAAAATAATACGAAAATTGATTGTAACTTAATTGGTAAAGGATCTTGTAACCTAGGTCAATGGCTAGCTAGAGGATTGAAGACACCGCAATCTTTTTAAAATGGTAAATTGCACAAACCCATAATTTCATAATTTTTTGTGCGATCCCTAAGTGATTTTAAAATTGTATAATACTCCTACATGTTTTAATAATTCAACCTAATATCCCTTTTCCGATGTGAAAAGTTTGCATCTATAATTTTTTTCATATAACCTAATATGAAAAATTTATAGATGTAAACTTTGCACATCAGAAAATATTTTTTACACATGTTTTTATGGTTTTAGCTTTATAAAAGTTATATTAGGTGATTTATAATCAAAACTTCTGCCAAGTGAGAGTAACTTTTTGTTTATAACAACAGCCAAACATACTTGATTTTCTCTCAACTACTCTCAACTTCTCAAATTTATGTAGTCAAAAGCATTTTTATCTCGTAACTAACTACTTTTATTTAAAAGTAATTTTTCGTATAATCTTTAATTTTATCACTTTTTTAAAATCAAAAGCAATGAAAAAACCCATGGAAGTAGGGGTAGGATCATGTCGGATTTTTCGGATTTCGGGTCGGGTCCCCGATAAAAATATTTGATCTTCAACTCGATGTTGCGGGTACCGTCCCTGCAGGTGCCAGTTGGGTCTGTTATTTCAAAGTGAACTTTCTACGAAGGAGTCTTTTTCTGCTTCTTTAAGATTGTTAAAATACATTTAGAATAATGGTTGATTTTGTTAAAATAGGGTATGCGAAAAAATCCGATCCAACCTGTTCCAACATGAACCATTCCAATGGACTAAAAAAATACCCGATTTGATCGGGTAAAATTTGCACAGGCTATGCCGGGTACCCGAACAGACCAGCAAGGTAGAAAACCCACCCCTACATATAAGCGTACTATCCAATTCTGAAATTACGTGAATAAATTTGAGAAAGCACGAAGGTTTGATAAAAAATGTGAGATGGTTACAAATCAAATAGTGAACAATACAATGATAATGGCTCTTTAATATGTCATAGAGAGTAATCAGTAATTTCTCATAGGTTAGTTCAATATAAAATAATTTAATTGTAATAAAGAAAATTTATATTCTTAATTAAATAGGAAAACTGTTGTTTCATTAGAATAGTAGATAAACTTAAAAATACTCCAAACATATGGTACGAAGCACATGGCAGATCCTACCTACAAGGAAGAACGAAACTATATTTGCAAAGGTGTATCAGAAAATCTATAGATAGCTATACCGAGGATGTAATACATTCTAAATTTAAAATAAAAAAATCAAATGCATGATTTATTTGTACTTTCTCACAATAGGACATCAATTCTAGGAGGTTAGGCCATTTATATAACTCTATCAACACTCTTTAGTTTATAATAAAAATATGAAGTTAGCACAATATATAAAAGGATTACTTTTCCATATAAATAGCACATAAATTTTACTACCATTTATGGCAAAATGAGAATTCTAGGAAATTTTCCTAAGCTACAATCAAATTGAATGAACATAACTTTTAACTCAATTGTTAGAATTTTATTTAATTTATATATACTTTTTATAAAGTTGGGCATGTGTAGAGTAAATCTAGGTGTGGTTCAAGGGGAGCACAATGCATTGATTACAATGTTTAGCAGTATATAACTACATTTCGGATGCTCAGTTCAGAATACATTACACCATTAGCATTGGTAAGGAACAAAATTATATCATAAGTATATAAATTTTGAATGCATAAGAACCAACCCAAAAGGCTGAAAGATAATAATTAATATATAAATTATAAATATTTTTCAGGAAAGAATGAGTCTTACTACTCTAAAGGGTACACTTCACAAGCACATACATACATTTATTTCCCTGTACCACTAAATAAGAAAATGAAATTAGCACAAGAAAGATTATGTGCATTTGCCGATGAAATAAAAGGAAGGGAACCAAGAAGATACAAAATCAAAAGTGGATGACGACGTAACCACAAAACATGAACCAAGGAAAAAGAATGATGCAGAAAAGAAAAATTCAGAAAAAAATGACAGAAGAAAAGAAATCATATAAGCAACAAGAGAAATCAACAACATAAATGAAAGACAAGAAAAAAATTCAAACAACTAGGAATCGCGAAAAAAATAGGATAAACACAGGATAGAAAAAGAAAAGACAAGGACGATTCATTGCTGAAAAATAATCGACGAGAAAAAAACAAAGGGGCCAAAGGAGAAATTAAAAAAAAAGTTAAAAAGACTGCATTGTAGATAAAAATGATGATAAAGCGATCATTACTCATATATTATCAAGACTATAAAGGATATGTAAGTGTCGTGGACATTTTTTCATGAAAATGTATTAGTGTTTATGCTGAAAGATAGGGAAAAAAGTACAAATGGTCCCATAAATTTTTACTTTTTCGGATTTAGTCCCATAAGTTATTGTTTTTTCGATTTAGTCCCACAACTCTAGTAATTGCTCAATTTTAGTCCAATTTTGACCCAATATTGACCAACTGACCGGAAAAGGTCACGTGACTTTCACGTGCCGGCGCGGTTTTGGAAATTCCGGCTAAAATGGTCCCATAACTTTTTACTTTTTCGAATTTAGTCCCATAAGTTATTGCTTTTTCGATTTAGTCCCACATCTCTACTAATTGCTCAATTTTTGTCCAATTTTGACCTAATGTTGACCAGCTAACCGGAAAAGGTCACGTGATCTTCACGTGCCGGCGCGATTTTAGGAATTCTAACGACTTATGAGACGTGTCGCCGGACTTCCGAGGTGGAATTTTAATTTTTTTTATTAGGAGACCACATCAGCAAATTATTTACCTTGTCAGCTTATATTTTTCTTTTACCTGAATTGAATTAAACTCCAAAAAATACAAATGCAAAATAAGAAAATGTAATATTTTATCGATCTAACCCTTAAATCAGAATTAGCATCCATTCTTCTTCTTCTTCCTCTTCTTCTTCTTCTTCTTCTTCTTCTTCTTCTTCTTCTTCTTCTTCTTCTTCTTCTTCTTCTTCTTCTTCTTCAGTTCGCGTCCTTCTTCTTCTTCTTCTTCTTCTTCTTCTTCTTCTTCTTCTTCTTCTTCTTCTTCTTCTTCTTCTTCTTCTTCAGTTCGCGTCCTTCTACAAGAAAAAGCTCTAACTTTTCTCTTCCAATCTTTTCTATTAGAAAGTCGCGGCTTCAACTCCCCCAAAATTGGAGAACACACGAAGACAAAGAACCATGTCCCAATCTAGGAATAGCTTGCGAAATAGTATTGTGTGTGCGAATTCGTAGCCCTAGCTCTCTTAGCTCAACACAATTGATTACAGCAACAATCAAACAATCAAAACAAGCAATCAACTTGTTTCAAGAACACACTTGTATGCAAGAAAGTTTAACAAAGAAGAAAATATAAAATCAACAAAGAGAGTTACGTGGTTCTCCCTTCAATACACTTGTTGCCCCCTCTATATGGAATGACAAGAAATATATATGTATCAGAGATGGGAAAAAAAAACCGCCTTAGAGAACAACGGATGAGATTAAATCAAGAAACCGGATCACAACTCCTCAAGTAACAAACTAACTGCTTTCTGCAAACAACAACAGTTGAAAGACCACGGTTTGAATAAAAACCGTTGTAGAAGCTGAATAACAGAAATAACAGAATTAGTTTCCTGAAACAGAATTTAGTTGTTACTCTTCAATCAATTTACACTTAATCCTGAGTTGATAAGCCATATCTTTAACAGTGTGCGACTAAGGTTTGAATTCCCCCATTAAAACCTCTTGGAAAGAAGAAAACGTTGGGCGTAGGTTCTACGGCTGCTCTCACGATACCCGATATGGTTTTTAGTTCTTGCTTCAATTTTATTAGTTTATTCAAGGTTGAATTGAATTAATTGAAACATACTGGATATAATTTTGGCAGAATGAAGGTCATTGTATGAGTTTTAGGTGGATAGATGCACTTCTATGTGGTAGAAGCAAACACATAATGAGAGGGCTCTTGTGAAGGCTTAACGAGAAGAACGCTGAAAATGAGATCCTGCATAACGCCCGCATGAATCTCGAAGAAATTGTTTCCGTAACCGAGATAGATAATGAGAGAATGAGCTACTCGTTAAAGAAAAAAAAACAGGTGGAGTTAAAGAACAAGGAGTTGGAGTCCATCAACAATGAGTTGATAAAACATAAAAGTCGGCGGAATTTTCAAAATCGCGTCGGCACGTGAAGGTCACATGACCTTTTTCGGTCAACTGGTCAACATTAGGTCAAAATTGCCAAAATTGAGCAATTACTAGAGATATGAGACTAAATCGAAAAAACAATAACTTATGGGACTAAATTCGAAAAGGTAAAAAGTTATGGGACCATTTTAGCTGAAATTTTCAAAACCGCGCCAGCACGTGAAGGTCACGTGACCTTTTCCGGTCAGTTGGTCAACATTTGGTCAAAATTGGACCAAAATTGAGCAATTACCAGAGATGTGGGACTAAATCGAAAAAGCAATAACTTATGGGACTAAATCCGAAAAAGTAAAAAGTTATGGGATTATTTTGGTTTTTTTCCCCTGAAAGATATTACTTATTATGAAGATATGTATTATGCGAAAAGTAATATACTTTTTTAAGAACAAATAATACCTTTTAGTATAAACAGAGTTTCATGGATTCATCCATGACCCAAATTGCACGAATTTATTATATATGCTCATGGTGTAAATAGGAATTTGTGAGGATGTAATACCCCCCAAGAAAATCAAGCGAGAAAAAGTCTCAATATTCCACTAATACCTTAATGGTACCCAGAAAATTTTATATCATCCTATCGTGAATTTTGAGCTGTTTATTTAATTTAGTTTTCCTCATGTCTGGCGTGAAATAATTTTGTGAAAATATTACTTATTTTTATTCTTTCTTTAGAGTTTATTATTCTAGAATTATATATAAATCTACAATTTAGGGGAAAAAAATCATTTTAGTCCTGTATGTTACGACTTGTCCAAAAAAAGTCATGCATGTTCCGAAATTTCAATTTTATTCCTATATGTTTCGAAAAGTGTTCAATTTAACGACACCAGACCCCAATGACCACTAATTGTGCCAGAATAAGCGCACGAGACCTAATAAATTGGGGATTTCAGGAAAAAAACACTAATGTGACAGTTCTGAATCTAGGTATACATGCAAAGTAATTAATTAACAGACCAATTAAAAATACAAAATCTAAATTTATATCAGCGTTAGACTTCCTAGAGGGAAATAATTCGTCGTTTTGGGTTTATTTAATTAATTGCATGCACATCTGGATTCATAACTGCCACGTAAGCTATTTGACAAAAAACCCCCAATTTATTGGGTCACATGCGACACAATTACTGGCTGTCAGCATCTAGTGTTCTTAAATTGGATATTTTTCCGAAATATATTGGACTAAAATGAAAATTTCTAAACATACATGATTTTTTCTGAATAAGTCATAACATACAGGACTAAAAATGTATCTTTCCCTACAATTTAGAATTGCAATTGACAATATAATATTGATCCTTCACAACAACTATTGTTTACAGAATGTTAGTAGAATAGTATATTAGAATAGTATATTTTTGTTTTATCTTTTAATTATACTTATATTACAAAGTATTATGAAAATATATAATTTATTATCAAATATACAAAAGGCTTTAGAGATATATAAAATTTAATAATTATAGTTTTCTTAATAAAATATAAAATAATATTTTTGTATTTTTTTACAACTAATATTTTTTATAGTAAATATGAGGGGACGAAAAGGTTATATATTTTAAGTACTAAATGTTAAATCTTTCTTTTAATAAATTCAAATGAGATGAGTTTGAAGTTCCATCATTTTTATATTTATTCATAGTATTTATAAATGTTAAGGGTGGTTGAGTAATATACAAGTTTCATGTAGTTATTTATCTAATAATGAAAAGTAAGAAGCCTTTTATGCTTCAAATTCTTTCTAAATACTGCATATTTAGATTATTTTTGTTATAAATTTTTTAAACCTCTTCTTCTATACTTTTGAATACATCAAATTTTAATATAAAATTTATTCTTATATACATTAATATAAGTAGTTTTTCAATGATATTTTAGAAAATATATAAAGGAAAAAATATTCGATATATTTTATGTAGGAAATTATGCAAAATGTAATTTTTCTTAACAATCGTTGAAATACTTGTACTATAAGTATTACGAATAAGAGAATATCACATTATATTAAAAAGAAATTTTAAGGGTGAAGAAATATTTTTTTTTCTTATATTTATAATATAATACACAAAATAATGTGTTCGTCATTTATTTATTTTTTAATTAAATTATTTATATTTCTAAAACTATTATGGAGAATAAGGACTAAATTATCAGATATAAGAAAAAAATGAAGATTTTTATAACGTAAATAAAAACAAATGATAAAAAATATGAGTAATATGAAGATGTAAAATATGATAATTTGAGGAATATTACGAACTTGAATGAGAATATAAGAAAAATTTTTGAGGAGGAGTGACTCAAACAGGATAAAAAATTTAAATATTTAAGCTTATATTATTTTTTAGTTCATTTTAAGTATAAGCAAGGAAAGTAGAAAGAAAATATATAATTATTGTCATATATTGATAGGCATATAACATCAAATATATGTAGGGTGTCAATTTCATCTTGATCTAATTTATATTAATTTAAATGTTTCTTATTCCTAATTTCAATATTTATTTATTTAACACAATTTGTGAGGAGATCAATGTTTATAAATATTCTTCAACTATACTAAATACTAAAAGTAAAACTCTCATGTATTATATAAAATAAAATATAGAATTCAAGTATCGACAAATAGTTATTTTAAAACTGAAAGTATGAAAATAAGATGTAGTATAAAGAGAAAAATAAATGCGCTATCACAACTCATATTTATGATAATTTAAAAGAATTTCATTTATTTTTGTTCTTTTCTCTTTTCATTTTTAATGCAAGTTAGCTAACTTTTAAGTATGTGTTAATTCAACTTTTATTATAGGTTCATTACAAAAAACAAGAAATTACGCATTAGCTTTATTCTTGAATATTACTTAATTTATTAAGATATGCATAGTAAATTTTAGGTGTTGAGTTCTATATGTTGAGTACTTAAATTCCATAGTTAAATAGAAACTACTGGTAAAATAAAAAATAAAAAAATAAAGATACCATCTTTCTTAAAAATAGAGTTATTAGGTTTTAGAAGGAAAAGACAGCTGGTCACCAATGACGATGTAATTGTGTTTTTAAATGGACAGACTTAATTTAAAATCACATTATCTATTTACACAGCATAGCACTTCAAATTAAAAAAGATTTATTGTCCAAAATCTTCTATTATAAGAAATTTTTCTATTTATAAGTATCTCCCTAATTTCTAAATGATAAAGCTATTAATATGCAACTTTGAAAAAGAAAAAAATATGATTTATAATATATTAACATATATATGATGTTTGCGAAAAGTATAAAATATTAATTTAAAGGTAAAAGTAATAACATATTATTATATATAATAAGATTATACTAATAACCACTCAACTTTATTGTAACATAAATTTAAAGCAAGTGTTAAAATCATGCCTAAAAAATATATAGCAGGTTCTATCTAGACATGCCTACTTTAATAAGTTCTAATATTTTGGCCCCTCTGTCATTCTCTATTCTCGGTCCAATTTTTTATATTTGAGTCCAAAACTCTAATTTTAACCTCAATTCAAGCCTAAATTAATTCCCCCTACAACTGCAAAGAGGGTTTTTTCTACCCTATCCCCGTTGGTATTACCCGCATGTGTTATACACCATTGGATTAGTCTATAGATGCAGGATGAAAATAATATCAACCCTCCACTTTGTATTTATACACCAATCCAATGGTGTATAACACATGCGGGTAATACGCAAGGGGGTAGGGTAGAATTAACCCTGCAAAGAGTAAATTAGCCCAATTTATATATATAAGTCAACTAATAATCAGAGAATATACATGTAAAATACGAAATAATAAAGACACATTAAAAGAATATAAATACAGAATTACAGACAATAAAAAAGATGAATTTTGAGGTCATAAGCCATTAATGGTGGGAGATAGATCCATTCCTTCCACTTCGGATTTCTGATGTAATTTATATCTAAAGGTTAATTACAACAACCCCATCAAATTATCATCGTTTTTTAACATAAATCATTACCTTTTTTTTGTGGCACCGTACGTATAAAATATTACGGGTTTGACAGATAAACCACCAAACTTATTTTTCTATTATTTTCACCGGAATTCTGCACATGACTTGGGCGTTATAAACGTTTGAGGTTTTTTTTTTTTTTTTGTGTACAAATAGACTTTTTAGTAAGTAGAGGAACTGCTGGTTCTAGATATTGAGGGAGAGAACCATTGGTGATTCAAAGGAATTTGTTTTAAAAAAGAAAGATGTGAAGAAATTTTACACTTTTGGCATACCAAAAAGCTTGTTTGGATAAAAAAAAGTTCTTAAAATTTTTATGATGTGCAAGTCACTTGCGGAATTCCAGCGAAAAATGATCGAAAAATAAGTTTGCTGGTTTATCTGTCAAATCCATAATATTTTATATGGACCGGTGCCACAAAAAACCTTTAGTGGTTTATATAGAAAAACACCGACAGTTTGGTGAGGTTATTGCAATTAACCCTATATCTAATTATAGTTAGAGTTAAAACTAAATATTTTAAATAGAATATCAGTGTCGTACACATTGATTTATTTCTTTGTACAATTTAAATAATATTCTATTATAAAATTAGGTATATTTAAATATTATATGAATAAGAGATTATAATTTGTATTAAATACGACTCCCTCCGTCTCGTGGGAGTTTGCCTGGTTGACCCGACATGTATATTAAGAAAAAACTGCTTTTGCTTATTGGTTGACTTTTTAAAAGATGTAGTGATGATGGAGGTTTTAAGGGTGGAGATTGTGAGAGAATTTTCCTTTTTAAGGGTGTGCAAATTGATGTGGAACGTATCGAAAAGAAAAATGTGTAAATTCGGATGGAACGGAGGGAGTATTTGAGACAATTATAAATGATAAATTGTTCAACTTAACAAAATAAAGTGTAATATCTATACCCTATTATAAAAGTATGAATGTTTTGTTTCGTCCATTTTATGTGATGCCTAATATACCCTTAATAATATTAAAATTTAAGGGTAACTAAGTAATTTAATTTTTTAAGTATTTATTTATTTGATTATAAATATCCATATCTATATTTATATCTATATCAACATCTATCCATCTATATCTATACTATTATAAATATATACTATATATACACATATTATTATTATTATTACTATTATAAAAGTGCCTTAAATTTTGGCCCATTTTCATTTGCCTATTTTAACCTTTCAAAATTAATTATTTCGGGGTTAATACACACAAAAGATATTAAATTATAAAGTATTAGAAAATTATCCAACAATTTGTGATTTATCAAATAATATAATACAACAATATTACTTTTCATCTTAGACAATTTGCTCATAGAAACTGGACATAATTCGACGCATGAGAGCATTGGTTGGTAACTGAATACAAGAGAATTAACGTTTATGCAGATTAAGATTAAGAAGCCTAAGCAAGTAAGGAAAGTTTTAATTATTTCCTAGAATTTGCTTTAACATAGTTATTATGCCTTGTAAAATAAAATAACTCTTCTAGGGTACATTTGTTTATAGATTTACTCGTCTGGATGGAGGATGTGCCAATCCAATCTTGAGTTTTTGGTGAAACTTGAGATTCGAATTCTTTAATCCACTTAAATCCAATATCCATTCTACTCTCACTCTCTTTTTCCATTACTCTTTCTCTCTCTCAATTTCCAGCATAATGATTGTACCTTTTTATAATTCCTACCATATTCCATCCTAGAACAAATATAAGATTTACATCAGCATTTGAATTCACACGTCCTATATATGATTTACACGCCCGGATTTGCCATGCCCACTCAATCCATAAATAAACATACCCCTACAGGTCATAGTGCATCTTTTCTATTTTTTGGGTCAGGCCAAATTATCGCAGTTGAGTTTGGCGGGCCCAAAAAAAGTTGAGTAGGTCTTTTGTATACCAGTTGCTTGGATCTTTAAATCCGACTCATGTTCTAAAAAGATATAAGTATTTATGTTCGTGGTAAATGTATTATAATTCATTTACTCAAAACAAGGAATACTTTAAATATAAATTGTGACACTCAATCGGAATTGTACCGTACAATTTTATCTTAAAAAAAAAATAATTTATCAAAGTGGCTAAAATAAAATTTAGCCCTTTGTTGTTTATTTTACTTTTCAGGAGGGGAATAAATAAACTCCATAATTTGTAATATAAATAATAGAAGTATCCATTAAATCAATTGAGATTTGCTTCAACATGAGAAATATATCTTTTCAAAAGTTAATTAGATTCGGTTTCCCGTTACAATTTATTACCTTGCTTAAACATTTTCAAAAAAAATAAAATAATAAGCAAACATACATTTACTCTATACAAAGTTACGATATGCTTGAGAAATTTGTACATGCTAATAATCAATATCACTAGGGACGGAACCAGAAATTTTAGTTAAGACCTTAAACGAGGCAATATAAGTTTTTTCTCAACAATATTAATAAATTTTAGTTTCTTATCTACAAGGACTAAGAGACTAATAGATGTATTTAGAAATTGGAGAGTGAAGACGAGATTTCAAACTTTAGAGGGAATTCAAATTTCTTTTGATATTGCACTATACATATATACTCTATATATTTTTTTAAAATTTTTGATTCCATCCTGAATATCACATTTAGTTTAATTAATAAAACAAACAAAAAATTGATAAAACAAAACAAAAGGAGAAGTGAATGTCACATTTACTGAAAAAATAAAAGTAAATGGCTTGTGCCTAGCTAATAGTTATATATCTATCTTGACTTGTTCAGATGCCAAACTATATATTAATCCTATATAACTTTAAGTGCTATTGCCTCTCCACTCTATGTTAAATGTCAGAAGTTCGAAACAAAAAAAAAAAAAAAAATCACACCCCAAAAAAAAGAAGCTTCAATTGTCATTATTCTCATTTGTTCTATTAATTGTCCATGTTACACATTAGGACGATATATAGGAGTCTCGGGGGATTTTGGAGAAGTTAGGATTTTCTAACACATTTGATACAACATCTTCTATAACATATTATACTAATCATGTCACATAATCATTTATGATTTATTCGTGATGTCTTCATATACACGTGTCGTGTATGAAATGAAATGTGGTAGAAGATTTTGTATTGAATAGAGTAGGAGATCCAAAATGATTTTAGAGAACTCAAATGTATTTTGGGTTTTGTGCATCTTACAAAATTATATTTTTCAGTTGAATATATCTATAACTAAAATATTAATTATGTGAAAGAAACTATTGTATTGTTAAATAAAAACGCTTCAAAGTTAAATCAAATGAGTTTATATATTTAACATACAATACACAAAATTATAACTCTTTGAATTTTTAATCTTACCAATAAGTAAATTATTTTTCTATAACTACAATATAAAAGAAAAGTTAAAAATTATCAAATCAAAGAAAAATAAAGAGAAAAAATCATTTCAAGTCTCATAACTTTAGTCTCTTTCGCTAAATATTCCAAAAATTCTTTGCCTTTTTAATTTCATCCTAATAACTTGTTTAATTGTTCAATTTTAGTCCCAAAATGAGAAATTTCGCTGGAATTCTCACGAGGCAGTCAATTTTTAGGGGTTTTGGGCGATATCAAATAACGTGGCACTGGTCTTCTGATTTTTTTTTTTTTTTTTTTAAATTTAGAGAACTTACACACCATAAAAAGAAAGGCTACATAGATTACTTTAAAAAACAAAAAAACAATTGAAATAATTCACAGGAAAATACATATAATTGAAATAAAATGTGTAAATAAAAAATAAAAACAGAAAATTAAATAAATTTATAAGTTTTTATTTTTTATTTTTTATTTTTATTTTTATTTTTTGCCATTTCATCCAAAAATTATAAAATTAATAAAATAATTCATTAAGAACACATATAATATAAATAAAATATACAAAAAACAATAAAACTAGAAAATTAAATAATATAAAATCTACAAAGACAAAAAAGAAAAAGAATTACAAAAAAAAAAAAAAAGATTAAAGTTAAGGCAAATTTAATAAATTATTGTACTGTTCACTTAACTATTAATATAATAGGTGCACTTTTTTCCTATTTATCAATCTAAGTGAACTTGCCTGTGCCACAGGCGAGTTCCCTTAAATCTGACAAAACACTGTTCAATCTCGCCCCTGCCAGGGGCGAGTTCTTTAAAATTTTTTTTTTTTTTTTTTCAGTTAGATCTCGCCTGTGTCAGGGGCGAGATCCAAATTTTTTTTTTTTTAAAAGATATAACTGATCTCGCCTGTGCCATGGGCGAGATCAAGTATGAGCTACGTAAACTCGCCCCTGGCAGGGGCGAGTTCTAATTCTTTTCTTTTTTCTACCGTATTTTAGATTTTATATATATATTATCTATTATTTAATTATCTTTTAGGATTTTATATTTACATTATCTATTATTTAATTTTCTTTTAGAATTTTATATATATACTAGTAAATACTCCCGTGCATCGCACGGGTTATTTTTTTAAACAGTAAATCAATATTAACATGAACAATACTTTTATTGAAAACGCATTTTTATTTGATAATATATAATAAAAAAAATGGTCAAAATTGCAATACAATTTAATAAAATTGAGAAAAGAATATATTTTCTTAATGATTATTCTTATTATATTTTATTAGTTTAGTTCATTAATTTTCTAAATCAAAATTCAACTTTATTTATATTAATGAGTTCATCTTATGGATATAGGAGATTATTCGATAAAAAAATTGAAAGATTTGAGGTCATCTATGTTTTTAAAATTCTAAATCCAAATCCAACTCTATTTAATGAATGAGCTCATGATATGGACTATGAAGATTCAGTTCATTCTAAAATAAAATTGTATTTTCTATGTTTTTCTTAAAATTTATTTTCAACAGAGGATATTTTGTAGGTAAACTAATAAAATATTTTATATAAGAATAATCCTTTAGATTATTTGTTTCTCAATTCTATTAACTGATATCGAATTCTGGATTATGTATGTTCGCTTTATTTATTATTACCAATCAGTGTAATCTATTCAAAATTTATCATAATTTAATATGAATGTTTTGATAGAGACAAGAAAATTAAATAATAGATAATGTATATATAAAATCCTAAAAGATAATTAAATAATAGATAATATATATATAAAATCTAAAATACGGTAGAAAAAAGAAAAGAATTAGAACTCGCCCCTGCCAGGGGCGAGTTTACGTAGCTCATACTTGATCTCGCCCATGGCACAGGCGAGATCAGTTATATCTTTTAAAAAAAAAAAAAAATTTGGATCTCGCCCCTGACACAGGCGAGATCTAACTGAAAAAAAAAAAAATTTTTTTTAAAGAACTCGCCCCTGGCAGGGGCGAGATTGAACAGTGTTTTGTCAGATTTAAGTGAACTCGCCTGTGGCACAGGCGAGTTCACTTAGATTGATAAATAGGAAAAAAGTGCACCTATTATATTAATAGTTAAGTGAACAGTACAATAATTCACAGGAAAATACATATAATTGAAATAAAATATGTAAATAAAAAATAAAAACAGAAAATTAAATAAATTTATAAGTTTTTATTTTTTATTTTTATTTTTATTTTTTGCCATTTCATCCAAAAATTATAAAATTAATAAAATAATTCATTAAGAACACATATAATATAAATAAAAGATACAAAAACAATAAAACTAGAAAATTAAATAATATAAAATCTACAAAGACAAAAAAGAAAAAGAATTACAAAAAAAAAAAAAAAAAAGATTAAAGTTAAAGTTAAAGAACACTTAATTTGAAGGAAGTCCTCATTGTTTTCTCGCTCTACTTCCAATAGAGTTTTCGAAAGAATTCTCACAGTGCATGTGAAGGAAAATTTTGAAACCCTGTCTCATGAAATTAAATTGAAAGAAGAAAAATCTGATATAATAGACAATTGAATACAAAGAAAAACGGATATTAAATAGATAAAATGATTCATAGATTAAAATATAAAATATTTTTAAACATTAGTGATACTATACTATTTCATCTATACCCATTATTTTATTTAGTTTCAATCTAATAATAGTGTTTACTAAAAATGCTAAAAAGACTAAATTGGTAGAAATCATGGAAGGAGTAATATGAATTAGCAATCAATACCTAATACAACAATTTTAAATACTTTTCCATTATGTACTTTTTAAAAAAGAAATAACATATTTAAATTATTGTTGCTATGTTTTATATCTTCATTTATCTACTATCAATATGGTTCTAATAAAGTCCACTATTCAATCTATTAAAAATTGTATGAAATTTGTAGAAAATATTATACTAAATCTGCAGAACTTGGTACCATGAAATCTCACTCCATTAGAATTTATGTCCCTTTAATATAAGGCAATGAAACACTTGAGTAAGATAAAAACAAAACACAAAAAAAAAAAAAAAAAAAAGAGAATTTTTACTTATGTGTGAGAATAACTAACACTTAATTTTCTTAACAACTAAAACAAATTTAGAAATTAAAACACCAAGCGTTTTGAAAATCGAGCCAGACTTTAACTATAGTTGCAGCACATTCACCGACGGTATGCAATGATTTATGAAACCCATGGAATATGAGGGATGGTAAAAGTTTTTATTTTTTATGTATAAAAAATAATGTATGCAGGTCAAATATAATATAAGATCCAATTGAAATCCGTGAGATCGAAGAAAGAACTATTGAAAGAAAATGACTTAAAAATAATAATAGAATATAGACATGCATCGTTAGAGGTAAACTCAATATATAAATAATTTAAAGCATATATGATATTATATTATAATAAAACAAACATTCATATTCTCAATGAAACATGGACGCCATTGTTGTTTTACTAGAATAATAGACAAAGTAGAAATATTCCAAACATACGATACAAAACATGTGACACATGTAAGGAATGAACCTACAAGGAACAAGGAAATGATGTTATCAAAAGGTGAATCTAAAAATCCATAGAAATTATAGGAAGGTAATACATTCTAAATTTTGCAAAAGTAAAAATACAAAATTGTCAAAGTCAAGAAAGATTTATAATTCCTCACAATAAGACATCAAAACTATGAGAGAACACCATGTGTTAACCCTATCAATATGCACGCTCCTTTGTTTATACTAAATGTCATAAAAATATAAAGTGAGCAAAAATGATATAAAAAAAAAAATTGCTTTTATAAATAAAATATGCTCCAAGAGCTTTTCTATTCTATATATCATATTACCATTTTTCATAAAATGAGAATTATAGGAAATTTCACTAAGCTGTAATTAAGTTGACTAAACACAATTATTACCTCAATTTCTAAAGCGTCCTTTATTTTTATTTTAAATTTTATTAAATAGTTTCCACTCTCGAAATAAAAATTTTGAATTTACAAGTTTTAAAATATGAATTCTCAAATTACTTCTCCTATACAAAAAATCAAGCCTGATATAATGCAGCATCGATAACAAACTAAACACAAACACATGACGACTTCAAACTTCAAATACTACCACTTTTATTTGCGAAAACTGAAATTTATATTCAATGTGTATACATGAAAATTAAATACGAAGGGAATTAGTACAGAGAAGGAAAACACATTATTAGTGTGAAGAAGATGATGGAATGAAAGAGGAAAAATTAAAAGCAGGAATTGAGAATAAAATTGCATGTCAAAAATTATGTAGATAGGTAGTGTTGAATATGGGATGAATGAATAAGGTATACTTGGAAACTATTAAAAGGATATAATACTTTTGAACGAATGATAAAAGTTTTAAACTTGCAAACAAATATAACATATTCTTTGTAAACAGGTCCTAAATTGAAGAATGTATTTCGTTTAATTGTCTTATAAATCAGATGAATTAGAGACAATTAAAATTAATTATACTGGCAACCCAAATTAATCTTGATCCACTTCTTGAGATGGTGACATGTGTCCTTCCGAATGTAGAAACTTGAAATGGACGGGAAAACATAGAATTGGGTGAAAATGGGAGGGTTTTGCATATATATATATATATATATATATATATATATATATATATATATATATATATACAGAGAGAGAGAGAGAGAGAGAGAGAGAGAGAGAGAGAGAGAGAGTTTTTGCTTATGTCTTGATACAATTATGTGAAAGTATTACTTATTTTCATTATTTTTAGAGTTCGTTATTTTTTGGAATTATATAAGAATCTACTTCCATCATTCACAATTAAAAGTCATTCTAGATAATATATATATATATATATATATATATATATATATATATTCATGAAAACAAGTCATTATAGCAAATTTTCCCTATTTCATCCAATATCATCCTTAGGTAAATTCAAACAAATTTTCTCATGAATCTCATAATATTATAGTATTGAGGAAAGATGGAGGATTTTATGGTAAGGAAAATTTTGTTGGAGAAAAAACTAGAATTTAAGGTTATAATTAGAATAGATTTTTTAGAGGCCTTTTTGTCATCCACAATTTCTTAATTTTCACATGAATGTTTAAATGACTTTCTTTTGTGAACGGAAGGAGTGCAATTTAAGGAGTACAGTTTAGAAGTGTAATTTTTTAGTACATTGGGGATTTAGGGATCGGGAATGAGTCTAGATACCCTCGACGTCTTTGTTACAACACTAAGAGTGATGTCATCGAACTACAAGGTTCTTGGTCATTTAGGAGTATAATTGACAAATATTTATATATATATGTTTCTTCACAACAACCACATATTTTAAAACATGTCTATAGAATATGTTCTCCTAAATTACTAATCTATACACAAAGTATTAGAATAATATTTCCTTTTAAAAATAGATCGAAAATAAAATTGAACAATATCAAACACGTGCAACGCACGTGCCCATGGCTAGTCAACAATTAAAAATGCAATAAAGTCAGTATAATACACTAATATAATGCGTATGTGTATTTATCACACTCACCCTAAAAAAATATTACACTATAGAAAAATATTTGTAGTTGGCGACGTTGTTGGTGACGCGGTATCTGCAGTTAGTGATGATCTACCTGAAAAATATTGACTAGATTATTATAATTGCACTTTATTAATTAATAAGTTAGATTAATTAATTAATTAAGTAGATACTAGGCTTATAAACTTAGGATTATATGGTACTATATATACATATTCTCTATATTAGAGAATTAAAGAGTTTTTATCAGATGTAAAATTATAGAGGCACCGTGAAAACAATAAGTGATTTCCTACCTATCACTTAGTGAACAATTAAACCGGGGACAGTTCTTGCATTGGACAACATACGCGTGGATTGCATTGGACAACATACGCGTGAATATTAGTGGTGATTTCAATGGTGCAATTTCATGTGAATTCAATCATCGCGCAATTCCTTCCAATTAATTACGCAACAAGTAAGTTGTTCAAACTATTGCACGATTATTCCTCAACGGTTAATTCAATTATAATTCTGGATTGTTTATTCCGTTGCGCACGTTAGATGGCATTGGGAATACCTAACAGTGATATCAGAGCCAAAGTTTAATGTATAATTGATTTATATTTTAGATTAAATTGTGGATTAAAATTTTCTGATTTATTTTGGAAATTGCTTTAAATAATTAATTGATTCTGTTAAACAAATTCGAAAGAAAATTATAAAACCAGATTTTAATAATAGTTGCGTAAATCCAGTTTTTGGAAATGTTAAATAATTTCGAAAAGAAGTCTCCAACTGCAAACCCTTGGTGATGGCCCATATGCGCCGATCGCCGCTTTCCTGTCCGGCGGTGGCGTTCACTGCTGGTGCTGCTACTGTGCGAACTGACGTGCCCCATCTTGCCTGCCACTACTGCACGCATCGCCGTCTGCTGGTTTGGCCGGCGACGGTAGTTGGCAGCGGCGTTTTGGATGCTGCGCGCGTTTCGACAGCTGGGCCTGGTTATTTGGTTAATTGGACCTGTTTTATTAATTAATTAGGCCAATCTTTCTGGGCTGATTTTTAAAGTTAAATAGGCCTCTTTTAATTTTAAAATCTGATCTAATTAATTTTAAAAAATATTTTTTAATTTAATTAAATTAGATTAATACGAAATCTCAATTACAAATATTAATTTATTAGATTAATTAATAACTTTTATTATTATCGTGTTTGAAATAATAATAGACTTATTTATTTATGTTAATTTGGAATTAATATATTAATCTCATAGAATTATATATTCATGTTAATTTGGAATTAATATGAAATGTATATTTATATTAATTTGAAATTAATATTTAATTTTAATTCACATTTAATTAAAGAATAAAATTTTAATTGGATTAATAATTCTAGTCGCTGAGCTTTATTTGATTTCCTATGTGATAAGATATTATTTGATTTTTTGTTTATTCAATTTAATTATAATAATTAGATACTGCTTTTACGTATGGGTAGGAGGCGCCCAATATGTGTGGTTCGCATTTTTGATGTCTGGGTAAGCAACACCCAAAAATTGTGTTTTAATTTAATATTAGATATTAAATTTACCAATTAGTATCACGTATACAATCCCTATTAGAAACCAAGTCTTATTTAGAAATAACAACGTCGTCCATCATAATTGTTTAATATTCTTAATCTCTTCGTCCACGAGTTTTACACCAAAGTGTTTACTCTAAAACGACGAGGTTGGGCTCTTTCATAGATGCATGGTTGACATCATGTGATGAAATTGACTTGCTTAAATTATTTTGTGACGCAAAAGCGACAAAAATAATTTAAGGACGCAAAATTAATTAGATTAATTAACCAGGATTGCAAAATTGTTGTTGCAATTGGCTTGGAGGCCCACTGAATGATATTATTGTAGTCATCAGCCAAAGTAGAGACTGCAATAATATAGACTTGGATCTTGGACCACTAAGATTTATAATTATTATGAATCCGTATTTTGTGTTTTGGGACGCAAAATATGTTAAAATTAATAGGAGCTAATCATTACAATAAACCATTGTCTTGATTAGTGATACGAATGTGATATTTTTTGCTTTGTTCTAATTTACTTTCCCATTTTATTATTTTCTGTTCAAATAAAATGTCAAATTTGACTTATAAATGTTTGATGGAAACAAATAAGTTAACCGGGTCTAACTTTACGGATTGACTCCATTGTTTGCGCTTGGTGCTAATGCAAGATAAGGTTGAGTACGTCTTGGACGAACCAATCAGTACCATCCCGACAAAACTTCTCCTGAGTATGCTAAGTTTGATGCAGATGCTAACAAGAAGCACGTTGGCTCAGTGTGTCATGTTGTCTTCCATGAGTATTGAACTACATAGACAACATGAACATGTAATATCCCAATATTTTGGTTTATTATTTAATTCTAAAATATTATCTTACTTGCTCGTATAAATAATTAGATACTATATAATTTATTACGTCTTTCTAAAGTTGTGCCTTGATATTTATTTTTACCACTAAAGTGGAATAACAATATTATTATTTAAATTAAACCCAAAATCTTACTTATACATATTTAGGTCCAAACTAGTGGAAATTTTAGGGCAGTATGGCAGGTCTGCTAGCTACTAATATTATTTATTCTTTCGCCCATATTCAAGTATAGAAGCCCTAATATGTTGTTCAGTCCTACTATTTGCTAAAAACCTACTTTTACGATATCCTAAAACTGAAGTTAGTTTAAGTGCTTTTATTTCAAGCTCAATGCACCTGGTACTTTTATATATTATCTATTTACTGATTTACTAAATTGGGTCAATCCATTATAATTTGAATTTAAGGTTGAGCCTATGGCCTAACCCGAAGTCAATTTGGTCCATTTAACATTTTCAAGCCCAAATTACATTGGGAATCATTATTTAAATTAATTGCAAGCCCATTTGATTGTAATTTATTTATTTATTACTTTTAAGCTCGATGATCATTCATTATATTTTAGAAAATTAGATTCACAAATCATTTACTACTAAGACGAAAGTCTATGTAGGAAAAGTAATTCATTACATTTTAACTATTCGATTCATCATTCATCACATTACTAAGGCCACAACTTTGAGTCAAAACTCAAGCCCAATATATTAATTTATAGAGGTCCCATGTCTTGAACCCAAAAGGAAAAGAAATGTTATTTTAAATTCCACGATCTCTTTTCTTAATGATCCTGAATCTTTGGAACCGACGGATAAGTCAGACACTAGAGAGATAGAATTTTACATTAACCGACTCCTATCAAATAGGAACTCCAAATCGGATAAACTTACAAGTAGTTAATCTTTATTTACTAGTACCCTAATCCTAACACAATACTAGTTTTGACCTAAGTATAAAAAAATGAGGATCCAAAACCTTCAGTTAGATGCAGTAAACCATATAACCCTCTACTTCCTCGTCAATGGCCGACGACCTAATCCCTGTCGTCCGCCGCCATCTTCATTCCAACCTCTCTGACTGAAACTCAGCCCGAATCCGAAGGCATCAGTTTGTTCACCGCCATCAACCTATTTCCGACGCCGTACGTTAGCCGGGGCGGTGTCGGCCGGACCATTGTGTGTATAGCTGTGGGATTTTTACGCATGTATCTGTGTCGTATGCGCGTGTGGCGGTGAGTGTAATTGTGAGTGTACTGTGAGGTGTGTGGTGCGTGTTTAGCTATTGTGAGGTGTATAAATACGGAATCTGTGAAGGTGAGGGGTGTGCGTGCGCTAGTGTGGGAGTGTGTAACTATGTGAATTAGTGTGTGAATCGGGGTGTTCTGCATATGTTTCTGCAGATGTGTGTGATTTTGTGTGTGCATATGTGAGTGATAAAAGAAACGTAAGGGGTATGTGAGGGTGTATGTATTATGCATGTGTATGTGCAAGAGAGAGGGAGAAGATGGAGAGTGAGGTAGTCATTGATTGAAGTTTTGTGTGGGTGTGTTGGTATTTAAATGGAGCAGCTTGGGCAATAAGCACGTGGCCATAGGATTCACCCCAATTCCTTTTCCAAATATGTATCACATATTGTTCCCATTTACTGAACTGCAGATCACTCATAATTGACCATTGATGGTCAAATAAAGCCAAGCCTTATTCTTCTTCTTATCATTTCAATTAGCCTAATTCATCAATTAGGTTCTAGTATAAAATATATGTGCCTCGTAATGTAGGTTGCAAAGATCAAGGACACGGTGCTAAGATTTTATACATAAAATTTTCAAGCTTTATTCATGTATCTCTAATCAGGTGGGGGTCTGTCTTTTATTTTTAAGTTGTTATTTGCCAATACAAGTAATTATTCAATTTGCTACTTGCCAATACAAGTTTAGCTCATTGTCGTTATGCTATTTGCCAATACAAGTTTAACACATTCTCCGTATGCTACTTGCCAACCCAACATTGACCCTTTCAGGTTATCTTTGGTGCGGCCGATGAAGTTGAGGCGGAGCCCAGAGCATATGATAGTCAATAAAATTAAAATAAATTATTTATCATTTATGTCTATTTAATTTATTTGATTATATATTGAGATATTGAAATAGTTTTTCCTGACTAAATTAATAAATTATGCTTATGTGAGTTTCTTTTATATTGTTATTGCTATTTCTATTGCCATTGCTATTGTTATTGTTAATTCACTAATATTTGTTTTATAATTGTAAATGGAACTTCTCGATGCTTCTGATATTTGAACTAATATGTTGTTGATTAGATTTATTATAAGCATGTTAGGAATAATGATAAAATTATGTTATTGGAGGTGTTGTACAAACAATATAAGTTTATTTTTTATTTTTGTCATCTTTTAATGTCATGTTATTGACTAATAACTTAATTAATTAATAAAATTATTTGTGTTAACTAGTTGCTGGTTTACTAGATTTCGAGTAGGCTTTATTGATAAATTTTACTTGTAATTCTGTTGTCACATGTGTTTTCACTTTGCCAATCTAGATTGTGTATGTGCTTATTTAATTATTTATAAGACTTGTGGTCTCACTCCTAGGCATGATTTATATTTGAACTTCAGGTTATGAATAATAGAAAACTAAGACATGAAGTAAATTATGTTCTCAAATAAATTTGATACAAGCAGGCATGTGTATAACTATTGAATTATTTCTAGTGAAGATATTTCTTTTAGGGATAATACAAGTTCATTTGAAATATTTACTAGTATCATGTTAAGTGAAATTATGTTTAATGGTGTTATTTGGATTATTCAATGTGCGACTCATTTTAGTATTAAAGTATTGACTAGAATATTGTTCAGTTGTTGATTTTTGACCAAATGTGTTGATGTAATACATCCTAAATGTTTCTAGTAATTAATTAAATATTCTTGAATAGTTAATACTATGAAATGTGTCTTCGATGAAATCACGATTATTATGTGAAGTTGATTTGTTAGTGAAATATTTAAGAATAATTCTATTTTATTATTTTAATTTCAATTAGTTTTTCATGATCACTTATTTGCTAATAAATAACACTCCCTCCATCCCGGTCTAATTGGCCAACTTGCCATATTTGTTTGTCCCAACCTAATTGTCATAGCCCATAAATGACAAATTATCTCACAATCCTTACCCTCAAAATCTTCACCTTTGAAAAAGTCAAAGATTCCACAAAATCTGCTTTTCCTTAGTCTCCGTGTTCGGCCAAGGTTGGCCAATTAGGCCGGGACGGAGGGAGTATTAGTTTGACTAGTAATTGTTTATTTGTTTTATTGCTACACGTGTTATGAAGTATCAAAATTGTCAAGCGCAAAATGATGTTAGTTGACATAGGTTATTAAACGGGATTTAAAATTTTGAATTCAATATTACTTGAAAGATAATTTTAGAGGCATGTCCATTCGATTTTTTTAACGACCTGAATAATAATTATCTTTTGTAAATACAAAAAAACTCATGTTATTGATTATTGCTTTTTTTAAATGCTTTAAACTATTTTATAAATATCGGGTCGTTACAGAGAGCACTATGTTCCCTTATGAGATGATAAAACACTTGGAGAATCTGTATGCTTCACTAGCTTAGACAATGGAGTTTGAGATACTCAATGATCTCTTCAAGTATAAACTTCATAATGGGGTCAAGTTTCTGAACATGTACTGAAGATGATCGGATTAATTAGTTGACATCGATTGGAACTGTGCTATCCTCAAGTGTCTCAACTAATTTGCTCCTGCTGTCACTTCAGAGTTCCTTTGAAAACTTCATAGTGAACTACAACATGAACAACACGAAGGTGACTTTGCCTGAGCTTCACAACATGCTTAAGACCTATGAATCTTCAACTTCTAAAGGCAAATATGTGCTCATGGTGAGCTCTTCTGTGAAATATTCCAAATGGAAGAATAAACAACAGAAGAAGAAAGCATCTAACGATGCGGCCTTGAAGCCTAAGAATGGAGGAGTTCAAAAGAAGCCGAAACTGCCAAAGGATGAGTGTCTGTTCTATCATGAGAAGGGAACCCTGGAAGAGAGACTGTCCAAAGTTCAAAGCACATGGTGCATTGGATGGGAGCTCAGGGTATGTTTGTCATTGAGATAAATATGCCCATAAACAATTCACAATCCTGAGTATTAGATACAACTTGTGGCTCACACATTTATAATAATGTGCAGGGTCTAGGTGATAGTAGAAAAGTGAGTCCTGAGGAGGTCGACTTACGCGTGGGAAATAGAGCAAGAGTTGCTACTGAATGCGTGGGGACTTATAAATTAGATCTTCCTTCAAGATATAAACTAGATTTACTTAATGTTATTTTGTTCCTACGATTTCAAAGAATATTATTTTCATTCCAATGTTAGACATTCAAGGTTTTTCCTTCCATTTCGCAAACAATAAATGCTCGTTTTCGCTTAATGGATTATTTTATGGAAGTGCCTCTCTTTCGAATGGTTTATATATGCTTGAATGTGAACAAAATATTCTCAATGTACAACACAAATGACCTAAACTAAGTAATCCGCATAACAAAACCTACATTTGGCACTGTACACTTGGTCATATCAATGAGAAAAGAAAAGCAAGATTGAAAAAGTTAAACTATCTCACATCATTTGATTTTGAGTCATATGGTACTTGCAAATCTTGTCTCAAAGGAAAGATGATAAGTAAACCACTTTCTGAGAAAGGGGTGCTTGCCAAGGTTGTGCTCGAGTTGATCCACACAGATGTGCGCGGATCATTCCCAACTCAAGTAAGATGTGGATATTCGTACTTCATAACTTTCACTGATGATTTTTCAAGGTATGCATATGTGTATCTCATGAAACACAAATCTGAGGCTTTCGAGAAATTTATGGAGTTTAATTTAGAAGTCGAGAAATAACTTGGAAAAGTATTAAGACTCTCCGATCAGATCAAGGAGGAAAAAACTTAAGCCGAGAGTTTCTTGATTACTTGAAATCACATGGAATCCGGTTAAACTGGACACTTTCGGGTACACCACAGATGAATGGAGTATCTGCAAGGAGAAATCAAACTTTATTGGATATGGTTCGATCCATAATGAGTTTCACCAGTCTCCCTTTATTCATTTGGGGTTATGCCTTACCACAATATATATTCTGAGTAGAGTTCCTTCTAAATCGGTCGAGAAAACACCATATGAGTTATGATGTGGCAAAAATTCGAGTCTAAACCATATGTGGACGTGAGGCTGTCCTTCTTTTGTTAAGAAGATGATGACTGATAAGTGGGAAACTAAAAGAAAAATGCTATTTTGAGGGATATCCTAAAGAAACTAAAGGATATTCTATTATCAGGAATGTGACGTTTCTTGAAGATACTTATATCTCCAAGGAATATGGTCACAACGAGGTAGATCTTGAAGAAATTCAAGAACCACAAGATAACATGGAGGGTGAGGTATGTCCAATGGAGTGGACAAGAACTCAGTGGGAGTTTTTGATGATCTATTGGGAGGGAAAATAACTCTTAGAGGGTCACCTCAAGACAATGAGATGCATCAAAGACAAGATATTGTATCAACCCCACCTCAAGAGAATCATAGTGAAATTCTTGAGAATATCCCAAATGTTGAAAATCTCAACATGCAAGAACCTCATCACAATTAGAATAAACCGCCTAAACTAACGCAAGACAAACTCAATAGGCTCAAAGGAATCGTCGTGCACCTGAAAGACTAAATCTATTGGTTGAAAACTAAGATGATGAGGTTGATAAAGAAGACGGTGTCGGGCACCAATTCGAAGATGTGACTGGCTGCCTTAACATCTGAAATGGACTCGTTGTACCTCAATCTAGTCTGGAAACTTGTTGATTTGCCATATGGGGCTCGCTCTATATGCTGCAAATGGATCTTCAAGAAGAAGAGAGATGCAGATGGCAAGATACAAATCTACAAGGCTAGGTTGGTGGCAAAGGGTTATAGTCAGCGCGAGGGCACTGACTATGATGAAACCTTTTCGCCAGTCGCTAAGATAAAGTCCATTAGGATATTACTTACAGTAGCTGCCTACTATGACCTTGACATTTGACAAATGAATGTCAAAATCGCGTTTCTCAATGGAGAACTCAAAGGCGCCGTGTATATGTCACAGCCTGAAGGTTCTGTATCTAAAGAAAAGTCGGATGGAGTTTGCAATTTAAAGAAGTCCATTTACGGACTCAAGCAAGCATGTAGGAGTTGGAATATTTGTTTTGACAGAAGCAAAGAGGATCCATGCGTTTATTGTAAACGTAAGAATGAAAATGTTGTCTTCCTTATCATATATGTCAATGATATACTGATAATAGGGAGCAATCATTCCATGTTGCAATCCGTGAAAGAGCATATTTCAGCAAAATCTCGGTGAGGAACATTGAAGAACTATCAAGACTATTCTTAAAGTACCTTAGAAGAACTAAAGAATATTTCTTAAAATCTATGGTGGGCAGCCAAAGCCATCACTTACTGGGCATACTGATGCTAGCTTCCAAACAGACCATGATGAATTCAAGTCTCAGTCATGATATGTTTTCGTTCTCAATGGTGGTGTAGTAAGTTGGAATAGTTTCAAACATAGTAGAACTGCCGATTCCACCAATGAACCCGAGTATATTGCTGCATCTGAAGCTGCCAAAAGGGACTGTTGCTTTGTTGAAGTTTGTTAAAGAACTAGGTTTCGTTCCAAGTGCCAACAGTGCAATACGTTGTATTGTGACAACGGTAGGTGTGGTTTCGCTAGCAAAAGGAACCAAGAGCTACGAACAGGAAGAAGCATATTCCCCGAAGATATAATTTGATCAGACAAATAATAGATAGAGAGATGTGAAGTTAGATAAAGTATCCACCGATGATAACTTGACTAATCCTTTAACCAAACAGTTGTGTATAGCAAGGCAAAAGAAGCACTTTGAGAGCTTACGTGTTAGACATGTTGGTAGTTGGCCTTGATCTAGTATGAGTTTATAGTTTGTATGTCTTAGAAACCTTTTTATTTGAGACATTCATTCTTGATCGCATTTTATGAATTTTTTTTTGTTTTTTGGTTTTATGAATTTGTTAGAATACTTATTTTGATGGCTTGTTATTATTCTTATAAGTGTTCCCTTGAATCATGACTGTCATTTATGGTGTGAGACATAAATGATATAGTATGATTTTAAATTGCCATAACCGATGGTAATCAAGAATGGGATATTGATGACACGCGATAGGTAAGCATGTGGTCAGCATTGGATTCTCAGAGAATGTAGTAGGTCTCACGACTACAAGATATTATATATCTGTGATGGACACATGAGTACTTTGGAGAGTATTGGTATACCCTACTATTAAACTGTTTGTTTCAATGTCTACGGTTTATTCGTGTGTGGAGTATGTAATGATCCTTTGACCTGAGGTCAATACTCATTTTGTTTGTTAAATGATGAATTTTGACCAAGTACAACGCTTGCCTCCCAAAGGAGGATACGACACGTCTTGTGTTGCTTCATCATGAGGCAAATAGAAATGGTAGTTGAGCCAAGATTGAGATTCATTCCTCGATTGAAATTTGAGAGAACCCTCATATTTCTCTATATTATTTGACAATAAAGTCATTGACCAATGCAAAAGATATATTCAATTAAAGTAATCGAATATAATCGAATATGTCATATAATAAAGATGAGAAAAGTGATTGGGCTATTTGGATAGACCCATGGCAGATCCTAGGCTCAATCGAGTGGTTCGTGAATGAAGGAATATTACATAAACTTCATATAAAGATTTGTTTACTGAATTCACGTAAACGTCCTTCATATATCGAGATCGCTGCACAACGCAGCCTAGGAGTTTTGTGCAGACTTTAATAAGATTATCGTCGATAATGAGGGCCTAAAGGGTCATACTTTATGGTACTGCTGTTCCACTCAAGGGTATAAGGTTAGTACTTCGGATTATATCTAATGCTAGTCCAAGTGGGAGATTGAAAGTTATGGACTAGATTAGGATAATTGGGCTTTATTAATTAGTAAGTTAGACTAATTAATTAATTAAGCAGACATGGATATTAGACCCATAAACCTAGGGTTATATGATACTATATATACATATTCTCTATAGTAGAGACTTAAGGGCTTTTATCAGATAAAAATCATAGAGGCACCGTAGAGTCAATAAGTGATTTCCTAGCTATCTCTTATTGAACAATTATACCGCGGATAGTGCTTACATCGGATGACATACTGCATCGGATGCCATATGCGTGGATACCTGCAGTGAATGAATTCAATGCGCAATTCCTTCCGGTTAATTACGCAACAAGTAAGTTGTTCTAACTATTACGTGATTATTGCTCAACATTTGATTCAATTATAGATCATGATCGTAATTCTCGATTGTGTATTCCGCTGCGCATATTAGATGACATTGAGAATACCTAACACTACCATCTATAGCACTTCGATAATGCCGTCATTCTTGATGATGATGATGATGATGATAATGATGATGATGATGATAATTGTAAACCTGATTTGTTTACCTCAATTGAGGATTTCTATCTGTCTTATTGATCATATATACGCAAAGGGACAACAATAATATCTCAACAGAATGGAAAGTAAATATACAACAAATATACAAAGATATTATGTATCTTCTTCTGATTCTATCCTAACACCCCCCTCAAGCTGTGCGGATGTGAAACAACGCATAGCTTGGACCGGAAGAATTGAAACAAAGGTCGAGGTAAGCTCTTTTTGAAGAGTCCGCGATCTGAAGATGGGACGGAACAAATTGCGTATGTAGCTTACCGGAAGTAACAAGTTCACGAACAAAATGATAATCAATGTCAATATGTTTTGCGCGTTTGTGTGCAATCGGATTTTGACTGAGAAAGATGACACTGTTATTATCACAAAGTAATATAGGCGTGGAGACCGGTTTGACGTGTAACTCGCCCAAAAGGGAAACAACCCAGATTAATTCAGCTGATGCATTAGCCATAGCGCGATATTCCGATTCGCAACTCGAACGTGCTACAGTGGGTTGCTTCTTAGCACTCCAGGAAACCAAATTAGTGCCCAAGAAAATGGAATAGCCATAAGTGGATCATCGAGCGTCTAAACACCGAGCCCAATCAGCATCTGAATAACCAAACAAAGTGCGTTTACCGTGGGTGAAAGTAAGACCGCAATTAAGAGTGCCTTTGACATATCGGAGGATCCTTTTAACCGCTTGAAAATGATCAACAGTGGGAGCCGCTTGAAATTGACTGACCGTATTTACAGCATAAGAAAGATCCGGGCATGTGACAGTGAGCTATTGGAGAGCACCAACAAGAGAACGATAAAGAGTAGGATCCGAAAAAAGTTAGCCCGCAACGCGAAAATTTGCACCTGGAGCTAAAGGGCTCGAAACCGGTTTGGAGTCGAGGAGATCGGAACGCTTTAATATATCAGTAGCGTACTTGGTTTGGCTTAAGAAGAGTCCCTGCGAAGTATAAGTGATCTCCAGGCCAAGAAAATAACTGAGACGACCAAGGTCTTTAATGACAAATTCATCTCGAATGCGTGACGTAAGACGGGAGATAAAAGAAATATTATTGCCAGTAATTATAATGTCATCAACATAAACGAGCAAAAAGAGAAGAATCGAACCATGATGATAGACAAAATGGTGGTGTCAGCTTTGCTTGGGATGAAGCCGAGGCCAAGTAAGAAATCATAGAACCGTTGGAACCAAGCCCTTGGTGCTTGTTTGAGGCCATAAATAGCTTTACGAAGACGACAAATGTGAGATGGAAAGGATCCACATAACCCAGTGGTTGCTCCATATAGACAGGTTTAGAAAGGACACCATGAAGAAAAAGCATTATTTACGTCCAACTGATGAAGGGGCCAACGATTCATGACCACGAGTGAGAGCAAAATACGGACAATGGAGGCTTTGACGATATAACTGAAAGTATGAGTGTAGTCAAACCCAGGAAGCTGCGTGAAACCCTGAGCCACTAGATGAGCCTTATATCGATCAATCGAGCCATCGACCAAGAATTTCGTATGGAAAACCCACTTGGACCCGACTATATTAGTGTCAGGCGGTCTAGGAACCAACTCCCAGGTATTATTGGTACGGAGGGCAGTGAGCTCGTCGACCATGGCCTTTACCCAGTGAGGAGATTTAGCAGCGGATTTGAACCCTTTGGGCTCAGGACTGGCATGAAGGGTTGACAAAATGCATTCTGAGCAAGATGGGCTGTAGATGGGGGATATTTAGGCTTGAATATCCTCTTGAGCACGCGTGCGCATAGGGTCCCGCGGGACAGGAAGTGGTTGAGGCGGTGGTGGCGACTGAGGCGGCGTGATGGCTGGTGAAGAAGGAGCAGTGGAGGCTGGCGATGGCGGATGATGTGCAGCAGGTAGAACCGTAGAGTTGTCCTCATCACATAATCGGCAAAGTGCAGGAGAATCGGCAGGAGTTGACACTTGTGGGTGAATCTCAGAGGGCAGTAGGTTCGGCCCACGGGATAGGGTCCAAAAAAGCAGAGAAGTCAAGATCCATAGTCGAGCGATTCATGCTACTGGCAGTAGTAGAAAACGGAAAATAGTCTTCATCAAACTGAGCGTGCCGAGTGATGTAAACCCGAGATGAAACTGGATCAAGGCAACGAAAACCTTTATGACTTGAGCTATAACCCATGAATATGCAAGGAGTGCTGTGAGGTGAAAACTTGTTAGCAGCATAGTCTCGTAAGCAGGGAAAACACGACAGTCGAAAACATGAAAATTTTCATACAGCGGCAGCACAGAAAATAAAGTTTCAAATGGTGATTTATTTTGCAAGACAGATGACGGGAGACGATTGATGATATAAACTGTGGTACTAAACGGATCAACCCAATAAGTGAGAGGGACTGAGGCATGAAAAAGCATTGACAACCCAGTTTCAGTTATGTGGCGATGCTTCCATTCAGCACGTCCACTTTGAGCTGGAGTATATGGGCAGGACATGCTATGATGAATTCCAGAAGAAATAAAAAGATCACGTAACCTATGATTTGTAAATTCGGTACCCCCATCAGATTGAAAAGTTTTTTATCTTGCACGAAAACTGATTTTCCACCAAAGTCTTAAATTTTACAAATACATTATAAAATTCGGACTTGAGACGTAAAGGGTAAAACCATGCGAAATGGGAGTGATCATCAATAAAAATCGGATAATATGGATAACCATCAAGAGAACGAACCGGGGCCGGTCCCCACAAGTCACAAGGAATAATTTCCAAAACTTTTGTAGCACGCTTGCAATTTATAGCAAAAGATAAATGTTTGCTCTTGGCAAGTTGACAAGAGACATAAACTGAAGGTTTAGGCAAAACGGAAGTGACAGATAACACGCCTAATTTATTTAACAAAGTAATAATCAGAAAAGCAATATGACCGAGCCGCCGATGCCAAAGCTCAAATGATCCCCGTATCCGGTTATGCTTTAAAGCAGCAACAAGCGCAGCCTGTCCATGATCCAGTATATAAAGGTCATTCTCTCGACGCCCCTTTGCCAAGATCAGCCCTGTGTGTTTCGTCTGGATTTCAAAAGATTTATCAGTAAAAACAAATTTGATAGGATAGTCATGTCTGAGCTTGCTGACGGAGAGCAAGTTTTTAGTGAGATGAGGAACAACAAAAACATCCAATAAAGATAAATCAGGAGTGAGAACATGAGAGCCCATATGAGGGATTTGTAAAGCATCACCATTACCAACAATTACTTTCCTGGAACCAGTGTAGGAGGAAGAAGAATCAAGAGCCGACGGGCTGCCGACCGTATGCGCTGAAGCTCCGGTATCAACATACTAGTCCGAAATATTTGCTGGGTTCATGGAACAAGAGGCGTTGAAAGTCTCGGCCAAATGAGCCTGATCAGCAGACGGAGCATAGCGTTGAGCACAGGTGGTAGCATAATGATCTTCAAGACCACCATTACCACGGCCAAATGGAGCAGGCGATTGTCTGCCACCGCGACCACCGTGTCCAGAAGTCGAAGAGGGATAGAACGAGCCACGACCACGAGGCTGCTGATGAGCAGTGAAAGCAGCCTGAGATGAACCCACAGAGTGAGCATCGAGCTGCTTGTTAAAAATATCACGCGAGCATGCTTTGGAAAGGAGATCCATGTATGAAGGTAAGGAAGGAAGATTAATTTGCGCGGTTGAAAAATCACGAAACTAATGGCCTAAACCACGAAGAAACCGATGGGATTTATCAGTTTCGTCTAGTTTACAACCCATAGAGGAGAGTTGATCAACCAGACTTTTGAACGTGGCCCCATATTCAGCGACAGAGTGATTTCCTTTTTTGATGAATTGTAACTCGTCTTTGAGACGGAGTTCCCGGGCCTTGGAGTGCTGATTGAAGGCAAGGGCAAGGGCATTCCAAATTTCGGCAGCGGTAGTACATCCAATGATATAAGCCATTGTTTCTTCTGTAAGGGTGGAGACAAGGAAGACCCTTACAATTTGATCTTTTTCCAGCCATGAGACGTATGCTGGATTCGGACCAGTAGTGCCAGCAGTCGTAAGAGTGGAGGGCGGCGGAGAGAGAGTGCCGTCAACATATGGGAGAAATTTTTGAGATGCAAGGAGGGGAAAGATTTAACTGTGCCACATTAAATAATTGGTGGATTTAAGTTTGATGGTGATTAAATGGGTCATGGCTTGTAAAGAGAGAGACGAATCAAACGCTTTGCTAGGGGTTTCCTCAGCCATGGGGACGAGAGAAGAGAGGCAGAAGAGAAAGAAGGGTTTCAGCAGCAATAGGCTGATACCATGTAAACCTGATTTGTTTACCTCAATTGAGGATTTCCGTCTGTCTTATTGATCATATATACACAAAGGGACAACAATAATATCTCAACAGAATGAAAAGTAAATATACAACAAATATACAAAGATATTATGTATCTTCTTCTGATTCTATCCTAACAATAATGATAATGATAATGATGATGAAAATAAATAATGATAATGACGATGATGATGGCGTCAATGGTGATTGAGAAGTTCCATGAAGAAGATGCTCCGTACAAGTATGTTTATTTACTTGTTGGTTTTATTTCCTATTTTGCTATGTTGCCACGTTTGTGTAATTTAATTGGTGTGTGTTGCAAAATGTATAAGAATGTTGTCCCAAATTGCCAGCCCCCTAGAGTTATACGAGAATAAATAATATTTCCACTTGCATCACTAAGAAGTAATGGATGAATATTACTACAATTCCTTACAGAAGAGCAAAATATATGAATTGTAACAATCGCTTCTGCAATAAACTGTTTATTGCTCTGAGTTTTGGTTAAAAGATTGATAGTTCCATACTCCCTGCGTCCCAAAACGTGGGTCCTGTTCCAGATAAGACTGTTAGCAAATAGAGTGTTCGGTAAAAAGCTCGTGTTCGAATTCGATTAGCGCTTGTTCGAATATATTTATTTTTGTTAGTTAATAAACAAATAGAGCTCGAACACTGAAGGACTCGTTCTTTAAATACTCATGAACATGATTTAGGCTCGTGTAAAATAATAATAATAAAATTAATAATACTAATAATATTTTTATATTATTTATGCTCCTCATTTATTTAAAATGTCCATGAATTTATTGTTGACAGAATAAAAAACACAAGATTTTTTGTGTAGAACTAGAATAATATATAATATTCGCATTTACGTACATAAAATGTTAAATAAACTTGTTGTTCGCTACCATTAACCAACACCAAATTAACAGACTCGGCTCGAGCTCGATTCGCTTAAAATTTAGCAAACACTATTCGAAAAATCGGCTCTGCTCGATTCGTTAACAACCCTAGTTCCAAAAGTCAATGTTTTATTTTGATTACCCGAGTAGAAAATAAAAAATTTTAATTTCCGGAATAAAGTTGTATATGTTTGAATAAGGAAATAGAAAAAAGTAAAATAAGTCGTCTAAATGCAAATGAGTTTTAGAGAATTATACTTTAATAAAAAAAATAAAAAATTTGTAGGATTCTTATTATTGAATGGATGAAGTATTTATCTCTTTTTTTTTTTTTTTTTTTTTTTTTTTTTTTTTTTTCTTTCGCAACTATATTATTTATACCGAAAGTCATTGTTTCTGTCTTATAACTTTATCACCTTTTACAAAATGTTATTTGTGTTACCTTTAACATCAATTGATCCTATATAAAAACTTTTTAGAATCGTCCTTTAATTATTTACATCAGGTAAAGCTGTTGTTTGATGCTGACGTGGTGCCATCAATAACAAGTAAAAGTGACGTCATGTCAGCAACAACCGGTAATTTTACAGGCTGCTTACAATGAAAAGGACGATTTTGAAATCTTTTCAAGTTACAAGACTTTGGGAATAACATAAATGACATTTTGTAAAAGGTGGTAAAGTTACAAGAGGAAATGATAAATTTTCCTTTACAATAAATAACTTTTGTGAAGATGGGAATGTGTATCCTACCTCCATTATGACGGTAGTGGCCTTTTCGTCCTTGTTTTAAAAGTTTTCGTCTAACTCCGATTTTATCCTACTTAAACACTAGATCATCTTCGACCATCTATGTTTTTTTCATTGACTCCCCCCCGCAGAATCCCTTTTACACTTGATTAACCTCGCCTAAGCCTCAGTTAGACGCTAGACTTTAGTCTATCGATCGATTAACATCTAGCGTCTTTTAGAATACTCCTCCTTGTCAACTTTAACTCCTGCAAAAAACAACCGAAAAAAGGAAATATGGAAAAGAAAAAGAGATGGTAGGAAATCCTATTCAACACATTTATTTGTAGCTTATTGCATGCATGCAACTGCTGGCAATTCAAGCCACAGCTGTGCCGGACCAAAATTTCATCTGGTCAGAAATTGGTAAATTCAGGTCAACCCACCTCCTAAAATGCAGTAAAATTGTCAGACTAGCCTGCAGTCATATGTAGATCCAGATGATACTTCGATCTAAGATTCTTATGGCTTAGCCACTGTAAAATGTCGGGCTGCTGTGCTGACTCATTAGGTCGATTGTGTCCACCTAACAGGGTTATTCTCTTGGCTTTACGTGCAAACTGCTTAACTTCCTTTTCGACTGTCTAGTTGATGTAATGTTTATATGTACTCCAATCCGCAGGTGAATATAGGTGCTGATCATCGGGTTCTCGACAGAGCAACTGTCGCGAAGTTCTGCACGAGTGGGGACTATTCCTCGAAAAACCGGAGCTCCTGATGCTCCATATGAGATGATGAGATCTTCGGAATAAAATATGTTTGCATCACAGTTGATTCTTATTTTTCTTAGATTTTTGCTGTATAACTATAGATGTCTTGCAATCTAGGCAATGCACATTGAGGCCGACAATTTAAGACAATAACTTAACATCGGGCTTGAAAGCCCCATTAGCGGAATTGGTCATGTGTACTGCACGTGAATTGATTTGCGCTAAAATGTGCGAAATATTTTAGAATGTTTTCCCAAATTGCAGCTCCCTAAGGTTATATGAGAATAAATATTATTTCTACGTGTATCACTAAGTTGTACCAAACAAAGTGACAATTATTTTGTTATTATCAAGTTGCAACTTCCGTCAAATTATGAATCTATCTTAATAAATTATGGAAATCGAGAAAATCACTCTCTCAATTTGACATGTGATTATCTCGTATTCAATATTTGACCGGAGAAATTCTACGGAGGTTGCAACTAGTACAATTTGTGGACTTCAATTACAATTGGTCAAAAAATAAAATTTAAGTACTGAAATGTGAAAAATCACAAAGTATAAGTTGATTTAAGTATTTAACCCATTATAATAATCTCCACCGCAATAAACTGTTTGCTACATCATGCGTGATCATATAATGCAGTCAATGTATGTATATATGTATATGATAGGTATGGCCCAGTCACTTCGGGTCGGGTTGACACTTCGGACCAAATAAACCCGACCCGAATACCCCGGCCCAGAAGCATGCGTCCCAAATAATGTGGCCTAATGGGCGCGGCCCAACTGCAGCGTATTCCGCGATTCAAGGCCCACGATCTGCTCCCAACTTCCATGCAACGGAAAAGAGGCGCGATGATAGGGAGTTAGTTAGGGTTCAGGATTGAATAGTATAAATAGGAGAATGAAACTCGGAATGAGGGTTGGTTTTTTGTATTCTGAAACTATAGTGTGTAACTTGAAAAAAGAAGGGAAGAAAACACCTCGGCAGGTGCCATTTTTCAGCCCGTGGACGTAGATCTCCAGATCGAACCACGTACATCTTGTGTTTTTTCATATTTCTTGCATTGTTCTTCGTTGAGTTTCTTAGATACCGGATCACGCTTTATCAATTGGCGCCGTCTGTGGGAAACGCAAGTGATTGTGATATTGACATTGTATTTGGTATACTATGGTGACTACTCGTTTAAATCAGTCTCGCCAAGGTGATCAGATCAACCAAGATCTACCAGTGGATCAAGTTTTGCCGCCGAGGCAATCGCCGATGCGGGATACATCTCATCATCAGGGCAACCAAGGCCCGGTTATGAATCCGGACAACCAATTCTTACCTCTACCCCCACAAGACGTGCAAAACCCTAACCCCGCTGCCGCACGGCCGCAGGTTAATATTCAGATGACCCCAGAACTACTCCAGGCTTTCCTACAAGAACATGCTCATGTTCTCCAAGACTGGGCGGCCAATTGCCTGAATCCTGATGGACCTGCCGGACACGCTACCAATCCCGCAGTGCATCCATATCGTCAGCACTCGCACGGCCGACAAGATCCAGTGCACCGCGGGCGTCAGGATCGACGACGGGAGCGACCCGGTTCTCCCGAGGACCATGGGAGTTCTAATGGGTCGAGACAGCGCAACGACGAACCTGCAGACGCCGATCACCGCCGTCCACTTAACGCGGCTAAAAGAGTTCGTTATGCCAATCCTCATACTCTAGATCTTCAGGAGTATGAGCGAGTTCAACGCAATGTCGAACTAGACAGAATCCTAGGCCTTGACGCCAATGGGGACATTATCACACCGTTCTCTCAAGAAATCATGGCCACCTCCCTTCCCGAAGGGTTCAAAAGGCCTGCCATACCACCTTACGACGGCACGGGAGATCCAGCCAATTTTCTTGGAGCTTTTAGGCACAACATGCTCAGCCGCGATCATACCACATCTCTTCACTACTGTAAGATCTTCCCCGAGTATCTTCAGGACGAGGCTCGGGTTTGGTTTGATTCTCTCCCTCGTAATAGCATATCCTCTTTTAGAGAACTTGCCGAACACTTTTGGGCGCGTTTCGAAGCACGTGCAAAGCCCATGGCCACTTGGCCGATCTCATGAATATGGAACAACGGGACGGCGAAACCGTTACCCAATTCCTTGACCGCTTTACAGCGGAGAGTCTTAAGGTAGGAAGCTATTCGGATGATGTTATCATCAATGCATTCATGAATGGTCTCCGTCCCGGACCACTCTACACCGAGTTGGTTCGTAATCCACCGGTCACAACCCGAGCACTGTTTAATACTGTGTGCAGATATGCTAAGGCCGAGGAGCAGACTCGTCGGAAGCGTGACAAACATGCTAGCAAGCGGCAGTCCGATAGGGCACAGGTTGGGCCTAGCACACGACCTAGTGCCTTTTCTCGTCTGAATCAGGGGCGTTCAGAATCTCGAGGGGATATTCCACAATTCACCCCGCTGACAAAATCGCGAGCTGAAATTCTTTCTGTTCACAAGGATGATTTACGGCCCTGTCCGCGGATGACTGCCCCGCCTGAAAAGCGAAACCGCGGAAAGTGGTGTGCGTACCACCGTGATCATGGGCATGAGACGGAGGAGTGCCGAGAGCTCGGCAAGGAAATTGAGGATTGTTTAAAGAAAGGTCTCTTGCGACAATATATTGCTCGGACCGATGACAAGCCTCGGACAAATCAGAATGGGGGTTCGTCCCTTAACCATGGAGGTTATCACGACCGGGGTTCGCAACAAAACCGGCCGCCGTGGCAGAATAATCGGCCGGGGTCTAACAATTATGCACGGCAAGACCCTGGCAATCGTCAACAACCTCGTTTTTTGCCACCACCCCCTCCTCCGGGAGGACCCGGAGACAATGCACCTACTCACGTCATAAACGTGATATATGGGGCCCTCCCCACGGGGGCTTCTCGAAATGCTTTAAAGGCAGAGGCACGCCGTCCTCCTCCTGAGGAGCCGCGTCATAAGCGCCTCCATCAGTCTGAAACTGTCAGTTTCACAGATAGAGACCCGGTTCCAGAGATTACACCCCATACTGACGCCATCGTCATTGACATGGCTGTAACCAATGTTACAATAAAGCGAGTCTTCGTAGACAATGGAGCTACAGTGAGTGTTATATTCGCTGACTGTTTCCAAAAAATGGGGATTCCTCGGGAGCAACTTCGGCCGGCCCCCGGGCTATTGCAGACTTTCACCCAGGGTGAAGTTCAGCCAGAAGGCGTAATCAATCTCCCGGCGTCTCTGGGAACTTATCCGGCGATACAAACCATTTTCGTGGATTTTTACGTGGTTAACTCCCCGTCCCCGTATAATATGATTTTGGGTCGGGATTGGCTTACTCCCGCCAAAGCCATATGCTCCACATACCACCTCGCGCTAAAATTCCCCACATCCCACGGCGAAGTGGCTATCCGCGGCAGTCAGCGGGTCTCTAAAGAGTGCATGTACGTCGCACTCAAAAAGGCAACCAAGGTTCCTTCCAAACAGCAACTTCAGGTGGCATCATCAACTCTTGAACCCCATTTATGTACATCATTGGGAGACACCACTGTCCAGGTGTCGCTCGATCCATCCAAGCCTGAACAAACAGTAACTGTCGGTGCCGTGGATGTGCCGTGGTTACATCATGCCATCATCCAGACCTTGCGAGAGTATTCCGATGTCTTCGCATGGTCCCATTTGGATATGCTCGGGGTCTCTCCTGATGTAATAACCCACAAGCTGAACATCGATCCCAGCGTTAAACCTATACAGCAAAAACAAAGGAAATTCGCTCCGGAGCGAAATGCGGCCATTCGAATCGAGGTACAACAACTTTTAGATGCAGATATCTTGTTCGAAGTTTATTACCCTTCTTGGTTGTCCAATCCAGTGATGGTAATAAAGTCCAGCGGGGCATGGCGGATGTGTGTCGATTTTTCCGACCTCAATAAACATTGTTCAAAGGACTGTTATCCTCTACCCTCCATCGACCAAAAGGCCGAAGCCATTACTGGGCATGTGGCCCTTTGTTTCTTAGACTTGTATAAGGGATACCATCAAATCTTCATGGATCGTCAGGATGCCCTCAAAACAACATTTATCACTGATTTTGGGCGTTTTGCTTTTAAGAAAATGCCCTTCGGGCTCAAGAACGCGGGGGCCACATATCAACGTCTCATGGACCGCGTGTTTCGCGATCAAATAGGCCGCAATGTTGAGGTTTACGTTGATGATCTAGTCATAAAAAGCGCCTCACATTCTTCATGTGTGCAAGACATTGTTGAAACGTTGCGTACTCTGCGGCGTTACAATTTGCGACTTAATCCGGCAAAATGTACCTTCGGCGTTGGTTCCGGAAAGTTTCTCGGGTATATGGTTTCGCGGCATGGCCTTCAGGCCAATCCAGCCAAGCTTCAGGATGTGTTAGATCTGCAACCACTGAAGACGTTCAGAGACGTTCAACGCCTCACATGCGGTTTGGCGGCTTTAAACCATTTTTTGTCTAAAGCAGCAGAGCGAAAACTCCCATTCTTCAAAATTTTGAGACAGGCGAAGTCATTTGAGTGGACTCCGCAGTGCACCGAGGCTTTAAAGCGTCATATACAGCAACTGCCCACTCTATCAGTTCCTCTCTCCGGAGAGCCGCTCTACATATATTTGGCTTCCGCCGAGGAAGCCATTAGCGCCGCTCTTGTGCGAGAAGTCAATGGTGTTCAACATCCGGTGTATTTTGCAAGCCGAGTACTTCTGATAAGTAGAAAAATATGTATTATTTAGACTGCTTAGAATGTGTTTTTAATGCATTTTATTATCATACATTTGTTATTTTTCTGCGTATCTGCACTTTGGCACCGATTACTTCAAATGTTGGTTTTTCATGTTAAATGCAGTGAATTTGAAGTGATTTTGAACTTTATTGAAAGATTCTGGGCCGAGAGATAGACGATAGAAGATATTGGGCTATAATATGGAATATGGGCCAAGACATTAGATCCATGGGCTGAAATTGGATAACCCAATGTCAACCCAGGCCCATAAATATATAACAGGTCTCACAATTGAAAAGAAGGGGTCGGTGGCCCATGATCACTTAAATTCATGGTAAAGTGAAAAAAGGCCCAATTGGAGATTGTTTATAAAAGACGAGGAGTTCAGCGAGAAGAGGGGTGTCCATACGGGAGTGAGGACGTGGGGAGCAGAATGCAACACAAGTCCGAGATCGTCGTCAATTCCGTTTGCTTTTATTTTTCGTTTATTTTAATTATGTCTTTCTTTTATCAAGTTTTAGACAATAGTTTAGTTATGAGTAGCTAATTTACTTTATACTAGTTTGAAGGGATGTTGAACCCTATTCGTTTTGATGATTAATTGATCCGTAATTGAATGTTGATTTATTATTTCCCAACTTCTTTGTGTTACTTGATCTTATGACCCATGATTGGTTGATTGCTTGATTTGATAGGGCCCGTCGAATTAGGTTATTAATTTATCACTGCTAGGTTATAAAATTATAATCCGTAATTGTTATAGTTTTATAATCGCGAGTAGCAATAACGATTAATTCGTTAGGGGTAACACAAATCTAGGGCATCCGGATCGAGCGTATGTATTTGGAGTCTAGTCTGACCTATTATCCTAATTATTAATGCCTTTAATGAATTAAACCTAGGGAGCGTTTTCTAGGTTGTTCAATTAAATAGGGTTAACTAATGATCGTATCTTAGTTGACTATTCTTAAGGGATAATTCGGGCCGACAGAGCTTGTTGTCGGTCTAGGGTTAGAAGGTTGAGGGATATTAATCAGGTTTAATTAGTTAATTAATTTGTAGACGAATAGGGAGATACTGAACTGAGAACTAGTATTATTTTGATATTGATTTAAGTCAAGTTAGTATTGATTAATTGAGTCTTTGAGGTCTTTAGCATTATAATTATTTATTTGTCTAGTTAGTAAGTAGATTATTAAAACTCCAAACCCCCTTTATTTACTTTTATTGTTAGTTATTAATATTAGAAGCATAATTAATTCATCCGCTCCTTGTGGGATTCGACCCTTACTTATCGCTGCTACTAGTTAGTAGAGGTAGAGAAGGTATTTAATTTGACGTGCCTCGACAGCGTGGTCAACTTCACGGTGCGGAGACACGGTACTCCATGTTGGAAAAAACAGTGCTCGCACTCGTCATGGCAGCTCGACGTTTGCGGCCATATTTCCAAGGGCGCGAAATACGGGTTCTAACCAATCATCCCATCCGTCAGATTCTTGTCAAGCCCGAGGTGTCAGGGCGCCTCGCCAAGTGGGCTGTCGAATTAGGAGAGTATGATATTCAATTTCTTCCCCGCCGAGCTATCAAGGGTCAAGCACTTGCAGACTTTTTGGCTGAGACCCCAGGGGATAATCATGAATCTTCAGCAAACAATGATAATCATCACCCTACTTCTCTTGAACCTACACCTCGCAAGTGGCACTTATATGTGGATGGTGCTTCCACGGCTCGTGGGAGTGGTGCCGGGGTGCTTCTCATTGACCCCGAGGGAGTTGAGGTTAAGTACGCCCTCCGATTTAAATTTAAGGTGACCAATAATGAAGCAGAATACGAGGCAGTTCTCGCTGGGCTCCGACTCGCTCAAACCTTAGCTATTCGCCATCTTGAGCTCTTCACAGACTCCGAGGTTGTATCCAATCAGATCCAGGGTACTTATGCAGCCAAGGATGAAACGATGATCAGGTATCTCGCTTTAACACTCAAACTTATGTCAACTTTTGATACGGTTGTTATCCAGAAAGTACCCCGCACACAGAATGCCAAAGCTGACGCGCTCAGTAAATTAGCCTCTGCGGTTTGTACTAATGTATCTCCGGATATTATGGTCGAAGATATATTTCATCCGGCGATTCATGAGGCAACGGTCTCGGCGTTGATCGATAGTGATCCAAATTGGATGACTCCTATTGTTCAGTATCTCCGGGATGGAACTTTGCCTAATGACAAGCTGCGAGCTTGGCAGATAGTTCTTAAGGCACCCAAGTACTCATTCCATGATGGGATTTTGTATCGGCGGTCGTACTTACAACCAAATCTCCGGTGCCTTGCTCCTGCCCAGGCCGATCAGGTTCTTCGAGAGGTTCACGAAGGGGCCTGCGCCAGTCACATCGGCTCACGGACGTTGGCCAAGAAAATTCTTCGATGGGGGTATTATTGGCCAACCTTATTTAACGATGCCCACAATTTAGTGACCAAGTGCAGCAAGTGTCAACTGCACTCTCGTGTGAAGCACTTGCCACAAACCGAGCTCACTGGAATTCAGAGTGCGTGGCCATTTATCCAATGGGGAATCGATATTGTCGGCCCGTTCCCAGTCGCTCTGGGGAGATTGAAATTTCTGGTTGTCGCCGTAGATTACTTCACTAAGTGGGTAGAAGCCGAACCTCTTACTGCCATCACTGGTCAGAACGTTTTGAAGTTCGTCTGGTGAAATATTATATGTCGCTTCGGCATCCCGAGCACTATTATTTCGGATAACAGCAAACAGTTCGCCAATGATCCTTTCCGGTCGTGGTCCGAGGAGCTCCACATTAAACAAATTTTCACCTCGGTAGCTCACCCACAAGCCAACGGTCAAGTTGAAGTCACTAACCGTACACTCCTTACGGGTATAAAGAAACATTTGGATCATGCTAAAGGTCTGTGGGCCGAGAATCTTCCGCAAGTTCTTTGGGCCTATCGCACTACGCCACATACTTCTACTGGGGAGACCCCCTACAACCTTACTTATGGCTCCGAAGCTGTTATTCCGGCGGAAATCAGCATACCAAGCCCTCGCCTCGCAACTCTGACTCCCGAGGATAATGACGAAGCTCTCCGTACAAACTTGGATGAGCTTGAATATCGTCGTGATCAATCTTTCATCCAGCAAGCCAAGTGCAAACAACGTGCAGCTCAGTATCATCACCTCCGGGTTCGGGGTACTCAGTTCAATGTCGGGGACTTAGTACCCCGACTCAACTCAGCCAGCAAGGCTGCCCCCGAAGGGAAATTACATGCTACCTGGGAAGGTCCTTATCGCATTGTTGCTACGCACGATTCCGGGTCTTACCAGTTGGAACATCCGGATCGAACCCCGATTCCCCGAAGCTGGCATGTCACCAACTTAAGACGTTTCTATCTGTGAACACCAAATGACAAGTATCATTCTTATCTTTGTATTCATTGTACATTTCTTTTTCATTCCTATTTCTCTTTGTATCCTTTAAGCTGCTCCGGCATTCACCATTGAATAAAATTTCCTTATTTGTGCATCTTGCTGTGTTTTCTTCTACGTTACGGGGACGCCCTAACGTAGTCGTACTATTATTACTCGTCTCTGGACAATTAAATCTCTCTCCCGATTCGTCCGGAGAGATTTGCGTTTCGTCCCCGGACTCATATCCCCTCTCGCCTGTTTAACCGGAGAGGTGTTTTACTCCCGCCCGATCCGTCCGGGGAGGTTTTAATTGGCGCCGTCCATATCGTGTTCCCGAACACCCGTTAAAGCACTTATTACTATTGGTTAACAACTCGTTGTTTTCCTTAACACAACTTTGCAAACCAAAACAGTTTATTACCATTTTTTCAATTAAAGGCCAAAAGGCTCTTTGCACATTACTTCAAAAAAAAAAAAAAAAAAAAAAAAAATATCTATGGCATCCGAGCCAGTACTCGGCGCTCCGGCGCTGAGATCTATTCCCGAACCTACTCCGTGTCCTACGGGATCTTGTCACTCCTCGGCCTTGAGCTCCGGCTCCTTTCCCTCCGCGGGCCCCCCGACGTCGCAGACTCGTCCTTGGCGCTTGTCTGGGGGCTTCGTCTCTTGTGCGAGCCCGACGACTTGGCTGCGGGGTAGACCTCGGAGTTTGGGCCCATTGCACAGGATCCCATTCCTCGGGGTCCATTACCTCGATTTCTTTGGCCAGCTCTTCGACTACCTCTTCGGCGACAACCGCGGGCTCTTCTTCAACTGTAGTCATTGGAACTGGCTCTCGAATTATAATTCCTTGGCTTCTACTCGCTGGCTTCTTTTTACCCTTCCGGGGGGTTTTCGAAGTACCTTGGCTCCGGCTAGGACTCGCGATGAATTCCTCGACAGAGGGCCGCCACCTGCCACGGCCTTTTAGTCCTTCATACATATTGAGGAGTAACTCCAACACCTCTCGCTTTCTTACAAGCTCCGAGGACTCGGCCGGACCCTTCGCCATCAGTGCTGCAATTTCATTTTGAATCTCTACGACCCGCGCCTCAACTTCCTCAAAAGTCAGTAAGCCGAACTCAGTCAGTATCCGGTCATACTCCCTTTGATGGATGAGGACTCGGTCCAGTTTAGCAACTTTCGCCAGGTACTTCAACTCCTGGTCCCAGGCTTTCTCCTCGGCCTCCTTCGCCTTTCTCTCCGCAACGGCCACCCGCTTTTCTAGCCTCGGCACTACTTGCATTTGCAAGTTATTCTTCTCTCCGTGGAACCACTCTAATGATTGCATGAGCTTCTTTATAGTGTCGTGCAATTCCGCGGTATTCTGAACAGATAACGGAATCAACAAGAAAGATCAATCTCAAGCACACAATGAACGGCAACTCAGTTAATCAACGAAATTTATATTCAAAACAAGTCAGAGTACATTATCCATGGTCCGGTACAAGGGATTTACATTTACTCCTATTATCTACTACATCAAATTTGAGGGGAACGACTGACCTCCTCCTCGGTCCCCTCTGCCTCTTCGGGCACCTCCTCCTGTCGGCCTTCAGCCGTTCCTGCCTCCTCCTCTACGGCAACTGCAGCAGCTTCTATGCGGGGGGGGGGGGGGGGATGGTTCTTTGTCTCGGGGCTCGGAGATAAGCTCACCCCGGCGGAATGCCAGGAATTCCTGGTCCTGGTCCACCTCACAGCTGGCAATCTCCTCGGCCTTCAGAATTTCTTTCTTCTCTGCCAGAGCCTTCAACAGAGGCCATTCTGGAAGATGCGTTAAAGCTGTGTAGTAGGCCTTCTCCACCCCGGCCACGGAATTATAGTCATACCCGAATTCTGGACGATATACATCCACATTCGGGTAGACTTCCTTGATCTGCTCCAGTAACACAGATCGCGTGGCCTTGTCCCCGACTGCAACGAAGTTGGTCTGAAAGTCAAGAAACGTGCTCGTTTGGAACAATTTCTCGGCAAACGCTTTTAGCATCACCTCTTGACCTTCGACGATTGCAGCTTCTCGAGCATCCATCTCTGCCCGCAGTTGCATTAGTTCTCCTCGGAGGACCCCGGCTTCCGCCTCTACCCCGCGCAGACGCGCCACTTCATTTTCCACCAAAGCCGCCCTCTTGCGCGCTTCGGCCAGGTCTTGTGTTAGCCTGTCGTTGCGCGTCCGCAGATCCCTAGCCACCTCGGCTAGCTCTTCCTTTGCCTCTTTCTCGTTCTTCCGGCCGAGCTCCATGATTCCCCGCGCCAAGCGCAGAAGTTCCTCGGCGTCCGCCCCCTCCAACCCCAGCAGACTTGAGGGCCCTTGCTCCTTCAACTATCACAAAAAGCAGACCACAGAAAGCAATACTGGTAAGCGTACACTCCATTTGCGTAAACAGTAGCTAACAGGACATTTCAGATTTACCTCTACGCTCTCCCCTGTGCGGAGTCTCTTGGCTGTGGCCGGAGGTGTCCCGGATGGCTCCGGCCTCTTTTTTGCTCCGGGGGTGGGCCCCACCGCCATTACTCGCTCCTCAGACCCAATGATGGGTCTCGCACTGGGTGACATCTTCCCCCGGGGAGACACCTCAGCAGCTTTTCCCCTTCTTCTTGGCTGCCGCAGCCACTGTGGGGCTCCCCGCTGGTTCCTTCCCGAAGCGTCCCACTGCATACAGAAATCGAGTTAATCCTGCACAAGGCAACAATTTTTAAACAGGTATGAGAACTCCTACCCTCCTCGGCAACCCCGGCTCCCGACTCTTGGCCCTGGGTGGACATCCCCGCCGCATCACCCGAATAATATGGGCTCTGTCCAGCCTCCTCCAACTCTTCCTTAGTACACAGGGTCTTGAAAGTCCCCACTGCACGGAATATATCCACCACCTCGGCCTCCGGGTCCCCCACCGGGGCAGTATCTAGCACTTCCTCCCTTCTCCACCTCGGGAGGGCCACTCCGGTCTTCACAAAAATGAACTTCTCCTTCCACCCCTCCACCTTACTGGGGTTTTGTACCTTGAAACCACCTCGTGCTCGGGGACTGAAGGAGTACCACCCCTTGGATTTCCCAAATGCTTTTAATTGGTAAAAATACCTAAATAGCTCTACGGTCGGTTCCACCCCGGAATTCTTGCATACTACGGTGAACCCGACTACTTGCCTAATCGCGTTCGGTGCTAATTGGCTCAAGGCGATGTTATAATATCTCAGTAACCGGATAACTATGTCCCAAAGAGGGAATCTCAAACCTATTTTTAACGGGTCTATATATACACCAATGAAACCCTGCGGGGGGCAACAGGCCCTATCGCCGGGATCCGGAACTATATATTCTAAATTAAATGGGAAATAGAAAGAGGGGATTAAGGTCTCTATCTGCACTCGCGTCATCCACGACGCTACAGTGGACACTTCAAGGTCATTCTTCATACATTCATAAAAACCGACGATCCTAACGTTGGTTTCCCTGCCGTCGGCTCTTTCCACGGTCCTAATCTCACTCCTTTCTGGAATAACATAGCGAATGGGTGGCACATCTAACGGAGAGCTCTGAGTCCCTACTTCCTGAACAGAAGAAGAAGATGATGAAGAAGGCATACTTACTTGGTTTGAGTTTGAGAAGTTTTGAATTTGAGATGAATCACAGGCGCACAGAATTCTCCTTTTTTCCCGCTTTCTAAAACTGGCAAATCGCAATGAAGAAGATGAAGTATACTGTGCCATTATTCCAAATATATACTCAAGGAACCAACGGTCCTGATACGGCCTATTCAAATTCAGTGTTTCAGATTTGGACGTGCTAATCACGAGCTTTACGGTTCCCAAGGCGCGTGGGGAACAGGTTCATTGGAAATTGCAGAGCGTGTCACTTCACACCCCTCTCTCTCATAATGGCGCCGCCAATCACATCAACCCCATTCTTGACCAGGAAGATTTGGACAGCACTCCGGTGCCTCCGTCACCACGGCCAGACTGCTGTCTTCTTTCGCCACACTTTATTGCCTTCGGGGTGCTCGGGCCCTTGCTATCACCTCGGGGATGTTCAGCCTCGTTTGATTCGGCCCCCGCGGACTTCACCACGGATCAACTCCGACTCCGATATTCTCGGCCTCCCAAAAGTACTTCGGCTCACCAGTGACTACGGCTCATCTTGCTTACAGCTCCACCCTGGTCATAACCGAAGCTCCTTCCTCGCTCCGGCTGGGGGGGGGGGCATCTGATAGGTATGGCCCAGTCACTTCGGGTCGGGTTGACACTTCGGACCAAATAAACCCGACCCGAATAGCCCGGCCCATTAACCGGCCCAGAAGCATGCGTCCCAAATAATGTGGCCTAATGGGCGCGGCCCAACTGCAGCGTATTCCGCGATTCAAGGCCCACGATCTGCTCCCAACTTCCATGCAACGGAAAAGAGGCGCGATGATAGGGAGTTAGTTAGGGTTCAGGATTGAATAGTATAAATAGGAGAATGAAACTCGGAATGAGGGTTGGTTTTTTGTATTCTGAAACTATAGTGTGTAACTTGAAAAAAGAAGGGAAGAAAACACCTCGGCAGGTGCCATTTTTCAGCCCATGGACGTAGATCTCCGGATCGAACCACGTACATGTTGTGTTTTTTCATATTTCTTGCATTGTTCTTCGTTGAGTTTCTTAGATACCGGATCGCGCTTTATCAGTATATGTGCTAAATGTTTTCAGAAAACCAAAAATAGACACAATGCTGGACAACATAAAAATCTAGATACCTACTGAAACATACTTGAAAAATGGGCAACTGCTAGAAGGAAACTAAGAATCAGGGATGGATCTAGAAAGTCCTCTCAAGGGGGGCGACATTTTTTCAACTATATTATAAAGTATTGAGATGAAATATTATATTTAAGGGGGGCGAACTTAGGCGAATTAAGGGGGCAAACTCTTATATGTAAAGAGTAGTAATAAAAATCAACCTTTAATATTAAACGAAGGTTGCATAAAAATAGGGGAAGACATGTGTCGTTCCCACAATTTTTCGCTAATTTTTTTTTTAGTTTTAATTTTTTAAAAATGTTTTTAAATACGTAGAGAGCCTCTAAAGAAGGGGAAGCATGTGTCTCATCCACATTCTTTTGTGGACTCTCCTTCAATAATATATATATATATATTTTTTAACTGTTGCCTTTGAAATTTCAAGGTCTTATAACTTTTTCGTCTCAACTCTATTTTTCATAAGAGATATGTCAAATTATTCATCTTTTGAAGATCTTCAATTTGATATCCATAATGCACATATTATAATTAAAATATTATTTTTTAAGTGTAAAATATTCTTTCAGGATATTAATGATATATTTTGATTTTCTCAAAATTTAAAAATTTCTATATAAAATTAGAATGTATATTTTTGGAACTGATTGAAACTGTTAGAAGATTAAAATTATTTACTTTAATTTTACCTTTTCTTATCTTAATAATTTTTGGATAAATTAGAAAAAATTGGTTAAAATGTCCTTTATGTTTCACATAATTAGTTACATATCCTTTATGTTTTGGCATTTTCTAAAATGTCCTCTGACTTACAAAAAATTGATTAAAATGACCTGCGACCGACTATTGCCTGTAAATAGCAGGTTACCGCTGATATGACGCTGGACTTGATGATGTGGAACGGATTTTGACACGTAACAACCTTTGTGGACCGATTTTGGGAGGGAAAAGCACAAAACACGTTTGACTGAGACAAGATTGGGGTTTCAGTATTATTTCTCCCAAATTCGTCGCTGCTTCCCCAACCTCTGCTGTAAAACCTAACCTCCTAAAATGATCCACTAAGACGATCAAGAGAAGTTGCGCAAATAACAAGGCTCGCCTTCCGTAAGACGCGATGGCGGCTACACCGGTCAACCCATCTGCACATTCCTCCTATCCTACTAATCTTGGTCGGCGTCACCGTCCTCGTACTCTGGTTACTCTATCGCCCCCATGATCCAAAGTTCAGAGTCATCAGCGTCGCCCTTTACGGACTAAACGACACCTATCCGCCATTCATATTGGTCGCCGTGCAGTTCACAGTGGTGACTAGAAACCTTACAAGCGGGTTTCCTTGTTGTACGACCACCTCTCGGCCTTTGTTTCCTACAAGAACCAGTCGAGCGTGCTCGACTTGTGGCCACAGTGGAGTTGGGTTTTACAGCAGAGGTTGAGGAAGCAGCGGTGAAATTGGGAGAAAATAATACTGAAACCCTAGTCTTGCCTCAGTCAAACATGTTTTGTGATTTTCCCTCCCAAAACCGGTCCATGTAAGCTGTTACGTGTCAAAATCCATTCCACATCATCAAATCTCGCGCCACATCAGCGGTAACCTGCTGATTTACAGGCAATAGCGACTTGCAGGGCATCTTAATCAATTTTTTGTAAGTTAGATGGTCATTTTAAAAAAAAGTCAAAACATAAAGGAAATGTAACTAATTATGTGAAACATAAGGGGTATTTTAACCAATTTTCCCTTTAAATTATTTGGTTTAAGAAAATTCATAAAAAATACAAATTTGTTAGGTTTACACTTTACAATAGAAAACAAGCTTAGATATATTTGATAAATTGATTTTTTGATTGAATTAATTTGCTTATTATTTTTTTTTTCTATTTTGTGAAAAGAAAAATTGTGTTACCTACACAAATAATATGTCAATTTTTTTTTTTTTTTTTTTGAATAGGACATGATAATATAGTTTACCACTCATATACTTAAGTAACTAATATATTTGTAGCTTTGTATACTAATATTTAATATTATTTAATATATGTGGTTTTTAAACGATAATTATTCAAAATATTTGACGTTTTATTTTATCCTTATTTGCATATGTAATTATTACAATTGGTGTAATGTACACTGAAATAATAGGGAGAGAAATGAATCAAATTTCAAGTTTGTATTTAAAAATTTACTAAAAATATTCAGCATCATCATGTCATCAATTCAAATAATTGAATTAACAAAATTTATGAAAATATAATTGGTAGTTTCTATTTGTGATAGTGAAATGTATTAAAAGTAAAAATATAAAAAAATGAATAATAAAAAAATTATGAATATCTAACTAGTAGTTTCAATTTGTAATAATGAAAGATATTAAATGTAAAAAAGATCTACATATAAGGAGAAAGAAAGCTTATTGGACAAAAAATTATTAACTCCTAATTTTATATTCTCAAACAATATATAGGCTGATATTATTATCATCATCATCATCATCATCATCATCATTGAAAAAATGGGAAAATTTCATGTTTAGTTCAATATGTTAGGCCTTGTCTAGTAAAAGTCCTATATGTTAGAAAATTTCAATTTTAGTCCCTTATGTTCCAAAACTTGTCCAATTTAAGGACACTAACCATCACCAACGACCAATTTAGCCGAAATTGGACTAATAAATTTAGGGGTTTTAAGTGCTAATGCTTATGTGTTAAGTATTTGCCTAGATAATATGTCAAATCATTAAATTATTTTAGTAGCTCGCCCAAAAAAGAAAAGAAAAAGGTAAACCCTAATTTTCGTATGAGGTGCATTTCATTTCATTTTTGTTTATTTCTTCATCTTTCTCAAATTTATTAGTCACATGCGTTGCACGTGATTAACTGTGACCAAATTGGCCATTTCTGATGGTTAGTGTCCTTAAATTGGACAACTTTGAAAACATACATGACTAAAATTAAAAATTTCTAACATACAAGATTTTTACTTGACAAGACCTAATATACAGGACTAAAAATGAATTTTTCCCTTGAAAAAATACTTATCCCGTGCATCACGTAGATTAACATCTAATTATTAGATAAAATTATATGTAAATTTTCTTTTTTGGAAGTCCAAGAGAGCGGCCGCCTCCCCTTAAATTCTTCCCTGCTAAGAATCCCCCTAAAAACTAAAAAGCATAGTGTGCAAAACAATCAAGCAAACAATCAAATCACAAACTCTAAACCTAATCTAATTAACATCGCACATCATACCAACCTAACCTGGACAAGTAAAAAAAAAAAAAAAAAAAAAAATCGAAACAGAGGAAAAAAGAAAGAAAAAGGAACGAAGCAGCAAAAATAGAAACGCAAAACAACCGCACTCTCTCCCTTTATAGTACAAAGTGCTAAATTCATTCCATAACTTTTTGCTCGTCTGATTTTCGTTCTTCTTCGTATTTTTTTTTAATATTTTTTTCCCCTAACTAAAGAAATTGCTCGTACTTGGATTAATTTTCATCGCAGATAAGTAAATAAACCGGAAAAGTGCACGTGACTGTCACATGAAATCATTTTTCATCCCATAATTTTTTACTCGTTCGATTTTTGTCTCAAAACAAATCAGCGTTGGTGCCACGTTAATTAAAATCGTTAGGAAAATAGTGCCACTTATACTTTTCAAGTTGATTTGTTCACCGATGACGAAAATTGACCCAAGCGCAGCAATTTCTTTAATTGTGAAGAAATTGAAAAAGCAATAAATTCTAAAACAAAAATAAATTTAGCGGATATTACAAATAAGACAGAATGTCTGATAATTGGGAGAACATAATTAATTTATCTTACAGACTTATTTAATTGGTATTGCTTTCCACGATCAGTTGTAATAACAAAATAAACAAATTAATTAAGCTTGGAAAATTGATTGAGGAGTTTACTTCAACTTTTTATTTCTTGATTATTATTTATTTCCAACAATCATATCATCATCAGATATTATTCCATCACCAACTTTATAAAACTAAGTTTTAACCCGTTACACCGTTTGTATATAATATATTTGGATAAGGACAAAATAATGTTAAATTTTTATGATCATAATTAGTATTAATAAGTTACATATATAAAAAATAATGATACTTTTTTTTATTATTCTTTTGAAGGGAAATTAATGATACAGTTAATCATATATATTTGAATGAGTATATTGATGGTAAACATTATTATCGTATATTCAAATAAAAAAATTATGATTAATCAAATCATTTTGGCTTCTAATTTGGTAGTTGAGAATTGAGAATTAGAGAGTTAATGTGTGAAATTCAGATAGGAACTAAATATCTAAAAGTGGTTATTATAAAGTAGTCACTTATAATAAGATACAAAAAGTTTTTTTGCAACTACTTTGTAGTTACTAATGTATTTGTAACTATTTTTTGCAACTACTTTGTAGTTACTAATATATTTGTAATTACAAGTAGTTACAAAAGAGTTTGTTATATTGTAGCAAATTTGGTTGAAATTGTATTAGATATTTTATGTAACTACTAGTAGTTACAAAAAGGGTTATTTTTAGTAACTACTTTGTAGTTGCAAAAAACTAGTTGCAAATGCCCTTTTTTCTTGTAGTGAATATTGCAATTTATTATTCTTGATTTACGTAATTAATAGTTAAAATAAAGACAACGATTAGTTGAAAAAGGCACAATGACGATCAAAATGGATAGACACTATGACCGCACTGTCCCGATGCGGTAAAATTAATTAAACCTAGCTACCCTTCTAGCTCGTAGAAGTGGTAAGTAGGGTCGATCCCACAGGGAGCAGGAAGACTATTAGTGTTTTAAAGAGATACTAATACTAGCAACGTATATATGTATATAAATAATGGGGGTTTGTAACTTGATGTATATTAACTAAGGAACTAAAACATAAATTAAGCAAATTAATTATGACTTGTCCTTATAAAATAACGAATCCCAGCACTTAATCTTATCTCCCTCTAGTTATTACTACCCTGTGATAGATGCAATTATTAACCAATTTTATCCTTAAAACTCCTACCCCGCGGTTAGCAACAAGCTCTGCTAACCTCGTTATCCCTTATGTTTAACTAACTAAAACAAGCTCTTTGGTTAGTCTATCCAGTTGAGTGACCTCAGAATAAGCTCTCTGGATCTCATTAACCGGACGCCTAGAGTACTAGGATAACGGGATAGACACGGTGTGGACCTCGTAAGCTCGGACCCATTCAGACCGAGCTATATACTACCCTAGCGATATCACTCACTATTCGCTACCAAGTGGCTATAAGTTCGTAACAATTACGGATTACGATTTTGACCTAGCGTTACTTATGCAATTATAATCCTAGGTGATCAATCTAGCATATAAACACACAAGCATTGAAGGATAAACAAATAGTATAACAACGTTTCAAGGAATCAACTGATTAATAACCACTGTAAATATCACAAAATAGTAAAACTAGGGTTCGACTCGACTAAGGACTGAAATAACCTACTAGCCGCTCATGGCGGTGACAAAAGACATAATTCTAATGAAAATCATAAAACTAAAATAAATTAGAAAGATGAAACCGAGAATGCCGAATCTTGATTGCTCATCCCCATCGAAGTGCTCCAAAATCTCAATTCCATCTCTCCCTAATTCCAACCCTCCTTTGATGTCTAGAGCCTTTAGATATTTATAGGAGTACATGTCTAGGATAAAGAGGGGAAAAAAAACCTAATTAGAATAGGAAAATAAGTCAAAAACTCGTTTTTGAACTTGTGGGCCAAGTAATGGGCCGACACTGCATTGCTTTTCCAACTTCAAAGCTATTTTTGAGGGTCTTCTGATCATTTTTGGGTTTTTTATCTTTCACAAAAAGTTGTAGCTCTTTGAATCAGCTTTCTAACGCCACCAATTTTACCTCAATCAGAGTTGTAGATCTCAAGATATGGCCAACATACCTGTGGTGTATCAAGCTGTCAGAAAATTCGAGAGGCCTTTGGCCGCGGCCGCGCACGTAGGCCGCGGCCACGGAGAGTTTCCAGCGCTTTTCAGCCCTTTCTAGGCCACTTTTGACGCGGCCGTGCATCTAGGTCGCGGCCGCGACTAGTCTTTTCGTACTTGGCTCGATTTTCATTCGTTTTGGACTTTCCGGGACTCGTTTCTTCACCCATCCTTAGCCGAATGCAATTATTTGGCCTTAAATCACCTGAATATCTCTAAAACAAGTCCACAAACATCAAATAGCACAATAATACGAATATAGACCAATCACGATCGATTATGTATGCAAATATCATTAAACGGACACTTAAATCGACCTAAAATGCACGGATAAAAACGTGTATCAAAATCCCCCAAACTTAAACCTTTGTTCATCCCAAACAAATCTAAATCAAACAAACAATCAAGACACAAGTTTAAGGCACTATAAGTGGCAAGTATGAGTTTCAGAAAAGTTTTTCAGAAACACAGCAGCATGATGTAAACGAGCATATTTGACAGAGCAACTTCAACTACTTTCAACACTTAAGATTTTCAACAATTGATCCTCACCGGGAATGTGTATCACTCGTCTCTTAAGTGTTTAAGGTATGCAAATTATTCCACTCACACTGACTTATATGCAACGACCACCATATGCTTGCCAATTATTTAAGTCGGATCTAGTACTCGACATGCGTGACAAAGAATCAAAAAGGTCTTTAATTCGGTTGTAATGTAGGCTTAGGTAGGGTGAGATAAATTTTGGGTGAAAGTGACTAACAAGTGGACTAACCGAGTTATTTCTAACTCAACCACCCCTGAAAACAATCACTCACACCTCACTCTCCAAATTTCAGTAAATCACTCCAAGGAATGACTTATTCTCCCCACGAAAGTTCTTTTACAATCAAGTGTTTTTCTTTTCTCACTATTTTTTTTTCTCTTTTGGGTACCACATGTTTTTGGGACTACCCGAATTTCTTCTCTCTCTTGTTTTTCTTTGTTCTCTTTTTTTTTACTAAGCACTTTTTTTATTCCCCTCCTCAATTCATGCTTCATGTGTACTCGACCCATTTCTTCCTTACTTTTTGATATACGTTAATTATGCTTGTAATTAGGTCGAGTTATGATACTATTTTATAGGAATTATGTGCATAGATGGTCAAGAATTGGATGAAATGCTATATAAGTGACCAATTAACGTACTCGGCTTGTTTTAAGGTGTTTTTGAGCTTTTTCAGGATTAAAGGTTGTAATTTACGACTACCGGACGAGGAAACAAGTTGGAAAAGAGTGAAAACCGTCCAAGAATCGGTCCAAACCGGTCCGAACCGACCTGAACCGATCCAGTAGCAAAACAACGCAAGAACCGACACGGCCGCGTCAGACCTTCAACACGGCCGTGTCAAAAGTGGTGCATAACGTTCAAAACGGCTCTGGAACAGAACACGGCCGTGTCACAATGGCAACACGACCGTGTCAAATATTGCGCGAAAATTAAAGTTTACAAGCAACACGGCCGTGTCACTTAAGCAACACGGCCGTGTCAAAAAGACCGCCGATAAGAGAGATCCTGTTTAATAGGAGATTTTGATTTCCTAATAGGATTTTGAGCCTATCTTCTCAAAGATTCGTCTCCAACTCTATAAAAAGGACCTCAAGCTCTAGGAAAAGGGGGATCGATCAATCAATCACGGAAGAACACCAATTACATCATTCTACCTAGAAGACATCTTGGAGGACAAAGAAGACGAAGATCATCGAGACGGATTTATCCGGGTTTAGTCGTTTTTTCTTAGTTTTATCTTTTACAATGTTTTTCATAGAATCTTGTATTGGATTATTACTAGGCATGAATAGCTAAGCTATTCGTGTCCCAGGGCTAGAAAGTAAGGATTTTTATAACAATGGTTTGATTATGATTTAATCTATTTAATTCCGTTCTTTATGTGTTTTATCTCTATGTTTGTGCTTAAAACTGAATTTAGCTTTATCACCTAGATTTAGTAATTTAGTTTAACAATTCCGCTTCGAGAGGAGGGAATTGTTATCAGACTCAGAACATAGAGCGCAGTTGTCTATGACTGTGTAGGCTGTGGCTTAGGATCGTTTGGGAGTTATTAGGTTTAATTTACTCGAGAGGGTAATTAGCTTAATTAATCAACGGTTTAATCGCTTCGAGAGAAGGATTAGATTATTGTCGTGCCGCCTAATAAACATTAGAATTGGTAAATTTATAGGTTAATTATATTCAACATTGAATTAATATCCTGAAATCGAAGCCCTAGGATACCCTTTTCTCAGTGATTTTAGTTCTCTTTGTTTACCAATTATTAGTTAAATTCCTCAGTTTTTATTGAAATTAATCTTTTACAACTTAGTATCTAGTTAGGACATTCCTAGAGTATTAAGGTACCAAACTACCTAAAACTATTCCTTGTGGGATCGACCTTGACAATAGTACTACACCTACATCCGTACACTTGCGGAACACTAGGTTAGAAACCGACGTGTCACTTTTGCATTGTACAAATCAAAGAGTCTAAAATTTTAGCACATAGGAGGGTAAACCTTGTTGATTTTTCTATCACCAATTCCCTTTTCATCTTTTATTTTATCCCCTTTTTCAGCCCATAGTAATCCCGAATAACATCCCCGACTACCTCTCCTTTCGCCTCCCTCTTAACTAGATTAGTCCAATAAGGTCAAAGGCCAATTTGAAAGATGTTCGGCTTGTAATGTTCGACTAACAAATAACAGGCTCACGGCTCAAACTGGCTAACTAAAGGATATTTTTTTACAAATTTTGGTAAAAAGGGTAATTATTTTGAGGCTCTGAAATAGGCTAAAATAAAAAAAATGCCTAAGATCATGTTCTAAGCCACAACACATACCGACTTATTCACGACATAGATGCAAGGCAAGTTCTAGAGTCTATTTGCACATAAACAATGAAAATCACACCGAAGGAATTCATATAAATTACTCCATGAATGGGAATACAATTATAGGCTTCAAATTCTCACAGGGTAATTTATGATCAATGTTTCAATTCAAAGCTCAATTTCATCTTCATTACTCGTCATGCTCTATCATGTGCTATTTTAAAACAAGTTTTCACAAGAATTCATCATTAACTCATTGCCAACTTATTATCACCTTAATGTGTATATTTTCTTTTCTCAACAGCATATTCCGGTTTCTTTTCCTGTCCTAGACTCGATCTAGACTCAACAAAACAGCAGAGTACATAACAACTAAACATGACCCAACTCAAAACGACAGTGGCTCACAGGCCCGACGATCAACCAAGTAATTGGCTCACAGGCCATACAATTTAATCATTACAGCAGACTAGTAGCTAGCATAAAGTAAAACTAAAGCTAAAAAACGGCCAAGTCCTCCCACTTACATCCCCTCCCCCAAACTTGGTTGAAAACCAAAGTTTATGGGGAAAAGAGTGGTACGGCTTAGTGCTTACTTACAATGCTACTGAAGTGGTAATTGGAAGTTATGCATGCTCCAATATTTGGCTATCGTGCCCCACCAGATGTCGTGTTTTCTCCACCATACTCCATTGCTATGTTGATTTTTAGTCATGTTAGTTCCTACATACTAATTAAAAACGATAAGAAACACATCAAACTGGAAATAACAATAAAATATAAAATTTTTTTTAAAAAAAAAAACGATAAATGTCGGGTTGCCTCCCGACAAGCGCCTTTGTTTTACGTCGTCGGCCCGAATCAAGACTTCCCTTTTAGAAAATACACCAAGGAGGTTTACGGGCTGGTCTTGATGATTGTGGCTCCTCAACTACCGTATGAGTTTTCATGCTGAATCGTTTCCTTCTCAGGTATCCAATTGAAGCCATGTTCAAATTATACCCGCACTTTAATTCTTTTTCACAGACTGCATGTAACACATATGGCAGGGTACTGGATGATCTAGTTTGCATCTTCAATACGTCTGTCAACACACTGTCTGATGGCACATTGGATGACACAATGTGCATCTCGCATCCAATGTGCGTCTGTTCAGGCTGACTTTCGATGCCCTCTTTATTCTGCAACACTTGCACGGATTTTTCATCCTCTCTAGGATGTTCTTCGCTCCTCAAAATCACGGCATTTTCGTTCATCAGATTTTCCTCTGGTTGGGATGCCAATTTCTCTCTTTCTTGGCTTTCTAACCTGCTTACCACGGAAACCAATTGACTCATTTGAGTCTCAAGATTCCTTATTCTTGATCGTGTCTCTTCCTGAAATTGCAGAGTGTTAGAAATCAAGATTTTCATCATATCTTCCAACGCCATATTGGAATTTTGTTCCGCCATGACATCAAAAGAAACAATAACAGCCCTGCAGAAAGTAGCAGTTCGACAAACACATAGGATGACCCAAGGATTACGAACCGTAATGAAAATAACTAATACTAATTAATAGAAGAAAATACGTAACTAAAATAGAAGAAAACAAGGTTGACACTAGAAACACAATTAATCTTGCACTGCTCCCCGGCAACGGCGCCAAAATTTGACCGCACTGTCGCGATGCGGTAAAATTAATTAAACCTAGCTACCCTTCTAGCTCGTAGAAGTGGTAAGTAGGGTCGATCCCACAGGGAGCAGGAAGACTATTAATGTTTTAAAGAGATACTAATACTAGCAACGTATATAAGTATATAAATAATGGGGGTTTGTAACTTGATGTATATTAACTAAGGAACTAAAACAGAAATTAAGCAAATTAATTATGACTTGTTCTTATAAAATAACGAATCCCAGCACTTAATCTTATCTCTCCCTAGTTATTACTACCCTGTGATAGATGCAATTATTAACCAATTTTATCCTTAAAACTCCTACCCCGAGGTTAGCAACAAGCTCTGCTAACCTCGTTATCCCTTATGTTTAACTAACCAAAACAAGCTCTTTGGTTAGTCTATCCAGTTGAGTGACCTCAGAATAAGCTCTCTGGATCTCATTAACCGGACGCCTAGAGTACTAGGATAACGGGATAGACACGGTGTGGACCTCGTAAGCTCGGACCCATTCAGACCGGGCTATATACTACCCTAGCGATATCACTCACTATTCGCTACCAAGTGGCTATAGGTTCGTAACAATTATGGATTACGATTATAACCTAGCGTTACTTATGCAATTATAATCCTAGGTGATCAATCTAGCATATAAACACACAAGCATTGAAGGATAAACAAATAGTATAACAACGTTTCAAGGAATCAACTGATTAATAACCACTGTAAATATCACAAAATAGTAAAACTAGGGTTCGACTCGACTAAGGACTGAAATAACCTACTAGCCGCTCATGGCGGTGACAAAAGACATAATTCTATTGAAAATCATAAAACTAAAATAAATTAGAAAGATGAAACCGAGAATGCCGAATCTTGATTGCTCATCCCCATCGAAGTGCTCCAAAATCTCAATTCCAACTCTCCCTAATTCCAACCCCACTTTGATGTCTAGAGCCTTTAGATATTTATAAAAGTATATGTCTAGGATAAAGAGGGGAAAAAAACCTAATTGGAATAGGAAAATAAGTCAAAAACTCGTTTTTGAGCTTGTGGGCCAAGTAATGGGCCGATACTGTATTGCTTTTCCAACTTCAAAGCTATTTTTGAGGGTCTTCTGGTCATTTTTGGGTTTTTCCTCTTTTACAAAAAGTTGTAGCTCTTTGAATCAGCTTTCTAACGCTACCAATTTTACCTCAATTGGAGTTGTAGATCTCAAGATATGACCAAAATACCTGAGGTGTATCAAGATATCAGAAAATTCGAGAGGCCTTTGGCCGCGGCCGCGCACGTAGGCCGCGGCCACGGAGAGTTTCCAGCGCTTTTCAGCCCTTTCTAGGCCACTTTTGACGTGGCCGTGCATCTAGGTCGCGGCCGCGACTAGTCTTTTCGTGCTTGGCTCGATTTTCTTCCGTTTTGGACTTTCCGGGACTCGTTTCTTCACCCATCCTTAGCCGAATGCAATTATTTGGCCTTAAATCACCTGAATATCTCTAAAACAAGTCCACAAACATCAAATAGCACAATAATACGAATATAGACCAATCACAATCGATTATGTATGCAAATATCATTAAACGGACACTTAAATCGACCTAAAATGCACGCATAAACACGTGTATCAAAATCCCCCAAACTTAAACCTTTGTTCGTCCCGAACAAATCTAAACCAAACAAACAATCAAGACACAAGTTTAAGGCACTATAAGTGGAAAGTATGAGTTTCAGAAAAGTTTTTCAAAAACACAGCAGCATGATGTAAACGAGCATATTTGACAGAGCAACTTCAACTACTTTCAACACTTAAGATTTTCAACAATTGATCCTCACCGGGAATGTGTATCACTCGTCTCTTAAGTGTTTAAGGTATGCAAATTATTCCACTCACACTGACTTATATGCAACGACCACCATATGCTTGCCAATTATTTAAGTCGGATCTAGTACTCGACATGCGTGACAAAGAATCAAAAAGGTCTTTAATTCGGTTGTAATGTAGGCTTAGGTAGGGTGAGATAAATTTTGGGTGAAAGTGACTAACAAGTGGACTAACCGAGTTATTTCTAACTCAACCACCCCTGAAAACAATCACTCACACCTCACTCTCCAAATTTCAGTAAATCACTCCAAGGAATGACTTCTTCTCCCCACGAAAGTTCTTTTACAATCAAGTGCTTTTCTTTTCTCACTATTTTTTTTTTCTCTTTTGGGTACCACATGTTTTTGGGACTACCCGAATTTCTTCTCTCTCTTTTTTTTCTTTGTTCTCTCTTTTTTCTTACTAAGCACTTTTTTTATTCCCCTTGAAAAAAATTCTTATTCCGTGCATCACACAGATTGACATCTAATTATTAGATAAAATTATATGTAATTTTTTATTTTTTTTGGAAGTCCAAGAGAGCGGCCGCCTCCCCTTAAACTCTTCCCTGCTAAGAATCCCCACGGAAACTAAAAAGCAGAAGGTGCAAAACAATCAAATCACAAACTTTAAACCTAATCTGATTAACATCGCACATCATACCAACCTAACCTAGACAAGCAAAAAAAAGAAATCGAAACCGAGGAAAAAAGAAAGAAAAAGAAACGAAGCAGCAAAAATAGAAACGCAAAAAAATAGCACTCTCTCCCTTTATAGTACAAAGTGCTAAATTCATTCCATAACTTTTTGCTCGTCTGATTTTCGTTCTTCTTCGTATTTTGTTTTTTAATAAGTTTTGACCCTAACTAAAGAAATTGCTCGTATTTGGATTAATTTTCATCGCAGATAAGTAAATAAACCGGAAAAGTGCACGTGACTGTCACATGAAATCATTTTTCATCCCATAATCTTTTACTCGTTCGATTTTCGTCTCAAAACAAATTAGCGTTGGTGCCACGTTAATTAAAATCGTTTGGAAATTAGTGCCACTTATACTTTTCAAGTTAATTTGTTCACCGATGACGAAAATTGACCCAAGCGCAGCAATTTCTTTAATTGTGACGAAATTGAAAAAGCAATAAATTCTAAAACGAAAATGAATTAAGCGGATATTACAAATAAGACAGAATGTCTCATAATTGGGAGAACATCATTAATTTATCTTACAGACTTATTTAATTGGTATTGCTTTCCACGATCAGTTGTAATAACAAAATATACAAATTAATTAAGCTTGGAAAATTGACTGAGGAGTTTACTTCAATTTTTTATTTCTTGATTATTATTTATTTGGAAAAATTGATACAAATGCCCAGTATGTTTTCACTATTTAGAAATTAGGACACTAAGTATACCACTTTTTAAAAATGTCTTCTAACTTACGAAAAATTGGTGAAAATGCCCTGTGACCGGCTATAGGCTGTTAACCAGCCGGTCACCTGTGAGCTGTCTTTTTACTTTCGAGAAAATTGGTATAAATGGCCAGTATTTTTCCCTTATTTAAAAACTAGGACATTAAGTATACCATTTTTTAAAAACCTTCTAACTTACCAAAAAATGGTGAAAATGCTCTGTAAACGTCTATAGACTGTGACACAACCGGTCATTAATTATGTGAGGCTCTTTTTCTGACGTGACATTAATTTTTTATTTTTTTATTTTTCCGTTGACTCATTTGTTAGCTTGGAAAAAAATATGTCGTCGACTTTAGTGGTGGTGGATTCAACAGAAAGGGGCCGAATAGGCGAAGAATTGGGTAATTGGTCGGGTTCCGATCAGTTAATGGATGGGTGGGCTGGGAGAAGCATTGTTGGCTTCTTCTTTGTCTTCCATGTTAGTGTCTTTGTAAGATTGCATGACATACATAAATATTAGGGTTTAGTATGTTGTAATTAGGGAGGTAGAATGGAACAATTTAGTTTTAATTTTTTTAAATAATAATCTAAAATTTATTTATTAATATTTTATATAATTATCCTAATTCATAATTTAAAATAAATAATAATAACATGAGAAAAGTAAAATTTGAAAATATTAATGAATTTTAGAAATTTAAAGAAAAATCATAATTTTTTTATTTTTCTGATTTTTAAATAAATTTTAGAATTTTTTAAAAAATATCAGAAATAAAATTTTTAATTTTTGAATTATAAATCAATTTTATAATTTTTAAAATAAATTTTAGAAATAATTTTTTTATTTTTGAATTTAAAATGAATTTGATAATTTTTTAAATAAATATCAGAAATAAATTTTTTAATCTTTAAATTTTATAATTTTTAAAATAAATTTCACATATAAAATTTTTATTTTTCTAAAGTTTAAACAATTTTCGAGGGATTATAATTTCTTATAAATTCAAACTAATATTTTATTTTATTTTTCCACCCTAACAAATGAGTCAACACAAAAATTTAAAATAAAAAAATGAAAAATTAATGTCACGTCAGAAAAAGAGTCTCACCTAATTAATGACCGGTTGTGTCACAGTCTATAGACGTTTACAGGGCATTTTCACTATTTTTTGGTAAGTTAGAAGGTATTTTTAAAAAGTGGTATACTTAATGTCCTAGTTTTTAAATAAAGGAAACATACTAGCCATTTATACCAATTTTCTCGAAAGTAAAAAGACAGCTCACAGGTGACCAGCTGGTTAACAGCCTATAGCCGGTCACAGGGCATTTTCACCAATTTTTCGTAAGTTAGAAGGCATTTTTAAAAAGTGGTATATTAAGTGTCCTCGTTTCTAAATAGAGAAAACATACTGGGCATTTATACCAATTTTCCCTATTTATTTCCAACAAACATATCATCATCAGATATTATTCAATCACCAACTTTATAAAACTAAGTTTTAACCCATTACACCGTTTGTATATAATATATATGGATAAGGACAAAATAATGTTAAATTTTTATGATCATAATTAGTATTAATAAGTTACATATATAAAAAATAATGATACTTTTTTTTATTATTCTTTTGAAGGGAAATTAATGAGTGAATAATTAATTAACATTTGATGATGCTTATATAATCATGGTTTACATCTTTCAATTACTCACACCATCAACAATATGGCTAGAAAGTTTGTTCTCCTTCTTGTTATTGTTGTTGCAGTTACTATTCTTTGCATCAGTACTGAAGTGCAGTCTGATGATGCACTACCAGTTGGAGGAACTGTATCTACAGTTGGTGGCGCCGTATCTGCAGTTAGTGATGCGCTACCATCTGTAGCCATTGGTGATGTCGCCGTTCTTGGTGGTGGTAATGACGACGATGACGATGACGATAACGACGATGACGATGACGGTGCTGGTGATGATAATGGTGACGATAATGGTGACGATAATGATGGTAAGGATGATAATGATGGTAAGGATGATTAAGATGATGGGGATGATTGAGGACTTCCATGAAGAAGATGCTCTTGGTTTTATTTCCTAATTTGCTATGTCTCCACTTTGTGCAAATTTAGTTCGTGTGTTGCAAAATGTATGAGAATGCTGTTCCAAAATTGCCAGAGGTAAATAAATAATATTTCCGCTTGTATCACTAAGAAGTAATGGATGGATATTACTAAAATATTACTATATATATATATATATATATATCTTTTTGTCCCCTAATCGAAGAAATTCTTGTATTTGGATTAATTTTTGGAACAGCTAGATCAATTAGTCGGAAAAGTGCACGTGGTTTGTCACGTGAAATCACTTTTTATCCAATAACTTTATGCTCTCATTCGATTTTTTGTCTAAAAAAAAAATCATCGTCGATGCTATGTTAATTAAAATCGACAGGAAGCTAGTGTCACGTGTGCTTTTTTCCTGCTGATTTGTTCGTCAGTGGCGAAATGGTCCAAATACAAATAATTTATTTAATTCTAAGACGAAATTCGTAACATAATATAAGAACGAAAATTGAACGAGTGGAATGAAGTCAACGGATATTAGAACTGAGAGAATGTCCCAATGGGAGACCATCACTAATTTTTCTTGCAGAATTATTTAACTGGTATTGCTTGGCATGATCAGCTGTAAATAACAAATATACAAATTAATTAATCTTTTAAAATTGTTTGAGGAGTTTACTTCAAATTTTTAGTTCTTGATTATTATTTATTTCTCATGTGCTTCATCTTCTATGCTTATTTGTATCCAACAAACAACTCATCATCAGATATTATTCCGTCACCAAGTGTGTAAAACTAAATTTTAACCCGTTACGCGATTTGAATATAATATATTTGGATAAGGAAAAATAATGTTAAATGTTATTAGGATTAATAAATTTCAAAAATAAATTAATTAAGAATCGTATTTCAAAAGTCAATTTCTTGTTTTATTAATTTAAATAAAAAATTTAAAATGTTATTTCCATCAATACGTTTCATGTGATTCAATAAGTGAAACCAACAAAGATTCAAACAAATTCCTAAAAAGACTGTTGGATTAAAAGTAGAAGCCCCTTAAGATAATATTTAATAGAATATGTAAAAAAAAAGAAAAAAAAAAAAAAACATCTCGCAAACTATAGTATTTTACACACATTATTTTTGTTCGTTGTAGCAAGCAAAACTATTGACATTGGACTAATAAATTAAGTTACATATTCATAAGATCCAACAATCACTACTAGAAATAAGGTTTTTGCCACTACAAAATGTAGTTACAAAAAATAAAGAGTAGTTACAAAAATATTTTTAGTAATTAAGTATTTAAAAGTGGTTAATATAAGGTAGTCACTTATAATAAGATGCAAAAAGTTTTTTTGCAACTACTTTGTAGTTACTAATGTATTTGTAACTATTTTTTGCAACTACTTTGTAGTTACTAATATATTTGTAATTACAAGTAGTTACAAAAGAGTTTGTTATATTGTAGCAAATTTGATTAAAATTGTATTAAATATTTTATGTAACTACTAGTAGTTACAAAAAGGGTTATTTTTAGTAGTTGCAAAAAACTAGTTGCAAATGCCCTTTTTTCTTGTAGTGAATATTGCAATTTATTATTCTTGATTTACGTAATTAATAGTTAAAATAAAGACAACGATTAGTTGAAAAAGGCACAATGACGATCAAAATGGATAGACACTTTTAGAAAAAAAAGTTTTTTTGACATATCTTTCGGAGACAATCTCATAATTAGTTAATATGATGACTTATCGCTTATTGGCTTATTAGACGGAGGAAGTTTTTATCTTTTCGATGTTCTAACAGTAAGTGATGCAGATAGAAACATGGAATAACGTACACGTGAGGTCTAAATCCGTTGATTTTAAAGAATATATCGGAAAAAGACACAAACAAAGGTAAACTCGCTTTCTATTTTATATCAAAATTCAACCATCCAAAACAATACTAGAGACTCCTAGTATTAATAATTGAAACCTAGAGCAAGTTTATTTTTGACGAAGTTGGATAACTCAAGTGGCAGAGCATCTACTACCTAGGCATTTGGTCCTGGGTTCGAGTCACCATGGGGGTAGGGGAGTGTTTTTTCTTTGTTATTAGATTAGGAGAAAAAAAATTTAATTGAAAACTAGAGCAATAAATCACTACCGGGAAACAAATTAAAACAAATATTTTAAAAGATAAACTATATCTAATCTAATATATGCTAAAAAAAAATAATAATAATAATAGATCTAATCAAATATTCTACACTTATCTCCATCAGTAAACAAAGTTTCATGTGCACCAGTTGCACTACCTTTACCCAAACAAGTGATACCTTTAAGTATAATTCGTGATATCTTTTAACCATGATACATTTACTATATTGTGTAATATCTTTAGACATAAAAAGTAATATCTTTTGACCCAAGATCCTTATTGCACGAATCTAAAATCCATACAATTGGTGCACAAGAGACTCTTCCATTAATAAGGCTGTCAGCCGAAGTTATACGCATCTATTTAATAGATTTTCAATGATGTATGCAATTTTTTTGTCCTTTTTTTTTTCCTTTCGCATCTATATTATTTATGGGAAAATATCATTTTCATATTGTAACTTTGTCACCTTTTACAAAATGTCCTCTATGAGTAACGTTTGAGAATTAATTAATTTGACTAAAATAAAAAACAATTGAAGTGTTTGATAATAAAATACTTATAGAAGTTATATCCTCATATAATAAGGAGAAGCAGGGGTAGCTACTTTCGGCTTATAGCTAGAAACTGCTTAAGTTAAGAGATGGCAAGCAAAAGCTACTTTTCATGCGCTTTGATCCGATTTCTAATGCCAGAACACCTTATCTGACTCTGATTTTTGGGAGGAAGTTCAATGACCATGAATTCTAAGGCATGTACTGAGCCATGGTGGTTGTGTCTGCCGTCATTGTACGGATTTTCGGGGAGGAAGTTGCAGAGCTTCCCCTTATGGTAACAAAGAGGATTGCCAGGGAAAGAGGGTACTTCGAATCTTTGCTTGTGTTGAGCAACTCTTAGGGGTGTTTGCAAATTCTTTTAGTTTTTAAAATGACTTTTTTGCAATAAAAGTGAGTTTAGGGGTGTTTGTACGTAGTAATTGTGCTTTTAGAAAAAATGATTTAAACTGATTTTTGTGGTAGAATCGAATCTTAATATTGGAGAATAAAGTGATTTTTAGAATTCAGTTCTCAAATTTGGGTCTACTTAACCTCTTAAAATCAAATTTTAACCGTTCTTTGCTTGTGTTGAGTGTTAAGGCTTTGTGGTTTCAACCAAAGTTCCACATGATTATGGCTATGGCTATAGATGTATTAAACTGGACATGCTTCTTCATTGATATGAGATTTTTTGGAAGTAAGACCGAAAAACAAATCCGTGCGGCTCTGACACAAAGCAATGGTAGTGCTTAGGCTTTTTTGGTTTTTTGGGAGCTGGATTTATACATTGATCAATCATAAAATTTTAAAAGTACATAGGTATACTGTTTATTATTTGACTATATACTTGCCCAAGTTCCAATGTTAAATGTATTTTTTGGAGCTAAATTTATGTATTTGATCAATTGTGGAATTTTGAAGTATACATGTGTACTTGGTTTGGCTTAAGAAGAGTCCCTGCGAAGTATAAGTGAACTCCAGGCCAAGAAAATAACTGAGACGACCAAGGTCTTTAATGACAAATTCATCTCGAATGCGTGACGTAAGACGGGAGATAAAAGAAATATTATTCCCAGTAATTATAATGTCATCAACATAAACGAGCAAAAAGAGAAGAATCGAACCATGATGATAGACAAAAGGGTGGTGTCGGCTTTGCTTGGGATGAAGCCGAGGCCAAGTAAGAAATCATAGAACCATTGGAACCAAGCCCTTGGTGCTTGTTTGAGGCCATAAATAGCTTTACGAAGACGACAAATGTGAGATGGAAAGGATCCACGTAACCCGGTGGTTGCTCCATATAGACTGGTTTAGAAAGGATACCATGAAGAAAAAGCATTATTTACGTCCAACTGATGAAGGGGCCAACGATTCATGACCACGAGTGAGAGCAAAATACGGACAATGGAGGCTTTGACGATATGACTGAAAGTATGAGTGTAGTCAAACCCAGGAAGCTGCGTGAAACCCTGAGCCACTAGATGAGCCTTATATCGATCAATCGAGCCATCGACCAAGAATTTCGTATGGAAAACCCACTTGGACCCGACTATATTAGTGTCAGGCGGTCTAGGAATCAACTCCCAGGAATTATTGGTACAGAGGGCAGTGAGCTCGTCGTCCATGGCCTTTACCCAGTGAGGAGATTTAGCAGCGGATTTGAACCCTTTGGGCTCAGGAGTGGCATGAAGGGTTGACAAAAATGCATTCTGAGCAAGATGGGTTGTAGATGGGGGATATTTGGGCTTGAATATCCCAGCTTGAGCGTGCGTGCGCATAGGGTCCCGCGGGAGAGGAAGTGGTTGAGGCGGTGGTGGCGACTGAGGCGGCGTGATGGCTGGTGAAGAAGGAGCAGTGGAGGCTGGCGATGGCGGATGATGTGCAGCAGGTAGAACCGTAGAGTTGTCCTCATCACATAATCGGCAAAGTGCAGGAGAATCAGCAGGAGTTGACACTTGTGGGTGAATCTCAGAGGGCAGTAGGTTCGGCCCACGGAATAGGGTCCAAGAAAGCAGAGAAGTCAAGATCCATAGTCGAGCGATTCATGCTACTGGCAGTAGTAGAAAAAGGAAAATAGTCTTCATCAAACTGAGCGTGCCGAGTGATGTAAACCCGAGATGAAACTGGATCAAGGCAACGAAAACCTTTATGACTTGAGCTATAACCCATGAATATGCAAGGAGTGCTGTGAGGTGAAAACTTGTTAGCAGCATAGTCTCGTAAGCAGGGAAAAACACGACAGTCAAAAACATGAAAATTTTCATACAGCGGCAGCACAGAAAATAAAGTTTCAAATGGTGATTTATTTTGCAAGACAGATGACGGAAGACGATTGATGATATAAACTGCGGTACTAAACGGATCAACCCAATAAATGAGAGGGACTGAGGCATGAAAAAGCATTGACAACCCAGTTTCAGTTATGTGGCGATGCTTCCATTCAGCACATCCACTTTGAGCTGGAGTATATGGGCAGGACATGATATGATGAATTCCAGAAGAAATAAAAAGATCACGTAACCTATGATTTGTAAATTCGGTACCCCCATCAGATTGAAAAGTTTTTATCTTGCACGAAAACTAATTTTCCACCAAAGTCTTAAATTTTACAAATACATTATAAAATTCGGACTTGAGACGTAAAGGGTAAAACCATGCGAAATGGGAGTGATCATCAATAAGAATCGCATAATATGGATAACCATCAAGAGAACGAACCGGGGCCGGTCCCTACAAGTCACAAGGAATAATATCCAAAACTTTTGCAGCACGCTTGCAATTTATAGCAAAAGATAAATGTTTGCTCTTGGCAAGCTGACAAGAGACATAAACCGAAGGTTTAGGCAAAACGGAAGTGACAGATAACACGCCTAATTTATTTAACAAAGTAATAATCAGAAAAGCAATATGACCGAGCCGCCGATGCCAAAGCTCAAATGATCCCCGTATCCGGTTATGCTTTAAAGCAGCAACAAGCGCAGCCTCTCCATGATCCAGTATATAAAGGTCATTCTCTCGACGCCCCTTTGCCAAGATCAGCCCTGTGTGTTTCGTCTGGATTTCAAAAGATTTATCAGTAAAAACAAATTTGATAGGATAGTCATGTCTGAGCTTGCTGATGGAGAGCAAGTTTTTAGTGAGATGAGGAACAACAAAAACATCCAATAAAGATAAATCAGGAGTGAGAACATGAAAGCCCATATGAGAGATTTGTAAAGCATCACCATTACCAACAATTACTTTCCTGGAACCAGTGTAGGAGGAAGAAGAATCAAGAGCCGACGGGCTGCCGACCATATGCGCTGAAGCTCCGGTATCAACATACCAGTCCGAAATATTTACTGGGTTCATGGAACAAGAGGCGTTGAAAGTCTCGGCCAAGTGAGCCTGATCAGCAGACGGAGCATAGCGTTGAGGACAGGTGGTAGCATAATGATCTTCAAGACCACCATTACCACGGCCAAATGGAGCAAGCGATTGTCTGCCACCGCGACCACCGTGTCCAGAAGTCGAAGAGGGATAGAACGAGCCACGACCACGAGGCTGCTGATGAGCAGTGAAAGCAGCCTGAGATGAACCCACAGAGTGAGCATCGAGCTGCTTGTTAAAAATATCACGCGAGCATGCTTTGGAGAGGAGATCCGTGTATGAAGGTAAGGAAGGAAGATTAATTTGCGCGGTTGAAAAATCACGAAACTAATGGCCTAAACCACGAAGAAACCGATGGGATTTATCAGTTTCGTCTAGTTTACAACCCATAGAGGAGAGTTGATGGTGATTAAAGTTTGATGGTGATTAAATGGGTCATGGCTTGTAAAGAGAGAGACGAATCAAACGCTTTGCTAGAGGTTTCTTCAGCCATGGGGACGAGAGAAGAGAGGCAGAAGAGAAAGAAGGGTTTCAGCAGCAATAGGCTGATACCATGTAAACCTGATTTGTTTACCTCATGTTGGTTTATTAGGACCAATTCTGATTGCCCAATCCCCAAGCCCAAACCCAATGGCAGCCCCACCCCTTTACATTCTCCATCTGATACATTCCCCCTTCTTGGTCTCTGTCTCTTTGATTTACGTAATGTCAATTACTCCTCCATGGTTTTCTGCTCCATTCTTCCCTATAAGAATGGAGCACCCCCTCTTTGTGTGGGTGTGCAGTAGAAATATCAGAGAGATACACTTTGTGTGTGAGAGAGTTTCTACCACCATTAACGACCCTTTTCTTCGTCTACGTCTTCCTTGTTCCCTTTGTGGGTCGGGTGGGTTGAGTGTTAGAGAAGAGTGTGGGTGTTACCGGGGTTTGGGTTAGGATTTCTTCTTTGTGTAGGAATCACCCATTGGGTCTCCAAATTCGCTGCTGTCAATTCTTCGATCGAAACGGGCTCAAGGTTTTTCTGAGCCAAACTCGAACCTTGACCATGGTTCGATTCCTAACAGTGGTATCAGAGCCACGGTTGTCAAAACCGTGGTCTCTTCGGTGTGCAAAATCCCTCCGTGGGATTGAAGACTTTTTCCGGCGAAAATCGAGGTATGTTCGCCTACTCAGAATTGTTGACGAAGATTCAATCTCGGCCGAAACTTACCCAATTCTCGGCCAAGACGGGCGTCCAGCGAATCCAGCCTTAGTGACAGAGAATCAATCTCGGCCGAGACTCTTTCTCTTCTCGGCCGAGACGGGCTTGCCGTGCCTGTTTACTGTTTCTGCTGTCTAAAAATCTCGGCCGAGACACTTCCCATTCTCGGCCGAGACGGGCCGGCGTGCCAGCTTCCTATTTTTGCTGCATTACAATCTCGGCCGAGACACCTTCTTCTTCTCGGCCGAGACGTGTCTCCCGGGTCAAGAAACAGAATCTGCTGTGAAGATTTCTCGACCGAAACCACTCTCCTTCTCGACCGAGATTGGTGGTCCGAGGTCCAGTGACCAAAATTCAGCTGCCCAGCCCCCTTGGCTGTCCTCCCATCGCGTCTTTGCCCGACGTGAGCCGAGTCCCTCTCCAGTATAGGTAAGTCGGATTCTCCTCCCGGTGAGGACCCGCTCGGGTAAATTGGCTTGATCCCTTAGGTACCATTTGGGAACGGATAGGTCTTTACTGCTTTCGTAGCTGCCGTTTGTGAACGGATAGGATTGACTGTACGTGCTGGTAGTCTAGGATTATCTTTGTGATTAATTGCTTCCGCTTCCATTCTGATCTTTGTGATTAGTTTTTGCATTCTTTGTGATTGCTTGCTCGTTTTCTGGAGGTTATCAAGTGACCCCCTGCTCCACTGATTAATCAGTGTTGAGAACTGGGAAATCCTTGATTGTTCTATCCTCTTAAATCTGTGTGATTTTGTGATGGGTCCTATGTCTGTTTTTAGTCTGGCTCCGTTTGACGGACGTTCAGACTTTTGCATTTGGAAACAGAAAATGAGGGGTATTCTTGTACAACAGCGTGTGTACAAGTGTATCAGCTTACAATTTTCTGAGTCTGATTCTGACGAGAAAAAGGCTGAAATGGATGAGCTTGCGTACTCATCCATTATCCTTAACCTTTCTGACTCGGTGTTAAGAAAGGTTAGTGATCAGAATACTGCCAAAGGGTTGTGGGAAAAATTGCAAGAACTGTATACTGAGACTTCGTTGCCTATAAAATGTTTTTGCTTGAAAAATTTTTCCGGTTCAAACTTGATTTGAATAAAGACATAGAAGAAAATCTTGATGTTTTTACAAAACTGGTTCAAGATATTAAGAAAACGGGTGATAAAACATTGATGATTATACTCCGATTGTGCTCTTAAATGTCATCCCTGATACATATAGTGATGTAAAATCTGCTATTAAATATGGTAGAGATCAGGTTAGCCTTGAAACTGTGATAAGTGGCTTAAAAAGCAAGGAGATGGATTTAAGAACTAATTCGGGTAGGGAAAATCATGGTGAGGTTATGCATGTGAGAGGAAGAGATAAAGACAAAAATGGTCAATCTCACAATAACCTGGAAAAGAAGAAAGAAAACCGCAATTGGTCTAAGTCTAGGCCCAAAAAGTGTTATAACTGCGGTGAAACTGGTCATTTTATAAAAGAATGTCCTAAGAAACAGAAAGAACAAGCTAATAAGGCTTCGGGGGATGAGACAAACGGTGTTGTCTTTTCGGTAACCGAGTCTATGCCTGTGTCTGACCCTGCTCCTTTCGAGGTGGAGCAATCAGATTTATCTGTTTTTTGACTGTGTGTCATGTTTCTTGACTGTGTATCTGTTTCTTGACTATGTGTCATGTCACTTGACTGAGTGTCATGCCCTTGACTGAGTGTCATACACTTGACTTTGTGTCACCCTTGACTATGTGTCATACCATTTAGACTTTGTGTCTATCTTATGCTTTGTGCATTTGACTTTGTGTCTACTCCATGCTTTGTGCATTTGACTTTGTGTCTGCTTTATGCTTTGTGCATTTGACTTTGTGTCAACCGTATGCTTTGTGCATTAGACGTTGTGTCTATCTTATGCTTTGTGCATTTGACTTTGTGTCTGCTTTATGCTTTGTGCATTTGACTTTGTGTCTACCGTATGCTTTGTGCGCTTGACTTTGTGTCAACCGTATGCTTTGTGCATTAGACGTTGTGTCTATCTTATGCTTTGTGCACTTGACTTTGTGTCTGTTGTATGCTTGTGCATTTGACTTTGTGTCACATTCGACTTAGTGTCGATTGACTTTGTGTCTTTCCCTTGGTGAAAATAACATGCTTTGTGCTTGTTATCTCCTGTACTTTGTGTACAGGAGTTTGGCAATGATGATTCCTCCGTTTCCGTGATCGATCGACAGCGTAAGTGAATTGGGCCCAAGGTGGAGATTGTTGGTTTATTAGGCCCAATTCTGATTGCCCAATCCCCAAGCCCAAACCCAATGGCAGCCCCACCCCTTTACATTCTCCATCTGATACATTCCCCCTTCTTGGTCTCTGTCTCTTTGAATTACGTAATGTCAATTACTCCTCCATGGTTTTCTGCTCCATTCTTCCCTATAAGAATGGAGCACCCCCTCTTTGTGTGGGTGTGCAGTAGAAATATCAGAGAGATACACTTTGTGTGTGAGAGAGTTTCTACCACCATTAACGACCATTTTCTTCGTCTACGTCTTCCTTGTTCCCTTTGTGGGTCGGGTGGGTTGAGTGTTAGAGAAGAGTGTGGGTGTTACCTGACACGTCGGTTTCTAACCTAGTGTTCCGCAAGTGTACGGATGTAGGTGTAGTACTATTGTCAAGGTCGATCCCACAAGGAATAGTTTTAGGTAGTTTGATACCCTAATACTCTAGGAATGTCCTAACTAGATACTAAGTTTTAAAGGTTGATTTTACTAATTAAACTACTCAATTAAATATAACTTCAAACTTAAGAAACACGAAAACTAACAATCAAAGAGAAAAGGTATCCTAGGGCTTCGATTTCAGGATATTATTTCAATGTGGAATATGATTAACCTATTAATTTACCAATTCTAGTGTTTATTAGGCGGCACGACAATAATCTAATCCTTCTCTCGAAGCGATTAAACCGTTGATTAATTAAGCTAATTACCCTCTCGAGTCAATTAAACCTAATAACTCCCAAACGATCCTAAGCCACGGCCTACACAGTCATAGACAACTGCGCTCTATGTTCTAAGTCTGATAACAATTCCCTCCTCTCGAAGCGGAATTGTTAAACTAAATTACTAAATCTAGGTGATCAAGCTAAATTCAGTTTAAGCATAAACATAGAGATAAAACACATAAAGAATGGAATTAATAGATTAAATCATAAATCAAAACATTGTTATAAAAATCCCTACTTTCTAACCCTAGGACACGAATAGCTTAGCTACTCATGCCTAGCAATAATCCAATACAAAATCTTAATAAAAACATTGTAAAGAATTAAACTAGAAAAGAATAAATAAACCCGGATGACTCCGTCTCGATGATCTTCGTCTTCTTTGTCTTCCAAGATGATGTACTTTATGTTCTTGATGATTGATCCCCTTTTCCTAGAGCTTGGGGTCCTTTTTATAAAGTTGGGGACGAATCTTGGGGAAGATAGGCTCAAAATCCTATTAAAAATAGGAAATCTTCGCATAAAAACCCGTCTGACACGGCCGTGTTGCTTAAGTGACACGGCCGTGTTGCTTTGCAAAAATCCACTTTTCCAGCAACAATTTGACACGGCCGTGTTGCATCTGTGACACGGCCGTGTTCTGTTCCAGAATCAACAGCACATTGTGGACCACTTTTGACACGGCCGTGTTGCTTTGTGACGCGGCCGTGTCGGTTCTTGCCCGGTTTTGCTCCTGGACCGGTTCAGGCCGGTTCGGACCGGTTCTTCGACGGTTCTCACTCTTTTGGGCCGGTTTTCACTCTTTTCCAACTTGTTTCCTCGTCCGGTAGCCTGAAAATGCTCAAAATACCTTAAAACAAGTCGAAACACGTCAAATGACCCAAATATTATTAATATAAATAAATGCCGGTCAAATATGCACGTAAATGATATAAAATATGATCCTAAATCGACCTAAATACATGCATAAACAACGTGTTATCAAACTCCCCCAAACTTAAACTGTTGTTCGTCCCGAACATCATACAAAAAGACACAAAGAAGACAAGTGATTATGCATTTTGTTTAGGGCGATTAGACGATGAATTCAGTTTCAGTCTGATTTTTCTTAAAACAACTAGGCAACACAATTCACTTGAGCATATGTGATAACGCAAAAATCAACTACTCTCGAGACTTTGAACTTTCGAATTATTCAACCCTCACCGGGTAAGTGTTTCACTCATCTCTCAAGTGTTTAGGCTAAAATAATTTTCACTCATATTGAATTACATGCAAAGCCTACCATATGCTTGCCAATCGTCTACACTAGACCTCGTACTTGCTATGTGTGACAAAGGATCAAAAAGGTCTTTATTTTGGTTGTAATGTGGGCTTAAGGTAAGGTGGGATACATTTGGATTTAAGTGACTATTCATTGGACTAATCAAGTTACGTCTAACCCGACTACCCCTCAATACAATCACTCAACCTCACTCTTCAAATTTCAGCAAATCACCTTGCAAAGTGACTTCTTCACCTTCCCAAGTCCATACAACTTAAGTGCTTTTCAATTCTGCGAGTACCACATTTTTGGGACTACCCGACTGTTCTAATCACATTCACAATTTAAGCACTTTATTTCCTAGCCTCTCCTCTATAATACTAATAATAACAATTTTTTTTTCTCTTTTTCTTTTCTTCTTTTCTTTTTCTCTTTTTTTTTTTTTTTTTTTTTTTTTTTTTAGGAGAGGCTATTCTTCGCTTTTCACCTATCACTTTTCTCTTATTTCTTTCATCTTTTGAAAATATCCCTACTTCACATTCCTTCCCACAAATTGTTCACCCAAAATTCCTTCCAATTCTCCTCCCTCTAACTTGATTAATCCAATTAAGGCCAAAAGAGTTAAATCAAAAGGTTTTGGCTGATATTGTTAGGTTATGAATAAATAAAGCTGTAAGGCTCAATTGGGCTAACTAGGGACAATTTTTTTTCAATATGGGTCAAAGGCAATTTTCATAGTTCAAAGAAATAGGCTTAAACAAAGAGTTGCCTAAGATCATTTCCTAAATCACGACACATACTTGACACATTCTTAGTAAAGACTCACGGCAAGTTCTAGAGACTAGTACACATATTCAATCAAATTCACACCGAAAGAAAGTATATTACTCCGAAAATTGGAGTATAATTTAGGCTCAAATTCTCACAAGGTAAATTTTGATTGAATATTCTCAGTTCAAGCTCAATTTCGTCTCAAAACACCTCTCATGCTCTATTATGTTCCATTTTTCATCTACTTCTCAAAATCATCTCATCATCAACTATTCATCATCCATCTTTCCCTAATTTTCTCTTTTTATTTTTCTCACTTGTTACCTATTTCCGGGTTTTATTATTCTTATTGACTCTAAAAATTGCACTACTAAGACTCTAAACTCTAACTCCTAAGACTCAACATGGACACAATATGCAATTAAACTCGGGCTCACAGACCCAACAACACCGATAAATCAGATAATTGGGCTCACAGACCCGATAACACCAATTGAAACAATAAAAATCAGCACAATGGGCACACGGACCCACAATTAACAGCAAGAATCTCGAACGAAAAAAAAGTGAATCAAAACTAGAAATCTAGCTGCCAAGACGTTCCACGGTCTACCCCCTCCCCCAAACTTGGCTGAAAGCCAATGTTTGGAGGAAAAAAACGTGGTACGCCTTGGTGCTAACTTACAAATCGTTTCGATGACGGCGGTGTTTTGAAATCCCTACGAGCTCCGAAATCGTGCCATTTTTTTTTCCTACTGAATCTTGGTTCGGCCGTCTCCGCATCACGCTCTGAATTTTCCATTGTTTCTGCTGAAGTAATGACACGGCCGTGTTGAATGTTGTGACACGGCCGTGTTACATTTGAGTCAAACTTGATGTTTTTGGGCTGATATTGACACGGCCGTGTCGGTTGAGTGACACGGCCGTGTTGCGTTCCAGTGTGAAATCGTGTTTGGAGCTTGGTTTTGACACGGCCGTGTTATAAGGCCGACACGGCCGTGTTGCTTTTGAACCAAAAATGGTTTTTGGGCCTAATTTTGACGCGGCCGTGTCGTTTTGTGACACGGCCGTGTTGCATTCCAGTGCTGAAAACACTTTCTAAGTGCTTTTTGACGCGGCCGTGTCCGTTGTGCGACACGGCCGTGTTGCATCTTCTGCTCCTTTTAACGCGATTTTTCCGTCTTTTCGACCCCCGTTTCTTGCAACACTCGTCCATGTTGATTCCTAAAAACATAAAACACTAAAACACACGTAAAACATAAAATTAACACAATAAAAAATATAAACATAAAACATTAAACATCGGGTTGCCTCCCGCCAAGCGCTTTGTTTTACGTCTTCAGCCGGACGTCCTTTTCCTATCAACCTTCTTCTAGCCACCCCGAGTTGGAAGTTTTCTGAACACTTAAAGAGCTATTTGGGGCACGAGGATTTTCTATAGCAGCTAGGGTAGTGTAAATAATGCTACAATTGTGCCTACCCCTTAGACCCGATTTATGTATGTTGAGTGTGATTATTTCGTTTTGAACCCGAAAAACCAACTCCCCTTTAGGTACATCTATTAGTGCTTTGCTAGTCGCCAAGAAGGGTCTTCCTAAGATAAAAGGGAATTCATCACTCCCTTTCATGTCAACAACTAAGAAATCACTAGGGAATTCAAAATTTAGCACTTTTACCACTACATCCTCTGCTACTCCCAACGGCGTTAATGAAGATCCATCCGCCAATTTGATAGTAGTAAAGGACCGTTTAATTTCCCTTAATCCTAATTGTCTATACTGCTTAAGAGACATCAAATTTATGCTAGACCCTAAGTCACACATGACATTATGAAATTCATGACTACCAATTGAGCAAGAAATAGTAAAACTCCCTGGATCTTTTGCTTTTGTTGCTCTTCTTGGTTTCATGCTTGTGTTTGCGTTCTTCTTGGGCCTGCTCGGTCTCTTCCTTGTCGCCTCTTTTCCATCCTCCCACTCGTTTGTTTTCTCTTTAACTTCGATTCTCTCCTTTAGTGGTTCCTGTTTCACAACAACAACTCTAGATTGCTCTAAAGGATCAAGGTTAGCAAAGAACGAATTTTTAAAACAAAAATAAAAAAACTCATCAAGAATAGGAGATGAAGTTTTCTTATCTATGATTGTATTGACCTCCTCCTTCTCAATGTTTTTGACTTCCTCGCTTGATTCCTTTGCTTCTTGGTCCTTCAAGCTCTCTTCATGCTCATCTAGCTCCACAATATTGCAGTGCTCCTTCGGATTAACCACTGTATCACTCGGGTATTGGACTTGCTTGTGTTGAGCTCCTACTATCTTTATCAGCTGACTCATGTTTGATGTCAACTCTCCAATGCTAGCTTGAGTCTGCACCAACGTGTTCTCGAGCCTCTTGATGTCTGCCCCTTGCCCAGTGATATGCTTGTTTAGCTCCATGAATTTTCCATCCACTTTCTTCTCCAACTGAGCTAACTTTTCATCATACTTTTCGAATTGTGACATCGCGATCTCTTCTTGTGATGGCTTCTTACCGTCATGGATCATGCCATTTGTAACAGCAAATCCGGGTGGCGGATTAAGTGTATTTTGCGCGTTCCCATATGAAAAGTTCTGATGATTCTGAGGGTACTGATTGTACCGAGGCTGATTGTTCTGGAAGTTGTTGAAGTTTCGTTGATTCACAAATTTTGCTTCTTCAACTTCTTCCGGACCCCCTGGCTGTTGTGCTAACGTCAGATTAGTTAGCAGATTCACCTGGCTCGTCAATGCTGTTACTTGTGCTGTGAGCTTTTCAATTGGCTCATTATTGACGGGCTCGACTTTTTGGACACTTGCTACCCTCCTTGGCATGTTTCTCTCGTTCGACCATTGGTAGCTTGTTCTGGCCATCGCGTCTAGGATTGAGAATGCCATCCTCACTGACTTCTCCATCAAGCTTCCACCCGCAGCTGCATCCAATTGGTTTCTAGTCGGAGCAAGTAGACCATTGTAGAACTTGCATACTTGCTGCTTCTTGGTGAACCCATGTTGAGGGCAACTCCAGATAAGATCCCGGAATCGCTCCCAAGCCTCTCCGAATGGCTCTTGGTCCAGCTGTTTGAACTGATTAATTTGATTCTGCAAGTCGAGCATCTTGCTTGGTGGAAAGTACTTCAACAGGAAAGAAGTACTCAAGTCTTCCCAATCTCTGATGTCTTCTAGTGAATTGAACCACTGTAATGCTCTGTCCTTCAGTGAGAAAGGGAACAGTCTCATCTTGACTTGCTCGTGCGGCACATGATTGATCTTGATTGTGTCGGCCAGTCTGCGAAACTTGATCAGATGCGCATTCGGATCCTCCAACGCACTTCCCCCATACTGGTTTTGCTGCACTATATTGATTAGTGCAGGCTTCAGCTCGAAATTGTTGGCATTGAGTGGTGGAGGTTGTACTCCTCCTGCCTGCTGATTTGGACTGGGCTTCAAGCAGTCGCTAATAGGCGTGTCATCTTCATCGCCTGCAGCTGGGTCAATCTGAATTGGGCCGTGCTGTTGTGGCAACTGTTGCTGCTGTACAGGTATCTGCTGTTGTATGGTAGTGACGCGATCGTCCAATCGTGCTAAGGCTGTTAGCACTCTATTTAGTGCTTCATCCTGATTTGGATGCTGTGGTGGATTTTCCATCTCAGATGTGAAGTTTCTTCTCGTTCGGTGTCTGCGAGCTGTCGCTTCAATTTCCGGATCGAAAGGAAGAAGGGTTTCTTTCCCTTTTGATCTGGTGAGCATACGAAGCCTGCAAACACCAAAAACAAGAACTACCGCGTAATACAAAAATTAACCCAAAAAAATAAAAACGAAAATTAAAATTAAAATTACGAAAAAATAAAATCTAGTCTAGTTTCCTCCTATTTTTCAAGATAAAAACTAAGCGCTAAATCCTATTCCCCGGCAACGGCGCCAAAAACTTGACACGTCGGTTTCTAACCTAGTGTTCCGCAAGTGTACGGATGTAGGTGTAGTACTATTGTCAAGGTCGATCCCACAAGGAATAGTTTTAGGTAGTTTGATACCCTAATACTCTAGGAATGTCCTAACTAGATACTAAGTTTTAAAGGTTGATTTTACTAATTAAACTACTCAATTAAATATAACTTCAAACTTAAGAAACACGAAAACTAACAATCAAAGAGAAAAGGTATCCTAGGGCTTCGATTTCAGGATATTATTTCAATGTGGAATATGATTAACCTATTAATTTACCAATTCTAGTGTTTATTAGGCGGCACGACAATAATCTAATCCTTCTCTCGAAGCGATTAAACCGTTGATTAATTAAGCTAATTACCCTCTCGAGTCAATTAAACCTAATAACTCCCAAACGATCCTAAGCCACGGCCTACACAGTCATAGACAACTGCGCTCTATGTTCTAAGTCTGATAACAATTCCCTCCTCTCGAAGCGGAATTGTTAAACTAAATTACTAAATCTAGGTGATCAAGCTAAATTCAGTTTAAGCATAAACATAGAGATAAAACACATAAAGAATGGAATTAATAGATTAAATCATAAATCAAAACATTGTTATAAAAATCCCTACTTTCTAACCCTAGGACACGAATAGCTTAGCTACTCATGCCTAGCAATAATCCAATACAAAATCTTAATAAAAACATTGTAAAGAATTAAACAAGAAAAGAATAAATAAACCCGGATGACTCCGTCTCGATGATCTTCGTCTTCTTTGTCTTCCAAGATGATGTACTTTATGTTCTTGATGATTGATCCCCTTTTCCTAGAGCTTGGGGTCCTTTTTATAAAGTTGGGGACGAATCTTGGGGAAGATAGGCTCAAAATCCTATTAAAAATAGGAAATCTTCGCATAAAAACCCGTCTGACACGGCCGTGTTGCTTAAGTGACACGGCCGTGTTGCTTTGCAAAAATCCACTTTTCCAGCAACAATTTGACACGGCCGTGTTGCATCTGTGACACGGCCGTGTTCTGTTCCAGAATCAACAGCACATTGTGGACCACTTTTGACACGGCCGTGTTGCTTTGTGACGCGGCCGTGTCGGTTCTTGCCCGGTTTTGCTCCTGGACCGGTTCAGGCCGGTTCGGACCGGTTCTTCGACGGTTCTCACTCTTTTGGGCCGGTTTTCACTCTTTTCCAACTTGTTTCCTCGTCCGGTAGCCTGAAAATGCTCAAAATACCTTAAAACAAGTCGAAACACGTCAAATACCCAAATATTATTAATATAAATAAATGCCGGTCAAATATGCACGTAAATGATATAAAATATGATCCTAAATCGACCTAAATACATGCATAAACAACGTGTTATCATTACCGGGGTTTGGGTTAGGATTTCTTCTTTGTGTAGAAATCACCCATTGGGTCTCCAAATTCGCTGCTGTCAATTCTTCGATCGAAACGGGCTCAAGGTTTTTCTGAGCCAAACTCGAACCTTGACCACGGTTCGATTCCTAACACCTCAATTGAGGATTTCCGTCTGTCTTATTGATCATATATACGCAAAGGGACAACAATAATATTTCAACAGAATGAAAAGTAAATATACAACAAATATACAAAGATATTATGTATCTTCTTCTGATTCTATCCTAACAATAATGATAATGATAATGATGATGAAAATAAATAATGATAATGACGATGATGATGGCGTCAATGGTGATTGAGAAGTTCCATGAAGAAGATGCTCCGTACAAGTATGTTTATTTACTTGTTGGTTTTATTTCCTATTTTGCTATGTTGCCACGTTTGTGTAATTTAATTGGTGTGTGTTGCAAAATGTATAAGAATGTTGTCCCAAATTGCCAGCCCCCTAGAGTTATACGAGAATAAATAATATTTCCACTTGCATCACTAAGAAGTAATGGATGAATATTACTACAATTCCTTACAGAAGAGCAAAATATATGAATTGTAACAATCGCTTCTGCAATAAACTGTTTATTGCTCTGAGTTTTGGTTAAAAGATTGATAGTTCCATACTCCCTGCGTCCCAAAACGTGGGTCCTGTTCCAGATAAGACTGTTAGCAAATAGAGTGTTCGGTAAAAAGCTCGTGTTCGAATTCGATTAGCGCTTGTTCGAATATATTTATTTTTGTTAGTTAATAAACAAATAGAGCTCGAACACTGAAGGACTCGTTCTTTAAATACTCATGAACATGATTTAGGCTCGTGTAAAATAATAATAATAAAATTAATAATACTAATAATATTTTTATATTATTTATGCTCCTCATTTATTTAAAATGTCCATGAATTTATTGTTGACAGAATAAAAAACACAAGATTTTTTGTGTAGAACTAGAATAATATATAATATTCGCATTTACGTACATAACATGTTAAATAAACTTGTTGTTCGCTACCATTAACCAACACAAAATTAACAGACTCGGCTCGAGCTCGATTCGCTTAAAATTTAGCAAACACTATTCGAAAAATCGGCTCTGCTCGATTCGTTAACAACCCTAGTTCCAAAAGTCAATGTTTTATTTTGATTACCCGAGTAGAAAATTAAAAATTTTAATTTCCGGAATAAAGTTGTATATGTTTGAATAAGGAAATAGAAAAAAGTAAAATATGTCGTGTAAATGCAAATGAGTTTTAGAGAATTATACTTTAATAAAAAAAATAAAAAATTTGTAGGATTCTTATTATTGAATGGATGAAGTATTTATTCTTTTTTTTTCTTTCGCAACTATATTATTTATACGGAAAGTCATTGTTTCTGTCTTATAACTTTATCACCTTTTACAAAATGTTATTTGTGTTACCTTTAACATCAATTGATCCTATATAAAAACTTTTTAGAATCGTCCTTCAATTATTTACATCAGGTAAAGCTGTTGTTTGATGCTGACGTGGCGCCATCAATAACAAGTAAAAGTGACGTCATGTCAGCAACAACCGGTAATTTTACAGGCTGCTTACAATGAAAAGGACGATTTTGAAATCTTTTCAAGTTGCAAGACTTTGGGAATAACATAAATGACATTTTGTAAAAGGTGGTAAAGTTACAAGAGGAAATGATAAATTTTCCTTTACAATAAATAACTTTTGTGAAGATGGGAATGTGTATCCTACCTCCATTATGACGGTAGTGGCCTTTTCGTCTTTGTTTTAAAAGTTTTCGTCTAACTCCGATTTTATCCCACTTAAACACTAGATCATCTTCGACCATCTATGTTTTTTTCATTGACTCCTCGCCGCAGAATCCCTTTTACACTTGATTAACCTCGCCTAAGCCTCAATTAGACGCTAGACTTTAGTCTATCGATCGATTAACATCTAGCGTCTTTTAGAATACTCCTCCTTGTCAACTTTAACTCCTGCGAAAAACAACCGAAAAAAGGAAATATGGAGAAGAAAAAGAGATGGTAGGAAATCCTGTTCAACACATTTATTTGTAGCTTATTGCATGCATGCAACTGCTGGCAATTCAAGCCACAGCTGTGCCGGACCAAAATTTCATCTGGTCAGAAATTGGTAAATTCAGGTCAACCCACCTCCTAAAATGCAGTAAAATTGTCAGACTAGCCTGCAGTCATATGTAGATCCAGATGATACTTCGATCTAAGATTCTTATGGCTTAGCCACTGTAAAATGTCAGGCTGTTGTGCCGACTCATTAGGTCGATTGTATCCACCTAACAGGGTTATTCTCTTGGCTTTACGTGCAAACTGCTTAACTTCCTTTTCGACTGTCTAGTTGATGTAATGTTTATATGTACTCCAATCCGCAGGTGAATATAGGTGCTGATCATCGGGTTCTCGACAGAGCAACTGTCGCGAAGTTCTGCACGAGTGGGGACTATTCGTCGAAAAACCAGAGCTCCTGATGCTCCATATGAGATGATGAGATCTTCGGAATAAAATATGTTTGCATCACAGTTGATTCTTATTTTTCTTAGATTTTTGCTGTATAACTATAGATGTCTAGCAATCTAGGTAATGCACATTGAGGCCGACAATTTAAGACAATAACTTAACATCGGGCTTGAAAGCCCCATTAACGGAATTGGTCATGTGTACTGCACGTGAATTGATTTGCGCTAAAATGTGCGAAATATTTTAGAATGTTTTCCCAAATTGCAGCTCCCTAAGGTTATATGAGAATAAATATTATTTCCATGTGTATCACTAAGTTGTACCAAACAAAGTGACAATTATTTTGTTATTATCAAGTTGCAACTTCCGTCAAATTATGAATCTATCTTAATAAATTATGGAAATCGAGAAAATCACTCTCTCAATTTGACATGTGATTATCTCGTATTCAATATTTGACCGGAGAAATTCGACGGAGGTTGCAACTAGTACAATTTGTGGACTTCAATTACAATTGGTCAAAAAACAAAATTTAAGTACTGAAATGTGAAAAATCACAAAGTATAAGTTGATTTAAGTATTTAACCCATTATAATAATCTCCACCGCAATAAACTGTTTGCTACATCATGCGTGATCATATAATGCAGTCAATGTATGTATATATGTATATGTGCTAAATGTTTTCAGAAAACCAAAAATAGACACAATGCTGGACAACATAAAAATCTAGATACCTACTGAAACATACTTGAAAAATGGGCAACTGCTAGAAGGAAACTAAGAATCAGGGATGGATCTAGAAAGTCCTCTCAAGGGGGGCGACATTTTTTCAACTATATTATAAAGTATTGAGATGAAATATTATATTTAAGGGGGGCGAACTTAGGCGAATTAAGGGGGCAAACTCTTATATGTAAAGAGTAGTAATAAAAATCAACCTTTAATATTAAACGAAGGTTGCATAAAAATAGGGGAAGACATGTGTCGTTCCCACAGTTTTTCGCTGATTTTTTTTTTCGTTTTAATTTTTTAAAAATGTTTTTAAATACGTAGAGAGCCTCTAAAGAAGGGAAGGCATGTGTCTCATCCACACTCTTTTGTGGACTCTCCTTCAATAATTTTATTTTTAACTTTTGCCTTTGAAGTTTCAAGGTCTTATACCTTTTTCGTCTCAACTCTATTTTTCATAAGAGATATGTCAAATTATTCCTCTTTTGAAGATCTTCAATTTGATATCCATAATGCATATATTATAATTAAAATATTATTTTTTAAGTGTAAAATATTCTTTCAAGATATTAATGATATATTTTGATTTTCTCAAAATTTAAACATTTGTATATAAAATTAGAATGTATATTTTTGGAACCGATTGAAACTGTTAGAAGATTAAAATTATTTACTTTAATTTTACCTTTTCTTATCTTAATAATTTTTGGATAAATTAGAAAAAATTGGTTAAAATGTCCTTTATGTTTCACATAATTAGTTACATATCCTTTATGTTTTGGCATTTTCTAAAATGTCCTCTGACTTACAAAAAATTGATTAAAATGACCTGCGACCGACTATTGCCTGTAAATAGCAGGTTACCGCTGATATGACGCTGGACTTGATGATGTGGAACGGATTTTGACACGTAACAGCCTTTGTGGACCGATTTTGGGAGGGAAAAGCACAAAACACGTTTGACTGAGACAAGATTAGGGTTTCAGTATTATTTCTCCCAAATTCGTTGCTGCTTCCCCAACCTCTGCTATAAAACCTAACCTCCTAAAATGATCCACCAAGACGATCAAGAGAAGTTGCGCAAATAACAAGGCTCGCCTTCCGTAAGACGCGATGGCGGCTACACCGGTCAACCCATCTGCACATTCCTCCTATCCTACTAATCTTGGTCGGCGTCACCGTCCTCGTACTCTGGTTACCCTATCGCCCCCATGATCCGAAGTTCAGAGTCATCAGCGTCGCCCTTTACGGACTAAACGACACCTATCCGCCATTCATATTGGTCGCCGTGCAGTTCACAGTGGTGACTAGAAACCTTACAAGCGGTTTTCCTTGTTGTACGACCACCTCTCGGCCTTTGTTTCCTACAAGAACCAGCCGAGCGTGCTCGACTTGTGGCCACAGTGGAGTTGGGTTTTACAGCAGAGGTTGGGGAAGCAGCGGTGAAATTGGGAGAAAATAATACTGAAACCCTAGTCTTGCCTCAGTCAAACATGTTTTGTGATTTTCCCTCCCAAAACCGGTCCATGTAAGCTGTTACGTGTCAAAATCCATTCCACATCATCAAATCTCGCGCCACATCAGCGGTAACCTGCTGATTTACAGGCAATAGCCACTTGCAGGGCATCTTAATCAATTTTTTGTAAGTTAGATGGTCATTTTAAAAAAAAGTCAATACATAAAGGAAATGTAACTAATTATGTGAAACATAAGGGGTATTTTAACCAATTTTCCCTTTAAATTATTTGGTTTAAGAAAATTCATAAAAAATACAAATTTGTTAGGTTTACACTTTACAATAGAAAACAAGCTTAGATATATTTGATAAATTGATTTTTTGATTGAATTAATTTGCTTATTATTTTTTTTTTCTATTTTGTGAAAAGAAAAATTGTGTTACCTACACAAATAATATGTCAATTTTTTTTTTTTTTTTTGAATAGGACATGATAATATAGTTTACCACTCATATACTTAAGTAACTAATATATTTGTAGCTTTGTATACTAATATTTAATATTATTTAATATATGTGGTTTTTAAACGATAATTATTCAAAATATTTGACCTTTTATTTTATCCTTATTTGCATATGTAATTATTACAATTGGTGTAATGTACACTGAAATAATAGGGAGAGAAATGAATCAAATTTCAAGTTTGTATTTAAAAATTTACTAAAAATATTCAGCATCATCATGTCATCAATTCAAATAATTGAATTAACAAAATTTATGAAAATATAATTGGTAGTTTCTATTTGTGATAGTGAAATGTATTAAAAGTAAAAATATAAAAAAATGAATAATAAAAAAATTATGAATATCTAACTAGTAGTTTCAATTTGTAATAATGAAAGATATTAAATGTAAAAAAGATCTACATGTCAGGAGAAAGAAAGCTTATTGGACAAAAACATATTAACTCCTAATTTTATATTCTCAAATAATATATAGGCTGATATTATCATCATCATCATCATCATCATCATCATCATCATCATCTTTATTGAAAAAATGGGAAAATTTCATGTTTAGTCCAATATGTTAGGCAGTAAAAGTCCTATATGTTAGAAAATTTCAATTTTAGTCCCTTATGTTCCAAAACTTGTCCAATTTAAGAACACTAACCATCACCAACGACCAATTTAGTCGAAATTGGACTAATAAATTTAGGGGTTTTGAGTGCTAATGTTTATGTGTTAAGTATTTGTCTAGATAATATGTCAAATCATTAAATTATTTTAGTAGCTCGCCCAAAAAAGAAAAGAAAAAGGTAAACCCTAATTTTCGTATGAGGTGCATTTCATTTCATTTTTGTTTATTTCTTCATCTTTCTCAAATTTATTAGTCACATGCGTTGCACGTGATTAACTGTGACCAAATTGGCCATTTCTGATGGTTAGTGTCCTTAAATTGGACAACTTTGAAAACATACAAGACTAAAATTGAAAATTTCTAACATACAAGATTTTTACTTGACAAGACCTAATATACAGGACTAAAAATGAATTTTTCACTTGAAAAAATACTTATCCCGTGCATCACGCAGATTAACATCTAATTATTAGATAAAATTATATGTAAAATTTTTTTTTTTGGAAGTCCAAGAGAGCGGCCGCCTCCCCTTAAATTCTTCCCTGCTAAGAATCCCCATGAAAACTAAAAAGCAGAGTGTGCAAAACAATCAAGCAAACAATCAAAACACAAACTCTAAACCTAATCTGATTAACATCGCACATCATACCAACCTAACCTGGACAAGCAAAAGAAAATTGAAACAGAGGAAAAAAGAAAGAAAAAGGAGCGAAGCAGCAAAAATAGAAACGCAAAAGAACAGCACTCTCTCCCTTTATAGTACAAAGTGCTAAATTCATTCCATAACTTTTTGCTCATCTAATTTTCGTTCTTCTTCGTATTTGGTTTTTTAATAATTTTTGCCCCTTACTAAAGAAATTGCTCGTATTTGGATTAATTTTCATCGCAGATAAGTAAATAAACCAGAACAGTGCACGTGACTGTCACATGAAATCATTTTTCATCCCATCATTTTTTACTCGTTCGATTTTCGTCTCAAAACAAATCAGCGCGTTGGTGCCACGTTAATTAAAATCGTTTGGAAATTAGTGTCACTTATACTTTTCAAGTTGATTTGTTCACCGATGACGAAAATTGACCCAAGCGCAGCAATTTTTTTAATTGTGACGAAATTGAAAAAGCAATAAATTCTAAAACGAAAATGATTAACAATACTAGACTTATTTAATTTATCTTACAGACTTATTTAATTGGTATTGCTTTCCACGATCAGTTGTAATAACAAAATATACAAATTAATTAAGCTTGGAAAATTGATTGAGGAGTTTACTTCAATTTTTTATTTCTTGATTATTATTTAGTTCCAACAAACATATCATCATCAGATATTATTCCATCACCAACTTTATAAAACTAAGTTTTAACTCGTTACACCGTTTGTATATAATATATTTGGATAAGGACAAAATAATGTTAAATTTTTATGATCATAATTAGTATTAATAAGTTACATATATAAAAAATAATGATACTTTTTTTTATTATTCTTTTGAAGGGAAATTAATGATACAGTTAATCATATTTATTTGAATGAGTATATTGATGGTAAACATTATTATCGTATATTCAAATAAAAAAATTATGATTGATCAAATCATTTTGGCTTCTAATTTGGTAGTTGAGAATTGAGAATTAGAGAGTTAATGTGTGAAATTCAGATAGGAACTAACACAATTCTTTTCAATTGTAAGAGAATTTATTTTAGATTTTTGTTTCTAGTATCTTAATATCTCCTACACCAAGAAATAATTAATTAGATCAATTAATACAACAAAATCATTAAAAAATAGAGAAATATAAATATACACATCATTAGGTTTACAGCTGGACTAGTTAGGTGGCAGCCTAGCATATGATATATCCTCTTGGATAATGAGTGAATAATTAATTAACATTTGATGATGCTTATATAATCATGGTTTACATCTCTCAATTACTCACACCATCAACAATATGGCTAGAAAGTTTGTCCTCCTTCTTGTTATTGTTGTTGCAGTTACTATTCTTTGCATCAGTACTGAAGTGCAGTCTGATGATGCACTACCAGTTGGAGGAACTGTATCTACAGTTGGTGGCGCCGTATCTGCAGTTAGTGATGCGCTACCATCTGTAGCACTTGATGATGTCGCCGTTCTTGGTGGTGGTAATGACGACGATCACGATGACGATAACGACGATGACGATGACGGTGCTGGTGATGATAATGGTGACGATAATGGTGACGATAATGATGGTAAGGATGATAATGATGGTAAGGATGATTAAGATGATGGGGATGATTGAGGACTTCCATTAAGAAGATGCTCTTGGTTTTATTTCCTAATTTGCTATGTCTCCACTATGTGCAAATTTAATTCGTGTGTTGCAAAATGTATGAGAATGTTGTTCCAAAATTGCCAGAGGTAAATAAATAATATTTCCACTTGTATCACTAAGAAGTAATGGATGGATATTACTAAAATATTACTATACATATATCTTTTTGTCCCTTAATCGAAGAAATTCTTGTATTTGGATTAATTTTTGGAACAGCTAGATTAATTAGTCGGAAAAGTGCACGTGGTTTGTCACGTGAAATCACTTTTCATCCTATAACTTTCTGCTCTCGTTCGATTTTTTGTCTAAAAAAAAAAGCATCGTCGATGCTATGCTAATTAAAATCGACAGGAAGCTAGTGTCACGTGTGTTTTCTTCCTGCTGATTTGTTCGTCAGTGGCGAAATGGTCCAAATACAAATAATTTATTTAATTCTAAGACCAAAATTCGTGACATAATATAAGAACGAAAATTGAACGAGTGGAATGAAGTCAGCGGATATTAGAAATGAGAGAATGTCCCAATGGGAGACCATCACTAATTTTTCTTGCAGAATTATTTAACTGGTATTGCTTGGCATGATCAGCTGTAAATAACAAATATACAAATTAATTAAGCTTTGAAAATTGTTTGAGGAGTTTACTTCAATTTTTTAGTTCTTGATTATTATTTATTTCTCATGTGCTTCATCTTCTATGCTTATTTGTATCCAACAAACAACTCATCATCAGATATTATTCCGTCACCAAGTGTATAAAACTAAATTTTAACCCGTTACACGGTTTGAATATAATATATTTGGATAAGGACAAATAATGTTAAATGTTATTAGGATTAATAAATTTCAAAAATAAATTAATTAAGAGTCGTATTTCAAATCATTTTATTAATTTAAATAAAAAATTTAAAATGTTATTTCCATCTATACGTTTCATGTGATTCAATAAGTGAAACCAACAAAGAGTCATACAAATTCCTAAAAAGACTGTTGGATTAAAAGTAGAAACCCCTTAAGATAATATTTAATAGAATATGTAAAAAAAAAAAAAAAAAAGACATCTCGCAAACTATAGTATTTTACACAAATTATTTTTGTTCGTTGTAGCAAGCAAAACTATTGACATTGGACTAATAAATTAAGTTACATATTCATAAGATCCGACAATCACTACTAGAAATAAGGCTTTTTGCCACTACAAAATGTAGTTACAAAAAATGAAGAGTAGTTACAAAAATATTTTTGGTAACTAAATATCTAAAAGTGGTTAATATAAGGTAGTCACTTATAATAAGATGCAAAAAAATTTTTTGCAACTACTTTGTAGTTACTAATATATTTGTAATTACAAATAGTTACAAAAGAGTTTGTTATATTGTAGCAAATTTGGTTAAAATTGTATTAAATATTTTATGTAACTACTAGTAGTTACAAAAGGGGTTATTTTTAGTAACTACTTTGTAGTTGCAAAAAACTAGTTGCAAATACTCTTTTTTCTTGTAGTGAATATTGCAATTTATTATTCTTGATTTACGTAATTAATAGTTAAAATAAAGACAACGATTAGTTGAAAAAGACACAATGACGATCAAAATGGATAGACACTATAAGAAAGAAAAAGTTTTTTGTGACATATCTTTCGGAGACAATCTCATAATTAGTTTATATGATGACTTATCGCTTATTGGCTTATTAGACGGAGGAAGTTTTTATCTTTTCGATGTTCTAACAGTACGTGATGCAGATAGAAACATGGAATAACGTACACGTGAGGTCTAAATCCGTTGATTTTAAAGAATATCGGAAAAAGACACAAACAAAGATAAACTCGCTTTCTATTTTATATCAAAATTCAACCATCCAAAACAATACTAGAGACTCCTAGTATTAATAATTGAAACCTAGAGCAAGTTTATTTTTGACGAAGTTGAATAGTTCAAGTGGCAGAGCATCTACTACTTAGGCCTTTGGTCCTGTGTTCGAGTCACCGTAGGGGGAGGGGAGAGTTTTTTCTTTGTTCTTATATTAGGAGAAAAAAGAATTAATTGAAACCTAGAGCAATAAATCACTACCAGGAAACAAATTAAAACAAATATTTTAAAAGATAAACTATATCTAATCTACTATATGCTAATAAATAATAATAATAGATCTAATCAAATATTCTACACTTATCTCCATCAGTAAACAAAGTTTCATGTGCACCAGTTACACTACCTTTACCCAAACAAGTGATACCTTTAAGTATAATTCGTGATATCTTTTAACCATGATACATTTACTATATTGTGTAATACCTTTAGACATAAATAGTAATATCTTTTGACCCAAGATCCTTATTGAACGAATCTAAAATCCATACAATTGGTGCACAAGAGACTCCTCCATTAGTAAGGCTGTCAGCCGAAGTTACACGCATCTATTTAATAGATTTTCAATGATGTATGCAATTTTTTTGTCCTTTTTTTTTTTTCCTTTCACATCTATATTATTTATGGGAAAATATCATTTTCATATTGTTTATCACCTTTTACAAAATGTCCTCTATGAGTAACGTTTGAGAATTAATTAATTTGACTAAAATCAAAACAATTGAAGTGTTTGATAATAAAATACTTATAGAAGTAATATCCTCATATAATGAGGAGAAGCAGGGGTAGCTACTTTTGGCTTATAGCTAGAAACTGCTTAAGTTAAGAGATGGCAAGCAAAAGTTACTTTTCATGCGCTTTGATCCGATTTCTAATGCCAGAACACCTTATCTGACTCTGATTTTTGGGAGGAAGTTCAATGACCATGAATTCTAAGGCATGTACTGAGCCATGGTGGTTGTGTCTGCCGTCATTGTACGGATTTTCGGGGAGGAAGTTGCAGAGCTTCCCCTTGTGGTAACAAAGAGGATTGCCAGGGAAAGAGGGTACTTCGAATCACTCTTTGCTTGTGTTGAGCAACTCTTAGGGGTGTTTGCAAATTCTTTTAGTTTTTAAAATGACTTTTTTGCAATAAAAGTGAGTTTAGGGGTGTTTGTACGTAGTAATTGTGCTTTTAGAAAAAATGATTTAAACTGATTTTTGTGGTAGAATCGGATCTTAATATTGGAGAATAAAGTGATTTTTAGAATTTAGTTCTCAAATTTGTGTCTACTTAACCTCTTAAAATCAAATTTTAACCGTTCTTTGCTTGTGTTGAGTGTTAAGGCTTTGTGGTTTCAACCAAAGTTCCACATCATTATGGCTATGGCTATAGATGTATTAAACTGGACATGCTTCTTCATTGATATGAGATTTTTTGGAAGTAAGACCGAAAAACAAATCCGTGCGGCTCTGACACAAAGCAATGGTAGTGCTTAGGCTTTTTTGGGAGCTGGATTTATACATTGATCAATCATAAAATTTTAAAAGTACATAGGTATACTGTTTATTATTTGACTATATACTTGCCAAAGTTCCAATGTTAAATGTATTTTTTGGAGCTGAATTTATGTATTTGATCAATTGTGAAATTTTGAAGTAAACAAGTGTACTGTTTGTTTCAACGAAAAATTATTGTGGCTTGATACGTATTTAAAGTAGTTCTTTGCACGCGAGTTGCATGGATATGTGATCCGTGCAATTAATGTGTGCAAGACTAACAAGTTCTGCAAAATCCGTGTAATACAATTTTTTTAGCGTGGAATTATTCATGAAATGTATTAGTGTTTACTTGACAAGACCTAATATATAGGACTAAAAATGAATTTTTCCCTTGAAAAAATACTTATTCCATGCATCACACAGACTAACATCTAATTGTTAGATAAAATTATATGTAAATTTTTTTTTTTTTTTGGAAGTCCAAGAGAGCGGCCGCCTCCCCTTAAATTCTTCCCTGCTAAGAATCCCCACGGAAACTAAAAAGCAGAAGGTGCTAAACAATCAAGCAAACAATCAAATCACAAACTCTAAACGTAATCTGATTAACATCGCACATCATACCAACCAAACCTAGACAAGCAAAAAAAAAAAAAAAAAAATCGAAACAGAGGAAAAAAGAAAGAAAAAGTAACGAAGCAGCAAAAATAGAAACGCAAAAGAACAGCACTCTCTCCCTTTATAGTACAAAGTGCTAAATTCATTCCATAACTTTTTGCTCGTCTGATTTTCGTTCTTCTTCGTATTTTGTTTTTTAATAATTTTTGCCCCTAACTAAAGAAATTGCTCGTATTTGGGTTAATTTTCATCGCAGATAAGTAAATAAACCGGAAAAGTGCACGTGACTGTCACATGAAATCATTTTTCATCCCATAATTTTTTACTCGTTCGATTTTCGTCTCAAAACAAATCAGCGTTGGTGCCACGTTAATTAAAATCATTTAGAAATTAGTGCCACTTATACTTTTCAAGTTGATTTGTTCACCGATGACGAAAATTACCCAAGCGCAGCAATTTCTTTAATTGTGACGAAATTGAAAAAGCAATAAATTCTAAAACGAAAATGAATTAAGCGGATATTACAAATAAGACAGAATGTCTCATAATTGGGAGAACATCATTAATTTATCTTACAGACTTATTTAATTGGTATTGCTTTCCACGATCAGTTGTAATAACAAAATATACAAATTAATTAAGCTTGGAAAATTGACTGAGGAGTTTACTTCAATTTTTTATTTCTTGATTATTATTTATTTCCAACAAACATATCATCATCAGATATTATTCAATCACCAACTTTATAAAACTAAGTTTTAACCCATTACACCGTTTGTATATAATATATATGGATAAGGACAAAATAATGTTAAATTTTTATGATCATAATTAGTATTAATAAGTTACATATATAAAAAATAATGATACTTTTTTTTATTATTCTTTTGAAGGGAAATTAATGATACAGTTAATCATATTTATTTGAATGAGTATATTGATGGTAAACATTATTATCGTATATTCAAATAAAAAAATTATGATTGATCAAATCATTTTGGCTTCTAATTTGGTAGTTGAGAATTGAGAATTAGAGAGTTAATGTGTGAAATTCAGATAGGAACTAACACAATTCTTTTCAATTGTAAGAGAATTTATTTTAGATTTTTGTTTCTAGTATCTTAATATCTCCTACACCAAGAAATAATTAATTAGATCAATTAATACAACAAAATCATTAAAAAATAGAGAAATATAAATATACACATCATTAGGTTTACAGCTGGACTAGTTAGGTGGCAGCCTAGCATATGATATATCCTCTTGGATAATGAGTGAATAATTAATTAACATTTGATGATGCTTATATAATCATGGTTTACATCTCTCAATTACTCACACCATCAACAATATGGCTAGAAAGTTTGTCCTCCTTCTTGTTATTGTTGTTGCAGTTACTATTCTTTGCATCAGTACTGAAGTGCAGTCTGATGATGCACTACCAGTTGGAGGAACTGTATCTACAGTTGGTGGCGCCGTATCTGCAGTTAGTGATGCGCTACCATCTGTAGCACTTGATGATGTCGCCGTTCTTGGTGGTGGTAATGACGACGATCACGATGACGATAACGACGATGACGATGACGGTGCTGGTGATGATAATGGTGACGATAATGGTGACGATAATGATGGTAAGGATGATAATGATGGTAAGGATGATTAAGATGATGGGGATGATTGAGGACTTCCATGAAGAAAGATGCTCTTGGTTTTATTTCCTAATTTGCTATGTCTCCACTTTGTGCAAATTTAATTCGTGTGTTGCAAAATGTATGAGAATGCTGTTCCAAAATTACCAGAGGTAAATAAATAATATTTCCACTTGTATCACTAAGAAGTAATGGATGGATATTACTAAAATATTACTCTATATATGTATATATCTTTTTGTCCCCTAATCGAAGAAATTCTTGTATTTGGATTAATTTTTGGAACAGCTAGATTAATTAGTCGGAAAAGTGCACGTGGTTTGTCACGTGAAATCAGTTTTTATCCTATAACTTTCTGCTCTCGTTCGATTTTTTGTCTAAAAAAAAAAGCATCGTCGATGCTATGCTAATTAAAATCGACAGGAAGCTAGTGTCACGTGTGCTTTTTTCCTGCTGATTTTTTCGTCAGTGGCGAAAATTTGTCCAAATACAAATAATTTATTTAATTCTAAGATAAAATTCGTAACATAATATAAGAACGAAAATCGAACGAGCGGAATGAAGTCAGCCGTTATTAGAAATGAGAGAATGTCCCAATGGGAGACCATCACACACTACACACATTTCACTCATTATTGGACGAAGGTAGTATTTATCTTTTAAAAGTTCTAGCAAGGCTGTCAGCTGATGTTACACATCGATTTAATAGATTTTCAATGATATATGCATAACTTTTTTTTTTCTTTCGTAACTATATTATTTATAGGGAAAATCATCATTTTGTCTAGAAACTTTATCACCTTTTACAAAATATCCTCTATGTTATCTTTTAAGTCAATTAGTCTTGTAACTTGTAAGAGCTGTTTAAAATTTTCCTTTAACAATCAGCATTAGGTAAAGCTGTTGTTTAATGCTGACGTGGCGTCGTCAATAGCAAGTAAAAATGACGATATGTCAGCAACCACCGGAAACATTACCGGTTGCTTGACATGTTCTAATTCTAATCCTAAAATACCGCAAGTGTACGGGTGTAGATGTATATAGTGGAAGTCAAGGTCGATCCACATGGAATGAGTTAACATAGTTTGATACCCTAATTATCTAGTACTATCCTAACTAGACACTGAACTTTGTGAATGATTGATTAATTATTAATAAGCTAAATTGCATATAAACTACTAAACCAAATTAATTAATAAAAGTGATTTCAATCAAAGAGAGTGTGTCCTAGGAATTCAATTTCAGGAAACGGTAATGATGATTAATCTCTAATTTATAAACTTTTAAACCAATTTTACTATCTATTAGGCGGCACTTAACTAACGTAACCTTCTCTCGAAGCGACTAAGTCATAGATTGCTTAAAACAATTACTCTCTTGAGTCAATTGATCCTAACAACTCCTAACCGCTCCTTAAGCTTTGCCTACACGATCATAGACAATCGCGCTATATGTTACCGTCTATTACAATTCTCTTCTCTTGAAGCGAAATTGTTAAAAAAGGTAAATTAAACCTAATTGGCCATATTAAATTGAATTATAATGATGAAAACAAATACATAGATAGATACTAAGAACTGAAGTCTATAAATTAAACAATTAATTCAAACATTGTTGTAAAATCCTACTCTCTAATCCTAGGACACGAGTAGTTTAGCTACCCATGCCTACTACCAAATGAAAACAAGAATTCAATGAAAACATTGGCAAGAAATTGAAAGTAAACAAGGAAAAATTAAACCGGATTATTCGGTTTTCGATCTTTGTCTTGCTCGCTCTCACGCCTTCTACTCCAATGTAAAAGTATGAGAAATTATGATGTAATCCTCTGAAAACTCGAGCTTAGGCCTCTCACTACAAGAAAATTTGCCAAGTTCCAAAGAAAAAATTCCAACGACATAAAAACTGTTGGAATTTTTAAAAATTCCAACGGTAATTCCAACAGTAAATGAGCCGTTGGAATTTTGAAAAAAAATTCCAACGGCAAAAGGTCGTTGGAATTGCTGTTGGAAAAAAATTCCAACGGCAGAAGCAGTTGGAATAGCTGTAGGAAAAAAAATTCCAACAGTAAGAGGCTCTGTTGGAATTGCCGTTGGAATCATTTTTCCATTGGAATTTAATTGTTGGAACAAAAAAATTCCAACAGCCACTTTTCCAACGACATAAAAACCGTTGGAATTGCCGTTGGAATTAAAATTCCAACGGTAATTTACCAAAAACCGTTGGAATATGGTAAATCTCCGTTGGAATTTTAATTCCAACGGTTTTTATGTTGTTGGAAAAGTGGTTGTTGAAATTTTTTTGTTCCAACAATTAAATTCCAACGGAAAAATGATTCCCACGGCAATTCCAACGGACTTTTTACCGTTGGAATTTTTTTTCTAACAGCTATAGCCGTTGGAATTTTTTTCCAACAGTTATTCCAACGGTCTTTTGCCGTTGAAATTTTGGAAAAAGTTCCAACGGCTCATTTGCTGTTGGAATTACCGTTGGAATTTTTAAAAATTCCAACGACTTTTATGCCATTGGAAATTTTTCGTTGAAATTTGGCAGTTTTCTTGTAGTGTCTATTTGTAAGTTGGGGTTGAACTTCTCAAGAAATAGGATAAAAATCCAATTAAAATCCGGATTCACTTTAGGGACAGATTTTGGCGCGACCGCGCAAGAAGTGACGCAGTCGCATCAAGCTTCACAGCTTCAAACGCCTTATCCAAGCCCCTTTTGATGCGGCCTTGTCACTTGATTCTAATTTCTCATTTTGGGCTCCTTTTTTACGTGGCCGCGTCCATTCTTTGCGCGGTCTCATAGATTCTTCACCGGTCTTGGGCTTAACTATTGGCCCAATTTGGCCCATCTTGTCCCTTCTTTAAATTGTTTCTTCATGTAACCTCGTAAAATATTTTTAAGCCTGCAAATCATTAAAACTTTACAAAACAAGCCAACGCACGTCTAATGGTCTAATATATCAAATATGAATGATTCTCGACCAATTATACATATAAATGTTACAAAATAAACACTTAAATTGACTTAAATGCATGTATACACGTGTATAACTGCTTCAGTAAAATGACATATTTGAAAAGTTTTTACAAGTTACAAGACTTTGGGGATAACATAAATGACGTTTTTTAAAAGGTGATAAAGTTACAGGAGGACACGATAAACTTTTCCTTTATAGTCAATAACTTTTGTGAAGATGGGAATGTGTATCCTGCCTCCATTATGACGATAATGGCCTTTTTGTCTCTGTTCTAAAAGTCTTAGTCGAGCTCCGGTTATATCCTATCTAAGCACTAAATTATCCTCGACCACCTATGTTTTTTTCACTGACTCCTCCTTGCATAATCATCTTTACACCTGATTAAACCCGCCTAAGCCTCAATTAGATGCTCGACCTAGAGGGTGTTTCGCTAAGCTTATTTTAAATATCTTAGAAGCTCCAACATCTGATAAGTTGTTTCAAGAGCTTATAAGATGTAATTTTTAAGGAGCTTATAAGTTAACAAAGTGTTTGGATAAAATAGCTTATAAGTTTGCAATTGAATATCGTGATTTAGCTATAAATTTGGGGTCTAAATTAAAAGTTAATATTAAACACACATTTTGATTAGTGTGTAAACTGTGTGTAGTGTGTGAACTGTGTGTAATGTGTAAACCCGATTTGTCCTAAAATATGCAAAATGTTTTTGAATATTGTACCTGTTAGTAATTAAAGCGTATTAATCACATACACACGTATATGAGAATCGATATACCTCAATTGAGTTGCAGCAAAAAGTATTTGGTTAATTCCCAAAGTGATGGATCGTACTCTGATTCGTCTACTAGCCCGTCTGGACGAATACTACTAGAGCATCCGTCGTCTACTTCACATCCTAGGCTCTTGGAGGACTCCGGTGATTCTCCAAGAAAGAGAATTAGAGAGAAACGGGAGAGAAACATATTTTGTGGTATTATTTTCCGTAGTCTACGAATATCAGTATATTCATATATATATAATCATGGGAGAGATCTGTCTCCTATTATGAATAGGCACTCCATCCCTATCGAAAATATATCTGATAAGATTTAAAATATCTCGTCAGATATATATCCCAACCATATTGGGATCCATTAAATTTGGATGCAACCAACAGTACCAAATTACAAGCCCCTACAGTTATATGAGAATAAACAATAAATAAATAATATTTTCACTTGCATCACTAAGAAGTAATTAATGGATGGATATTACCAGAACACCAGACAGAATATCAAAACACTACAACATAAATGGTTTTATGTAACACTTCGTTTGTAACACTTTTAAAATTTTGACTTTTATGTAACACTTTTGTAACACTTAGGAATATGTAACACTTTCATGTAACACTTTTGTAACATCTGCGAATATGTAACACTTTCATGTAACACTTTTAGAATATGTAACGCTTTGAACCTAACACTTTTAAATTGTAACACATTTAGGTAACACTTTCAAATAAGTAACACTTTTTACGCAACACTTTTGAATAAGTAACACTTTTATGTAACACTTATAAATAAGTAACACTTGTAAATAATAAAATTATTTATTTTATTTTAAACTAATTAAATATTTGTGGATTATTTTTCTTATGTGACTTTAATTTTTATTTGTCTAATGTGTTACATTTTAATTATCACAACAGAATATCTGTAACATAAGTGGTGAAAGCGATCAACTCAGACCTACAAAAATAACAATTCATTAGAGCACCTAAAGATTTACTTATTCGTTATCAAAAATAAATTAAATTTTATTTGTGACTTATTTGTGTGTATGTATATAGATATACACACATTATATTTTTACTAAACAATTACAAAATAGACTTATAGCTTTAGCCTTTAAGAATTTGAATACATTTTTTTAAGTGTGAGAGTCTAGACTTGGGACATTTGGTCATGTCTCTTCATATTTGTAAGTTTATTTTTTTATTTAAAATCTATGAAACACAACAATTAAGGTGTCTTAATACATAAAATTATGGTAATTAAAATTAATGATAATGTCTTAAGATTTATATACAATAACTAGATGTATAAAATTAATGTGATATAAAATAAGTTATATATATATAAATATATATATGAGTGGATGAAAATGAAAAAAAAATAGTGGAAATATTGTGTCAAATTGATATGAATAACGTAAATAAAATTAAGTTAGATTGTAGTTTGATGAAAACTTAATTTTGAGTGTATTTTATTGATGGTATAATAAAATCTTGTGTATATATTATTTTTCTTAAAATAATAACTAAAAAAGTTATTGTAGCCTAGTGGTTAAGACTTTGCGCCTTTAGCTCCTGCAATCTAGCAACCTGGGTTCGAAACCCAACAATGACAAATTTTTAATTTTTTCTTTCAATTAAAAGTGTTACATAAAGGGGGTTATATATAACATTTTTTAGCGTTACCATAAAGTGTTACAATTTAAAATCTAATGTAACACTTATTAAAAGTGTTACTAAAGATCATCAAAAGTGTTACATTAGACTTTAGGTAGCACCGACAAATGTAACACCAATAAAGTGTTACATAAAGTCGATAGTAACATATTTTAGTATATATGTAACACTTTTTGGGTGTTACATTAACCCATTTATGTTGTAGTGAAAAATTATAAATTATAATAATCTGCATCTATAGTAGTTAGATCCTCTGCTTGATGGGGAGTAGAGAAAGCATAAGGGCGCGCACACACTATTGCAAAAAATTTCGACTAGTTCCAATTAATTATCGTTTAGGTGTTAAATTTTTATTGATCGTATTTATTTTTCGATTCCTTTTTGCTTATACCTCGATTGACTCCACCTAGACCTCGACTAGTCGCTAGGCTTCAGTGAATCCGCTTATCTAGCGTCTAACGATTTCTATAACCTTGCACACACATGCATGCATGTATATGTCCTAAATGATTTTCACATGTGATCATAAACGATTCTGGAAAACCAAAAACGAACACCAGTATCCCATCCCTACAGGTTGGATTATAAAAAATCTAGATGCCTACTGAAACATACCCGAAAAATGGGCAACTGAAACCTTTCCAAATGAAACCAAGATGCAGAAAATCCAATACAATCAAACAAGCAAATAAATCACAAACTAATACCTTTTTGCCCATGATTTAAATTGTGCGGATCTAAAATTCGTGTAACTGGTGCATAAGAGACATCATCTTTTAAAATAGGGAAAAAATTCGTTTTTGGTCCTATAACTTAGGGCCGGTCTAGGAAAAGTTCTGTATAGTTTGAATTATCAATTTTAGTTCTTTATGTTAGGATCGAGCCCAATTTTAGTCTTGTATGTTAGAATCAGGTCCAATTTGAGGATAAATTTTGCCGAAAATTGTAAAGTTGGCCGGAATTTGTCACGTACACTACACGTGGTCACAAATTTTGGGGCTTTCCGATCAATTGCTGCCGACTTATCCAAAATTATTGATGTAGCACACCACATTATTTAAAATTAAATAAAAAAATGCCGAGTCACTCGCATTCGCCTCCATCGCCATCTTCACCTTCTTCACATTCGGGTCAATATCTGTAACCATGATTGCTACACTCAAACCACGATCTTGATAAGCCACACAATAACTTCTTCACATGGACAAAGGGTGCTATCCGAGACAACAGTGTAGGTCTTTCTCTCGAATGTGGGTCAAAATTTGTCGAGAATTGGGGTGAGGACTTTGGCTTTGGATATGGAGTACACGTAGAAGAATGCATCAATTTTTGGGATGCATTGCCCCTCCATTGAGTAACATAGTTCAAAATTTGTGAACACGTGCAATGCAAGTGACGAATTTTGCCAATTTTACAAATTCCGGCAAAATTTATTCTCAAATTGGTCAATCCTAATATACATGACTAAAATTGAACTTGATCTCAACATATAAGATTAAAATTGATAATTCAAAACATACAAATTTTTTTCTAAAAACCGACCCTCAATCATAGGACCAATAGTGAAATTTTCCCTTTAAAAAGTGGTATACTAGCGACTAGTGAGCAACCACTAAATTCTTTAGATTGAAAATATAAGCGATGAATATTGAACAAAAGAGATAAGTAATAATTCATTTATTTATTTTCCCCCAAAAGAAATTAAACATACAAAGTACAAACGGCATATAGTACATATGAAATTAGAGTTAATTAAAACAATCCCATCAAACAATCAACGATTTTATACATAAATCATAAAACTTTTTTTGTGACACTCATACATATAAATTGTACGAATTTTGGAGATAATCACCAGATTTAGTTTCCAATCATCTTTCGCCAGAATTCCGAACTTGACTTGCGCGTGATAAACCTTTAATGACTTTTTTTGTCCAAACAACCTTTTTATTATGCAAAAAGTGTAAAATTCCTTCATACCTTTTTTTTCCTAACAATTCATTTGAATCACCAGAGATTCTCTCCACCAATATCTAAGACCTCCATTTTTTAAGATGAGCAACTCCTCTACCTACTAAAAGCCTATTTAAAAAATCCTTAAACATTTGTAACGCGTAAGTCACGTGTAAAATTTGACGAAAAATGATCGGAAAATATGTTGGGTGGTTTATGTGCGAAAAATCGTATAGGTTCTATGTATCAGTGCCACGAAAAAAAGTTTAATGATTTATGTGAAAAAATGCTAATAGTTTAGCAGGATTGCTATAATTAACCTTATAAAATTAATAGATAGGGAAATTCTTGGTAAATTATTATTTGCTACCCAAATTTGATCTCGTATATCGACATCAACTGAATGACAGAGATCCCTAATTCGATAGAATCCTAGTGGGCAGCATAGAAATAAGTCCTAATTCTGCATCTTCCATACCAAACAATCTATTCTTGCCGACTGGACTGTACAACCAGGGTACGTTGTTTGGCAACATACTTGTGTATTTCTTGCTGACAAACATGAATCTACGCAAGATTGGAGTAATCTTCTTCCACCAATAATGCTAAGCTCATTTGCTCGGACCAATTCCCAGCCTTTCAAATGTACATTACTCGATATGTTATATAATTAGGAATGAAATAATGCGAAAAGATGATGAAATAGTATTTTCTAGAACTTTAATTTTACTTGAGCTGTAAACTAATTTCTGTTGTAATGGCAATATTTACAGTATTTTGTGGCAATAGCCTCGTGGCAAGTCAGTATCATTACATGATGTCGAGTTTATAGACTGATGCCGTTACTCCAGGATACGCATAATTCCGTACTGAATGTTATTTGCCACAGATACACGAAACCATTTCTATTTCCCAGACATATGAATCAAAATTTCACCGTCAAAAAGTTGTTACTCCAATCTAGGCATCCTAAAAATGTGTTCCTCCCCACTATTTTCATCGACTTTAAAAACCCATTTGCTGTTCCCAGTATTCTTCACAACTCCCCACTTCCTTGCTTCTCCACCTCTTCCCATAATCGTTAGTCTTGTAATCTCCATTCCTTTGCCAATAGGATGCATCATAGACCTCACTTGAGTCAAGTGTCCCCCGGACCCTTTCCCTCCTTCCAACAGATTTCTCGTCACCACCACGGAACTTTTGAGATTAACATCCAACGTCTGTAGCAATCTTTCATATCCATCAGCATTGCTATCTACTAATGATCACAAGTCAATGTTCTCATAATTAAGTAATGCCTCAACAGGGTCCTCTGTCTTGAATTCCACCAAGTCACCGAGGCCTAATTCTTGGGATTTATTTTGTTTCCGTTGTGGGAGTATGCAGACGAGTTTTCCTCCCGTTTGTTGGGCAGCTGCTGCCAAGGCTACGGTGGATCGAGAGACTTCTGATGTCACCTCCACAATTAGTTTTGTCCCGTATTCTTTATTTGTTATTCATTAATTATTTTTCAAGACTCATAATATATTTCAATGTTTGTGGGATCGGACTGACCGGTTCAACCGATTCGACCGGGAACCGGCACCCTATCTGATCCGGTGAGCCGCATATAATCGGAAATGTTGTTTGACCGGAAAAACTCGGTGAAACTCGGAAAAAATCAGTGAACCGCTTAGACCAGGCGAACCGGGTCTTCATCCGCAATTGCAAGTTCTGCAACTGACGTTTCTTCAAACGACATAATGGCCTAAATACCTGTAATTATTTCATCACCGAAATATTTTTAGGGCACAAAATTGTTAATGTGCATCATCGCAAATCTGTCAATAGAAGTTGGAAGGTCTAAATATGCAGAAATAAGCTTTGTAATGGTTGTTTCTTTTGTTCGGAGCTTTTGAAAGATGAAGAAGATATAATTTAGTCATAAATCTAATTCTTTAAATTGCATTTAATCGGCTGGATCTCCGGTTAAACCTGTCCGATCGGTTGAATCGTGAACTGATAAGCAAGTCGGTTTGTTAATCGATCGGGTTACACAAACACTGATATATTTAATATTTGGACATAATATATGTTGTGATGACTGACAGTACACTTTTTCTTTATCAATTTTTCTGTTATACTATCGAATACTTCCTCCGTCCCAGCTGAGTTTGCACGGTTGACCCGACATGTATATTAAGAAAAAACTGTTTTTGCTTTTCCTTTGACTTTTCAAGCTTTTTTAATCTGAATTTTAAGGGAGGGATTAGTGACTAATAATTCCCTCCCTTTTCACCTAATTCAAACCTGATTGAACAGTAAAATAGAGCAGAAAATAAAATTGAAGCAAACTGATTGAATTGCAGTCTCAAAAATTCAAAAAATTTACTAATAAAAACTTGAAACAGTTTTCCCACCAAAAATTCTTACAATAACCTGTTTTAAACCCAAAACAAAAAATGAAATTACATTCAAATTTTTCCTCCTAACACAATTGGGAAATCTGCCAAAATCACTCTATAAATTTTCACATCCCCCTTCAGTTAATGCATTCAATGCATTACAGAAAAATTCATAAAAACAGGTTTACAAACATTATATAACTAACAATAGGAAGGACCCTAATGTGTCTCCATCAGACCGCACCTTGATCGCCTAAATTCTGATGGCCAACAACAAAGACGGATCTGTTCATTATGGCAAGACGAAGGAGGCGACTACATCATTTGGAGTGAGCCGCCGGACAGTTCAGTATATCTGGGAATCTGCAAAGAAGCAGATTTTAGATGGTTCACCTGTTTCATTTCAGCAAAGAAGAGTGCAGTGTGGAATATTACTTAGTGAGCCACTAGATACTGAATTAATGAAGAGTATACCTTTTTCGAAGAGGGGCACCATTCGAAGGCTTGCCAAGGAGATGAAAGTAAGCAAAAGCAAAATAGGCCGATGGTTTAAATCAGGTATCATCAAGCCACACACTAATGCAATCAAGCCTCATTCAACAGATGAAAACAAACTGCATCGGCTCAAATACAGCCTCAGTACATTGTATTTGGACAACCAACAAAACAAGATAAGTTACGATACTATGCATAATGTTATACACATTGACGAAAAGTGGTTTTATATGCAAAGAACCACTAAAAGAGCTTATAAACTGGTTGATGAAGAGGACTCGTACAGGACGTGTAAGAACAAGAGATATATCACTAAGGTGATGTTCATGTGTGTCGTATCTAGGCCATATAACAATTAAGAGGGTGATTTGTTGTTTGATGGGAAAATAGGATGTTTCCCATTCACAACAATGGGGCCAACATTAAGAAACAACAGAAACAGACTAAGGGGCACTTTGGTGACCAAGCCTATTGAGTCAATTAACAAGCAAGTAATTAAAAAGTGTCTACTTCATAAGGTAAGTTCTAAAAACATCAGATTATGTTTCATCATTTAATTTTAGAACTTATGTAAGTCTCCTAAATATGTTCAAAATTGTTCTATTTAACTATTGGTTGGTGACCTTACTAACACCTTCAGCATATGATTTTCGAATTGTTAAATCATGCATACAAACAGATTATCCCAGCTATTAAGGCAAAATGGCCTGCACAAGCTAGTAAGCACATAATCATTCGACAGGACAATGCAAAGCCACATATAAGCAACTATGACCCGGAGTTCAGGCAGGCTGCCACATCAGAAGGTTTCAAAATGATACTGATATGCCAGGCCCCAAACTCCATAGACACAAACATTCTAGATTTAGGCTACTTTAGAGCAATTCAATCTCTACAAGTTGAGACAACATCTTGTATTTTTTAGCTTACAAGCATGCATGATTGAGATAATGAAGAGCAATGGCAACAACAGTTACAAGCTACCACACATTGGCAAATCTGCCCTAGCAAGAGAAGGGTTGCTACCAACTGTTCTAGAAGTGGATGAGGTTATTGTTAGACAAGCAATTGAATATTTGATTGCTAATGAGCATGCAGGGGGACTTACAATATTGGAGGTATCATGACTGAGTTGGGTTACATTGGTTTTAGCAATTTTAAGATGAATCTAATGTTTACAGCATAAACACAATACGTGTGAATTTTGCTTAAGCTATAAACATTGTGATTTGAAGAAGCAATTACTTTTTGTGTAAGTTGTTTGTTTTTTTATTTTTAACTAGTAACCTTCATAAAATATTCATCATCGGGCTAACTTAAAGGTTGAGAGCAGCATTAAAGATAAGCTAAAACTGCATATGTTTCAGCAACTATCTCACAGCCTTTTAAACAAACAGAAGAGCAATGTGAAGGGTAACATTACATTATCAGACATATTCGCATCATTTTTAGTAAGCTACCAACAAACACAAACCCACTTATTTTTTGTTTTCAATAAACAATCAACATTCAACACATCATCTTGTTTAAAGAACCAGTAAACCAACATTTCAGTTACCAACATAATACAACAACAAATCAGTTGAATGCACATCAAACCCCAACATAATCAAATCGTTTCGATTCCAACATAATCACCCAGAATACGCATCAAACCCCAACATAATCAAATATTTTCAATTCCAACATAATCAGCAGAATACACATCAAATCCCAACATAATCAAATCGTTTCAATTCCAACATAATCACGCAAAATACACATCAAACCCGAACATAATCAAATCGTTTCAATTCCAACATAATCAGCAGAATACACATCAAATCCCAACATAATCATGTATAAATTCAATTTGAAGTCGAATTGTTTCAAATATCAACAGATCTGAAAGGGACAGGGAACTTAAACCTTTAAAAAAGACGGACACCAAATCCCAAGGCACTGCATGTAGTGTCTCTTCATATCCCTCGACTCCAACCAATTGTTCACCAGCGAAAGAAGGTCAGGGAGACCAGTATCTGCACTTTTGGAGGTGGAACCAGGCTTCAACAAAGAAACCGACTTCAAACTCTCCGACTTCAGAAGATCTCCACCTTCAATCTGGGTTTCAGAAATGAAAGATTCCTCCGAATCCAAAACTATCAGTTCCAAGTTAGATTCTTCTTCCATGGGAACATAAAGCGAAGAAGAAAAACGGATAGCGAATGGATCTTGGGAGAGAGTTTACAGATCTTTGATAGAGAGAATCAAACCTACATAGATCCGAGATCTAAGATATGAGATAAAGAAATGGATCTCAGATAGATCTCAAAGAGAAAGAGTATAGATCTGAGAAATTGTGAAGAACAGCGGCGGAGTATGCAAGAAATGATAGAGTAGGGTTTTCAAAGTGAGAGAGGAGGAGGGGGTTGTAGTGTGAGTGAATCAGTAAGGAAAATGACTTTGGGGTGGGGTAGGTTAGTGTGATAAATTAATAATAGGGTTAAATTAATAAAATTACTAATCTTGCTTAAGTTAATTTCAGATTTTTTAAAACCAGTTTTAGTAATGGCATTTGTGTTAATATGTCTAACTTTTGAGGGTTGAGTGAGTGAAAAACTTTCCTTTTACGGAGTGTGCAAACTTAGATGGGACGTCCGGAAAAGAAAAGTGGGCAAACTCAGCTGGGACGAAAGGAGTATTTATTTTTTCCAACTTATAATACATTTAATGTTCGCTTATGGAGTACATACCATTACTTAAAAAATAAGTTCAGTTATTAACGTATGTACTTGTCTATTCTTTATATGTTACTCATTAATTAGTTTTGAAGACTAACTGTATATTTAATAATTGCACATAATATATTTTATGATGTCTGGCAATATATGATTTATTTAATTAATTATTCTTTTATACTATGGAATGTTTATTTTTTCCAACTGACAGTACAATTATTGATCCCTTATGGAATACATAATATTACTTAAAAAATAAATTATTTTAATAATACAAACAATATTAAGAAGGGTTAATTACAGCAACCACACCAAACTATCAGCGTTTTTGAACATAAACCACTGAACTATTTTTTGTGGCACTCATACATATAAACTATAAGGGTTTTGGCATATACAACACCAAACTTATTTTTCAATCATTTTTCGCCGGAATTCCGCATGTAACTTGCGCGTTATAAATTTTTAAGGGTTTTTTTTTTGTCCAAACAAGCTTTTTAGTAGGTAGAGGAGCAACTCATGTTCAACAATGAAGGTTATAAATATTAGGAGAGACTGAGAGAGAACTATTGATGATCAAAGAACTTGTTATGGAAAAGAGAGGTGTGAAAGAATTTCACACTTTTAGCATACTAAAAATATTGTTTTTTTAACAAAAAAAAGGTCATTAAAATTTTATCACGAGCAATTCACGTGTGGATTTCCAACAAAAAATGATCGGAAAATACGTTTGGTGGTTTATCTGCCGATTGAAAAATAATTTTGGTGGTTTATCTGCAAACCTCGTACAGTTTATATGTACCAATGCAACCAAAAAAAAAAAAAAAAAAAAAAAAAATTGGTTTATGAGTAAAAACTCTAATAGTTTGGTGGGGTTACTGCAATTAACCCTATTAAAGAAATACAATATATCTAATGATTATTATTTGAAATATATACTCATCAATTATTTTTTAGCCTCACGGTATATTTAATATTTGGACATAGTATATGTTATGATGTCTGACAGTATATGTTTAGTTAGATTATTTTCATGTATACTGCATAATATTTTACTAATACAATTTATAATTGTTTCCAGCCTCACAATATATTTATGTTAGGTCATAGTATATTTTATTATGACAGACAACATACGTTTTCTAAATATAACTTTTGGATATAATATAAATCCAAAAATGAGTTCAGTCAGTGATACAATATACAATTATTGTTCCCATATGGAACATAGAATTACTTAAAAAACGAGATGATTTAAATACATTGTATATCTGTTTCTTAATTGAAAACAATTGGACCTGAGTATATTTGATGTTTAGTTATAGTATGTGAAATGTGCCCTGAAAGTATACGAATAATATTATTTTGTTTTTTCATATAAACTGTATCAAAACATATCCAAAACTGTATCAAAACATAACCAAAATTGTACCAAAATCCATCAGAATTTACATATCCAAAACTATACCAAAACATATCCAAAATTGTACCAAAACATCATCAAAATTCACATATATATATATATATATATATATATATATATATATATATTCAAGACATATCCAAAACATATCCAAACTTATACCAAAACATATGTGCTATTAAAAGATTTCCCTTTCTCCGATCAATCCACATCAGTCCCAGCTTTCTTTTTACCTATAGATGTTTCTTCTTTTTGTTTCGAAGATATACCTTCCCGGCAACAGCTTTACCTCTTTCAGAAGCAATTTTTTTCTTTTCTTTTCGGCAATTCTCACAATTAAATCCGGCTTTCCATTTATGAAATTTTGAACATCTTCAAGAAGTTCTTATTTTCCTTCATTTAGTGGTGACAAAACAATTTTAATGCAAATTTCACCCCGTAAAGTACGACTGACATTAGCCTAAAAAAAAAAAAAAATAATAGAATTAAAAATAGCAAATGTCATATAAAAAAGTATAAATTTGAAAAAAAAAACAGAAATATACCTTGACCAAATTGGGTTCATGATATGCAATACCATCAAAATGCATCATATGATGCATCATATAAATAACACAATCTTGATCGTGCCTCTTTGTTTGCCATTTAAATTGCATATTATCGAACTCATAGTTAAAAAAGAACGCTTTACAATGTCCAATTCGATCAAACAATTCTGACATATGGTTTTGCTATAAAAAAAAAAAAAAAAAAGAAGAACCAAAACAACAACAAATTACAATAAACAATATACAATTAAACATACTATTACTTTCAAAATTATATACTAACATGTTTTATATACTGTACTGTAGTAAATATAAAAACTATTTGCATACCAATAATGTTGCAGCTTCAAAGAAAACATTATCATCACCCTCATAGTTGTGATTGTCCAGATTTGGAACTTGAAATCCACAAAGTTAACAACAACACAAGCATAATGTGCTCCAAGAAGAAACAGGAAAAAAATCTGCAACATAAAAAATAAGTTATGTTATACAAAAAACAACTTAACAATAAAAAAACTAATTAGAATACAAATAAATATAAAAGAAACAACTAGCCATATCAACATTTTTTAACAAATCTATATTCCACATTCCAAAGAATTTATTATTTCTTTTTCATTATGTCCTTCTGCACCAACACCTTCAATCAATCTTCTCAGTGAATCCTATTAAAAACACAAAAAATAATAAAATAATAATAATAATAATAAATAAAAATGAAAATGAATCTAAATAAAATAATTTTCAACTTACAGTATGCTCGGTATTGAAAATAAATTGGCTTTGTCAATTTGCAGCCCCTTTTCCACGATTAATCATCAGACTCCATGAATCAGCTATAGAATCATATCTTGCTTGTGAACAATATGAGTGTTCCCGTTCCTAAAACAAATAGTGCCGCAACAGAAAACATATATTGTGTCACTAATAAGTTATACTATAAAGTTAAATTAACTATACTAAAAGAAAAAAATAATACATATCCTTGTCAGGTTCCTCAGTGAACAAACAATAGTCAATGATTTCTTTGTGCTTTCGATCCATCAAAGAGAACAAGTGATTAAATGAAAATATAAGTTGAGCGACATATTCACAGTTCTCATCAATTTTCACTGAATCGAAATCCAAATCGGGTGTTGCATCCATTTTTCTTGCACTGATAGAATTCAGTGCCTCAACTAATTCTTCGCCCAATGCAGGTTCATCATCAACTTCAATTCCTTCACCAGATTTTCCGACCTCGGACAATGGGGTATGAATGTCAAATGTTAGACCATTGAAATCCATCTTCTTAAGATTCATAAAATTATTGATAACATCGACAATAATTTTATGCACTCTTTCATCCGACCAGAATTTCTGGGAATCTAAGTTTTCGGGTGTTGAAGAACTCTCGACTTCATCTACGTAACTTTTCTTCATTTCAACAATTCTGCCATATAATGGTTGGAAACAATAGAAACATCCCTCTTAAAATAAAAATAATAAAAAAAAAAGAATTTCATGAAACCGTTGCAAAACAGTACAATAATTAAACCACAGAAAAGAACATACACTATTTGATCAAACAATATATACTAATAGCAGTAAGAAAGTATATTATACAAACTCAAACATGTACTACTATGAAAATAAACACAAAACAGAACATAAACTGCATACACTGTATATAAAAATAACATTCATACTACTACATAAACAGTACATATACTATAAATAAAAAACATGAATAAACAAAAACAATACTTACATCAGCAGCTGCATTTTAAACTTCAGACTTCTTCAATTCACTACTTGGTATAGAAAAAGTAAAGTATTTAGACTCATCAACATTAGCCTTTTCCTTTCCACCCTCAGTTTCAACACTCTTTTCCTTTCCCCGATTACTTCCAGACCCCACCTTGGTTCTGTCTCCTAATACTTGATAATTTCTGGATATTGGATATTACACAATTAAATCACTGCTACCTTATCTCTTTGCTTTGGACTTCTGACTACACTTCTTGGACAAACTCTCGTCATTCAAATGACGGATAAGTGGTAAGGAGCATGGCTCGGCCAAACCATGTCACTTCACCCTGTGAAGATACATGATTTGCAACAGAATTATGCAGCCACCTACATAAGTACCCTCATGATTCACATAATTATCAACAAACTAGCACATTCTATCGAGAACATATGTGCACCAATCCAACTTAGGAATTAGAGTCATGTCCTCAGTGGATTTTAAAGTACCAATAGTTAACAACCTATTTGGTGTTGGGGCCAAGAAAGAACAAACAACATATAACAAAAAAAAAAAAAAAAAAAAAAAAATCTTTTAAAATCATTCCCCCATGAGTCAACCTTCTTCTCACAAACTTTCTCTTTGGCAACTTTTACAGTAGGCCCCTAATTCTTAGACTTCCTACTTCCTTTCGCAGCAGATTCAGTACTACCCTTCTCCTTACCAACTGCTTTATCCTTTAAAGGACATCCACCAGTGCCCTTATCAACATACTTCGTAGTTCTTTATCGGAAACTTTTTGGCAGAATCTTCAATATTTTTTTGTAGTAGTAGATCTAAGAACCTTTTCCGAAATTCTTGGAGGTTTACGAATCATTTGCAATATCTCTTTTTTATTCGGTCGTTCATTAGATTTTTCTTCCATTTCAATGTAAAAAATATAAACCTATTACATAAAAATAATAACATTAATATTTACTCATAACTAAAAACTAAACAAAATAACTCAACTTATAAAAAGATTAAGTGTGTGGAAGTAACCATTCTCAACTCCCCCACCACCCTAACAGCAAACAAAACATAATGACAAACACGCTGATAACAAAAAATGACAATTAGAGTGATAACAAAAAATGAAGGAAAGACATGAAGTGCATAATGTTATTAAAATATAGGACGGTACTTTCTAAGCTCAAGTTGAGCTCCTAGTCTCCTACCTCATTCCAGCTTTTCTACATGCTATGGTATCAAAACCAATAGGCTTTGCTATAATTTTCACAAGCAGATAACAATACAAAAAGGTTGTAGCAATTGTAGCTTAAGAGCAATCATCCCCTCACAGGTACTAATCATTCATTACACATCAAACTCACACTGAGCACACACATATCAAACTCTAAGAGAACCAACTTTATTTCATTCTCTCTCAACACACTCTCAACTATAACACAACCACACACACAGAGTACAAATACACATATACAAACAGTACAGACAAGCGGGACTTGACAATATACTATATTTTGTTCTCTCTCAATAATATACTAGTACCGATACACATATGCTATAGTTTGTTTCATTCTCTCTCAACACACTCTCAACCATAACACAGCCACACACACACTTGTACAGATACACATGTACAAACAGTACATACTTTTCTATGTATCTCATTCTTGGACTTCTCTAGAAACTGAAGTCTCCCCTTCGAAGCATACATTTTTTTATTCAATCCAATCTCTATTTACAAAAAAAAACATGGGTTAACGGGTTAGTTTTAAATGACACATCGTACAATGTAAATTATATCTACAGCTGCAGGGATCAGTTATCTAAACAATCCCTGCACACGTGTCATCTTAGCTGCAGAAGTTAGTCACTACATTATAATCCTCTTTTCCATATATCAAGTATCAATAAGACCTCCATTGTTGGAATTTTACATACAAACTATAACCATGTGAAATGTAGAACATGCTAAAAATATAATAAAAAATTAACAGTTTCATAGAAATAATAGTGAATTTTGATATTTAATCCTTTTAATATACATCAAAATAAAGTACAATACATTGCATCAATCCTACGCAAAAGAAATAACAGCATTCAACATAAAAAAAAAAAGAAAAGAAAAGAAAAACTAATCTGAGTATACTCTACCTGAATCTGAATTCAAGCAACACTTAAGCGAAGGTAGCGAAGTCTCCGAGGGCGAAAAAAAACAAAACAAAAAAATATAAAATTAGGATTTTCAAAACACTACATGCTTAATCATAAACAAGTAACTAAAACGAAAATGCAAATTTAATACGTAAGAACAGTAAATAACTTACATCAAAGAAGAAATCCACAAAAACCAACTTAAAAAAACCTAAGCCACAAACATAGCCACACGACGAAATATGCGATGAAATCAAGTGTAAAATCTAAAAACAACTTCGAAAAAACAAAATAACACAAAAATCGCAAAAGAAATCGCAAAGAAAATCGAAGAGAGAGAGAGAGCACGACGAATGAGGAAGAAGTAGGAAGAGAGAGAGAGAGAGAGAGAGAGAGAGAGAGAGAAGATGTAAAATTTTGATAAGTTCAAATCTAATCTTTTAGCTGGGGGGTTAATACAGACCGGTTTAGACCGGTCTGGACCGACAAAAATTAATCCTAGACCGGCAGGTGCAAAATAGTGCTATTGTGTGTTGGGTTCGCACAAGTTTTTGTCAAATATCATATTTTATCAATCTAACCCATAAATCAGAATTTGCATCTCTTCTTCTTCTTCTTCTTCTTCTCCTTCTTCTTCTTCTTCTTCTTCTTCTTCTTCTTCTTCTTCTTCTTCTTCAGTTCGGGTTCTTCTTCAAGAAAAATGAGGGCTCCTGCAAAGGCTTAATGAGAAGAACGCTAAAATGCCCGCATGAATCTCGAAGAAATATTTCTATAACCGAGATAGAGAATGAGCTACTCATTAAAGAAAAAAAGCAGGTGGAGTTAAAGAACAAAGAGTTGGATCCATCAACAATGAGTTGGTAAAACATATAAGTCAGTAGAATTCCCAAAACCGCGCCGGCACGTGAAGGTCACGTGACCTTTTCCTGTTAGCTGGTTAACATTGGGTCAAAATTGGACCAAAATTGAGCAATTACTAGAGATGTGAGACTAAATCCAAAAAGCAATAACTTATGGGACTAAATTCGAAAAAGTAATAAGTTATGGGACCATTTTGGTTGGAATTCCCAAAACTGCGCCGGCATGTGACCTTCTCTGGTCAGCTGGTGAACATTGGTCAAAATTGCACCAAAATTGAGCAATTACTAGAGATGTGGCATAAATCGAAAAAGCAATAACTTATGGGACTCAATTCAAAAAAGTAAAAAATTATGGGACTGTTTTGACTTTATTCCCGGATAATAAATATGTCGTAATATTTGTAATTGCGACAAGTTATTTTCTTATTTTTGTACTCCCTTCATTCCATAATAATTGACGTTTTAGGATGAAAGAAATGATACTCTCAACTAATATTTGCCTCAGGGGACAAATATTTGACTTAATTTATGATAGAATAAAAAATAGAGATATTTCAGGATTGAACTCTGGGAGAAAATTGGTAGACTTTGTGAAAAGTAACTCAGAGGAGCAAAGACTGGTGTTGACGAAATAGAAAATGAAGTGTTCTTTGAGGAGAAGTTCTGTAATGAGGTTGAAGAGAAATTTCAAGAAGAACACCTATTTGATTCAGGGAGTTTAATTCTTAATATATCCTTTTAGTACTGAGTCAAATTATGATTATTTATATGACTTGCATGCAAGATTTGAATAACCTTTCTTTATAATTTTAGAAAATTTGCATCGCACTTGGACATGAAACTTATTTTTTACTATAATGCCCATAATGTTTTAAAGGATCTTTGGTTCCATGTTTGCATTTAAGTTTCACCAATGTTATTACAGCAAACAAAAGCATAGCAAAAAAAACACTTATTTTTTTAATCTTGGATAATTAATGGCATCTGGGTGAAGGCGTAAAACTTAGGGCTTGTCGGGAGGCAACTCGGCGGTTATTGTTTTATTATTTTTTGTATTTTTTTTTTTTTTTTTAAATTAACTTGATGTAAGTGATATGTAGTTAAACGAGTCACGATGCGCGAAAAATTGAAATTGAAGGTCAAGAGGGTGAAGTTTGAACGGGTCCACGTGAAAATTTTGGCTTAAGGGTGAAATGAAGGAGAAAAATTTCGAGTTGGAACCCCTGGAAGATGGTCCGGCCGAGCGGGGTTCCATGTCAGAAATAAATCGCGAACGACCAATTTTTTCAGGTTTTATCTTTTCAACTTAAACCCAACTTTGATAAGAGTTCCACCAAGGCGTACCACTCATTTCCCACAAATCTTGATCTTCGACCAAGTTTGGGGGCGAGGGTAGAGTGGGACCTCTTGACTGCTATGATTTTATTTCTTGTTGTTTAGATGCTTTATGTGAACTCATTAAATTTCTAGTTAGTTGCATCTTGTTGGGTAGGTTAGTTTGTTTCTGCTCTTCTTTTTTTTTTTTTTTTGATGTGTTGTGATTTATATAGTTGCTATTTGAGTTTCTGTTGACTTAGTTTTATTAAAAGTCAAACCCGAGAATTGTTAAATTGTGAACTTAAAAGCTAAAAAATTGTTGATTGATGATGAGCAGAATGTAAAAAAAAAATAATAATAATAATAAATATGATACGTAGTGGAGTATGATGCCCGTATAGACGAAATAAGGCATGAATTATGTATGATGATCACATTAGCTTGTGAGGAGCTTTAATTGAAACTCCCATTCTTGGAGTTATATATTGTTTTTGTTCTTGTGTGAATTGTTGGTCGTTTTGCAAGTGCATATCTAGAACTTGCCTTGAGTTTTCTTGAAGTTGTCAAGTTCGTGTTATGAGCATATAAAATTATTTTATGCATTCGTTCGTTTAGCCTATTATTTGAGCTGGGAATTGACCATTTTCACCAAATATTATTACATAATCCCTAGTTAGCCACTCTTATAGTCTTGTTTTTCATAGCCATATATAACAAACTTTAATATGTTCCTTTTAGCCTTTTTCTCTTAGCTTGGACTAGTTGAGTGTGAGGGAGGTGGATTGGAAGGTAGAGTCGAGACAAAGCATGAGGTTTTGAGTGGAAATGATGCTTGGATTTGGTGAAGAAAATATGTAGATTGAAAAAAATTGACCCCTTCTAGTTTCTTATTGTTGTATTTTCATCTTTAAAAAATGCAAATAAAGTAAGAAAAAGTAGTTTTAAGACAAATTGACAATAAATCTAGTCTCATACAATTTTTGCAATCAAACAACGTAGATGTTGAGCATATCACGAATCGACAATATATCAACTACTTTCGAGACTTAGCATCCTAAATGAATGATCATCATCGGATTAGTGTACCGCTCGTCTCTCAAGTACTTAATTTGGGACGTGTTTAAGCTTAAGTTAAATCATATGCATAGTCTACCATATACTTGCATATTGCCTAACCTATTCATCGTATTCAACATGTGTGAATAAAGAATCGGAAAGATCTTTATTTTTTGTTGTAATGTAGGCTTTAGGACAATGTGGGATAAATTTTGGATTAAAGTAACTCAAACTTGGACTAATCAAATTATCCTAAATTAACTACCCCTCAAATGATCTCATCTTCTGCCTCACTTTTCACATCTCAGTAAGCTAAAATATAGCATTTTCACCTCATTATACGATCAAAACGCACTACATCACCTAAGTGTTTTCAATGCCAACTCTGATCAAGTAACACTTTGGGACTATTTTACTATCAAAACAAAGGCATACTTTTAAGAACTTTTCCTAATCGATCCCCTTCTATAAACTAAAAACAAACAGTAAATAACAAATCGACATAAACTAAGCTATTCGAAAGATTATAAAATGCCTAACAAGCAACTCCATTATAGATTAAAAAAGAAAAGAAATGAACAAAAAGAAAGGCTGAAGATAACGACGCGGGCATAAGCGAACAGGGAAAAAAATTAGAAGAAAAGATAAGTAATAATTTATTTATTTATTTTTAACGGAAAATACTTTTATTAACAGGAGCTGGGAACAACCAGTACTGTTGGACAAGGACAAAGCAGAGGCGAAGTCCACACTGAAAGAACAGAATTACAAGATTTAGCAAAGAAAACAAGATTATGCGCAACGAAATTTTGTGATCGATTAATCGAAAACAATCCACACTGAGGCTATCACTGACGAGAGCTCCTTGCAACTAAAAAAGTGGGCCTATGGAGATCCTAGGACAATTAAGTGCAACAATGTTGATTAAACCACTGTGTTCCCCTTCACAGCAATAAAACTCATTTGAACAAGTAGCGGTTGGCGCCTGGGCAGTACAAAGTATTTGCCCCTTGCTGCAACATACTGGTGTAGATACTGTTGGACACTCCCCTCCTCTTGCCAACTGCCACACTGCATGCACAAATAGTTGTGTTCAGGTAAATAAATTATACTTTTTGTTAAACAAGTTATACTATATCAGATTCACATCATCAAAATAATATAAAATTATAAATAATATTGTTAAGGTAAATAAAATATTTAAATATTGATGGTCCGAGTTCATTGGGCCAATACCAAATCTAGGGTTATGTTGCGCCAGCTCGAAATTCAGTCATCGAAAACCAGAGAGCCTAGATTTGGTGTTACTCCAAATTCACTCGAAATTTAAAGAATTACAAATAAACTGGAGAGCCTAGATATATATGGTGTTAGTCCAAATTCACTCGAAATTTAAAGAATTACAAATAAACAAGTTATACTATATCGTATTCACCACTACAAATAATACTTTTCGGATAAATAAATCATAGTTTTTTGTTAATTAAGTTATACTATAACAGATCTGTATTAGCAAAAAAATATAGAACTACAAATAATATTATATTCAGGTAAATAAATTATACCTTTTGATTAAACAATTTGTACGCAACAAGAAAAAAAATGAAACAAATAAAGATGATATATAAAATTTAAAATTAAAAAAATTGACAAAAAAAAAATCAATAATAAAAAAATAAAAAACTATTAATTGAATTAATTAATAATTCATTAATGTATTTTGCAATAACTAGTTATCTTTAAAGAAGTCTAAAAGGGACCTTAAATTACTTGTATAACATTTTGTGACGATGAGTAGTCACATATAACTATTATTAGAGATAGCATTTATCGTCTAAAATATGATAGCAATAAAGACTTGTTGTGGTGCATGTATATATAAGAAGGGCTCATAACTGATAAGACAACTATCAAATACTCGTAACGGAACAAAAAAGAGAGTCCCTCATCATATCTACCTTACCAAACCAGCCCTAGATGTACAAGAATTGTTGAAAAAGACCTACCAGATGTGTTGATGAGAAGGAAGGTCAAAATGGATACAGCTCTAACATTAATATTCGCCATCTTTGCTTTTCTTTTTCTAGTTCTTTACTTTTAATTTGATGGGAAGGAATGATCATATGGTCCAAATACTTATAGTAAAAAGAGAGAGATAATGCCCAATAATTAATATTCTTACATACTTATTTAATTGGTAGTTCTTTGCACGATCACTTGTAATAACAAAATCAATAAATAAGCTTTGAAAATTGATTGAGGAGTTTACTTTCTTGATTACTGTTTATTTCCCATGTGCATAATAATTTGTATCCGACAAACAGATCATCGCCAGATATTAATTACTGTTAACTCATATTAATGTTTAACAACTCGGGTTAGAGGAGTAAAAAGCGAATGAAAAGTTGGATATTATATATCATATTTATTACATTCATATAATATATAATCTATATAAACCCAAAAATATAAGGCCCCATTTGGATGGAGGGATTTTTGCTATGAATTTATAAATTTATTGTCAAATCCACTTCATGTGTTTGGATAAAATACTAAATGAATGAATTTGTAAATTCAGATTTTTAAATTCACCCATTTAGAAATTCAAGATTTGTGATTCTCCATTTTACACTATATTTCCGTGGATTTCAAATTGTTTGACAAATGTAGTAATTTAGAAATCCCTTTTCTCTCTCTCTCTCTCTCTCTCTCTCTCCTCCCCCGCCCCCTCTCTCTCTTCTTCTCTTTTCATATCGATATCTCTTCCTCCCGTTCTCCAATAAAATGCTCATAATATTCTTTTAATTCTTTTATTTTTTTATTTTTTTTCTTTTATCTCCAATGAATGCTCCTAATAATTTTTTGGAATATAAAATACATAATATGTATATATGAGTGTATATATATAATTGGAATAAAGAAAATTGTTCGGTTAATTTAGATGTAGATGAATATTATTTTATTTAATAAAAAATATAAATTGTTAGTTTAAACTTTAAAGAAAAAAATTGAATTTTACAAATATTGTATCAGTTTTTTGCCAAATACTGGATTAGAAAATTTTGAATTTAAAAGTTCTTTCACAAATCCACCATAAATCCAAATAAGGGATTTCAAGTCCATGGATTTCAAATCAAAGGATTTTGAAATCTATTCATTTTAAATCCCTTGACAAATCAAATCCCTCCATCCAAATGGAGCCTAAGGAATTTTGGGCCCAGCCTTATTTTAACTCAGCCAAAGTCCTAATAGGTACGACGGTCGAGTAGGACTGGACTAGAAGTCCTGAAGGTATCAGAGCCTGTAAAACTAAGTCACAATTACTGTTAACTTTTGAAGTAGAAAACCGAACAAGAAACCACATACACACTCAAATTGAATCAAAGAATAAAGATGTAAGTGGTCCAGCTGTTAAGCTTACGTCCACGAGAAGAAGGAGATGAAGTTTTCCACTATGAACAAACAGTTGATAAAAGCTACAAGTTGGCAAGAAATATCTCAAATAACTCTCTTTCTCTCTCTCTCTCTCTCGATAACTATCCCCCAACTCACATTCAACTACTCCTGCTCTCAACACTCGTGTGTTCTTCTCTTATGATTGCATTGATTGAATGATCCACTTGCACAAAACGGTTACAATCATTTTGTAACTACCTTATTTACGTGTGTCGTGTGCATCATGTGATGTAGCTTAAGTGAACCAAATAGTTTGCTCTGTGGAGTTTAACAATTACATACTTATCTGTTCACTATAAATCTCCACCTTGGCTGTAAACGAAGCCAATAAGACAATAGCTTCAACACACCTCCTTCTTCCAACCTTACCCTTTTAACTGGAATTCTTGAAATGAGCAGCAACATGTATCAAATCCAGACAATGCCTAAGCTTCTGTACAGGGAGAGCCTTTGTCAATATATATGTCGTGTTTTCCTCAGTGCTAACCTTAACAGTCTCAACAGTCCCTTTATCCACCATATACTTTACAAAATGGTGTCTCACATATATATGCATAGACCTCTCATGAAAAACCTGGTGCTTGGCTAAGTGCAGAGCACTCTATGAGCCACAATTTTTTTTACAGCATTCTGATTTACACCGAACTCAGATAAGATGCCTTTCCTTCACTACCTCAGTCAGTGCCATATATTCAACTTATGTGGTGGATAACGCCACAGCTGATTGAATTAAGTATGGATCTCCAACTTACAACATTTCCAAACAAGGTGAAGACATAACCTGTTTGTAACTTCCGTGTGTCTATGTTTGCTGCATAATCAGAATCCACATATCTTGTAAGAGAACCATGCCCACAACTTGAACTTCTCTGAAACAATAACCCATACTTGAACTTCTCTGAAACAATAACCCATAATCAGCAGCTCCTCCTCAAGTATCTTAGCATGCACCCATTTAAGTGCTTCCCATTGATGTCTTCTAGGGTTAGCCATATACCTACTAACACCACTTACAACATGTGATATATCTGGTCTAGTACATATAATTTATACATGACACTGCCCACAGCATTTGTATAAGGAACGTTCTCCATATCTTCCACCTCATCATCAGTTATAGGCATTTCAGACTCGGACAATGTGAAATGCCGAGATAATGGCATTCTTTTTGTGGATGGGTGCTTTTAATCGGCTTTGTGAGCCGGGTTTAGAGAATTATTATTGAGTGGCCATTTATGTTTAACCGTCTATCCACAATAACCAGACCGGCTGAGCGGTCATTTTAAAATAGTAGGATATGTGACTGTTTTGTAATAAACAAGTGTTTGTATTTTGTTACTTTGTCAAAAAACTAATACAGGATACAACTAAGAATTTGTAGTCTAGTTTAAGTTCCTTGCTTTTTTCTCTTTCTATTTTCTAGTGATCAATTACAATGGGGGTGTTGGGGCATTTATAGCTTTCGGAGGCTGCACCTGCATAGTTTACACGCGTCTGACATGTTTCATAGTCAGTGTCAAGTGGCAAGTAGCCACGCGTGGTCTATTTTGGTGAGTTGGTGCACCCCTCTACCCATGTGTACCACTCACCTTGTAATGATGATAGCGGTCTACGGTCGGGGTCTGCAACGCATCCGGTCTAATGTGCTTGTATATGATCCGGGTTAAAGGAACGGTCGTGGAGCTGTTTTCAGTGGAATGTGGTAACGGTCTATCAATCATACTGACAGGGTCCGAGAGTGTTATTGTTTATATCTTCTAATCATGTCTTATAATTTTACTAAGCGAACGACATCTACAAGTGCCAGCGAACGACATCTACAAGTGCCCCCCTCCCCCGAGTTAGGGGAGCGGGGAACATCGTGACGATCTCCTAACTCTTGATTCGCTCATTCACATTTTTTTTTTTGGAGGGAAAACGGTCCATTTCAAACAATTTAGAAGATTCGAATCTCTGCTTGGGGGGAAACTTGATGACACATCATAGACCATTGATAACGTGAGAGAAACTGATTTTTAACTTTTTGAGTGCGTCGTTGCACGCGCGGACATGTGTCTGGATTTTATTGGCTCAAATTTACGGCAATATCGTGGTCGTTTAAGCCTTTTAATCGTGGCCATTGATTTTGTGGACATTTTTTTACTATAAATACTTTACCTTTGACTCATTTCAAACTTTTACCTTCAGTGAACCTTCTTTTACCTGTTCAGTGCTTTCCTTGGGTGCTTCAGTCAGCCGAATTTGTGTGTTTGAAGATCATCCGTGGTATTTGTAGCATAAGGTAATTTATATTTTGTTTATATTTGTTTGGTTCTCATGTCTTCACCGAGTTCTAGTTCTCCCTCCTCTTCTCCTAAGACTATTAGTGAGAGGGAGTTTAGGAGCGCTTTTTCGGAGCTCGGTGTCGAAATTGGTTCTGAGAGTGTGGAGGAGGAGAGTGCCTCTAATGTCGATTGAGGGGAAGGAGATGTCTGAGGAAACAAAAAAGTATATACAGGATTTGAGGGAATCTGGATACGGTGATGATGAAATTAGAAGGGCTCTGGAGGAGAATGATGCTGATGCGATTCATCGTGCGAATCAACTTCGGGAGACTTCCTCAATGACGTCAATTGATGGAGAGGAGGTCGAAGCGTTCGCCGTCGATCTAGAGAAGAGATTGGGGTTAGATCGTTCGAGCAGTGGTGGTGCTGGGTCTTCTCCCTATGAATCTGGTCCTTGGGATGATGATGCGTCGGACAAAGGTCTAGATCTGTGCGCATCGGTGGCAGGTTATCCTTTCTGGAGGTATCCAAAAGAGCTTGCACTTGCTGCAGGAGTTCCTATTCCCGATTTTGACATGGATCCGACACGTCGACCGCCAATTAGGGCTGCTGACGGTCTATCACAGTTTGGAGCAGGCGGTTATCCTAGTTCAGTGACCGCGACATAGTTATTTGATGCTGCTCTCAAGGCAGAAGTCCCCGGGAATGTCCGTTTCCATGTTCCGGATCTATCTGAGAGAGTTAATCGACCTCCAAGAGGTTGTGTTGCGATCATAATGTGGTCCATGAAAGAGGGAATCCAATTTCCCCTCCCAACGATCCTTAGCGCGTACTTACGGTTCTGGGGGGGTTGCCCCTTCTCAGTTGGTTGCGAACGGTTGGCATATACTTTGTGCCACCGTTTATCTTTTTTTATCCAAGGGATTTCCTGCTCCAACTCCTGAAGAAATGAGTTGTATATAAAATTTGGTGGAGCGTGATCGGTCGTTGCCGGGTTGGTATTACGTCAATCCTCGAAAGGGTTTCAAATTGATTGGTAATTTGAAGGACTCGATCCCTGGATGGAAAGAAAAATAGTTCTTTGTTGGGGGTGACTGGGCATCGCCAGCCCCCATGGACCAAGGCAGTCAACTTGATCGCGTTCTGATCCCTACTGACTATGCTTTTTCTCGTGGTATGCTCTTTTACTTTATTGTTCTCAAATTTTGCTGATCTTACTCCCCCCCTCCTCCTTTTTTCTTTGGTTTTGTGGATTGGAGCAGTTTGGTGTCGTCGTCTAAGGTGTTCAGAGATAACTTGAAAGAACTTCGTGAGAAGAATAAGAATCAACCTTACGACTTTCTGGAGTATACGACTAAGAAGAAGCTCCGTGACTGTGGGCTCATGATCATTCCTCATCAAACTTGTCCACCCAATCTCAGTATGTTGTTCATGAGTTTTTAACATTTTCTTACCTTACCCTCCTTTCCTTTTTTTTTTTCTGTATGTATTGACTTGATGATTGTAGATTTTAAAATTCCATCTCCTATGGCTGGCGAACTATTAGATGTTGCGCCGATCTCCGCGGTCGCGGCTGGCGGTCAAACTATTCCCATGAAGAAGCCTGTCATTCCCAAACCTTGGGAGGAGATGACGATACAAGAAAGACATTACTGGAGGGCCAGGCTGAAGGAGTGGAAGAAGTTCGAGTCTTCACAAGGAATTGGGATTTCTTCCTAAGGTGGTTCCGCTTCGGCCGCTACGGTCTCGGTGGATCCCTCGATGGTGCCTTCGGTCGTCGAAGAGCATGATTCCGCTCCTGCTTCCAAGACCCCTCAGAAGAAGAGGTCTCCTGTTGAAGAGCCCACACCAACTCCCAAGCGGTCCCGCTCGACGGTGGTTGCGCGGTCATCTAGCTCCACCCCTCTTCCCGATGCTTCCTACTTAGGGTGGGATGCTAAGAAAGTTTTTGTTTTGGAGAAACGGGGAGTAGAAGGAGAAAAATTTCTTGAGGAATTATCAACGCTCTCGCTCCCCTGACCGTTCGACCTTTAAGGCGATGCCCCCCTATCTTAAGGCCGCTACGAAGGTTCCCGCCAAGAGCTGGACAAAGGGTTTGGTTGATACAGAGACATCGCTCTCTTTCGGTAGTAAGATGGAGGTTGTCGTAGTGCATCTGGGCCGGTCTCTCAACTTGCTGATGTCAGCTCAGGTGGAGGTCTCTAGTGATCCGTTCTCTAACCCCAACTGTTGCCACGGCTTGTAAATTGTACAACGAAGAGCAGAGTAAGCGAAAGGCAGTCGAGGCAAAAGTTGCTCATCTTAAGAAACAACTAAAAGGTGCCAAGGAAGAGAAGGATCAGGCCTTAGCTGTGGATGTCGCTGCTCCAATAGAGATCGCAACAGCCATCGCTGCTAGGACTGAGATCATGGCAGCTAAGGTCGAGCTGGAGGAGGCCTTAAAGAAACAGAAGCTGGAGACGCTAGCCTAAATTGAAGAACTTAGGCCAACATTGGTGTGGCCAAAGTGATGTCTGAACATGGCATCGATGTTTCAGTTCTTAAGAGGAACTTGGCTCGCTTTGCTAAGAGAAATCCTCACAAAGAGGACCTAGATGATGAGGACTAGGCCTTCTTTGGCGGTCCTCCAACTGCTGAGGACCTGGAAGGTCTAGAAGCTCCCCAGCCTTCAAGCGCTCCTAGGACGTCTTAACTTTTTCTTCTTTTTGAAACATGTCTTTTTGTATGAAATACTTTTATCTTTAATGAAGTTTCCATTTGGTTGTTATTTCGATCTTTTCATACTTAATCAATTTTCGTTGTTTTGTTGGTTTTTAGACAAGTCTTATGGTGCTTGTTTGCGGGCAAGTCTTTTTGTGTTCGCTTGTAGATGAGTCCGTTTATGCTCATCCGTAAACGAGTTTTTTTATGCTCGTCCGTAGCCGAGTCTTTTGGTGCTCGTCCGTGGACGAGTCTTTTCGTGGTCGTCCTTGGACGAGTCTTTTTGTGCTCATTCGTGGACGAGTCTTTTCGTAGGATGACGAGACTTGAGGATAATTTGGAATCCAAAAACCATTTATTCAAGAATATCCGTTTGTTTTACACAAGACATTTGTACAATGAGCATTCTATTGATAGTACTTCTATATATATAGAACCTTCCATGGGTGAGGTAATTTCTTGTCGTTGGCATCTTCTAGTTCATATGCTCCGTTGGCGATGCATTGGGTCACCTTATATTGTCCTTCCCAATTAGGACTAAACACGCCTATCTGCGCTGGTGGCAAGACCTTTTTTTATGACAAGATCGTTCACCTAGAATTTTCGAACCTTGCCTTGTTTTTTGTGGTATCTTTCCAAGCGTCATTTATAAGTAATGTTTCGACCGTCTGCTTCCAATCGTCGCTCTTCAAAGAAGTCCAATTGTTTTTTGTAATTTTTCATTATTGGTTCGATCCTCAAAGTGGGTGATCCTTAGAGTTGGAGACCCTATCTCCACTGGGATGACCGCTTCCGTCCCAGAAACTAGGCTAAAGGGGGTTTCTCCTCTAGACGATCTTTGCATCGTCCGGTGTGATCATAGAACTTATGGCAGTTTTTCTGCCCAATATCCCTATGTTTCAAGACCTTGTTAACCGCTTCCACTTGACCGTTTGAATGTGGGTGATATGGAGTAGTGAAGTGAGCTTTTATGTTGAGATCAGCACGGAAGTTCTTGAACTGCTGATTATCAAATTGTTTGCCATTGTCAGTTACAAACGAAGTTGGAAGCCCAAAGCGGCATATTATGCTCTTCCAGATAAAATTTTCTACCTTTTTGTGCGTGATTTTTGTCAAAGCTTCAGCTTCTGCCCATTTTGTGAAATAATAAACTACAACGATGGCTTGCATATATCCTGCTTTGGCCTTTGGTAAGGGTCCTATAAGGTCGATCCCCTACTTAGCAAAGGGCCACGGGCTCCGAACTGATGTTATTACCACTGGGCGGAGTCGAATAAAAGGAGCGTGTTTCTGACATTGAGGGCATGACCTTGCATATTGGATCTCGTCCTTCTTGAGCGTTGGCCAGAAATAGCCTTGCCTATGAATTTTTTGTGCTAGGGCATGTCCTCCAATATGGTTTCCACAGACCCCCCTCATGAACTTCTGCAATGACATATAGTTGTTCGGACTCCCCGACGCACTTCAGCAATGGAATGGCATGGCATAACCCCTTTTATAAAGAACTTCGTCCAATAGGGTATAACGGGCCGATCGTATTCGGAGTTGATGGGCCTCTAATCGGTTTGAGGGAAGTTTGCCGGTCTTGAGGTAATGCTCTATTGAAGCCATCCATCCTTCTTGGCTTGCCTCAATCTGCATGGTATCCTCTTGCTAAATGAATGGGATATCCGCTCGAACGAACACTACTAATGTTTGATTTTTTGCTCCTTTCGAGGTGGCTAATCGGGCTAGAGCTTCCGCTTGGGCGTTCCTTGTTCTCGGTATCTGTTGGAATTCGATTTTGTTGAAGGCCTTAGATTTTTCTCGGACCATCTTTAGATACTTTGCCATCTTTTCCTCGTTTGCTTCATACTCATCGTCTATTTGATGGATCAACAATTGAGAATCATTATAGATTTTTACCTTGTTGATGCCCAGTGACTTGGTGGTGGTCATTCCGTAGAGGATTGCCTCATACTCGGCTTCATTGTTCATGGCATTGAAATCGAACCATATTATGGAGCTCAAGTACTATTTTTGAGGACTTAAGAGCACGACGCCAGCACCAGCCCATTGTGCGGTCGAGGATCCATCGACATAGATTTCCCACAGGTCATCTTCGGTCGCCTGTATGTCTACCGAAGGGGTGAATTCTAAAATGAAATCGGCCAGGGATTGACCTTTGATCGTCGTGCGCGAGGCGTATAATATGTTGAATTGCCCTAGTTCGACCGTCCATTTTAGTAGTCTACTAGCCGCATCTGGCCTCTGTAAGATCTTTAGAAGTAAGGTCGTAATTTTCAAGCTGCGATCACTAATGCATATGCCAATTTTTTAACGGCGCTATATAGCGGACTTCTGCTCCATATAAGGCTTGGCTTACATAATATACGGGCTATTGTTGTCCTTCTTGGTTCCGAACAAGGACTGCACTTACCGTTTTGTTCGCCACCGCGAGATATAGGTAGAGTTTCTCCCCATCCAAAGCTTTAGACGAAAGTAGTGGTGATAGGAGGAACTCCTTTAACTTTTCCAGAGCTCGGGCACATTGATCGTCCCAATGGGAAAATCTTTCCCATTTTTATTGCCTGGAAGAAAGGCTTGCATCTATTCGATGACTTGGAAATGAACCGGGCCAAGGCTGCAACCTTGCCCATCAGGGATTGAACGTCATTCACCTTTCGCGGTGGCTGCAGATCTAATATTGCTTGAATCCTTCGAGGATTGGCTTCGATCCCTCTTTGACTCACCATGAATCCTAGAAATTTCCCGGAAGTGACTCCGGACGCGCATATTTCTTTGGATTAAGTTTCATTCGAAAATGTCGCAGAATTGTGAAGGCCTCCGCCAAAGGGTCATATGATCATCCCGGCTCTGGCTTTTGACTAGCATGTCATTGACATACACCTCCATTGTCTTTCTGATTTTCCGAGCGAACATTTTGTTTACCAGACATTCTTCAAGCCGAAGGGCATTTTAGTCCAGCAGAATATACCGCGGTCCGTAACGAATGCGGTGTTCTCCTGATCATCAGGATGCATCGGTATTTGATGGTAGCCTGAAAATGCATCCATGAAGCTCATTAACTCATAACCCGCGATTGCATCCACTAGCTGATCGATGTGAGGTAGTGGAAAACTATCCTCCGGGCAATCTTTATTTAGATCCGTGAAATCTATGCACATTCTCCAGGATAGGTTTGATTTTATCACGAGGACCGAATTTGCTATCAGCTCGGGTTAGAACACTTCGCGCACAAGATCGTCGGCCAGTAGTTTTTGCACTTCGCACTCAAGTATGTCGTATTCTTCGAGGCTGAAGCGTCATCGCTTTTGTCTGACTGGTCTTACCTCCGGATTCACGTTTATTCGGTGGGTGATCACCTCGGGGTCGACACCTATCATGTCCTCATGGGACCAAGAAAAAAATCCAGGTTCCTCTGGAGGAACTCTAGCAGCAACGTCTGTTCTAGCTATGGGAGTTATGTTCCAATCACGATTTCGAGTTCTGGTCAATCTGGGCGAACCAGGACATTCACCAACTCTTCTGCCGGTTCGGCCCTTTTTCTTTTTGGGGCCTTACGTGGGTCCATGTGCTCCCTCTCTAGATCTCTTAACCTAGGAAAATTGGGCATAGGGTGTGGTTCCTCATTGGTCTCCAAGAGCGTCTGTTCCATCATATTTAGCTCATAGGGTTGTATATTATACGTGCACTCTCGGGTATTCACCTGATCACCTCTGACAATAATCTCCCCATTTGGGGTCTGGTACTTTATGCAGTAATGGTGGATCGATACTGCCGCTTATATGTCATCAGGCAGGGTCTCTCGAGCATACAGTTGTAGATCGATGGCTGATCTACGACTTTGAAGTTTAGATTGTGTGAGACCTCTCTCCATTTTCTTCAAGTCATACTAGTAACGTCACTTACCTGATAGGATGGACTTCTCTCGAACCGAAACCTCGAATGTCTTCAGGACAGGGATCTAGGTAAGAGTGAAGTTGTCACAATCTCTTGAACGTGCTAAGAAACAAGACGTTTCCGTAACTTCCAGTGTCCACCATCGTTCGGTGGACCAGAGTTCCATTGATTCTTACTGCAATTACTAAGGCATCGTTGTAGGGAAAGACAAGACCGGTTGCATCATCTTTGGAGAAGTGGATGTCTTGGTTTACTGAAATGGATTCATGAAATGCCCTATCATGGTTGTACTGCGCTTGTCGCATGATCGTGGCAATGCCTGGTTCTAAGTGTTTGCTATATGAGGGCCTCCACCTCATCCTGCACCGGGTTAGAGGACCCTTGAGCTTCTCCTCTGAGATCGGTGGTTAGGGTCGGAGATTGATTGGGATAGGAATCTTCTCGGTGAAACGCAGACCGTTCTGATAATTATTCTGGGTCGCACGTAATTGTGTCCTCCTTGCCCTTTTGTTGTATTGAGCATATGGATCGCCGATCTGGCCCATCATTAAAATTTCTCGAGAAGGATTCTCATCAGGATCTCTGCCATTTCGTTGAGGAGGTGCCACCCTGTCTACTGGTGGCCTTGGTGGTGCAGGGTCTGCTATCCTCGGTCGCTGGTTTCGGGCTACCGGTTTAGGTGCAATAAATCAGTCCAATTTCCCATCCTCGTAGACGGCATAGAGTTGTGTCATCAAATCTCGGCACTCATTGGTATTGTGGCCGATCGATTCATGGTATTTACAAAACTTCCACCAATTTAACTTGGAAGGATGGGCTTGGATTTTTCGGGGCTCCTTCAAGAGTCCCTATCCTTTGATTTGAAGGAATACCTCCTCTGGGCTGAAGGTCAAAACCTCTTTTTGTTGTCCATCTGTTCCTGACTCTCCCTCCATATTATGGAAAGCTTTTCCTTCTCCGGTTCCTGTATTTCCAGCTCTTCTCTTACCTGCAGACTCATCTTTTTTCAGGGATACATCTAAGCTTTCCTCCGCCCCTATATACTAGTCCGCCTTGACCATAAAGTCGGCAAATGATAGTGGACCTTCAATTTGGGGGTCTACTAGAAATGAGTGTCCGTCCGCAGACCATGCATTGCGGTGATCAACACCGCATCATCTAACATTCTTTCGATTTCCAGCAATAACTTGTTGAAATGTTCCAGGTATTTGCTCAGTCTCTCGTCCTTTCCCTGGACGATTGTTGTTAATCTTTCTTTTGCCACCGTGCGTATCTTAAAACTCATGAAATTCGCTTTAAAAAGTTCCGGCAATTAGCCCCATCCTAATATTGAGCGAGGTGGTTGGGAGCGAAACCAACGTTGTGCCCTGTCCCTGAGGGTCGCAGAGAACACTCGGCATAGTGTCGCATAGATCAGCAACAAGAGTTCCATACATGATAGATATGTATTTAAGTGTGTTGATGGATCGGTCGCACCATTGTATGACATGATGTTTGGGGGTCATACCTCATTGGGTAGTTAGGCTGTCAGTACGGAGGATACGAACGGGGACTTTGACCGGAATGCTAGGCTTTCTTCCACTGGTGTCGGATGTATTCTCGATCGTCCCTCTAGTCGACTCAAATGGTCTTTGAGCCTAGCAATTTCTTCTTGATCCACCTCACGGTGGTTATGATGCCTCTTCCTCGGATGGTCTTCGGTCCTTTGCTGTCGCCAATATTCATTATGGGGAGGCTGCTCGTTGGAGTTATGCTCTTGAGGAGGTGAGTATGGTTGTCATGGTTATCGTAATGGGTCCCTTCAGCTCCCGAGTCTATCAAAGACCATTTTTTGTGGTGACCTGGACTCGGCGCGGTTGCAGCTCTCCGTGGTGGTATTGGATCTCTCCCTTAAGGTTGACCGTTCGGAGCCATAATTGGTGGACTTTGTTGCTGATGTGGGTCTCGGTCGAGTATGGATGTTGGAGATTGGTAAAACCCTTTCTTCTTGGGATCTCGGTCTTCTGCAACTGGCGGTGAGGTTCCGATATCCTTCCTCATGATTTCTAGGTGAAGCGACATCTCTGCAGATTCGGGAAGGTTCCCCCACAGGAACCGCTCTTCTTTTTTGCAATTGAGCCAATTGTTGTGTTTAATTTGTTGGTGATCTCACGAAGTAATTCCACTTCTCTTTGATTCACTGGAGGAGGCGGATTGTTCTCCTGACGACCCTGAGACGATCATCGCGTTGATGAGACCTTAGGCGAGGTCCTTCGATTTCGCCTTGACAGTGCATGTCTAGACGGAGTATGAGAGGACGTAGACTCATTTGCCATTCGGGTGTTCTGATGGTTCGGAGGTTCAAGCCCTCCTTCTAGTGCCAGTTTGTGGATGGGTGTTTTTAATCGGCTTTGTGAGCCCGGGTTTAGAGAATTATTATTGAGTGACCGTTTATGTTTAACCATCTATCCACAATAACCGGACCGACTGAGCGATCATTTCAAAAGAGTATGAATATTGTGACTGATTTTGTAATGAACAGGTGTTCGTAATTTGTTACTTTGTCAAAGAAATAATACAGGATACAACTAAGAATTTGTAGTTAGTCTAAGTTCCTTGCTTTTTTCTCTTTCTATTTTCTGATGATCAATTACAATGGGGGTGTTGGGGTATTTATAGATTTCAGAAGCTGCACCCGCATGGTTTACACGTATCTGACTAGTGTCATAGTCGGTGCCAAGTGGCAAGCAGCCATGTGTGGTCTCTTTTGATGAGCTGGTGCACCCCACTGTCCATGTGTACCACTCGCGTTGTGACGATGATAGCGGTCTTCGGTCGGGGTCTGCATCGCGCCCGGTCTAATGTGCTTGTATACGATCTGGGTTAAAGGAACAATTGTGGAGCGGTTTTCAGTGGAATGTGGTAGCGGTCTATCAATCATACCGACCGGGTCTTCAGCGGTCATCCATCAGCAGGGTCCGAGTGTGTTATTGTTTAAATCTTCTAATCATGTCTTATAATTTTACTAATCGAACAACATCTACACTTAGTGTCCTGGACCCATGCATGTTAAACCTCTTGAGCACCTTCCTGTCCTAAAATCCTGCTTGCATTTCCTAAGCCTTTTTTTATTCTTTTAGATATAGGCTTAAGGGGTTTCTATTTTTAATCGGTGACATAAAGATAGAACTCGCTAAATATTATATATTCTTTTTTTCAGAAATTCTTTTAACTCTTTGTTGATTTGACTTATTGAATCTCAAGAAATTTATTCATGAAATTAAAATTTTAGGTTTTTATAAAACAGAAAATTAACTTTTGAAATATAACTCTTAATTCTTGGGACGAAATTTATTTTTGAAACAAGGACCTTCACTCTTTCTTTACTCTAATATATAAATTTGTATGATCATTTCTTCCTATCAGTGAAGGCCAGAAAAAGAAAGAATTGATCACCAAGTCTAATTAAAATAAAAACATACCAACACAATCAGTTCTAGAATTTCGTAATATACAAGAAACAAAAATCTAAATAAATTGTATTAGGGTTAGATCGTATCCAAATATGACACATTAAAGTTGGTGATGGAATAATATCTGGTGATGAGCTGTTTGTCGGATGCAAATTATTATGCACATAGGAAACAAACAATAATCAAGAAAGTAAACTCCTCAACCAATTTGCCGCGCTTAATTAATTTGTTTATTTTGTTATTACAAGTGATCGTGCAAAGAACTACCAATTAAATAAGTACGTAAGATAAAATATTAATTATTGGGCATTCTCTCTCACTATCTCTGTTTTACTATAAAATATGGATCATATGATCATTCCTTCCCAACCAAAGTAAAAGCTACAAAAGAAAAGCAAAGATGGAGAACAGTAATATTAGAGCTCTATCCATTTTGATCTTCCTCCTCATCAACACATCTGGTAAGTCTTTTTCAATTTTTCTTGTATATATAGGGCTGTTTGGTAAGGCAGATACGCCGACGGACTCTCTTTTCTTTTCGTCCCGTTTCAATAATTTGTGCATGCAGTGTGGCAGTTGGCAAGGGGAGGGGAATGTCCAACAGTATCTACACCAGTATGTTGCAGCAATGGGGAAATACTTTGCCAAACCCAGGGGCCAACAGCTTCTTGTTCGAATGAGTTTTATTGCTGTGAAGGGGAACACAGTGGTTTAATCAACATTATCTTACTTAATTGTCCAAGGATCCCCATAGGCCCAATTGGATAGTGCCCGAGTCAGAGCTCCTATCATGGATGCCTCAGTGTGGATTGTTTTCGATAAATTGGTCACAAAATTTCATTGCGCATAATCTTTTAATTCTGTTCTTCCAGTGTGGACTTCGCCTGCACATTTTCTTTGTCAAACAGTGCTGGTTGTTCTTAGCTTCTGTTAATAAAAGTATGTTTTCCCTTTTAAAAGAAAATAATTATTACTCATTCTTTTTGTGATACTAGTAAATCACCCGTGCGATGAACGATTGATTATAAGATGTTTTAATAATATGAGAATGTATAATTAATTTTAGTGTATTTCAGTCTATGCTCTTCATGTTATAGCTGTTTGTTGACATATAGAAAAGAAAAAAAAAAGTGATTGAACAACATACAGAATTATGTAAATACTCCCTCCGTCCCGCTCTAATTTGCCAACTTTCTTTTTTGGTTTGTCCCAATCTAATTTGCCAGCCCATAAATGGCAACTTTCTCTCACAATCTCCACCCTTAAAATCTCCACATTCAATCTCCACCTTTAAAAAAGTCAAAGATTCCACAAAATTTATTTTTTCTTAACCTCCGTGCCTTGGTAGGCAAATTGGGCCGGGACGGAGGGAGTATAAGGCTATTAATTACAAAAAACACTGCATTAACAAGGTAGGAGTTTTTTATTTAAACAAATGTAAAAAAAAAAAAAAAATATATATATATATATACATCTATACATCTATACATTGTTAACATACAAAAACATTCGGTGTTTTGTTATAACTTTTATTTTCATCATCACAAACAATATCTTCAATCCTCGGCAATTCATGATCCGTGAAACTGCAACATATAGTTGACCATGGCTGAATACGGATTTTTTTAGAAACAATCCATCATGAGACAAAGATTGTCCTTCACTTTTATTGATTGTCATGGCAAAAAATATGTTAAAATTATAATGAAATATATATGACACGCTCGTTTATCTTAATGAGTGTGGCATATACAAAAAAAAAAAAAAAAGATGAATATCAGAAAAGACGAACATATCTTACTTAAAAAGTGAGAATATTAAAAATTTACTCCACTATACAAAAATATATAATAAAATATTTCTTATATCAAATAAATAATTATTGATTGTTCTGACGAATGAAGCATATGTAATAACTTGATAAATTAATTTACTATGTTATATAAAATTATAGGGTACAATAAAGAATAAAAAGAAACTATAAAAAAATAATAAACTAAATTGTACTATGTAAATGAGTATCACATAGTTAAATTAAAAACAGGCAGAATTTGCTCTCCGTTAGCACATTAATAGCTAATTATCCAGTTGATGTCCTCTTTTCTAATAATCCAGTACTTTGGGCTTGGGTTTTTATATAACACCTTTAATATTTATTAATACTTAATGGGTTATGAATTAATTCAAACCCTAAAATTACCACGAATGTCTAGCGACTTTTATAATTAAAATTCATTATACATTTGGGAAAATTAGTAAAAACTTCATGTACATTTCATATAGTTATTAAAATTCCCTTTAAATGCTATCACCAAAAAACGAATAGGTCAAATCTGATGTGGCATCCCATTTTTTTTATGAGTGAGTGTTGTGTGTGACAGTCCAAATGTGATGAAATATATTTTTATAGGAAAAAGTAATATTTTTACAAGAAATAGTGATACTTTTATAGATAAAAGTGATTTTTTTACTATATTAATATTTTGACAGATAATGATGATACTTTTACTACAAAAAGTGATAATTTTTTTTTTCAAAAAAGTGATAATTTTATAAATAAACGTGATACTTTTACCACAGAAAGTAATATTTTTTCTCCATCACATCGTATGACGATCGTGTGTCGATCACATATAAATTTTTGCCTTTTCTTATTTGACATTTTTTTTCTTTAAACCGTTGGTTTGACATAAAAAGCCGATGTGCTCTTTTTGTCATATGTGGCCTTTAATACTTTCTGTATTCCTTTCTACTTTGTCCCTATTATTATATTTTCAGCTCTATTTTTCTTTTTCTTTTTGTAGAAACAATGTTATGTATTTATTTCATTGCTACTTCTACTAGTTTCATGGAGTAAGAATTCTTGAGTGATCCCTCAGATTCCCAGCTGATTGCTCTTAAGCAAAAGCAAGCAGAACTGACTTTTGCCCTTGCTTTAGAGGAATCATTTTGAAAACAGAAATCTGCTTGTAAATGGCTTAGGGAGGGAGAGAAAAACACTACCTATTTTCATGCTCTAGTTAAAAAAAAAAAAAAAAAAAAAAAAAGAGATTTAAAAGCAAAATTAAATAAATTCAGGTAGATGGGGTTAGTATTAAGGAGCCTGATCAGATTAGTAAAATTGCTTGTGAGTTCTTTGAGAAAATGTTCACTTCTGAACCTTGTGATTTAGATAGTGCCATTTCAGTACTATAAAGCCTGTGGTAACTGAAAAGTATTACTTATTCTGAGTAAATGTATTATAATATCCAGTAACATCCAATTCAAATTGCACCATGCATCGATTGTACATGAAACTTTGCCATTTTTCTTTAGAAACGAAGGAAATATTCATTCACATAATATGCTGACCAGAAATTCAAAATCCTACGATTATCTAGTCCTTGCATAGATTAATCGTGTGAAGTTTAATTCCTACAAAATTAAACTTTCGACCACTTAATTATATCATTAAAGTGTCTAATCCACACTTTAATTATTAAAAATTTCCAACAATCCCCCACATGAGTGAAAATTAATGCATGCATGAATGCAATCTTCAGTTTAGACTCTTAGTGATCAGTACTACCTAAGGAAAGGTAGTTTGTGACTTTGAAGCTTCCATAGCAACCCATTGTCGGATACACCGGTGGTTTGGTAGATTTCTAATCTTTAAACCAATCCTCCTTAGTGTGCACCTAGTCAACAATGTTTACACAACACTGATCAGAACATCCTTGTTCTCACGTTTTGATCTGTTTCGGTCATGGACCCTCTTTGGATTCATAAGTGTTTCACTAGAAGCGGCCCTTTACTTCACACTTATATAGGTGACTTCTTTATCGAGTATTGTACTACTCTACCTTCCTTGAGGTATCTCGAAATCATTAAAAGTCATAAGACTTAACCTCTACCACCATTACAGGTCTTATGCACTTATCTTGCAGTCTAGGGATGGAATTTTGAAGACATTGTCTTCCAAGTGCTTCTTCTGAACTTTCAAAACTTAGTTTTCCCATTGAACCATGTTTGTGAGATCTCCACTCATCATGGTTGGGTATCCATTTTGATCATTCTTTATTTGGTGGGTTTTACTCCCACTAGTACAATTTGTTATGTACATAAGACTCCCTAGTACTTTTGCATATTCCACTTGAGTTACAGGTTCACCCATGTTCTTCTTCAGATGAACATTAAGTTCTAATGGAGTTTTGGCAGGTGGATTATCAAAGGCATTGAATTTTCTGAGCACTTTCTCTACATAGTGAGATTCAGTCAGAACAATTCCCTCTGACGTCCTAATTATCTTGATTCCTAGAATCACATCAACCATTCCCATATCTTTCATGTCAAAATTTATTTTCAACATCCTCTTCGTATCCATGATAATTTCATGGCTACTTCTCATGATTAACATATCGTCTACGTATAGAGATACTATGACATATGCTTCTGAATTACCTTTTACGTACACACATTGGTCACATTCGTTGTTTCTGAAACCATTTGACAACATGGTGGTGTCAAATTTCAAGTGCCACTGTTTTGGCGCTTGTTTGAGACCATATAACGATTTTACTAGTCTGCATACCTTCTTTTCTTGTCCAGGTACTACAAACCCTTCGGGTTGATTCATATAGATTTCCTCTTCTAACTCTCCATTTAAGAATGCAGTCTTTACATCCATTTGGTGAATCTCAAGATTATGTAATGCAGCAATCGAAAGAAACACTCGAATGGACGTAATCCTGGTCACAGGAGAGTAAGTATCAAAGAGGTCATCACCTTCTTTCTGGTTGAAGTCTTTGGCTACCAAACGAGCTTTATATTTATCTATTGAACCATCAGCTTTGTATTTCCTCTTTAGGATCCATTTGCATCCTAAAGGTTTACAACCTGGTGGAAGATCAATTAACTCCCACGTGTGGTTTTGCATGATCGACTCAATTTCACTGTTGATTGCTTCCTTCCAGAATGGTGCATCTGGAGTAGACAGAGCTTCATTAATTGACTTCGGCTCGTCATCCAGCATATATATGATAAAATCATGACCGAATGACTTAGCAGTCTTAGCTCTTTTGCTACGTCTCGTTTCATCCTGTTCTACTACTTCCTTTCTCAAGAGTAATTCCTTGATTTGAGCTTTCTAACAATCTTTCTCTACATGGAAAGATATTTTCAAAGAACACCGCGTTCCTTGATTCTATAATTGTACCCACAGTCATATCTGGAATTTCAGTCTTATGGGTATGAAATCGATATGCACTGTTGTTGAGTGCATACCCAACAAATATACAATCAACCGTTTTAGGACCAATTCTAACTTATTTAGGTAATGGCACCTCAACTTTCGCTAAACACCCCCACACTTTGAGGTATTTGTATGACGGCTTGCGTCCTTTCCACAACTCGTAAGGAGTTTTATCAACTCTTTTTAGTGGAATCTTATTCAATATATAGTTGGCTGTAAGTACAGCTTCCCCCCACATGTTCTGGGGTAATAATGAACTAATCGACAAGGCATTCATCATCTCTTTAAGAGTACGATTCTTGCGTTCTGCAACGCCGTTTGATTGAGGAGCGTAAGGAGCTGTAGTTTGATGAATTATAACTTTGAGAGCACAATTCCTCAAATGGAGCTACATACTCACCACTTCGATCACTTCGAATTATTTTAATCCGGGTGCCTAGTTGATTTTCAACTTCAGCTTTGTAGTTTTTAAACGCTTCTATTGCTTCATCTTTACTTCTTAGAAGATAAAGATAGCAATATCTTGTGCAATCATCTATAAAAGTTACAAAAAAAAGAATTCCCACCTCTAGTCTGCACAAATTTTAAGTCACACATCAGTGTGTATTAATTCTAGAGGTATTGTGCTCCTTTCTACTGAATGAAAAGGTAATTTAGCCATTTTAGCTTCAACACACACTTCACATTTTTTATGTGATTTTACTTCATTCAGTTTTAGCAAATCTAAATTTACTAAACGTTTTATAGCATTAAGATTTACATGTCCTAATCTAGAATACCATAAAGAGGAACACTCAAGCAAGTAAGAAGAAGTAGATGTTTTTTCATTCATATTGGATGTTACATTATTCACTTGGCGTTTAGCCATTACATTCATTTTGAATAAGCCATTAACTACAAAGCCCATTCCTATGAAAGCTCCTTGCTTGCTCAGTATGAACTTGTCGGCTTCGAAAACTAGTCGAAACTCATGCTTCACAAGCAAAGATCCAGAAACTAAGTTTTTCCGGATGTCTGGGACATGCAGCACATCCTTCAAAGTGAGCTCTTTGCCAGAAGTTAACTTTAGAACCACATTGCCCACTCTAGCTACCTCAGATGAGGCTTGGTTTCCCATATGCAACTTCCTCCCGGAAGAAGCCTTGTAACTTGAAAACACCTCCTTGTCAGAACAGACATGACAAGAAGCTCCTGTATCAACAAACCATTCTCTTGGGTTGTCCACAACATTGGCCTCTAAAATTACAGCAGTGAGGTCCAAATCATTTTCAACAACATTGGCATTCACTTTCTTCTTCTTCTGCTTAGGCAGATTACAATTTTTAGCCATATGGTTTGGCTTACCACAATCGTAACAATTTCCTGCAAACTTTGTAAAATTTGCAGGTTGTTTACCTTTGCCAATGTTGCTCGGCTGACCGTTTCCCCGATTGTTGTTATCGGTTGGGCGTTTCCACTTATTACTTGAGGATCCCCTTTCCAACAGGTTTGCCTTCGCATCAACATGAGTCCTAAACTTGGACTCGTTCTTCCGGTTATCTTCTTCAATCCTCAGCTTAAGGATCAAGTCTTCAACTGTCATTTCCTTTAGCTTGTGCTTCAAGTAATTCTTGAAGTCACCCCAAGCTGGAGGCAGCTTCTCGATCAAGCTTGCCACCACGAATGGCACCGGAAGCTTCATGTCTTCGGCTGAAGCATCATGAACTATGAGTTGAAGCTCTTGAGCTTGCTCCACAGCCGAACGATTGTCAACCATTTTAAAGTCCAAAAATCGAGCCACCACAAATTTCTTTGTGCCGGCATCATCCATCTTGTAATTCTTTTCCAATGCTTCCCAAAGTTCTTTGGTTGACCTAATCTCCTGATAAACATTATATAACGGATCAACCAGTCTGTTCAGAACATAGTTCCTACACAGATAATCACCATGTGACCAAGAATCAAAGGCTATTCTCCTTTGTTCATCTGTATCGGTTTCTGCAGGAGCAGCCGGAGGATCTTCTTTGAGAAGTGAAGCGAAGCCAAGGGTCGTAATGTAAAACAACATCTTTTGCTGCCATCTCTTGAAATTCTCACCGGAGAATTTTTTCGGCTTCTCCACAGTGTTGGCAGGAGGAGTCGGGATTGTTCTTACTACAGTAGACATTTTTCAGAAATTCAGAAAGATAAATTTTCCTAAGATTGTTATTACAATGCTTTCGGAAAGTTACAAATAGAAAAAGAAACGAAAAAGAAAGAAGCTAGAACAGCAGCAAATCGAGTCGTGGAAAAACCCATTGTCCTTAGGAAAATTTACTTCTCGGCTAGTGCTCTCAGAACGAAGTAAATCACCCCAAAGATAAAACGATTTCGTCATTTTCTGTAGTAGCACCACTAACAGAAAAGACACCGGCGAACTAAGGACGTTCGTCTGAAAACTAGAGGTGGAATGCAGAGAATGATGAAAATTCAGGTGAAAACTGTTGTTGTATGCATGCACGAGACAACCTATTTATAGGCCTCCTAGGGGAACATCAGAATTAAATTAAATTAATTCTGTCATTTATGTTTGGCTGTTACAGGCTTAGTAACGGCACATTTAATCACTCCTTAATCAGCCCTTTAAGTTGGATGTTCATCCGGCAAGCCCATTAATTTTGGGCTGCCAAAAAGATAATTGGGTCTCGGTCGAGGCATTCCCAAAGACCCAAAGCCCAAAGCCAAAGCCTAAGGCAGGGCATGGTCGTGCCGTGTCGAGCGAGCGCACGTGTGGGCTTCCTATTGGACTCCCTCACAAGTGTACTTGATACACCTTATTAATGAGCTTTCATATATATATATATATATATACTAATTTAAGGAGCTTTTAAATCAATGTGGGATAACAACTCTTCTTAGTTATTAATCCTACATTTAATACATAATCAAGTGGCAACTTTATGTATTAATTTCTCTTTGAGAAATTCAAAATCGTACGATTATCTACTCCTTGCGTAGATTAATCATGTGAAGTTTAATTTCTACAAAATTAAACTTCCGACCACTTAATAATATCATTAAATTGTCTAATTCACACTTTAATTATTAATAAATTCTAACAATGGGAACATGGTGTCCCAGACAACAATTCCGCAAGGGTGTCGAGATTCAAATGTAAAAAACAAGGTACAATTACTAAAAATATTTTTTTGGTTTCGAAAATCCATCCCTGAAATCTGTGTAGCATGTCCATCCATGGTGCTATGTGAAAGAAGGAAGACAAATCCCATAATTACCTGCTACCAAAATGCAAACCGGACAAGGATCTATGCAGGGTTCACCACCTTCATCAACACACGTGGGAGCCTGATGGCACACTTGTTGGAGTTTTCTTCCAATTAAGGCCACTCCAACCTCATCAGCCATACCTTCCACTTTCACTGCACAATCATGTTTAAAATCGTTTAATTTGGCAATCAAATAAAACCGTCGTATATCACTTCAAGAAAAATATCTTTTGAGACCGCGAAAATTTTGTTTCAAATAATGAAATTTTGTCACAATTTACGAGAAGTGATCTCAAATAATGAGCATTTGTCACAATTTATAAAAAGTTGTCTCAAATAATGAGTATTTGTCACAACTTATGAGAAGTGGTCTCAATAATAAGTAATTTGCCAGAGAAATTTGCACTTTTGGTCCCACAGGACACGCCCCTGTTTCAAAATGGTCCCAGCCCTTGCACTTTTGACCCCAATAGTTTCAAAAGTTGCACTTTTGGTCCCAACGTTACTGAAACTGTTAATTCTAGTCTCACTTTTAGTCCCATAAATTTAGCACTTTTAGTCCCATTTTCTTATTAACCTGCTACATAAATTCAGTTTTAAAAAGGGAGGGAAGAGCTGCGATTTGGGGGGAAAATTGGTCCATTTTGGAGCCAAAAAACCTGCAAGTAACAGAATATCCCCCTACCCCATACATTCAATATAAATACACCTCAATTATACGTGTAAGAAACACCAACAACTTGAAGAAAGCAAAAAAAAAAACCAAAATAATGTCCTCATCATCATCTAATAGACAAAGGCCATATCCCTACCCACAACCTGGAATCGTTTGTCACTATGGACGGGGAACTCGTACTTACGTGTCATCGAGGCCCCACAGCATAGGCCGTTTGTTCTACGGATGTCCCGATTGGAAGACCGGTGGGTGTAATTTCTTTGTTTGGCAAGATGAAGTACCAAAGCATCTCATGTTGCTGGAGGTGGCCACGCTGCTGAGAGGACTATTCAAAGGAACCCCATTCTTGATGAGCTTGAACGTATTTTATCTCAAAGGGAACGGGAAGGTGCAAATGTAGTTCAAGGTGCAGATTGCACTGCCACTGAGGTGAGGGAGGAGCTTAGGAGGATGGCATCAGAAATTGCTGAGCTGAAGAGGTTGCTGAAGCTGACATTGTTTTTCATTTTGGGGCTAGCTTTGGCACTTGTGGCTAGGATATTAATGTAATGATAAAAGTAGAAAATATATGCTATGTAGTGCCTAAGGGATCATTTTCTTTGGAATCAACAACTAATGCAATCTACTTTTCAGTCTACATTTTGATATTTTGTTACTGACCTCTAGCAATAATTTTCTGAACCAACATAAGCAAATAATAAAAAGCAACAACTGAAATCACCAGAAAGAGAGAGAATTAAGTAAACACTAATATAATTCAAAATGACTCCAAATGGTCATATATCAGATTGGCCAATGACGTAGGTTCACAAAATACAGTTTTTGACCTATGTTAACTAGGACCATAAAATGATAGAATCCATTTGGTTCAGAACAAAAGTAGTTTACCATATATCAAGATCTAAGCCTTCTCTTTTCCCTCCCATCAGAGCTTGAGACCTCAAAACAGAATTCATTAGACTTCATGGGTATACAGTCAGCAGCATCCTCCATCACCTTATTTAGTATCTTCCTAATCCTAGGACAAATTAGTTGGCCTTCCCACCTTCTTTCAGCTTTGTCCCTGTTCTTTTGTAATCTTCCCATGCAATACTCTCTGATCCATTCCAACATAGTTAGGATACTTTTTTCCCTTGCATCAAGCAAAGCAGCATTCCACTGCTCACACATATTATTAACCAGTGTGTCACATTTGCCAAAGGTATTGAAATGTGATCTAGACCACTGGGATGGATGCTTATCTTTCAACCATTCCACACACCTTGCATCAAGATCTCCCATCTGAGCCATTGCTCTGTTAAATGCTTGCACAGTAGTTGCCTTTGCTGCCTTCCACAGTAACCTTTTGAATTCATTTCCCCTATAGCCTTGTCTTTTCATGTTACCATGTAAGTGCCTTACACAAAAGCGGTTTTCAACAGCAGGCATAACCTTTTCAAAAGCATTAATCAAGCCTTTCTGCTTGTCTGACATTATAGCATATGCATCTTCCCTTTCCTCCATTAAATCATCCTTTAACAGTTCTAGAAACCACTCCCAATTAACCCCATTCTCAACACCAACCACTGCATAGGCTAGTGGATATGGATCATTATTAGGATCCATGCACACTACTGTCAACAGAACTCCTGGGGTTGGCCCCCTTAAATGACACCCATCCACCCCTATCCATGGTCTACACCCAGATTTGAACCCAATTTTCAGTGCAAATAAGCAAATGTATAATCTTTTGAACTTATTCCCTTGTGGTGTAGTATCTACCTCCAACTTGACTATGGACCCTGGGTTTTTCAGCCGCAATGCATCTGCATAATCCCAAAGCTTTGCATATTGTTCAGTGTTGTCACCTTCAATTAGTTTCAAAGCTTTCTTTTTTGCCCTGTATGCCTGAAAAGGTGAGATGTAAACACCATGCAAGTTCTTCTGTTGCCTCTCTCCTCCAACCCCTCACACTTCTAGTAGGGTCAGCCCTGAATGCTTTCTCATACCTCTCTGCCAACCACCTAGAATTTGCATTGTCCACCACATGCTGCCTTGGAGAAGTATGTTTCAAATCCATCTCTCTTATTTGAAAGGATTCTTCATTTTTCACCTTGAGAGCATTTATATGCCAATTACATCCCTCAGTTTTACATCTTGCATAATTCTCCTAGCATCATTCTTTGTAAATCTTGTAGGGTGGCCAGCCTTAACAGAGTAGCTATTCACTGCTTCTTTGAATAAAGTCTTGTTACAAAAAATTTGCTGGAGCCTGAACTCTGGATTAAGTGTTGTTGAAGCTCTAAAAACAATTACATCTTTCCTTTGTCCAGCATCAGAATCTGTCCCAACTGACTCAAAGTCACTCTCATTGCTATGATCATCATCACCTGCACCATCACTCTCTGAGGTTTCCTGGTCCTCAACCTGTTTGGCAGTGTTTGGACCAGCCCACTTTGCATCTAAGTCAACAGATTCATAAAAAATAATGTCATCAAGCAACTCATCACAGCTGTCCTCTTTCCCAAAAAATCCTCATCAGTGCTATCATCAATCTCCTCAACATCAACCATAATGATCTCCTTACAATGGCCCTCATCCTCTAGATTTTGTTCTCTTGGAACTGTCTCTTTAGCCTTATGCCCCTGTTTTGACTTCACAGCAGCCTTAGTGGACAAGCTGACCCGTAGGTTATCCACCAAGGATTCAACATTATCATCTAGTTCAACCCACTCAATCTCCCCCACATGATCTTCATCCTCATCTGGAACTATAGTTTTGTTCCCTTCTAGAAATAGAGTGAACTCCCTTCCTTTAGAGCTTTGTAGTACCATCCATATGTCATGCTCACTTTCTACATTCTTCAAGCCAACCCCTTCCATCACACCATAAAACTTCTTCTTCCCCATGTAGCCCAACTGCTCAGCCAAGCTTTCAATGTACCTCAAATCTAGCTTCCTTGAATCAACACAATCAAAAGCTGACAAAGTTCCTTCAATCCAGGCTAGACCCCCAACATCCTTTACTATCATTCCCCCATGCTTTAACTTCAATGTGTACCAGTATTCCTTCCCACCTACCACACATTAAATAAGCACTTTTCAGACCCCACTCTGATTAAAGAAATAAGTACACAGACAAATTTATTTGAAATTGCACACATACAATGGCTAAAATACAAATGTGGGGGACAGGCTGTATATACTGGTGGACAACAACACATGGGTTTGGACCACACATCAGCAAAAACAGAATCTCTACTATATTAATGCACATTCTCCAACTACACAACCCCACACTACAACCCCACACTGCACAACTAAAAAATAAACCCTAATAGACAATGTGCGGGAGTTAACAGTGTCACTAACCCAAGAATTACGAATACACCTCAAGATTTCAACACTAAACTAAAAAAAAAAACAGAGGATTGATAAAAGAAGGGACTTACGTTTTTCATAGTCTGGCGCAGGGTAGTGCGTCATCCATTTCCGGCGCATCACCATTTGATCTCACACTAATTTAGAACCCTTTCACGTCTTAATTGAAGCAATGCAGTTCGATCAAAGGTTTTGATTCAGGAAATTTTCAGTTTGGGGCTCAATTATAGGGTTACAGATTTGGGGGTATTATTTCAAATCCTAATTAATGAACTTAGCCGTTAAAATATAATTAATTCAATTTGAGAAAATGATTTCTTGCGTCATCCATGGTTTTTCAGCGTTTTATTACGTCACTAACGGGCATGTGACTTGCACATGCCTTAAACCGTTAGCGTTAGACGGTGTGGGACCACTTCTGTAATTTTTTGGGACTATTTATGCAAAAAAAATTAGTTTGGGACCAAAAGTGCAACTTTTGAAACTATTGGGGTCAAAAGTGCAAGGGTTGGGATCATTTTGAAACAGGGGCGTGTCCTGTGGGACCAAAAGTGCAAATTTCTCTAATTTGCCACAACTTATGAGTATTTTTCACAACTTTATTGTCGTGTCAATAACTCGAATGCAAATAATATATTTGTGACGACAAAAGTGGTCTCAAATGCGTCTCAAATATTTTTGCAGCAACTAGTTGTCTCTAAATTATTTTTAATTAAAATGGTCTCAAATAATTTGCAAAGAGATTTATGACAACAAATGGCCACAAATAACTTATTATTAGTAAACACAATTATGATCTCAAAAAATATTACACAAAAGACCTCATCTGTTATAGTGTAGATGCGTTTTATAAAACGGGAGTCAATCTTTATACATAGACGCGGGCATAGTTTCGATTCTGAACCGTGGTCAACGGCCATTATATCAAAGGTCTAGTTCCGATTCCAAAACTATGGTTACGAAACCTGCGGTTCAGGTTTGGAATCGGAACCGAAACTTTATTTATGATGGTTCGTTTCTAGCTCAACCCTCTAAGGCCTAAAAACAAAATGAACAAGGCCAAAGATTTAAGGAATATATACACACACTATTGAATTGACAAAAATAGTGCTCAGTAATCTCCCCTTTCTCTCATTAATCCCTATAATTATGTTCCCAATAACTATTATCCATCTCTCTTTCTAATATGGATACATTTTATAATTTGAATAAGTACAAAATTAGATGAAATAGTGAAAAATATCTAAAACAATAATTAATTAAGATAATTCTTACCAAGCCAAAACGATAATTAAAGAAAACAGTGATATATATATATATTATGACAAAGTCTCCTATACACAAAATGTGCAGTGCAATCCGTGTAAGATATCACTTTTTATTTGAAAGGTATTACTCGCTCTAAGTAAATGTAAATTTGCCCAGATCAAGTACTAAGTTTAACTACATTTAACCATAAATACTAATACGTTTCATGAAAAATTGTCCATGACTCAAACTTTATTTAGATTTGAGATTCGTACAACTGATGTACAAGATACATATTCATATATTATAGACATAGACATATATAGAAAGAGGATGCTTGATGAGGAAGACTTACCAGCTATGAAGATGATAAGGAGAGTGAAAATGAATATCCTACTCTTATGATAATTCTCCATTCTTAAGCTTGCTCTTACTTTTGGAACTTATCAATTTTATGATCTAAGAGGCCCAATTTATACTGCAAAATTCAACCAAATCTATAATTTATCAACTTGCAAATCATCAACATTATATAGCCATTTGACTAATTAAATAAAATAGCATCTTGACTAGATCCATCAATATATATTTGAATTAGTTAACCTTGATTCATAGTCCCAAACTTTTTAAAATTAACCTACGAACTTACTCTGGAAATTTGCAAAACTCGTCGTGAAATTTATAGGTGGTTTGAAAATCAGTCATTTATCTATTTTATATTAGGGATTGAAAAAGAGCCAAATTCGAGCAATTACAAAGTGAAAGTTTAAATTTAATCATTTGATTAAAAAAATAAATGATTAATTTTATGACTGTTCATGAGTTACATGATGACTTGTATAATTTGTCCGGCCTATTGAGCAACCTATAATTATATTACAGAAGTCAATATATATAAAAATCATAATAAAAAGCATTTCTGATCCAACGGTATTTTTCAGTAGCGTGTGTTGCTTAATTGTACTATATTAAATTATTTTACAAACACTGAAGATATTACATATACACACCATTACATAAAATTAATAAATTTAACATGGAGGAGATGCCTGCTCTTCGAAAAAATAATACATGGGATCTTGTTGCTCGACCTTCCCGTGTTAATGTAGTTGATTCCAAATGGGTCACTCACACGAAATATTTATCTGATGGTACAGTAGATCGCCACAAGGCTCGACTGGTGGGGCGCGGCTTCACACGATTACTTAGCTTCGATTAAATCTCACCTTCCGTCCGGTAGTAAAAAGCCTTCGTAGTTCACGATTGCCATCGCCGTTATGCGACGTTAGCCATTTCACCAGTTGGACATCAAATATTCTTTCTAAATGACATCCTTTATAAACTCGTCTGTATGGAGCAACCACCAGGTTTTTTCGATCCACGATATCCGAATCATGCACGTATACCGTCTTAAGAAGGCTCTTTTCGGTCTCAAGCCAAGCTCCACGAGCTTGGTTTCTTTATAGATTTTCTTCTCCAGCTCAGTTTTCTCTGGAGTCATTCATATATCTCTCTCTTCATTTATAATCGTGTATCTTCTATGCTTAAGTAATTGGCATATGACGATATTATTCTTACGGGAAATGATGGTGCCCTCTTGCGCTCTTTCATCTCTCGCTTCAACCGCAAATTCGCTGTCAAAAATCTTGGGCGCCTCTATTTCTTCGGATTGGAAGTTACTTATACTTTCGATGGTCTGTTTCTTAGCCAGACTGCATCCGACATTCTTGCTCGAGCTGATATGGCGGACTGTAAGCGCGTTTCCACTCCATTCGCAGCTGATGAAAATCTTGTGAATACAGGCTCGTTTTTTAAAGATCCTATACTTTACCGCTCATTGGCTGGCGCCGTTCAATATCTCACTATCACTCGTCCCGAGCTGTCCAATGCGACAGATTTGGTTAGTCAGTCTCTTCAGCAGCCCACGGTTTTATTATGTCAAGGACACACTTCAATATGGGCTCCCATTTAGTCGAAACAATCATTCATAGTTAATTGGTTATTCTGATACTGACTGGGCTCGCTATCTTGAGACTCGTCATTCCACTTTTGGATACTCTATCTTCCTCAGTCCGAATCTTGTATCCCATAGTGCTAAGAAGCAACTGGAAGTTGCTCGTTCAAATTGTGAGTTCGAATATCTGAGTTATGGCTAACGTCGCGGCTGAGCCAGTTTCGGTGGAAATTTGCAGACCACAAGTTAAAGGTGCTTCATTATTTTCCTCACAGAGTGCATACAAACTAAAACAACAAAAATTATAGAATTAAATATGAGACTTTATTAGTTTTGTCTTGGCTGCAGCCTAGCTGGGGTTGGCCACACATAAATCCACCCATGATTTATGTCAAGAATGATTTCTGTTGAATTTTCTTATTTATATACTTGCATTTCATGTGTTGTTACAATAACGATGTCATTAATTAACACATAACACGTATTGATGAAAGAAAACACGATTTTGCAACAAACGAGGAAGCGCAATCTTTCTTAGTCCAACTCCTTCCCTTTGCGTGAGCATTCAAAACTGCTTAAGAAAAGCATAGATGTGCTCGTTGATCTCGTCGGGCCTTTCTTGATTGACAAAGTGAGCCGCTCCTTCTAGCACCACGACTTCTTCCAACAGTGGGACAAATTTCTTGAACCCGCCTTCATGTATGAAATCTTTGGCCCCCGGAATATGGTAGGTCAGGTCGAGTTCGCCGACCATAAACTTTGCCGGCACGGTTACTTGAGCTCCGGCCCAGGGCGCATTCAGTTCCCAGCTTCTGTGATTATAAGCAGAATATGAAGGAATTTCAGTGCAGTGGACAGAAGCCAAAAGAAAAAGGGAGGTACATGGGGGAAAATAACCACTTTTTCCCCTAAATGGACTATGGACATTAATAAAGATGAGGCCGTGGTGGTTAAATGGTCAATGAGATAAGGGTAGATGTTCTATGGAGCAGCTACACGGATTTTTTTTTGTGTTTGGAATAAATTTTATAAAAGAAGTGATACTTTTGCTAATAAAAGTGTTACTTTTACCCAAAAAAATTCATAAAAAGAGTCATGTTTGAAAAATGTATAACCTTATATTTTTTGTTAATTTGATAAAAGTATAATTCTCCAAAATCCATCAATACGAACCTACACAAGTTATCTAATTTTTTCATCTGAGTTATTCAATCATACCTAACTAATTATAAAATGAAAAAGTTTAATTTTACTTGAACTAGTAAAATGAGATATTGATTTTTGAAAACAAACTCTTAATTTAGGACAAGTTTTTTTTTCAAATATGACTCCTTTTATGAGACAGAGAAAGTAATATTTTAAAAAAATGATACTTTTTTAAATAAAAGTGATACTTTCACTATAAATAGAAACACTTCCACTGTCACACGGTGTGTTTTGTCATGTTCTATAGATACCCTTTCTGTGTAGATGATTTTAGCCACTTTTAAGGGTATTAAAGTATCTAAATACCTTTAACGTATGTGAAGCTAAGCATGTGTATGTCGAAGGTCATGACATTTGATACATGCTTATAATGAAAATCTATCATTGATACAAACATATATCGAAGGTATCGTAGGTCATATCCTTCGATATATGTTTGTACCGAAAGTTTAACATTTGATCAGACGTATATTGAAGGTCATGACTTTCGATACTAAAGGTCATGACCTTCGACCTTCATATAAAATAGTGATGCCGCATTCTTAGAATTCCGTTCATTAATGACAATGTTGTATTTTCAGGCAAAAGAGACTAAAAACATTTACAGGGAATGCTATAAAACATCTATCCTCATAAAATTTGGCTAAAAACACCCAATAGGACTGCAAATACGAAAATGAACTATGAACCAAGGAAAGTTCAAGTTCAAAAACACCAGTAACTATGATTGGGAGTACTCACAAGCCAAAAGCACGGTAGTAATTAACACCTCCTGTGAAACCAGTCTGTTCGAATTTCGTTACGTAATAATCCAGATCCTCCTCTGTTAGCCAGGGCGCTCTATCTGCAGAGTACCCGAATCCTTTCCCTTTGGGAAAATATAAGGGAGCAGGAGCCCGAAACGCAAGGATATTCTTCACAACTTCCTTGCACCCAATCGCTTCGAATTCAGCTTCTATATCGCCAGGTTCCTGCAATGTTAATAAGCAACAAGATCGAATTTGGTCTCCTTTGAAGTGCAGGTGTTGCTCGTAAACAATTTTTCTTCCATCTTGTTTTGAAGAACATGAACACATATTTATGGATTTTGTATGGATATATTGTCATTTTTATGAATCCTTAAGTTTTACAAAAAAATTTAAAACGATCCTTATTTTAAAACGGGGGAGTATAACACTTTCAATAACAAACGTAACTCCTATCTTGTAAAAGGCAGTTCGTAAAACCGTCTCGTTCAGGTGTTTGACAGAAAAGGAAAATTGTGAAGTAACGAATTTGTTTAATTTGCCTGCCTAAAAATTGGAACAAAACAAACTCCATGAATTCACAGTAAAACACTCCAGAACAAACAACTTTCAAGAAAAAACACAATCTTCCAAATAAGCTAGATGTTGGTCGGACCATAAATTGAAGCAGGATTTAAGCGGAATTAAGCAGAGAAGAATCGAGTAAAAAAATTTAGCAATCGATGACACTCTAGCGCTTAGATAAGGCTTAGAGGATGTTTGGTTAAGTTCATAAGCTCCTCAAAATATTATATGATGTGTCAGAGCTTATAAACTCTTGAAGTGTATTTGGAAGAAGAAAAAGAAGTTAAACAACTTATAAGATGTAAAACTAAGCTCTTAGAGAACTTATAAGCTCAAAAAAAAACATAAGTTCCTCTGGTTCATCATTATTTTTTAAAGATCTTATAAGTTACCCCTTAAACTTTACATACTACACGCTTATACACACACTTCACACATTCTATACACTCACTCCGTTCACACACTATATACATTTTACACACACCACATATACTTCACATAAGCATCAAAATGTCTTTGGTATTAACTTTTAAATTAGGCCCAAATTCAATGTTAAATCACTTCATTTAATTACAAACTTATAAGCCTTTCTGCTCAAACATTTTATTACCTATAAGCACTTGAAAAATTACATCATATAATCTATTTGAACAAGTTATAAAACGTTAGAATTTATTTTAAAATAAGTTTAGCCAAAGCTAAACGGATACTTTAAAAAAAATCAAGAAATCACTCATACCTGAAATCTGCAAATATAGTGATCATCTCCATACAGTTTCCGAAACGTCTGAATGGGATTAGCCACCGGATTCCTCGGATTAAAAGCCACACTCAAATTCACCAAAGCGTTGACTCTATCAGGCCTGTACAAGCACAGATGCCACGCAACATACGCGCCCCAGTCATGCCCAACAACAAACACCTTATCTGCATTCGGCGCCACCGCGTCGAGGAGCGCTATCAGGTCGCCGACCAAATGAAGCAAGGTGAACTTCGACGGATCGTCTAGCGGCGCGCCGGTGGTGTCGCCGTAGCCCCTCATGTCCGGCGCCACCGTGCGGTAGCCACGCGCCGCCATGAACACCATCTGGTGGCGCCACGAGTACCAGAGCTCCGGAAAGCCGTGGATGAAGAGGATTAAGGGGCCGTCGCCGAGCTCGGCGACGTGCATATTGAGGCCATTTATAGGGATCGTCTTGTGCTGGATTTTGTCCATTGTTGATACTCTGTTTAATTCGGTAGGTGAAAATGAGTGCTATATTTGTGACGGGGAATAAGATAACAAGGATGAAGTACGTATCCTGGATCTTAACTAGAAAAGTGGTTAAAATAATATTCCAATTTTTTAAATTTAATTGATATTTTAACTTGTTAATAACATTTAAATAAAATGTTCATTTTAAATTTTTTTATGGCTTCCCTTAATTTTTTCTATATTATAATTTTGAAATATATCTAGCTTTTCAATTTATCACTAATATTTAATGAAGATGTCTATGGTGCAAGTTGTACAAATGTGTACATGTAAGACCCTTGCAATCCGTATTAGTATTTATGTTTAAATGTATTACACGTCCAAGGTAAAGGTATCATGATGATACCCACTTTAAATTGCAACATGCAACTGGTGCACATGAAACTTTAACATATAATGAGAGAGAGCGAGAGAGAGAGAGAAAAAAGAGGAAAGGAGAAAGCCAATTAGCTGGGAGGTATATTTGTCAATTTATAAGATTTTTTATTTTTCAACTCCATTCTAAACGTTAATTAATTTGAAACAAAGGGAATACATTTTTAATACTACCTCCGTCCCACTCTAACTTTCCTACTTTCCTTTTTGGTTTGTCCCAACTTAACTTTCCACCCCATAAATGGTAAACTTCTCTCACAATCTTCACCCTCAATCTCCACCTTTAAAAAAATCAAAGATTCCACAAAATCTGTTTTTTCTTAACCTCCGTGCCCGGTCAAAGTAGGAAACTTAAGCCGGGACGGAGGGAGTACTAAATTAGAACGGGACATAATTTTAGGGTCGAGCCGGCTTGAAAAATCATCGGACCAACAATTATTGAGTCTAGTCCAGTCCATCGCATTTAAATTTACAAAGATTTTTGCGCCGGTCCGTGACCTATGAGTCTGATCCGTTGAACCTGATTATTTTATTATCTTAAATTTTTATGTCTCAATTCATCTAAAATATCTTATGAACAAATTAATCTATCGGACTAGACCATCATTAGAAATATCGAGCAGACTAAATTAACTTATCAAATTGGATCAATTTTATCTAACTGTAGTAATCAAAACATAGTTATTTTTTTCAAAACATAGTTAGCACACCGTTGTTGAAATAGAAAATCTGCAGTACACTAAGGCATCGGTCAACTTTTTATATGTCCCCTTGTTCAACTTATTTCGGGACAAATACATTTTTATAGTATCGGACTCTGTAATTGGAATTATTGAATGTGAATATATATATTCCAGTTTAGTTGCATATTCATATATAAATTTCATATATGGTGACGCTGTAACTGCCCCCACAATAGATGATTCATGAAAGAGACTGAGATGCTTCAAGCTATCATTTAAATATTTAGGATCCGTTTGATTGGGGAATTTAGGGGTAAGGAATGAGAATAAATGAGGATTTATTTTTATTTATGCTGATTGGTACATACTAAATTATTTAATCATTATCCCATTTTATTAACAATTCCCCCCATTTCATTCCTTAATATGATTAACCCCTCATTCATACCCATTGTCATTGTCATTGTCATTGATGATTTGCAACCAAGCGGGCCTTTAATATGTAAGTATCCTTTTTTTCTTTGTATATCTCGAATATATAGTACAATTTTATATATAGTAATATTTATTTAACTATTTACTAATATAAGGCCTACTCTCCTACACGCAGTAAACACAAGTTAATATATTCATCGGTTGATGTATCAAGATTTCATAAGATACAGTTAGTTACTTCATACATAACCGAGGACTAAGATCTTTACACATCAACTATGGACACATTAACTTGTGCCCAGCTCGGATAGAGGATCATTTTGGTTAATGATATACCATTATTCATGAGCATTAAATAGTAGACAAAAATTGTGTGAGACTGTCACACCGTGTGACAGCCGTCGGAAAAAAAGTACTCCCTCCGTCCCAACTAACTTTTCCTACTTTCCATTTCGGTTCGTCCCACTTAACTTTTTACACCCTTAAAAATGAAATTCCTCTCACAATCTTCACTCTCAAAATCTCCACACTCAATCTCCACCTTTAAGAAAATCAAAGAAAAAGCAAAATCTGCTCTTTCTTAACATCCATGTCCAATCAACTGTGAAAAGTTAGCTGGGACGGAGGGAGTATTAGTTTTGTAGCAAAAGTATCATGTTTATCTGTAAAAGTATCATTGTAGTAAAATTATCACTTTTATCTGTAACCACTTTTATCTATAAAAAATTTATATTTTTCTGTAAACGTATATTCCATCACACGTAAGATCATCACACACAAGACTCGGTTTAAATAGTATAATGAAAAGTATAATACTCATAACTATGGACATTACAGGATTGATTATGTATTTGTCGTTTTAAGTGACTTTTTCTTAATCCTTTTGACAAATCCAATAAGCCTACATATATGAGACAGTTGGAGTATTTGATTTGCACGACATCATAGTCGTATGTCCAAATAGATATATATTACAGACTTTCATCCGTCTCAAACAATTATCATTTTAGGAGTTTAAGGTATATTTTGCAATAATCTTTCAAAATTGCCTTTATTAAATACGTTTTTGAGAATGGAAAAAGTTGTTAGTAAGATAGACAAAGTCATAAAATTTTAAAACTACAATATAATAACGAAACTTAAATAAATGGGTGTGAGTAATTTTATGTACTTCTTAGTTTGTGTGCAGTTTTCTGAAACGATAATTATTTTGTGATTGACAAATATACAAGTATATGTTACGCAATACTATTGAATATGACAAACAACATAAACAAGAAAGCAAAGGCAAGTAATAAAAGAGTAGTTAATTTTAGCTCGAAAACAGATCACAGTGATTTCCACATGTGTTTTTAAATATAAACTTGGAATTTCCGCTACCCCTAACTGGTGCTAGTAATTTATTGCTACTAAAATTTTAGGATTGAACTTTAGCATAAATAGGAATCTCTTCTCTTATTTTAGGTTATTGTTTTGATATCGACATAGTAAAAAACGGAATATTCTAGCCCAACAAAATTATTCACAGGCCATAAAATTAATAGTAGAATATTCTTTTAGGCCAACAAAATATGGGAAAGGAGACTTAGGCCCAATTTCCGGATCCAAATGTCCCGATTGGGTTGATGTTTCTGACTTTTATACTGGATCAAGTACTAGGAAAGCCCAATCCAATTAACAGCCCATTTTAGTGACATTCAATTTAGCAAAGGGCAAATAGTTGTTAGGCGCTAGTTAGACGGTGAAGTGGACCTAGCGACTAGTCGGTCTATACGGGTTTCAGCAGGCATAGATGTGGTTAGGCGAGGAAAAATTTGATAATTAACGGGAGCCTAAGATCTAGATATGATTTAATCAGAGTTAGTCGGTGACTTTTGCAACGGAAGAGAATTATATACATTAGGTGAGGCCGTGAGGGTGATTCTAGTGTATCAATAATAAAATGTACTAGCCTCTTTTTTTAGTTATTCTTTTAGACTTCGTAAGATATTTTTAAATAGTTGACTTTGTAGCTTTTTCTCCCTATTTCTTCCAATATCACTCCTTAGTTATTTGGAAAGAGGTATAATATAAAGAAAAGAATTTGTAATTTGAGAAAATAGAGAAAAATTCATTGAGGACTTGTTTGTCAATTACATCCTCTCCTTTATATTCTTATTCTAAGCTAGAAGAACCACTAAAAAAATAGAGGTAGTATCTTTAATTAATATACTAAAAGAAGGTCCGCTATGCCACGTGACAAGATTTGAGCATTGTTAGGGTGACATGTAACTTCTATGTAATTTTTAATTTATCAACAAAATAATTATATGGCTGAAACAAAACTACTCACTCTGTCACTCCTCAAGACTCCAACTTCAAGTTGTAACCGTCTAAACTAAATAAGGCTATAATTTCAAAGTATTTTTTGAAAAAAAAAAATCAAATTTAATCACTAAATAAGATATCACTTGATAGCAAAATTTAATTCTAGCTATTAATTCATAAAAAGATTAGTGTATCAAGTACTTATTTAATTTAACAAAAAATTGAACTATTGAATCTCTTTTACAAAGCCGTGTATTAGACGAGTTCTAAACTAGTTCTATGCGTAGCAAAACTAATAAGAATTGGACCTTAATTATGGAAATAAATGAAAAATATTATTTTGGAACATTCAATTTTTTTTTTACATTTGCCCCCATGTACTTTACTTTTTCAATTTACCCCCTATACTTTATGCTTCACACTTTTGGCGCCAATAATTACTTTTCTTGTTTCTTAGTACATTTTAGTTTTTTTTTTTCAACCCCCTTTAAAATCATTAAAATGCAAGGTACAAAAGTGAAAAAAGATGAAAATACAAGGAATAAAACAAAAGAAAATTGAACGTGCATGAGACAAAAGTGTTTAATACATTACTAAGGGCAAAAAATTACAAAAAGTACGTATAGAAACAAAATAAGTATATGGGCAAAATATGTTATTTTTCCTGAAACAAAGGAAGGAGCTGACAAAAAAATTTAAAAATATTGAATATTTGAGTGTTAAAAAAAGAATAAAATTACTTGGAGTTATTATGGTGTTTGTCTGAAGACTCTGAACATCATGTGATGTGCTGCGCCGTTCACAGATTTGGATCATAGTACCCAACAAAATGAACCGTCAGATCTTATCCCTTTTGTAATAAGGAGGATCCGTCATGAGCTTCTTGTCGGTTGATGTAATGATTTAAAAATGTAAACGGGTCGGATGGTGTATCAATATGTTTTTCCCAATTCTACCTTATTTAATTCGACCATGGACTATACTCGTTGAGTAATTAATGGATTACCCAAGAATAATAGACTAACTGATTAATATGCAAAAAGCAAATAGATATATAGTATTATATACTTTTTCTGTTCCAAGTTAATTGTCCTATCTTGATCTGGCACGAAGACTAAGAAAAAGTAGATTTTGTGAAATTTTTTACTTTTTCAAAGGTGCAGATTAAATGTGGAGATTTTGATGCTGAAGATTGTGAGAGAATTTATCATTTATAGGATAGGACAATTAGGTTGGGATGGAAGGAGCATAATATTTATATATATCATATATTATAGGTATATGTTATTTTATATGTAAATAATGTATTATAAATATAATACATTAAATAATTTATTCTTTTAACTCCCTCATTTAGATATTTAAATTGTAATTGTTCGAATTTAGTTGTTTATTAGATTGGAATTTCAAATTATTGCCGGATATATAATTGCATGTGTATCGCATATAACTGCGTTAAATGATTTTTTTCATTTTTCATGCATTCCAAATGACGTGGACTTGTCACCCTGATAACGTGACATAAAAAACTTATTATAATTGACAATGAGGGATCACACATTTATCAAATAAAAATCTCTAGTTTGACACGCTAATGAGTGTTGTACGGGCAATTTTAACAAATTATTGCACTGTTCACGTCGTGGTTAAAATTATAGGTGCTCTTTTTTGGTAATTGATAAAGTAAGTGAACTCGCCTGTGCCACAGGCGAGTTCACTTCTCCCTGACACTGCAACAGTGATCTCAATTGGGAATTTTTTTTTTTTTATTTTTTTTTTGAATCTCGCCTATGCGAGAGGCGAATTCAAGTATATACGTATACAAATACATAATCTCGCCTCTGGGAGAGGCGAGTTCAAGTATATTATTATTATTATTTTTTTTTTAATCGTGTACCTGAACTCGCCCATGGCAGGGGCGAGTTCAATTATTTCACCCGTCACATGCATGCAGCGGCAGTAGACTTGGGCAGAGGGTGCAGGGGTGCAGGGGTGCAGCCGAGGGCAGTGGTTGCAGAGGGTGCAGGGGTGCAGCCGCTTTAAGTGGCGGTGGGTGGGGTGATTGCAGTGTGTTGTCCACATCAAAGACTAATTTTGAACGATGCCTTTTATATATCAGCTCACCCCTTCTTCTCCTACCTCATTTCTCATTCCATACACTCTTCTCACAGAATGAAGTGCACTCCAAAAATTTTCTCTGCAAATTTTTTCTTCTTCTTTATCTTTCACTAAGCTGCACAATTTTTGTGCATATGACTTCAAACAAATTGAAGATTATTTGTTAAGGTACAATTTTTTATATTTAGACGCTTTCCATAATGTAAATTTTTTATTTCGTTTGGTATATCGGTGGAAATCGTTTTGTAATTATTGTATAATATTTTTGAAGGTTGTCGAAAATTCGGTTCCAAAAAATCAGTGGTCGCGGTGCTCCCTCTCGTTTGGCCCGGAAAAAGGATTAGAAATACATCTAGTTTCAAACTTCATTAAGGTATCAAAATTACATATGTAATTCTATTTATTTTATCCGATGAATATTTAGTATAAAGAATCATGTTCAACTTTTATATATGTGAAGTTGACGAATCATATATTTTATTGTTGCTCTTAGTAACGTTACTATTGTTTATCTTGTCATGTTTATTTCTGATGTGCTATTTAGTTACACATGTTTAGGTTTGTGTTAGTGACATTTTGGTTATTTTATTTATTTATACATAATAATAATAATAATAATATTATTATTATTATTATTATTATTATTATTATTATTATTAACGTTATTTTTGCTAGACAAATAATATACTTATTAATATTCTTATTATGATTATCAATATTAGTATCAATGTTATTATTATTATTGGTATTTTATTTTTATAGTTTTATTATTATTATTATTGTATATCGTTTTATTAAAAATATTATACTTATTATTATCCTTATTATAATTAATATTAAAATTGGTAATTTTATTTATTTAAACATATTATTATTATTATTATTGTTATTATTATTATTTTTTTAACGTTTTTTTTCTAAAAAAATAATATACTTACTATTATTCTTATTATGTTTATCAATTGTCAGTATCAATGTTGTTATTATTATTGTTATTTTTAGTTTCATAGTATTATTATTATTATTATTATTATTATTATTATTATTATTGTTTATAATTTTCATTGTTATTATTATATTTAATGTGATATCATTTTTTTTTGTGAAATATTATACTTATTATTTTTCTTATTATAATTATCAGTATTATTATTGGTATTTTTATTTATTTAAACATATTTTTATTTTATTTTATTTTTATTTTTATTATTATTATTATTAACGTTATTTTTTCTAGAAAAATAATATACTTATTATTATTATTGTTGTTGTTATTATTATTATTATTATTATTATTATTATTATTATTATTATTATTATTATGGTTAACGTTATTTTTTCTAGAAATATTATACTTATTATTATTATTATTAATTTAATTATTATTATTATTATTAACTTTAGTATAAAGATATTTATGCTTCCACATTTTATTTTTGGGTTTGTTATTACAATTACAAGTTTCAAACTATGTTAACTCTATTTACGCTAAAATGCTTAAATTTGAAGAAAATGGCGCCATCAGAAAAGGTGGGAATAATCGTGCACCGTGGAAGTGGTGCTGAAGGACCACCTATTGGTGGGCGCAGGGTGTATCGTTCAATTGGCTACCCTGGCCTAATTTCGCTGTTATACCAAATGTTGCAAATTGATGCTGAACGACATATATTGAAAGTATGTGCAGCCTTTTCTGAGGATAATATTTTACAATTAATACCGATCAATAGTGACGAAGATCTGTGGTTCTTCTTTGACCCGGATGTCGGAAATCGTTTCGTTCACTTTCACGTGGAAAGTGTTCCGTTGCAGACGTTCACCGAACTAAATGTACCATTGACGGATGACTATCACCAATATGCGGCATATCTAAGTGGTGATAGTCCAACTAGTCTTCTTTTCCCTACACAAAGGCCTTCTACTACAATTCCTATTAACCCTGAAACTCAAGAAGTCGATGGCAGTGACACTGAGGCGGCGTTATCCGGGGATGATGCAATTGATCCCTTGGTTGACAGTTTTGGTCCTAATCAAATTGAAGATTCCGATTCAACTAATAGTGATTCGGAGAGTGACGATGAACCAGATGATGTGAATGTTGAGGACCTCAACGGTCTGTATAATCCAACGGCCAATGACGCATCAGTGGGGGCCCATACTTCGCAATCAGTTGGCGAAGCACGCCAGATAACGCAACCGGTCATTCCATTTTTCAACTCATCCTGTCCAGAGATATTGGTAGATTCGTATGACAGGCCAAAGAAGAGTAGACTGTATGACGCAAATGAGGGAAAACTGATCAAGGGCATGGCATTCACTGATAAGAAGAATCTTCAATCAGCTGTGAAAGATTTTTCCGTCCGCATTGCACGTCGGGAATATGTAGTTGTCGAAAGTACGCCAGATTTATGGAAGGTCAGGTGCAAGAGAGGCGGGGAGCACAATTGCTGTGAGCGGGGTTTGCGAGCTGTCTGGAAGAACAAGACCAATATGTGGGTGATTACCAAGATGTCGGGCGATCATTCATGTCTTATGAATGCCGTGTCTGTTGACCATCACAACTTGTGTAAAAACATGATCGCTATGTTGCTCACAGGGATGGTACAGATAGACCCAGGATACGAGGTGAAGTTGGTACAACAACAAGTCAGATAGGTATCAATACGAAATCTCGTACCATAAAGTTTGGCACAGTTTGAAACGTGCAAGAGAGAATGTGTACGGAACGTGGGAGAGCTCTGTTGTTAAATTACCGAAATTTTTGAGGGCAATACAAAAGTGGAACCCTGGCACTGTGGTTAAGTGGCGTCACGTGGATAAGAGAGCTCCTGGAGTTAAGATGCTTAAGTACGTTTTCTGGGCGTTTAGGCCGTGCATTGAAGGATTCCGACAATGTCGGAAGGTCATCAGCGTTGATGGAACGCATTTGTACACTAAGTACAAGCACAAAATGTTGATTGCAGTCGGAGTGGATGCCAATCAACAAGTCCTACCATTAGCGTATGCTATAGTCGACGAAGAAACGTTTGCCGCTTGGAAGTGGTTCCTAAGGAAGTTATCGAAATACGTTGTCTACGGAGTAGATGGGCTATGTCTCGTATCAGATCGATGCCCAGGATTAATCACAGCTGCTAAGCAATTCACTCAATTTACGTCTCCTGGTGGGGTGCACCGGTTTTGTCTAAGGCATGTTTGCTCCAACTTCAACACCGAAATGAAGAATGTGAAACTAAAGGATTTGTGCTGGGAGGCTGGTTCGGCATTTACAGTTCGGCAGTTTGAGAATGCGATGGCAAAGATTAGGGCTATAAGTGAAACTGGCTACGCTTACTTGAACGCGATTGAGGCATGTCAGTGGACTATTTCACACGATGGTGGATGGAGATGTGGAATACTAACAACCAACCTATCAGAATGCATTAATGGGGTGCTGAAAGGTGCACGAAGACTACCGATATGTGCAATTGTTCAAATCACCTTCTATCGGTCGACGAAATACTTCTTTGATCGCTTATCTATGGGCCGTCAAATGCAAGCAAGGTGTCAGCCATGGCCTGATGAGATATTCAAGCAATACGATCAGAGACAGAGAAAAGCACTTCATCACGCGGTATTCCAAGTAAACTTGTCAGAACAATCAGCATCTGTTAAGACTTTTTCACCAGGTTCAAACAATACATTCACACATGTGGTTAAGTTGTCTTCTAGAGAATGTACGTTCGGAAAGTGGAAACAAAATGGGATTCCCTGCTCACACGCAATGCAAACATGTCGTCATTACGGGGTGGACCCAGGAATATACATGAGATCATACTACAACACCAGTTTCTACGTCGAGACATATACCGGCAGATTTAATCCCATGCCGGACGAATACTATTGGGATGAACCATCCTTTGAGTTATGCCATAACCCGGCGTTACGGAAATCAAGACGTCGTGGAAGACCTAAGAGCACAAGATATCAGAATGAAATGGATTGGCCCCAAGTTCGGGCAAGACAACATTATCAGGCAGCAACGGCTGCTACTAATCAAGCGGGACCTTGTACAACCCGAAGATGATGAAACTGAGAGGAATTTTATTTTTGAGTTGGTTATTAAGTTTTGCTTATGTGTTAAACATTTAAAGCGTAATGTAACATTGAATGGTTAACGTTTGTTCTTTAATCCTTTAATTATCAATTTAGGCCCATCATAACTTCTAATCATGATCTTAGTAATATTATGTGTTACATTAATACAGCTATTACATTGCCCTCTAAGCTTTGAATTGCTTAAATTGTTGTCTCTAATCCCCTATTTTGGTTGAACTTTGTCGTAATAGCATGGACCACCTTGGACACTATGGTCCCATCGATAACAGGGTATTGACGGAGCAAGAAACACACCGTTCTGCAGAGGTATTCGAGGGAGAGATTAGTAGGACTTTGAAATGTCGGCATGGTAGCGGAATTTTTTGGAGAATCGATGACTACGCTGACGAGTACGACGACGATGATAGTAATGGGAAGCTGAAGCGTAATCAGAGGTTGCATTACCGAGTTATAGCGATGTTACATGAAATGGGATTCTATGGAGTATATCGATGTGGTGATTACGTCATCAATACAGCTATCATCACAGCCTTGGTGGAACGATGGAGGCCGGAGACACATACATTTCACTTTAGAGTTGGGGAGGCTACCGTCACACTACAGGATGTAGCCTTTATTTGGGGACTGAGGGTGGATGGAAGACCGGTGATTAACGAAGTTACAGACTCCACGTCTGAATACTGGAGAAGTAGATGCGAGGCTCTATTAGGTTGGAGTCCAGACAATAATGAAATTGTGGGTTCTAGATTCTCATTGACCGCCCTTGGACGACATTTGAGGGATAACCCAGTTGACGATGAAACTGAGGACATCGAAGTTGAGCAGTACTCGCGTGGCATAGCATTAATTCTTTTGGGATCCATTATGTGTCCCGACACGTCAGGAAATATGGGATCATTACAGTACCTTGTAGAAATGGAAGATCTCTCGAAATGCGATGAATATAGTTGGGGAAGTGCTGTACTTGGATTTCTGTACCACCAATTATGTTGTGCAGCACAAAGAGATAGAAAGTCCATAGGAGGGGCAATGCAGTTACTTCAGGTACATCGTAAACTTCTTTTTATATTTTCATTACATTATCATATTTATTGCATTATATACTTACAATTATGTTACGATATATCGTTCAGATTTGGGCATGGACGCGTATAACATTTCTGAGCCCCAGAAATGTGGGGAGACGATTCGATTTAGGCCCAATCGATGGTGCGGACGGTGAGCTCCCTATTGCACCCTATGGAGCTGAATGGTTGCAATATCATACTTTCACGCACAGTCTTAACAGCAACGTGAAGACTATCCGAGAGTACTTGGATAGACAAACCTCGGAGGAGGTATAATCTTTCATTTCTTCTATATAACCCTAAACTATAACTGATGCAATAATTTAACATTAAGTTTATGTAAATTTACAGTTTATTTGGAGACCCTATGAACCAATCCCACAAACAGTCCAATCATATCTTGATGACAATCTCATTAACGTGACGTACTCATGGATATCGAAGTGTCCACTTATCCATCACTACATTGTCGAGTTGTATTATCCTGACCGGGTGTTCCGACAATTCGGTATGCGACAATCAATCCCTACGTCGATTTTAGCTGAACACAGAAATTTACATGGAAGAACAGATCGACGCGGACGTTCAAGTCAAAATTGGCTTGAGACACACGCACAATATGTGGAGCGTTGGAACACTAGAGCTCAGTATATTGTGACCGCTCCCCAGATCGGGCCACAAGGTGACGAAGTGGACGCTGGCTATATGGGTTGGTACCAAGAGATCACCCGTAGGTTGATAACTCCTGGGATAGGCGTGCAAGAGGGATCTCAACCGTCAACTCATGCATACATCGAAAACTTGGTGGGTAAACAACTTCTTATTAACTTCACACTTAAATATTTAAAATTCAAATCATATATGTTAATTCGTAACCTTTATTTTCAAGAAAGAATTCTTGGTAGAATAAATCAACTAGCTATCGGAGAGCGGGACTATATGAGAGAGCCATTCCGAAGATCATTTGAGGAGTTATACCAGGAAGCACAACAGAATTTTCATGATCATCGTGCATCCTACCATCAGCCAAGGCCGACCGCACAACAACAAGCGGCTAGGATGCCCATGCCACATGACGCCCCTCATCAAGGAAGGAGACGTAGTACATCTACACGTGCTAACTCCGGACAACGAGCTAGTGGTACTACCTCGCGTGGTACCCATCCATTTGGGTATGTGTCAGGCGATGTCCCTGAGTCTTGCCGTTCTACAGTGCATGAGCATCATAGTGTGGACTTGCAGTCGGGCTACTATGTGCCACCGATGGTGAACGAACAAGACTTTATCACTCCTCATAGGGATTCAATGCGGTTTGATCAGTCTTTCACTTCGCTCCTGGATGTCGGCAACTATACGACGCCTGAATCACTTTATCCACAACATGCAAATTTGGGAGGTTATTCAGGACAGTTCAATACGTCGCCAATTCCATATTTAGGCCAAACATCATCTTCGTCTGGTCATCCAACATTCAGTTTAAATATCAGCACCCAAGATGATGTTCAATCACAACGAGCCCAGGACACGGAAGCCGATGCCCCTATCGAGGAACGGAGGGGGAGAGCAAAACGAAACAGAAAAAAAACTAGATGTGGGACTGGTCATGAATATTAGATTTTGTAGTTTTCAAGTTATTTGTAATAGTTGCATAAAGTTGCGTTGATATATTAGATTTTGTTTTACCTAAAAAATATATTAGATTTTGTCTTACCTAAAAAATATATTAGATTTTGTCTTTCATGTTATTTGTAATAATTGGGTAAAAAGTTAATTGATATTTTAAATATTTATAATTAAACTAAATATTATAAATTTTAACTAATCGAATTTATTGCATTGACTATACGATAATCTTAATCTTACATAAAGAAAAAGTTGAATGCGAGTTAAAAAAATAAATTATTCCTTTTTAGGTAATATATATATACACACAAAATAATTTTTTTTAATTTTTAATATATTTTTCAGAAAATTACACCAATATTCCGATATCTATTGATATCTCCGCGACTACCGATATTTTCGTCCTCTTGGTTAAAACCATAAACCCTAAACCCCAAAACCCAAAACCCTAAACCCTAAACCCTAAACCCGTGTGACGGGTGAAATAATTGAACTCGCCCCTGCCATGGGCGAGTTCAGGTACACGATTAAAAAAAAAAAAAAAAAACAATATACTTGAACTCGCCTCTCCCAGAGGCGAGATTATGTATTTATATACGTATATACTTGAATTCGCCTCTCGCATAGGCGAGATTCAAAAAACAAATAAAAAAAAAAAATTCCCAATTGATCTCGCCCCTGGCAGTTGCAGTTAGAGATGTCAAAATAGGCCCGGCCCTTAGGGCCGGCCCTGGCCCGACCCTAAAAATACTAGGGCTGGGCCCCAATTTTACAGGCCTATATAGCTTAAGGGCTTTTAGCCCAGCCCTTTTTGGCCCTCGGGCCTACTAGGGCTTGGGCCGGGCTAGGGTAGGGCCGGCCCTGAGGGCCCTTATTTGTATATTTTATATAAAATATATATAATATATAGATATATATTATATATCTCATAAATATATTATATATGATATCTCATAAATAAATTTAGAGTTTCATGCAATCAATGATTTTTGACGTTTCCTTTACTCTTCTGGCTCTAATACCTTAGTTCACATTTTATTCTATAATATTGCATTCACGTTCTTTTATATTTCCGCTAACATTTGAATATGTATGTTGGGATTCTTAAATATATCATGTCGTATCTTATATAATACGGCATATTTAGAAACCTCAACATATATGTTAGAAGAGGTTGGAATACTAGTATTTTAAAGAAAAATATAACCATTTTATCGGTAAAATTTAAACATGTTAATTATGAAATTTGCGAACAATAACAAAGAAATTAAAATACATGAACTTAAAGGGCCTGGCCCGGGCCCGGAGGGCTAGGGCTGGGCCTAGATTTTCAAAGCCCTTATAGCATGAGGGCTTTTAGCCCTGACCCTTTAGGGCCCGGGCTTTTGAGGGCTTGGGCCGGGTAGGGCCGGGCCGGCCCTTATTGACATCTCTAGTTGCAGTGTCAGGGAGAAGTGAACTCGCCTGTGGCACAGGCGAGTTCACTTACTTTATCAATTACAAAAAAAGAGCACCTATAATTTTAGTCACGACGTGAACAGTGCAATAATTTGTTAAAATTGCCGTGTTGTACGTGCAATTAATAAGATAAATGATTGATTTTCGAACAGTTAAAGTTCTGAGACAAATTTTGCAATTTTCGTGATGCAACCCTCCTACCAAAAACATTAATCACAGATTTGAATAATATTATGACAAAGGTGTTGATTAAATTTTCAGATTATGAAAAAAGTAATCACAAATTATGAGCAAATCGAATTTTTAATTAAATTTACCAAATTTATGTCCTATGTTATCAAATTTATATTTGTACAGTTATATTTTTTCGATGAATGGAGTATTAATAAATGCAACCTCGTGGTAGGCGGTGTGGACATTCATTTCTCAACTCTATTTAATAGGAAAAATGTATTTAATGCCTTGTGTACTTGTTATATTTTTTTACTTTGTAACCATTACTTTTCTGTAAATTATATTTCATAATTCATACTTTGTTTGCACCAAAACCTGAAACTCTGTTATTTTATTGTTAACTTTGGAGATTTTTTACTCGGATAGTTTTATATATTTTATAATCTTTTACACACACACACATATATGGACAAACATCTAATTACCTTTACAACAATAATTGTGTATATCCAGGTTATTTCTTTTGGGCCTAATTCTTATTGAAATAGACTAAAAGATATTTTATATATATATATATATATATATTGTATAATATTGATATATCACATACGAGTATGTTTCTTGTATACCAGTTCTATGAATTTAAGATTCATAAATTTCGAGTAATGAAGAATTTTCATGAAAAAGGTGTCGGCATTTATGCTTATGGAAAATGTGTTAGTGTTTGTGAAGGTCCGCGAGTCTATTTCCTTCTTAGATTAGGATAAACACGATTAAGGTATTTTATGGACTATAAAACTCCTGTTAATTCTATAATTATACATAAAATATCCTCATTTTAAATTATTATTTCCTACACAGATAATAAAACATTGACTTTATCCATAATTTTTGTGATTTATTATCTAAAACTTAGGGTATTTTTGTTTATGGTTTAGCCCAGTAGATTTAGGGGATCAAATCTCAATAAAGCATACTCAATAACTCAGCCAAGTTTGGCCCAACACTCCGCAGCCTTAAACAAACATACCCTCAGTGATATAATTAAAAAAATATAGATTGAGATTTAATGTGGACCCAAAAAATTGCTCTGTGGCCCTCAAAAGAGAATAAAATATTAAAAGACTTTTGTGCCATGCCCAATAAAAATCATAGGAAAGGTAATAGCCAGTTGGACATAGAGACAAATAAGAAAAGTTTAAACACAACGGTTGGGGAGCGTTGTTCACCAATTAAAGTTTATCCAATATATATGTATATCTGTGTATATATACATAATATTTATATACAACACATTTATAAATTGTTCACTAGTGTTCACCATAGTTGTACAATATAGGGGTGGGTTGTACCGACTCGATCCTTGCGGATTTTATTCGATCGGATCGGATTTTTTAAGTCCATCTAGTATCGAGTTAATGTCAGGTCAGATTATGATTGGGTTGAGACCATATTAGGTTTTGATATGGTTGGATTTTTTTCAGGTATCATATTTTAACAAAATCAATCATCACTCTACACATCTTTTAACCATTTTAAAGGATCAAAACCAGACCTGACGAGTACCCATTGAAAAATTAGATTTTTTTTGTCAGGTACCCGATGCATCGGATACCCCGACCTAAAAACCCTAAACTCAAAAAATCCGACTCAAATCCAACCCTAGTACATATCAAAAATTTGTATGTGTGTATTTAAAATCTAGTAAGCTTTAAGTACTCTAAAGAAAAATAAAAGGGATGGACTATTAATAGTCGCAGTTTCTATATATACACACTATGGAAAAATTAGTTTTTTTTAGTATTCAATTGTTATTTAGAAGTGATCTGACTGTTCTGCGGAAGGGTCATCTTCAACAGATAATAGTGCGGCAACCACGATTTGTTCTTTGTTTTTTCTGTGATTATGTCAGCACTAAATACTTTTCAAATGTGAAAAGAAAATAATAGGATACACTAATCGAACATCACAAACCATGTCCGATGAGTATTATTCGGACAAAATAACTAAATAATTTTCCTAAAATGTATTTAAAAATATGAAGGTGTGAATAGTCCACTCAGTATTAAAAACTAGCAATCTTGGGATACCCAAAGAAATAGAATATGGTTAGCAAGATGTTTAAAAAATTATACCATATGAAACCATACAAAATAGACTTAGAACCTACATATTTGGGAAAATATCATAGTCTTGAAAAATGTTACTACTAGTTACACCAATAACATTAGCAAGAGTAATCAAACCCGAAATCAATAATTTATCTCAAAATAGAATAATTATATATTTCAAATAACTTTTAATATATAATTCAAATCGATTTAAAATCAAGCACGATCCAAACCCAATAATCTAAATTACCACTCCTCACAACAGGAGAAAAAAAAAAAGAAAAAAAAAAAGAATACATAAGAATTAAGATCCTCACCAGCCATTAACTTGACCCTGAAAAAAAAAAAAAAAAAAAAAACTAAATCCATGATAACCAAATTGCCTTTTTTTTGCAATAAAAAGAGTCACATTCTTGAAACCCAAAAAATAAAAAATAATGGGTCAAAAAAGCTAACATAGAAAAGCCAAATTTCCACCACACAAAAAGCCAAAGCTGCTCATCCATCACGTGACCAAATAAATCGGCGTCGCCGCCGCAGAAACCCGGTGGCCGCCATCCAAATTCATCTCCCGGAGACTTATGTATGGGACATCCACGTCACCCTTCAGAAGGGGGCCGGATCCCGGCCTGTTGTAAGGAGTAGAAGAACCGCTCCTGCTCTCGGTGATGTAAACGGGGCCCGAAATCGACCCGATGCGGTGGTGGTGGTGGTGGCGGCGGCCCGCCATATCTCCGCCGTGAAGGCCCCATTTTGGGAGGAGATTGCGCCACCACCTTTTTTTGTTTTTCTTGATTTTTTTGGAGGATTCGTCTCTGGAAATGGGCTTTTGGAGTTTGAAGTGCAAATCTATTGATCTTGATGATGATGTTTCTCTTTTGTGCTTTCGGGCTTCTTCTAGAACCTGCGAAAATCGACATTGAGGGATTCAGAGGGCGTTTGTGAACACAATTATGCTACTAAAATCACTTTTGAGAAAGCACTTTTAATTTGAAGAAGTGTTTGCAATGTTATACTTCACCATTCCATTAATAAATTCACTTTTTAAAAGTGATTAAAAGCTAATTTAAGAAGTTAAGAAGTGTTTGTAATTGCTTCTACTTTTGTATAATCTATTCTAAAAAGTAACAATTTTTAGTTTGCTGTTTCTCATCCAATTAAGCGGAAGTTGTGATTAACAAATACTCTTTACAGCTTCCTGTAAGCTAAAAACTCAAAAGTACTTATTTTAAGCATTAGAGGTGTTAGCAATTGCTTATACTTTTGAAGAAGTAGTTAAAATAATTGATTCTATAAAGTAACAATTTTTAGCTTGCACATTTTGACCTAAATTAACTTAAGTTTAAGCAGAAGCGGTCGTTTCCGACCACTATTTTTAGCTTCTGTTAAGCTAAAAGTTCAAAAATACTTATTTTAAGCATTTATAAACACCCCCTAAGAACTAGATTTTAAGAACTAGATTTTGAGAAGATATATCTAAATTCACTTAATTTCAAAACACTATCAAACTCTTATTTTACGACAGAATCAATTTAAACTAATTTCTAACGTAAGAGAAACTCATTACCAGGCTAGAATCAGTCAGCACTGCACTGAGTGACAGATAAATAGGACAGAGAAATGAGAGTCTTTGCAAAACTAGCCGTAAAACGAGCACTAGATTATCTAATCTACTGATCCAAAACAAAATACCGGAACAAAAAGTAGTCGAAAACAAGCAGCTGAGCAATCTGCTTCTCCAATTGACGTAATTGTCGATGATTTACATCATAGCTACAAATGAACACCTAAATACGAGTAAAGAATCAGAAATTTAAAAAAATTATGAAAATGTGAAGAGAGAGAAACCTGAAAGTAGTGAATTTGAGGTTCGAATCCATAGTCAGTGAAGTGTTGAGGTTCTGGAATGGGGAAAATGGGGGATTTGTTGGACATTGATTTTGTTATGCTCTGTTTCTTGTTTCAATGGTGGATTATGTATACGAGAGAGAAAGAGGAGAGAGAAAGAATGGCCGTTGGAGTGAGGAACCCTAGTTAATGCATTCACATTTTATTGAATTAAGAAATTTCGCGCATGCAGACTGGTAATTTGACCCGGAAATCTGGTTAAATATAGTTATTCTTGGGAGTTTTCGATCCTACGCCCAGTGTGGTGCACCACCCCCATCATCCTTTCAACACGTGTCCTAGGTCCCACAAAGTTTTTCTTCTATTTCTGTTATTCTTTCATTTAACTTTTATGACTTTCAATTAATATTTTAATATTTGAATCAAAAAGTGAATCTCTCACTTATCTAATGTCCCGTCTTTTTTCATTTTTAATTAATCTCAGTTTTATTTACTCTTTTCATTTTTGCGCCTTCATCTGAAAATGAATACTCCTTCTTCTGCAAGCTTCCCAACACCCATACCTATAATCTGCAAGCTTGTACAGTTTGATGTCCCAAAAATACTACTCCCATTTTCTTCTTCAAGCTGCCCACAATCTACCACTATTTTCTTCTGAAAAATTTGCAGGCCTGATGGTGTGACTCTGTTTTTTCATTAATTTCAAATAGGTAAGTGTTCTACTTGATAGAAAATTTAGAATGAGTAGATATCTATATATTTGTTTGATGTTATTGATCAGTTATGCCACTTATTTTGTAAATGTAATTTCTTTCATATTCCATTTGTGTTATTATTAATTATTGTCATGTTCATGTTACAGAAATGGATCAAACTCTATCACCTAGTCTGACTAATGTAAATTGTGGTCTTGAAGAATTTCCCCCAAACGATTCACCAATATCCGCAGATGTTGAGGTACGTAATAACGAGACTATGATAGAACAATTTGAGCGTAAATTAGTTGTGGGTCGAATCGTAAAAGGTCATGAGGATGCCTATTTGTTGTATTGTGAATATGGACGTATAAAAGGTTTTAGTGTGAGGAAGGGAAAACAAGATTACTTTCATGGTAGTAAGGAACTTAATATGAAAGAATTCAATTGTTCTTGTTGTGGGAAAAAAGATGGGAAGTGTAGCACTGAAGGTAAGCAAGCAAGCTATTTAAAGATGGAAACACGAACTGGTTGCATGGCACGATTAAGAATTGGGCGTAAAACGAATGAAGAGTGGAGAGTCATTATCTTTCAAAGTGAACACAATCACGACATGGCAGCAACTGATGAAAGCTATATGTTAAGATCGGCTCATACGATTTCATATGCTAAAGGGGACACGTTGAAAGCTTTAGTAGACGCAGGATTTTCGGTAGCTAATGCTTATTCGTACATGCAGCAAGAATCATTCGGGAGGGAAAATGTAGGATTTCTGAAGAAAGATGCATATGATTACCTTAATCGTCTAGCAAAAAGTCACAGACAGGTAGAAGATGGTGATGCGGCTGAACTCCTAAGTTTCTTTAAGAAAAAATCTAATGAGGATGCCTTATTCTATTGGGATTTTCAAGTAGATGAAAATAATAGGATGTGCAACTTTTTCTTTAGAGATGGGCGTAGTAGAATTGACTATGAGGCTTTTGGTGATGTTCTTTCATTCGATACCACTTACAAGACGAACAAATATAATATGATTTGTGGACCTTTCACCGGTATTAACCATCATAAGAGTAATTTGATGTTTGGACTAGCCTTTATGTCCGATGAAACCGAGGCGTCTTTTGAATGGTTGTTCGACACATTTCTCAAATCCATGGGAGGGAAGCAACCCGAGACAATTTTCACGGATCAATGTCAAGCAATGATGAATGCCATCGAAACTTCATTTCCGAATTCCCAACATCGGTTGTGTCAATGGCATATCAATCAAAACGCACCTTCACATTTTGGTAGTTTGAATAATGATTCAAAGTTCAAAAATTTGTTCTACAAATGTATGGAATTTTGTGAATCTGAAGAGGAGTTTGAGAGTATATGGAGGGAAATGATTGTTGAGTACAATCTTTTTTATCATTCATGGTTGAATAAAATGTATAAGTTGAGATATAAATGGTCTACTGCTTTTAGTAGAAATCATTTCAGCGCAGGGCTTAAGGCTTCATCTAGAAGTGAGGGCACTAACTCTACTTTGAAATTGGGTGGTAAAAGGACACATACTTTGTTTGAATGTGTTTTGAGGTTTGAAAGAGTTCAAGACTCATGGCGTCAAGATGAAAAGGAAGATGACTATCAGTGTCGTCGTGGCAAGCCTACACTTGCTGTAGAAAATAATTGTTTGTTGAGAGATGCTGCATCGGTTTATACACATAAGATATATAATATGTTTCAGACAGAATTGATCAGTTCTTTGGGTATTGATTTCGATGGAGAACCGTCCCAAGTCGGTGCTTTGCTTGAGTTTGAAGTGAAGTCTCAGGGTAGCTCAAAAAGGATCCGAAAAGTGAAGTTTGATATGGGATCACATGAAGTTGAATGTTCTTGTCAACATTATGAGTCTGTTGGTATATTATGCAAGCATGCTTTACTAGTTTTAAAGCAAATGAATGTGCATAAAATACCAACAAAGTACTTAAAGAAGAGATGGACAAAAAGAGTAAGGGAGAGATCTTATTCCGAGGAAGAACGTTTTTGTTCGGTTGATCGTGACTCGGCCACCGTATATGTGAATTATATGATGACGTTTTGTTACGATCTTATAATGCGAAGTAAGGCGCATCAAGAAACAAGAAATATGGTAAATAACGGTCTCAAGGTTGTGCTTTCAGATTTAAATGGTCTCCTTGATCATTTGAGTTTAGATACGTTAGGTACGTGTGGTGCTGATGTGGAAGTGGGTGGTTCCAACCCTGAAAAAATGGAAGGAATGAAAGAAAATCTGCTTATTGAGACAACAACTGTGCTTAATCCTCTTTATGTGAAGTCAAGAGGCCTTAATAATGTTCGATTGCCAAGCCATTGGGATTCAAAGAGCAAAAGGAAAAAGAGAAATATTGGATCTTCGAGTAAGCATGGCATGTTATAAAGTAATACTTTTGATTGTTTTTTATTAGCTTCTCTATTAATTTAACATTTTTTTTTGTCAAATTACCTATTTCGTAGAAAGAACTACGAGAAGCTTGAAAGGAAATGTCCAAAGCTCTGGACTTGAGAGGATTGCATGTCCGTTGCAAGATTTCACTAATGCCCAAATATCAATAGGAGCTACAAGTGCACAATTCATACAAGGTGTTGCTGCTCGTAATTTCCAAGATATCAATAATGGTAGCCAATCTAGTACCAACCAATCTCCCAATATATATCATATGCCATTTCTGCCGTTGAATGTGGTAAGTCACCTATAATATAGACATATGGTCTTTAGTGACATCAATATAAATTGAATTTTTATGCAATCACTCAACCTGTGTGTAGGGGAATCAACCATTTAATTTTCGTGAACTTTCTACTCACACATCACAATATTGGGATCCTAGTCATCCAACGGGTATGCGTAATGTATGGTTTATGGTACTTATATTTGCAGGTTTAACTGATTTTATCATCCTAGCATTAATTGTTTCTACTACAAGCAGGCTGTGATGGAGCTCTCTAGAAGTCAATGTTGATGTATATAAGAATTTCTTCAGCACCATCAGAAGGAAATTGACTCTTTTTTGTTTATGTCAGGCAATGATGTACAATGGTGATCTTACCTTTTTGTAGATTTCACTAATTGGATCATAAAGTTGTGAAACATTATGGGGGGCTCTATGTATTGTTATTTGGTTTATATACTGTTTGTAGATGATTTTTTGCTTGTAAGGTTGTGAAACATGGGGGCCTATATTTTGTTGATGCTCATTTAAGTATGTTTTCTAGATGATTTTTGAATTGTAAAGTTGTTTAGCAATTGGCATATCAGATGAATAGAACTAGAAAGGACAATGCTTTTGCTACCTGTCAAAAATAAAAAAACTTGTTCTGTTCTGTTTAATTCCAGCAGTTCTGCAAACGTTTTCTCATTGATACCAAAAGCTTATATTGTAACATTTTTTATAGTAGTGTGCTTGAATTGGAATCATGACTTGGGAGCATTGTGCTTGTGTATAATTCATATGAAGTCATCAGATTGTAAGATTAGTAAACCAATTTCCTCAAGTTGCTGTCAATCTGTTTTTTGTAAGATCAAGGGAACTAAATTTTATTGATGTACATGAATCATTGTACATGAAAAGAAAAATATCAGAATTACAAGAACTGTAAATATTTGATCGCCTCCTAACAAACACATAATCTACTGTGAATCTATGATAAGTTGATGATAGCTCCGCTTTGACTTTCTCTTCTCGGGCAAGTTAAGGGTCATCCACCAAGCCAAGATATCATCTTGTTTTTCTTCTCTTTTGCTTTCTCTTGCATTTTCTGCATTCCTTATCACTGTAGAGCTGATAAAAAGAGAATGGAAAGATATGTAAGAAATCCACTTGAAAAACTACATTACATTACATGTATTACCCTGTTTCTCAATTTTGCATACTTCCATTTCCAAGTACTCTTCCAGAAAAATAGAATTTTTGCATACTTCCATTTCCAAGTACTCTTCCAGAAAAATAGAATTCCTATAGAAACAATTTTCATTCTATTTATATACTTATATAGTGAATTTCAATGAGAATCGGCTTATACAAAAGCTCACATCTATAAAGCAACAAAAAATTGTAACTCATTCATACTCAATAGTAAAACCTTTTCATTACTTAAAAACTGAAATCACTAATATTTCATCAATTTATATAAACTGAAAAAAACTCATAAATGTTCCAACAACCAACAAAAAATAGTGAAGTTTGATGACGAGAATTGCATATAACATCAGGTTATCCTTGCTCATCACTGAAAAGAAAAGGCAAAACCTGAAAAATCAATACGCTACCATTTCCTTGATTTCAAGGAAAAATCACATGTACTTCATAATAGAGAGGAGTTAAAAATTCAGCTTTCTACAAAATCAAACCCACATGAAGACAATATATTTATAATAAATTAGCAGAAATTGTCAAAATTTGGGGCTCAGAACTCAAAGAAGAAGGTAAGTACCAAACAATTATTACCTGAAATTGAAATCTTCTTCTAAATTCGCCGAAAATTATCCTTCTTCGAGAATTCGACCTATAAGTTCTTCCGTCCACCAACAGTATTTTTTTTAGGGAAAATCCCAACTTGCGATAGGGGAGGGAATAGGCTTCTAGCTGATGTTTATATACAGAATAATGGCTTCTCATGAAATATTGGGGAAGAAGACTGCATAGTTTTTTGGGGTTGGAGAAAGAATGGAGAAAATTAAAAAATGTAGAAGTGAGGGCAGTAAACATGGAGAAGAAGGAGAGAGACTTCTTCTTTTTGAGAGACGGTACATTGGATGGAGGAGAGAGAATTTAACTTTTTGATTAAATAATAAAATATCAATTAAAAGTTAAATGAAAGAAACACAGAAATAGAAATAAAACTTTGTGAGACCCTGGACACGTGTTGAATGGATGAGGGGGTGGTGCACCACACTGGGTGTAGGATCGAAAACTCCTTATTCTTGGGCAACGTTCACTACAAGAATTTTTGAAATAGACAACAGATTTTAGCTGTTGTCCAGTTATAAATAAGTCTGTTATTAATAGTGCTGTTGTTAAAAGTACCATTTTAACTACAAGTAAAAACCGTTGTCTGTTCCATGGACAACAACACTTCATATAACAGACATAATCTGTTGTCTTTGTTAATTTTAACTACAGTTTGTATCTGTTGTTTAATCTTAAAACTGTTGTTTTTGTTAGTTTTAGCAACAGTTTTTCCCCGTTGTTCTACAATTTAAATCGTTGTTTATTTATTGTTTATTTTCGAATTTAGCAGCTCCTTTTAGCTATTGTCTTTTACCCGTTGTTCTTCATTTTAAATCGTGTCTATTTAACAGATAATTTATTAAAAATAATTATAAATTGAAAATAATTACCCGTCTCTCAAATATGCATTCATAGATCAAAATAAATCTCTCCAATCCAAGATAAAACATGATTGTGTAATATCTAAAAATGTGCAATTCATAAAAAAGGATAACAAGTGTACTCCTTGCCACTTTACGCCACAAAATATTAACTAATTTGAATCTAAGACGACTTCTAAAAATGTTTGAAACTCCACAGCAACTTCTTCAAAAGATATGTACCTTCTTTGCCTTCCTGCCAATGAAAATATTATAAACGAGTATGTCAACAAAAGAAAAAATAACAGAAAAGTGATATTATTTAATACAATTGACATACCAGCATAATTCAGTCATCATAGACGTAATCTTGGACACAGTCTGCCCACTCACTACGAACTTCATCAATGTCTGCCACACTGTATTCCGCTTGTTTAAACTATTTAACACAAGAATAAATAATTAATTCCATTTTACGAATGCATAAAAATAACAGAAAAGTAATATTATTTATGTAAAAAATTTCATTGTTAAAATTACCATCGATCGTAGAGAAACCCGGTCAATGGTTTCAGTTTCTTCAGTGATTTGTCTCATGAAACGCATTACATAGAAACCACACTGAACATCATCGGGTTGGCGAGGACCCTGAGTTAAAAAATGTTAATAAAAATACATGTAAACCAAAATACATATGTAATCATATTTGAAGTAAAGTGCTTACAGGTATTATTTCCCATATTGGCCGTTTTTTCCCTTTAATACCCTTGGCTTCCTTAAAACTTGTTAATGCTCTTCATACATTCAAAAGTGTTTAAGTCAGAATGTCACTTACTCAATAAATTTTTTAATTGATAAAAAATATCTAGACTTACTTGTCCACAATATATTTCCAATCGGAACTTCGAATTCTATGATTCATAGGATCCATTAAGTAGACAATCTCCTTGTAAGGGTCGATGGCACTGAGAATCCAATGATACCTATACACGTACATTAATGAGAAAATTCCAGCTATAAAATGGGAAATATAAAATTTCGTAATTAGAGAAATAGTTCTTACCCAACATTACTTGGCACCAAGACTAGCTGATTTGGTGATGAACTTATCAGCCTATTTGCTACAAACTGTGCCCTTTTATTCAGTCTTTCAGCCTTTTGGTCTTCAGTCTCTTTCTCATCTTGGAAATATGGGATGCTATTTGGATTCATAAAACAGAATTTGTCTTCTATGCCCTTTTCTTTCATCTTTCTAAAAAGATGCCTAGTATTTCAAGAAACATACAAGGTTAGTATAAATAATCAATGAAAACTCGAGGTAGCAAAGAATACTTAAAATTCAAGGATTACCATATGTAGACAACTATACAATTGCATGTGACTGGTTACAACTTGTAGACAAAACAGATACCCTCTAGTTGCACATGAATCGTAAAGTCCACCTCAAACACATCATAATCAAGTGGGATTTGTACGGTTTTGTACTTTAAAGCATGGTTGGCATAGCAAAATAATATCTTCAATGATTTTGGAACATTTGCATGCCTTTTCACTTGAAGATTGTGCTTCTTTTTGGGTTTCTAATATAGTGAATACACATGTTAGAATGGTGTTTTGCTTCAATTATATATATGTATTGAAATAAAGAGTCACATTTACCTTCTCTTTCAAAACTACCAAGTGTCTCGGCCATGCTACAAAAGTTCCCACAACATCAATAAGCAGTTCACACTCACCCGAGATTGGGATAGGCAAAAGTGCTGATTTGTTCACTACTTCATCGATGGATACACGCACACAGTTGTTTGGGAATGGAGCAGAATGCATTTTTTCCTCACCAACAGGAACAATAGTTCCAAATGCAGCAATGGCGTTGGATGATTCTAACCTCAAACCCACTGGATCCCCCTATTACAAAGAGATATACATATAGTGATCCATATTTTCAAAGACAGGTAACGTAAATGAAATCTGGTAATTTTACCTGCAAAGCTACATCGTCAACTTCAAGAATCTGCACATCATCCAAATCTTTGTCATGCTCCAAATCAGCCTCCAAATCTTGCTCATCTTGTTTTGCCATCCGTTCTTCTAATTTTCTGATGCGTTCGTCTTGGGCAGCGATAATCTTCTTGGTCTCCATTAATTCCCTCTTTTGCTCATTGAAAAGAGTCAGGTCGGGATTGTTCTTTCCTTTGGGAGTGTTGAAGTAGGCTGTTGGAGTCACATAACCTCCAACTCCCATCACACGGCCAGGATGTTCTTTCGACTCAAGCGATCGTGGGACAATACCATCATTTACTCCCGTGATTTTTAGCGTACCCCTTCTCCTTTCTTCTATAAACTTATCCTGTGATGCATAAACAAAGAAGCAAAAAGCAATAAAAAAACCAAAAACCAATAGTCAGTATGTATACCAATTCCGAATTCTTTTGCTATAGGATTATAGAGCAATTAACAAAAAATATGTGCTTACAATTTTCTTCACTGTTTCTTTAAGTTTTTTGTCTTTAGAATCAATTTCCCCTTTTTTGTTCATGCGTGCCCTCTTATATAGAATAACTCTGTTTATTTCATCATTGGAACACAATTCATCAGCCTGCCGAATAAGAGAGAGAGAGAGAGACAGAGAGAGAGGGATGTTAATTATGGTAACTGTAAAATATTGTTTGAAGATAATGAATTCATAGTGAAAATATAATTTCAATGCTTACTATTTCTTCAGTTAAGCCTGAATAACCCTTGCGAGCAAGTCTATGGGGGTGCTTGACTGCTTTTCTCTTCAGTTTCTGTTCCTCGCTCCGTTTCTAGGATGTAGAAATAAGTAAATGATACATGCTAGTTTTACATGTATATTAGGTCAATTAAAGGTCGTAATATGGGACATATGCATGTGTATTTGGGCGAAAAGTGATTAAAATCCATCTTTTGAGCTAGATGACGTGTTTCTGCTTGTTTTAGTGTTATTCAGGTATAAAAAGGCCAAAAAGTCCATTTGGGCAAGGTTCGGATGGAAAACGAGCAAGAAAAGTCGAAAATAGCAAAGAGATGTTGAAGCATGATCAGAAAGTCTGACTCGGTCGAGTTGTTTAGAAACTCGGTCGAGGGAGAAATAAAGAGCAAAACGTGAAATTGGTCAGAAACTCCAACTCGGTCGAGGGGGATTTTGCCTCGGTCGAGTTGACCCAACTCGGTCGAGGCCGATTCTGACTCGGTCGAGTTGGAGTTTCTGACCAATTTCACGTTTTGCTCTTCATTTCTCCCTCGACCGAGTTTCTAAACAACTCGACCGAGTCAGACTTTCTGATCATGCTTTGTAAATTTTCCACATCCAGGGTATAAAGGCTTCTCAGCATCCTCAATCAATTAACTGAATTGATTCAAATTAGCATCTTCATCATATGCAGCATGAACCATGTCTATAGGTTCCTCTTCAGAATATTGGTCTTCATCTAGACCACCAACTGCATTATTCTCTTTTGCTAAGTTCCTTGATTCTAACCTTTCCCCATGCCATATCCATGTATGATATGTTAAGTCCATGCCATAACGACCCAAATCTGCCCTGATCGCATCGACACTTTTCATTCGTAGATTACCACAACGAGCACACGGACATGAAATCCTATTAGGGTCATCCGCATGTTGCAATGCAAATTGCAAGAAAGATTCTACTCCAGCCTCATATTCATGTGAAAAAATGTCTTTTCTCATCCATTCCTTATCCATTTTTTATATAACTAGTCACCAAAAAAATTATATAAGAGTTGTTTATATCACAGCAAAGAATTAAACTTATAAAAGCCGTAACAATTAATGATAAATACTTGAGAAATAAGCCCAAATAAGTACCTTTCACTAACAAAAGTAGACAACAGTCTTCAAAAGCAAGCCTAGTGGGTAGTCACAAACTCTTCTAATCAACAAGTGTCAAGTAAAGAATCTGCAAACAAGGAACGAGATAGCCTAAGATTGTACCAAAAAATTAATATGAATATAAATTTCAGAAGTGGCTTTAATTTCAGAAGTGACTTTAATCTGCAAACACTGTTCTCATGAATGTGCTGCTAAAAGGCTGATGGCTGATTGGAAGAAAATAGCAACCAAAAATATTATGATTTCTTGCATGAAAGAAGCTTCATTCATATGCAGATCTTGGAAACTTGAAAGACTTATGAAAAACTTTAGCCAATATTTGTTTTGATTATAGTTTCTTGTTTGGGTCCAGGGGTATTGGATATACTTTGACTAATGAACTATATCTAATTATGGGCCATGTTTGATTCAGAATCCCTTCTATCTCTGATGGTGTACTCTCATCCTTCCCAACAATCGATCCACTCTTTTAATCCTATTGTGACACAACATACTTGAAATGTTCGATTAGATTAACCAAAAATGGTACGTCCAGAGAAAACTTACTAGGACGATGGGCGTATTTAGATCTTTGATATAGATAGTCAACTCTTCATCCCAAACAGGGTTGCAGTTGTCCTTCTCAACTCTGGTCTTCACCCTCTGCAACAATTATGGGTAACATCAGTGCGGATTCAGGATTTAGTGATGCGCGAGCTAGAATGTTTGACTCAAGTACAGTAAAATTTGTGCACCGCAACTTTTTCTTCTAATGTTTTTAATTGCATTTGATCAGACTTTAAAATAAAAATTGCCAGTATTTCAAATCTTTCTTCTCCAATATGATATAGTATTTCAAATTCAATTGAGCTACGACATATGTCGATTTTGCACAAAATGTTTTCTAAATATATCATTGGGGAAATTTAACATACATATAGCGTGCATATACATATACTGTTGGATGCTTATACCAGCTTCAGTGATCATACAGCAGATATGAGGAAACTATACAGAATTCAACTTAAATAGTCATCTAGATCAGGAATTTTTACCCTAATAATCGATCAATTCATCCAACTAACCAGTAGGAAAATAAATCAGATTTTGACTTAAACATAAACCTGAAACGCAAATCATGCGCAAAGCCGTAGGAAAATATGTAGAAGAAAGTGATGGACGTTAATATACCTGTGAGCCGCATTCGACAACAACGTAAGGATCACTGGTCCTAGTATCACGTACGGAAAGATTAATTCCTCTGCGAACGCGAATTGTCAAAGAATTCTAAATTTGAAAGCATCCATTCTAAATTCTACTGAAATTGTGCTTTTGCGAGAGAAGCGAGAGAACGAAGAAGGGCGCGCTCTTCCGCGCTTTTCTGATTTGGACTGATTTGTGCTTTTCTGATTTGGGCTGCGTGTATTTCTGATTGGGGCTCTTCTGATTTAAGGGACTCATAGATATGGGCTCTTCTGATTTAAGGGAGTCATAGATTTGGGCTTTTCTGATTTAAGCGTTGGGCCAAATGATTGGCTGTTAATTGGGCCAAAGGAAAAGGTGATATATGATGTTTAACTTGTGTAACAAAAATTAAACTTCAAAGTACATTTTGCAATCGAATAATTTATAGCGATTAATGATGGAGCCTCAAAAATTTAATCGGGTTAGGCCGAGCAAAAAAATAATCTGGCCTAAAATAACTTAATTAAATTATCAGGTCGGCCCGATAATTTCAATGAAGACTAAATAAAATGCAATGAATAATAAAATGCAATATATAAAATAAAATGCAATCTATAAAATAAAATCATAATTAATATTTTATTTCAAATATATTATTAATTATTAAAATTACATTGAAGAGTTTATTAAAATAATAATTTTACAACATAATAAAAGTATTGTAAATTAAAATGCCTTTTTTACAACAGTTTTGCAAAAATGTTGACACTAGTGTTGTCTATTGGAGCAATGTATTGTCAATAAACAACATATTTGGGCAACTGTCGTTAAAAATGTTGTCTATCTGTGGAAAAAAGCGCTAATAGACGACAGATGTTGAAAACAGTTGTAAAATTATTGTCTATTAGCGTGTCTGTCGCTAATAGACAACAAATAGCGGTAAAACTGTTGTTAATTGATGAATAGACAACACTGTTAGGAAAAACTGTTGTCTTTTAACTGTTGTCTATTTATGAAATTGTTGTAGTGGTTTACTAGATAATTCTATCTTCCACATTTACCTTGTCTCAATTATATTTCATTTAAATTGAGGTACAAAATATGAATCATGAATTCTAATAAACCCTAAATTATGAACTATTAAATATAAATACTATAACATTAAATCATAAACCTAAATCACAAACGGCAAAAAAAAAAAAAAAAAAAAAAAAAAAAAATTAATTGGCTCACCTAATGGGGTGGAACACAATTGGGACAGGATAAAAGTAGAATAGAGGATCTCATGTGCCATTTACTAGATAATTCAGGATATACGTGGTAAGATTGGTACGACCTAGGTACTAGTCTAACTTATCTGATATTTTAGATGGGCAGGTCGTAAATATCTAGGTCTGAAGTACTACTAGGCCCAACAAAACCCAATTTGATTAACCAAAAACCTAACAGGACATGAGCCGGCCCGAAATCTTAGGTGGGGGCATGGGGCCGACTTGGACGAGCCGCCAAAATTACCGTCTCTAATTCAGGACAGTCTCATACTCCTTCCGATCCATAAAAAATGTTGTTTTAGACTTATTTGGAAAATTAAGAATGTGTGTAATGTCGAGTATACCCTCACTCCCAGGTCGTCGCTCTGCTGCGTTTGACCATTCATTTAATTGGGATATATTTTATGAAATAACGAAATAATAAACTAAATTAACTATGTTGTTTAGGATAAAATAGGAAAAAATGTGATTTTTTTACAAACATTTTTTTTTAACATTTTCAACTTCTCTAAAGCGACATTATTTTAGTCCGGAGGGAATATTATATTTTAGAGTGCTTTATGATAAATTTGAGAGAGGGGAGGTGACATTTTGTTTGGAAGATAAAAAAAAAAATGTGGGACCTACATGAAATGGGTCGTGTTTTCTCCAAAATTAGCGGTGAAATATTTTAGAGGATCCAAATCTTATCCAAATGCATTCATTGTTTATTTTGTTAAACAAAAATAGTTATCCATCTATCTTTGGATAACTGCCACAATTTCCGATAATTGGGAGGATAGTTACCCTTGGATACCCGAACATTAGACCGCATCGAGAATCTGAAATGAAAAAATGCATGTATAAGTTTTTTAACTATTGACAAATATTTGCACGCGTCCTTCAATTTTAAAATATTTATTCCAGTCATTTAATTGTTGACAAATGTTTATATGAGCCTTTAAATTATCAAAATATTTATTTAGATTCCTAAATATTAAAAATTATTGTGTTCATGTCCCTACACAACTGAAGGTAACAGAAGCGGCTGAGTCTATTAGCATATTTTAATGCAACTATGTTAATAAGAAAACTTGACTTGTAAATATTTAAACGTCAAAATGGATAGATTCGACCATTTTCTTTACCTTGAGCCGCATAGGGGACTTGAACGAAATGATTTACACTTCCGATGTCCCTATTAACAACTTTTTGCTAGCTATTTCATGTACTGTGTTTTTTCGTTTGGTTGTATCTGAGTGGACTTAAATAAAACAATAGTGAACTTAATTAAACATATAGAGTAACAATAACTAAAATAACAAAAAATTGTAATACTGAAAGTGAAATTTTACAAATTCATCTGAGGATGAGTATATCATGTGACTAGCATGTATACAAAAAATTCAAAATAATTCAGACTTACCTGTGACAAGACAATGACCTAAAATAGAGGGCAATTTATGGGCATTCATATTGTTATTAATTTATTGAAGCAGATCAGAGACATGAGTATATAATACTCCATACATCACGTGCCCAAGTGAGGTGATCATTATGGCTTTGTACTAGTTAGTTTAGAAAGGGGAATCAGCCCAAATCTTAAGTAGTTTAGTGGTATCTCTTTTTCATGATAAGGGGAATGAAATTTTGTAGTCCGCACCGTTTATGTCGTAATGTACAGTGACATAAAAATAAACTTAAAAGTCAATACGAAAATATAAGCGGTGCTGAATAAAATATTATACAGGTTGTATTCTACATAGAAAAACCGACTCTACTACCTAATTGATGCAACTGCCAAAATACTCGGTGACTCACGTCGACTTTGCCAGCATTGATACGACAGACCTTGATGGCTAACAGTATCTCCCGATCCTTTTGCAAAGATTCTTCTCTCAAAGATTTCTCTCACTATGTTTCCTCGCTTCATCTTTTACGTGATTTTTAAGCACATATCTATAGTTAAAATATATAGTGCATATTGTGTAAATTAGTACTTCATAACCCATATTTTTATATGGCTGACGAATTTAACTTGTTTGTTGGTTTTGTAGTGTTTTCAGTACAAAACAGTGTATTTTTGTGTCAATGGTGAAATCGTAAGTCCAAACGGATAAAAAGAAGGCTAGGAATGAAGAAACTTGAAGAATTGGTACCAAAATAACTTTTGAAGAAGCCCAAAAAACGAGTTCAAAAGAGAAGGAAAAATGAGCAACATTTGCCTGATCGAGTAGCATAGCAACTCACTTATGCATCTTACACATAGCCTAAAGTTATGCAGACGAAGAGCATTTGCTCGAACGAGTAGCACAACAACTCAGTCGTGCATCCTGCAAAAGTGAAGAATGTTCGCAGATGAAGAGCATTTGCTCAACCGAGTAGCGTAGCAACTGACAACTGACTCGTTTTGGAGGATTTTATCTGATTTGGTCCCCACATTAACCTATTGTTGTGTACTCCTATAAATACTTAGACTTAGGAATTGTCAAGACATCGAGTTTTTATCACTTATTTGGCAGTTTTTCATAGTTTAACGTATGGATTAGTTATGTAACAAGTTTGAGCAGTTTCACTAAGGAGCCGGAGAAGACAACGGTGATTCATCCAACAAATTCGATTGGAGATTGTAGCATTTTGACTCTATTTTTTATTCCGTTTTGGACATGATGTTATTTATAAAATTTGTAGCTTTTATTACTCTATCTATGTAGTAGTTGTTTAATATCTTATGGTTAGAAAATAGGTTTTGATTACAAATATGAATGTCAATATGTATTTCATAATTGCATGTTATTGTTGCTATTTGTTGTGTTGCGCTGGCGCATTGATTGATGTTAAGATATACTGTGCACCTAGTCTAGCACCCTAAAATACATATCCAAGATATCGGAAGATGAGAATATTGATGGTCAAACAACACACGACATAATATATATATATATATGTATATATATATATACACACACACACTGAGATATCAGAAAGTTAAGGATATATTATCATGGTATTTCCTAGGTTTCTTATAGGACTTATAGGCACTTCATCCAGGATGGTTGTCTATTGTCTATAATCCATACCTTAGGCGTTTCGGAATGGGGTTTAAGATGCATGATCGTGAAACCTCGTAAAAATATAACAATGTAAATTATGGTTATATATATGCATTTACATGTGCGATTGTCTATGGTCGCACGGTATTTGATTATGAAATCTATATCCTAAGGTAGTCTTTATCATTAGTTAATTCTCGTGATTTGTTTTATTGCTTGTTTGGGAAAAACTCATATATCGTCCCATAACTATGGTGACTTCCGCTAAATATCCCACAACCTTCTGCTTTTTTAATTTTGTCCCATATGTCATGAGACTATCCAATTTTGGTCCCAAAATTTGAATTTTCGCCGAAAAATGCACATGTCGGTCACGTGCCAACCAAAATTTGGGGATTTTTTGTCATGTGGCTTCGAATTTTCGCGTTGGATATTTCAAATATTATTCTATTTTGTTATAAATTATACACATCACTTTCTTAGTGCAACCCCATAAACCTCAAATAAAAAAATTATTTTAAGAAAATCAAATAAAAAAAGGAACGTCGTCAGCCTCATAAGAAGAAAATCGGTTTTTTCCCTGACGTCCCCCACTGCCGCCGCTACCTTCGCCACCCGTCACCCACCGCCGTCAGCCTTCGTTTCTGTCAAGTCAAGTCGATTGAGATTCCATATGATTTTTGAAAGGCCCAAATCTGTTCAAACGAGAAGAAGGAGAAAAAAAAATCGAACTGTTCGAACGAGAAGGAAAGATTGCAGCGCCCAGATCCAGAAAGTTGTTGTTTCTGATTTTTAAGATGTTGATTTTTTCTGGCTTTTGGGATGAAGATGATGAATTTTATAGAGGTGATGAATTTTCATCGATCTTTTTGGTTTTTCTGTCTTTTCTAGTTTTTTGGATGAAGATGAAGATGTTGAGTTTTCAGACCCAGAATGTTGCAAATTTTTTTTTGTTTCAGAACATGAATAAGAAGATGATGAATTTTTCTGATTTTCTGAATGAATTTTCAACTAATTTTATGATTTTTTTGGTTTTTCTTTTTTTTTGGGATGAAGATGTTAACTTTTTCGATCTAGAATGTTGTTGCAGATTTTCTTTAGTTTCAGAAAATGATTAGATTTGATGAAGATAATGATTTTTTATTTAATTTTCTTTTTATTCAGTTTTTTTTTTTTTTTTGCAATTTTTTTTTTCTTTTATTTATGATGTGAAGACCATAAAGTGAAGTGTACAATGTTAAAAAGAAAATAAAAAATGAATTTCCAGCGTGAAAATTCGATGCCACGTGGCCAAAACCCCCTAAATTTTGGCCTGTACGTGTATTTTCCGGCGAAAGTTCGAATTTCGGGATCAAAATTTGACAATTTCAAGACATATGGAACGATATTGAATATCAGAAAGTTGTAAGATATTTAGCGGAAGTCACCATAGTTATGGGACTATATATGAATTTTTTTCTTGCTTGTTTAGTCCATACTAGTTAATTTAGTCATTCTCTTACTATTATAATAGAAGTAGCGTAACCATCAAACCAATCATTTATTCGATTCGCCAGATATTTTTGTGCTATAGTATCACTGTTTTAATTTGGTTAGGTCACTTATACTAGTCTCCATGGGATATGACCTTACATGCCACTAGTTGTTACTACACTGTTCACTTACGATTTAGCTGGTAGACATAAGAGTGATCAATGTTCCAACATGTAAGTTCCGCGCACACTACAAGGAAAAGAGTCTTTTGAGACTACAAAAAAGTGGTCTCAAATAATGAGTATTTGCCACAACTTAAACAAAGTGGTCTCAAATAATGAGTATTTGTCACAACTTATGAGTATTTATTACAACTTTATTGTCGTCTCAATAACTCGGTCGCTAATAATATATTTGTGACCACAAAAGTGGTCTCAAATGCGTCTCAAATATCTTTTGCAACAACTAGTTGTCTCTAAAAGTAGTCTTAAAGTTGTCTCAAATAATTTGTAGAGAGATTTGTGACAACAAGTGGTCACAAATAACTTATTATTAGTGATCACAATTGTGGTGTCAAAAAGTCTTATACAAAAGACTTCTTTTGTTGTAGTGGCACTATTTTTGTTCTCACTCTCCAGAAATTCTTCTGATTATGTCGTAACACGCAAGTTCCGCTCACTGCACAAATCACACATGAAAAACAAAATAGAGAAGATATAAAAATCTCAAAACTAACAACCCTAATAGTGAAGATTAGGGGGTTCGAATGAAATAATGATGATGAGTTCAAATGTAAGTTGTCTCACATTGATAAATTAGAAGAACGGAGACCAGTTTACAAACCTAGTAAACCACATTACTCTTATTATCATTTTATAAGCATAGTAAACCACTCCTCTTATCATTTAGTTTCAATATTTTTTTCTTTTATGAAAGATCTTAACTTTATTTTGAAATGGGTGAATCACCAATTAGTCAGCCCTTCGTTCACTAAAAATGAAAGTTTCAAATTTCTCACTCAACGAACTGAAAGATCTTAACTTTACAAAATAAAGAAACTAAGACTGAAGAAGATTACCATTGGAAATATGATAACAATAAACCTTAGGCCCCATTTGGATTGAGAGATTTGATTTGTCAAGGAATTTAAAATGAATAGATTTCAAAATCCTTAGATTTGAAATCCATGGACTTGAAATCCCTTGTTTGGATTTATGGTGAATTTGTGAAGGGATTTTGAAATCCAAAATTTTCAAATCCATTATTTGGCAAAAAAACTGATACAATATGTAAAATCTATTTTTTTTCTTTAAAGTTTAAACTAACAATTTATATTTTTTATTAAGTAAAATAATATTTATCTACATCTAATAATCGAACAATTTTTTTTCCAATTATATATACACACATATATACATATTATGTATTTTATATCCCAAAAAATTATTGGGAGCATTTTATTGGAGATAAAAGAAAAAAAAATAAAAAAAAAAAGAATTAAAAAAATATTAGGAGCATTTTATTGGAGAACATGCGATGGGGAGAAGAGAAGAAGAGAGAGAGAGAGAGAGAGCGGGGGGAGAAAAGAGAGAGAGAGAGAGAGAGGACGAGAGAGATAGAGATAGAGAGAGAGAGAGAGAGAGAGAGAGAGAACGAGAGAGATAGAGATAGAGAGAGGACGAGAGAGAGAGAGAGAGAGAGAGAGGGAGGGGGAAGGGAGAGAGAAGTGTGAGTGATGAGGGATTTGAAAATGACTACATTTGTGAAAGGATTTGAAATCCACCCAAATATAGTGTAAATTGGAGAATCTCAAATCCTGGATTTGTAAATGGGTTGATTTCAAAATCTGAATTTACAAATCCACTCATTTAGTATTTTATCCAAACACATGGAGTGGATTTGATAATGGATTTACAAATCCATAGCACAAATCCCTCCATCCAAATGGGGCCTTAAAGAATTACCTTTTGACTTGTTACTCAGCAAGCATAAATCATATCATATATATTATAAAAGGTACTAACCGCTAATTAGGAGGCCGAATGTGGCATAATTAGAGGTGCCAATCGGAGAAGCTCAACTCATCGCATCGCAGTCCATCTAGCCAACGTTATATGTTGGGATAGATTGACCCAAAGTTTTAATGGAAAAAAAATTAGTATACATATCAAGTCCGATCCATCCCCTTAAAATATGCCATAGTTTTCGGGACTATTTGCGATCAATTGAATTGGGCATGGTGAGCCTAATAGTACCTATAACCTAGTCTATCCAAATTTTGGACAGATTGTTTAGCCATTGAACCACGACCATTTTTCCAACTCTAGGCCTAACGCCTAATTGAACCTAGGTAGGTTTAAGTAGGCCTAGATGGCGAAGTTTTGGTAGTCTCATCTGCTCTCCAATAAAATCTTCAAGTAGCAGAACTTTTTTGTTTCTCTAAAACCAAATCCATCTTAATAGGTCTGTGGGGTCCAATTAATCTAGCCCAAGCCCATTAAGTATACATCAATTTGGTTGAGCCCGAGCCCAATATTACCAAGGGCTCTTTGATTATCAGTTTTAGTCATCACTTTTGGCCCAAGCCCAATATTACCAAGGGGCACTTTGATTATCAATTTTAATAAGGAGCCCAATATTACAAACAAGCATAGTAATTTGAATACGGGTACTATTAAGCTCTGTCAATTATTTGTGCTTGGGTTTCAAACTTACATACGACAAAATAATAGCCTAAAAAATTCAGATAAGATCACATATTTCAAACGGTGTTTCTTTTTTTATTCTAACTTAATCAATACATGTCACGTATGCAAAATGATAACATAGTGACATTACAAACAAACATATGACAAGTAATAGTAAAATTGAAATAGGAGAAGAACACCGTCTGTATAGATGACCTCATTCCGAAAAAAATTAAGGCATTTATTTGTCTTTCATATTCTTCTGTGAGCGTGTTAATTTATTGAAGTAGATCTCAGGCGTGAGTGTATTATACTCCATATGTATCACGTGCTGCAATGAGCTGATCATAATGGTTTTCTTGTGAATTCTTTTGAGAGAATGATACATTATAAAAATATATATTGTTTTTTGGTTTTTTTTTTTTTAAAAAAAGAAATCGGTATCACTTTCTTCGATCAATTGTTGATATATCTAAAATAAAATCCTCTTTATCTCATAATAGGAGTCATGTTTCAAAAATCAATGTTTATTTTTACAAATTAATTAAATATGATTGAATAAGTCAAATAAAAAAAATAAAAAATAAAAATCGTTTAAGTATATATTGATAAATTTTTGAGAGTTATACCTTCATTAAAATGACTAAAAATAAAAAAAATGTACATTTTTCAAACATGACTCTTTTTATGGAATGAATCGAATATCACCATCTAAATTTAACAAAATAGCATAACAAATACAGTGTTGGTTCTTTTTCCAATAATCATGGAAATCTTCCTTATCAACCTTTAATACTAAAAAAAGGTTGCATAAAAATAGGGGAAGACACATGTCGCTCTCACAATTTTTCGCTAAAATTTTGTGTTGTTTTAGTTTAGTTTAGTTTTAGTTCTTCTAAAAATGCTCTTAAATACGTATAAAATCTCTAAAGAAGTGGAGACATGTGTCTCATCCACCTTCTTTTGTGGTTCTCCTCCGCTCATTTTATTTTTATTTTTATTTTTTTTAATCTTTTGCCTTCGAAATTTTAAGGTCTTATAACTTTTCCGTCTCAACTTGATTTTTCATAAGAGATATATCAAATTATTTCTGTTTTGAAGATCTTCGATTTGACATCCATAATGCATATATTACAATTAAATATTGTTTTTTAAGTGTAAAATATCCTTTTAGAATATTAATGATATATTTTGATTTTTAAATATTTGTAGATAACATTAAAATGTGATATAATTCCAAAAAATGATATTCTTTTGAACCGATTGAAGTTTTTTGAAGATTAAAATTTTTAACGTTAATTTTACCTTTTTTTATCTTAATAATTTTTAGACAATTTAAATTATTTGGTTTAAAAAGTCAATAAAAAATACAAATTTGTTAGGTTTACACTTTACAATAGAAAACGAGCTTAGATATATTTGCTAAATTGATTTGTTGATTGAATTAGTTTGCTTATTATTTTCTTCTATTTTGTGAAAAGAAAAATTATGTTACCTACAAAAATAATAAGTCAATTATTTTTTATTTGAATAGGACATGATAATATAATTTACCACTCATATACTTAAGTAACTAATATGTTTGTGGTTTCTTATACTAATATTATATTATTTAATATATGTGGTTTTTAAACGATAATTATTCAAAATATATGACAGTGTTTTATCCTTATCTGCATATGTAGTTCTTACAACCGGTGTAACGTACACTGAAATAATAAGGAGAAAAATGAATCAAATTTCAAGTTTGTATTTAAAATTTTACTTAAAATATTTAGCATCATCAGATCATCAATTCAAATAATTAAATTAACAAAATCTATGAAAATATAATTGGTAGTTTCTATTTGTGATAATGAAATGTATTAATTGTAAAAAATAAAAATTGAATAGTAAAAAAATTATGAATATCTAACTGGTAGTTTCAATTTGTAATAATGAAAGATATTAAATTAAATGTAAAAAAAAAAAAAATCCCAGATGTAAGAAGGAAGAAAGATTTTTGGACAAAAAAATATCAACTCCTGATTTTTTATTCTCAAATGTTATATAGGCTGATAATTTATTATTATTATTATTATTGTTGTTGTTGTTGTTGTTGTTGTTGTTGTTGTTGTTGTTGTTGTTGTTGTTGTTGTTGTTGTTGTTATTATTGAAAAAGTACTCATCTCGTGCATCGCACGGGTGGATATCTAGTTCTTAAAAGAAGTATCGTTGAATTTTCTACGAGGTGATGTGTCTTTTTCTGGGATTTTTGAATTTGTTTTGAATCATAATATTTTGAATATTCTTCAACTTCAGCCATAAAAAGAGAGAAGTAAATGAGTTGGGATGTAACTTCCTCCTACTTTTTCGTCTCAACTCTATTTTTTATGAAAATTATACTGAATTTAATCTTCTTTTCACTATCTTTGACTTGACATCCATTATGTATATATTAAATATTAAATTTTCAGACTAATTCACTTTTTTATGATTACTATGATATGTTCGATTTAAATTTTGTATATATAAAATAAAAATGTGAGATATTATTAAAATAATATTTTATTTGAAAAACTGATATACTGTTTTTTAGAAGATTAATTTATTTTACTTTAATTGTGCATTTTTTTAATTTCTTTTACTTTATTTGTGCATTTTTTATAATAATTTTGGATTGGTTAAATCATTTTGTTTTATTGAAATTTTATATAAAAATGAGTCGATTTGTTACAATTTACAATAGAAAGGTTAGAATAACACTCCCTCCGTTCCATATTAATTGACGTTTTAGGATGTTCTTCTTTTCTAATTAATTGAAGTTTTACATATTTTTTACCAACTCTACCAATTTTCTCCATGTGCTCAATCCTAAAACATCTTTATTTTCAATTTATCAGAGATATTTTGATTTAGTCAAATCTTTAGCTGAGGGTATATCTGTCAAAATATCTCATCCTTAATTCTTTATTTTCATCTCAAAACGTCAATTAATATGGAACGGAGGGAGTATTTAAAATGATTTGTTCATTGAATTAGTGTTTTTTTAAAGGAAAATTATTTTAACTACAAATATATTAAGTTGATTATTTTTTATATTTAAATACATCACAATAATATACTTTAGTACCCCTTGCTTAATGAACTAATTTCAGTGCAAAATCTCATGCTAATATTACTAAATATTAAGTACTCTTTCCGTCCCGATCTAACTTGCCTACTTTGACCGGGCACGGAGGTTAAGAAAAAACAGATTTTATGGAATCTTTGACTTTTTTAAAGGTGGAGATTGAGGGTGGAGATTTTGAGGGTGGAGATTGTGAGAGAAATTTGCCATTTATAGGCTGGCAAGTTAAGTTGGGACAAACCGAAAAGGAAAGTAGGCAAGTTAGAGTAGAACATAGGTAGTATAATATATGTAACCTCTAATGATATTTCACCTTATACGAATATGTAGTGTATTAGTATATTATTCAGACATTACAAATATACAATTATCGCATAGACCAGTATCATGTTATATATGTTATATCAGATTTTTACCTATTATAGTACAACATTTCATACAAATATATTTTATTCATTACTTATTTTGTTTTTTAGTATTATACATATTTACCTTTACATTTTAATAATAGTTTAATAAAAAAATTCTACCCCGTGCATCGCACGGACGGAAAACTAGTGTCATAAAAGAAAAATAAGTGTCAAAACAAGAAAGAGAAAATAAGTGAAAAAGAAAAAGAAAGATGACCACATGTCAGTCATCTCCTACAACCCCCTACCTAGGATCCCAGCCTCGTTAAACCCTTCCCGTGGAGAAACCCAGTGGAAAAAACCAATGAGGAGAAAAAGAGTACCAAAAGAACCTCCAACTAAGAAAAACTAAAAAAACTACTACGAAATGCAATCATAAGAACCCATTGTATATAAGATTTCTGAAACTAAAGAGCACCAAACATAGTCCTTCGAATGCCTCGAAAGAATATCAGCTGTAACAGTACCTTTGCGAAAAATGTGGAACACTCAACATTGAAGTGCTCCAACCAGTGGAGTCAATAACCAGTCTCCATAAAAACGCTAAGAAACCTCTCGTGAGCGAGTCGTAAAAAGTTGCATAACATAAGTTGAATTCGTCTCCAGCCAAAGTTCATGCCACCCCTTCTTCTCCACGACCTCCACTGCCTTGATTGTTGTGGCAAGCTCAGCCTCAAACGCGTAGCCTCTACCAAGAGCAATCGAAAATCATCCTTGAACAAAGCCAACAATTTTGAAAAATAGCTCCTCCAACGATTATTCGTGGCGAGCCAGTCGCACTACCATCAACATTCCCCTTGGTCTAACTGGAGAACGGTGGGGACCAACGAACATAAATAAACTTGGAACCTTTACGTAGTTGGCAAGTAATCCCAAGATTATGAATAAAAAAAAGATCCAACTGACTATTATGAATAGTGCCAATCTCGAGCTTATTGATCCATTAAGGCCAGCCAGTAAATTCCTCCAAGAGTTGAGGTGATCCTGCACAGTTTCGAGCATTTCAAATAATCCAAGAAATAGAAATACAATGTTTGGTCCTTTAACAACAAGAAGATCCCCCTTTTGGTTTTTGGAAGTATGAAAATCTACAATTCAGTCATATATCTTGCAAGCAGTTACAAATTTAGCCCTAATGTCATTGTATATTGGGAATTTTATAGGAAAAAGTCGCTAGACTGGCCTTTTTCTTTTCACCAAAACGATAGAAATTTTATAAATATCTTCAAACAGAGTACAAACCATAGTCCATGACTATATGATACATATGATGTTATGAACTACTAAATTAATCGAAATGAAAACCAGGAAACCCGATCAACGATTCAAGAAAAGGGTGAGTGGCTCGAAATTCCCTCTTGTAAACACAAGAATTGTGTGGCATTCAACTTGAAACAAATAATCTTGGCATAATTGATTTTTATTCAGGAATGAAGGGACAAATTGATCTACTTACCAAAGTAGGGAGAACCAAAACAAGAAAGTCAAAGAGGATCAAGTAATTGAATCAATTAAAGATGGAATTGATTGATATACCAAAGAAGGACTCTCTTGGCGCTGGTATAAAGAGGAGAAGCATCTGTGAAGAGCATCACGGCTTGAGTGATTGACAATTGGGAAATAGCAGCTGTCTTGCCTATAGAGTTCAATCTGTGTTCAACCAGTGTTGGAACACAGATAAGCAGATAGAGTTTATTCGGGAGAATTGACTCTTGAGTTGTTCGGGAGAACAAGTTGAGTTCGGGAGAACTCTCTGCTTGTGTAGGAGAAGGGATTCTCTACATTTTGAGTTCTTAACAGTCTTAGGAGTATAGTATTCAGGGGGAGTGTGTTTATTCATTGTATATAAATCTCTATAGTACATTGTAAAGTAAATCAAATCCCAGTAATAAAATGCTCCAGAGGAAGGTGTCTTCCTCATATTTTCCAACCTTTAACTATTTTCAGATTACGTCATGTTCATTCACAGTATGAACTAGATCGGTACTGTTCTTGTTTAAATCATTTTATACAAGTTATTAAAATAGCACACGCGCACATATTCTGATATTTCAATTGGCACCAGAGCAGGTTCCAGTTTTTATAAACAGGTAGATCCAAGGGAACAAAATGGCTTCCATTGATCACGCATCCTTACGACCTCCACTTCTGGAGGGAACCAACTACTCCTACTGGAAATCCATGATGATGGTGTACCTAAGATCCAAGAAATGCTGGCTCACAGTTGAAAAAGGATGGGACTGGCCTCAAATGGAGGACGATGAAGAGAATCTAGTACCAAAACCAGTTGAGTCCTTTACTGAAAAGGACAAGCAAGAAGAAGAAGCAAATTACACAGCTTTGTATGCACTTCTAGCATCTGTGGATCCCATGAGACACAAGATGATAGTGAAATGCACAACCGCAAAAGATGCATGGCGAATTCTGCAAAGTCAATTTGAAGGGAATGCCTCAATCAAAACCTCAAAACTCCAGAGGTTATCTCTCCAATTTGATAATATTCAAATGAATGAGGATGAAAATATTGATGGCTTCTATGCAAGGTTCTGTGATGTAGTAAATGATTGCTACATACTTGGAGAAAACATCTCAGAAGAGAAACAGGTTTCAAAAATCATGAGGATGTTGCCATCTAGATTCAGAGAGAAAATCACTGTCCTGGAATCATTCATGAAAGTCAAGGAAATGACTTTGGACGATCTTCTTGGAGAGCTACGAACATTTGAGATTAACAATGGCTACGACAAAGTCAAGGTCAAAGGCATTGCACTAAAAGCTGAAGTATCCGACAAACAGGAAGAAGAGACCGATGACTTGGATGCTGCAAATTTTGCAGACACTATGGCTTTTTTAGCAAAGAACTACGGGAAAATGATAAAGAAGTTCAACACCTCCAAGGGACAGGGAAAGAACAATTCCGGGTACCTCAACAAAAATAAATCTGGTGGGAGGAATTCAAATGGGAAGAATCAGGCCAGCAAAAAAGAGAATGACCAGTGCAGAGAATGCAAAGGATATGGACACTATCAAGCAGAATGTCCAAATTTCCTGAGGAAAAACAAAGCCTACAAAGCAACGTGGAGTGACTCAGAAACTGATGAAGAGTCAAAGACAGATGATGCTGTCAATCACACCAACAATCTTGCTTTATGTGATTCACTGAAGGACTTTACGTGTCTGATGGCCCATGTTCGACCCATCAAGGAACTGACGGGAAAAGATGTGACTGATGAGTCCGAATCTGAAGATGAGCCTTGTCCTACTGCTGAACAACTTCAAGAAATGTATGAAGAAATATCCTCCAGAGCTAACAAAGCTGCGCAAATCATCAAAACTCTTGAAGCTAAAGTCAGACTCCATGAAAAGAATGCTGATCCAAGCAGTTCTACGTACCCTCAAGCTCTACCAACTGTGAGGGTAATCATGCTGGAAAATGAACTGAAAATCGCACGGCAGGTAATCAGTTCCAAAGACGTTACCATAGACTCGTTAAAAAATGAATTGTTTGATGTGCAGGAAGAAATCAAAAACAGGGAAAAAGAAATCAAGATGCTCAAGAACGAGCTAACAAGACTGATGGAGGAAAACACTAAGTCAGTCATTTTCTCCTCAATAAGGTCTGCCACAGATCGACCCACCGTCGGTACAGGTAATGCATCAGGTAACACATTTACTCGTAATTCTGATCAAGTTCATCATGACCAGGCTGTTCGAACTCGATTTGAACAGACCCATTCGAAACATCATCATAATTCGAAGACCTTTAAATTTATCCCTACATGCCACTACTGCCATACAAAAGGTCATATACGTCCTTTGTGCAATCGGATGAAATATGACCTTCGAACAGGCAAGATCAACATTAGGGATATTTATAAAGGGAGACCTGGAACATATCAAAGATCAAGTCCTAGAACAAAAATCGATCTGAGAAATCACAAACAATCTAAAATCTGGGTTCAAAAGGAAGGAAACAAGTGTCTAACATCTGTTCTGGCCCTCAGATGGAACATAGAAGGGACTTGGTACTTTGACAGTGGATGTTCGAGACACATGACCGGTGTTCGACCATATCTGACAAATGTATCTCCAGTTGACGACAAATTCGTCACATTTGGAGATGGAGTAAGAAACAAAGTTATTGGAATAGGCACTCTCAATATTCGAGGAATGCCTAAACTGGAAGATGTTTTGCTTGTGGAAAATTTAACGGCTAATCTCATTAGCATAAGTCAATTGTGTGATCAAGGACTGAATGTTAAATTTACACAAGGAAAATGTCATGTTCTTGATCAAAATAACTTTGATGTTCTTACTGGAACTAGAACTGTTGATCACTGCTACAGTCTTGATAAGGATTTCAAATGCCATGTTAGTACTGTCAGTGAAATAGAGTTATGGCATGAAAAACTTGGACATGTGAATTATGATCATCTGATGAATTTGTCTAAGTCGCAGGTTGTGAGAGGGCTACCAAAACTCAAAAGAAAAGGTCATGGTGTGTGTGGACCATGTCAATATGGAAAACAAAAACACACCCCTCATAAACCTATTCATGATGTTCTTACTAAGCAGGTACTGGAACTCCTTCATATGGATCTGATGGGACCAGTTCAAACAGAAAGCATCAGTGGCAAGAAATACATCTTTGTTGTAGTGGACGACTTCTCACGCTACACCTGGGTTAACTTTATTCGAGAGAAATCAGAAACGTTCGATGTGTTTAAAACTCTGTGCACAAAGATCGAGAAGGAGAAACAATGCTGCATAAATAGGATACGAAGTGATCATGGGCGAGAGTTTGAGAATTCCTTATTCACCAACTACTGTGAATCAAGAGGAATTGGTCATGAGTTTTCAGCCCCCAAGACTCCTCAGCAAAATGGGGTCGTTGAGAGAAAGAACAGAACGCTGCAGGAAATGGCTCGAGTCATGCTTGCATCAAAACGAATGTCCCAGAGATGGTGGGCTGAAGCTGTAAACACAACCTGTTACCTAATAAACAGAATTTATCTCAGGAAAGGCATGGGGATAACCTCATATGAGATATGGAAAGGTAAGTCTCCTAACTTAAGTCATTTACACGTATTTGGTTGCAAATGTTATATCTATAAGGATAGAGAAACTGTTGGGAAATTTAAGTCTAAAAGTGATCTTGGTTTCTTCCTTGGTTATGCTAACAGTAGTCGAGCGTACAGGGTATTCAATCTGAGAACACACTCAGTAATGGAAAGTGTGAATGTTGTTTTCGATGATAGTTCTCAACCAAATGAGGAAACTGAGAGTACAGAACACCTGGAGCAGGAAGTAAGTTCTTCAGTAATAAGTTCTCCAGAGTAACAGAAGCTCGAACAAGCTGAAAATGTTGAACAAATCTCTGATTCCAGAAGGGATCCTCCCAGCAGAATCCAGCAAGACCATCCAAGTGATCTGATAATAGGTGACATCAATGAAGGTATCAAAACCCAAGGTAATCCTAAACCTGATTATCGTAAAATGATTGGATTCTCATACTTTGCATGCTATACTTCCACTATTGAACCACGTAACATCAAGGAAGCTCTTACTGATGAGTATTGGATCAAGGCTATGCAGGAAGAACTGGAGCAATTTGAGAGGAACGATGTGTGGGAACTTGTACCTCGGCCAAAAAATTCCAATGTGATTGGTACCAAATGGATTTTTCGTAATAAAACTGATGAATTTGGTAATATCACGAGGAATAAGGCTAGATTGGTTGCCCAAGGATACACTCAAGTGGAGGGCATTGACTTTGAGGAAACTTTTGCACCCGTGGCACGTCTAGAGTCTGTTAGAATGCTGTTGTCCATTGCATGTGTCAAAAACTTTGTTTTATATCAAATGGATGTAAAAAGTACTTTTCTAAATGGTTTTTTGAAAGAAGTTGCATTTGTTGAACAACCCAAAGGGTTTGAGGACCCTCACTACCCCGGACATGTATTCAAGCTCAAAAAGGCACTTTATGGACTCAAACAGGCTCCTAAAGTCTGGTATGAGAGACTCACGAGGTTTCTTCTTGAGCAAGGATACAGACGAGGTGGTGCTGACAAAACACTGTTCATACTGCAAAAGAACAAGGACATTACCATTGCATAGATTTACGTAGATGATATTGTTTTTGGGTCAACATCTAAAGTCAGTGTCAATGAGTTTGTTGAGGTCATGTCGAGGGAATTTGAAATGAGCATGGTAGGGTAACTAACATACTTTCTAGGTTTACAGGTCAAACAAAGCAAGAACGGCATATTTATTCACCAATCTAAGTATACTAAAAACCTTGTTAAGAAGTTTGGACTTGAAAACGCAAAACACCCTGGTACTCCTATGGGAACCAGCACCAAATTATCTAAGGATGATCCAGGAAGCCCAGTTGATCCAAAACTATACAGAAGCATGATTGGCAGCCTACTATACTTGACTGCTAGTAGACCTGACATATGTTTCAGTGTTGGGATGTGTGCTAGGTATCAAGCGAATGCCAAGGAATCCCACATGACCGCTGTGAAGAGAATAATCAAGTATGTGGGAGGAACATCAGAATACGGGATTCAATATTCCCGTGGCACGAACTCAAACTTGGCAGGATACTGTGATGCTGATTGGGCAGGTGACATGGATGACCGAAAAAGCACTTCAGGAGGCTGTTTCTTTGTAGGAACAAATCTTGTATCATGGATGAGCAAAAAGCAAAACAGCATTTCACTGTCGACGGCTGAAGCTGAGTACATTGCAGCCGGCAGCTGTAGTGCACAACTTGTTTGGATGAAAACCATGCTGCGTGATTATGGGTTTGATTTAAATTCTGTAAATCTTTTTTGTGATAACACTAGTGCAATAAGCATGTCTAAGAATCCTGTTCAGCATTCACGAACTAAACATATCGACATACGGTATCACTTTATTCGTGAATTAGTTGAAGAAGGAACTGTAATTCTGGAGCATGTTCCTACTCAGGAACAACTAGCTGATATATTTACAAAATCTCTTGATGCTAACAGATTTCTAACTCTGAGAAAATCATTAGGAATTTGGATTTCTTCTTAAATATTATTTTTTTTAAAATAAAATTAAAAAAAAAAAAAAAAAACCATGCATTCGTCTGGTGACATCCGTTCATTATACCCACATTGAAAGGATAACTGCTTGAGACTTCGTTGAGACTTAATTTGACTGATATATCCTTCTTATCTGTCAGAAAGAGCTACCGTCGGAAAATGATGTAGTGAGTAACCATTTCTGTTGTGAAATCAGGGTCTCATGCACAGAAAGTGACCGATCGTGTGTAAGCTGCTGATAGACGTCAAGGCTTTCTTGATGAACTATTCAATGTTGATCGGTAGTACTTTATATTTTCTGTTCCTTTCATGGTCGTACTATCCCTCATATCACGAAGTAATGGGGTAGTTTTCGGACGAAAATTCCGTTAACTCTAAGTGAAAAGTGATGTGAATGTGCATCTTGAAGTAATGGGGTAGCTTTCGGGCGAAAATTCCGATAGCTCTAAGTGAAAAGAGATGCCGAGTGTACTTCATAAAGTAGTGGGGTAGCTTTTGGACGAAAATTCTGATAGCACTAAGTGAAACGTGAAGTACTCTCTATTATGGAATTCACAAAGTAGTGGGGTAGACTTCAGATGAAAAATTTCTGTCGTCTCTAAGTGAAATGAGAATTCCAGTACGATCTTGAAAAAAAAAAAAAAAAAAGGGGATATAAGGATGGGTTCTCATTAGGTTCGTCCTCTCATGGTTCCAAACGTGAATATCAGCGTCTCCGTATGTATCAGTAGTTCCTTTATCTTTTGTGGTGTACACGGTCAACGGATTTTCACACCTATTCTGTTTCGTTTTTTTTTCATTTTTTTTATTTTTTCTTTTATTCCTTTTATTTTTTCAGAGCTAAGTTATCTTTTTCAACTGAGACTAATTAATAGAATCAGCTTATTCTCTCCAAGATATTCAGTTTCCTATTTTTAAGGGATCTCTTTAGATAAGGCAAAAATATTGTGCACAATTTAGGGGATTTACTTTTGGATATTATTCAAATTGATACTCCTACTCATCCTATTTAAAGTGCACTATCTCCACATATTCAGCTCATTCCCCTTATATCCTTTCACCTTCTCTGTATATGCTCCTCTCCTTGTTTTTCTTTCACAGATTTGCACTGTTTACTCATGGGTCGACCTAAGGAAATTACCAAGCGCAGGAAGACGACCACCGTCCCCGTCACACACTCCGATGTACCCTCGCCAGATCCACCGGAGGCCATCGCCGCCATCCCTATTCAAACCTTCAGATCGGAAAAGGCAAACCCCAAATCGAGGATGGGCACCTCCTCTGGTTCGTCCTCTCGACGATCTCCATCAAAAGCGAAGCCCAAAACTCGCTCCACTGTCCGTCAATCGAAATCCAAAAAGAGAACAGTCGCTCATTCCTCAGATTCTGAACCAGTCTCGCCGCCACCAGATCTGAAAAAGGGCAAAACCAAGGTTCCCTCTTCGATTATGCCCACTACTACCAAATATGGAGTCCGAATTTCTGGGGCCCCAAAGTCTTCAACTAGGGAAGGAACTCCCGATCCAGACTTTGTTCCAGAAGACCCACCTGCTCCTGTTCGCAAGTCAACCAGACTCGCAAAGAACAAGGGTCCACAACCCCATGCATCTCAATCTAAAGGTACTTCATCACCTCTTGTTGATTCTGATGTAGCTGAGATGACTCGTGACCAAAACTATGAAGTATGTTTTTACTCTCCGGTTGCCTCTGCCAGACACAAAATCTTTCAGGATATGAAATTTTGGGAAGAAAAGAATCTTGATGTTCAATCATTTCGAAACTATAACATTCTGGATTTGATCACTAGTGTGGGTCTTGCTAAAACTGTTTTGAACAATCAGCGGTATTGTGAGAAAATTTTTAAGGAATTCTATTCTAATCTGTCTCTTGGGATTAATGATCCCTCATCTCCGAGATTTCATCGAGTTTGGTGCAGGAATTTGGTTCGAGAATTTTCTCCGAAAATTATCAATTTTGTTTGTGGCATCAGTACTCCTCCAGAGTACGAACTGGATGATGACCTTGCCACTGTCGCCACTGCCATCACTGATGGGAAGGTCACGACATGGCCGCTCTCCGGCCTATCACCTGCTTCTCTTACCCTAGAGTGCAACATGCTCCACAAAATTGGCATGCGGAACTGGACACCCACTGCTCACAAATCTAGTCTCAAACCCAGTCAGGCTATCTTCATCTATCGTGTTCTCACAAATAAGCCCATCAATTTCGGTGAGCATGTTTTCCGTATTATTGTGGAATTTGCAGGTAAACCAGAATCCCGTAAGATGCTACCGTTTCCAAGCCTGATTTGGACAGTGCTCCAACATCATAATGTGGAGATAGACTCTCGCCGAGGGGATCACTTGGGACCTCCCATATCCTCATTTACTGTCTCCACCCGGACCACTAATGTCTATACTCCAACCGATGAGCTAGATACCATTCCTGCTAATGCAGTTCCTTCGCAGTTGGAACAGTTTATCCGACAGCAGATCACGATGTTTGACCTCCAGGTCAAGAATGCTCAAGCTCAAAAGGTCTACTATCAGAAAATTCTCAAGTATCTGGTCCGTCCTTTGCCTTCTCGTTCGAAAAAGGGGAGAGATCCACTGGTGTTGACGAAACCGAAGTGGAAGTTGAGGTTGCAGACGACGAGGCTATGGATGATGAAGTGGCCGAAGATTCTGGTGGACAGGATGATGAAGACGAGGAAGATACTAATGAGGAAGAACAGGGTGACCATGGTGAAGACAGCAGTTCAAGTTTCTAAACTTTTTATATAATGTGAATTTATGGTTGTTTAAGTCTTTTTGATGTCTTGAAACACAGTATTCGATATCGCTCTAATGAGTTCTGTCGTTTTTGTTCCTACTTAGTTCTACCTACTTCAATTTTCAAACGCGTCTTCATGCTATTACTTTGACTGATCCTCAACCTTTGCATTTAATCCTGTTCTCGGATATTTCGATTATTTGACTCTTGAATCGCAGGAAGTAAGCTTAAGTTTTTGAACTTGAATGCCAAGGGGGAGATTGTAAACACAAGAATTGTGTGGCATTCAACTTGAAACAAATAATCTTGGCATAATTGATTTTTATTTCAGGAATGAAGGGACAAATTGATCTACTTACCAAAGTGGGGAGAACCAAAACAAGAAAGTCAAAGAGGATCAAGTAATTGAATCAATTAAAGATGGAATTGATTGATATACCAAAGAAGGACTCTCTTGGCACTGGTATAAAGAGGAGAAGCATCTGTGAAGAGCAGCACGGCTTGAGTGATTGACAATTGGGAAATAGCAGCTGTCTTGACTATAGAGTTCAATCTGTGTTCAACCAGTGTTGGAACACAGATAAGCAGATAGAGTTTATTCGGGAGAATTGACTCTTGAGTTGTTCGGGAGAACAAGTTGAGTTCGGGAGAACTCTCTGCTTGTGTAGGAGAAGGGATTCTCTACATTTTGAGTTCTTAACAGTCTTAGGAGTATAGTATTCAGGGGGAGTGTGTTTATTCATTGTAATATAAATCTCTATAGTACATTGTAAAGTAAATCACATCCCAGTAATAAAATGCTCCAGAGGAAGGTGTCTTCCTCATATTTTCCAACCTTTAACTATTTTCATATTACGTCATGTTCATTCACAGTATGAACTAGATCGGTACTGTTCTTGTTTAAATCATTTTATACAAGTTATTGAAATAGCACACGCGCACATATTCTGATATTTCACATCTTAAAAATAGCACTCCTACAGGGGGACTCGGAAGAGTACTACATGAAATGAATTGAATACAAACTCCAACGAGGAACAAGCTCTATACCTAACTAAATTTAGCTTGAATATATGCAAATCACACTACTACCAAACAACACAAGCCGAAAAATGGAAAGGCCATCCGCTCTGCAACCGTTGTCACAATGCCGCTACCTGCAACCACTGGCTTATAATATGAACAGAAAACACAAAACAAGGCTCAAAGAACCAATGACAGAAAGTGATCTTACAGGCAAAGGTCCTAATAGATAAGAACTTGAAGGTCATAGTTGCCAAGCTCCCTTTGCTCATCCTGAATCCGTTTTGCTTAATCGACAAGAGAATCGTTGTAATTACCCAACTCGATTTTTTCGAGTGTTAATATTTCTCCAATGCCACAGGGAATCTCCTTCAGTTCACTGCATTCCCAAAGAACCAAGCAGCGAAGCCTCGGGAAGTTGGTCTCATCAGTTCTCCAATTCACCAAAGTCGGAACTTCAAGTAGCAGATACTGTAATGAGCAGAATTCTGACACCTCCTGACACCTCCCACTCTTCTTCGTCTTGATCTTCGGTTTCGAAGAAACAATCGAGTAATTTGAGCACTTCAATGTTACGTAATGCACAAAGAGCTGACATGAATCCCCAAGGTATTGTAAATCCATTCAAATTTAACTTTCTTACACAAGGAGGGAATCGGAGCTTTGACGGAAAGCTGGGATGCCCCCTATAAGATAAACATTCCAATATTTCGAGTTTCTGCAGATGAAAAAGATCAACGTCGCCGGATGGTAAGATATGAAAATAGATTCCCAACATTTTTATGTTTGGAATGCTTCCAAGTAAACCGCTCTCAACTAAATCCTTCACATTTACAGAAGAAATTGTTTGTAGCTTTTCCAAAACAGGCATTTCCCTGTACATTGAATCGAACCGGAAAAGTGTCTTGCACTTAACATGTCTTAACTCAGGCATCTTCCATATTGCAAAAGGCAACGAATTGGTTGAACGAAACAGAACAATCAAGGTATGCAGATTCCTCAATCGCGATATTGTCGAAGGCAAACCTGACCTGCATGTGAAGGCTAAGTAGCGTATGATGATTAGTTGTAGTATTTCTTTCGGAAAGTACTGGAAAGTTTTGTAGATACATCCAACACTAATACACGTTGTGTATGCATGCATTTAGGTCGATTTTAGGCATGTATTTTTAGCATTTGCATGCATATATGGTCGAGAATTGCTTAGATTGCGTGCATTGGACCATTTGACGTGTTTTGTGGAGTTTTGTGGATTTTAGGCCAAAATATCGAGTATATGACGAACTAGAAACGAAACGGACCAAGAAGAGGTGAAATGGGCTCGGAATAGGATTTAAAGTCTGACTTCAAACCAATTTTTTAGGGCCTTCCGACCCATTTTGGGATTTTCTCCTTTTTGGCAAAGTTGTAGATCTTCGAATTAGCTTTCCAACACCACCAATTTTACCTCAATAGGAGTTGTATAACTCAAGTTATGGCCAAAATACTGGAGGTGTGTCAAGCTGACAGAAAATAACAATTTCGGAGCAAGAAGTGACGCGACCTCGTCACCACCCTTCAAGGCCGCGTCAAAATGTGGCTCTTATGATGTTAGGACATTAAACCTCGACGGGGTCGCATCCAGATGGTTCAAGGCCGCGTCAAAAGCCTTCCGGAACACCAAATCGAGTTTTAGTTGCGTTTTTTGTCCTAATCTCTCAAGGATTTCAACCCATAACTATAAATAGGTCCCCAAACTCGCGAATTAAAGGGTTAGACACTCCATATTCTCACATACACTTAGAAGAAGAGTTATAGGAGCTTGGAGGACGAAGATCATCGAGACGGATTCATCCGGGTTTAGTTTACTTTTCTAGTTTTCAATTCTTGCAATGTTTTTCTCAGAATTTTGTAATGAATTTATGCTAGGCATGAGTAGCTAAGCTATTTGTGTCCTAGGGTTAGAAAGTAGGGATTTTTATAACAATGTTTCGATTTATTGATTCCGTTCTTAAAGTGTTTATCTTTATGTTTGTTATTATAACTGAATTTAGACTGGTAATCTAGGTTTAGTAATCCCATTTAACAAATCCGCTTCGAGAGATGGGGTTTGTTATTAGACATACAACATAGAGCGTAGTTAATCAACATAGAGTGTAGGCATAGGTTTGTGAGCTTTTGGAAGTTACTAGGATTAATTGACTCGAGAGGGTAATTGTTCTAGTTAATCAATGATTTAACCGCTTCAAGAGAAGGGTTAGGTTAATAGAGCGCCGCCTAATAAACACTAGATCGGTTTAAAAATTAATAAGTTGAACATAATCGTCATTGAAGTAATATCCTGAGATCGAAACCTTAGGATACCTTTTTTCCTTGATAGTTATTCCTTTTTGTCTGTCAGTGTTAAGTCATAGTTAATTAAGTAATTTAGTTAATTAGTTAAATTCTCCAGTTTTTGTTAAAATCAATCTTTTGCAACCTAGTATCTAGTTAGGACAATCCTAGAGTATCGAGGTATCGAACTACCTAAAATCTGTTCTTTGTGGGATCGACCTTGCCTGCCGCTACTACACCTATAACCGTACGCTTGCGGAACACTAGGTTAGAAAACCGACGTGTCATGCCGTTGCCGGGGAATATGATTTAGCGCTTAGTTTTTATCTTGAAAAATAGGAGGAAACTAGACTAGATTTTATTTTTCGTAATTTTAATTTAATTTTTCTTTTTATTTTTGTTTAATTTTTGTGTTACACGGTTCTTGTTTTTGGTGTTTCCAGGCTTTGCATGCAAAACAGATCGAAAGGGCAAGAGAATCTTTTTCCTTTTGATCCTGAAATTGAAGTAACAGTCCGTAGATACCGAACGAGAAATAATCAAGTTTTTGAGATGGAAAACCTACAACAACCACAACCGAATCAAGATGAAGCAATGAACAGAGTACTGACAGCTCTGGCGCGCCTGGATGACAGAGTCACTATTATTTCTCAGCAGTTACTACTACAACAGCCACCGCTGCAACAGCAGTAGCCACATGTTCAAGAGGAACCAAGGGAAGTAGATGAAGATGATACTCCCATTTGCGACTGCCTGAAGCCTAACCAAATCAGCAAGCAGGAGGAGTACAACCCCCACCACTTAATGCCAACAACTTTGAGCTGAAGCCTGCACTAATCAACATAGTGCAGCAAAACCAGTTCGGGGGAGGTGCTTTGGAGGATCCGAATGTGCATCTGATCAAGTTTCGCTGACTGGCGAACACAATCAAGATAAATCATGTGCCGCATGAGCAAGTCAAGATGAGACTGTTCCCTTTCTCATTGAAGGGCAGGGCACTACAGTGGTTTAATTCGCTGGAATATATCAGAGATTGGGAAGACTTGAGTACTTCTTTTCTGTTGAAGTACTTTCCACCGAGCAAGATGCTCGACCTACAGAATCAGATCAATCAATTCAAGCAGTTAGAACAAGAACCATTCGGAGAAGCTTGGGAGCGATTCCGGGATCTTATCCGGAGTTGCCCTCAACATAGGTTTACCAAGAAGCAGCAAGTGTGCAAGTTTTACAATGGGCTGCTTGCTCCAACCAGAAACTAGGTAGATGCAGCTGCAGGTGGTAGTTTGATGGAGAAGTCAGTGAGAATGACAATTTCAATCTTGGACACTATGACCAGAACAAGCTACCAATGGTCGAATGAGAGGAACCTGCCAAGGAAAGTGGCGAATGTAATGGAAGTGGAAGCAGTCGACACTGAGTCAAATGAAAAGCTGATGTCGCAGCTAACAGCCTTGATGAGTCAGGTAAATTTGCTAACTAGTCTGACGTTAGCACAACAGTCAGGGGGGGTCAAGAAGAAGTTGAAGACGTAAACTTTGTGAATTAACGAAAATTCAACAACTTCCAGAACAATCAGCCCAGATATAATCAGTACCCCCAGAATCGGAACCATCAGAACTATTCGTATGGTAACTCGCAGAATACACTTGCTCCGCCACTCGGAATTACTGTTACAAATGGGATGATTCATGACTGCACGAAGCCCACACTAGAGGAGATTGTGCAGTCCCAGTTTGCTAAATACGATGAGAAACTAGCTCAGTTGGAGAAGAAAGTAGATGGAAAGTTTATTGAGCTAAACAAGCACATAACTGGACAGGGAGCTGACATAAAAAGGCTCGAGAACACATTTGTTCAGACTCAAGCAAGCATTGGTGAATTGTCATCAAACATGAGCCAATTGATAAAGATTATAGGGGCTCAACACAAGCAGGGCCAATATCCGAGTGACACAGTGGTTAATCCGAGGGAGCACTGTAATGTTGTGAAGTCAAAGGAGCACGTGGTGAAAAAGAAGCAGCTAGAGGAGCAAAAAGATGTTGTGAACTCAAGTAAGGTTCACGAAACCAAAGCAGACGAACCAGCATATATGCCTCCACCGGCATATGTACCTCCTCCCGCATTTCCTCAAGCACTGAATAGAAGGAAGATAGCATCTTGTGGCGACAATGGTACTATGAGCACGAAGGACCATGAAGCGAAGAAATCAATTGAGAAAGTAAAAAACATTGAGAAGCAGGAGGAAGTCAATACCATCATAGATAAGAAAAATTCATCTCCTATTTTTTATGAGTCTTTTGATTTTTGTTTTTAAAATTCATTCTTTGCTAACCTTGAGCCTTTAGAGCGCTCTAGCACTGTTGTTGTGAAACAGGTACTATTACAGGAGAGAGTCCAAGATAAGGGGATAACAAAGAAGGAAGAACTTCAACCCACCCAAGAGGAAACCAAGAAGAGGAAGGATGAAAAAGAGACAACGAAGAAGAAACCTAGCAGTCCCAAAGAGCGCAAACACAAGCATGAAACCAAAAAGAGCAACAAAAGCAAAAGATCCAGAGAATTTTACTATTTCTTGCTCAATTGGTAATCATGAGTTTCACAATGTCATGTTCGATTTGGGGTCTAGCATAAATCTGATGTCTCTTAAGCTGTATAGACAATTAGGATTAAGGGAGATTAAACGATCATTTACTACTATCCAATTGGCTGATGGATCTTCATTAACGCCATTGGGAGTAGCAGAGGATGTATTGGTGAGAGTGTTGAATTTTGAATTCCCTAGTGATTTCTTAGTTGTCGACATGAAAGGGAATGATGAATTTCCTTTTATCTTAGGATGACCTTTCTTGGCGACTAGCCAAGCACTTATAGATGTGCCCAAGGGGGAGTTGATTTTTTCAGTTCAAAACGAAACCATCACCCTCCAAATACATAGGTTAGGTCTAAGGGGTAGGCATAATTGTAGCATTGTTTATACTACCCAAGCTGCTGTAAGAAATCCACACGCCCTAAATAGCTCGTTAATTGCTCATAAATTACCAAACTCGAGGTGGCTAGAAAATGGTTCATAGGAAAAGGACGTCTGGCTGATGACGTAAAAATAAGCGCTTATCGGAAGGCAACCCGACTTTTTAGTTGCTTTGTAATTTTAGTTTTTAAATTAGTGTTAACTTTGAGTCTCTTTTGTAGTTTATAGTGTTTAAAGCATCAACCAACAACTCTACAGAGAAAAAATGATAGACGGGGAAGAAATGGGTGAAACTAAAGAAAAAATGAATGTTTAAGCAGCATCGAATGACGAGGCCGCGTCGAGAAGCTTCAAGGCCACGTAAAAAACGTCTAGAAAAAGGTAAAGTCAGTATCGTCTGATGCGGCCGCGTCACAAGCGTGACGAGGCCGTGTCGAATGCCAAGCCCAGGTTCATTTTCGGCCTTTAACTTAAAATTAGGGCTCATTTCAATCACTCTCTTCCCCAACTCGTGATTTCTCCCCTCTTCACACACACTCACTCAATTTCTTCACTCAAAGCACCAAATATTCACATACTCTCACCCATAAACACAATCTTACATCAATTTCACACACTTTCACTGATTGGATTTGGGTTCTTTCGACCCAATTGGCACAAAAATGGGACAAGCTCATCCTTTCCTCTTCGACTAAATTTCTCCGGTAAGATTAACTAACTCACTCTTTTACGCTTATATCTTTGAATGTTATGCAATTTATGGGTGCGAATTTGTTGAATATGGGTTATAGTGAGTTCTTGTTTCAAGTTCTAGTTTAGACACTTTTAATATGCAATATTGATGAACTTTGTGCCACATGTGGGTAATTTAGAGTCAACTGATGCGTAATTATTGTGAAATTGTGTCTTTGAGATTGTTGGGAACGGGTGGGAAGCAACATAATAGATGTTATCATGTTATTTTCATTGAAGCATTTCATCGAACATGTTACGTGCATTCATGATATCTAGCTTTACCTTGAGATTATGATCTTTCTAGACTTAGAATGTGTGATAGGAGGATAACTTATGGTCATATTAAGTGTCCAATGATTTAGGTGAATCCCTTCATGCATTCCTACGCTTAAGTTTCATTAGTTTGGGTCTTGCACAAGGTTTAGGGGGTTATATGTTGAGGTAAAAGTTAGAAGTGTTGCTGAAAGTGGTGAAGATTGGTGATGTTTGAAGAAGAAATTGTGTGTTGCGTTTTTCAGGTTCACTAAAATGACTCCAACAAAAGCAAGCAATCACCAAGGACAAGGCAATGACCACGAGCATTGGGAGCATCAAGGCTTCCATTTACCACAGTCATAGTAAACTGTAACTTAGCACCAAGATGTACCACTTTTTTCCCACAAACATTGACCTTCGACCAAGTTTGAGGGAGGGGGTGGATAGTGGGACGACTTGGCTGCTATTTAGATTCTTGCAATCTATTTGGTTTACCTCGTTTTGCTTGCTGTAATTTGTGCTTTAATGAATTTTAAAGGATCCATTGGGTCTGTGAGCCCAATTATGTTGGTCGTAGAAGTTTTTAATTTTTGCATTGGTTTTAATATTTTAGTTTTGTTGGAGTCTTGAAGAAGAAAAAACCCGAGTTGTAATCGTTGAAAAATTTAGGAATCTGATTGATGATGATGTGTTAATGATGAGATGATCTTTTGTATAAATTTGGAAAATTGACACATAGTAGAGCATGATAGGTAATTTGAGATGAAATTGAGCTTAAGCCTAGAACTTTGATCAAAATGGCCTTTGTGAGGAATTGAGCCTAATGTGACTCCTATTTTTTTTTTTTGGAGCAATATGTTTTCTTTCGGTGTGATTTTGATTGGATATGTGTATTAGTTTCTAGAACTTGCCTTGAGACTTTGTTATGAATATATCAAGTGTGTAATGTGACTTAGAAAATGATATAGGCAGTTGTTGATTTGTAGCCTATTTTGAGCCTTTAAAAGTTATCCTTTGTACCAAAATTTTCGAAAATTATCTTCAGTCAGCCACTTGAGTTTTTAGACTTTTTGTTTCATAACCGTACATTACAAGCCAAGTACCTTTTGATTTTAGCCTTTGACCTTAAATTGGACTAATTAAATGAGGTGGATTGGAAGGTAGTTTGGATTAAAATTGGGAACAAAGTGGGTGCACTTATGGATACATTGAAGGGTAAAGGGAATTTGAAGTGTTAGGCGCAAAATCAAGCAAGTGTTACCTCTCTTAGCGTTATCTTCAGTGTTTTTGTTTAATTTCTGCGTATGAAAAAAAAAAACCCGTGAAAAGCAAAAGAAAGAGTCAGCTGTAAATAGTTGTATTACTGTTTTAATGTGTTAAGGAGAGGTTAGAAGAAATAAGTGCTTAGTTGATTTGGAAAAATCGGGTAGTCCCATGATGTGTTACCCGAATACTTAGTATGAAAATCACTTGGTTGAAAAGCACTTTTGGGAAGGTGAAGAAGTCACCTTGAGAGGTGAGTTGCTGAGATTGGGAGAATGAGATCAAGTGATTGTATTGAGGGTAGTCGGGTTAGGAATAACTTGATTAGTCTAAAAGATAGTCGTTTTTGTCCAAATTTATTTCACCTTACCTTAAAGCCAACATTACAACCAAATGAAAGACCTACTTGATTCTTTGTCACTTATGCCGACTACTGATTCTAGCTTAGACGATTGGCAAACCTATGGTAAACTGTGCATGTAGTTCAATTTGAGTGGAATGATTTTTTTAGCCTAAACACTTGAGATATGAGAGAAACATTTACCTGGTGAGGATCAAATACTTCGAAAATTTAAGTCTCGAAAATTGTTAATTTTTGCTCTATCACGCATGCTCACTTACACTATGATGTCTGGCTTTTGAAAAATCTATTTGAAACTGATTCATCATCTAATCACCCTAAATACTTGTGTCTTTGTTCTATTTTATGTTGTTCGGGACGAACAACAATTTAAGTTTGGGGGAGTTTGATACACGTTGTGTGCATGCATTTAGGTCGATTTTAGGTATGTATTTATAGCATTTGCATGCATATATGGTCGAGAATTGCTTATATTGTATACATTGGATCATTTGACGTGTTTTGTGGATTTTAGGCCAAAATATCGAGCATATGGCGAACTAGAAACGAAACGGACCAAGAAGAGGTGAAATGGGCTCAGAATAGGATTTCAAGTCTGACTTCAAACTAATTTTTGAGGGTCTTCCAACCCATTTTGAGATTTTCTCCTTTCAGGCAAAGTTGTATATCTTTGAATTAGATTTCCGACGCCACCAATTTCACCATAATGGGAGTTGTATAACTCAAGTTATGGCCAAAACACTGGAGGTGTGTCAAGCTGACAGAAAATCACCATTTCGGAGATGCGGCCTCGTCACCACCCTTCAAGGCCGCGTCAAAATGTGACTCTTTATGCTGTTAGCATAGAAAACCTCGACCAGGTCGCGTCCAGATGGTTCAAGGCCGCGTCAAAAGCCTTCAGGAACACCAAACCGGGTTTTAGTTGGGTTTTTTATCCTAATCTCTCAAGGATTTCAACCCATAATTATAAATAGGTCCCCAAACTCGCAAATTAAAGGGTTAGACATTCCATATTCTTTCATACACTTAGAAGAAGAGTTATAGGAGCTTGGAGGACGAAGAAGACGAAGATCATCGAGACAGATTCATCCGGGTTTAGTTTACTTTTCTAGTTTCTAATTCTTGCAATGTTTTTCTCAGAATTTTGTAATGAATTTATGTTAGGCATGAGTAGCTAAGCTATTCGTGTCCTAGGGTTAGAAAGTAGGGATTTTTATAACAATGTTTCGGTTTATGTTTTGATTTATTGATTCCGTTCTTAAAGTTTTTATCTTTATGTTTGTTATTATAACTGAATTTAGACATGCCATCTAGGTTTAGTAATCCCATTTAACAAATCCGCTTCGAGAGAAGGGGTTTGTTATCAGACGTACGACATAGAGCGCAGTTGTCTATGACTGTGTAGGCATAGGTTTGTGAGCTTTTGAGAGTTACTAGGATTAATTGACTCGAGAGGGTAATTGTTCTAGTTAATCAACGATTTAACCGCTTCGAGAGAAGGGTTAGGTTAATAGAGCGCCGCCTAATAAACACTAGATCGGTTTAAAAATCAATAAGTTGAACATAATCGTCATTTAAGTAATATCCTGAAATCGAAACCTTAGGATACCTTTCCTCCTTGATTGTTATTCCTTTTTGTCTGCCAAGTGTTAAGTCATATTTAATTAAGTAATTTAGTTAATTAGTTAAATTCTTCAGTTTTTGTTAAAATGAATCTTTTGCAACCTAGTATCTTGTTAGGACAATCCTAGAGTATCGAGGCATCGAACTACCTAAAATCTATTCTTTGTGGGATCGACCTTAAATGCCGCTAATACACCTATAACTGTACAATTGCTGAACACTAGGTTAGAAAATCGATGTGTCAAATACCCATAGCAATCTTGATGAGATTAGTAAAACATATAGAGTTGGACCTTGTGCAGGACCAATGAACAGAAACTAACGCATAAGCAGCATAGACTCTGTTGACGAATAAAGATCTCTAAGGAGATGCACTTCTTGAGCACACAGACGACGCATGCTATAGAGTTGATCTTTAGGGATGTCATGAGAAAGCGTAGTCTTGACATGGAGAAACTTCGCCTGATCAGCTTTTTCTATGCAAAGATCCCTCAATAGATCATGCATGTTGTAGCTCTTTGGTTTCCCGTTACACTTGACTCCTCGAATAAAAATAAGATTTCTATCGACTAGAGATTTTAAGCAATCCTCTGCCTCCTCTTCCAAGGTTTTATTTCCATTCGATTTCAAGAAACCTTCAGCACTCCACAGCCTTTTTAGGCGGGAGGCCCAAATCTAATAATCTTCTGGAAAAGCTCCCATATGGAGAAAGCATGGCTTCAAATGATCTGGCAAGTGGTTATAACTTAAAGACATTATATTCGATAACTGCTCATCATTTTCAGCTATTGCTGCTCTTACATCATTTGCAACATGCTCCCATGACTCTTTGGCTTTCTTAGTTTTTGACAAGATTCCTCCAATGACATGGATGGCTAAAGGAAGACCTCCATAGTTACTTGCAATGTTCTGTCCGATCCCTTCTATTACTTTATCAGGGCAATCCTATTTGCCGAACACCTCCTGACGAAATAGATCCTAACTTTCGGACCCCGTTAGCAGATGCATCTAATGATGCAACCTATCACCGGCTGCATAGTTGGCCACATCTGATTCCCTGGTGTTTAAAATGATTCAACTTTTGTCATCGTTGCTGGGGAAGAACATTTTTAGATCATTCCAAGCATCGGTACTCCAGATGTCATCTAACACGATGAGATATCTTCTACCGTACAAGTTTTGATACATAATCTGTTGCAGTGCATCGTCTTTCTTTTCAAGGATTTTGTTTGTAAGATTCCCCATAATGTAACCAAGAAGGCCAAACAGAATCGTTTGGATGTTATATTTTTGTGATACTGTGATCCATGCACAAGTGTCGAAGTGGGAGATAATAAGTGGATCATTATAAAGATTTCGAGCAAGTGTAGTTTTGCCGATTCCCCCCATCTCAACGATAGGGATGATCTCGACTCTAGGTTGTAACCCCGTCAGGCGATTCTTCAACTGAATCAAATCTACGTCAAGTCCCACTACAACGTTGTTGGAGCTTGGATCAGGAGCAAGCGACAAATTACTAGCCGTCTGGTTTTCGTCTACGATCTTCATCACTTGTTTTATTGCCGAATCGAGTCGCTGGATTACTTGCAGCAGATCTGCTGGGGAAACGCAAAGCTCTTGCGTATAGGCTTCAAAAGCATTTAATCGACCATGTGGGATTCAATGATATATTCTGCTTCATGGGTTGCATCTCGGATTTGGCTCTCCAAACTCTCTCCGATGGCAGTGAAGAGTTTTCAAGAATCTGCTTCAAAGAGAGAGCTTTTTCCATTAGGGATTCTAGTTGTGGTTTCTTTTGATGATCAAGAATCTAGTGTTTTTGCTCAGGATTCAGGATTTGCTGGAAAACAGTGATGAGCGACTCAAGATTGTAAGCCATTTTTCTTTTTTCTGATCTCTCTCTCTCAAATTTCGAAAACCTACAGCAACATAAGAATACTCCAACCCATAACTAGTCGCTAAATGTGAAAAGATGATATGATATTAATCTATTAATTTGGTTTATGGATTTTGATGTTCAAATATGCTCTGGGGAGGAGTATATTTTTATTCAAATTCTGGGACCTATGTACTGGGTTGGCTACATTGCTCAAGGCATTTTAGGTAACTTATTTATTTAATCTTATTTTTCAAAGGGTAAAGAGTCCCGGGCAGAATCTGAGCGGGCAGACCTTTTTTTTTTTTTTTTTTTTTTTTTTTTTGGTTAAAATTCAATTTTTTTTATAAATGCATTTAAGAAATATTAATGAACATTTATTTGTAAAGGCACTAATTCAAATTTTAACATTAAGAACCCTAACAAATGAATTAAAAATCGGTCAATAGATCACTTCAAAATGATAGTTAACATTAAAATTCGATCTTGTAACAGTTATCAATTATATTTGGAATTACTAGAAGATGATAGAGAAAAAATATATATAAAACGAACACTTTTCTTTTTTTTTTGTTCTGCCCGGATAGCAGAGTCCTTTTTCAAATCTTCTTGAATTTGAAACTGCAGCGTAAAGAATTTGGTTGGAACCTGTGTCTTCCTATCAAACTGAGTGTTCAACATTACAAAGTTCAATTTTTTGGTTCTTTAATCATGTACAACCAACAATAATCCAGGATGGGAGCAATACACTTTTGCATCATTATATAACTTCATCCCCCTTATTATATATAATAAGTCAAAGAGTACTGCCCTCTTCGAACGAAATCCTAGTGGGGTGAAAAAATATGTTTGACCCTCCCCAATATATCCCGTTCCTAACAGCCGCCTACGTGTAGAAAACCATCCCAAATCAAGAGTTTCCTATTCGAACTTGGGACAAGGAGGCGGGTTGCGTTAATAACAGCCTACAGAACTTTTTATGACACTATCACAAAAAATATACCAAACCCTATAATGCCAATCACTTCATATTAAACACAATTAGACCAGTGATAATGCAAAAAATCGGATATCAAACGAATCACAATCACAATGATAATCCCAAAACAATCAAAGAATGCAAGAACTTAAATAACACAAAGATTTACGTGGTTTGATCCGGAGATCTACGTCCACGGGAGAAGGCAATAACCTTCCGGGGTGCTTTCACTACTCTCTTTTGGATGTCGGAGTACAATTTAGTCAGTTACAACTTTAGAATTCAAGATCGGAACCCTAAACTCACCAACAATTCTCCTATTTATACTCTACAATTGAAACCCTAACTAAATCCCTATAAATCCGCCAGCCAAATCTGCATGGCTGTTGGAAAAGATCATGGGGATCTTTTCCCAACTTCCAAAGATACCGCGAATGGGCTTGGCTGTGTTGGGCTTGCGCTTTTGGGCCCAACTGACCCGACTGGCGGGCTAGTCCGACCCGGAGAGATTGGGCCATACCTATCAGATGCCCCCCCACCAGCCGGAGCGAGGTAGGAGCTTCGGTTAATAAGAGTCATGCGCGGACCGATGTGTATGCGTGGTAGCCGAAGTTGAGTTGACGTAGGATCGGAGTCCTGTGTTGAAAGATTCAATCCTGTGCCGAACTGAACTACCCCCGTGGTACAAGAATCAATTAGAGTCGAAATGAAGTGTCCCCGAGGTGAAGGAGTCAACCGGAGTCGAAGTGAAGTACCCCTGGGGTGCAGGAGTCAACCGGAATCGAACTGAATTACACCCCGGGGTGAAGGAGTCAACTGGAGTCGAACTGAATTACCCCCGGGGTGAAGGAGGCAACCTGAGTCGAACTGAAGTACCCCGGGGGTGAAGGAGTCAACCGGGTTGAATCACAAAGCTTCCTGGGGAAGGAATTAGCTTTATGTGATTGGTCACGTGATCATTGCGCGCGTGGCGCGTGTGTGGCACGTAGGTACGCAACCCAAGGGCGCGTGTAATGCACGCGCTAATGTGAGCCACTGAATTTGAACAGGCGCAATCTGGGCCGTTGAATCTTTGTATTAGAGGGAAAAAGGAAGTGACAGTTCACTTTACTCTTCATTTACAACTTGCGATAAAAAACCAGCGGGAAGAAGGGAAAGAAACCAACAAATTTCTGGAAATCGCTCCAACTCTGTGCGTTCATCCTTGAAAAAGCAAGTAAGTATGTCTTCACCCTCAGAATCTTCTAGTGTGAGGGTAGTGGGAACTGATAAGAGCCCATGTGATGCTAGACCTCTGCGAGTCATTTTCCCGGAGAGGAGGGAGAGTATGAAAGTTTATAGGGCTAACCTTAGGGAAATTTGGACCCGGGAAATGGGATTTCCCACCTGTTTAGAGGAGGAGACGAATCTGGAGGTGGCGTCGAGGATGCCCCGGGTGACCGAAGCCCAAATCGAGGCGACGGTGCCGAGTTTTTATTTCCCAATAGATTTAGAGTATATAATTCCCGGACCCAGTGATAGGGCTTGCTGTCCACCGAAAGGTTTTATTACTGTATATATAGATCAGCTGAGGGTAGGGTTGAGGTTCCCATTGTGGGATTTTGTGGTGGAGCTGTTAGGATATTACGGCATTGCATTAGGGCAGTTAGTGCCGAATGCCGTAAGGCAGATAGTAGGGTTTATGTTGGTGTGTAAGTCCTCGGGGGTAGAGCCCTCCGTAGAGTTATTCAGGTACTTCTTCCAGTTGAAATCAATTGGGAAGGGGAAGGGTTGGTGCTCGCTGAACCCGAGGCCGCAAAGAGGGTTCCGGGTGCAGAACCCGAGCAAGCCCAACACAGCCAAGCCCATTCGCGGCATCTTTGGAAGTTGGGAAAAGATCCCCATGATCTTTTCCAACAACAATGCAGATTTGGCTGGCGGATAAATAGGGATTTAGTTAGGGTTTCAATTGTAGAGTATAAATAGGAGAATTGTTGGTGAGTTTAGGGTTCCGATTTTGAATTCTGATAGAGCGCAATCCGGAATCCAGGAAACCTTAACAGAAAGTTACGTAAACAATATGAAAATACACAAGATATACGTGGTTCGATCCGGAGATCTACGTCCACGGGCAGAAAATCACTCTTGCCGAGGTGTTTCTTTCACTAGAACTTTGAGCTTACAAGCAATAATCCAGAATACAAAGTGCGAACCCTAATTCAGAGTTCTTTTCTCATACTTATACTCAACTTTCCTAAACCCTAACTGAACCCTAACTAACTCCCTATTCTCACGCCTATTTCCCGCTGCATGGCAGTTGGGAGCGGATCATGAGCCATGATTCGCGGAACAAACCGTCTGTTGGGCCGACGCGTGTTCCTGGGCCTGCTGGGCCTACGCGTGCTGCGTCGGTCAGTGGGCTTAGGTATTAACCCGACCCGAAGTGATCGGGTTATCCCTATCAGATGCCCCCCCCAGCCGAAGCGAGGAAGGAGCTTCGGTTGTCACCGGGGTGGAACCGTAAGCAAGAGGGGCCGTAGTCGCGAGCGCGCCGAAGTGTTTATGGATGATTAAGTCTATCCGCGTCCCCGGGGACTCCGCGGAGCATTCTGCGGATGCGGAGTCGAACTAGGCCGAAGTGCACAGGACATATAGCGAGATACCGAATTTCCCAGAAGCAAGAAACGCGTTGGAAGTATATAACATCCTGGCCGAGGTGGAAGGTACACCGGAGTGTAGTTGTGTGGCCAAAATGAAGGAAGCACCGGAGTGTGGTAGTATGACCGAGGTAAAAGAATCACCGGAGTGTAGTTTGAAACTTCCTGAAGAAGGGTGAGGTTGATGTGATTGGCGGCGCCATCATGAGAGAGAGGGATGTGAAGTGACACGCTCTGCGATTTCCAAGAAACCTGTTCCCCACGCGCCTTGGGAACTGTAAAGCGCGTGAAGAGCACGTTTAAATCTCCATCACTGAATTTGAATAGGCTGCATCAGAGCCGTTGGTTTTTTGCGTATATAATTGAAATAATTGCACAGTAACTCTTCATCTTCTTCATTGCGATTTACCAGTTTAGAAAGCGGGAAAAAGAGGGATTCTGTGCTTGCAATCCATCTCAAATCAAAACTTTTTAAATCCAACCCAAGTAAGTATGTCTTCCTCTTCGTCTTCTTCATCTTCTGCCTCATCTTCTGCCTCTGTTGAAGAAGTAGAAGTAGGGACTACGGGTGCCATATTAGATGTCCCCCCCCCTTCGATACCTCATTCCGGAGAGAAATGAGATTATGACCGTAGACAGGGCCGATGGGCTGGAGAGCAACGTTATGATGGTTGCCTTCTATCCATGCGCGGAGGAGGGTTTGGAGGTGGCCTCTGTAGCGTTACGGATGACGCGAGAGCAAATCGAGAGAGAAATTCCTTTATTTTTCTTCCCCTTCAACCTAGAGTATATAATACCGAACCCCGAGGATAGGGCCTGCTGCCCACCGCAGGGGTTTATTAGTGTGTACATAGATCCCCTTAGAATAGGCCTGAGACTGCCCCTGTGGGACATTGTGATCCGGTTGCTGCAATACTACGGTATTGCCCTGAGCCAACTAGCGCCGAACGCGGTGAGGCAGGTAGTGGGGTTCACCGTGGTGTGTAAAAACGCCGGATTAGAACCGACCGTAGAGCTTTTTAGGTTTTTCTTCCAATTAAAAAACTTCGGAAAGTCCAAGGGGTGGTACTCCTTCAGTCCCCGAGCCCGAGGTGGGTTCAAGGTTCAAAACCCAAGTAAGGTAGAAGGGTGGAAGGAGAGGTTTATATTTATAAAAAATAAAGTAGCTCTCCCGAAGTGGAGGAGGGAGGAGGTACTGGATACCGCTCCGGTGGAGAGCCCGGAGGCCGAAGTGATACATACATTCCGGTCAGTGGGGACTTTCAAAACCCTCTGCACCGAGGAAGAACTGGAGGAGGCAGGACTGGGCCCGTATTATTCGGGCAATGCGGGTGCCGAAGAGGGTTTCTATATTGCTTTTTATAACTGTCGTTTTGCGTAGGACTAACCATAACCTCTATATGCAGTGGGACGCTTCGGAAAGGAGCCTGCCGGAAGCCCCGCGGCTGTTGCGCAGCAAAAAAGAAGGGGAAGGTCACTGAGGTGTCTCCCCGGGGGAAGACAGTGCCCAGTCCACGACCGTCGGCGGGGTCGGAAGAACGGGTTATGCCGTCGGGGTCAACTCCCGGAACGAAGAAGAGGCCGAAGCCTACCGGGACTCCGCTAGCACCATCTAAAAGACCCCGGGTAGGGGAGAACACGGAGGTAAACTTGAAACGATGCTCGTAATTTTTACGTACACGAAGTGTGTGTTATGAAGGCTGAGTTTGATGTCATTTGTTGTGTAACTGTCCAAGTAGAACAAGTGGCCCCGGGTCTGCTGGGGTTGGAGGGCGCGGACGCCGAAGAGCTTCTGCGCTTGGCGCGAGGTATCCTAGACCTCGGCCGCAAGAGCGAGAAGGAAGGGAAAGAGGAGCTGGCCGAAGTGGCCAGGGAGCTCCGATCGCGCAACGACCGGTTGACCCACGACCTAACCGAGGCGCGAAAGAGGGCTGCCCTGGTCGAAAATGAAGCGGCGCGTCTGCGCGGGGTGGAGGCGGAGAGCAATGTCCTCCGAGGTGAGGTACTACGGCTGCGGGCGGAGATGGAGGCTCGGGAAGCTGCCGTGGTCGAGGGGCAAGGAGCGATGCTGAAGGCATTCGCCGATAAGTTATTCCAGACCAGCACGTTCCTCGACTTCCAGACGGAGTTCGTGGCTATAGGGGACCAGACCACTCGATCCGCGCTGCTGGAGCAAGTGAAGGAGGTCTACCCGAATGTGGACGTATATCGTCCAGAATTCGGGTATGACTTTGAGGCAGTGGCCAGGGTGGAGAAGGCCTACTATGCGGCTCTAGCGAATTTGCCGGAGTGGCCCCTGGTGAAGGCTCTCGGGGAGAAGAAACAGCTGCTGACGGCCGCGGAGGTCGCCAACTGCGAGGTGGACCAGGATCAAGAATACATGGCATTCCGCCGAGGTGAGCTGGTCACCGCACCCCGGAGCAGAGAACCCCCTCCACGGATGGAGGTCGAAGCCACAGCTGCGGACGAAGCTGTCGCAGCAAATGAGGAGGGAGCAGCCGAAGTGTCAGAGGGCCGGCGAGAGGTGTTGCCCGAAGAGACTGAGGCAACTGAGCGGGAGGTCAGTCGATCCCCGCAAATTTAAAGTTGTATATGTTAGGAATGTATGCAAATCGATGTACTGAATCTGGAACATTGTACTTCTACTTGATGAATATAATTTTTTGTCTCTCAGATTCTCTGTCTTTCCTTTGCTTGCATGATCAATTTATGTCTGTTGTCGAACTGAACTCCAACTTTTTACATACTTGAGAGTAATCGATCTGGTTGACTCTTCTTTCTGTTTAGAACACCGCGGAACTACACGAAACAATAAAGAAGCTCATGCGATCCAGAGCGAAATCTCAGCGCTTACGGCAAATAACCCCGCGGAGGCCTCGGAGCTCGTAAGAAAGCGGGAAGTTCTAGAGTTGCTGCTGAGCATGTATGAAGGGCTGAAGGGCCGAGGCAGGTGGAGGCCTCCTGCCGAGGAGTTCATCGCGAGTTCAAGCCGGAGACAAGGTACCCCGAAAGCGCCTCGGAAAGACAAAAAGAAACCCTCTGGAAAGAGCCAAGGTATTGTTATTCGGGAGCCAGCTCCAGTGACCACGGTTGAAGAAGAGCCCGCTGTGGTTGCTGAAGAAGTAGTCGAGGAGCTGGCCAGAGAAATTGAAGTGATGGCTCCGGAGGAGTGGGACCCTGTGCAGTGGGCCCAAACCCCGAGGTCCGCTCCACAACCAAGTAGCCGAGCTCGGACTAGAGACGAAGTCCCCAGGCAAACGCCCAGAGCAAGTCCTCGGCGTCGGGAAGCTCGCGGTGGAGAAAGAGCCAGAGCCCGAGGTCGAGAATCTACAAGATCCCGGAGGACCCAGCGCAGATCGAGGAGCAGGCCGCAACGCCGGGGCGCTGAATATTGGCTCGGGGGCCGTAGATAATGGCTGTTCTCTTTGTTATTTTGTTTGTTTGTTTTTTTTTCTTTTTTTTAAGTCTTATGTAAAAAACTGCTTGATGTTGTATTATTCAGAAGATAATAAAACTGTTGCGGTGTTCAGGAACACACTACGAAAAATTATTAACTATTTTAATTGGGTGTTCGGGAACACAGTATGGATAAATCCAATCTCCCCGAGCGGATCAGGCAGGAGTAACATCTCCCCGGACGGATCAGGCGGGAGTAAACACTTCTCCGGTTAAACAGGCGAGGAAGTGATACGAGTCCGGGGACTAAAATGCGAATCTCCTCGGACGGACCGAGAGAGAGAGGTTTAATTGTCCGGAGACTAATAATGATAATACGATTGCGTTAGGGCGTCCCCGTAACGTAAAAGGAAACACAGCAAGATGCATAAACAAAGAATTTTATTCGATGATAAGTGCCGGAGCAAACTAAACAATACAAAGGTAGATGATAATCATAAAAGAAACATACAATGAGCAGAAAGAGCAGATGGTACTTGTGATTTGGCCTTCACAGGTAGAAGCGCCTCAAGTTGGTTACGTGCCAGCTTCGGGGAATCGGGGTTCCGTTGAGATGCTCTAGCTGATAGGATCCGGAATCGTGCGCGGCAACGACTCGGTAGGGACCTTCCCAAGAAGCATGTAATTTTCCCTCGGGGGCAGCTTTGCTGGCTGAGTTGAGCCGAAGAACTAGGTCCCCGACATTGAACTGAGTGCCCCGGACCCGGAGGTTATGATACTGGGCTGCTCGTTGTTTGCACCTGGCCTGTTGAATGAATGATTGGTCACGACGATTTTCAAGCTCATCCAAATTTGCCCGGAGAGCCTCGCCATTATCCTCTGGAACCAATGTGAGGAGGCGGGGGCTTGGTACACTGATTTCAGCCGGGATAACGGCTTCGGAACCATAAGTAAGGCTGTAAGGAGTCTCCCCGGTAGAGGTATGCGGTGTCGTGCGATAAGCCCATAGGACTTGTGGAAGGTTTTCTGCCCAGAGACCTTTGGCATTATCCAGGCGCTTCTTTATTCCCGTGAGTAGTGTCCGATTGGTGACTTCAACCTGTCCGTTGGCTTGAGGGTGAGCAACCGAAGTGAAAATTTGTTTGATGTGAAGCTCTTCACACCATGATCGAAAGGGATCGTTGGCAAATTGTTTACCATTGTCCGAGATGATAGTACTCGGGATGCCGAAGCGACAAACGATATTGCGCCACACAAACTTCAAGATATTCTGACCAGTAATGGCCGTTAGAGGTTCGGCTTCGACCCACTTAGTGAAGTAGTCTACGGCAACAACCAGGAACTTCAATCCCCCCGGAGCAACGGGGAATGGACCAACAATGTCGATACCCCACTGAATAAACGGCCACGCACTCTGGATGCCAGTGAGCTCGGTCTGTGGCAGATGCTTTACACGGGAGTGCAGCTGGCACTTGCTGCATTTGGTCACTAAGTCGTGGGCATCGTTGAATAAAGTTGGCCAATAATATCCCCAGCGGAGAACTTTCTTGGCCAATGTCCGGGAGCCGATATGGCTGGCACAGGCCCCTTCGTGAACCTCCTGTAGAACTTGGGTCGCTTCGGCAGGAGCGAGACACCGGAGACTCGGTTGTAGGTATGACCGCCGGTACAAAACTCCATCATGAAAGGAGTATTTGGGAGCTTTGAGGACCACTTGCCGAGCTCGCAGCTTATCAGTAGGCAGGATTCCATCTCGGAGATATTGAATGATAGGAGTCATCCAATTCGGATCACTATCGGTCAGTACCGAAACTGTGGCCTCATGAATTGCTGAATGTGATAAGTCTTCGACCATGATATCCGGAGATATATTAGTTCGGACCGCGGAGGCCAATTTGCTGAGCGCGTCTGCTCTTGCATTCTGGGCACGTGGTATTTTCTGGATAACAACTGTATCAAGAGTTGACATGAGCTTGAGTGTTAGAGCACGATACCTGATCATTGTTTCATCCTTGGCGACATAAGTCCCCTGGATTTGCTTGGACACGACCTCGGAGTCCGTGAAGAGCTCAAGATGACGAACGCCTAAGGATTGAGCGAGCCGGAGCCCGGCGAGAACTGCCTCGTACTCCGCTTCATTATTAGTCACCTTAAACTTGAATCGGATGACGTATTTTACTTCAACCTCCTCAGGGTCGATGAGAAGCACCCCGGCACCACTTCCTCGAGTTGTGGATGCTCCATCCACATATAGCTGCCATTTCCGAGGTGAGGATACGAGGGTAGCGGGGTGATGTGTATCACTGTTTGTCGGAGACTCATGATTGTCTCCCGGGGTTTCAGCCAGAAAGTCGGCGAGTGCTTGACCCTTGATTGCTCGGCGGGGAAGGTATTGAATATCATATTCGCCTAACTCGACGGCCCACTTTGCAAGGCGCCCAGACACCTCGGGCTTGACAAGAATCTGGCGGATAGGATGATTGGTCAAAACCCGTATTTCACGTCCTTGGAAGTATGGCCGTAGACGCCGAGCTGCCATAACAATTGCCAAAGCGGTTTTTTCTAACACGGAGTACCGTGTCTCCGCCCCGTGGAGAACACGACTTGCGAAATACACGGGATGTTGAACCCCATTGACTTCGCGCACAAGTGCAGCGCTAATAGCTTCCTCGGCGGAAGCCAAATATAAGTAAAGCGGCTCTCCGGGGAGAGGAACTGACAAAGTAGGCAGCTGCTGTATATGACGTTTCAAAGCCTCGAAGGCCTCGGTGCACTCCGGAGTCCACTCAAAGGACTTCGCCTGTCTCAAGATTTTGAAGAATGGGAGCTGGCGCTCCGCCGCTTTAGATAAGAATCGATTTAAGTTTAAGGCCGACAAACCACCTGTGAGGCGTTGAACGTCCCTGAATGTCTTGGGTGGCTGCAGTTCTAGCACATCCCGAAGATTGGCCGGGTTGGCCTGCAAACCGTGTTGTGAAACCATATAACCCAGAAACTTGCCGGAGCCGACGCCGAAAGTGCATTTTGCTGGATTAAGGCGCAAATTGTAGCTTCGCAGGGTGCGCAACGTTTCGGCAATGTCTTGCACACATGAAGAATGGGAGATACTCTTTATAACAAGGTCATCAACGTAGACCTCGACGTTGCGGCCAATCTTGCCGTGGAAAACCCGGTCCATGAGACGCTGGTATGTGGCTCCGGCGTTCTTGAGCCCGAAGGGCATTTTCTTGAAAGCATAGCACCCAAAAGCAGTGATGAATGCCGTTTTGATGGCATCTTGCGGATCCATAAAGATCTGGTGGTATCCCTTATACAGATCTAAGAAACAAAGTGCCTCATACCCAGTAATGGCCTCGGCCTTTTGATCTATGGAAGGTAGGGGATAACAGTCCTTCGGACAATGTTTGTTGAGGTCGGAGAAGTCGACGCACATCCGCCATGCCCCACTGGACTTAATCACCATTACTGGATTCGATAGCCAGGAGGGGTAATATACTTCGAACAGGATGTCCGCATCTAAGAGTTGTTGCACCTCGATTCGAATTGCGTCATTTCGCTCTGGGGCGAACTTCCTCTGCTTTTGCTGGATTGGCTTTATGCTGGGATCGATGTTCAGCTTGTGTGTTATTATGTCGGGAGAGACCCCGGGCATATCTAGAGGAGACCATGCGAAGACATCGGAATATTCTCGCAATGTCTGAATTATAGCCTGGTGTAGCCATGGCACATCCACGGCTCCGACGGTTACAGTCTGTTCCGGCTTGGACGGATCAAGAGGTACTTGAGCGGTGGCATCCCCCAACGAGGTACATTCCCGAGGTTCCAGAGCCGATGATGCTACCTGAAGCTGCTGTTTGGGAGGAACTTTAGCAGTCTTTTTGAGTGCCACGTACATACACTCCTTTGAAACCCGCTGACTCCCGCGGATAGCCACTTCGCCATGCGAAGCGGGGAACTTTAGTGCTAGGTGATACGTGGAGCATATGGCTTTGGCGGGGTAAGCCAATCCCGGCCCAAGATCATGTTGTACGGTGATGGGGAATTCACCACATAAAAATCCACGAAAATGATTTTTATTGCCGGATAAGTCCCCAAAGACGCCGGGAGAGTGATGATACCCTCTGGCTGGACTTCACCCTGAGTGAAAGTCTGCAGTGGCCCGGGGGCCGGCCGAAGTTGTTCCCGAGGAATCCCCATCCTTTGGAAACAGTCGGCAAATATAACACTCACCGCGGCCCCATTATCCACGAAGACCCGCCTTATTGTTATGTTGGCTACAGTCATATCGATGACAATAGCGTCAGTATGAGGTGTTATCTCCGGAACCGGGTCTCTATCCGTGAAGCTGACAGTCTCGGATTGATGGAGGCGTTTATGACGTGGCTCCTCGGGAGGAGGACGTCGAGCCTCTGCCTTCAAGGCATGTCGTGAAGCCCCGGTAGGGAGGGCCCCATATATCACATTTATCACGTGAGGGGGTGCGTTGTCTCCGGGTCCTCCCGGAGGAGGAGGTGGTGGCGGAAGACGTGGTTGTTGGCGATTGCCAGAATCTTGCCGTGCGTAATTACTAGGCCCCGGCCGATTATTATGCCACGGCGGTCGATTTTGTTGTGTACCGCGGTCATGATAACCTCCACGATTATGGGACGACCCCCCATTCTGACCTGTCCGAGGCTTGTCATCGGTCCGCGCAATGTATTGGCGCAAGAAACCTTTCCTCAGGCACTCCTCGATCTCCTTGCTGAGTTCTCGGCACTCCTCTGTCTCGTGCCCATGATCTCGGTGGTACGCACACCACTTTCCACGATTCCTCTTCTCAGGCGGAGCAGTCATCCGCGGACAAGGTCGTAGATCGTTCTTGTGAATAGAAAGGATTTCGGCTCGTGACTTCGTCAACGGAGTCAGTTGTGGAATATCGCCTCGAGAATCTGAACGCCCCGGGTTCAGACGGGAAAAAGCACTAGGTCGTGTACTAGGCCCAGTTTGTGCCTTGTCGGACTGCCGCTTGCTAGCATGCTTCTCACGTTTTCGGCGAGTCTGCTCCTCGGCCTTAGCAAATTTGCACACCGTTTTGAATAGTGCTCGGGTTGTGACCGGTGTGTTTCGAACCAGCTCGGTGTAAAGTGTTCCAGGATGGAGTCCATTCATGAACGCGTTGATGACTACGTCTTCGGGGCAACTTCCCACCTTGAGGCTTTCCGCTGTAAAGCGGTCAAGAAATTGGGTAACGGTTTCACCGTCCCGCTGTTCCATATTCATGAGGTCGGCCAAAGTGGCCATGGGCTTCGCCCGTGCTTCGAACCGTGCCCAGAAGTATTCGGCGAGTTCTCTGAAAGAGGATACGCTGTTGCGCGGTAGAGAATCAAACCAGATCCGAGCCTCATCCTGTAAGTACTCGGGGAAAATTTTACAGTAATGGAGGGATGTAGTGTTATCGCGGCTAAGCATGTTGTGCCGGAAAGCTCCAAGAAAATTGGCTGGATCTCCGGTGCCATCGTAAGGTGGTATGGCCGGCCGTTTAAACCCTTCGGGAAGGGAAGTGGCCATGATTTCTTGGGAGAACGGTGTGATGATATCTCCGTTGGCATCAAGGCCCAGAATTCTGTCCAGTTCAACATTGCGTTGAGCTCGCTCATACTCTTGAAGATCTAGAGCATGAGGATTGGCATAGCGAACTCTCTTAGCCGCGTTGAGTGGACGGCGGCGATCCATATCAGTAGGTTCATCGTTGCGCGGTCGTGATTCGTTAGAACTCCCATGGTCCTCGGAGGAACCAGGTCGTTCCCGTCGCCGATCCTGACGCCCGCGATGCCCCGGGTCCTGTTGATCACGCGAGTGCTGACGAGGTGGAGGCACCGCGGGATTAGCATCATGTCCGGCAGGCCCCGCGGGACGTAGGCGATTAGCTGCCCAATCTTGAAGAACATGTGCATGCTCTTGTAAGAAAGCCTGGAGCAATTCTGGGGTGATTTGAATGTTAACCGGTGGTTGGGCAGCAGCGGGATTAGGGTTTTGCATGTTTTGAGGGGGTGGAGGTAAATTCTGATTGTCTGGATTCGCAACCGGGTCTTGATTACCCTGATGATGAGATGTGCTCCTTGCCGGCAATTGCCTCGGCGGCAAAACTTGATCCACGGGTGGATCCTGGTTGGATTGATCACCGTGGCGAGATTGATTCAAACGAGTCATCACCATGATTCTTGAATACACTGCGAACGTCAAAAATTGCCTTTCGTTCCCACAGACGGCGCCAATTGATAAGGCACAATCCGGTATCCAATCGATTCAGCCTAAATCAGTGCAAGAAATATAAAAACACACGAGATATACGTGGTTCGATCCGGAGATCTACGTCCACGGGCAGAAAATCACTCTTGCCGAGGTGTTTCTTTCACTAGAACTTTGAGCTTACAAGCAATAATCCAGAATACAAAGTGCGAACCCTAATTCAGAGTTCTTTTCTCATACTTATACTCAACTTTCCTAAACCCTAACTGAACCTTAACTAACTCCCTGTTCTCACGCCTATTTCCCGCTGCATGGCAGTTGGGAGCGGATCATGAGCCATGATTCGCGGAACAAACCGTCTGTTGGGCCGACGCGTGTTCCTGGGCCTGCTGGGCCTACGCGTGCTGCGTCGGTCAGTGGGCTTAGGTATTAACCCGACCCGAAGTGATCGGGTTATCCCTATCAAATTCTAAAGTTGTAACTGACTAAATTGTACTCCGACATCCAAAAGAGAGCAGTGAAAGCACCCTGGAAGGTTATTGCCTTCTCCCATGGACGTAGATCTCCGGATCGAACCACGTAAATCTTTGTGTCATTTAAGTTCTTGCATTCTTTGATTGTTTTGGGATTATCAATGTGATTGTGATTCGTTTGATATCCAGTTTTTGGCGGCTGAAGATCCAGCACATCCCTAATCTTGGTTGGGTTGGCCTGGAGACCGTGTTGCGAGACAATGTACCCAAGAAATTTTCCTGATCCGACGCCAAAGGTACACTTGGCTGGATTGAGGCGAAGATTATAGCGCCGCAACGTGTGCAATGTCTCGGCAATGTCCTGCACACATGATGGAGGGGAGGAACTCTTAATAACGAGGTCATCGACATATACCTCAACATTGCGGCCGATCTGGCCTCGGAAGACGTGGTCCATAAGACGCTGGTAAGTGGCCCCGACATTCTTGAGCCCAAAGGGCATTTTCTTGAAAGCGAAGCATCCAAAATCGGTGATGAAGGCTGTTTTGATGGCATCTCGGCGGTCTATATGAATTTGATGATATCCCTTGTACAAATTCAAAAAACAAAGTGCCTTATACCCGGTAATGGCCTCGGCTTTTCTGTCAATGGGCGGTAGAGGATAGCAGTCCTTTGGGCAGTGCTTGTTGAGATCAGAAAAATCAACACACATCCTCCAAGCCCCAGTAGACTTCGTCACCATTACCGGATTAGAAAGCCAGGATGGATAGTGAACTTCGAATAGGATGTCGGCATCCAAGAGCTGTTGAACTTCAGTTCGGATGGCTGCGTTTCTCTCTGGGGAAGATTGCCGTCGCTTTTGTTGTATTGGCTTCACATTAGGGTCAATGTTCAGCTTATGAGTGATAAGGTCGGGAGAGACGCCTGACATATCTAGGGGAGACCAAGCAAAGACTTCGGAATATTCCCGTAGTGCTTGGATGATGGCATTGTGCAACAACGGTATGTTCACGGCGCCTACTGTAACAGTTTGCTCTAGCTTAGCAGGATCGAGTGGCACCTCGGCAGTATCGTTTCCGAGTGATTCAGATGAACCCGGGGCGGGCGCCGGGGTGGCTATTTGAAATTGAGGCTTAGGAGGAGCCTTGGTTGTCTTCTTGAGTGCGACATACATGCACTCCTTGGAAATTCTTTGATTGCCACGGATGGCGACTTCTCCTTGGGGTGTAGGAAACTTCAATGCTAGATGATATGTGGAAAAGATGGCATTTGCCGGAGTGAGCCAATCTCGGCCAAGAATCATGTTGTATGGAGATGGAGAGGTGACCATATAGCAATCGACAAAGATAGTTTTTATCGCTGGATATGTACCAAGCGACGCGGGGAGGTTGATAATTCCCTTTGGTTGGACCTCTCCCTGAGTGAAGGTCTGTAATGGCCCGGGGGCAGGCCTAAGCTGTTCGCGAGGTATGCCCATCTTCTGGAAACAGTCAGAAAATATGACACTGACGGCGGCGCCATTGTCGACAAAGACTCGCTTTATGGTGACATTGGCCACGGCCATGTCAATGACGATGGCATTAGTGTGAGGGATGAACTCGGGAATAGGGTCATCTTCGGTGAAGCTCACTGTTTCAGATTTATGGAAACGCTTGTGGCGTGGCTCCTCGGGAGGAGGCCTTCGTGCTTCGGCTTTAAGGGCACTTCGGGAAGTCCCTGTTGGCATGGCACCATAGATTACATTTATAATCCCGTGGACTACATGATTCGATGGGTTGTCCCCGGGACCGCCATGTGGTGGTGGCGGTGGCAACAACTGGGGTTGTTGCGGTTGATTTTGTTGACGGTTACCCTGATCTTGTCTTTGGTAATTGGTATACCCCGACCTGTTGTTTTGCCATTGGGGTCTGTTTTGTCTTGGACCTCGGTCGTTGTGACCTCCCCAACCTTGTTGCAGACCTCCGTTTTGGTTCGGCCGAGATCTGTCTTCGGTCCGAACTATGTATTGTCAGAGGAAGCCTCGCTTCAAACAGTCCTCGATTTCTTTACAAAGTTCGCGACATTCTTCGGTGTCGTGTCCATGATAGTGATGATACGCACACCACTTCTCACGGTTACGCTTCTCTGCCGGAGCAGTCATCTGTGGGCACGGCCGTAAATCATTCTTGTGAACAGAAAGTATTTCTGTCCTTGATCGCGTAAGGGGTGTGAGTTGAGGGACATCACTGCGAGGTTCCAACCTGCCTCTGCTCAAACGACTGAAGGCACTGGGTCGGGTGCTAGTCCCGACCTGCGTTTTATCTTGTTGCTTCTTGGTAGTATGTTTCTCCCACTTGCGCCGAGTTTGCTCTTCAGCTTTAGCAAACCTGCTCACGATGCCAAATAGAGCTCGGGTAGTGACTGGAGGATGTCGTGCAAGATCGGTGTAAAGCGGTCCAGCTCGGAGGCCGTTCATGAAGGCCGTGATGATAACATCATCGGATCGGCTACCTACTTTTAAGCTTTCCGCAGTGAAGCGTTCAAGAAACTGAGAGACGATCTCCCTGTCTCGTTGCTGCAGGTTCATGAGATCGGCCAAAGTGGCCATAGGCTTGGCTCGTGTATGGAAACGAGCCCAGAACTGTTCGGCGAGATCCCGAAAAGAAGTAACGCTGCCGCGTGGCAAAGAATCAAACCAAATTCTGGCCTCATCTTGGAGATACTCGGGGAACACTTTGCACAAGTGATGTGGCGCGCAACTTCGATTGAACATAGCATATTTGAACGCGCTCAAGAAGTTACCTGGATCCCCGGTGCCATTGTATACGGGGACCGAGTTGGAAGTTTAAACCCTTCGAGGAGTGGAGTGGAAAGAATCTCCTCGGAGAACGAAGTGATTATCTCCCCATCAGCATCAAGGCCTAATACCTTGTCAAGCTCGGCATCAAATTGAGCCTGGTCTTGTTCGAGAGGATCAAGTAAACGGGATCTTTTCAAGCGAGCCCGCTTCGCCGCATCTACAGGTCGGCGTCGGTCTACGTCATCATGGTCAGCATAGCGGGGTCTTGAACCATTAGAACTCCGGTTCTCCCCAGGCGATACTGACTGCTGACGGCGGCGATCATGCCTGGCTCTGTGAGGCGGGTCTTCATCGAGTGCGCGAGATTGATCACGGCGGGGATGTCCTGCCACCTGGTTGCGCGCACACCGGAGTCAGTGCGCCTATGATTTCATTCTTGGAATAGGGCAGCGTGTCCCCTAAGGAAGGCTTGCTGTGCCTGCAGTAGTTCAAGGGTTGGTTGAGGGTCAACCTGCACTGGCGCATCAGCGGGTGCGGGATGCTGTGCATCTGCTTGCCCTGCAGACGGATCCTGGATCTGCTGACATGGCAACGGAGGGTTTTGATCCACGGGGGGATTGCGACGAGATCGGGTTGGGTTAGCAGATTGGCGAGTGTTCACCATGACTGACGTAAATCAACTTTGAATGATGCAAGGGTTTGCTTTTCAATCGTTTCCCACAGACGGTGACAATTGATAATGCCGAAAATCGGATATCAAACGAATCACAATCACAATGATAATCCCAAAACAATCAAAGAATGCAAGAACTTAAATGACACAAAGATTTACGTGGTTCGATCTGGAGATCTACGTCCACGGGAGAAGGCAATAACCTTCCGGGGTGCTTTCACTACTCTCTTTTGGATGTCGGAGTACAATTTTGCTAGTTACAACTTTAGAATTCAAAATCGGAACCCTAAACTCACCAACAATTCTCCTATTTATACTCTACAATTGAAACCCTAACTAAATCCCTATAAATCCGCCAGTCAAATCTGCATGGCTGTTGGAAAAGATCATGAGGATCTTTTCCCAACTTCCAAAGATGCCGGCAATGGGCTTGGCTGTGTTGGGCTTGCGCTTTTGGACCCAACTGACCCGATTGGCGGGCTAGTCTGACCCGGAGAGATTGAACCATACCTATCAACCAGCCTAAACCTACAAAGTCCAGACCATATATATTCTCAAATCCCAATACATAAACTGCATCATCACTTTCTAAACCCAATATCACCAATCACTCTGACCATTATCAAGCCACCTCTAAAGTGCACAAAGAGTACAATAATCCAATATCTATAGCAGATTAGCAGCTTAATTATGAAAGATAATACAAAAAGAGTAGTTGTTCAAGAATCAGCTATAATATCCAAAGCAGCTCACTTTAAAGGTGGATCTAAAACATACCTTAATTATGGCAGTTCTACGTTCCAGCCATTATGCATTGCTGACTTGCTGCATATCTAGTGAATGCGCCTCAAGGTGTCTTAAGCATTTTATCGAACACGTGGGATGCAATTTGTATCTAGGTCTCCTAATCTGCTTTATTTCTTATGATAAAGAATACGGTTTTCCCCCGCGAATTTGCTGAAGAAAAGGGAGCCATTTTCTCTTTTTAACCTCTTCCACTCCCACATTCGTAAAATTCACAGAGAACAGAGGAAAATCCAATCTAAAGAAGCTAGCTGCATTTGATTTCTCCTGGCGACACATTGAGACTGTGAAGTCTACGAGCACCCGAATTAGAGGATTTTGTTTTGGGTAAATAAATAGCAATGTTCTAAAAGATATTATGTGTTAGTCGGGCATCACATTATGGTCAAATGTTTAATTGAGGTTTAGACAATGCTAAATGTTAGTCGGATAGCAAATTATGATCTAGCGCCTAGTTAAGGTATAGACGGCGGTAAGTGTTAATCGGACAGAAAATTATGATTAACGCTTAATCGTATAGTAGATCTATGATCTAACGCCTAATTGAGGTGTAGACAAGATTAATCGGGTCAAAGGGGGAATAGTTGGGAAAAGAAACGGTAAATACCAGGTCGGATCATATGTCTCAATTATGATGTTCTAATCGTATCCCACACGTAAAACTACGTCGTCTAGATTCAATCTTAAAATTAATTGTTCTTATCAACTTGTTGAAATGATGTAGTTTAGTGTAGACACTCACATCGTAGTTGGAATAGTAGATTTGAACTGAGTATATTCACCTCAAAAAGATGTTAGTTATATGTGTGTAATCATGTTCGATTATACCGGCCGAATATGTTTTAAGGTCTTGAACTTCACTATAAGGAAAATGATCTTTTGACACCACAAAAAGTGGTCTCTAATAGTGAGTATTTGTCACAACTTAAGTAAAGTGGTCTCATATAATGAGTATTTGTCACAACTTATGAGTATTTGCCACTACTTTATTGTCGTCTCAATAACTCGATCGCAAATAATATATTTGTGACCACAAAAGTGGTCTTAAATGCGTCTCAAATATTTTTTGCAACAACTAGTTGTCTCTAAAAGTAGTCTTAAAGTTGTCTCAAATAATTTGTAGAGAGATTTGTGACAACAAATAACTTATTATAAGTGACCATAATTGTGGTGTCAAAAACTCTTATACAAAATATCTCTTTTGTTGTAGTGCTTGTGGGGGAACTAACCCATTAAGTCTACGTCAATTCCTTACCCCCAAGCCCAATATTACAAAAGGGGCCTTATATTTCTAACTTTTAATATATTAAATATATTTTTGAAAAAAAAGTAATATCTATTTAGAGAAAAGACATTATTGGATTACTTAAAATTATTATAATTTTGGGTGCACCCATGAATTTGATACACAAATCTTCATCAAACAACCACCGTAACAATTAAAATGTGGGGCTGCTGAAACTTGCTCCAAAATCCACAAACAATTATTGTAATTAATTAATTTCCAGGGATTCTAAGAATAAACAAATAATAATAGGCGAAATATACAAATATAATTCAACATTTCACGATTTTACCAAATATAGCACAATCTTTTAATGAAATTACAACATATCGAAAGTTTAACAATTATACTCTCTGTCCATTTTCCTATCAAATTTTGCTTACGTGGCTAACGGAGTTAGATGCTAGAATCTAATAATAAAAATAAAGTAAGCAAAATTAATGTTGACTTGCTCCACCTTCTTTCTCAAATTCTCCTATTTTCTTTTCTTTTTCTTCCCCTAATATAGTAGTAGAGAGATCATCTTACAAGTCTAGTGAGTCACTCCTATCACCAATTAATTTTATGATGGAAGTTCACTTGGTGAATAAGAGTCTCTCCTTATGCTTTGCACGCTCCACGTGTGGAGCCATGTCGGGCGGCCTTGACTTTAACATGATATCCGAGCGGACCCCATGTTTGAGTTGACATACTGACTTTAACATGGTATCAGAGCGGACCTCATGCTTGAGTTGGCATGGGTGATCTTGTTCAGATTATCCCAACTTTAACGTGGTATCAGAGCAGGCTCCATGCTTGAGTCGACATGGGTGATCATGTTCTATTTTATCCCAACTTTAACATGGTATCGGCATGGGTGATCCTGTTCAGAGTATCCCGACTTTAACATGGTATGAGAGCTGGGCGATTCCTGACTTTAACATGGTATCACAATACCGGGTCTCATGCTTGAGTTAATATAGGTGATCCTGTTCAGATTGTTCAAATTATATTAAATTAATGAATGGCTCACATATGAGCGGTTGTCTTGAAGTATTGACCTTGTAAGCCTAGTGAGTTGAAGGACTCACTTAGTGCAACAACTATTAAACAATTATTCTATATTTATTAAAATCGTAAAACATTAGAATATATTTTTATATTTTACCGTAATAATAACATAATCTTGATATTTAACTTAAAAAAGCAATAATTTTGTTGTGACTCTGATTTTGTGGAACCAATGGATTGTGTGATAACACAATTTCCCTAAAGAAAATTAAAAAGTAAAAGAGTATGGGCAGTTTAGATAAGAACCGTGGACTAAAACTCATTTAATCTTTATTTCTTTCATTAAAACGTGGGAAATGTAACTGAAACAAGAAGTGCCATAATTTGACCTCCCATTTACAAACAATTGAGTCAATCAACTGTGTAATTAGATCACTTTAGTCTTTATTACTTAAATGACCATTAAAACCCCGCTGAACCTATCCCACCCCTAGGGATAGTTCGCTGCATTATAACGTATCAAAATATCCATATCGTTTTCGTAAATCTAAATTTTCAATATATAAAAAGTTTATATAGTCAATGTGCTAAAACATTTCACTATATCAAAAATTTCGGTACATTGGTAAAATGCCAAAATTTTCTTACACAAAATTTTATGTCGATATTGGTAATACCCAATTTTATGTCAATATTTATCCTTGATTTTGGTACATCGAAAAAAACAAATCAGTAAAATACTAAAAAATTACAGTATGTTGTTATATACCAATTTTTTAGTATCTCGGCATACATCGAAATACCTCGCATATATCCAAGTTAAATTGAACTTTTAGCTCAATTTAAAAAAAGAGTTCATTTCCTTGTGACAAATATTTTTTGGAGAAAATACATAAGTGAATTGCTTAAAATTGTTATTATTTTGGTTACACGCTATGTAAATATATGATGTACACGAAGACGCTTTCTTTAAAATGGCAATCAATCTTCAACAAACGACAACCATTATAATTAAATGTGTAGTTGCTAAAAACTTACTCCAAATTGCAAAAGGATCTGCAAATAATAATGTCATAATCTTGTTGTCACTCTGATTTTGGGGAACCCATGGATGGTGATAGCACAATTTGCCTTTTTAAAAAATAAAAATAAAGAGTATGGGCAGCAAGATAAGCATTCTGGCAATCCTTGACCCGTCACAATAACACGAACCTAACCAGACTTATAAATACTTGAAAAAAATAAAAACCAATTTGACATGTACCAATTAGTCCTATTCTAATTTACGAATTTTCATGCAGATCCATGAAATTCAGGTTAAAAGACGAATCCACGAAAATGTATCACTATTTATATAGATATGTATTATTTATTCTAAATAAATATATTATTTTTCAATATAATAACTTTTTTACAGAACAAGTATTACCTTCTATAAACACTAATACATTTTTGTATGCTACATTCCTTCAGAATGTTTAATAGCTTTCAGAATAAATACTATACATTTTTTATGAAAAACTGTTCATGACTCGATAACACAGTTTAAAATATGTGAACTAGGGTACAAGATAACTATTCATTCTAATTAGAATCGACCAAAGATTGATAATTTATGTTAAAGTACAATAATCACGTGTTTTTAAAATCATATGGATCATCTATTTCAATATGTACTTCATCTTCTATTCCAAAATAATTACTATAGGATACATGCATATAATAACGTCATTCATTAACACATAACGTGTATTAAATACAATGAATATTAGATGAAATAAAAATTAGAGTAGAAGATCCAATCGAATTTCACATAGTTTTTAATGTATAACTCGAGCTTACACGAGACTTGAGGACGGACCCAATCTGATCATATGAGATCATCTGTTATATTTTATTTTTCATCATATTCACTAATCGATATGCGTATCGAAAGTGTCATGAATTAATATATATTATATATTTAACTAAAAATAATAGAAGATGAAACATCTATCCCATAAAATGATATGAATTGCAATCCGATAATCCGAACTCATACAATACCAAAATTGATTTACTTCTTATTTCTTTCATTAAAACTGGCAAAATGTAACTGAAATTTTAAGTGCCATAATTTGACCTTCCACTTACAAACAATTTATTGAGTCAATGATCTGTGTAATGAGATCACTTTAATCTATTATAAGGAAATGACCATTAACACCCCACCGAACCTCACCCACTCCACTTCAAACTGCTTCCCTTTCAGGCCCTTTTTTGTCATTTCACTCATCCCGCGTCAACCATGGCGTCTTTTATCAGTTTCAGTTGGACCCAATTCTTGACTTAAAACTTATTATAATAATATATAAATAATAATTTTAATAATTCTCATCCCACCGAAACCATCAAGAAATTTCCTACAATCTTCCATTTGTTTTCTTTTCTATTTCTCTCTATTTTCTGGTATATTAATCCACAGATTTTCAGTCTTGGTATTCTCATTCTTTCTTCTATATCTTCTTCTTCTTCTTCTTCCAAATTATATATTTTTATAATTTGTTTTTAATTTTTTAATTTCTTGCATGGCCGATAATCCAGATGAACTGCCTATCGAGACTAAGCCTGGAAAAGGCTACGCATTGAGTGGCAAAATCATGCTCAGCGCCATTGTTATCCTTTTCGCCGTCGTCGTTTTCATGGTCGGGCTCCACCTGTACGCCCGGTGGTACCTCGTCAGGCTCCGCCGTCGCCAGGTGGAGCGCCGCCGACAACGGCGTGTGTCACGGACACAAATCGTGCTGTTTCCCGACAGAACTGTAGGAACAGACCGCGGTCTGGAATCAGCAGTTCTAGATTCCCTGCCGTTGTTTCTCTACGCCCCTGCGGCAGAGCAGACGCAGCTGGAATGTGCCGTCTGCTTGTCGGAATTTGAGGAAAAGGAGATTGTGAGGCTTTTGCCGAAATGTAGTCACTCTTTTCATATAGAGTGTATAGACATGTGGTTCCGGTCCCACTCTACGTGCCCACTCTGCCGGTCGCCGGTGGAGAAGGTAGTGAATCGGGGTGAACCGGCGGTCGAATCGGTGGGAGTTGTGTCTGTGGACTCTGGACCGGGTTCGAGTTCGGCGGGTGAGGTATGCGGTGATACGACGTCGTTGGACGGGCGGAGGAAGGCGGCGGGGGTGAGAATAGAGGTGCCTCCGAGGAGGGCCGAGTTGGATACTGAGTTGACTCAGAGCTCACCAGCGAGTCGTCTTCTGGCTTTTGCGAGGATGCTCAGCATGGGGAGGAGGTCCCCCGGCGGAGCAAGGGCGGCGACGCCGCGTGATCTGGAGAGTGGGATCGGTGAGTTGGATGGGGAACTGAGTCGAGTGCAGACACCGGTTTGAGTCAGTATTGGAGGAAGCAACCTTGTATTTTCGTGAAAACGACATCGGCTGACTGTCGACATTCGATTGCTCCGAAACGAAGCGTTTTAGACACGTGGCGTTTTAAGAGAAGGGATAAGGTCCCTCGAGAAAAGCGTTTGTGTTTTAACTGTAGATTTTAGGGGATACTTGGTTTGAGATGTAGTGGCATGTGCCACGTTCGATGGAGAACATCCACGGATGGGATATTCAAAAATGTATTTTAGTTTAAGGGTATAGTAGGGTAGGATGTGCATTGGAAATTGTAAAATGTGTACTGGAAATTATAAAAGGTGTGTTGAAAATTGTAAAAGGAGATGTAGATAATAGGGTGTGAATGTGGAGGGATGATGCATCCGGTGTAAAGTGAAATACGTTGCGGACGGGCCATGTCCAATCCGGATGGCACCATACCAATCTAAGTATCCCCTTAGTGTACAGATTGGTAGGAAAACATGGATTAAATTTATCCTATGAAGAGATATTTTATTTTGTTCTTTTATTCAGAAAAAATATCTAATTATTATTACTATCTCGTCAAGTTATGAAGAAATATTCATTGAATTGGATAACAAAGGAATTTTGTGTAAAATGGTCAAACTTCATCGTTATTTTTGACAAGTGGATATTGAAACTTTATTACCATTCCTTGTCCAAAAAAGATCTGGACAAGTGGATACTGAAAAATTATTATCATTCCTTGTCGAAGAAAGATTTGGTTTGGAAAGTTAATGTGATGTAATTCTTCAGTTTCAAAATAGATGATGTCTTAAATTGTTTATAATCTTTTAAATTGAATGTTGTTTTAAATATTTTTTATTATTTCTTTAAATGTTAACGCTATCATAAACCTAAAATATCTTTAATATTTTTTTGTATCAAATAGAGAGAACCGCAAATAAGAAACAAAGGGATTATAATTATTGAAACTTGATTTTAGGATTAATAGGTGGGAAAAAAGGGAATTAGTTCAAGATATGACTGTTAAGTTACTTAATTCTTAATTTTTTCTTTTCTTCTTAAAAGTCACTTATTTTGAAATAAAGGGATTATATTTGAAAAAAATTAATTTTTTTTATTCCATGGATAAATAATTCAAGGTTGAGTCAAACAAACCAATAAAAGAACTTTATGAACGAGAAATTTATAATTTTTGAAAGACTATACATTCAACTCATTTATAAAACAATTATGCTAAAAAATTACTTTGTGAAACATTTTTTTTTTCAGTAACAAAGGGAGTATTATTAACCAATAAACACTGACTGTAATCTTCCCATTGTAGAAAAAAGAAAAAAAAAAGAAAAAAAAAAAACAAAAGGAGGCGATATTTAATGAATTAAGAGAAACGAACTCATATATATAAAAGATATGGATAAAGAGTATTAGATAAAATTACTCATTGTTTCTTTTCTTTGAAAGTATAGTTATTAATTTTGTTTCGTTTTGAAATATTTCGAAACGTTCCATAACAGGGATTAATTGTACAGATGTGGTTGCATTTTGTAGAAAAACAAAAATCATTTGTGAAACATGGACATATTTCAATATGGGTGAGTATTATGTGTGATGATTTCACGTGTGACATAATATATTTTTATAGGAAAAAAATGATATTTTTACAGATAAAATTAATTCATACATATAAAAATGATATTTTTGCTACAATGATACTTTTATAGATAAAAGTGATACTTTTACAACAAAAAATGATATTTTTTCCCGTCACACGACCGTCACATGTGCGATGGTCTCACACAAGTTTCTGTTTTTTGATATTGGGGTGTAAAAAGAAATTCGAGAATGTTAATATCCCGATTCTCGTATATATTGTATATTTTTAACAACTTTTGTATTTTTCCATCAGAAAAATATAACATAATAGCATTATCTACATTAAATAAATAAAATCCTGTAGTGAAAAACAAAATTGCCAAGTAAATCAACATCATGTGGGTACCCAGAGAATATTATAGTTCGAGTGAATCCCCCAAAAAAATGGCGGCCCATTTTCCAATTGCAGCCCAACACCGACAACAATATGCAAAACAAACGACAAACCGAATTAGAATCGATCTGATGGATTCTCATAATCGTGTCTCTGTTACAACACGGCGAAACTAAATAAATGGTTCGAATGAAGAGAAAAAAAAAAAAGGAGAAAAAAATTAAAAATTAGCCCAATATAGATACGAGTAATTCGTTTTTGACCCGAATTAATTAATTATTTTAAATATAATAATTGTATGTCTTAATAAAATTTTTTCTATATATAATCTGAATCGACGAATCGAGTACGCAATCGACTCAACTATCCGAATTTTGACTAGTCCCCACAAACGCATTGAGGCATCATGTCCCACGAATCATCGTTTGAAAAATCGCCCCATCCCGAATAGAAATGGAATTGTGTGAATTATGAATTCGATTGCGATTTTCAACCGCTTGTAAACTGACGGTTCAGTTTTATTTTGTTGGAAATAAACACACAATAAATAACAAACGAATAATAATCGTGAAGAAATAAAAGATAAAGACATCGAAATTTAACGTGGTTCGCTAACAAATTGTTATCTACGTCCACAACCAAACGGGAGGATTCCAATTCAAATATCAACGAGAGTTCAAACAAAATAGGACTATAGTATCCTATCAACCAAAGACAAAATCGAGTATCAATCAATTGATATTCGACCCAAACTAACGCTCGAATAACCAAGCCAAAATCAATACCAAAACAATTCTAATCACTCTATCTCAAAAGGACTCCAATTGGACTTATTTATAAGCCCCCAAACCTAATCATATACATAAAAGGAATCAAACTAAGCCTCAATCGCGTAAACCCAAAATCTGCTCTGCCTAACTAGTCGCGGTCGTGACAATATGTCGCGCCTGCGACCGCTTCAGCTATCGCAACGGCGCCCTAGCGGCATGGCCGAGCCAACCCTCCAGCGCCGATTTTCACTTTCTAGCCACAAAGTGACGCGGCCGCACTGCTCCCAGCGCACTTTATGTCCAATCTTTCAATTTTAACACAAACGACAAAATGGATCAGATCGATTCAAGGCACAATTTCTAACAACCTCCACCTTGCCTTGAATCCACAAACGATGCAACTTCTTCGGACAAAGCTCCACCTTAATTCAAATCCTCTCACAAATTCAAACAAATTGAACCCAAACAAACCAAATTCAATTGCGCCGGTTGTGCCCAATGTACCAGATGCGCCTTAAGTATCCAAGTTGCCTAGATAATGGGACACTAATAGCTTCTAACAGCAGCAGACTGAAACCAAAGTAGAATCTTACATTAAATACAAAGTTCCCCTTTTAACACCTTTCAAAATCACATCCGAACCTTTGCAGACGTTCAAAACTCCACCTTCACTTTTGAAACTGAAACCTTTGCTGTCTAGTCGACTCAGTGAAATCAGATTTCTCGTCATGAGTGGAACATGTCTGACATCGTTCAATGTGCACAGCCTACCATCATGTGTCCTCATCTTAACCGAGCCTATTACAACCGCCTTGCATTTAGAACCATTGGCCAATGAGATATTGCCACCTTCCTCCTTCTTATAAGTTGTGAACCACTCCCTACGCGGACATATGTGGTATGACGCCCTAGAGTCGAGAACCCACGCATTAGATTTACTTGTCTGTTTCTCAACAACTAGGACCGAATCTTCATCAGAGTCTACTTCAACTTCTACAACAGAATCAGCAGTGCCTTCCTGCTTCTGCTTCAACCTCGGACATGCATACTTCCAATGCCCTGTCTCCTTACAATAGTTGGAAACATCGTCTGGTTTAGGACCTTTGGGGCCTGAATTCTTCTTGAAACTCCTTTTCCCCGAATATCCCGAACCTCGATTACCACTGATTGCTAAAGTTTCACCTGATTCTCCCGTTAAATAATTCACCTGATGGCCCAATTCTCCAGAGTGCAGCGATGATCTCACTTCTTCTAGAGACACAGAGTCTTTTCTAACAACAAACGACTACACAAAATTCTCATACGACAGTGGTAGAGAAACCAGCAAAATCATAGCAACATCCTCATCTTCTAATTTAACATCAATGTTATACAATTCTAATAGGATTTTATTAAGTTGATCTAAGTGATCACGAAGAGACTGACCTTTACGTATACGCAACCCGAATAGACATTGCTTCAAAAGCAACTTATTGGTTAGCGACTTCGTCATGTACAAACTCTCAAATTTCGACCATAACCCCTGTGCAGTTTCTTCCTCTGTTACCTCGCTGAAGATGTCGTCATCGAAACACAACATGATTTTTGAATGCGCTCTCTCTTCCGGAGTGGCCATCTCGGCAGACACCAGGACGGTGGCCTCTTCCTTATCCGCTGTCTTGCCCTTTTCCTTCGTCGGCTTCGGCACAAGGCTTTCATTTTAATCTGCCATAGACAAAACCCCTCCCAGTGAATTTTTCAATCTGCATGCTCATCCTAGACATATTTCCCACGAAAAATAGCGAAAACTCGAATCAAGTTGTAACACCTCGATTTTCTAAGAATGTGATTATTGTACTTGCATCTATGTTATCATATTTTATTATGTGTCTGAGTGTGATAATTGGGGCACTTGAATTTATTTATATGATTTTATGTGCTATTGGTGTGAATATGATGATTTTATGGTTCATGTTATATTTTGGTAAAGTTTAGAACCATAGTAATATAGAAGGCCTTTTATTAATTATTCAAATATATCCGTGTTTATAAATTCTAGATATAATTTATTTATATAGAAAAGAAAATATAAAGTTGGTAGTTGAGATAGATTAGGAATTCTTTTAAGTAGTGGTAATGTGTGAAAATTTCAAAACCCTATAGATATAAATACTAATAACTCACGTCAACTAAATGCCAAAAAAAAAAAAAAATGGAAGAGCATAGGAAACTAGGGCTCAAGAGAAGAAAAGGAAACACACCTTTCTTCAAGTTGATCTGACGGTATGAAATTAGGTTGTTTTTTTTTTTTTTTTTTTTTTTTTTAGTTTTATAATTGGTTTGTTTTTCTCTAAAACAATATATAATTGGGTCAGAATATGGGAGGAGTTAGTAAGGCCTTCCCCAATCATAATACCCAAAAAGCAGGTATTTTACTGCCACATCAGCGCCACCTCAGCGCCACCTCAAAAGGAAAAATACCTATACCTCCAAAACAAAACTCCTCCCCAACAATATACCCAAAAAGTAGGTATTTTTGGAGGACCCACCTCAATATCCTATTTATCCCCTTTATATTTTAATTTATCATCTATATTATAATTATCGCATTTTCGAATAAATAATACATAATTAAATATTCCGATTGTTTTAATTTTTTAATATTTTAGTATATTTTCAAAAAAAAAAACTCCAAAAAATATTATTAATTTTTCTTTATTACATAAAACGTAAAAATACAAATTGAAAGCACACATCGTACAAAAAAATAAAAAATAAAAAATCCAAAAGCAATAACGCAAATGTAGCAACGGCTATAAAATGCAAATAAATGCATACTCACACATACCCATATCCCTAAACAAATAAATGCAAAAAAAAAAAAAAAAAAAAAAACGAAATTAATAAATGCAAATAAATGCACAACAAGCTGAAATTAATGCAAATAAACAAATAAATGTCCACATTCCTAAACAATTAAATGCAAATAATAAAAGAAACTGAAATTAATAAAAAAAAACGAAAAAAAAAAATTAAATAGGGGGGGACAGCCTGCAGGCACGCGGGGCCCATGCCTGCACGCGGCCCACGCGCGCGTGGCGCTCACGCGCCTGTGCTGCCTCCCAAAACGCGCGCGTCCGTTTCCCTCGCTGCCCTCCCCCACTCGCAGCAGCACGAAAATACCTGGGTAGCGTTTTTGCTACCCAGGTTTTTCTCCCCCTACCCCAAATTCCCTTCCCAATGGTAAATACCTAATTTTCGGGTATTTCTCCATTTTCTACATCAGCAAAATTCCTCCCATTGGGGAGGGCCTAACAGGTGTCTGAATTCATGATTTCATACCAATTCCATGTGTAAGAATACAAGTACTTATTGTTGATGTGTTTATAAATAATTAATTAGACTCCTTGTTTCTGTACGTAGCAATTGATGGGACAAGATGACATAATTACTGATTTGCTTTTAATTTCATTATGATTTGTTTTAGCTTGTTTGCATGGAGTAACAGTGTGAAACCATATAGATATAGGATTTCTTTTTATTTAGTGATAAAGCGCAATCCGGTAACCACAAAATCTAACGATAATCTACACAAACAGAATATAAAAACACAAGATTTACGTGGTTCGATCCGGAGATCTACGTCCACGGGCAGAAAATCACTCTTGCCGAGGTGTTTCCTTTACTAGAACGTTGAGTTTACAGGTAGTAATTTAGTATACAGAGTGCGAACCCTAATTCCGAGTTCTTTTCACGTATTTATACTTAGCTTTTCTAAACCCTAACTGAACCCTAACAAACTTCCTATATTCACGCCCACTTCCAGCTGCATGGCGGTTGGGAACGAATCTTCAGCCTTGATTCGCGGAACAAACCACTCGCTGGGCCAAGGCGCGTTCCTGGGCCTGCTGGGCCTATGCTTGGTGGGCCTTCACGTGCTTGCTGGGCCTGCACGTGCTGGGCCGATCAGTGGGCTTTGGTATTAACCCGACCCGAGGTGATTGGTATTAACCCGACCCGAGGTGATCGGGTTATCCCTATCAGATGCCCCCCCCCCAGCCGAAGCGAGGTAGGAGCTTCGATTGTCATCGGAGTGGAACCGTAAGCAAGAAGGACCGGGGTCGCTGGCGGGCCGAAGTGTTTACGGATGACTGAACTAGGCCGAAGTGCATAAGACATTTATCGAGATATCGAGTTTCCCAGAAGCAAGAAACGCGTTGGGAGTTTATAACAACCTGGCCGAGGTGGGGGTACACCGGAGTGAGTTGTCTGGCCAAAATGGAGGGAGCACCGGAGTGTGGTAGCATGACCGAGGTGGAGTGTACACCGGGGTGTAGTTTGAATCTTCCTGACGAAGGGTGAGGCTGATGTGACTGGCGGCGCCATCATGAGAGAGAGGGATGTGAAGTGACACGCTCTGCAACTTCCAAGAAACCTGTTCCCCACGCGCCTCGGGAACTGTAAAGCGCGTGAAGAGCACGCTTAAATCCCCATCACTGAATTTGAATAGCCTGCATCGAAGCCGTTGGTTTTTGCGTATATAATTGTAGTAATTGCACAGTAACCTTTCATCTTCTTCATTGCGATTCATCAGTTTAGAAAGCGGGAAAAAGAGGAAATATGCATTCGTGATTCATCTCAGATAAAAAACTTCTCAAATCCACCTTCTCAAATTCCACCCAAGTAAGTATATCTTCCTCTTCGTCTTCTTCATCTTCTGCCTCATCTTCTGGCTCGATTGAAGAATTAGGGACTTCGAATACCCCGTTAGACATCCCCCCCCCCCTATCATATCTCATTCCGGAGAGGAATGAGGTTAGGACCATAGACAGGATCGACGGCCGGGAATGCAACGTTATGATGGTTGCTTTCTTTCCGTGCGCGGAGGAGGGTCGGGAGGTGTCCTCCGTGGCACTACGGATGTCGCGAGAGCAAATTGAGAGGGAACTCCCGTCATTTTACCTTCCCTTCAACCTCGAGTATATAATCCCTAACCCCGAGGATAGGGCCTGTTGCCCACCGCAGGGGTTTATTAGTGTATATATAGATACCCTTAGAGTAGGCCTGAGACTGCCGCTGTGGGACATTGTCACCCTATTGTTGAAGTATTACGGTATTGCCCTCTGTCAATTAGCGCCGAACGCGGTGAGGCAGGTGGTGGGATTCACCGTGGTCTGTAAACAGGCCGGATTAGAACCAACCGTAGAGCTTTTTAGGTTCTTCTTCCAACTAAAAAACTTCGGGTAGTCCAAGGGGTGGTATTCCTTTAGTCCCCGAGCCCGAGGTGGATTCAAGGTTCAGAACCCGAGTAAGGTAGAGGGTTGGAAGGAGAGGTTTATATTCATTAGGAATAAAATAGCTCTACCGAAGTGGAGGACTGAGGAGGTTCTTGACACCGCTTCTGTGGAGAGCCCGGGGGCCGAAGTGATACACACATTCCGGACAGTGGGGACTTTCAAAACCCTCTGTTCCGAGGAGGAATTGGAGGAGGCAGGGCTGAGTCCGTATTATTCGGGCAATGCAGGGACTGAAGAGGGTAGGAGTTCTTTTTCTTGCTGTTTAAACTGTCGTTTTGCGCAGGACTAACCACAACCTTTGTATGCAGTGGGACGCTTCGGAAAGGAGCCTGCTGGGAGCCCTGCAGCGTCGGCAGCGGCAAAAAAGAAAGGTAAAGCCACTGAGGTGTCTCCCCGGGGGAAGATGCCACCGAGTGCACGACCATCGGCGGGGTCGGAAGAACGGATGACGCCGGCGGGGTCTCCTCCCGTATCAAAGAAGAGGCCGGAGCCTACTGGGACTCCGCAAGCGCCATCCAAAAGACCCCGGGCAGGGGAGAGCTCGCAGGTAAACTTAAAATGTTGATCGTATTCTATGTGCCCGAAGTATCTTTTATGAAGGTTGCGGATGACCATATTTGTCGTGTAACTGTCCAGGCTGAACAGGTGGCCCCGAGTCTTCTGGGGTTGGAGGGCGCGGATGCTGAAGAACTCCTGCGCCTGGCGCGAGGTATCCTAGAACTCGGCCGTAAGAGCGAGAGGGAGGGAAAGGAGAAGCTGGCCGAGGTGGCCAGGGAACTGCGGGCGCGCAACGACCGGCTGGCCCATGATATGACCGAGGCACGCCAGAGGGCTGCCTTGGTCGAAACTGAGGTCGCGCGTCTGCGCGGGGTGGATGCGGAGAACCACGCTCTCCGAGGCGAACTGTTTCAGCTGCGGGCAGAAATGGAAGCTAAGGACGCTGCCGTAGTCGAGGGGCAGGGAGCATTGCTGAAGGCCTTCGCCGACAAGCTCTTCAAAACCTCCACGTTCCTCGACTTCCAGACGGAGTTTGTGGCTATCGGGGACCAGGCCACTCGTTCCGCGCTGCTGGAGCAAGTGAAAGCGGTCTACCCGAATGTGGACATATATCGTCCAGAATTCGGTTATGACTTTGAGTCGGTGGCCGGAGTGGAGAAGGCCTACTATGCGGCGCTAGCAAATCTGCCGGAGTGGCCCCTGGTGAAAGCTCTCGGGGAGAAAAAGCAACTTCTGACGGCCGCGGAAGTAGCAAATTGCGAGGTGGACCAGGACAAAGAATTCCTGGCATTCTGCCGAGGTGAACTGGTCACCGCTCCCCGGAGCATAGAGCCCCCTCCACGGATGGAGGTCGAAGCCCCAGCTGCGATCGAGGCCGTCGCAGCAACTAAAGAGACTGAGGGGTTGCCCGAAGAGGCCGAGGCAGTTGAGCGGGAGGTCAGTCGATCCCCGCAAATTTAATGTTGTACATTTTTAGGAATGTTAGGAATGATGTATTGACTGAAACAGTTGTACTTTTGAAATGTGAAATATAATTTCTGTTTCTCAGACTCTTGCACTTCTCTTTTTACTTGCATGATCAATTTATGTCTGTTGTCGAACTGAATTCCAACTTGTATATGCTTGAGAGTAATCGAACTGGTTGGCTCTTATTATCTGTTTAGAACACCGCGGAGCTACACGAAACAATAAAGAAGCTAATGCAATCACTTGAGTGGTTCCGCGGAGAAAAGAATCATCTGCAAATGCACGTAGTGCCAAAGCTGGAGAAGAAGATAGCCTCGGCAGAGAGGAAAGTAGTTGAGGCCGAGGAGAAAGCCAAAGACTTCGAGATGAAATATCGGTCTACCGCTGCCGAGATGAGCCGCGTCCTTGTTCATCAGAGGGAGTATGACCGGATACTCTCGGAGTTCAGTCTTCTGACCTTTGAAGAAGTAGAGGAGCGGGTCGTTGAGATCCAGAGCGAAATCTCGGCGCTGACAGCCACTAACCCCGCGGATGCCTCGGAGCTCGTAAGGAAGCGAGAAGTACTCGAGCTGCTTCTGAGCATGTATGAAGGGCTAAAGGGCCGAGGCAGATGGAGACCCTCTGCCGAGGAGTTTATTGCCAGTACAAGCCAGAGGCAAGGTACCCCGAAAGCGCCTCGGAGGGACAAGAAGACCAAGGACAAGAAGAAACCCTCCGGACAGAGCAAAGGCATAGTTATCCGAGAGCCAGCTCCGGTGACCATAATTGAAGAAGAACCCCCGGCGGTTGCCGAGGAGGTAGTCGAGGAGCTGGCCCGGGAAATAGAAGTGATGGCTCCGGAGGAGTGGGACCCTGAGCAGTGGGCTCAAACCACGAGGTCCGTGCCACAACAAAGTAGCCAAGCGCGGACCAGAAACGAAGTCCCTAGGCAAGCGCCCAGGGCCAGTCCTCGGCGTAGGGAAGCTCAAGGGGATGACAGAGCCGGAGCCCGAGGCCGAAGAACTTCAGGGTCCCGGAGGACGCAACGGAGATCAAGAAGCAGGCAGCAACGCCGGAGCGCCGAGTATTGGCTCGGGGGCCGGAGATAATAGCTTTCCTCCTTTTTGTTGTTTGTGTTTTTGTTTTGTTTTGTTTTGTTTATGTTTGAAGTTTATGTAAAAAACTTTATAATGTTTGTAATATTCAAAAGATAATAAAACTGTTGTAGTGTTTACAAACGGGTTTAATGAAAGCAAAAGGTTACGAACTATTTTAATCGGGTGTCCGGGAACACGACAGGAAAAATTATTAATTGTGTTAATTGAGTGTTCGGGAACACAGTATGGATAAATCCAATCCCCCCGGACGGATCAGGCGGGAGTAAACACTTCTCCAGTTAAACAGACGAGAAAGTGATATGAGTCCGGGGACTAAAATGCAAATCTCCTCGGACGGACCGAGAGAAAGAGTTTTAATTGTCCGGAGACTAGTAATGATAATATGAGTGTGTTAGGGCGTCCCCGTAACGTAAAGGATAACACAGCAAGATACGCAAAGAAAGAATTTTTATTCAATGATAAGTGCCGGAGCAAACTCAAAAGTACAAAGAGAGATAACAACTATAAAAGAAATTAAAGGTAAGATGGTACTTGAGATGTGGCCGTCACAGATAGAAACGCCTTAAGTTAGTGACGTGCCAGCTTCGGGGAATCGGGGTCCCGTTGAGATGTTCAAGCTGATAGGATCCAGAGTCGTGTGCGACAACGACTCGGTAGGGACCTTCCCAAGAAGCGTGTAATTTCCCTTCGGGGGCAGCTTTGCTGGCTGAGTTGAGCCGAAGAACTAAGTCCCCGACATTGAATTGAGTGCCTCGGACCCGGAGGTTATGATATCGGGCTGCTCGTTGTTTACATCTGGCCTGTTGAATGAATGATCGGTCACGGCGATCTTCAAGCTCATCCAAATTATCCCGGAGAGCCTCGTCATTATTTTCTGGAACCAATGTGAGGAGGCGAGGACTCGGCACACTGATTTCAGCAGGGATAACGGCTTCGGAACCGTAAGTAAGGCTATAAGGAGTCTCCCCGGTAGAAGTATGCGGTGTTGTGCGATAAGCCCATAGGACTTGTGGAAGATTTTCAGCCCAGAGTCCTTTGGCATTATCCAGGCGCTTCTTTATTCCCGTGAGCAGTGTCCGATTGGTTACTTCAACCTGCCCGTTGGCTTGAGGGTGAGCAACCGAAGTAAAAATCTGTTTGATGTGGAGCTCGTCACACCATGACCGGAATGGATCGTTGGCAAACTGTTTACCATTGTCCGAGATGATAGTGCTCGGGATGCCGAAGCGACAAACAATATTACGCCACACAAATTTCAAGATATTCTGACCAGTAATGGCTGTAAGTGGTTCGGCTTCGACCCACTTAGTGAAGTAGTCTATGGCAACAACCAGGAACTTCAATCCTCCCGGAGCAACGGGGAATGGACCAACAATGTCGATACCCCACTGAATAAACGGCCACGCACTCTGGATTCCAGTGAGCTCGGTCTGTGGCAGATGCTTTACACGGGAGTGCAGTTGGCACTTGCTGCATTTGGTCACCAAGTCGTGAGCATCATTGAACAGGGTTGGCCAATAGTATCCCCAGCGGAGAACTTTCTTGGCTAATGTGCGGGAGCCGATATGGCTGGCACAGGCCCCTTCGTGAACCTCCCGCAGAACTTGGGTAGCTTCGGCAGGAGCGAGACACCGGAGACTCGGTTGTAGGTATGACCGCCGGTATAAGACTCCATCATGAAAGGAGTATTTGGGAGCTTTGAGGACAACCTGCCGAGCTCGTAGCTTGTCAGTGGGTAAGACTCCATCTTGGAGATATTGGACGATAGGAGTCATCCAATTCGGATCACTATTGGCCAGTACCGAAACTGTGGCCCCCTGAATTGCTGGATGAGATAGGTCTTCAACCATGATATCCGGAGATATATTTGTTTGTACCGCGGAGGCCAACTTGCTGAGTGTGTCTGCTCTTGCATTTTGAGCACGCGGTATTTTCTGGATAATAACTGCATCAAAAATTGACATGAGCTTGAGTGTTAGAGCACGATACCTGATCATTGTTTCACCCTTGGCGACATAGGTCCCCTGAATTTGTTTGGACACGATTTCGGAATCTGTGAAGAGTTCAAGATGACGAACGCCCAAGGATTGAGCGAGCCGGAGCCCGGCGAGAACTGCCTCATACTCCGCTTCATTATTAGTCACCTTGAACTTGAAACGGATGACGTATTTTACTTCAACCTCCTCGGGGTCAATGAGGAGTATCCCGGCACCACTTCCCCGAGTTGTGGAAGCTCCATCTACATATAGCTGCCATTTCATATGTGCGGGTACGTGGGTAGCGGAATGATGTGTATCCTTGTCTGTCGGAGACTGGGGAACGTCTCCCGGGGTTTCAGCCAGAAAGTCGGCAAGTGCTTGTCCCTTGATTGCTCGTCGGGGAAGATACTGAATATCATATTCGCCTAACTCGACGGCCCACTTTGCGAGGCGCCCAGACACCTCGGGTTTGACAAGAATCTGGCGGATAGGATGGTTGGTCAGAACCCGTATCTCACGTCCTTGGAAATATGGCCGTAAACGCCGAGCTGCCATAACAATTGCCAAAGCGGTTTTTTCTAACATGGAGTACCGTGTCTCCGCCCCGTGGAGAACACGACTTGCGAAGTAGACAGGATGTTGGACCCCATTGACTTCGCGCACAAATGCAGCACTGATAGCTTCCTCGGAGGAAGCTAAATATAAATAGAGCGGCTCTCCGGGGAGAGGAATTGACAAAGTGGGCAGCTGTTGTATGTGACGCTTCAAAGCCTCGAAGGCTTCGGTGCACTCCGAAGTCCACTCAAAGGACTTCGCCTGTCTCAAAATTTTAAAGAATGGAAGCTGGCGCTCGGCCGCTTTAGATAAGAACCGATTTAAAGCCGCTAAACCACCTGTGAGGCGCTGAACATCCCTGAATGTCTTGGGTGGCTGCAGTTCTAGCACATCCCGAAGTTTGGCCGGGTTGGCCTGCAAACCTTGTTGTGAAACCATATATCCCAGAAACTTGCCGGAGCCGACGCCAAAAGTGCATTTCGCCGGGTTAAGGCGCAAATTGTAGCTGCGTAGGGTGCGCAACGTTTCGGCAATGTCTTGCACACATGAAGAATGGGAGATACTCTTTATAACGAGGTCGTCAACGCAAACCTCGACGTTGCGGCCAATCTGGCCGTGGAAAACCCGATCCATGAGGCGCTGGTATGTGGCTCCGGCGTTCTTGAGCCCGAAGGGCATTTTCTTAAAAGCATAGCACCCAAAAGCAGTGATGAATGCTGTCTTGATGGCATCTTGCAGATCCATAAATATCTGGTGATATCCCTTGTACAGATCTAAGAAACACAGGGCCTCATACCCAGTGATGGCCTCGGCCTTTTGATCTATGGAAGGTAGGGGATAACAGTCCTTCGGACAATGCTTGTTGAGGTTGGAGAAGTCGACGCACATCCGCCATGCCCCACTGGATTTAACCACCATTACTGGATTCGATAACCAGGAGGGGTAATATACTTCGAACAGGATGTCTGCATCCAAGAGTTGCTGTACCTCGATTCGAATGGCCTCATTTCGCTCCGGAGCGAATTTCCTCTGTTTCTGCTGGATTGGCTTTACGCTGGGATCGATATTTAGCTTGTGCGTTATTATATCGGGAGAGACCCCGGGCATATCTAGAGGAGACCATGCGAAGACATCGGAATACTCTCGCAAGGTCTGAATTACAGCCTGGTGTAGCCATGGCACATCCACGGCTCCTACGGTTACTGTCTGTTCCGACTTGGACGGATCAAGCGGGACTTGTGCAGTGGCATCCCCCAACGAGGTACATTCCCGAGGTTCCAGAACCGACGATGCCACCTGAAGCTGCTGTTTGGGTGGAACCTTGGCAGTCTTTTTGAGTGCCACATACATACATTCTTTTGAAACCCGCTGACTCCCGCGGATAGCCACTTCGCCATGCGAGGTGGGAAACTTCAGTGCGAGGTGATACGTGGAACAAATGGCTTTGGCGGGGGTAAGCCAGTCCCGGCCCAATATCATGTTGTACGGTGACGGGGAATTCACCACATAAAAATCCACGAAGATGGTTTTTATCTTCGGATAAGTCCCCAAAGATGCTGGGAGAGTGATGACACCTTCTGGCTGGACTTCACCTTGAGTGAAAGTCTGTAGTGGCCCGGGAGCCGGTCGAAGTTGATCCCGTGAAATCCCCATCCGTTGGAAACAGTCGGCAAATATAACACTCACCGCGGCCCCATTATCCACGAAGACCCGCCTTACTGTTATATTGGCTACAGTCATGTCGATGACAATAGCGTCAGTGTGAGGTGTTATCTCCGGAACCGGGTCCCTATCCGTGAAGCTGACAGTCTCGGATTGATGGAGGCGTTTGTGACGTGGCTCCTCGGGAGGAGGACGTCGAGCCTCTGCATTCAAGGCGTGTCGCGAGGCCCCGGTGGGAAGGGCCCCATATATCACGTTTATCACATGAGGAGGCGCGTTGTCTCCGGGTCCTCCCGGAGGAGGAGGTGGCGGCGGGAGGCGTGGCTGTTGGCGATTCCCAGAATCTTGTCGTGCATAGTTATTGGGCCCCGGCCGATTATTCTGCCACGGTGACCGATTTTGTTGTGTGCCGCGGTCATGATACCCGCGATTATTGGATGACCCCCCATTCTGACCTGTCCGGGGCTTATCGTCGGTCCGCGCAATGTATTGGCGCAAGAATCCTTTCCTCAGGCACTCCTCGATTTCCTTGCCAAGTTCTCGGCACTCCTCTGTCTCGTGCCCATGATCTCGGTGGTACGCACACCACTTTCCACGATTCCTCTTTTCAGGAGGCGCAGTCATCCGCGGACAAGGTCGCAGATCGTTCTTGTGGATAGAAAGGATTTCAGCTCGTGACTTTGTCAACGGAGTCAATTGTGGAATATCACTTCGGGATTCTAAACGCCCCGGGGTCAGGCGGGAAAATGCACTAGGTCGAGTACTAGGCCCGGTTTGTGCTTTGTCGGATTGCCGCTTGCTAGCGTGTTTCTCACGCTTCTGGCGAGTCTGCTCCTCGGCCTTAGCAAATTTGCACACTGTTTTGAGCAGTGCTCGGGTTGTGATTGGGGTATTCCGAACTAATTCGGTGTAAAGTGCTCCGGGATGGAGTCCATTCATGAATGCGTTGATGACTACGTCGTCGGGGCAATTTCCCACCTTTAGACTTACCGCTGTGAAGCGGTCAAGAAATTGGGTGACAGTTTCACTGTCCCGCTGTTCCATGTTCATGACATCGGCCAGGGTGGCCATGGGCTTCGGCCGTGCTTCGAACCGTGCCCAAAAGTGCTCGGCGAGTTCTCTGAAGGAGGATACGCTGTTGCGTGGGAGAGAATCAAACCAAACCCGAGCTTCATCCTGTAAGTACTCAGGGAAAATCTTGCAGTACTGGAGGGATGTAATGTTATCATGGCTAAGCATGCTGTGCCTAAAAGCTCCAAGAAAATTGGCTGGATCTCCGGTGCCATTGTAAGGTGGTATGGTTGGCCGTTTAAACCCTTCGGGAAGGGAAGTGGCCATGATTTCCTGGGAGAACGGTGTGATGATATCTCCATTGGCATCAAGACCCAGAATCCTGTCCAGTTCAACATTGCGTTGAACTTGCTCATACTCTTGAAGATCCAGAGCATGAGGATTGGCATAGCGAACTCTCTTAGCTGCATTAAGTGGACGGCGGCGATCCACATCAGTAGGTTCATCATTGCGAGGTCGTGATTCGTTAGAACTCCCATGGTCCTCGGAAGAACCAGGTCGTTCCCGTCGCCGATCCTGACGTCCGCGGTGCCCCGGGTCTTGTTGATCACGCGAGCGAGGTGGAGGTACCACGGGATTAGCATTATGGCCGGCAGGCCCCGCGACAGGCCCCGAGGGATGTAGGCGATTAACTGCCCAATCTTGAAGAATGTGTGCATGCTCTTGTAGGAAAGCCTGGAGCAGTTCTGGGGTAATTTGAACGTTAACCGGTGGTTGAGCAGCAGCAAGATTAGGGTTTTGCAGGTCTTGAGGGGGTGGAGGGTTTTGATTGCCCTGATGATTAGACGTACTCCATGCCGGAAATTGCCTCGGCGGCAAAACTTGATCCACGGGTGGATCCTGGTTAGATTGATCACCGTGGCGAGATTGATTCAAACGTGTTGTCACCATGATTCTTGAATGCGATGTGAACGTAAAAAATTGTTGGTCAAAGCTTTCCCACAGACGGCGCCAATTGATAAAGCGCAATCCGGTAACCACAAAATCTAACGATAATCTACACAAACAGAATATAAAAATACAAGATTTACGTGGTTCGATCCGGAGATCTACGTCCACGGGCAGAAAATCACTCTTGCCGAGGTGTTTCCTTTACTAGAACGTTGAGTTTACAGGTAGTAATTCAGTATACAGAGTGCGAACCCTAATTCCGAGTTCTTTTCACGTATTTATACTTAGCTTTTCTAAACCCTAACTGAACCCTAACAAACTTCCTATATTCACGCCCACTTCCAGCTGCATGGCGGTTGGGAACGAATCTTCAGCCTTGATTCGCGGAACAAACCACTCGCTGGGCCAAGGCGCGTTCCTGGGCCTGCTGGGCCTATGCTTGGTGGGCCTTCACGTGCTTGCTGGGCCTGCACGTGCTGAGCCGATCAGTGGGCTTTGGTATTAACCCGATCCGAGGTGATTGGTATTAACCCGACCCGAGGTGATCGGGTTATCCCTATCATTTAGATTTGATGTATTCGTAAGGATTACTAAGTTGGCAATTTATTATCTATTAGAGTTTGTAGTTTCCGATTGTTATAATTTCTGGTCAGTGCATAAACTCAAGGGTATTATATAAGTACTTGTTAATTATATGCTCATAAGATATAAGGTTTGAACTTAGTGATTAAATTAAAGCTATTAGCTACGGTATATTAGGTTAACATTTTCTAATTAGATTTATTTAATTACTTGGTGGTCTAGATTTGGTTGCTAGAGTTTTAGTACGTGATTAAGGAATTTGAGATAGCGTAAGTTGTGGACTAGAGGTAAGTACATCTCTCACCTGTAATATGAGGATTGTATTATTTGAGAAGTTGAGTTATTTATTGTGCAACTTATATGACTGTTTACTTGGATTGTTGTACATGTTTTAATTTGTCAAGTATTAGATATATATGTATATATATTATATATACAGAATTAGTTAGAGTTAGAGTTATTAAAGAATAAATTAGCTAGAGGTTAGTTAGAGGTTAGTTAGAGTTAGTTCTCATTAATGAGCTAACTCTATACTCTATATATTGTAATCTCTCTCACATTAATGAATAAGAAATTCAGTTGGTTAATTCAATATGGTATCAGCTTAAGCCATACAAGATCCAATACCCTCTCTCTCTCGTCATTCTTTCTTTCTTTCTTCTGTTTTTCTTTGTCTGTAACAATGGCTATGGGAGAATTGCCCACTCATATTGTGTTGGCGCCGATTGCTTTGCGTCTTGAACGTATGAACTACTCTTTCTGGTAGAGTCAAGTACTGGTGGTGGTCCGAGCGCATGGGTATGATGGTTTGCTGCTTGGAACGGTGCCAATTCCAGACAAATTTCTTGAATCTACGTCTGCTGGTCAAAATTCAGTCCCTCAGATGAATCCTCAATACACTGCATGGCTGCGTAGGGATCAACTTCTTCTTGGTTGGCTTCTTCCGTCAATTTCAGAAGGTATGTTAGGTCATGTTAATAGGTGTACATCTTCTAATGAAGCATGGCGTGTGTTAGAGTCTCTTTTTCGATCTTCTTCGAAAGCAAGGGCTATGAATCTGAGATTTCAGTTACAAACCATGAAAAAGGGTAACATGACCATGGATCAGTATATTCTGGCAATGCGTGGAGTTGCTGACAGTCTTACAGATGCTGGGCAAATAATTTCAGATGATGAGCTAATTGTTTACATTTTGAGTGGTTTTGGGCCTGAATTTGAGTCTATTGTAGTTAACTTGTCTACTAGATCTGAATCTGTCACTCTACAAGAGTTTCAATTTGCTCTTCAACCTCATGAGATGAGACTCTATCAAGTGTCTCAAACTCAAGGCTATTATTCTAATACTGAGAATGTCCAGGGAATAGCCAACTATGCCCAGGGTCAGTATCAAAGGAATTCTGGAAATACTAGTTTTGGTAGAGATGGAAATAATAATGTGACCACTAGGGGTGGTAGACCTCCTTCTAGAGGAAATAGAGGCAGGGGGTAGATTCACCAAGTTTAAAAATCCGTGCCAGATATGTGGTAAAACAAATCATCTTGCTGCAAAATGTTTCTATAGGTTTGATGAAAGTTATCGGGGGGGGGGGGGGGGGGGTAATTTCAATCATCAGGCTAATCTTGCTGAAGAGGAAAACCCTGTTGGATATCTTCCCTCTGAATCTGACTTACCTCAAAATCTAGAGAGTGTATTCTATTGTACACAATCTTTTGCCCAACAAAATCATCAAGAAAATGGAAGGAACTCACAGTGGTGTGTGGACTCAGGTGCATCCAGTCATATCACATCAGATCCTGCACAACTTCGGAATCAGAATGTCTACAATGGGTCAGGTAAAGTGGTAATTGGTAATGGAGAACAATTACACATTACACACATAGGCACTAGCGCTTACTCTACAGATGATAAATCTTGTTCTATACTGCTGAAAAATGTTATGTGTGTACCTGATGTAACTAGGAATTTGTTAAGCATCTCTAAGATTACTCAAGATAATAATGTGTATGTCCAGTTTCATTCTAACACTTGTTTTGTGAAGGATGCCAAATCACACAAGGTGTTGTTGAAAGGAGCTCTTAAAGATGGGTTATATCAACTGGATTTAACTCAGCTGAACTTCATTACTAGGAAGGGACTCACTGCAAAACAAAATAAGTCTCAGACTTCTTGCTTAACACAGAATTTTCCTAATTTTGTTTGTGAGAACAATGACGTAAATCTTTGGCATTATAGACTTGGCCATTCTTGTCATTCTACTGTAAAGAATGTTATGAATTTACTATCTGTAAAACCTGATCAGAATAGATCATTGTTGTTTTGTGAGCCTTGTAAGAGAGGAAAAATGCACAATATTACATTTCATACTGTCAATGATAAAGCTCATAAGCCTTTTGATATTATCTCTTTTGATATATGGGGTCCTGCCTCTGTTGTGTCATCTTCTGGTTTCAAATATTATATATTGTTTCTGGATGAATACACAAGGTTTACATGGTTATATCCAATGCAGACAAAATCAAAAGCACTAAAAGTGTTTAAACAGTTTTATAAGAGTGTTCAAACTCAGTTTCAAGCAAATATCAAAGTTTTCCAAACTGACATGGGGTCTGAGTATAGTCAAATAGCTCAGTTTCTTACTACTGAAGGAAACCATGTTAGATACTCTTGTCCTTATGTTCATCAACAGAATGGTAAGGCTGAGAGGAAACATCAACATGTTATTGAGATGGGTTTGACTATGTTAGCACACTCAAAACTACCTTCCACCTTCTGGTGGGATTCTTTTGAGTCTGCTGTCTATTTAATTAATAGGTTACCAACTCCAGTTCTTAATAATAATAGTCCCTTTCAGAAAATGTACAATGTGTCTCCTGACTATAATTTCATGAAGCCTTTTGGATGTGCATGTTTTCCTTACCTAAGACCTTATAACAGTAGTAAGTTACAGTTTAGGTCCACTAAATGTGTTTTCATAGGTTATAGCAACTGTCACAAGGGGTATAAGTGCTTTCATCCATCAGGAAGAACATACATAGCAAGGGCAGTGTCCTTTAATGAGTTTGAGTACCCTTTTCCTGATTTGTTTCACCTAAATAAGACCAGTGATACAATTCAGAATTCTGGACTATACTTGTTGCCTATTCCTGATGAGTTGTCCACTGATAGTCTATTTCAAAATACAAATGATACTTCCAATCATCCTGCTAAGTGTTCTTCAGGCAATACTGGTAGTTCTACAGACAGAGTTTCTCCTGCTACTGGTAGTATTCAACCAAATAGCTCAAAACATCCTATGCTAACAAGGTCAAAAAGAGGAATACATAAACCGAAGGTCTATGTGTCTGAGTTGCTTCAAAAAGATAATCAGGATGTCTCACAACAGAGTTCCAGCATCACTGAACCAAGAAGTGTGTCAGAAGCACTTGCAGATGATCAGTGGAGGAAAGCAATGCAAGAAGAACACCAGGCCCTTCTCAGGAACAATACATGGGAGCTGATCCCATTCTCTGAAGATATGAAGGTTATAGGGCATAAATGGTGTTTCAAAGTAAAACAAAAACCAGATGGGTCTTTAGACAGGTTAAAAGCCAGGCTAGTAGCAAAAGGATTTCAGCAGGTACCAGGGATTGACTACTTTGAGACTTTCAGTCCAGTAGTCAAACCCATTTCAATCAGGATAATGTTCTCCATGGCAGTGTCAAAAGGCTGGACTATACATCAAATTGATGTAAACAATGCCTTCCTGAATGGAGAACTAAAGGAAGAAGTATACATGATCCAGCCCATAGGTTTTGAAGATCCACACAAACCAAATCATGTCTGTAGATTGACAAAGTCACTGTATGGCCTGAAACAGGCACCAAAATCATGGAATGATAAGCTCAAGAGTGCACACTATTTTCTCTTAACTTCAAATCTTCTATTTCTGATACTTCTTTATTTTATTAGCAAAATAATGGGAAACTACTAATGGTTCTGGTTTATGTAGATGACATTTTAGTCACAGGAGATGATTCTGAGGAAGTTCAGCAACTCATACAACTACTCAACAACAAGTTTGCATTAAAACACTTGGGGGAAGTCCACTATTTTCTTGGCTTGGAGGTCCATAGAACAACTAGTTGGATTCTGCTCAAACAATCCAAATACATCAATGACTTACTCAAGAAGACCAGCATGCTTGAGAGTAAACCAGTTGATAGCCCATACTGTATCAGCACAAAGTTGTCTCAACAGGATTCAGAACTTTTTGATATGCCAACAGTGTACAGAAGTACAGTAGGGGCTCTACAATATCTCACCATGTCCAGGCCAGATATCAGCTACATTGTAAATAAACTCAGTCAGTTCCTCTCCAATCCCACAGTCGAACAATGGCAAGCGTGTAAAAGAGTCCTAAGATATCTCAAGGGAACAATTGATCAAGGGCTGTCTTTTGTACCTTCTTCAACAGACAGGCTTATGGCATACTCAGATGCAGATTGGGCTAGCTCTCAAGATGATAGAAGATCAACAGGTGGCCACTGTGTATTCCTAGGGAAGAATATGATCACTTGGAATGCCAAAAAACAAGATGTGGTATCTAGAAGTTCAGCAGAATCCAAATACAGGTCTCTAGCAAATGCTTCCACAGAAATAGTGTGGGTAGATTCTTTGTTTACTGAATTAGGAATTCAAATCAGAAAGCCATCAATAATATGGTGTGATAACAACAACGCTATCACACTAGCATCTAATCCAGTTCACCATGCCAGAACTAAGCACATAGAAATAGATGTGCAGTACATTAGGGAGTTGATTCAGAAAGAGGTAGTAGAAGTGAGGTATGTTACCTCAGAAGAACAAGTTGCGGATATTCTCACAAAACCACTTCCAGTAACCAGGTTTAGAGTTTTAACAGCCAAGATAAACGTTTGCAAATCAATTGAAGAAGCACAGGAAATCCAAGAACAAAAGGGTCACAAATTCAACCACTCGGGAGAATATTAGAGTATATGTTCTGTTATTGTTTGCTGCTGTTGTTGTGTTATTCATATTATTCATATGCTTCAAACTAGCTGTAGATTGAGGTGCATAGCGTAAAGTGTAGCTCTCTAGTTTAAAGGGAGCATATTAGATATATATGTATATATATTATATATACAGAATTAGTTAGAGTTAGAGTTATTAAAGAATAAATTAGTTAGAGGTTAGTTAGAGTTAGTTCTCATTAATGAGCTAACTCTATACTCTATATATTGTAATCTCTCTCACATTAATGAATAAGAAATTCAGTTGGTTAATTCAATATCAAGGCCTGTCTGTTTTGCTAAATTATATGCTGGAGTTGGTATGAGTATTATGTGCAAAATATAAGTTTATTTTTATTGAGTAAAGATAAAGTTAATTTTTGGAAAAAGTATTTTATTATTTTCAAATAAATATGGACTGGTACCTGGGCATGAGACCGCCCACAAGGAGTTTTGGGTACGAGATCACCCATTTATGAGTAAGGGCACAAGGCCGCCCTATGAGTTTGAGTTGCTCCATTAGGATTCAGTGGTTAGCTACCCTGAGTCTTAATTGAGTTGCTCCATTACTAAGCAATTATTATAGGTTATTTGACCTCATATTGCAGATAAAGGCAAGGGTAAGATGAGTTCGAAGGGAGCACGACATGTGTGCAATCGTAGTGACAGCGGAACCTCGGAACTGGTTACTAAAGTTATTTAGTGCTTTTATTATTCTTAAAAAAAATTGTTAAATTGAAAGTCTTGTTTGAGGTTACACTTATTTATGAGGTTATTTAAATAATCGGATTTTGTGAAGGTTCTTTATATTCTATTATATTATTCGAACTTGATATTTCATATTTGGTTTCGAGCAGTATTTTAGTTAATTTAGGATTTTGAGAAAGTTGAAGTTGTTCGAAATTTCTTAAAAGGATGTTTTTTATTTTAAAAAAAAAAAAAGTTATTTTTAACATACATATTGATGTTGGGTTGAGCACTTGAGTAATAATAAAAGTGACCCCACTAGTAGGGGCTGTTTCAATATGGTATCAGAGCCAGTTTTCGTCGTTCCATCACACTACCATCGAATATCAGTCTTGCCGCCTTCCAAGTAAGAAGTGTATGTTTCTTTTGTTGTATCTGCAAAGATTGTTAGAATATTGAGTATGTCGAGTATGCTTTTAGAAATAAAGAGCTTGAGTGGATCTGAATTAGTTCTATGTTCTTATAATGTTATGATCTGAAGGTTGTCAAGAAAAAAGAAATGGTGAGAGGACGTCAAGCTGTTGGTAATCGCGGTGCAGCAGCACCGCAGCCAAACATACATGATATGTTAGCTTAGCTTCAGCAACAAGTTGTAAAACAACAACTTATTGAAACTTTGATGGTTAATAATCAGCAAGCTAATCCTGAGGCCCCACCTGCTGCAAATGTTGCTGCCCCACCTGCTCCCAATGCTGCTCCCCATGTTCCCCCAGGAGGCCTAGTAGTAGGGGTGAGACAAGAGTCTTACTTGATTTAATGGCAGAAATTGAGACCGGAGAATTTTACAGGGACAGTTGAACCATGGGATGCTCAAGCATGGTTTAAGACCCTTGAAAGTATGGTAGAATTGCTAGACTGGCCGGAGAATGAGAAAGTGAGGTGTGCATCTTTCTGTTTGATAAGAGATGCTAGAATGTGGTGGGAAAGAGTGAGGATGAAGAGGAACATTAACGAGATGAACTGGGCTGATTTTGAGAAAGAATTCTTTGAGGAGTTCTTCCATATGAAGGTGACCAACAAACACTATGATGAGTTCACTGAATTCCGGCGAGGAGACTTGTCTGTTGAGGAGGCTGTGAGAAAGTTCAACAGGCTAGCTCGGTTATGTCCGGAGCTAGTCAAGGATGACAAGAGAGAGTTAGGTTGATGCTGAAGATGTTACGGTCAAACATAGCTCTGAATGTGACTAGTGGAATTCATCGACCCAACACTGCAGAAGAACTGATCGGTAGTGCCTTGACCACGGAACATTATCTGAAAGGAATGAAGAACTTACAACAGAAACAACCACTCAATGAGAATCGTAACCGTGGAAATTTTGGGAGCTAAAGACCTCAAGGGAACAATCAGTTTGGAAGGGGAATACCAGCAACAGTAATAACAAAAGGAAGCACTGAGATCAGAAGCCTATGGCAGTCAAGATAGAAGGAGGGTCAACTCATAAGCAAGCAAGGTTCAATCTGTGTCCAAAGTGTGGAAGAATGCACCCAGGGGTTTGTCGGCAAGGCACGAGTGGGTGTTACTATTGCGGTATGGAGGGACATATCTCCAAATTATGTCCTACCAAGGCTAATCTACCGCAGGCACAACCGTATAATTAGTTTAGGAGCAGACCTTTACAGTTACATCAAATGCAGTCGGTGCTCGAAGGACCTTTGATTGGTCAAGGAAGACTTGAGGCACCACTAGCCACCACCAATGGTCGTGCCTTCTCTCTTACAAAGGAACAAGCAGCCGAGGCCTCCACGGTTGTCACAGGTCATGTACTATCTTTGATCATATTGCTACTATATTGTTTGATACTGGAGCAATGCATTCATTTATATCTGCACCCTTTGTAAAGAAGTTAGATAGATCTTTGGATGTTTTAAATAGTAATTTCTCTACGGGGCTACCTTCTGGAGAGGTGATGTTGTCCACACATTGGTTACACGCGGTGCCAATTCATGTTTTCGAAAGGGAACTTTTCGGTAACTTAGTAGTACTTGACATGCATGACTATGATGTCATTCTTGGGATGGATTTTCTGACTAAGTACGGTGCAACTATTGAGTGTCGTAAGCAGAAGGTAGTGTTCGAGTCTGAAGGTGGATCTCGATTTAAGTTCATCGGTGAACCGAAGAAAAGAACCAGAAAATTTTAGTCAGCTCTAAAGGCCAAAAAGATGTTAGCTAATGGGTGCTCAGGATTCTTGGCTTACATAGTGGATACGAAGAAAGAAGAGCAAAAGATGGAAGAAGTACCGGTAGTTCGCAATTACCCAGAAGTATTTCCTGATGAGCTGCCAGGTTTGCCACCTAGAAAGGAGATTGAGTTTGAGATCGAGCTGGTCCGGGTACGGATCCAATCTCAAAATCACCTTACCGCATGGCTCCAGCTGAATTGAAAGAGCTTCATGAGCAGTTGCAAGAGCTACTTGAAAAAGGCTTAATTCGACCTAGCCACTCGCCTTGGGGAGCTCTGGTCTTATTTGTTAAGATAAATTATGGATCAATGAGGATGTGTATTGATTTCCGTGAGCTAAACAAATTAACTATCAAGAATAGATATCCTTTGCCGAGAACTGATGATTTATTCGATCAGCTAAAAGGAGCTACTGTTTTCTCCAAGATTGATTTATTGTCTGGGTACCATCAATTAAGAATCAAGGAGTCTGATGTGCCAAAAATTGCCTTCCAACCTAACAAGGTATGGACATTATGAGTTCATAGTTATGCCTTTTGGGTTGACAAATGCTCCAGCAACATTTATGGAGTTAATGAATCGGGTCCTTCAGGAGTTTCTTGATAAATTTGTCATAGTCTTTATTGATGACATCTCTATCTACTCAAAGTCTCATGAAGAGCATGCCGAACATTTGAAGATTGTTTTGCAAACGCTGCAGAATCATCAACTATATGTGAAGTTCTCGAACTGTGAATTCTGGCTTGATAAAGTAGTTTCCTTGGGTCATGTCACATCGAGTGAAGGGGTAATGGTGGACCCAACCAAGGTAGAAGCTGTGAGTAATTGGAGTCGACCAAAGAATGCTAGTGAAATCAGAAGTTTTCTTGGTTTAACAGGGTACTATCGGAGGTTCGTTGAAGACTTTTCAAAGATCGCATCACCTTTAACACCACTCACGAGGGAAAATAAAAGGTATGAATGGTCTGTAGAATGCGAGAAGAGCTTCCTGGAACTTAAAAGGAGATTGACGAGTGCACCAGTCCTTACTCTTCCCGAAGATGAGGAGGGTTTTGAAATCTATAGTGATTCATCGAAGATGGGGCTCGGAGCTGTACTCATGAAAAACGGGAGAGTGATTGCATATGCTTCATGGCAACTCAAAGATTATGAGAAGAATTATCCGACACATGATCTTGAGTTGGCGGCAGCTGTCTTTGCCCTGAAGATATGGAGGCATTATTTGCATGGGGTCCAATGCAAGATTTTTACTGATCATTAAAGTTTGAAATATTTCTTTACCCAGAAGGACTTGAATATAAGACAATGTACGTGGCTCGAACTGGTTAAGGATTACGACTGTGAGATTCTTTATCATCCAGGAAAGGTAAACAAGGTTGCTGATGCTTTGAGTAGGAAGACCTCGGCCACATTGATGTCTTTATCTCAGCTATCTCAACCACTACAGAAGGAAATGTTCGAGTTTGGAATTGAGATGATTAGTGGACAACTTTCCACTTTGACACTAGCACCGACATTCTTCAATGACATAAGAGAGAAGCAAGAGGCGGACCCAAATATGCAAAGGATAAAACAAAAGATGCAAGAAGGGAAAAGTGAGGGCTTTCGAATGTCTGGCAACGGGGTGCTCTACTTTGGTAGTCGTTTGTGTGTTCCCAACGACGAGGAGTTGAAGCAAAAGATATTAGAAGAAGCTCATGGTGCACCATACTCAATGCACCCAGGATCCACCAAAATGTATCGTGACTTGAGAAATAGCTTTTGGTAGTTTGGAATGAAGAAAGATGTGGCGAAGTATGTTAACACTTGCTTGACTTGTTAGAGAGTAACACTGAACACTAGAGACCAGGAGGAGAATTACAACCCATACAGATACCAGAGTGGAAATGTGAGGATATTGCCATGGACTTCATAGTTGGATTGCCGAAAACCACGAATGACTACGATGTAATTTGGGTGATTGTGGATAGATTGACAAAGTTAGCACACTTCTTGCCAATCAAGATAACGTATTCAATGGAGCAGTTGGCTCAATTGTATGTTAAGGAGGTGGTCAGATGGCATGGAGTTCCGAAGACGATCATTTCAAATAGAGACAGTCGATTCACTTCTCATTTTTGGGGGTGTGTCCAAAAGGCTCTTGGAACCAAGTTACATTTTAGTACTGCTTTTCACCCTCAGATAGACAGACAGACAGAGCAGACGAATTGAACCTTAGAAGATATGCTTCGAGCTTGCACCTTGGACTTTAAAGGGAGTTGGTGCAAATAATTGTGCTTAACCGAATTTGCCTATAACAATAGCTACCAATCCACTATTGAGATGGCACCTTACGAAGCCTTATATAGGAGAAAATGCAGATCGCCTATTTTCTGGCATGAACTTGGAGAGAAAAAGGAAGTGGAGTCGGAGATAGGACGAAAGACCAAGATCATAGATGAAACAACTGAGACCATTATAATTATTCGTCAGAGAATTGAAACAGCTCAAAGCCGACAGAAAAGTTATGCCGATGTTCGTAGAAGGGCTCTTAGTTTGAAGTGGGAGATGCAGTTTTTATCAAAGTAGCTCCAATGAAGGGAGTGATGAGATTTGGTAAGAAAGGGAAGCTTAGTCCACGTTATGTTGGACCGTATGTTATCACTAAGAGAGTTGGGAAGGTAGCCTACGAATTGAATTTGCCTTAAGAGATGCCGGGTATCCACAATGTCTTTCATGTCTCGATGTTGAAAAAATATATTTTCGATTCGAGTCATGTAGTTCAACCACAAACTGTGAAAATTCGAGAAGACTTGAGTTACGAAAGTAAACCTATCAAAATAGTATCTCGAGAAGTTAAGAGATTGAGAAACAAAGAGATACCACTTGTTAGAGTAATCTGGCAAGATTATAGGTTTGAGGAAGAAACTTGGGAACGTGAGGAGGACATGAAAGGGAAATACCCTGAGTTATTCTAAGTTTCGAGGTCGAAACTTTTATAAGGTAAGGGGGATTGTAACACCACGATTTTATAAGAATGTGATTATTGTACTTGCATCAATGCTATCATATTTTATTATGTGTCTGAGTGTGATAATGGGAACACTTGAATTTATTTATATGATTTTATGTGCTATTGGTGTGAATATGATGATTTTATGGTTCATGTTATATTTTGGTAAAGTTTAGAACCCTAGTAATATAGAAGGCCTTTTAGTAATTATTTAAATATATTATAAATTTCAGATATGATTTATTTATATAGAAAAAAAAAATATAAAGTTGATAGTTGAGATAGATTAGGAATTCTTTTAAGTAGTGGTAACGTGTTAAAAATTTCAAAACCCTATAGATATAAATATTAATAACTCACGTAAACTAAGTGCCGGAAAAAAAATAGGAAGAGCAGAGGAAACTAGGGCTCAAGAGAAGAAAAGGAAACACGCATTTCTTCAAATTGATCTGACGATATGAAATTAGCTTTTTTTGTTTTTTTAAGTTTTATAATTGGTTGGTTTTTCTCTAAAACAACTCGGAACAATACATACATACATATATATATAAAAAAAATTGGGTCAGAATATGGGAGGAGTTAGTAACAGGTGTCTGAATTCATGATTTCATACCAATTCCATGTGTAAGAATACAAGTACTTATTGTTGATGTGTTTATAAATAATTAATTAGACTCCTTGTTTTTGTATGTAGCAATTGATGGGACAAGATGACATAATTACTGATTTGCTTTTATTTCATTATGATTTGTTTTAGCTTGATTGCATGGAGTAACAGTGTGAAACCCTATAGATATAGGATTTCTTTTTAATTAGACTTGATGTATTCGTAAGGATTACTAAGTTGGCAATTTATTTTCTATTAGAGTTTATAGTTTCCGATTTTTATAATTTCTGGTCAGTGCATAAAATCAAGGGTATTATATGAGTACTTGTTAATTATATGCTCATAAGATATAAGGTTTGAACTTAGTGATTAAATTAAAGCTATTAGCTACGGTATATTAGGTTAACATTTTCTAATTAGAGTTATTTAATTACTTGGTGGTCTAGATTTGGTTGCTAGAGTTTTAGTACGTGATTAAGGATTTTGAGATAGCGTAAGTTGTGGACTAGAGGTAAGTACATCTCTCACCTGTAATATGAGGATTGTATTATTTGAGAAGTTGAGTTATTTATTGTGCAACTTATATGACTGTTTACTTGGATTGTTGTACATGTTTTAATTTGTCAAGGCCTGTCTGTTTTGCAAAATTATATGCTGGAGTTGGTATGAATATTATGTGCAAAATATAAGTTCATTTTTATTGAGTAAAGGTAAAGTTAATTTTTGGAAAAGTATTTTATTATTTTCATATAAATATGGACTGGTACCTGAGCACGAGACCGCCCACAAGGAGTTTTGGGTACGAGATCACCCATTTATGAGTAAGGGCACAAGACCGGCCTATGAGTTTGAGTTGCTCCATTAGGTTTCAGTGGTTAGCCACCCTGGGTCTTAATGGAGTTGCGCGCATTGGTACCAAGTCCCGGTCCAAGTAGTTTTATTTATTAATTTATATATATGTGTTTATATAGATATAAAAGTTGAGATATTAAAGTTTCAAAGGAGTTATGTTGAGATAAAAGAGAAAGGTTTTGTGAGATTATGATGTCACTTATTAAGCAATGCTTATAGTTTATTTTACCTCGTATTGCAGATAAAGGCAAGGGTAAGATGAGTTAGAAGGGAGCAAGACAAGTGTGCAATCGTAGTGATAGCGGAACCTCGGAACTGGTTACGAAAGTTATTTAGTGCTTTTATTTCTTAAAAAAAAAAATTGTTAAATTGAAAGTCTTGTTTGAGGTTACACTTATTTATGAGGTTATTTAGATAGTCGGATTTTGTGAAGGTTCTTTATATTCTATTATGTTATCGAACTTGATATTTGCTTTCGAGCAGTATTTTAGTTAAATTAGGATTTTGATAAAGTTGAAGTTGTTCCAAATTTCTTAAAAGGATGTTTAAAAAAAAAAAATGTTTTGAACATACATATTGATGTCGGATTGAACACTTGAGTAATAATAGAAGTGACCCCACTAGTAGGGGTTGTTTCACAAGCTCTTGATACCACTTGTTGGGAAATAAACAAGCACAACGAATAACAAACAAATAATAAGCGTGAAGAAATAAAAGATAAAGACACCGAATTTAATGTGGTTTGCTAACAAATTGTTAGCTACGTCCACAACTAAACGGAAGGATCCCAATTCAAATATCAACGAGAGTTCAAACAAGATAGGACTATAGTATCCTATCAACCAAAGTCAAAATCAAGTATTAATCAATTGATACTCGGCCCAAACTATCTCTCAACGCTTGAATAACCAAGCCAAAATTAATACCAAATTACAATTATAATCACTCTATCTCAAAAGGACTCCAAGAGGACTTATTTATAAACCCCCAAACCTAATCCTATACATAAAAGGAATCAAATTGAGCCCAAATCGTGTAAGACCAAAATCTGCTCTGGCTAACTAGTGGCACCCACGGCCGCTTCAGCGGTCGCAACGGCGCGGCCGAGCCAACCCTCCAGCACCGATTTTCACTTTCTAGCCCCAAAGTGACGCGATCGCGTCGCCATTCAGTTTTGAAAAGTAATAACTTTGGAATCGTACGGTTTTTAACTGATGGTTGAACCGTCGGTTTACAGTTTTGGGAGGAGAGAAATCGAAACCGTAACTTTCAATAAAACTGTTTCAGTTCCTATTATGAACTTTTTAAAAAATTGAAATATATTCAAACCGGGTTTTTGAACACTTCTAAAGTTCTAATTACACTAGATGCCTTATATATATATATATATATGTCGGGTGAAAGGGTTAGAAGTACCACCTCAGATCCTCTAGTTCAACACCCCTACAATTGAGGAGAATCAACCAATCATTTTTTTTTCCTCAATATTTAAAAGTCGTATAACTTTTTCGTCTCAACTTCGTTTTTTTTAAAAAAAACACTGAATTAATCTTCTTTACACGATCTTGGATTTGACATCCATTATGCATATATTAAATATTAAAATTTCAGGGTAGTTAATTTTTTTATGATTACTATGATATATTTCTATTTAATTTTTTTATATATAAAATGAAAATATGAGATATTATCAAAATAATATTTTATTTGAAAAAATGATATACTGCTTTTTAGAAGATTAATTCTTTTAGTTTAATTGTGCATTTTTATAATTTCTTGTACTTTAGTTGTGCCTTTTTATAATAATTTTGAATTGGTTAAATCATTTTGTTTTAAGGAAATATGATATAAAAAATGAGTCGATTTGTTAGATTTACAATTTACAATAGAAATGTTAGATATAATAGTTAAAATGATTTGTTGATTAAATTGGTGTCTTTTTTAAAGGAAAATTATGTTAACTACAAATATACTAAGTTGATTATTTTTTATATTTAAATACTGCCTCTGTCCCGGCTAATCTTGCACAAGGGGAGGTTGGCACAAGTATTAAGAAAAAATTGTTTTTTAAGTGTTTGTTGACTTTTCAAAGGTGAAGGGTGAAGATTGAGGGTGGAGATTTTAAGGGTGGAGATTGTATTATATATTTCCTTTTTAAGGAATGTGCAAGATTAGTTGGGACGGACGAAAACGGAAAGTGTGCAAGATTAGCTGGGACGGGGGTGGTACATCACAATAATATGCTTTAGTACCCCTTGCTTAATGAATTAATTTCATTGCGAGATCTCATGCTAATATTACTAAATACTAAATAACCTCTAAAAGTATTTCACCTTATACGAATATTAGTGTATTAGTACATTATTCAAATATTACAAATATACAATTATCACATGGACCAGTATCATGCTATATATTTTATATCATATTTTTACCTATTATAGTACAACATTTCATATATAAGTCATTTGTAATATATTTTATTCATTATTTATTTTGATTTCCAATATCATACTCCCTCCGTCCTATTTAAATTTGTATACTTTTTTTTTCGGTTTGTCCCACTTAATTTTGCACACCCTTAAAAAGGAAATTTCTCTCACAATCTCCACCCTCAATCTCCACCTTTGAAAAAATCAAAGATTCTTCAAAATCTATTTTTTCTTAACATCCGTGTCCGATCGCCTGTGCAAAATTAGCTGTAATGGAGGGAGTACATATTTACCTTTATATTTTAATAAAAAAACCCATCCCTTACATTACACGGACGGAAAACTAATACAAAATAAAAACACCTCACTCCTGCTACATAATATTTTTACAAGCCGAGGGGAACAAATGAAAAAAAAAAAAAGAAAACAAACAAAAAAGACAGAATCAAAACATTGAAGATCCAAAATAAAAATACCTCACTCCTGCTGCATATTATTTTTACGGGCAGAGGGGTATAAATGAAAACAAAACATTCTCCGCTGAATCGACAAACTCCAGTGCTCAATTGCGGACTCCAACTGATTCCAAGGTTTCACTTTCACGAGATCCGCTGCAATTTCATGCACCAAAACACAAAGATAATAATATAATAATTTCGGAAAATAATAACATTCTTCTCGGACCAAAAACTTATATGGATAAATCTTTTTATGTATGATGGGTTGATCGGGTCCATCACATTTCATTAGAAAAAGTTAAGTGATACGTTTTACCAAAAAAAATATGTATTTTCTGAGAACATATAATACTTCATATATTTTTTTAAAAAAGCACACCATTTTCATTAAAAAAGTAACATTTTTTTTTTAAAATTATAATTTTTTCATAAAAATAATATCAATAACTGAAAAATGATATACCAGATAAACTCTAAAATATTTATGGTTTTTTTTTATTTTTCCCCTTTTTTGATTTTTAAAGTTTGCTCAATAAGGTGGCGAAAAATATTACTTAATTGTCCCATTAGTTTTCTAAATAAAAGTATCGGTAAAACTTATATTTGTTGATAATTTTATCATTAAAAAAATACTTTTAACCAATTAAGTGATACTTTTTGCCTTCTAGAATTAATCTGGCCCGTTGTACATAAAAATATCCATGCATATGAGACACATAAGAAGAGGTGGTAGTTTGGGCGGCCTAGCCTGATCATTCCTAGCCCATCAAGCTGGTTTGGCCCGGCCCAAACCTAAAACTAGATAGCCAATCCTAGCCCATCGAGCTGGTTTGGCCCGGTCCAAGCCTAAAATTAGTTAGTCAGATCATCTCATTTCCTATAATATACTAAATTTTTTGAATCAGCTCATTAAGCTTTTGATTCATCGGATCAGGCAAAATAATAGTCGGATAGAGATTTTTATAGCTCAACCCATTTAAAATATTTGAGGGCTGAATCGACTCATCGAATCGGGCCGATTTTGCCAACTACGTAGGGAGGGATTTAGGACATAAATGTAAGTAAGTACATACATTTCACTGCCAGTGTGAGGGTGCTGTTTGGCCTGAATCTGACCAATCTTCCTTAAGAACGACTTGTTCACGAACTTTCCCGACGACTCAATGACGGCGTTGGGGTCGTCAACCTCCGGCATCGACGCCCTCTTGTTCTTGGTCACCTGAACCCCCGGCGAGTGGCACAGCTGCTGCTTCGCCGTGTGTACCCCAATTAATCCGGCCACCGAGATGTACCCCGCCAGGAGGCTCAGCGCCGGTAACATGGGTCCTACCGAGTTTCTCCATGCTTTCTGTGTAAAAAAATATCGTCAGTCTTTTAAATTTCTCAAAAATGTTATATTTATTTGATTTATAAATAGAGGTGGCAAATGCGGGGTCAACTTTGCCCTTCGGGCCATAATCATATTCAGGTTTGGAGCGGGTTAAAATTTAGTGAGTGAAGCCCGATTTATTTAAAAGTGGTAATTCGGACGGTCCGATCCGTCCTGTCAATATGTCATGCCGAATCGCACCGGTACAAATTTTAATCGGGCCAAAAATTAATTAGGGGTGATTTGATACGGTATCATTCACGTAGATACAAATTTTCGGCTCTGTATCAATAAACACAAATGCCACACTGAAAATTCGGTTAACCAAATTTTATATTAGTATAAATATATACCGTTGATTTTGGTATACCATCAGAGATTTGATATACTGAAATACTAAACAACCAAATTACCAAAATACCATAAAAATTTTGAAATACTGGTAAATACCGAAATATCGTATTTTTTTTTTGGTATTTTGAAATTCTCAAATTCTCATACCGTTACTATACACCATACTGAAAATTTCAATATTCTCGGTATGGTATGTATAGTATTTTGGCATTTCAATATTTTTTATCAACCCTAAAATTAATCGGCCAACCCATGGCTCATCAGGCCAATATTTATGTGGTCTAGCCCGTCTGAAATGTCGAGCGATTGGACCGATTTTACCACGTCTAGGAAGATCTTTTTAAAATATACTGTGGATTGTTACGCAGCCCGTTGAATTTTTAACGTACTGATCGAACGATTTTATGACTCAACTTATCTAAAATATTGGATGAGCGACCCATCCAAAATTACCACCTAATTGAGAAACTAACCAAAGCACTGAATGCCACCATTTTGAATGGAATAAGGTGAAAGTAAAGAGGGGGAGTTAATATGAATTGATAAAATGGTAAACCACAAAACAAAATGAAATGAGAGTGTGTAGAATGTAAATGGTTTTATATATTCATATGGATAACCACTAATTTGGTTTGTGGTTGTCTAGTTGTTGGATAAAATCGGAGCAGTTATAGCAAATTGCTGGTTTAAACTTTTACTGATTCTTCAACTTCTTTTTGCTCAAATTTAGGATAGTTCTGGTAGGGCCGAACCTGAGTTTTCGGGGGGTAATTGGGACCGATGAAAAAAATGAGGTCACAATTTTTTTATGTGCGCAAATATAACTAAAAATATAATTAAGTGGTTAATAAAAAAATACTCTCTCCGATTTATATTAATTGTCGTTTTAGTTTCTTCTTAATATTTTCTATTAATTGACGTTTTAAATATTTTTCACCAATTCTACAAACCTTCTCCCTGGCTCAATCCTAGAATATCTATACTTTTCAACCTACCACATATATTTTATTTGAAAAAATCTTTATCCCCTAATATTAGCTTAGGGTGTATTTGTCAAAATATTTCATCCTTAATTCTTTTATCCTTTTTTAAAACGACAATTAATATGAAATGGAGGGAGGGAGTATTTTATAAATATGCATAATAGATTTAGGTTTAGTCTATTATTATATTCTAACATAATAAGCTAGCCAAAAAATTATATACAATTCCATAACAAGCAAAAAACAAAACATGTATACATATGTTGAAAGAAAAATATAAATATTAACTTCTAAAAAGGCCCCAAAAATTATATTTAATATGTGTATATATATATTAAATAAAGCAAAAATATTAACATATAGAAAATTAATAATCAAAATATGCATACTTGCATGAAAAAAAACAAAAAACAAAAAACAAAAACAATTCAGTAGGAGGTCTTGCGAAAAAGATGCAAAAGAAGAGGCCAAACGTGCGCACATTGTGGGAAACAAGAAAACTCGATAAAAAAATATAGATTCATAATAAGCTAAAAACACTGAAAATGGGTGGTGATCCCACATCAGTGCTACTAAGAGATATACATACACAATTCGGGAAAAAAAAAAGTTAAAATGGTCCAATAACTTTTTACTTTTTCAAATTTAATTTCATAAATTATTGTTCTTTTTATTTAGTTCTGTTTAATTTTGGTCCAATTTTGATCTAATGTTGACCACCTGATCGAAAAAGGTCACGTGACCTTCACGTACCGGCGTGGTTTTAGAAATTCCGGCCAAAATGATGGGATAACTTTTTTCTTTTTCGAATTTAGTCCCATAAGTTATTGCTTTTTCGATTTAGTCCCACATCTCTTAAATTTGGTCAAATTTGGACCCAATATTGCCCAAAGGTCGGGTGACCTTCACATGCTGGCGTGGTTTTCCGGCGACTTACGACACTTGTTGCCGGACTTTCGAGGTGGAATAATTTTTTTTTTATTAGGAGACCACATCAAAAAATCTTTTACCATGTCACCTTATATTTTTCTTTTGCCTGAATTGAGTTAAACTCCAAAATAAGAAATGCAAAATAAGAAAATGTAATATCTTATTGATATACCCATAAATCATAATTTGAATCCCTTCTTCTTCAGTTCGCGTTCTTCTACAAAAGAAATCCTAACTTTTCTCTTCCAATCTTTTCTATCTGAAAGTCGCGCTTCAACTCCCCAAAATTGAAGAACTCACGAAAACAAAGAACCATGTCCCAATCTATCAATAACTCGCGAAATAGCATTGTCTGTGATTGTGGTTTGAATTCTCCCATTAAAACCTCTTGGAAAGAAGAAAATGTTAGGCGTAGGTTCTACGGCTGCTCGCAATACCCAATATGATTTTTTGTTCTTGCTTCAATTTTATTGGTTTATTCAAAATGAATGGAATTAATTGAGACATACTGAGTATAATTTTGGCAAAATGAAGGTCATTGTCTGAGTTTTAGGTGGACAGATGTACTTCTATGTGATAGAAGCAGACACATAATAAGAGGGCTCTTGTGAAGGCTGGTGAAAATGAGGCCCTGCATAACGCCCGCGTGACTCTCGAAGAAATTGTTTCCGTAACCGAGATAGAGAATGAACTACTAGTTAAAGAAAATTAGTAGATAGAGTTAAAGAACAAGGAGTTGGAGTCCATCAACAATGAGTTGATAAAACATATAAGTCGCCGGAGTTCCCAACACCAGCACGTGAAGGTCATGTTACCTTTTCCTGTTAGCTGGTGAACATTGGGTCAAAATTGGAACAAAATTAAGCATTTATTAGAGATGTGAGACTAAATCACAAAAGCAATAACTCATGAGACTAAATTCGAAAAAGTAAAAAGTTACGAGACCATAAGTCGCTGGAATTTTCAAAATCGCGCCGGCATGTGAAGGTCACGTGACCTTTTCCGGTCAGCTAATCAATATTGTGTAAAATTAAACAAAAATTTAGCAATTACTAGAAATATAGGCTGGACTAAATCGAAAAAGTAATTATGGAACTAAATCGAAAAAGTAAAAAGTTATGGGATTATTTTAACTTTTTTCCCTACACAATCCAACAAGCATAAATTAAAGAACCACCAGCCCTGCTTAAGGGATTGTTGTACAACGAGGATCCAAGAAGCATAAGGGTACTGTCTCTTGTACACCAATAGATCCGTGCAATTCGGATCATGGATCAAAAACATTACTATTTATCCTAAAGGTATTACATGTGATGGATAAATGTATCGCGGTGAAAATGTATCACGATTTATGCTTAAAATGTATTATATGTCTGGGTGAAAGTATTACAATATTTTTACCCATAATACCTTTCATATTGCACCGTACAACTGATGCACATGAGACTTTGCCCACAATTAACTACATAGGTTCACCTTATGTTTTCCGATTATAAGATCAAAACTACAATAGAATTGGACGTTTGTTGCCAATTCTGGACAAGGTCATAAATTCTGATAGTTGTACATATTTGACACGGAGAATGAAGTACAAAACGGAATGAAAGTTATGGGGTATGTAAATAAATCTATGTATTTCATATTTTTTTAAATAACATGAGTATGCTCAATTTTAAATGATTATAATTACTTTATAATGTTTAGTATTAACGAATTGAAATGAATAGGAAGAAACAAAGGTGAACAGATAGTGTTCTCGATGATAAATTGGTCGAAGATCTTAATACTGTTGGATGAAAATAATTCTTTGGGGAAGTCATTTAGGATAGCGAAGAACCGGATTGAAAACAATTTAGATGGTATTGAAGCTCGAGCTAATTGCAGTAACAAATAAAGATGGCAGGACATACAAGCTCCCTTCAGCTTCAGCCTGTGATCAAGGACGATTGATCAGGTTACATAACTCAACACAATAATATTGCTCTCGCAGTTTTATTTGGGGATGTGACATCAACTGATGCTGGTAGGTATTTCATTCCTATTATACAAGAGGACAATAATACATGATACAAAATTTTCAAGATGCTATTGTTATTTACAAGTAGAAAGGATATTCAGATCTTTTTATCACTATAATTAGCTTGCAACCCAAAATAGCCTGAAATATCGAGATACCTATCAACGCGAAATCTAAGACCTAAGGATAGGCCGAACATATAGGTTCGTGCATTCAAAATGTAGTTGGATAAAATCATAATTTATATAAAGGATGACCAGATGTTTGGCAAGGTGACCAGATGTAAATTTTTTATACTGAAAATATTAACAAATTGTCAAACTTAAGTATTAACGTGTATCTAATTAATGTAGTTATCTACACAGCTGAATTTCGGAAACGAAGCATGCCACATGAGGATGTTGTGAAGATTTAGGACTGATATACTCATAAATCGGGTCACAAATGGATCAGAAAACCGGGTCAGAAATGAGCTGAAAGCTGAAGAAAGAAGAAACTGCCATATGGCAGTTATAACTGACATCCGCAACGGTTTTAGCTAAAACCGTTGTGAAAGGCTTTTGACAGCAGTTTTCCTGAATCAGTTTTGGACGCGTTTTTGATCTGTTTCAACTGGTTTTTCTTCCTGAATTCATATATGATGATGTATCTCTCATTTTCTGGATGTAACACACGCATATAGAGGAGTGGGAGAGGGTAGATAGTGAATACAGTTGGATAGAAGAGTGATTGTCATTCTTTGAGTGTTTTTCGTTTCTTATGTTGCTACTGGATTGTTTTCAGTAGTGTTCTTCATCTTGTAAACATTTCTTGGGAGTTAATAGTGAGCTGAATCATCCTCCGTGGACGTAGGTCATTCTTGGGCCGAACCACGTAAATTTGGAGTCGTTTTATTTTCTGTTTTTGGTTCATTGTTTTGATTATCTTGTTTGATCCAAACTGATTGTCAACTCACAACAATTGGCGCCGTCTGTGGGAAGATTGCGAACTGAAGCGGATCAAGAAGTTGATAATGGCAGCAATGAAGTACGACGTTGAGAAATTCAATGGCAAAAACGATTTTGGTCTGTGGCAGCTGAAAATGAAGGCCCTCCTCGTTCAGCAGGGTCTTGCAGGGGCTCTCAAGGGTATTGATGGCTTCTCTGATAAAATTGGGGCCAGTGAAAAAGCAGAGTTGTTGGATAAGGCACATTCTGCCATTATCCTGTCCCTGGGAGATAAAGTCTTGCGTGAAGTGTCCAAAGAATTGACAGCAGAGGCTGTCTGGAACAAGCTTGAGGAACTTTACAAAAAGAAGACCATGGTGAATCGTTTGTATCTCAAACAGAAGCTATACTCATTCAAGATCCAAGAAGATAAGGCTATAGATGATCAACTGGAGGAGTTCAACAAGTATCTGGATGACCTTGAAGGGGTTGATGCCAAGATTGAAGATGAAGACAAAGCCATCCTATTGCTCAATGCATTACCAAAGTATTATGAGCATCTCAAAGATGCCATGATGTATGGGAGAGAAACAAAAATATCCCTGGAAGAGGTTCAGACTGCTCTAAAGGCAAAAGAATTGCAAAGCTCATCTGATGGAAAAAATGACCCTCAAGCAGAAGGGTTACATATCAAATCAGGACAATTTCACAAGTTCAAGAAACCTTCAGCAGCAAATGGTGTGGGAAAACAACCGCAGCAGTCAAAGCCAAAAGGTGTTGGAGGAAAGGAAACCAGAAAGTGTTTTCATTGCAAGAAGCCAGGTCACCTAAAAAAGAACTGTTTTGAATTCAAAAGAAAGAAGGCAGAAGGTTCCAACAAACCAAATACAGCAGATTTGGCACAAGGAGAAGAAGATGCTGATGTCTTGAACATTGTTGAAGGTAGGACAGAAGCCAAGTGGATTCTAGACTCAGGATGCAGCTTCCACATGTGCCCTAATACCAGTTGGTTTCACAGCCTCAAGATACACAAACAGGGCTCAGTCATGCTAGGGGATGATCATGCATGTCAGATTGAAGGCATTGGTGATGTCAGGCTCAAGATGCATGATGGTTCTGTTAAAACCCTGTCCAATGTAAGATATATCCCCATGCTGAAGAGGAACCTCATCAGTCTTGGGACTTTAGAAAACAAAGGATGCAACTTCAAATCAATGCAAGGGCAATTATTTGTGTACAAAGGTTCAAAATTGGTGATGAAAGGCATCAAGAAGGCAAGCCTCTACTATTTGATTGCAGAAACTCTGATAGGAGATGTAAATAATGTTGCTGTTGAAGATTCCCATTTATGGCACAAAAGACTTGGCCATATGAGTGAAACAGGCATGAATGAGCTGCTGAAACAAGGGATCATCAATCACAAAGGGAGGTTCCAAGTACAGAATTGTGAGATCTGCATTCTAGCAAAGAGCAAGAAGTTGCCATACCCCAAAGGTAAACACACTTCACAACACCCCCTTGACTATGCTCATTCTGATCTTTGGGGGCCTTCAAAGGTAGAAACAATGGGGGGTGGAAGATATTTCTTAAGCATCATAGATGATTATTCAAGAAAGCTATGGATTTACATACTAAAGAATAAGTCTGATGCTTTAAATAAATTCCAAGAATGGTGTAAAGAAGTTGAGATGGAGAAAGGGTCAACACTGAAGTGCCTAAGGACAGACAATGGTTTAGAATTCCTATCTGAAGAATTCCAGAAATTCTGCAAAGAAAGGGGCATAAAGAGACACAAAACTGTCCCTGCTCATCCTCAACAAAATGGAGTAGCTGAGAGGATGAACAAAACAATTTTGGAAAGGATCAGATGCATGCTAATAGAGTCTGGAATGCCAAAAAGATTCTGGGGAGAAGCTGCTGTTACTGCAGCATACTTGATAAACAGAAGTCCATCCACTCCAAACCAGTATGTAACTCCATACCAGAAATGGAGTGGAAACCTACCAGAATGTTCACACTTGAGACCTTTTGGATGTCTTGCTTATTCTCATGTCAAACTAGACAAATTGGAAGCAAGGGCATTGAAGTGTATAATGTTGGGATATCCACAAGGAGTAAAAGGATACAGACTATGGTGTCTGGAACCTGGGATGAACAAAGTGATCATAAGTAGAGATGTGAAGTTCTGTGAAGAGCAAATGCCAATGAAACCAAACCCAAGTGTTCCACTGGAAGTGACAGTAAAGAATAAAGGTACACAGCTCAAGGTGGAGCAGGATGACACAGATGGAAAGTCAGAAACTGATGAAGACACAGAATCAATCCAAGAAGAAATTGACTCTGGAAAGAATCAATACCAATTGGTAAGAGACAGAGAAAGGAGGGTTATAAAACCTTCCTCCAGATATGGCAGTGATTACCTCACTGCATATGCCTTAAGTGTTGCAGAAGAAATAGAATATTCTGAGCCAAGAAACTACAGAGAAGCTGTTAGCAGTAGTGACAGAGAAAGCTGGATCATTGCCATGCAAGAAGAAATGGACTCTTTGGAAAGAAATGGGACATGGATACTGGTGGATAAACCTGCTGGACATAAACTTGTTAGCTGTAAATGGATCTTCAAGAAGAAAATAGAATTCAGTGGAACTGAAAGGATAAGGTTTAAGGCCAGATTGGTTGCAAGAGGTTTCACTCAAAAGGAGGGAATAGATTACAATGAGATCTTTTCCCCTGTAGTGAAACATTGTTCCATAAGAATGCTTCTGGCAATGGTTGCACAGATGGACTTAGAGTTGGAGCAGTTGGATGTCAAAACTGCATTTCTGTAAGGAGACTATTTTCATGCACCAACCAGAGGGTTTTGAAATGCCAGAAAGTGCAAACAAGGCTTGTCTGCTCAAAAAGTTATGGTCTTAAGCAAAGCTCCAGACAATGGTACATAAAGTTTGATGAGTGTATGAAAAAGATTGGATATACAAAATCAAAGTATGACAATTTTGTTTTCATGAGGAAATCTGGGGATGAAATTCTAAGTTTCTTACTGTTGTATGTGGATGATATGCTTGTAGCAAGCAGATATCAATCTGAGATAGAAAGGCTCAAAACAGATTTGCAGAAAGAGTTTGAAATGAAGTAGCTTGGAGAAGCAAGAAGGATCTTGGGTATGGACATATGCAGAGATAGAAGAAGAGGATTGTTGTGGCTTCAGCAGAGGAGTTATGTTGAGAAGATTCTTAACAAATTCAAAATGAACGAAGCAAGGCCAGTAACAGTCCCTTTAGCACAACATTTCAAGCTGACAGAATCACAGAAACCCAAAACTGAAGAGGACGAACAGGAGATGTCAAAGGTCCCTTATTCAAATGCTGTTGGAAGCATAATGTATGTAATGGTGTGTTCTAGGCCTGACATATCTCATGCAGTAAGTGTTGTTTCCAGATATATGTCCAATCCTGGAAAGCAACATTGGGAAGCACTCAAATGGATTATGAGATATTTGAGAGGTTCTGCAGATAGAGGAATTATGTTCAGAAAAGTTGATGGTTTGCAGGATGCTGTGAAAGGTTATGTAGATTCGGATTATGCAGCAAACTTAGATAGCAGAAAATCTCAATCAGGGTATGTGTTCACATTGTTTGGTGCAGCTGTCAGTTGGAGGTCCATGCTACAGTCAGTGGTGGCATTAAGCACTACAGAAGCAGAGCATATGGCAATGACTGAAGCTGTAAAGGAATCAGTGTGGTTAAGAGGCATGATTTCTGAGTTTGGGATAAAGCAGCAGTCGGTAGAAGTGATGTGTGACTCCCAGAGTGCTCTTCATCTAGTAAAGCATCAAGTTTATCATGAAAGGTCAAAGCATATTGATGTAAAGCATCATTATGTTAGAGATATTATTGAGAAGGGGGATGTGAATGTGAAGAAGGTGAGCACGAAGGAGAATGCAGCTGATATGCTTACCAAAGCTTTACCAACAGACAAATTCAATTATTGCTTGGATTTGATCCAAGTGGTCCAATGCAATTAAGAAGAGCAGTGTTGCAGGAACATGTTCAAAGTTTGAACATGGTTGAGGAATGTTCTTGTTTGATATTTCAAGATTGTTTGTTTCAAGGTGGAGTTGATTCGTATATAAGTCAGGTGGAGGTTTGTGAAGATTTAGGACTGATATACTCATAAATCGGGTCACAAATGGATAAGAAAACCGGGTCAGAAATGAGCTGAAAGCTGAAGAAAGAAGAAACTGCCATATGGCAGTTATAACTGACATCCGCAACGGTTTTAGCTAAAACCGTTGTGAAAGGCTTTTGACAGCAGTTTTCCTGAATCAGTTTTGGACGCGTTTTTGATCTGTTTCAACTGGTTTTTCTTCCTGAATTCATATATGATGATGTATCTCTCATTTTCTGGATGTAACACACGCATATAGAGGAGTGGGAGAGGGTAGATAGTGAATACAGTTGGATAGAAGAGTGATTGTCATTCTTTGAGTGTTTTTCGTTTCTTATGTTGCTACTGGATTGTTTTCAGTAGTGTTCTTCATCTTGTAAACATTTCTTGGGAGTTAATAGTGAGCTGAATCATCCTCCGTGGACGTAGGTCATTCTTGGGCCAAACCACGTAAATTTGGAGTCGTTTTATTTTCTGTTTTTGGTTCATTATTTTGATTATCTTGTTTGATCCAAATTGATTGTCAACTCACAACAGATGTTCATATTGTACACGATTTGGTGATCATGTGGATCCATTAATTACAACTCACCATGTAAGAAGGACAATAAGTGCATGATACATGCTAGTTTTACATGTATTTTACGTCAATTAAAGGTCATAATTTGTGACATATGCATGTGTATTTGGGCGAAAAGTGATTAAAATCCATCTTTTGAGTTAGATGATGTGTTTTGGCTTGTTTTAGTGTTATTCAGGTATAAAAAGGCCAAAAAGTCCATTTGGGTAATGTTCGGATGAAAAACGAGCAAGAAAAGTCGAAAATAGCAAAGAGGAGCTGAAGCATGGTCAGAAGTTCTAACTCGGTCGAGTTGTTTAGCAACTCGGTCGAGTGAGAAATGAAGATCAAAACGTGAAGTTGGTCAGAGATTCCAACTCGGTCGAGGGGGATTCTGACTCGGTCGAGGCAGCTTTTCGAGACCAAAACTGATTATGCGCGTTTTATGATTTTGAGTCCATCTTGAGTCCAATTTAGCCTTAACTGTATAAGGAGGTTCCCAAACTCGAAAAAAAGACTGAGAGATCATTACATGGCATATTGAAGAGGAAAGCAACATCAAAAGATCAAGATCAAGACGACGATTAGGGTGCTTATTCACTTTCTCATTTCTTTATTTCAAATCATGTTCGTCTATGAACATCGGTGTGTTATGAACATGAACATGAGTGAGTAGTTCTTTATTATTCTAGGGTTTTGAAAGTAGGTTTCGATGAATGTTTGATTAATTGAAGTTTTTCTATTCTAGTTAATGATGGTTATTCGTTATCTATGTGTTGTGATTTATTTTCATGAATAGTTAACTTGATCTCTTAACTACTTCTACATAATTTTGAAAGGAGGAATTTGTGAATGGAAAGACAATATATAGCGTATTTGTTGAGCGCTCTGAAAGGAGGTGAGATAAGTGCGTAGGCATTGGTCTAAGATTGATTGGGAGTTCGTTAGGTCTAGTCGACTTAAAAGGGTGGCTAGGGATAATAAATCTACAAGTTAATTGCTTCGAAAGGAGAGTTAATACATATAAGTGCCGTCTAATAACGATAATTATCATTGCTAGTTTAGAGTAATTCGATTGTCATACTTAGTTAATTCTGAAATCAATTCTCTAGAATTTGTCTTCCAATCTTGATTATTTGATAAAGTGTTTTCTTATTCTTGGACTTGAGTGTTAAGTAATAGTTTAGGAAAATTAGTTTAATAACCAAATCAATCCAATTGAGAGCCTAGTTAGGCGTGTTTTAGGATATTTAGAGTATCAAACTAGTCATTAAGTCAGTCCTTGTGGGATCGACCTTGCTTGCCGTTATATACACTTGCACCCGTACACTTGCAGATCGTTAGGTTATAAAATAGGCGAACAAGTCTTTGGCGCCATTGTCGGGGACTGAGTTTAGTGTTTTTGTTTTTTTTCTGATAACTAGAACAAGATTAGACTAGGCAACAATTTATTTTGCACATTTAATTACTGTTTTTATTTTTATCTATTTCGATTTTACGTGGGTATTTTCTTGTTAGTGTTTTCAGGGATTGTGCATGCATACCAGGTCTAAGGGAAAAGAACATCTTGTTCTGTGTGATCCGGAAATTGAAGCTATAGCCCGAAGACACAGAGCAAGGAGAAATCAACCAGTTGAGATGGAAAATCCGCCGAACCAAGAAGAGGTTATGAACCGCATTCTGTTGGCACTGGCCAATTTGGATGACAGAGTCACAAGTATCCAACAACAACAACCTCCACAGAATCTAGTACTTCCAGTAGGAAATCAGAATAATAATGAGAATGATGATGAGGACACTTCTCCAATAAGTGACTGTCTTCGTCCTCTGCCTAATCAGAATCCTGGAGGAATACAACCGCCACCACTCAATGCACATAGTTTTGAGCTCAAACCAACACTTATTAATATTGTGCAATAAAATCAGTATGGCGGTACTGCTTTGGAAGATCCGAACACTCATTTAACTAAGTTTTGGAGACTGGCTGATACGATAAAAATCAACCACGTACCGCATGAGCAAGTGAAGATGAGGCTCTTTCCTTTTTCCTTAAAGGATAGGGCCCTGCAGTGGTTTAATTCGTTAGAGGAGATCACTGAGCGGGATGAGTTAAGTGAACATAATGTTGTATGGAATAGAATGATAACACTGTGTAGTTCAATACAGAAGGAATCAGTTGTCAATGTTCATATTATGGATAAGGATTTCACCTCCCGAATTTCCAACATAGTTTGGAGACCTGATAATCGTAAATGGGAGTTTTAGAGTCATGGAAATGCAGTTGGAAGATTACAATATGTTCCTCCTGGATGTGGTGAGTTATACTACCTAAGTATCCTGTTGCCTCATAAACCTGGTGATATGTCCTTTGAGTTCATACGAAAAGTCAAGGATATTGAATATACTTTAAAGGATGCTTTCTACGCTATGATTTTCTTGACGACAACAGAGAGTACATAGATGGTATAACTGAGGCCAGCTTCTGGGTTACTTCACATTACCTATGAAGTCTTTTGCTCTTTGTTGAAGTATGGAATCATGTCTCGGCCAGAAAAGGTGCGGCATCAAACATGGAAACTATTAGGCAATGGTATTCTTTACATACAACGTCAAATTACTAGCATTCCTATCTAGTGAATTCTATTTTTTCTAATGTATATAAAACTATTTACAAAGTTAAACAAGTATTTATATGTACTTTTTATACACAATAACAAGAAGAAAAACCTAATAACTTTTGAATTGTCTCTTATACTTCTCCAGATTTGCATCTATCAGGCCTACAACTTCACAATTACATATTGGTTAAGCTTGAAATTTTGCTTAGACTTAACAATTGTTCTTTGAAAGAAATGTCCATTATTGTCGTATCATGATGATATGATAACTGGCTGATACAACAAGAACTTTAGTACGACAAAAATACCCGTGAAGAAGAGCACAAAGTACTTCATGATAGCCTTACATATGAGCAAAGACAAGAAGGCAGTGATGAAAGATAAAAGTGGTATGTCCTTTTCGTCAATGGTTATGGTGGCAGGGGAAATACATATATTTGGAAAACATTGTCTGATGCATTAATTCGCAAGGGTGAAATCATGCTCATTGTGGACTCAAGTGGAATTGCGTCTCTTCTTCTGCCTGGTGGAGGAACAACTCCCTCTAGATTTGCAATTCCTTCGGAGATAACTGAAAAAGTGTCCTGTGGTCGGAACACCTATTGTGAATTTGTTAGCAAAGAGGGAGTTGATAATATGTGAAGAAGCTCCTATGTTGAACAAGTAGTTCATTGTAGCTTTAAAGAGTATGTTGCATGACATAATGAAGCATACTAACGATAGTGAATTTCCGTTTGGAGGAAAAGTTGTAGTTCTGGGAGGAGACTCGTTCCAAGAGAAGAAGGAGTACCTAAGTTCGGATATGGTCTATAGACCACACAAAGGGACTAATAACAATTCTGAGGTTTACTCTACAAATTTCCAAATACTATTCGGTGCTCCAAAATACCAAACCACTGCTTGAAACTTGCGTGGTGTTCCAGTTGTGCTTCTCAGAATTATGGATCAAGCAAATGGACTTTTCCTAACTTCCCAAAGACGCCGCGCATGGGCTTAGCTGTGTTGGACTTGCGTCTTGAGCCCAATTGACCCGTTTGGCGGGCTAGACCGACCCAGGGAGATAAGGTTATACCACGCGTGTAAAGCACGCACTGCGCACATGTTGATCACGTGCCCACTCAAATCAGGCTAATTACTTCCCCATGAAGCTTTATGATTCGACTCCAGTTGATCTTTTACCCCGAGGTATTTCAGTTCGACTTCGGTTGATTCTTTCATCCCGGGGGTAATTCACTTCGACTACGGTTGATTCTTTCACCCCGGGGAAATTGCAGTTCGACTCCGGTTGATTCTTTCACCTTGGGGGCATTTTTAGTTCGACTCTGGTTGAGTACTTCACCTCGGGTGAGCGTTTTTTTCACCTGCGGTTGACTATCTCACCTCGGGATAACATAATCTCCGCTTCGGCCAACTACCTCACCTCGGGAAAACATTATTTCAATTCTGGTTGATTCTTTCACCCTGGGGATATCTCAGTTCACCTACGAATGGTGTCATCTTACACCTACACGGGACTCTGATACTACTCCAATACCACTTCGGCTACAACATATACACCTCGGATAACCAAATGCATCTTTTAAACCGAAGCTCCTACCTCGCTCCGGCTGGTGTGGGGGCATCTGATAGGTATGACCCGGGTCGGTCCAGCCCGCCAAACAGGTCAATTGGGCTCAAGACGCAAGTCCAACACAGCTAAGCCCATGCACGGCGTCTTTGGGAAGTTAGGAAAAGATCCCCATGATCTTTTTCAACGGCCATGCAGATATGATTGGCGGATTTGTAGGGATTTTGTCAGGGCTGTTATTGTATAGTATAAATAGGAGAAATATTGTTGAAATTAGGGTTCCGATTCTGAATTCTAAAATCATAACTTGTAAGGTCGTATTACGGTGTTCAAAGGAGGATAGTGAAACATCTCTAAAGGTGATTGCCTTCACCCATGGACGTAGATCTCCGGATCGAACCACGTAAACCCTTGCGTCGTTTACATTCCTGCTTGTTTGATTATTACGTGAAATCATCTTAATCGCTAAGCCATTTGATATCCGGGTACCGGCCTTATCAACTATTATTCAATTGTTCTAATTTTTATGTGTATAATTTTTTTCTTGTTGTTGCTAATCGTAAAACCTTTTAATATTTTTTTCACCATGAAAACACCAAAACTTAATAGTTTTGCAAACATTTAATATCTAAATAACTCTAAAGTACCACTATTCGAAATTAAAAGTCTTGGAATCATTATCCTAGTAAAAATGTCAAACTTTGAAGTTACTAAAGTCCTATAATATGTTTAAATTTCTATAATTTTCTTATAAATACATAATTATCTTTTGTGTACCTTCAATTATTCAATATCCTGAGAATCATATACTAAAGTAATTTTACTTATTGTAAGTACATTTGTGCTAATTGATCTTTCTCCTTTCTCTTCACTTATAGAAGAAACCAATTAGAAAAATTATCAGAAATTTATGAAGAATCGAATAAAATATAAACAAATAAAAAGAATATAATGTATTTTACCACAAATAAATAATAATATATTATGAATATTTAGGTTTAGCTTATATTATCAATCGAACTATATATACTATTAAATATGATAGAAAATTTCATAAGTTGAGACTTGAGAGATGAATTTCAATTATTAAATGAATCTTATTCAATAAATAAAACTTAAAAAAATAAAGTTACTAAATTAGCCTTAAATTTTGCTAATTAATAGTTTTTTTCTTTTCCTATAGTTTTTTTTTTGACAATTATATAAACGAATCTCATTATAAAAGAGATAAGAAATTTATAAAGAAACTTGAAAATAAAAATAAACAAAAATAATAATGTTATGTATATTATTAAAACAATATATGTACATATAGAATATGATTAATATGTAGGTTCAACTTATGCCATTAGATGAATTATATATCATATCCATGAATTTTTTTAGGGTATCCTATCTATGAATTGATAGATGAACTATATAGGGCTCTAATCAAATAAATAAAACTTTGAGAATATAGTTAATAAACTAACCTTAATTAAAAATTAAAATTCATTAATAATATAATAGGCAAATCAAATTTTGTCTAACTATATAAAAAAATATTCAAAGATATAGTTTATAAATAAAACTTTAAAGATATAGTTACCAAACTAACCTTAAAAATTAAAATTCATTAAGGATATAATAGACAAATCAAATTTTGTAAGAAACAACTCCCACTTTTATAATATAAAAATAAAAAAAATAAAATAAAAAATAAAATAAAATAATATAATATATATATATATATATATATATATATATATATATAGAAGTAGAAAATAAGTTAATTTATTGGTAGATATCCCCCACTTGGCAGACCACAAATGCCTTATTTTAAAAAAATAATAAAAAATATTTTATAAAAGATCATATATTTTATTTTATTGAACGAATTTTTATTCAGTAAATAAACATAATACAAACAAAGGTTACATGTTTCCTCATCTACTCTATCTCACCAAGCATTATTAAACCAACAGACCAATACAAGAAAATCATTAAAAAAGTTAATAAAAATAATCATTAAATCAATTATCAATTATTTAGGCCTGCATCATTCCACCAACATATGGAACACCTGAGCTCTTCACCCATGCATCCCCAGCAAACATTGCTTCTGGAGTGAAGCTTTGAGCAAGCTGTGGTGTAATCTTCTTAATCCCCTTCCACGTCACCCGTTTCGACGTATCCGCCCCGGGCCCATGGTTCTGATACTCTCCGTAGTACAATGTATCTAACGCGAATGTTCCCATCCACGGCGACCACCCCTCAGGCGCAATGAACCCATCGATGTTCGAGTTCATGATGATTGTCCTAGAATACTCTTTCCACGGCCGCCCAAGGTATGCCTTAAGTGGTGGAGTCGCGGAGACAAAGTCTGGCTCCGCGACTATGTCACAGTTTTGGAGGACAATGATGCCCACACTGCGCTTGTCCTTCCGGCCTTGGGCCGTGACCATGCAAGCTTGGTTGTTCATGGGCTTGCGCACGAGAAGGCGGCATTTTTGGAACATGGCGGTCGCGTCGCCAAAGATGAAGTCGATGGTGCCGCTGATCTGGCAGTCGCGGTAGAACTGGCGGTAAGCGTGGGAGTAGAGGGTGTCTTGGTAACCGTCCATGTGGACGTTGTAGAAGATAGCTTTGTCGCCAGAGACACGGACCGCCACGGCTTGGTGGCCTTCGGGTCCCGCCGTGTTCTCGATTCCGATGTCCTTGGCCATGAAGCCTTCTCCATTGACAGCTGTTGAGAAATGCAGGATTGGTTAGCAGTGATTCGGATTTTGTTCTGCGTAATTTTTCTATATCACGGATTAATGTCACGTGAAAAATAATTTCATTTTTATAATTGGTGTTTTCTTAAGTTTTCATTCGAAGAGAGTAATTCGTATTTTCGATGTGACTCAATTAATATTTTCACATTGCAGCAATTTAGTGACTAAAATGTAGAAGGATTATGTAGGGGAGGATTGTACATGCCTGTATTTATGTATAGGTATTTATATACTAAACAAAACAAAATATAAAAGGGTCCAGTTAGGATTTGAAAATGTTAACAAAAGAAGAAAATAGAAGATTGTGTAGCATTTTTTCCCCTAAACTAGATGTAATATTTATTTGAATATCCTTCTCTTTCTTGAAAATATTTAGAAAAAGAGGAAAATAAAAAATTCAGTAGAAACTACTTTTCATAGATATATTGATTTGAACTCTTTTAATTAAATAAATAATATTCCAATTTTTTTACTTTTTATTTTTTGCATGAATAAAGTCCCATTTTTCCTGTCAGTTATCAGCTTTTATAAGCTGATATATGACAGAAAATTAAATGTATCGACTTGCAGACAAGGTGTTCGATAAAATGACTCACCGAGGACGCAAGTGTGGAACGTCTGAACACCGTCGGCGTAGTTCTTGCTGCCGGATATTCTGGTCTTCAACGGCCCTTCTCCCATCAGAACAACGTTGTTAACTTTCTTCGGTATCATAACAGTCTCCTTGTAAGTACCAGCCTTCACCAAAATAACGAATGTCTGATTATTCTTTGGTGGAATCGAGTTAATCGCTTCGCCGATCGTCTTAAACTGCCCGCTGCCGTCCAGCGCCACCACCGCGTTAGGCTTCACACTCGCCGAAGTCTCCGCCATGAGCCTCCTCGTAGGGCCGTCGACGTAATCCGGAAACTCATCGTTTCCTTCGGAGAGGAGGCGGCGGCTGCTGGTGAGGCTACCGAGACTCAATGACGCAAGAATTGATGAGAAATCGGAAACCATTGCTAATCCATTACTCAGCATTTCGCCGGAGCTTCGCAGGATCTTTTTCATCTTCTCGCCGGTGTCTCCGGTGGTGTTCTCGAAGGCGTCGAGGCACGTGTCTTGGTATGTAATGGCTGCGCTCAGCCACGTCCTGACGTCATCGATGTAGTCATCGATTTCCGTGAGGTTGAACTCGTTGACTTTGTCGAACGAGCGCCTCATGTCCTCGATGGCTGTGTTGAGCGTCTCGTCGCAGACCTCCAAGGCGCCTTTCGTCCGCACATCACTGTCGGCTTCCTTGTACAACGATGAGTCGTGGATGGCGTTTTGGAGGTCCTTAACGGTGGCCTCAAAGGCAGCCTTTATAAGGTCCTTAGGGTTATTAGAACTTGTGCCTGCGAGACTTTTCTCGCAGGTGTCTTTGTAGTCAGTGGGGGCGCATATCGCCGACACTGCTTTAGTGGAGGTTTGCACGCCACCTTCACCTGATGAGTCACCGTCTTTCTTAGATACGCTGACGGTGACAGCGACTACTGCCGCCACTAAGATGATGGAGGCGAGGCCCGCCACCATGACCTTTTTGTTGCCGCCCTCGGCCATTTTCGCGTTTCTTTATTCGCTTTATTTATTTTTATTGAGGGCCTCCTAAAACTTTGAACCAATAAACTAACTTGACCACTAGGGAAAGATCAAGAGGAGGTTATTTATAGGTTTAGAGGTGACAATGTTTGTGGAGGCGACTTGTCGGTGATTAGGCGGAGCGAGAGAGAAGGAGGGATGTAGGAAAATGGAGGGTAGAGAGAAATTTGTGCATGAAGGTTGAAGGATGTGGTTTTATAGTTTACTAATTTTGTATGTTGGATATTATATAGATTTGTATATATAGTTTCAATGTGAATTACTAAACTTGGCCTACTTAAAAATAATTATTTCTTATTTTAGGTAGTAGAAGATAAAACAGGTAATGTAATAATAATAATTCAAATTGCATTTTGCCAGCATAGGCCTTGATTGCAAAATGAATCGTAAACTTTTATGAAACTATAATTTTCCTCCACTAATCTCTTTCAACTGTCGCTTTAGAGTTTGGATTTTTTTTTTTTATAATTAAAAATCTTTTTAGTTACTTTCTTCCAATTTTATTGCTTACTTATTTTAAGAAAAATTGAAAAAAATAGGCAGTATGGAAATTATAATTAAGGAGAGAAAAAGAGACATATTAATTGAGGTGATTTAGTCAAAATTAAACAGTTCCTTAATTCTTAATAAAAATTCTAAAATGACATTGAAAAGGGATTAAAGAAGTAATTTAATGCTCGTCGCATTTAACGCTTCAAATTTTGCCATATATCAAAAGTGGAATAGGGTGCACCAATTTTACCGTTACAATTAGTTAATTCCCAAATCCAAAAACCTTTCTTTAAGAGGGAAACAATCAATTTCATTACTAGAAAAAACAATAATATATTCTAACGCCCTACATTCGATTCAACAAGGCCACAAATACTAGTCGGAACCTCCTCTAACTAAATACAAACATCATTAGTGCCTAGAGGTAAACGAGCAAGTGAGTGAACTATTATATTCGCTCCACGGGGAAAATAACCAAAATCAGCACTGTGTACCAATTGCAGAATATCTTGCACAATAATTCCATTGTATACATCATTGTTACCCATCTTCGATAATATACTTATCAGCTACACATTATCTCCTTCAAGTACAATGCTTCCCATGATCAGGAGCAGGCCTGCTTCTATGGCAGATTGTAGAGCGAAGCGAAGCGCCGGGGCTTCCAGGATCAGTGTCGACCCGCTCCCATAGGTGCGTTTATTGCCTGCCATAAGGCTTTAATAAATTGGGTTTAAACATAAAGCTTTAATTTACAGAAGTTCAAGATTTAGGTTCTAGGATTAAAACTATTGGGACTTTTATATATTTTTCAATTATGATGAATGGTTTTATGTAGTTCATGATTTACGGTTTGATAGTTGACGAATATATATTGTGTTCAATGTCATATTTCATGTCATATTAGTGAGATACAGTGAAAGTGAGTACCTTCTTAGAGCATCTCCAAGGGGGCAACACCAAATTGCTGTTAATTCACACAATTAACAAAAGTTAATTACAAAAATTTGGTGTAAACAGAAATACATCTCCAACCATTCAGCACCAAATTGCTGCAGAAAAAGGAATATTCTAAAAATATGCTTTTTTATTATAGTATTCATATTGTAATTAATTGAAATATATTTAATTTAGTCTATTTAAGATATATGAAATCTAATTAAATATAATATGAATTTATATTTTATTATAAATTAGGTGAAAAAGGACGATGAATTAATCTCAAAATATTTATTTCACTGGAAGTAAATGCAAAATTAGAACATCAACATATGTTACAAGCGAAATATAAATTACATAATTACTGCCGTCATTTTATCAAAAGAACTTCTAGAATTAATTGATACATCTTTATTTCAAGTGTAACAATATAATTATAACAATAAAATAGTCTAAAAATAAATTAAAAAAAAATTTATTGTTTTGTGAATAGTGGGACATCAACTTTGCTGTCCCACTATTCACAATTGCTAAATAGCCGCGTAATTAGCACTCTCCTTGGAGAGGAGCAGCACAGCAAATTGCTGTTTCAGCACCAATCTGCTGCCCCATTGGAGATGCTCTTAGCCCATTTCCTACGTTTGTGCATTCAGTATTGATCAAACATATTTGAAGCTAGAGTATTTTTAGGGCTAAATGATTAGTCCACTTGACCCTCGCTTAAGGTAAACATTTAAATAAGATAGTTGCAGTAACGGATTCAGAAATTTAAGTGAGGTGACTTATTTATAGACGGATCTGAAAGTTCGTCTCACGGATTTCTTTTAACTATGCTTACGTGGCAAACTTTTACCAAATATGAGACAGATTTTGAGTAGCCTAGAAATTAAATACCTTTATGTATTTAGACCCTAAACATAAAATATTGGATAAATTATATTAAGAAATAACACTACGACAATTTCATAAATAGACAACAGTGTTTCCCAGCAGTGTTGTCTATTTATCAATTAACAACAGTTGTACCGCTCTATCTGTTGTCTATTAGCGACAGACACCCTAATAGACAACAATTTTACAATTGTTTTCAACATCTGTCGTCTATTAGCGCATTTTTCCACAGATAGACAACATTTTTAACGACAGTTACCCAAATCTGCTATTTATTGGCAATGCATTGCTCCAATAAACAACACTATTGTCAACATTTTTTCAAAATTGTTGTAAAAAAGACATTTTAATTTACAAGACTTTTATTATGTTGTAAAATTATTATTTTAATAAACTCTTCAATGTAATTTTTAATAATTAATAATATATTTGAAATAAAATAATAATTATACTTTTATTTTATAGATTGCATTTTATTTTATATATTGCATTTTATTTTAATAAAGTCTTCATTTGGATTATCGGGCTGGCCCGATAATCTTAATATATTATAGGGTAATAAGTCGGGACGGACAACTAATTTTAGGCCAACTAAATTTTTTAGGTTCTGCCATCAATCACTATAAATAATTTGATCGCAAAATGTACTTTTAATTTTTGTTAATTACATAAGTTAAACATCATATATCACATTCGTATACAAACACTTTCTTTTCATATCTATAATTTGATATCAATTTTTAGATTGTGAGATTCTGTGAAAAAAATTATTGTATTTAATTTGTATGTATATGTTAGAATTCAAAAAGTAATGAATTAATTTATTTGTCATGAATTAACATTTTAAATTTTCCCGTGCCCCACATATTGTACAGTTATGTATTTTCTGATTTTCTTTTAGTAGTAAAAAAAAAAAAATTCCAAATCAGATATCCATACAAAAGGAATAAAATAGCAAAGCCCATTAAGAAATTCACTATTTCACTAAGCAAATTAGATAACAAAGCCCATTGAACGATTTACCATTTCACAAAGCCCATTGAACTATTCACTATTTCACTAATTTTACATCAGATATCCACACAAAAAGCCCAAAGCATAACAAATACTACACATTCATTCTTGTACTATTCATATTTGAGTAGGCCCAATACCAAAGCCTGATTCCCTATTTCACTAAAAAAAAAAAAAAAAAAAGCGCGCTCTTCTTCCCTTCTCTCTCTCCTCTCTCAAATCACAATTTCAGTTGAATTTCACAAAAGGAATGAAGGATTTCAGTAGAATTTCAGTATTATCACCATTGTCAAATCTCTAATTGATTAACTATTTGATTTTCCGTTGAAAATTTTTCATGGAAGATTCTTCTATCTAATGAGCTGATGTGTTGAAGGCATGCTCATTGATCCTCATCCTCAATTGGTCACGATCAATCAACAAGCGGTCTGATCTGGATAATGAATGTGCTTTGAAGACCCAACCTATGCTCTCCTCTATCAGTGGTCGTCTAATCCTCAAGCAGGTGGGTAGTCGATTCTTTAATTGATGCCACTCTTCTTGTGATACTTCATCGGAATAAGCTCTCGACAATACTGCGGGTCCGAGACTTTTCTTCTCAGTCACCTCTCGAAGACGATGATTCTCCACTAATTCTTCATCAGAATCGACTTCTGGCTATTGTTCTCCTCTTGTGATTCTTCATCGAAGGTTTGGAATCTCCTAGGGCTATTGTAATTGAAATTGGTTTTATTTGACATTGAAAAAAAATCAAAATTGAAATGGCAAGGTTCTGATAGTAGCCACAATTGTCTAGGGTTAGGAAAATTCACAACTGTTAGTATTTCTCTACATTTCTCAGACTGAATCTGTTGCCAATCTGTATTCTCTGAAACTGTGATCTGAGGGCCTTGCCTGCTAAATGACAATCTGACTCTTGGTTGATTATCTGGATAAAATAATATTTATTGTGCTTATATTTTTATTTTTTAAAAAGCACAATGGATAATTGTTGTTTATGAGCTTAAATGAGCTTTGCTGTAATCTGTGGATTGTTACCTTTCTCTAGTTACTTTTTTTGCGATTATATTACTCGTGTTTTTAAAAGGGGAAGACATCTGATGAGCTGGTCGGGCAGGTTGTGGTCAGACTTGCACAGAGCTACTTACTTCAGCTCCATTTGGTTCTGCCTGTATGTGTGTATTTCCAATGAAACTCAGACTTCTTAGTACAACAATTTCATTGTCAAATATTCAGGAGACTTTGTGTGGCTCAATTGATTGAACCCTTTGAAATTCATGTCAAAGACCACGTATTATAGGAATTGAAGTTCGTGTTCCCAAATGCACAACTAGCGAATAAATCGTGGTGGTCTGGTTGGTCCATTGTGAATTTAACTGTACATTCCTTTATTCTAAATCAGTGTCATTTCAAAAAAACTGAACTGACTTTAGCCAGGTGAAGGAGATGATAAATACAGTACCTTTTTAATGAGATATTGTATAATTTACTGCCATTATAGCTTTCAGAAGTGTAGCCGCAGCCTCTGCTGAGAAAAAAGAACAAAATATATAACATGTGTGTGTATATATATATATATATATATTTATATTTATTATAAAGGATATACCTAATATTATTTGTGGAATGTTAAAGGGCATACCTTTAATCTGTGAAATGAGAGGGATATATCTACTTTATATTTATCGGATCAAGGTCGAAGTTCTACGACTTAAGGTATATTGTGTTTTTCTTAAATGGCTAACTTGTTGTCTGTCAGACAACTAGTTGTACTCAGGTGATGAAGTTGTGCCTCGAGTGTAATCAGTGACCATCCAACAGTTTGAATCAATAAACTTTTACCTCAGAGTTGTGAGGGCATTTTTTCGTGCTAGTTGAGTGCTCCTCAAATATGTGCTTACCTAGTAATGTGTATTTTGCCCCGTGGGTTGACTTACAGACCAAGTAGCAAGTACTAAAGTTTATATAACTTGAGCCTCTACGTGGCATTCACAAATGATGATTCTGTTTTGTTCTTTATGTTATTGGATAAAAGAGAATCTATCAGCTTATTCATTTGCTAATGCCATGTAAATTATATTACAGGTGATATCAGAAATAATCTGCAGACAAGAAGCTGAACAAGAATTATTTAGGCCTCACTTGAAGAAATTGTCGTGTATTAATCTTGAATTTCCTTTCTAGCATATGTTTATTAATTTTTCCATAATCTCGATTGGCTTTTTAAAGCGTAGTATTTGTTTCTGACATTGTAGTCAAATAGTCAAGGCAAAAGGCCCCTCAGGATCAAATAGAGAGTACCTCTTCAAGCTGGAAAATGCCGTTGCTCAAATAGGTATAATTTCCAATTATAATAACACTTTAAAATATATATATCTTTTATTTTTGTGAACTTCAGAATATATAGATTCAATTTTTTTTAGTGAATTAATTTCACAATTGGTAATTGCAGGATGTGAAGATAAGCATGTGATAGACTTGAAGTTAGGCACATTCTCTTATTACAAGGTAATTGATTGTTTAATATTATTCTAAAACATAAATTCTTATCTTATTTAAAAAACAATATTTGTACCAATTCTTTCACCTAATGTACAACAAGATCTGGTGTGTATTAATGAAGTTCTGAAGCGTATAATTATTTTTCTGCATCTCATAGTTTTGCTAATTCAGCTTATTTTTCTTTTTTTTTTCTTTTCTAAAACTGCTTATTTTGTTGAATGTGAGAATGAAATAAATACAAAGTCCTTCATTCCCCAAAGGAAACATCAAGTCCTATTTTGAAAAGAAAAAAAATTGTTAAGTGAATGAATAAGTTACAAAAGGTAAATTCGGTCTTCATTCCTTATTTAGAAGAAAATGTTTGTCCTTGAATTTTGAAGGGCCGGGCATCAAGCCCAATGTGGTATATCACTGACGATGAGCTGAGTTATGTGACATCGTAAGTGAATTATGCGCACAATAGTTCAATTGGATCTTTACTGAAACTGTACATAATATTAATGTAAGAGATTCTTTTCCATATTTGATGGACCATTCTAATGCAAAACTATGTTGAATTTGGTATAGTGAGCTTAGTGGTATGACTCTCACCCGAGCCCCTAAGCTATGCAATTTTGTGGAATGTAGGGGATATAAAGTTGTTTACAAGAGGTATATGCATCTTATATTTTTACTAAACCTTTCTTTCCTTCAATGGCACGCATAAATAATTATTTTGCATCTTAGTTCATTCTGCAGGTATCCGAGCCTATTTTTGTATGTGTGTCGACCAGGATGATAATGAATTGGAAGTCCTTAAAATTATCCACCACTTTGTTGAGATACTAGACTGCTACTTTGGAAGTGTGCAATCTGAGATTGAATAATTTTTTTACTTCATTTTTATATATTTCTTTACTATATGACGTTCAAGATATATTTCTTCTGTTTCCAGGTTTTTGAACTGGATTTGATCTTTAATTTCCACAAGGTATGTTTGTCTTTCGCTTCAAGTGTTTTGTGCACAATTTATAGTGTTTTATGTCTCTAGTCCATTGACCATATCTAAGCTCTTAAGTAGGACCTCTTTTTTTGTATCCAGAGTTAATTAAATTCGCTTGAGATTATTCTACTAGATAGAATTGGATGATGGTGGAACTTCTTTTGGTGACTGTTTTCAGGTCTCACCGTTTGAAAGATATAGCATGCTTGCCTGACGAACTTGGTAGGACCAAAATTATATGTGCAATGTCTATACTAGGACTACTCGCATTACTTCAAAAAACCTAATCATGTACTTTTCAAACCTGACTTGTTTTGGATTTTCAAATAGTTCTGTCTATCCTGATAATTTTAGTTGGAAACTTAGTCTATTTCTCGCAATTTTGATCCTTGTTTGATTTTGTTCACGCAAATTTGGCTTATTTTTTCTCTAGACGGGTTGAATCATAAGGAATTTGGCTCGAAGTACCTCCGGGCACAAGCACACTTTGATAATACTACGATTTTGTTTGAATGCGAGTTCTATGTGTCGGTACCCTTTGACTGATATTTTTACCTCTGTTGGATGACTTACTACCTTTGGTTGCATAACAAGAACTAGATATAATGCTAAAGTTTGACAAAGCCGAGAAACAGTTTGATCCGGACAATAGATTTGTGGTGAATGTAGCTCACCTTTCTTTTTAGCTCGTGTGTGTGGGTGGTGTTCTTTCCATCTTGTTTTTCCTCATTGTCTTTTTTTGCGCATGTACCATGCTGAAAGCAATACCGCTGCATTGATCGGACTTCTAACTTGAGCGAGGAACTTGGACATGTGGATATTTGCATTGCTGACTCATATACATACTCTACTTTTCAAATGTGGCAACTAGAATGTGAAGAAATGTTTTAATAAATATTTCTTCTGTCATATTTTTGATTATGTTGTTTGTTCATTTGATAGGTGTAGTCCATCTTTTCTGAAAAAATAGGGACTCTCAAAAGAAATTAATGGAATTTTTTAAACGTTCAATTGCAGGAGAAGTATATGGTACAGGTATTAGTGAGATAGAAATTGGAGCTGCTCAAAACACTGGTGCTAAAGTCTAGACAAGTTTATTTACTGGTTAAGTTTCACAAAGTAGTGGGTGGTGTGCTATATCTTGATTTTATGCCTTTGGTTTCAGGTTGCAAAACAAACAAGTGGAGCACATGAAAAGGGTTTCAATTTTGATGACCCAAGACTTATGATAGGTGCTTGGAGGAATGAACTTAATCAGGAGAGTTGCAAAGTAGGTGTATTGAAATACTAAGTTCTTCATGCTTTATTGAGGCATCTATTTAATATGCTATATAGCTGGCTTCATTGCCATTGTTGGTTTTAGAGTGATGTTGCTAAATTTGATCATGAATTGCAATGCAGTAGGCTGCTACCGAGTTTCTCTACTACAGAAAGCATCGGTGCCGTCTAGCTTGCATCAGTATATTCTTGCATTTCCCTCTCTGTACTTTGATGATGGGGCTTGGATTTATTTCCTAATATTCTTATATTTGAATGTTGGTTGCTCATTTCCAGGCCTCAACTGACAGTAGCTACTGCAATGATGTTCCGTCGGATTTATATGCATCAGTCTCATGTAGGTAGAAGTATTATTATTTACATTAAACAATTTCTGTTTGAAGTATGTAGCTTTATTGGCTGGTAAAAGTATTACTCCTTACCTTTGTTGTTGTTTACAATATAACTTCTAATGTAATCTCTTTTCAGGTGTCCATGCTTGTCATTCTAGCGCTCTTGTAACAACAGGAAATTAAAGAAGGTAAGCTTTCAGGTTGTGTTGTGAAATTTTATTGTAGTATTTTGTTTTTTAAAGTTCTTGAGTTGAACTTTTTATCAATAAGCTTGGTTATCTTTTTCGTGTTATACTATACTATGGAACAGAGTTAACTCACATCCTGTACTTGTATATCACATCTAACTGAATCAGACATGGCCAGGACATCAACAATTCCTATCCTTCTTTCCATATATGCAAAGATTTTGATGCACACTATTCTGCTAGACCAGGAGTTACATAAGCAAATACGGGCAATATTCAAAAAGTGATTATATTGAACAATTTATTAATTTTCATAATTTGAAATTTGATTTTGATATTGTGGTTTATCCATAAGATGGCAAATTACACTTTCCAGGTGTGCAAGTTGCATTGATGCTGAAATACAACAACGAGCTGTCTGAGTATCTTGCTTTGAGCATGAAAGGTGCAGCTCTAATGGATATACTAGCTGAAATGCTGAAGTTCCCTGAGAGACAGGTTTGAATTAGCATTTCCTGTGTTGACTTAGACTTAGTATTAGTTTATGATTTATGATGATATGGCTAACGCATCTTCGTTTGAATACATTTTCATGATTATTTATTTTAACTCCGTTAATGTGATTCCAGATTGGCATAAAAGCTGATTGGCGAGCCCATCATGGGCACGTTGTTCTCTTCTTGGGAAATAAAAATACTGCTCCACTCGTTTCAGTTCAAGCTTTGATATTGACCTCATCACATCTAAAGTTAGAACTATCACTAGTACCAGAGATTATTCCTCCAATGGCACAGGTTGGATTACTAGTGATCCTCCTAAACTCTTCTATTAGATTGTGATTTTTTTGATATTTTAGTTCATCAATTTGTTGGTTTATTCTTGTGATTATTTTAGTGAATAGAATCATATAAAATTGCCTTAAATGTTTTTTTATTTATTTTTTTTATTTATTTATTTTTTATTTTATGTTTTGTCTTGATGCTTCGGCTTCATTCTTTTGTTAACATACCCGTTTATAATGTTTCCATTGACAGGAATTGAAAAAGTTGCAGTGAAGTTTCAAACCTTTTTTGAAGTCTTATATCCAAATTAGTTAATACTTTGTGGCGTAAAGTGGCAAGGAGTACACGTGTTATCCTTTTTGATGAATTGCATATTTTTTAGATTTTACACAATCATGTTTTGTCTTGAATTGAAGATGAATTATTTTGATCTATGAATGCATATTTATGACGTTAAGAAAAATATTTCGATTTATAATTATTGTTAATAAATTTTCTATTAAATAGACATGATTTAAAATGAAGACCAACGGGTAAAAGACAAAAGCTAAACAGAGCTGCTAAATTCGAAAATGAACACCAAATAGACAACGATTTAAATTGTAGAACAACGGGGAAAAACTGTTGTTAAAACTAACAAAGACAACGGTTTTAAGATTAAACAACGGATCCAAAATGTAGTTAAAATTAACAAAGACAACAAATTATATCTGTTATATAAAGTGTTGTTGTTCATGGAACAGACAACAGCTTTTACTTGTAGTTAAAATGGTACTTTTAACAGCAACACTATTTAACATAATTATTTATAACTGGACAACAGATAAAATCTGTTGTCTATTTCAAAAATTCTTGTAGATAATATATTAAAAAATTAAAGGACCACTACCGTTGTGCGCTCCCTAAATACAATAAAAAACTAAAAAAATACTAACAATTTAGATAAGGTCAATAAATTTATTTAATCACAAAAAAGAAGAAAAATATATCAAGATATAATGTTTTGATATTCATTATATTTTCTAAGATTTTTATCTCTATTGTTTATGCATACCGATACATTCATCTACTTCAAGTAAAATAATATAATTATTTATTTTGTTTAATTAAGTTATATTAAAATCGATTAAAGTACACATATAATAACACATTATAATGGGGTTCAAGAAGCCACACATATATAATAGCACACTATGACGGGTCGAGAGGGGCCCAGTGCCCCCTTGGCCCCAACGTCGGTCCTGTCACTGGATGGTTGTATGGATGCTTTTTCATAACACAGGAGCTACTTTTATTATAGCAAGTGTTACTTCTAAAATAATGTTAGGCGAAGCCCACAAATTTTCTCAACGCAACTCACCCACTTAATTAATTAGAGTATTGCTAAAATACGAAAATACCCTTAATGCAAATAAAAGATACTCTCTCCGTTTAAAAAAGAATGTTATTTTAGACACTTTGAAAATTTTCACAATAAATGTCACTCTACCAAAAAAACTACAATTTTTCCAATATTATCTTAAACAACCTACTTAATTTAATTTGCACACCTGCTCCGGTGCGTATATTAAGAAAAAACAGATTTTATGAAATCTTTGACTTTTTTAAAGGTGGAGATTGAGAGTGGAGATTTTAAGGGTAGAGATTATAATATTCTTTTCCATTTTAGGGGTGTGCAAAATAGGGTGGGACGACCGAAAAAGGAAAGTGTGCAAATTAAGACGGGACGGAGGAGTATTTCACAAAACATACCAATTAAATACTAATTCTTAGTTTCTCTAAAAATAACTAAAATGACATTCTTTTTTAAATGGAGGGAGCATTTAAGTATGACAATTTCCATACGCATCACACTTATTCTTTTATAGAAATTATTTTATATTTTATATTAAATGTCTAATTAGTTACCTTCATATATATAAATAAAAATTTACTTTTCTTGACATCTATCTTCTTCCTAATACTATCACCGACGCCATGACCACCGCCACCTTCACTCTTTTCTCTTCTACATATGTTGTTATGGGGGAAACTTGCTTAATGTTGTCATTCAACATGACGATAAGATTTGAATCAAGATAGTCTGCATTATTCAAAGGCTTTTTTTTTTTTTTTATGTTTTAATTGTTTTATTTTATTTTTTAATGATTTGATTTAATAAAGAAGGATGGAATTGTAACTAAATGGACCGCATTAAGAAGTTTATGTTATGTTTTAAATATACGTGGGTTGCATTATGAAATACGATGTGTTAAGAAAATTTGTGGGTTGCGAATAAGCGCTGTCAAAATGTTACTTTGTGCGTTAATCTTTATGGAAAATCAATAATTTTTAATTTTCAGAAAGTAACTTATTTATGTGATAAAAGTAATTAACATTTTGTACGTTGGACACTACTAGAAATAAGAATTTTTTCCACTATAAAATGTAGTTACAAAAAAGAGAGAGTAGTCACAAAAATATTTTTAGTAACTACAAATCTAAAAGTAGTTACTATAGGGTAGTCACTTATAATAAGACGTAAAATGTTTTTTTTGTAACAACTTTGTAGTTACTAATGTATTTGTAACTATTTTTTGCAACTACTCTATAGTTACTAATGTATTTGTAACTAAAAGTAGTTGCAAAAAAGAACTTGGCATATTGTAGCAAATTTGGTTAAAATTATATTAAATATTTTATGTAACTACTAATAGTTACAAAAGGAATTACTTTTAATAACCACTTTTATAGTTACAAAAGGCTAGCAACAAATACCTTTTTTTCTTATAGTGAGATATTACTTTTTATAGTGAAAATAACATTCATCTTATAAAAGATAGTCTTACACAAGCGTTGCTCCTCGTTTAAAACGGTAGCTGGTTCATTTAACTCATGTCCTTAAGCCACTACTTCTCTGTTTTATTTACTCCCCCCACCCCCACACTTAATATGAAAAACTATCTACTAAAATTATAACATATGGAACAATAGTTTCACAAGTCATATATACCAAATTCAGACATACACATATATATTTGTATTCAAAACAATCCTCCGTGCAAATGTGGTATGAATACTACGAAAAATTATAAAATCCATCAACACCTCCGCCAAACCTTGACCAAAACCTAATATGTCCAATAGCTCAACTAAGCAAGCATGATGCTTTTCCGTACAATAGTAAAACACTTCATATTTTGAAATCCATCAACACCTCCCTGCTACGAGGCATCGACAGGGATCCAAACTTTGACAGCCCGACCTTCATTACTCTTGTTGTGCATCCATGGTATGTGAACTTACTCATAATCCTCCGAATGAGATGTCTTTCAATTTCGGGGGTGTTTGGCTAAACTTATTTTAAACATCTTATAAGTTGTTTCAAGAGCTTATAAGATGTCATTTTTAAGGAGCTTATAAGTTAACAAAGTGTTTGGATAAAAGAGCTTATAAGTTTGCAATTGAATATAGTGATTTAGCTATAAATTTGGGGTCTAATTTAAAAATTAATATTAAACGCACATTTTGATTAGTGTGTGAAATGTATATAGTGTGTGAAGTGTGTATAGTGTGTGAAATGTGTATAGTGTGTGAAGTGTGTGAACTGTGTGTAGTATGTGAAGTGTGTGTAGTGTGTGTAGTGTGTGAAATGTGTGTAATGTGTGTAGAGTGTGTAGTGTATGAAATTTGAGTGTAATAATTAAGATCTTAAAAAATAAGACGGAAATAAGTTGAGGAATAGCAACTTATTTTTTTTTTTAGATCTTATAAGCTCTTAGAGCTTATTTTTTGATTTTATAAGCTCCTAAACATCTTATTTTGCCAAACACTTTGCAAGAGCTTTTAAGTTCCTAAACATCTTATAAGATGTTTTTAGGAACTTATAAGCTCAGCCAAACACCCTCTTCAGCAAACAAACTGAAGAAGTGAAATCCCAAATCCATCACTTTATGTAACAAACTTAGAATATATTAGCTTTGCAAAAACATATAAATCTATCACTTTTTGTCTTTTTGTGCCCATTTCACTCTCGTCCCATCCCCCTCCCGTCTGCAAACCCATCTTTTCCTTCACTTTCATTTCTCTCTCCTCTTTAATTATTTGTACCTTTTCCCCTTCTCTCTCCTCCTTTCCTTTTTGCAGACTTCATTTTCAGTTATTTCTCTCTCTTCTCTCTTCATTATACAGAGACGTCATTGTCATTTTCAAGCTTTCATTTTTTATCTTCAACATGGCACGATCGGTACAACGTTGGAATATTATATTACTTGATATTAGTGGCACATGTAGGAATGATATTACGTACTCGTGCCATGACTAATACACTTCCTGCCATAAAAAATTATATCTCGTGCCATGATATACCTTGACACAACGTGAGAATAAACAATTGCTAGATATTAGGGGGCAGCGGCACGATGTCAGAATATTATATTACTACTTGTGCCATGACTATACACTTTGTGCCATAAAAAATATATCTCGTGTCATAATATATCTCGTCGCCGGATGGACAAATCTTCAACGGCACAACGTCAGAACATTATATTACTACTCGTGCCATGACTAATACACTTCGTGCCATAAAAAATATATCTCGTGCCATAATATATCTCGTCGCCGGCCATTAAAGAGACAGAGAGAAAGGGAAAGAGAAAAAAGAAATAGAAAAACCACCAAATATGTCATGGATCTTCAGAGAAAATGATGAAATTTTGAAATGAAGAAGAGGGAGAAAGAATATGTCTTCTGGAAAATAGAATAGGAGGAGAGATGAGAGATGAGAGAGGAAAGAGAAGAGAAAATACAGTAGAGAGAGGAGAGAGAAAATACAGATGAGAGAGAAAAAGAGAGTAGCGTGAATAATAGTAAAGTGATAGTTTTGATATTAATTGAGAAGTTGGTTAAATTTTATATATCATTTCCCGAATGTGATAGATAAAAAAATTTCCCAACTGAAGAAATCGGGGACCTTGTTTTTTGCTAGTTAGGGTTCTTGAGAAAATGGACAGAGGGCAACGTTTGCAACTTATAACAACCAGGATCTTTGCCAAGTTGTTTATCTATAATATTTCTCACCAAAATCGTTCTACTTGGCAGAAAAATTATGTTCAAAAGTGACAAGGATTACACATAAGCTACGACATAATGAACGCCTCACCAAAAATCACTTAAATAGCCGACACGTGTCAATTCACGTGCCATTTTGAACTTTCAAGCGAATTTACAAATTGCACACCCCCTCAACATGATGGGTGAAAATTACGATGGGCTAACACGATGGGTATGAAAGTCAATCCCTCTAGTTGATGGACAAGTTTTGCAATTTTCCCTATTAAGAAATGCCTGGAAAATAAAATCATCCACAAGTTTATGAATTATCTTTTTTTGTAATTAACAATGTATTTGCAACTTATAACAACCAGGATATTTGCCAAGTTGTTTATCTATAATATTTCTCACCAAAATCGTTCTACTTGGCAGAAAAATTATGTCCAAAAGTGACAAGGATTACACATAAGCTACCACATAATGAACCCCTCATAAAAAATCACTTAAATAGCCGACACGTGACAATTCACGTGCCATTTTGAACTTTCAAACGAATTTACAAATTGCATACCCCCTCAACGTGATGGGTGAAAATTACGATGGGCTAACAAGATGGGTATGAAAGTCAATCCCTCTAGTTGATGGACAAGTTTTGCAATTTTCCCTATTAAGAAATGCCTGGAAAATAAAACCATCCACAAGTTTATGAATTATCTTTTTTTTTTTTTTTTTTTTCTGTAATTAACAATGTATTTGCTTAACAACCAGGATATTTTTCAAGTTGTTTATTTATAATATTTCTCACCAAAATCGTTCTACTTGGCAGAAAAATTATGTCCAAAAGTGACAAGGATTACACATAAGCTACCACAAAATGAACCCCTCATAAAAAATCACTTAAATAGCCGACACGTGGCAATTCACGTGACATTTTGAACTTTCAAGCGAATGTACAAATTGCACACCCCCTCAACATGATGGGTGAAAATTACGATGGGCTAACAAGATGGGTATGAAAGTCAATCCCTCTAGTTGATAGACAAGTTTTGCAATTTTCCCTATTAAGAAATGCCTGAAAAATAAAACCATATATTTTTTTGTAATTAACAATGTATACATGTACATATATATATACATATATTTATATATATATATATACACACACTAGCAATACACACATGCGTTGCACATGATCACTATTTTTTTACTATTATCTAATAAAAAAAATTAATGTGAACATAAACTTATTGTACTTTGTGTGGTGATATTGGTTGATCATTCTAATAAAACTCAATGTAGTTATTAATCATGAAAATAGATATACACAACTTCTTAGATAATTCGGTGCCAAAAAAAAATGTGAAAGATTTAATCGATTGAGCAAACACAACCAAAATCAAATAAAAATTAAAAATAATCATAAAGGAGAAAAAAAAAAGGTTAAATAATCTTAGTTTAGCAAAACACATTATAATAATGTTAAATTATTCATAAAAACGACATACCATGATATAATGTATTATTTTTACAAAATTTTCTACTATATATATATAGTTTGATATATTCTAATTATTGTTTACTTCTCAATATGGAGAGACTCCTGCATCATTAATATATGAGAAATAAAGTTATAAGATAACTGAAAAACGGTATAATAATGAAGATTAATGTTTTAAACCCAGAACGACCATCAAACCAGAAGATGAATTGGGTCACTGGGTCATTGGTTCGACTAGTTGAACCGTTGTGAAAAATCGGATGATATATATTATATAATATATATATATATATATGCATGCACATCAAATATATAATGAAAATCTATATAATTATGGGGTTTGGAGAACTAATAAATATTATAAATTGTTGTAACTTTGTGTATTTGATTTTTAAAGTTTAATTTGATAAACTTGTTTACTACTTTATTACAGTTGTTCGTGTATTGCTAGTCACTTGTGATATGTGTATGTTGGCCCTTATATCTCTATCTATCTATCACTTTTTTTTTTTTTTTTTGGTTCAATTTTAAAAATCATAAAAAAACCGGGTTAAATGGGTCATCGGGCCATCGTTTTTAGCCGGTTTTTGCCATGTCATGTTGGGCCACTTGAAACACATTACATACTAAGAATCGGAGCGGCACCATGTTCGGTTCCTGGTTAAAACGATCAAACCAGCCGGTCCAATCGGGTTTAAAAACATTGATGAAGATATAGATTTCCATTGAATAAAAGATACAAAGTCATTGGTCTTATTACATCATCAATTGACATCCATAAGTTCAGTGTTTGTTAGATATACACACGAATATTAGGCCTAAATTTTTTCTCTAATTTCTTTAATTAATAATTATGATCTGAACATACATTTGCGAATAAAATCAATTGCATATTTTAATGTGAGGAAAAAGACCACTTGTATCATAGTGCAACACTCAACGTCTATTATTAAACATTTTTTTTTTCCTTTTTTTCTTTAATAATTAGTAAGTATAACTTCTTTTAGTATAATTTACTTATTGATTTATTCTTCAATTCTAAATTGAAGTTTGAAAATTATGTGTGATTTAAAATGAAAATCCTACTATAGTATATTTATAAGATAAATAATATTTTTAATGGAGGGTTGACTATATACATAGTGTCTCATAATCTTCAATCGAGATACATGCTCCAATATGTATGTTAATATATTATATTTTTTTCAACGTTTTAACTATTTTATGAGTTGACTTCCCTATTTAGTTTTAACAAAATACTCTCAATTTTCCGCACACTGCACATTCATTTAAAAGTCTTATATATGCCTGTACTTAAATCATTCTGATTTTGTTTCTCTCATTTTATTTTTTATTTGGACTACATCATACTTTATTCAAGTGTAGTTATTATTTATTTTTATCTAATCTATGCTCGTAAGCTAATATTGTTATTGACATTTTATTATCTTTATTTTTCTGCATGTTTTAATTTAATCATCTGATACTGATTCACATAGTACATTTTTTAATCATACACATAGTACAACATAGTTTATTATTTCTTTATAATTGTTTTTTGTTTCTTTATTGTACCTTATAATTTTATATAGCTTAATAAATACATTTCACCAGTTATTATATATGCTTAAAATATATTTATGATATTTCTTTGATTTAATAATTCTCTTGAATGTTTGATTTTAAATATTTAAAATAATTTTGAAAAATCAGGGATTCTTTTTAGGCTAATACACAAGCTCTGATTCCTCATTGAATATGCCAATTGTTTAGAGTTGTTGAAGTGGCTTCGCATGGTAAATATCTCGGACTCCTTTCTATTGTTGGCATGAATAAATAAGAGATTTTTGCAGATATTAAAGAACGGGTTAGTAAGCGCATCAATGGTCACTACAAGAAAAACTGCTATCAGTGACAGGAATAACTGTGGCTAAAAGTCATAAAACTGTCACTAAAGATTTTTAGTGACGGTAGATCTCCTGTCAAGGCCCCTGGCTATTGCTTCCATAGCTAATTGTATATAGTGACGGGACCCTGTCCAGTCACTAAAAGCTATATAGTAAGAGTAATTTTCCTGTCATTAAAAGTCTTTTCAATGACCAAAATTACCCTCACTAATACATTTTTCGCCCCTCTAAATGGTAGCTTAATGAGCAACTTTATCTCATTATATTTAAATCATCATTTCCCTAAATAATATAATTTGTGATAAGATCTCTTCGCTGACATTTAGTAACTTTTTTTTCCATCCTTGTAATATTGCCTGTAAATTTAATTCAGTGATAAATGTAGCTATTAGTCTGTCATTATAGATTACTATATTATAATATTTAGAAGTATCATGACTACATAATAAAGAAAGCTAATAATAAACTAATAAGTTCTAAAGAGCATATATTGTAATACAAAAGCATAAAAAGGCTATTTGAAGCACAATGCATACATAGAAGTCTATTTCGAGTCTGTGTAAATACAACAACCAAGAAAAAAAAAACGTGTCTGTAAGTTGTTTGAAAAACTTTAGAACTTCAAATAAGCTCATTAGGGTGTTTCTTTGGGCACGACATTTCTAAATAGCTTTACAACCTGCAAGATAAAGAAACAAAACTCAGAAAAAACAAAAAAACAGAAAATTTAGAAGTAGGTAGTGCAGGCAGGACCATCACATGTAATACTCAAAATTTTCTAGGTTGCATGATAGACCCTTCATGAAGTGCTTTGATTAAACAACATGCAGAAGAAAACACGTAAATAAATAATACATTATAGCAAAAGCTTGCCTCGCTTTTGTGTATGACACATGTGCATTAGAGAGACCATTACAGTTATTATGATAACAAACATACAATACTAACATCCGAGAGAAGGGAACGAGTATTCTTCTAAACAATTCAGAAGCATATATACCTTAATACAAACAAACCAATCATTGAGAGATTTTGCAGCCCTTTATCCAGACTTCTGCCATATATGCAATCATAGTAAATTAGACAGACAATGACTCACCGAAATACCTAGCAGGGTGCTGCTTATAAATAACATAAGGAAGTTTCCTATGAACTTCAAAGCAATGCTTAAGTTAATATCTGAGAGGTCAAATATCTGAATTGCCTTAAAGAGCACCACATATGTGGCATCACTTACCACACCTTCCCCAAAAATCACATTGTCGAGTAAATGTTTCCCGTTCGGGCTTAGAACCTGCCAATTAGGTCAAGAAAAGAACGAAATTACATCAGGTACTAGTATTAGGTCTATCATTTTCCTTGTCAGGTATGCCTTTACCTTTCTTTAAAGAACCAAATAAATTGCAAAGTAATCAATACCTGCAATGCACATACATAATCTATAGCTGGAAAAATGGCTCCAACAACAGCATAAATGTCATTTAATAATTGTTAATCCATCAGCCCAAGTTCTTGTATGTAGAAAAACAATAGACATATCTTAAACTTTATAAATATCTAACTCGTTAACTAGCGAGTCATGCTGAAATCTAACACATACAATCTGAGAAGAAGGTATTTAATTTGAAAGTTGAGAAAGAGGATACCAGCAACAAGGGAAAAGCAAACAACCAGAAGAGACTAAGAAAACAAGAACATGAAATTGCATTAACGTCTTAAAGTTGATTTTATCCAAGCTAGCCTATCTAAGTCGAGCAAATATATAAGCACTAGCCAGTAAACTAGACCGATAAGGGCATATAAAATAGAATTTACATGTCACTTAAAATAAAATATATCTTGCATGGTAAGAAAATAGAGTTTACATGTCACTTAAAATAAAATATATCTTGTACTAATTCGACACAAACCCTCATTTCAAGAACATCTATTTATGACTTGTCTTCAAGACATTAGATTTCTAAAATTGATATAAATGGAACTCATCTTGTCTTCAAGTACATGATAACTCAATTTAGCACAGAACAATATATAATGAACAAATGCCTTAGACATATAACTTGTATATAAATAAGGGCATTCGTACCTCTTGCAAACCAAAATACAACTTTGGAATTGCAGCTCTCCTCCTCTTGTCGTATTTGATCATCATAAAGATCTCTCTATAACAAGATATCCAAATGTTAGTATATCAAGCTGGAATGAATCTTACAATGATATACTAGAAGCCGGAAACTAGAATAAGCAAGCTTACAACAAGCTGGAAACTAGAATAAGCAAGCTTGAATGAATCTATATAGTGAATCTTACAATCATTACGATGTCACTATAGAATGGACGTTACAATGATATACAACAAGCTGGAAAGTAAACCACAAAACTAAAGATCATCCACATTGTCATTCATTTAATCTATTTGTAATGTTTTTATAATAGTATTAATCTCTAACACAAAGAATAAGAAGCAGCAAAAGTATATGAAATCCAGATCTTAATTTCACATTAGAAAGCTAAAGACAACATAACAAGCAAGAGTTAAGGCTCATAAACAGCCAACTATTCAATAGAAAAGCCCAACAAATACTGACCGTAGATACTCGATTTTTACATGACAAGTTATCTGCAATATGGATAAAATAAAGTAAGCAAAACCTTAATTTCACATTTAAAAATAATATAGGTTGTTCATTATGAATATGAGCATACAATAGGAAAAACTTAAGCTAATTAATCAAGTAAAATAATGAATATTTTGTCCACATATGATATTTCAAGTACCTTTTTAGGTTTAGTTCTTCAAAGGCAGTCTATATTGGCTGTTGCACACCATATTGCTTCTCCAAAATAAGTCATTAGAATGCTAGAACAAGGTGTCTTGAAAGTTTGAGCAAAAGCACCTCTGTAATTAGTAACATAATTGTGACCAAATTATGACAACAATAATAAGAATGCTATTAGGCAAACCTAATTATAATATAACTACTTCGTGAAGCGCTCACATAGGGATATGAGAGTAAAATTTAAACATATCGAATGGAATTATGGATAGAGAACTTTCCAAATTCACTCATGCCAAAGCAAGGCATACAGAAATACCAAACATAAACCAAGTCATAATCAGTAAGATGTAGATTGCAGAAGCCTTAATGTCACTTCTACACAGTTCAATAAGATGCTATGTAGACTCAAGGAAAATGAATGTGGTAGACAAAACTCACCAGTTTGATGGCAACTTTTCTGCAATGTTCATTGCTACTGTCATAAACACGCTCAAGAGCTGCTGGAATAACCTTCCAGAATTCATTAGCAAATTCACTTCCGTTGCGCCTACTATTTTGCATAATGTCATTGACCAAGAATAATAAGGAAACATGTTGCTCATACTGTGCAGATTTGAATAACTTGTGCCCTGTTTCAAATGTTAAAAGAAAATTATGAAAACCACTTAGATATAGCTGATCAAATGTTAAAAGAAAATTTCTATAATATTCATGTGCAGTACCAAAAGTCTCACATATCTTCCCCTTCAACATTATGAGGAAAAGACCACAAAACGAAAGCCTGAAACAAGCACATATTCTTAGCTTTTTCTCTTCTCCTTTATCTTTCAAGGAGAGACTTTCACATCACAATTGTATACTTTGTATCTTCAGTCAAAGATCTATCGGAAGGAAATAAAGCATCATGAAAGAAATGCGGAGCATGTTTCTTATGTAAGCATCAGTAATAAGTGACTTAAAAGAAAAGAGAAAACCTCATTAAACGCCATGTAGTTTCAATTTCATCCAAAACCATTTGACGAGAATGGTACAAAACTAAAATGGGGAAGTATCTCTACAATCACAATCCTTATGTAGTATGTTCCTGATGGAAGCATTAGCACACAGGTAACCCTACAACTACGTTGCCAAACGAGTAAAATTACCATTCCTGAACTATGGCCGACTCTTTGACCTTATAAAAAATGAACTGAACCACCAAATTTCCATCTGTTACTTCATCTAAAACACTTGAACTAGAACTGTTCTAAAAAGAATAGGAAAATTACCTTCAAAATCATAATCCATACACTATGAAGACAGTTCAAAATTTGATTCTCTTATACAGATAAAAAAAAATTATCATGTTTTACCATATGAAAATATTACCAAGCAAAAGAAGATTGGGCAACTAGAAATTGTAAAATAAAACGAAACAATACTTTCCTTCAATTCGCGCACAATTTGCTATCGATTCTTACCTTAATCAGGCCGGAGATCGTTAACTTGAGTGAAACAGAGAGATGAAATGAGAAAAAAATTATACCTAGGGTTCAAGCGAGAGAGAGAGAGAGAGAGAGAGAGAGAGAGAGAGAGAGAGAGAGAGCAAATCAAACTTCTATATACCTGTTGCTCAACTGTCGGTGGCGGAGAGACACCGTCGGACTTGGTAGAAGAGGGAGAGAGGAGGGTTTTCCACTCTAAAGAGAGCTTGCGGCCAAATGAGAGAAAAAAATCCGTAGTTTTCTTTTTAATTCAAGTTTTATTTTATTTTATCTTTTATTTTATTCAGCCAAGTTGATGGTAAGATTTGGTTGAAAACATTACCGCCTATTTTTCACCATCTTTAGTGACGGTAACATTTATTTTATTTTCTGAATTTTAAATTTTGTCACCAAAAGTCAATTTTTAGTGAGAGTATTTTTCTCCTCTCACAGAAGCTAAGTATATTGGACATTTAGTGAGAGGTTTTTTTTACTCTCACTATTTTTTCCTCACTAAAAGTCACTTTTCTTGTAGTGGGTTCGAAAGAAAAACATTAAGCAAAGCAGGTAAAGAAGTGCTCATTAAATCTATTATATAAGCAATATCGACGTACACAATGTCTTGTTGATGGGGGTTGGGGGGATAGCTCGTCCGCAAGAAAAATTCGCTGGAAGTCTCAAACAATGAAAATCTCAAGGTGGCCTAGACTTTCGCAGTTTGAAAGCATTTAACCTTGCCATGTTGTCTAAGCATTTAACCTTGCCATCCAGCCTCTTTGCCCGCATCACGTAGTGCAAGTACTACCCTTCCACGTCTATGTTACATGCTGCTCTTGGTTCTCATCCCAGGTTTACATGCCACCTTATTATGGATGGTCATCATGTCATTCTTCTTGGTTGTCGAAGACTCATGGGCAATGATGAGACAACAACCCTCTTCCATGACAGATGAGTTCCTTGCCTCCCCATTTTCCCAATAAATCAGCTACATCAGGAATCTCGCAAGATGCCCGAGTCAGCTCCATCATTGATTCGGATCTTGGACTCTACAATGAGCTATTAATTCAGGCCAATTTTGACCTATTTAATGCTAATGTGATTCTCGCTGTTCCTCTGAAAAATCAATCATCGTTACTTGGACCGTTGGATGTGACATTATTTTCATTCTAGTAACTTTTCGGTCCGATCACATATCATTTTATTATGGACTCTTCTGAAGATTTTATTGACACATACTCCTTCCCGATTAGTAGATCTGGTCCAAACCTCATTTGGAGGAGAATTTGGAAGTTTAAAAATAATTAGCATGTATCTTGCATTTTCTTTGGAGATGCTGCTTTAATTCTTGTAATCATCAAACGACTTAGCTCGCAGTCATCTTCATCATGGATCCTGTTGTTCTTTATGCTCACTACCGGATCACTCTTCAGTGCATCTCTTCTTCACGAGCTCTGTTTCCTCATCAATTTGGCAAGCAACTACATCATGTGCTCGTAATTCAATGAAAGATGTTATCAGCCATGTATTTTTTTTTAAAAAAAAAATGGCAAATTGTTGGCAAAGATGTTATTAATTTTATTTTGCACATGCTTACTCATAACTTTTTGAGCCCTTCTGCTAGTAACACTTACAATGGGCATATCTTGAAAATTAGAAAACCAGAGCTTATTACCCAATTCTGCCCGATTTGTTTATGGAATGTCATTCATAAGTTAGCTTCTAAAGTGCTCTCTAATTGGGTCCAACCCTGGATCCCATATATAATCTTTGAATCTCAGTCAGCCTTCATCCCAGGTCGGTTAATTATGGATAATATTCTTATCGCTTATGAATTACACCATTGTATGAAGCTTAGGAAATCCGGGAAAGAGGGACTCATGTCTATTAAGCTTGATATGAGTAAAGCCTTTCACTGGGTTGAGTGGTCATTTGTCTACCATATGCTTCTTGCTTGAGGCATTCCTAAGAATTTTTATGACATTGTTTTGCCTTGCTTGTCATTTGTACACCTTAGCTTCCTTCATGGTATTAATTTTGGATTACTCACGCTATAGCGTGGAATTCTCCATGGGGATCCCTTCTCCCCTAATTGTTCTGAAGTATTTTCTTGCATTTTACTAAGTTCAATATCGATCTCTAAAAGAGTGTTTCAGGGCAATGTTTAATTTGAAAAAGCAGGGATTCTTTTTAGACCTTATACACAAGCTCAAATTCATCATTCATTCTGTCAATTGTTTGGAATTGTTGAAGTGGCTTCGCATGGTAGGTATCTCGGCTCCTTTTTGTTGTTGGCCGGAATAAACAGGAGATTTTTGCAGACATTAAAGAATAAATTAGTAAGCGTATTAATGGTTTGTAAGAGAAGTCATTAAGCAAAGCGAGTAAATAAGTGCACATAATATCTATTAAATAAGCAATATCCATGTACACAATGTATTGTTTTCAGTTTCCGAACTATGTTCTTAGTAATCTGGAAAATTTGGAAAAAGTTTATTAGTGGGGTGTGGGGAGAGATAGCTCGTGCACAATGAAAATTCGACGGAAGTCTTGGGATGTCCTCAAGCAACGAAACTATCAAGGTGGTCTAGGCTTTTGCAATTTAATGGCATGTTGCCTAAGCTAGCATGACGCCCTTTAGTTTCTACATCTAGCCTCTTTGCCCAAATCATGCAGTCATAGTACAATGTCTATGTTACATGCTGCTCTTGGTTTTTGACCCAACTTTACATAACACAATATTATGGTGATTATCGTGCTATTCTTCTTGGTTGTCGCAAGCTCATGGGCAATGGCGAGACAATAACCCTCTTTCATGATAGATGAGTTCCTTTGCCTCCTGGTTTTACCATCAGATCAGCTACATCAGGCCTCCCGCAGGACGCCCGAGTCAGCTCCATCATTGATTCAGATCTTGGACTCTAAAATGAGCTGTTAGTTTGAGCTAATTTATTCTCGCTATTACTCTGAAAAATCACAATTCTCCGGACCATTGGATACTATATGATTTCCATTGTAGTAACTTTTCAGTCAGATCCAAATATCATTTTATTATGGGTTCTTTCGAAGACCTTATTGTCACTCACTCCTTCCCGGTTAGTAACTATGGCCCAAACCCTATTTAGAGGAGAATTTAAGAGCTTGTCAGCTCGGATCTTGCATTTTCTTTGGAGATGTTGCTCTAATTTCATCTGTCGTTCAACAACTTAGCTCGTGGTCATCTTCATTATGAGCTCCACTTTATCACTCTTTAGTGCATCTCTTCTTCACATGCCTCGTTTTCTCATTAATTTGGCAAGCAACATAAATTTATGAAATTATCTTCCAATTTTGACAGCATCTACGCGACTTATAGTTTCAAGAGATTGTGTTCCTCGATGACTTAAATATAGTAGAATACTTAATCTGATTAAAATTGTCTTCTCCAATGTTCGTACATACTCACAAGTATTACTTGCAACAACAACCTAGACCTTCCAAGATTTTCGGGATGTTAATTCCTTCCCTTAAACATCACAACCGCACCCTTGAATCCTTATTTGTTCTTCCCCCAAATGTCATTGTTCATATATACTTTGATGAGAATATCATCTGCTCGTACTCATTTGCTGGCATTTATTCTTGCTCCAAGGATGATCAATTTATAAATATCAACGATTCGTAGTATGCTAAAGTTCTTGCTCTTCGTGAGGCGGTTTGACTTACAACTGATGTTGGAGTGCCCAAGTTTGTATTCTTGGGGATTCTAGCACTACTATATTCTCATCGATAGGTGATACGGATTGTGCCTATGCATGTATGCCTTTGCCATCTAATATTAGACATTTACTCTCTTCCTTCCATGAACGGAAATTGTATTGGATATGACGTAAAATAAAATTTATAGTGCCAAAAGAATTGTTTGGCCCACCACCCTTTTTATGTCATAAATGTTTATGCATCGTAAGATTTATCACAACAAATTTGCTCACTGTTTCCTTTTAGGGTTAATTACCAAACAAATCACGACCTTTAGTCCAATTTTAAATTGCAACATGACCTTTAAAACTTGACAATTTATGGCATAACCTTTCAATTTGTTTCAATTACAACATCTCCGCCCAACTCCGGCCCCCAATTGCTGACGTGGATGGCGGTGCTCCCAAAACGACGTCGTTTTGTCTATTGACTAAGAAGCTCCAGCCACGTCAGCGAACACGTGAAAATTAGTAATAAAAATTTAAAAAAAATAAAATAATAATAAAACTAAAAAAATAGAAATATTATAATTACTAGTTAAAATAAAATTAAAAAAATTAAAAAAAATAAAAAAACAGAAAAATTATAGTAATTAATTATAATAAATTTTAAAAAATTAAAACTATATTTTTAAAAAACAAAAAATTCTATTTTTTTTATTTTTCTAAGTTACAATATCTCATAATAAAATTTTAAAAAAAAAAGAAAAATTATAACAACTAACTGTAATAATTTTTTTTTTTTAAAAAAAGAAAGAAAATAGAAAAATTATAGTAACTAATTTTAATAATATGTTAAAAAATAAAAAAATAAAAAATGTTTTAGAAAAAACCAAAATATTTTTTTCATATTAGAGTTAGTTATTATAATTTTTCGAAGAATTATTTTTTTAGTTTTATTATTTTTTAATTTTTTTAATTTTTTAATTTTTTTAATTTTTTAAAATTTTATTTTTAATTTTCACGTGTCTGCTGACGTGGCTGCAACATCCTAGTCAATAGACAAAACGACGTCGTTTTGAGAGCGCCGCCATCCACGTCAGCAATTGGGGGCCGGAGTTGGGCGAAGATGTTGTAATTGAAACAAATTGAAAGGTAATGCCAGAAATTGTCAAGTTTTAAAGGTCATGTTGCAATTGAAAATTGGACTAAAGGTCATGATTTGTTTGGTAAGTAACCCTTCCTTTTATTATTCAAATATTTTAGACTTTGCATTATTCTAATATGGCCTTATAACTTAAATTAATAGTGTTAAGAAAATACAATATTTTTATTTGTCTATCTATATAATTTTTTCCTCTTCTTATTCTAATAAAAATAATTTCAATATAAAATCACATTATATGCAAGCATAAGAGCTTAAAGTATATAATTTGTTAAGCTCGTTCAAATGAATTTGGCATGTAAAAAAATTAAAGTATAAATTAAATACGAATAATAAAAATTAAAAGTATGTATTATAAAAGTTTTAAAATTATTCCATAAAATTTATTATTGTAAAAAAATTGACAGTGTGAATAGTAAAAATATGATAGTTATAAATAAGATTGAAAAAAATCAATAAATTTAATTTTTTTCTTTATTCTATACCTTAAATAACTATATTATTTAGTACAATTGTTTTAAATATATGCAAATAACATATCATTAAAAAGCTCTTTAAATCTACTTTAATACGAAATTGATTTCATTTCAAAATTTAAAGTATTGAAAGTGTAGAAGAAGGATAATTTAAGCATATGGTTTTTTAGGAGTTGTTTTTAATATAAAAAGACTCTTACTTTTTATAATCAAGTACGAAAAATATAAATTATTTTAAAATTACTTAACTACCCTTAAATTTAATTCTTAATAATGATATTTTACAATTTATAATCAAGTAAGAAAAACATAAATTATTTTAAATTACTGAAGTATCCTTAAATTTAATACTTAGTAAGGATATTATAGGCATTACAAGAAAAGACGAAACCAAAAATAGGACGATACAATTCATACTTTTATATTAGTAATAATAGATACATACATATATCTTTTGCATCGTAATTACCTATTTTTTAAATTAATTGTTATTTTATATATTTTTTTTACTATTTTTCTCATTTAATTTTGTATTATCCGAATCCTAGAATGTTTGTTAAGTTTCAATTTACCATATATATGAAAGAGGAAGACTGATAGGGAGGATAATTAATATTGGGAACGTATTTTAATTTTTAAGGATATGAGAGAGTGCGATCGCTGAAGAAAATATTTTATAAAATCATTTAATCCTGAATTAATTCATCTACTTGATTCTTTCAAAATAAAATAAAATAGAGATTCTTAAAAGGTGAATTGGAAAAAACTGCAATGGAGTATCATATTTAAAACTTCATAATTACAACCATGTGATCCTCCAAAAATTGGAAACAAAACAAAAAATTAATAAAATAAACAAGTAACTAATTAGGACAATATTTTTTTCTAGTTCCGACAAAAAATATCACCCACAATACTACTCATTCATCACTAAAATATACAAAACAAACAAAATAAAATCAATTGATTAATGACTGCTCATTCTACCTGAGCTATACGGAATCCCTAACCCACCAATCCAATAATCTGCCAAGAATTGCCCCGGAGTAAACTCATCCGCCGTTGCACTCGAAATCGACTTGACTCCGACTGCCTTAATTCTCCCGCCCAAATCCGCCCCGGGCCCCACATTATTGCTCTCCGCAAACCAACACGTGTTCAAATGATGTTCCGATTCCCACTCTGCCCACCCACTAGGGTCCACAAAACCATCGATTTCAGAATCAAATACAACTGTCCTTGAGGCGGGCTTCCAGGGCCGCCCGAGATAGGTTTTGTATGTTTTGTCATTGACCGGGTACTCCGGATCCGGAATTATCCGGCAGTTCTGGAGGACGAGGCCGGTTGTTTCGTTATCATACAACCGGCCGTGAGCCGTAACCATGCAGGGTTGGTCTTCGAGCGGCTTCCGGACTATTAGTGTGCAGTTTTGCAACACAGCTCGGGCGTTGCCAAAGACAAAGTCGACTGTGCCGGTTATGGTGCAGTCGCGGTAGAATTGACGGTGGGCGTGGGTGCAGAGGGTGTCTTGGTACCCGTCCATTCGGCAGTTGTAGAAAACGGCCTTGTCGGCGGCGACTAGGAGGGCAACGGCTTGGTGCATTTCACCGCCGGCAGTGTTCTCGAACCCTATGTCTCGTCCGATGAAATTGTCACCTTCAACCACTGCGTGATTATCATGTTAATTAGGGTGGATCCAGAAATTAACAAGTGATCAGTGATTGGTGGATTACAAAGTAATAAACTCATACTAGCATAAAGTTTTAAATACTCTATGAAGTTGTGATAATTCTAGCTCACCTTTATTTAGTACTTATACTTTCATTTAGTGAAGTGGTATGATTGAAAATTTCTGGGTGAATTCAGAAGATTGAATCTATTTATTGCTTATTTGTGGAGAGTATTTAGTCATAAGGTGTGTTTAGAGAAAATGTGAGCCGCGAATAATCTGTATCTCAAAAAATATATAAAAACTTTGTAAGGGATTAGAACAAAGAATATTTTTGTCTACCATTTTTTGAGATGATAAATATTGTCTTAATAATAATAATTGTATGTGACGATAAATATTAATTGTCTTAATAACAATAATTGTATGTGACGATTTATCGTGATAAAATATTGTACAAGTAATTTAAGGTTACTTTTATACATTTTTTAGAGACAACTGGTTGTTACAAAAAATGTTTATATGCGAACTGCAAACTCATCTCAAATAATATTATTTGCAACTGAGTTATAGAGACGATTAATTAGTGACGATATGTTATCTCTAAATTCTGACAAATACTCATTATTTAAGATTACTTTTTATAGCCTCAAAAGACCATTTTGCTTGTAGCGACGGGCAGCAGTGGACTGAGCCCATAAGACAAATAAAGAATTATCTTAGTTAGTTTCATGAATATTTGTTACATGAACACTATTTTAATTTCTGAAATTTGTTATAATTAAAAAACTTACCAACTGTGGCTGTCCAATATGTGTCCAAATTGACCAAAGAAACCTTGCTTTTGTTGCCGGTTATAACCGTTTTTGTGGGCCCATCTCCGATCAACATTACAGACCACATTGAACTGGTGATATTAACATACTCTTGATACACACCTTCCTTCACATAGATCACAAATGTGTCATTGCTTCTAGGCGGAACCTCGCGCAACGCTTCATTTATCGTCGTGTATTTGCCCGATCCATCTTTCGCGACGGTCACATTTGGTGTGACCGATTTAGGGTCCGCATGGAGGAAATCGTGCGTCCTCGTTGCACCATCAGGCCAGGGGAAACCCTGGCCGTCAGAATGTGAGCTCGGTGAGAGCCCTGTTTCCTCCAGTATTTGGGAGAATAGGTTGGCCATGGCCAGCCCGTTGACCGTGATCTCACGGGCTGGCTTCAAGAACTTCATGACCCGTTCAGCGGCGTCCCCTTTGACGTCCTTGAAACGGTCAAGGCACGTTTCTTGGTAAGTCAAGGCACCGCTGAGCCAGGTCTTGATGTCATCCATTACTACCGCAAAATTTTCAAAGTCGAGGCCATCTGTCCGGTCAGATGTTCTTTGGAGATCGTTCATGGAATCATCTAGAAACTTTTGGCATGTTTTGTATGCCGAGGCCGCGACTGGGTCATTTGTGGTCACCTCAAGGGGCCGTAGCCGTTGGTTTACACCGGCGAGCTCCTTTACTGCGACTTTGAAACCAGCTTTGATCAATGTTTTGAGATCCGAGGAGTTTGTGGCTTTGGTGAGGGTTTCGATGCACGTTTCTTGGTAATATGTGCTTTGGCAGAGGTTATTTACGGCTTGCTTTGCACGGTCATCATCATTGTTGTTGTGATTGTTTATGTCGTTGTCTTTTTTCATCTCGACAAAAGTCATAGTACCAACCACCGCGCAACCTACGACCAGGGTGACAACTAGGCCGATGATGACTGCTTTTCTCGCAGCCATCTTTGCATTCGCGCGGTGGTGTAATCATGAAAAAATGGCCACGGATTATGTTACATTACATATATAGATAGAGTTGTTATTCTATTGCTCATTCTCTAGGTATGTGCCATGTGTACAGTATAAAACTCATTACTGTACACGTGGCATGCAATAGTGGACCAGAAAACGAGATTATTGTGTAATAAAATATTTATTAGAGTTGTGTTCATCCTTAATGTTCTCCGAGCTTGAGGCAACAACTATAAAAAGGACATACCATGGATTGACTGGCTAAGGTTATTTCCACAAACAAAATCAAAACAAAAATTTCACAACAAACTTTCAATTTACAGTCACAATTTTCTAAGGTAAGCTAATTTTATGCCCTTAGTTTTGTGTGTTGTAGCATAAGTTGTTTATATGCACATGAAAGTTTGAGTATCCTCACTTAAAATAATTTATATTGTTATACTATACATGTGAGAAAATGCTTACTTTTTTCCCTCTATTCTTGTTCAATAATCATATATCTTCCCCATGAATTCAAGGTGTACTGTGTACATAAAGATTTTGTAATTTATGGTAATGCCCTCTCACATTGCAGGTTGGAATGGCAATTCTAGTTGCCTAGTCCATTTAGTCATTGTCATAATGTCTTGGCTCAGCAAAAATTCTATCAATTAAGTTAAAAAATGATGAGCTCAACTCAGTTTATCCTTCTAAAATACATTAAGAGTTGTCGGGCAAGCTTGTGGCAAATCAGACCTGGTGGGCCCAATAATTCTTTAGTCTATAATTCCTATAGCCCAGCCTGCCTAGAATGTCAAGCAGGCCGACCTAGGGTCAAAGCATGCTTCCCACTACAACAAATAAGGGAATTAGAGACGATTTATTTTGGGACGATTTTTAAATCGTCTCAAATAGGTTGCGTTTTGTGACGTTTTGCATATATTGTCCCAAAAAAATTATTGTGTGATATTTTATAAAAAACGTCTCTAAATGGTATACTATATGTGACGTTTTCTTAGAAACGTCTCAAAATGAGGCATTTTTTGTGACCTTTTTCTAAATACGTCTCAAAATGGTATATATTAGTGACGTTTTTCTTAAACGTCTCAAAATGTTACATTATATTGTGACATTTCTCAAAAACGTCTCAAAAGGATGTATATTAGTGACATTTTCTTAGAAACGTCTCAAAATGAGACATTATTTTCTGACATTTTTTTAATACGTCTCAAAATCGTGTATATTAGTGACGTTTTTCTAAGAACGTCTCAAAATGTTACATTATTTTGTGACATTTCTCAAGAACGTCTCAAAAGGATTGATATTAGTGACGTTTTCTTAGAAACATCTCAAACTGAGACATTATTTTGTGACATTTTTCTAAATACGTCTCAAAATCGTTTATATTAGTGACGTTTTTATAAGAACGTCTCAAAATGTTACAATATCATTTTCTTTTAATTTTAGAATTACTTTATTACATTTTGTGACGTTTTCCCTTAAAACGTCACAATATCGTTTTTTTTAACTTTAGAATTACTTTATTACATTTTGTGATATTTTCCCCTAAAACGTCACAATATATATTCTTTTAATCATAGAATTATTTTATTACATTTTGTGACGTTTTTTCCTAAAACGTCACTATATCATTTTTTTTTTGAGTTTAGAATTACTTTATTACATTATGTGACGTTTTCCCCTAAAACGTCACAATATCATTTTCTTTTAATTTTAGAATGACTTTATTACATTTTGTGACATTTTTCCCTAAAACGTCACAATATATTTTCTTTTAATCTTAGAATTGTTTTATTACATTTTGTGACGTTTTCCCCTAAAACGTTCATTTCATTTTCTTTTAATTTTAAAATTACTTTATTACATTATGTGACGTTTTTCCCTAAAACGTCACAATATCATTTTCTTTTTTAATTTTAAAATTATTTTATTACATTATGTGACATTTTCCCTCTAAAACGTCATAATGTCATTTTCTTTTAATTTTAGAATGACTTTATTACATTTTGTGACATTTTTCCCTAAAACGTCATAATATCATTTTCTTTTGATTTTATAATTACTTTATTACATTATGTGACGTTTTCCCCTAAAACGTCACAATATTATTTTCTTTTAATTTTAGAATTACTTTATTACATTATGTGACGTTTTTCCCTAAAACGTCACAATATCATTTTCTTTTGATTTTAGAATTACTTTATTACATTATGTGACGTTTTTCCCTAAAACGTCACAATATCATTTTCTTTTGATTTTAGAATTACTTTATTACATTATGTGACGTTTTTCCCTAAAACGTCACTATATCATTTTCTTTTGAGTTTAGAATTACTTTATTACATTATGTGACATTTTTCCCTAAAACATCACAATATCATTTTCTTTAAATTTAAAATTTATTTTATTACATTTTGTGACGTTTTCTTCTAAAAAGTCACTATATTATTTTCTTTTAATCTTAGAATTATTTTATTACATTTTGTGACGTTTTCCCTAAAACGTCACAATATCATTTTCTTTTAATTTTAAAATTACTTTATTACATTAAGTGACGTTTACCCGTAAAACGTCACAATATCATTTTCTTTGGATATATCAGTGCAAGGTTATTCTGCAACATCACTATATTGATTTTACTTTAAAAAAAAATCAGTTAAGAAAATGAATCATTTTTTTATTATTATAATTATAATATAAATAAATAAATAAATGAATCTTAAACCCACGGGGGTTTTAAGCGAATCTATAATATGTCGTCGCCTTCCAGATTCAAGCCCCAACATCCGAACAGAATTATCAACGGAGATATGCATTCAGCAATATCAACACGCCATTAAATAGCAATGCTTCGATCGATTCTCTTATCCTACCGCCGCGCCGGCCACCAGAGTGCCGCTCCGTCCTCTCTGCGGTGTATCAGTTCAACGGCGCATCTCAGTGGATCATGGATGGACAAGGTGAAAGGAATAGTCACCGGCAAGAAATCTGAATCGGCCGAATCCTTTACCCTTCTCCGTGAGTGTTTAGTGATTTCCCCCCACAATTATTATGGTTAGAATGGCGATTTTGTGATGAAGTTGTATGATGTGAACAGAGTTTGCTGAGGAGATGAGGAAAGCTAGGAAACTTGGGAAATTGAAGCAGTACGTAGCAGGCAGGAACAGTGAGGCCAGTATTTCCGAGGCATGTGAGAAGGAAGAGGCTATAATTCGATATCTAGCGGGTATTGATCCCACTGGGGAGGTTAGTTGCCTCTCATGTCTGGTTAATTCGTCGTGTAATCATTTTCTTGTGGAAAACAGTAGCTAGAGAAAAGTTAATTACACATTTCACAGTGCCAAGATCCTTGATAATGGTAATTGGCTACGCCCCAACTTCCGATTTTGCTGGTTCAAATATTCAATTCATATCGTTATTATAAAACCTATTAATTTATATATATGATTAATTATCTTCAAACACAGCCAAAAGTCTAGTCAAGTGTAAGTTCTGTTGGATTCAATAACTTATTTTAGATTTTCAAATACCTTTCTTATTTGATTCTCCTACTGATTTTAGGTACCGGTGACCAACTTCTTTGGTTCTGTCATGGAAACTATCCATACCGATTCAACTTATCGAGCATTCTCAGGCAAGAACTCCAGAAAATCTAGTACTGCGATGCCTCCGGATCAATCAGGGTTGGAGAAAGAGAAACGAAGAGCACTACAAAGTGCAGATGTTCCTGAGGAATTAGCCGACTCTGAAACAAATGTGAGACACTAAGATCCCTCCACCCTTGTCAATTTGTTATGCTTTGTTTTAGTTCATATTATGCAACCACCAAATTTCATGAAAGAGAGTAAAGGTATGGATTTCATGATGCAGGCCGAACAAGTTAATTGCCCATTTACACGCACTTGGACTACTATTCTCAACCGAATGGAAAAGATGAAGCAAATAGATAGTGTAGTGAACTATGGTTTGGCATTGATGTTCCCTATTGTGGCCTTGTCTTCATGGATTTCGTGCTGAAGGTAAGAAGCATCATATCCTCATTGGTCCCCCTTTTGGAACATTTTTATTACTAGATTACAATACTTTTTTAACTAGATGAACTCAAAGTACGTTATGCTTTCATTAATGCTTCTTGATCCATCACTGCAATTTGATATGTTGCTAGACTTTTGATTGGTTAAGAATACTTCCTCATCCCCACTTCCAGTCTGCAAAAGTAGTTCGAACTTGAATAATAATGATAATGTTTACAATAACAGTAACAGTAATAAAAATAAAATTTATGTGATAGTCCATTTGTTATGTGCTAGCTGCTGAATTTCATGCATTTTCATCTATACTCTCTAAATTTAGAATGCAACTAGAAATTTACAGGAAATTTGAAGACTTTTAGTTTCAATTGTCTTAAGGAGTCTATGATATATCAGCCTATGAATAAAATAGTTCTATAATAATTGCTTAGTTTTATTGAAAGATTGGTGAAGAACTTAAGTGTGATTTTTTAACTTTTAGCTTTAGAATTAGGATTTATTTCAAATTATAGTTTTCTCACTTGTGCTTCCTCCTGACCTTGGAATTTGATCTAATATAACTATCTCTTGACTGTGAAGTTGGTGGAACCAAGAAGAAAAAGAAAGAAGATGGTAGAGCGATTATTGGAGTTATTAACACCATGGACTTGCATATAGTTAGAGCCAAAATGTATAAAGTTTTAGAAGTGGAATGTTGAAACTGAATTTAGTGAGCTCATTCTTTAGCTTGTTTCCAGTCATTGATTAGTTAAATTAGCGTGTTCACGTTTCTCTGTTGTTCAGTTAGTTAATCCGATCAGGTGGCTTTATGTGATTATTATGTTGATGAGTGAAGAAGATGTCTTTCCAAGGTTATTTTTGTGCATTTTGCTGGTTATTGCTAAGAATGTGGCTTTTATTCTATGCCTTGTACTCATAAATCATGCATTTCAAAGAAGGAATGCTGCTAGGCAGGGTGATTTGAGGTGTCCTCCAAGTGCACTCTGCTTCATATCAACCGACATACCTCTTTTAATTATTTTTTTTTCATTCCCATAGTTTGAAAATACAACCATTACTATTTTTTTTCTTTGAAAACATTTTGCGCATTATATGTACTTCAATTCTCGTTGTACATTTCACATGTTGACCTTATTAAGCCTGAAGAGTTTTAACCATGACTGTACTCATTCAGAATCAAGATACTAAAATATTTGGATCAAATCCATTTGACTTATTTATTACCACACCCTATAAAATGCTTTAATTCCCTGTGCTGAGAAAATCTGTTGTAGGACTAATGTATAATAACCAAGGCTTCCTTGATAATTGAATGAAATAATTGAATCTACAGACATATAATTAAGCCATAATGATCTTTTCACTTATTTTAATTAAGCTCCTGAAAGCTGTTGAATCTGCCTTGCATGCTTGGACTGACTTCATTTCAAATATTTTGTGAACACAGTCTGCAATTCAGTACTGAGAGATTTAGCAGCTTGGATTAGATACTCTATTCAAATTGTGTTTGAACAGGTAGTATTCAAGAATAGCAACCGCACATCCCATGTATTCAGTGACCTATACAACATTTATTGAATGTATTGAAATATGAGATAGAACATATCCTGGATTAGCTAATTCCATTTGCTGATCAACCTCTTGTTCTTGTTTCTTAACATTTTATAAGTAATATTTTACGGCTAACACACTTGTACTGTCAATTTTTTGCATTTATCTTGTAGGAGGTTGAACAACAATACCTTGAGTGGCTCTGTTCCTCTGTCTCTATCCACTCTCCCTCAACTTACTTTCTTGTGAGTCCAATCTCACCTTATTCTCTTGTTTCATAATCATTTTATATATTTGTTTTTTCTATTTCTGAATTTTGAAACGAAATTTTTATCTATAATATGAAGTTAGTGATAGTGCAAGTCTCTATAGGGGACAATAATATATGATAAGAAAGAAAATGTGCATTTTTTCTTCACTATTTTATCTATTTCGTTATGCATCACTAAGTGATAGTGCAAGTCTCTATAGGGGACAAATTTTGAATATTGGGAGGGATTGTCTACTGCTACCCGTGATCTGTCTTATGTTCTACATCTGATCAACTTTATAATTTATACTGCCAATACATCTTTTTTGTTGGGTGCATGACAACTCCATACTACATAACATGCTTTATCATTTACATTCAAATTTCGCTTAATTTGTTTATAGATTTGGCAGACAGTAACTAATTGAACATGGTTTCCTGGTGTAAGTCAATGCTAATACATAACATAATGCTCGCCACCCTTATGTTTTAGTCTGTCACGAGGTGCATTATTTTTCGTTTTCTGATTTCGAAACAAAATTTCTACTGTGATGAGGTGCTAGTGGTTCTATAATATTCTTTGCTGATCTAAATTTTCTGGTATTACTGTTGAGATTTTGAAGGCCTACGTGTTCATTATCCTGTTTTTCGATTCATATTCTGATATTTTTGTTTATTCAGAATTTTGAGAAAAACTACTGATTGATAAGCTTCAATTTTAAGTTTGTCGTTTATTGCTAGTTGTGACTCAACCTTTTTGGTTCAACAATTTTGTGTTGCTTGGATTAATTCTGGCAGTAGACTTAACTGATTGGGAAATCCTGATTCATCTCTAACTAAGTTCATTTGTCTGGTTATTCGTTGATTGCTAGACTAGTGTTCTCTTTGTTTTAGAGACCAATATTAACAACAGAATACTTGAACTTTGGTAATCAGAAGCTAATATTGTAGCAATAATTAACCCAAGTGTTTTTGCAGTCAACTTTTTTGGATGAAAAGAATGTTCTGAAGATCATTTAGTTTCAGGCAATTTCTATAAAAGAAAGTCTACTAATTGGGAATAAGGCATTGGATCTTGAAAGCGACGTGGAAGCCCCTAGCCCTGTTCGAATTATATCTCTAGTGGAGGAATATCCAAGCAATACAGATGCTAATCATCAGTTGGATAAGCAGAAGGATTCAGAGATGATCCAGAATCACAAGTTTTAGCAAACAGTCAAGCCCATGGCCAAAATTATTATAATAGCCATGACCATGTGGAGACTATTAGCGGAATTTTCTTGAGTAATTTTGACAAAGTCTAGGGTTTGAGGGGAACATCAACGTATGAGGAGTTCATGGCACAGATAGATCAACAGCTGAACGAAATCGAACAAGAACTTGAAACATTCATTAGGTGTTCACATTTACTGCTGGAAAAAAAGGAAAAGCCAGAATATTTGAAGGTACAACATGCTACAGAAATTCTTGAGGGCATTTGTCATATTAGAGATAGGTAAGAATTAGTTTAATTATCTATTGCTCAACTTATATACTATTTTTTTTTATCTGCGTCTTGTTATTTGAAACTGAAAGATAAATATATGTTTACAGAATAGCTAAGTTCATTTGTCCTCATTATATAGCTAAGTTCTCAATAGTTGAGGAATATTATGTCCCAGTTACCAATCATAATTGTCCTGCATTCACAATCATATGTTTGTTGCATGCACCGCCGGCTACCGATAAATATGCTTTTTAGATTTTTTATTTTATGAGATGTTCCAACTATATATCTATCATAGTTGTAATTTTCATTTTTTACAGATTGTGATAGTTCTCAGATGTGATACTTAGGATAGCTCTCAAATGTGATAATCTGTCCAATTATTCTCACAGTTGCATCATTGTTTTACAGATTGTGAAGGAAGTGATCGCTGCTGGTGTGGATGGGTATGATGCGGAGACCAAGAATACTGTTAGAAATGCTGCTTTTGGTTTGCGCTTGACGAGGGAGGTTGCAATGTCTATTGCTAGTAAAGCAGTAAATATTAATAAATCAGGATATACCGTGTACCGAAAATTCTCCAAGTTGATACATTTGACAGTTTCTTCTTGTTTCGTCTATTGAGACCGGTTTATTGATGTTCAAAATATTAATTCAATTGAAATTATATGCAAGTGTAGTGCCATTCTTGAAACATTTGTATAGAGTTTAATGCTTTTATTATATGGAGCTTTTATATGTTATTAAAGAGATCTTTTGAGACAGTTGAAAAAAGGTCACCGAAAGAAATATGTTGAGGTAATTGAAAAAACGTCACTATAAAGTTTTTTTTGAGACAATTTTTGAAAAATGTGACTAAAAGAAATTTTTGGAGACAATAAATAAAGCGTCACCAAAAGAATTTTTTGAGACAATTAAAACAACATCACTAAAAGAAATTTTTTGAGACATTAAAAAAAGTTACTAAAAAAGATTTTTCTGAGATAATTTTTTAAAAATGTCACTAAAGGAATTTTTTTGAGACAATTAAAAAAGCGTCACTATAAGAAATCTTTTGAGACATTAAAAAAATGTCACTAAAAGAAATATTTTGAGACAATTGAAAAACGTCACTAAAGAAAATCTTTGGAGACAATTAAAAAAACATCACTAAAAATAATCTTTTGAGACAATTAAGAAACGTCACTAAAAATATGTTTTAGAGACGTTTTGAAAAATTCGTCTCTAAATACTATTAGCGACTAGGATATTGTGACGTTTGACGTGACGAAATAATTTCGTCCCACATAACTATTAGTGACGTTTTTATGACTTTTAGTGACGTTTTTCATTCGTCCCTAATTCCCTTATTTGTTGTAGTGATCCTCATCCATCTTGGACCAATTATGTTATTTTTTTTTTCCTTTCATAAAAGGGTAATTCTAAACACAACCACCGTTTTACTCTTCGCAGCCACTATTAAAGAAATAATAATAATAATAAATACAGCAAATTCACAACAATCTCCTTTTCTCCTTGCACCTAAAACTATTTTCAATACTCTTCGCATCTCCCAACTATTTGCTGCGGTGAATTAGTTGGAAGGGTTTAATATATATGCAATTGTTTGTTAATTTCTTATTTTTGTTGGAATCTGTTAATAATATTGCACGGTCAATGAATTTATTGAGACCAGTGTTCCCTCCGAACAACCCTACTTGAAGAGCATGAAGGTGGATTGTAGAAATTCGTATTCTGAGTTAAACTTTGATTGGATTTTTTTCTGTGATTTTGAGTTTGAATTCTAAAATCTTGATATTTTAAGAAAATTCATGGTTGAAATTTTTGAAGATGATATAAAGAACAAATAATTTTGAATTTGCATATTACTACTCTAATATCTCAACAAAATTGGGTTGTTTCTTCTTTGTTACTCTACCTATGCACATAGAACGATGTTACGGCTATAAAGAATAAAGAAGAAGAAAGTCGGAATTTAATTTCCTGTTATCTTGAATTAGTACATAGTAGAGATGATAGGGTAAAAAGGGGAATTTTGTAACATATTTTAATTTTATTTAAAAAAGATAATTGTATAAAAAAAATTATGATTGTGCTTAGAATTACCCTTCGTCATAAAAACAGGAGATATATATTAACCTTGGTCCTGTTCATTAATCTCTAATTTTATGGGCTTCTGATAATGATCTCTAACTTTAGAATTTTTCAGTTTATCCCTTAACACTCCAGAACTTCAAAAACTCATCAGAAATTGTTGACTTGGCCGTCCAAATTTCACTTGCCATGTAGGCAGTTCAACCGCCACGTCATCAAAATTCAGCGAGTTTCCTCTGTTCCTGCGAAATTAGAAATAAGTTGGACAAAATCAAAAGTTAGAGATCGTCATAGAAAGACTGTATAATAAAGTCGATCCAATATTTTAAGGGGTCCGATGTCAAAAGAAAAAAGTCCCCCTTACTCCAATAAATAAAATTAGTAAAAATGGTTTAAGTAAAATAATTTTCATCGATCAAATACAGAACTATAATTATTGAAAAGATGATATTCCAATCTCAACAGATCTCATTGAAACAAATATACACATGATATTAATTTTATACATAGTTAAGAAATTATAGTTGAGAGAATGAAATTCTATGTGGCAAGACAAATTCTACATCAGAATGCACAATTTTTACTAGTGGAAAAAAAAACAAAAATCTAAAAAATAATATTTCAAAATGAGAACCGTATCGCATACAGAAAACTTAAGCTACTAGCCTAATTAAGAAATTTCTATTAACTTTTAATTATATAATTATATACAATATATAATAAAAAAAAATTCAGAGGCCTTGGTCGATTGAGGGCCCAGTGCAGCGACACCAGGTGACCACCCCAGCACCGCCAGACTAATATTAATTCAACATGGCCAAGGTTAACAGAAAAAAAAAAAAAAAAAATCAACTTATCCCAAAAACAGGCTCCAATTAATTTTTAGGTGATTAATTGGTATTTAGAGGATAGATCATACTAAAGTGGACAGTTAGAATCAATGAAAAAGTTGTAGGAAAAGAGTTTAAGTAAGGGATCAGATTTACATATGATTGAGTAAAAGCTTCAACTATACAATTTCCTCAACCAAAATAATAATAATAATATTTAAAAAAAAAAAAATATCAACTATTCAGATGGTAGATCTTTTGGATAGTTGAGTTAGAAAGTGGTACCACTTTATTAACTAGTATAATAGTAGTAGGGGAGAATCATATTCCGATGGACCAGGAAACGAGACGAGATTTATTCGAATGCCCTTTACGCATCACCTGAAATTTACCATAACATAAATTCAATACCTGCCAAATCAGTTAACATACAAATTGCAAAACTAGTCTCCTTCAGGCCCACACATATTCAAATTTATATTAAGTCCCATAAAAATTTCAATTTCGAGCACTCGGTCCTACTTTTGGGGTAGATTGGAAATTTTGTCCCCGAATTGATTATATGTGTTAGGAATTGTGTGTCTTGAATCGAATTCAAATCAGGTCGATGCTTGTGTAAAAATAGAGATTGTATTGCGGATGCGTGAAGCAACGCGGTCATGATAAATTGTACCCACACCTTGATTTGAACCTGTGGCACCAACGCGGTCGCGTCATATATGTGTCGCGGCCGCGACACATTTGAGCTGTTTTGGCAATAGTCGCGACCGGGACACGATAGGCGGCCTTGATTATGGGATTATGTGTGTTTAGGCCCAATTTGATTCCTTTTGTGTTTAGGATTAGGTTTAGGGGGCTTATAAATAAGTCTCATTGGAGTCCTTTGAGATATAGGAATTAGAATTGATAGTATTGGTTTTGGTTTGGTCATTGGAGTGTAGATAGGTTGTTTGGGTCGAGTATCAATTGATTGATACTCGATTTGTCTTCGTTTAATAGGATACTATAGTCCTATATTGTAACTCTCTAGTTGATATTTGATTTGGGATCCTCCCGTTTGGTCGTGGACGTAGCTAACAAGTTGTTAGCGAATCACGTTAAATTTTCGATGTCTTTGTCTTTTGATTCTTTTCGTTTATTATTCGTTGTGTTCGTGATTTCCCAACAATATGTGTGACTATGTGTATCATATGAGCTCAGTCGCGCCTACAATTCGCAAAAATTACAAATTTCAGGCCACATAAAGGCATTTAATTATAAACCATGACATGCACGTAAGCTTAGTTGGAACTAATTAGCTGCACGTCAGATTGATAGGGTCAGAAACCGAGCTCAAGTGGTGCAGGTGAACCTTATGTGTTAATTTCCAGCCAAATTCTAAATTTTGGACTAGTACACGAAATTGAAATTGTCAGGGGATGTGATTGGAAATTTTAATTTATGTAGGACTGAAATTACAATTGACCCTTCTAAATTTCACACAGAAGCTTGATGAATGTGAAATATTTTCTGAAAAGTTGGAGAGGAATTGGACAAGCAGATTATTTCATCTTCAAATTCCTAAATTATTCATCATACAACATCCTCCACTGCAAGAAAGATAGTCTTTTTTAAATAAAAGAATTTTATATTCAAAAGTCTTTACATACAAAATTACCCCAATCCAAACAAATAGATCAGCAGAAGTAAAAGAAAATCACGTCAAACAATACGTAAAATCATTACAATCTTAGACATAAGAGAAATAGTGTAAAATCACACCCATATATGAGCCTCTAAATGTCATCCACAAAAACTTCATAATAATTCAAAGAATTCAATTGCTCTGTGACTGCATGCACGACAAGTAAGAAGTCTGTAAAACCGTTCACCTTCGTATCCGAAAAATTCACAGAAAATCGAAGGAGACCAGCATGAAGATCCATATGAAAACAGAGATCGGTTGTTGCATAAGGCGTGGAAAGATGGATGAAGGCAGAGAAAAATCTCACAAAGGCAAACCTGAGGAGAGGAAAAAATAAAACCAAGATGAAATAAAATAAAATTGAAATAAATAATTAATTAACAACATGTTAGTAGCATTCCCACATCCTCGGGAAAAAATCATATATCGTCCCATAACTATAGTCACTTCTGCTAAATATCCCGTAGTTTTTTTATTTTTCAATTTCGTCCCATATATCTTGAGATTTTCTAATTTTAATCCCCAAATTTGATTCTTTGTCGGAAAAGGCATGTGTTAGTCACGTGCCGGCAAAAAATTGGGGCTTTTGTCCACGTGGTACCAAATTTATATTCGAAATTTTCTGCTTTTTTTTTTTTTTTTTAATTTAGTCATATATCTCTTAAATTTATCTAGTTTCAGTCCCAAAATTTAAAATTTGGCCAGAAAATTTACTGTGTCACGTGCCGATCCAAATTGGAGATTTTTGCTTACATGCATCGGAATTCTGAGGTGGATAATCAGATCATTTTTTATTTTTTTTTGCACTGTACACCTCAACTAAAAAAATACAAAAATAACTTAAAGAAAATATGTAAAATTTTTTCATCAAAATTTATTTTGGGAGCTGTTCAGCTTCAAAATTCTCAATCAAATTTCATCAAAGCAAAAGTGAAAAAAACCCACAGATTTTCGATGATTATTAACATGCAACTTTACAATAAAAAAGTTGGAGAAACTAATAAAATGAAATTAGGTATCTTATTAGAAATAGGTTTATCATCTTCCCATTCTTCGAGCAAATCTAGATCCAGAAGCCGCTGCCACTACGTGCAACCGTTCGATATCAGTGCTCCCAGTCCCGGGTGGTGATGGTGTCCTCCATCATGACCCAGGCAGGAATGTTCCAATCGTGCGGGAACGTTTCTATCGGCATGTGGTCTTCCTTATCTTCCATGGAGTTCGGCCCTAATGAGACTCGGGCTATGGAGATGGATTTTCCGACTATGACGTTGAATATGCGGGGCGCCGTGGTTGAGGGTTGGAAAATTGCGCGAGGAATAAGATGATAATCACATTTCTTACAGATTTCTGCATATTTCTGCTGGGGAAGAAGATGATGAACAATATATTTTTATTTTATTTATGAAATATTTTTTTAATTGATGTATACAATGTAAGAAATAAAAAAATGATCCGATTATCCACATTAGAATTCTGATGCCATGTAAGCAAAAATCCTCAATTTTGATCGGCACGTGACCAGCCCGTGATTTTTCCGGCTAAAAATTAATTTCGAGACTGAAATTGGACAAAACTTAAGAGATACAAGACTAAATTAAAAAACAAAAAGTCTTGTATGTAAATCCGGTGTCAAGTAGGCAAAAGCCCTAATTTTTTGCCAACACGTACATTTTCCGGCGAAAATTCGAATTCTGACTAAAGTTGGATAATCTCAAGATGTACAAGACGAAACTGAAAAAACAGAAAATTACGGAATATTTAGCAGAAGTGGTTATAGTTCTGATCTTTTCTTGAAAGAAAAGCGAATTTTGCAGAAGATGATCAATCCAAAGCCGAACACTCTTTATATTCACATCATAAAAGTGTTACAGACTTCAGATCTTTATACCTAAACACTAGCAAGCTAATTTACATATACTAATACAGCTAGCTGGCTGTGTATCGTTTCAATTTTATCGGATGTCATACATCGTTTTCCAGCACAGAATCTACTACTTATACACAAGTCATAGCATAGTTACCATTACAGAAAAGTCAATAAGCTACAGCTCCAGATTTCCTCTTCGAATAGTCCATAACCGACGCGCGGCCCTCGTAAAAGCTGAGCTTTTCTTCAGCAGCAGAAACCGGTTTGAGCTGATGAACAACGCTCTCACTTGGCTGATGCTGGTACAGACACCCTTGCTGCCTTCGTCCCGTTACTTCTCCAGGCCCACCGTACCTTTTCGCAGCCTCGTTTGTCTTCAGAGGGCCGTAGCTTCTCCTTGTTCGCCTGTAGAAGTCATCGATCATGACGAACTCCTGCGCGATCTTGTGAAGGTGGTCGTGATGCGCCATGGGAGAGAGAGAAGACTGTGAAACTGAGATGAATGTTTGTGTGTGAAATGTGTGTTTTGTTGATGAGTCTTTTGAGCAGAGTACGGGGGTATATATAGGGGAGGAAAGCCTTACTTGCAATTAGTTAATATTTGTGTTGAGTAAAAGTATAACTACTTTAACTGAAAAGGGTACTTGTAAGATGATTGATAATGGTTGTTGATATATAAGTACTAAAATTATACATGTTTGTTGGAGGTGGCGATTCGAGCTGTCAGATCTGGGCCGCTCTGTGGTCAAGTCGGCTTGAAATTCTATGGAACCAAAATTGATGAATGCAGTTCAGCTCCTTAAATACACTAAGATTGTTAGATTTACCTACGGCTGGTCGGACTTGTTAGATCTAATGATATTTTGAACTAAAATTTCTTATGATCCAATTGCTTAAGTGTCGGCCGGGCAAATCGACCTACTGGGTCAGACTAATTTTGACACCTCTAATATTTAGACTTAAATGGTTCCCAAATATAAGCTCAAACGATTCCCGCAAAAAATAAGCTTATACTTCTAAAACCTATATACAATGTGGAAAATAAACACTTTTAAGAATCATAAAATGACACGATTGATATATTGGTCAAATCGCCTTAATAAAAATATATCAACTTTATCATTTCTTCTAAAGTTAATTATCATAAAAATCACGATTTTTTGCCTAATTTTCGATTGCAATATGACTTTTAAAATTTATCAATATTGATTACCAAGTATAATTGATTTTCATATACAACATCAAAAATATCTTAATTTACCCTCGATTAATTTCATAATTCTTAATTTTCATTGCTATTAATCGGTTACTAAAGTTATTATGTCACGTCTTCCACTCACAATTAACGACATTGAAAATGACAGATTGCAAAATTCGTCGAGAGTAAATGAAGGCCTTGTCAAGGTGCATTTAGTAGTGCTGATGACGACACAATCAGATGTAAAAAATATTGTCAATGTCGTATATTAAAATTGGACCAACGATCATGATTTTTTATTGTAATTAACCCTTTCTTCTAATGTTGCACGAATCTATTATAGTAAGAGAAGAGAGAGGTTGGTAGCATATTGCTCCAAGGACGCAAGTTCGATGCCTGGTGAGCACAAGTGCTTCCTCTTGCATGCTTGATCGCTGAGTCACCATAATTTATCCCCTTGCTATTGCTTAGGACTGGAGTCTGGAGCTCTGTCGGGGAGATATTTTCTCTTTAATTTGCTCCAAAGAAGAGAGAGAGCGCATAATTATAGGTACACAAAAATTTCTTTAGAGGAAAAAATGATTAGGATAAGAAAGATAGAATACATAGAGATATACATGTCTGTTCCATAAGTTCTTAATTTCTATGATAGTATATCAAAACAATCATTCAGTCCATTCCATATTAATTAACATTTTAGAAAGAAATAAAAAAATTAAAAATGAAATAGATTGAAAAATATCCCACACCTAATACCTATCTCACATCCATTAATTCCTAAAACCCCGTTTCAACAATTACCTTCCGATCTCCTCTCTCAAGATTACGATAGACCAGATCAAAATATTAGTGATAAATTGAAAAATAGAGATATTTTAGGACTGATGCATGAAAAAAAATGGGTAGAATTCGTGAAAATATCTAAAACATCCACTAATTAAAAGGAAAATAATTATTAATATAGAACGAATGGAGTAATATTTAGAAGGTAAGGAAACAATTAACACTAAAAACATCAAATCTTGCCCTGAGTATTACAAGTGGACCATCATTCATTTGGCCTTTAATGAATACAATATATTAACTCATAGATACTTAAATGATTGGATTCCTGCGAAAAATAAGCGTATACTATGTGGAAAAATAAACACTTTTGAGAACCATGAAAAACACAATCAATATCTTAATCAAAATTAATGTACACTTGTCCTAAAGTTGGATGGAAAGAGTGAAAGTAATTATTTTTTATCAGCTAAAGAAGAATCAGATCTCCTCAGATATTTATCAAATAATTGGGGAATCTCAAGGAACCGTATCGGCTTTGTGATGCTATATTTAGATCCACATCTTATAACTTATTCATTGTAGATTTACATAAATAGATGTGTGAATGTAAGGATAAAATTACTTTAAGCCTCATAAATTTTCACGCATTTGATTTTCGTCCCAATTTCTTTTTTTTTTTTTTTTAATTTCGTCTCATAATTAAAGAAACGTATTTGAATCAATTTTCGCCGATCAGCAAACTGGTCAAAAAAGTGTTGGAATTTCGGAGTATGAATGGACAAGTGTCTATTAGATAAAAAAAAGTGTCTTGAAAAGCTGTGTCTGTTTAATTAAGTGGAATAATTGTGAAAGAAATGACGTGAACGTTCCAAAATGATGCAATCTAACCATTAGATCGTGACCTTCGCTGAAGAGGTACGATCTAATGGTTGTGATTGATCAAGTTGAATGAGTGTAACTGTTCACTAAAAGATGCCTAAAAGTCTATAAATAAGCCTCAACATTTACATCCACTACAAGAAAAAGGAGCATTTTTCGCTAGTCTTTTGAAACTACAAGAATGGTTACTTAAAGTAAACCCTTTTGCAATTATTAGTAGTTACATTAAGTATTTCATACAATTTTAACCAAATTTCCTACAATATGACAAGCTCTTTTGCAACTACTTGTAGTTACAAATATATTAGTAACTACAAAGTAGTTGCCAAAAAATAGTTACAAATACATTAGTAATTACAGAGTAGTTGCAAAAAAAATTTGGCATCTTATTGTAAGTGACTACCCTACAGTAACTATTGTTAGATATTTAGTTACTAAAAGTATTTTTGTAACTACTCTCCCTTTTTTGTAACTATTTTTTGTAGTGGCAAAAAGCGTTGATTCTAGTAGTGATCTTGAATCATCGAAAATCCCTAGATCAAATATAATGACAATGTCACTAAAGTTTGCATTTGTCTTCTTGTGTAATTTGTAGTATTCGAGTAATTTGAGTATACAAGAAAGTTCTGAATATCGAGTAGTTCGCCGAAAACTTTAGTTTCGTTGTGCTGCGATCCTAAAGTTAAAATTCGTTGTATCTTGTAGATGATTGCCAACACCGTGAGCACTAGTAGGCAGGACAATATCATCTTACGAACAACGAGTCAAACTCGTGCCTCAACTTTACCAGCCCCGTCTTATCTTACAGTCATTTCTAAATACATCATAATTAATTTTTTCCAACAAAAAACACACATGATTGTCGATACCAACTCCTTGCCAATTTTAATTGACAAGGCACTGACACTTACCTTTTTTGGGGATAAAAATCAGATGAGTGAAAATTATGGAACGAAAAGTAAATTCACGTAACAGTCACATATGTTTTTTCAGCCAATTTGCTCATCACTCATCAGCGACGGAAGTTGGTCCAAATACGACCTATTTCTTGAACTATGGAACGAAGCAACAAATTTTTGGACGAAAATAAACAAGAAAAGAATTATAAACAAAAAATAATTTTAGCCCATGAATGTTTTATTTTAATAATGGATAAATCACATGGGATAGCAAGAAATAAAGCGAAACGGAAATTGACCGATAGGAAAAAGCAATGAAAATTCAAGCAGTAATAAATGGATTATTAACTTCAGATGCAAAGAAGTTGCCTAAATGCATCTCCCTTTAAGTATTCACTTTCAAAGGGTAATATTGACTTGAAAACTGTAAAAACTCAAGCATATATAGTAATTAATGGAATTATTAGCTTCAGATGTTGGATTCACTCATTCACTTGGAATTAATTCCCTTATCCATTAAACTTGCAATGCAGCATCATTCCTTTTTATCCAACAAACCAAAAAAAAAAAAAAAAAAAAAGATGTTGATTTTATTTGCTTCATCTAGGATTATGAATATATGAAAGTGAAATTTCTCGAAAAAGGAATTTTTTAGTCCCATGAACATGAATACCTTGCATTTTTAATCCCATAACTTAAAATACTGAACACTTTAATTCAGTCCATTTTCACTGGAAAATCAAAACTTTGGTGGAGAAAGTCTTGAATTGTGGATCTTCATCTATTTAGCCTATGTGATACACAATATAAAGGATCCAAAATGTAACTAGGAGCAGAGTAGAATCCATTTTTCCACATTATATATTATAAGGAAAATAAAAAATAAAGGTTTCAGAAATTAAAAAAAAAAAAAAAAGAAAAGAAAAGAAGACATGGTCCAAAATAAAATATAAAGTTCCACGAATATATCCAAAAAAATCCAAGAGAAAAGAAAGAAAGAAGAATCCAGGAAAGCTAAAAAAGAAAGGAAAAATTTACAGATTTTTGTTTTCAAGAAAATGAAAGAAATTCCTGGAAAATGATTCCAGAATTTATTTTATTTTTTCTTGGAATATACATTTTTTCTCAGATTTTTTTTTTTAAATAAATTTAATGGAACTTTTTTTTTCTGTAAATTATTATTTTTTAATATGTTTTTTTTGGAGCTTCTTTTTAATTCTAGTCGCATGTGGGTTGCTTAGATAACGCAACGTGGACCAAATGTGCGAAGATTTCCTGATTCAATAACTCATTGACGCGCATATGACTTTTTTCGGCAACTTTCTTATTTTTTGGCTGTTCAATTGTTTAAGTTACGGGACTAAAATATAAAACCTCAATCGACTGGGACTAAAAATACACGGTACGAATACTTATTGGATTGATTTTCCCTAAATTTCTTTTAGATTTCTTTTCTTCATCCAAAAGAGTTTATAGGACTGACATTTACATACTTCTCTTCTTAGGTGTGGTAAAAATGAGTAGATTAATATTATTCAATTTCACAATATGCCGGAGAATGGATTTAAAATGGTGGACTATTCATCTTGATGTCGAGATATGTAAAATTAATTGTATTTCTTCTCTCCCTATTGATAATTTAATAACAATAAGAGGTAAGGATCGACCACACAAACAACACATAAAATAAGAGTTTTAAAATGTTTATTTGATTTTCAAAATTTCTTTTTCTCCCTTCCTGTTTTTTCTTTTCAGTTATTCTTTCACTTTAATATAACAAAAAATTCATCCCACATCAGTTCCACATGAAGTAATTGTGCCACATCAATAAAACTTTGGTGAAAACCCGTAATGCAGGTAGAAGCATGGAAGAAGCAATAATATGTACAATTCTAAATCCGCTAATTCTAAGAATACCAAAAAAATATATAAACTGGGAATAAAATTAGTCTTTCTATTTCATATGAAAAATCACCCATCTAAAATAATGTCGGAGACTCATATCTATACTTAATAGTTTAACCTAGAATTCTAATGACAATAATAGACTACTTAATAAATAGGGTTTATTACTGAATGGAACCTTAGGAATATCCGTTTTACCCACTTGAAACCTATTCAAAAAATTGTAGTCGCATTTTACTGTTTACAACCTAATTGCTTTTTCTTTTTTTACTTATTTCCGGCCATTTTTAAGTGCGTTAATTGCACACGCCCGTTCCCGCTTAAACTACATCACATGATTTCCACATGCCTTCTCTTTCAACTAAACCAAGTTTTTGCCCCAATTCCCAAATTAACGCCGCGACCCATTAGAGAAAGAAGAAGCTCCAAAAATCAAACTCCACACCTACAATTTCTTTGTAAAAATCGAAACATATAAGACTTGCGAATTCAGATTAAGGCTCGAAGAGTGAAGATGGGTTGGACACCTACAGACACCTAGTATGATGCAGATTGTCTAATAAAGCAACCTGAGCTTCTTTACTTACTGCAACTCACAAAAAAATCACCATTTATTGAGTTAACAGTGCTTTCCCATCTGCAAAACCTAAGAATTGTAGAATTTGGGGCGAACCACTTACGCAAAAATGGGATTTCGGTGATTTGAAGTAGCTCTCTGTGCACAATAAACCAACAATTTTGAGAAATTGGGGCATTTTTAGTAAATTGAGTAAATGACGGATTTCCTCAGAAGAAATACAATTGTTATCAAATTCTTATAATTTCTATTCTTTTTTCATTTTATTCTTTTTAAATCGAAAATTAATCATTTTATTCCTTTTACAATTGATGATTCACGCGTTCAAAGTTGCGTGCAATTAACACACCCAAAAGTGGCTGAGAAAGAGTAAATAATTAGGTTGTAAATGGTAAAACGCGACTAGGTCGGATTGCAATCGGAGACGATTTTTTGAATAGGTTACAAATGAGTAAAATGGGTATACCTCAGATTACATTCGGTAATAAACCCTAATACATATAAGGTACCTAACAAATTAAAAGAGATCCTATAAATTTTAACAAAATTAATATATCATATTAAAAAGTAATCAAAATGTAACGGGACGGAAAATAATTTTCTCCTTTTGAGGATTCCTTTTAGATAAGTATATATAATTTGATTCTTCGCATATTCTTTTTGGACAATGCCTATACATAGCCTGTACACTGAACCACAACAGAACTAAAATTTTGTAACATAAAATTAAATTTATTTTCCTATTAAGGAATAATAGCCCTAATCCTTAATTAATTATTCCAGCACAAGCTAAGATAGTGTGCTTTAAATAACCTAATTAATATGTTGTAAATTTAAGGGTTAATTGCGACAACAAACACAAACTTTCATCAAATTGTAAATTTTATACGATCTTTTAGTTTTTGCAAAATAAATTACTAACTTAATCTAGTATTGTAATTTCAATCATCAATCAATTTTCAATGATAAATTGCCAATGCGTCTAGTTGTTTATGTCATATAGTGCTACATTAGATGTAATTGTGAGCTAAAAAAATTAAATAAAAAAATTAATGAAATTCTGGATCAAACTTTTCTTGATTAAATCGCAAGTCACTACGGACTTCTTCTCAATACCTTGCATGATGACGAAAATAACTTATCCTTAGACAAATAGATAAAAAAAATCACAAATAGGCAAAGCTTTGATATTTTATTTTATTTTAAAACTAGAGAAATAAGAAATATCTATGAAATATTTGTCATAAAGCGGAAACTGGTTTTATTATTCATTCAATGTTTTTTAGTTCATTTGATCGAATATAGCTCATTGTATTAGTAAAGAGAAAATCGTCTATTGCGACTTGTGGTTTAATCATGTACGGCTTGATCCAAATTCTTATGAATTGTTTGATGATTTTTGTCCCAATATGACACTCGGCATTTGCGTAAATAACCGATATGTTATGAATTTATCACCGAAAATTAATTGATGATTGAATTGCAAAATTATGTTAATTACCCTATTTTGCAAAATTTGTAAGGCCGTATTAAATTTGTAATTTGGGAAATTTTGTATTTGATTTTGTAATTAAGCCTGAAGTTAAGATAATTTCAATGGCTTCAACTTTATTTTCAATATATAACTAAGTTTAAGAAAGAAGGAAAAAACAGAGGAAATTATTCGTAATTGAGGAAAAGCAATTAAAGAGAAGAATATAATAAGATAAAATTAAATAATTATCAATATGACGTAATATTATGACGAGAGGCATTAGACGTGTGATTTGGTGGTATATGATTCGGAGGCATAAAAATTTATGAGTAATCAACTCAGAATTTATTCTTCTTCCAAAAAGAAAAAAGGTCAAAAGTGAATTTGTTCTTTTTTTTTTTTTTTTTTGAGAAACTATTGAGAGTATGTAGATCTAGTCAAAAGCTGGAGTTGGAGACTGCAGATTCTTTATGCTTCATGTTATCAACTCTCTTTGCCAAATAAGTTATATATATAGTGTCAAATAATTTAAATCAACAAATAAAAAAAGTTCATAAACACAATTTAAAATATTTAGAGGGTTGTACCCCCTGAAAATGACAAAAATAAAACAAAATATTGTACATTGGTCACCTGTCTTATATATATTGATCGACAATAACAGGATAAAATTTGGTTTATTAGCAAGGGACCATTTCCCAAAGTAAAATATACCGAGATTCATTTACATACAAAAAAAGTTGCCAACTATTTGTGTTTATCCTCTTTTCCAAATAATTGGGATTCAAGTGCATTTTTTTTTAGGTTAATTACGTATAAATTCGTCAGATTTTGATCAATTATTAATTATAACACGATATTTGAAGTCTAACATAAAAATGTACCACCTAACATTTTTTTTACGGGCTCCAATTGATGTGAAGCCCAAAACTTGAAATTGCACCTAGATAGTAGCCACATGGGAAACCTAATTATTACTATTTTTTTCGACACTTTAAGAACGACATCGTCAATATTTAGTGCTATTTTTTTTGTATTTTTTTGTTTCTTTTTTGTTTTTTTTTAACTACACCCCATTTGCACATCTATTTCAAAAATTTGCAAAATCGTTAGAAGAAAGATGAGCATTTAATTGTAGAAATAATTGGAGGTGCAAGTACATCAACTTTGCAATTGAAGATGAATCTCAATTGTTCACTCTCATCCCCACCTATTCTACATTACCAAAGTTGAATATTAGGGTTAGTGCAATCGATAATTTGACTTTCACCGACTTGCAAGAATTAGCAACAACAGAATCGGTAACATGATAAAGAATCCATAGTGAACACTAGGGGTTTTATGGCTCGAAGAGTGAAATATCTTCTTTGATTTAAGAAGTACACTACCATTTTCTGCGGAAGAAGAGACAATGAGTTTGTTGCATAGGTGTGGAAAAATGATAACGAGCCATGATGCTAGTGAATAATCTGAATTGCCAAAAGTGAATTTTAGGGCTGAAGAATGGGTGGAGGTGAGAGTGAACAATTGAGATTGTATCTTCAATTGCAAAGTCGATGCACTCACACTTTTTTAATTTCATCTACAATTAAATGCTCATCTTTCTTCTTCTTCGTTCTACTGTCGATTTTGCAAAGTTTTGAAATGGAGGTGTACAAATATATGGTTATTAAAAAAAAAAAAAAAATCAGCTCACAATATTGAAATGATGGCACGACGTTTATTAAAGTGTAGGAAATACAAAAAAATAGAAAAAAAAAAAAAGATTTTCCATATAGCCATATATCTGGGTTCGATTTTAAGTTTCGAGCTTCATACCATCAGTTGGAGCCCGAAAATGACTCATATGTATCTATTTGAAATAAATGTTAAGTGGTGCATTTCCACATTAGATTTCAAAAATTATATTGTATTATTTGATATTTGACCAAAAAGATGGTTATTTTTTTTATGTATTTAACCTTTTTTTTCTTTCTAATTTTTTTTTAGGCAAATGCATGTTTATAAATTTTAAAGCAGGCTTTCTATTTTTTCTTTTCTTTCTCTGACAAGGTTTCTTAATAAGGTCCTATAATTACACCTCGGAGCCAGTGGCGAATACAATATAGAATAAGGAGGTACAGCTGTATCTCCAAAATATTTAATTTTTTTTATTTATGGATCACATTTTTAGGCATTATTATCATGTTAGCGCAACGGAAGTGCGTAGTTGTACCCCATAATATTTAGTTTTTTTCATTTGTATGTAGCAGTTTTAGGTACTATTGTCATGTTGATGCAGGCGTAGCGTGTGTGAGCCCTCTTTTCATCAATTGGATTTGAATCCTGATGGTAGTTGTTTCCATTTTGTGTTTTGTTATGCAGATTTTAACTTCTTTCGCCTCTACTTTTATTCGCACCCCCAACTTTAAATTTCTGGATACATCATTGCCCAGAGCATTACAACAAAAAATGTCTTCTGTAATACACTTTTTAAGACCACAATAATAGTCACTAATGATAAGTTAGTTATGACCACTTATTATCACAAAATTGTACAAATTATTTGAGATCATTTTTAAACTACTTTTGGAGACAACTAATTGTTGCAATATATATTTGAGACACATTTGAGACAACTTTTGTCCTCTCAAATATATTATTTCATCCGAGTTATTAAGTGACACGTCGGTTTCTAACCTAGTGTTCCGCAAGTGTACGGATGTAGGTGTAGTACTATTGTCAAGGTCGATCCCACAAGGAATAGTTTTCGGTAGTTTGATACCCTAATACTCTAGGAATGTCCTAACTAGATACTAAGTTTTAAAGGTTGATTTTACTAATTAAAATACTCAATTAAATATAACTTCAAACTTAGGAAACACGAAAACTAACAATCAAAGAGAAAAGGTATCCTAGGGCTTCGATTTCAGGATATTACTTCAATGTTAAATATGATTAACCTATTAATTTACCAATTCTAGTGTTTATTAGGCGGCACGACAATAATCTAATCCTTCTCTCGAAGCGATTAAACTGTTGATTAATTAAGCTAATTACCCTCTCGAGTCAATTAAACCTAATAACTCCCAAACGATCCTAAGCCACGGCCTACACAGTCATAGACAACTGCGCTCTATGTTCTAAGTCTGATAACAATTCCCTCCTCTCGAAGCGGAATTGTTAAACTAAATTACTAAATCTAGGTGATCAAGCTAAATTCAGTTTTAAGCACAAACATAGAGATAAAACTCATACAGAACGGAATTAATAAATTAAATCATAAATCAAAACATTGTCATAAAAATCCCTACTTTCTAACCCTAGGACACGAATAGCTTAGCTACTCATGCCTAGTAATAATCCAATACAAAATTCTAATAAAAACATTGTAAGAATTAAAACTAAGAAAGAACAATTTAACCCGGATGACTCCGTCTCGATGATCTTCGTCTTCTTTGTCTTCCAAGATGATGTAATTTATGTTCTTGATGATTCCCCCTTTTTCCTAAAGTTTTGGTGTCCTTTTTATAGAGTTGGGCCGAATCTTGGGGAAGATAGGATCAAAATCCTATTAAAATTAGGTAATTATCGCAGGAAAACACTTCTGACACGGCCGTGTTGCCTAAGTGACACGGCCGTGTTGATTTGCAAAATTCACTTTTCTAGCAACAATTTGACACGGCCGTGTTGCTTGAGTGACACGGCCGTGTTCTATTCCAGAACCCACAGCGCGTTATGGACCACTTTTGACACGGCCGTGTTACAAGTCTGACGCGGCCGTGTCGGTTCTTGCGTTGTTTTGCTCCTGGACCGGTTCAGGCCGGTTCGGACCGGTTTGGACCGGTTCTTCGACGGTTCTCACTCTTTTGGGCCGGTTTTCACTCTTTTCCAACTTGTTTCCTCGTCCGGTAGCCTGAAAATGCTCAAAATACCTTAAAACAAGTCAAAACACGTCAAATGACCCAAATATTATTAATATAAATAAATGCCGATCAAATATGCACGTAAATGATATAAAATATGATCCTAAATCGACCTAAATACATGCATAAATAACGTGTTATCAAACTCCCCCAAACTTAAACTGTTGTTCGTCCCGAACATCATACAAAAAGACACAAAGAAAACAAGTGATTATGCATTTGTTTAAGGCGACTAGATGATGAATTCAGTTTCAGTCTGATTTTTCTTAAAACAACTAGGCAACACAATTCACTTGAGCATATGTGATAACGCGTAAATCAACTAATCTCGAGACTTTGAACTTTCGAATTATTCAACCCTCACCGGGTAAGTGTTTCACTCATCTCTCAAGTGTTTAGGCTAAAATAATTTTCACTCATATTGAATTACATGCAAAGCCTACCATATGCTTGCCAATCGTCTAAGCTAGACCTCGTACTTGATACGTGTGACAAAGGATCAAAAAAGGTCTTTAGTTTGGTTGTAATGTGGGCTTAAGGTAAGGTGGGATACATTTGGATATAAGTGACTATTCGTTGGACTAATCAAGTTACGTCTAACCCGACTACCCCTCAATACAATCACTCAACCTCACTCTTCAAATTTCAGCAAATCACCCCGCAAGTTGACTTCTTCACCTTCCCAAGTCCATACAACTTAAGTGCTTTTCAATTCTGTAGGTACCACATTTTTGGGACTACCCGAATGTTCTAAGCAAATTCATAATTTGAGCACTTTATTTTCTAGCCTCTCCTCTATAATACAACTTTTTTTTTTTTTCTTTTTTTTTTCTTTCTTTTTTTTTTCTTTTTTTTTTCTTTCTTTTTCTTTTTTCTAGGAGAGGCCATTCTTTGTTTTTCACCTATCACTTTTCTCTTATTTCCTTCATCTTTTGAAAATATCCCTACTTCCCATTCCTTCCCACAAATTGTTCACCCAACATTCCTTTCAATTCTCCTCCCTCTAACTTGATTAATCCAATTATGGCCAAAAGAGTTAAATCAAAAGGTTTCGGCTGATATTGTTAAGGTTATGAATAAATAAAGCTATAAGGCTCAAGTGGGCTAACTAGGGACAATTTTTTCCATTATGGTTCAAAAGCAATTTTCAAGGCTTAAACAAAAAGTTGCCTAAGATCATTTCCTAAATCACAACACATACTTGACACATTCTTAGTAAAGACTCAAGGCAAGTTCTAGAGACTAGTACATGTATTCAATCAAATTCACACCGAAAGAAAGTATATTACTCCAAAAATTGGAGTATAATTTAGGCTCAAATTCTCACAAGGTTAATTTTGATTGAGTATTCTAAGTTCAAGCTCAATTTCGTCTCAAAACACCTCTCATGCTCTATTATGTGCCATTTTTCATCTACTTCTCAAAACCATCTCATCATTAACTATTCATCATCCATCTTTCCCTATTGTTCTCTTTTTATTTTTTTTCACTTGTTACCTATTTTCGGGTTTTATTATTCTTATTACTCTAAAAAAACTGACACACTACTAAGACTCTAAACTCTAAACTCCTAAGACTCAACATGGAAACACTATGCAATCAAACTCAGGCTCACATACCCAACAGCACTAATACATCAGAAAAATGGGCTCACAGACCCGATAAACCAATTTAAACAATAAAAAAAATCAGCAAAATGGGCACACGGACCCACAATTAACAGCACGAAATTCGAACGAGGTAAATCAAAACTATAAATATAGCTGCCAAGACGTCCCACGGTCTACCCCCTCCCCCAAACTTGGCTGAAAGCCAATGTTTGGAGGAAAAACGTGGTACGCCTTGGTGCTAACTTACAAATCGTTTCGACGACGGCTTTTTGAAACCCCTACGAGCTCCGAAATCGTGCCATTTTGCTCCTTACTGAATCTTGGTTCAGCCGTCTCCGCATCGCGTTCTGAATTTTTGCATTTTTTCTGCTAAAGTATTGACACGGCCGTGTTGAAGGTTTTGACACGGCCATGTTACATTTGAACCAAAGTTGATGTTTCTGGCTGATTTTGACACGGCCATGTCGTTTGTGTGACACGGCCGTGTTGCATTCCAGTTTGGATACACGTTTTGAGAAGGTTTTTGACGCGGCCGTGTCAATTGTGTGACACGGCCGTGTTGCATTTGAACTATCTTAACACGGCCGCGTCCAGCATGTGACACGGCCGTGTTGCATTCCAGTGTTAAAAACACTTTCTAGGTGCCTTTTGACGCGGCCGTGTCCATAGTGTGACACGGCCGTGTTGCATCCTCTGCTCCTTTTAACGCGAGTTTTCCGTCTTTTCGACCCCCGTTTCTTGCAACACTCGTCCATGTTGATTCCTAAAACAAAAACACTAAAACACACGTAAACATAAAATTAATGCAATAGAAAATAAACATAAAACAATAAACATCGGGTTGCCTCCCGACAAGCGCTTTGTTTTACGTCTTCAGCCGGACGTCCTTTTCCTATCAACCTTCTTCTAGCCACCCCGAGTCGGATGTTTTCTGACCAATTAAAGAGCTATTTGGGACATGAGGATTTTCTACAGCAGTTAGGGTAGTGTAAATAATGCTACAATTGTGCCTACCCCTTAGACCCGACTTATGTATTTTGAGTGTGATTATTTCGTTTTGAACCCGAAAAATCAACTCCCCTTTAGGTACATCTATTAGTGCTTGGCTAGTCGCCAAGAAGGGTCTTCCTAAGATAAAAGGGAATTCATCATTCCCTTTCATGTCAACAACTAAGAAATCACTAGGGAATTCAAAATTTAGCACTTTTACCACTACATCCTCTGCTACTCCCAACGGCGTTAATGAAGATCCATCCGCCAATTTGATAGTAGTAAAGGACCGTTTAATTTCCCTTAATCCTAATTGTCTATACTGCTTAACACATCAAGTTTATGCTAGACCCTAAGTCACACATGACATTATGAAATTCATGACTACCAATTGAGCAAGAAATAGTAAAACTCCCTGGATCTTTTGCTTTTGTTGCTCTTCTCGGTTTCATGCGTGTGGTTGCGTTCTTCTTGGGCCCACTCGGTGTCTTCTTCGTCGTCTCTTTTCCATCCTTCCTCTTCCTGATTTCCTCTTTATCTTGGATTCTCTCCTTTAGTGGTTCCTGTTTCACAACAACAACTCTAGATTGCTCTAAAGGAACAAGGTTAGCGAAGAATGAATTTTTAAAACAAAAATCAAAAGACTCATCAAGAATAGGAGGTGAAGTTTTCTTATCTATGATTGTATTGACCTCCTCCTTCTCAATGTTTTTGACTTCCTTGCTTGATTCCTTCGCTTCTTGGTCCTTCATGCTCTCTTCATGCTCATCTAGCTCCACAATATTGCAGTGCTCCTTCGGGTTAACCACTGTATCACTCGGGTATTGGTCTTGCTTGTGTTGAGCTCCTACTATCTTTATCAGCTGACTCATGTTTGATGTCAATTCTCCAATGCTAGCTTGAGTCTGCACCAACGTGTTCTCGAGCCTCTTGATGTCTGCCCCTTGCCCAGTGATATGCTTGTTTAGCTCCATAAATTTCCCATCTACTTTCTTCTCCAACTGAGCTAACTTTTCATCATACTTTTCAAATTGTGACTGCGCACTCTCTTCTTGTGATGGCTTCTTACCATCATGGATCATGCCATTTGTAATAGCAAATCCGGGTGGCGGATTAAGTGTATTTTGCGCGTTCCCATATGAAAAGTTCTGATGGTTCGGATTCTGAGGGTACTGATTGTACCGAGGCTGATTGTTCTGGAAATTGTTGAACTTTCGTTGATTCACAAATTTTACTTCTTCAACTTCTTCCGGACCCCCTGGCTGTTGTGCTAACGTCAAATTAGTTAGCAAATTCACCTGGCTCGTCAATGCTGTTACTTGTGCTGTGAGCTTTTCAATTGGCTCATTATTGACGGGCTCGACTTTTTGGACACTTGCTACCCTCCTTAATATGTTTCTTTCATTCGACCATTGGTAGCTCGTTCTGGCCATAGCATCCAGGATTGAGAATGCCATCCTCACTGACTTCTCCATCAAACTTCCGCTCGCAGCTGCGTCCACTTGGTTTCTAGTCGGAGCAAGTAGACCATTGTAGAACTTGCATACTTGCTGCTTCTTGGTGAACCCATGTTGAGGGCAACTCCGGATAAGATCCCGGAATCGCTCCCAAGCCTCTCCGAATGGCTCTTGGTCCAGCTGTTTGAACTGATTAATTTGATTCTGCAAGTCGAGCATCTTGCTCGGTGGAAAGTACTTCAATAAGAACGAAGTGCTCAACTCTTCCCAACTGATGATATCTTCCAAGGAATTGAACCATTGGAGAGCTCTATCCTTCAACGAAAAGGGAAACAATCGCAGCTTAACCTGCTCATGTGGCACATGGTTTATTTTGATTGTGTCCGCCAATCTTCGGAACTTTATCAGGTGAGCATTCGGATCCTCCATTGCACTTCCTCCATACTGGTTCTGCTGCACTATGTTGATCAGTGCAGGCTTCAGCTCGAAACTATTTGCATTCAGAGGCGGGAGTTGTACTCCTCCTGACTGTTGATTAGGATTCGGCCTTAAACAGTCACTAATAGGTGTATTGTCTTCTTCTCCCGCATCTGGATCTATTGGAATCTGTCTGTGCTGTTGTGGCAACTGTTGCTGCTGTACAGGTACCTGCTGCTGTATAGTAGTGACGCGATCGTCCAATCGTGCTAAGGCTGTTAGCACTCTATTTAATACTTCATCATTCGGTTGCTGCGGTGGGTTCTCCATCTCAGCTGTGAAGTTTCTTCTCGTTCGGTGTCTGCGAGCTGTCGCTTCAATTTCTGGATCGAAAGGAAGAAGGGTTTCTTTCCCTTTTGATCTGGTGTGCATACGAAGCCTGAAAACACCAAAAACAAGAACTACCGCGTAACACTAAAATTAAATAAAAATAAATAAAACGAAAATTAAAATTAAAAATACGAAAAGATAAAATCTAGTCTAGTTTCCTCCTATTTTTCAAGATAAAAACTAAGCGCTAAATCCTATTCCCCGGCAACGGCGCCAAAAACTTGACACGTCGGTTTCTAACCTAGTGTTCCGCAAGTGTACGGATGTAGGTGTAGTACTATTGTCAAGGTCGATCCCACAAGGAATAGTTTTAGGTAGTTTGATACCCTAATACTCTAGGAATGTCCTCACTAGATACTAAGTTTTAAAGGTTGATTTTACTAATTAAAATACTCAATTAAATATAACTTCAAACTTAGGAAACACGAAAACTAACAATCAAAGAGAAAAGGTATCCTAGGGCTTCGATTTCAGGATATTACTTCAATGTTAAATATGATTAACCTATTAATTTACCAATTCTAGTGTTTATTAGGCGGCACGACAATAATCTAATCCTTCTCTCGAAGCGATTAAACCGTTGATTAATTAAGCTAATTACCCTCTCGAGTCAATTAAACCTAATAACTCCCAAACGATCCTAAGCCACGGCCTACACAGTCATAGACAACTGCGCTCTATGTTCTAAGTCTGATAACAATTCCCTCCTCTCGAAGCGGAATTGTTAAACTAAATTACTAAATCTAGGTGATCAAGCTAAATTCAGTTTTAAGCACAAACATAGAGATAAAACTCATACAGAACGGAATTAATAGATTAAATCATAAATCAAAACATTGTCATAAAAATCTCTACTTTCTAACCCTAGGACACGAATAGCTTAGCTACTCATGCCTAGTAATAATCCAATACAAAATTCTAATAAAAACATTGTAAGAATTAAAACTAAGAAAGAACAATTTAACCCGGATGACTCCGTCTCGATGATCTTCGTCTTCTTTGTCTTCCAAGATGATGTAATTTATGTTCTTGATGATTCCCCCTTTTTCCTAAAGTTTTGGTGTCCTTTTTATAGAGTTGGGCCGAATCTTGGGGAAGATAGGATCAAAATCCTATTAAAATTAGGTAATTATCGCAGGAAAACACTTCTGACACGGCCGTGTTGCTTAAGTGACACGGCCGTGTTGATTTGCAAAATTCACTTTTCTAGCAACAATTTGACACGGCCGTGTTGCTTGAGTGACACGGCCGTGTTCTATTCCAGAACCCACAGCGCGTTATGGACCACTTTTGACACGGCCGTGTTACAAGTCTGACGCGGCCGTGTCGGTTCTTGCGTTGTTTTGCTCCTGGACCGGTTCAGGCCGGTTCGGACCGGTTTGGACCGGTTCTTCGACGGTTCTCACTCTTTTGGGCCGGTTTTCACTCTTTTCCAACTTGTTTCCTCGTTCGGTAGCCTGAAAATGCTCAAAATACCTTAAAACAAGTCAAAACACGTCAAATGACCCAAATATTATTAATATAAATAAATGCCGGTCAAATTTGCACATAAATGATATAAAATATGATCCTAAATCGACCTAAATACATGCATAAATAACGTGTTATCATTAAGACAACTAATTAGTAGGGATATATATTGTCTCTAGTAATAAAATTGTGACAAATACTCATTATTTGAGAGCACCTTTTGTTGTCTCAAAAGACTATCTTTCTCCATCCTCTCCATCCACTACAAGAAAAATAATTGACTGCGACGGAAATTTCCGTCACTAAACTGAAAAATTCCGTCACAATGAATGAGTAGTGACGGATTAGTGACGGAAATGTTTTGTTACAAAAACCTTTGTCACTAAACCGATAATGACGGATTTTTAACTAGTGACGGAAATTCTGTCACAATTCTAAAAAAATCCGTAATAAAATTATGACGGAATATTTCCGTCACTAAATGGCAACGACTAAAATTCCGTCACTATTCCGTCAATACAGGATTAATGACGGAATATTTCCGTCACAAATTAATGACGGAATATTTTCGTCACTATCTTGCCTATATTAGTAACGGAATTATTCCGTTACAAAAAAAAAAAATCCGTCTTTATTCCGTCACTATACTATCTAATTTTCTTTCTATAATTCTCTTTATATTATAATGTAGAACCTGTTATGAAAATTAATTTACACTTAATAAAATATAAAATTCGTAGCAAACCTTATGTAATACGATACATCACTACTTGAACCCAACCGGTTTTACATAACTCCAAGCTGTATTAAGAGTAGCTGTCAAAAATTCAAAATCTAATGAATGAATGAATGAATGACTGGCTGCCAGATTGATATCAAGACCCACTTGGTTTGTTACATCCACCATTACTTGTTCAATCATTCCATACTTCTCATCAGGGGTAAGAAAGTTCTCCGAAGGATTGAGCTTCCAAGACAATATCTCCTTACTTGGCCCACATAATGTGGCAACCATGGCTAATGGATTCTGAAGATACCGTCCAAGAGCCACAGCACGTCTAATAATACCTAAAAGATAAAATGAAATATAGGTTTTCCAAAAATTAGTACAAGAACTTATCAATATGGCACAGAAACGGCAAGAACCAGAAAATGCACAAAAACCAAAAGGTAAAGGAAAAATAATTACTAAATTCAGGTAATACCTTCTTGTGAAGGAAGTTGATCAACTGATATTCGGGAATTTTCATACAAACGTGGAAGAGATTCGTCAAAATATTTAAGAAAGCTTTTCATAACACAGAAAATAAACAAGGACGATTTTCAAATGTTAGAATATCTCAATTCAACTTTTACATATCTTATTCATATAAGTAACTCAATAATCAAAAAGAGAAACTAGTATTAGAATTGAATAATTTGTTACGGTACCATATGGGAACATTCATCGTTGTGGAAGCAAGCCCACCAACATGCACTGATAATTTTTTTGCTGCTGCTGAAGATATCAAGGCACGCTCTCATTACCACAAACAAAAAATGTTGTACTCTATACACAACACAAGACAACAGTTTCTATCTGTACTGTGATATATTAATGGCGGAACAAAAAAAAAAAAAAAAAAGCAGCCAGCTGCAGTACCTTGTCAATAACGTTGTGTGGAGCAAACAATGCATAATGCCAGTTCTTTATAAACCCATACCCATCATCAGATCACAGCCACTGAGTTCAATCACGATGGTGAAAACCGGGTTGTATTCACTTCTCTTTCCTCTATTGCTTTCGGCATTTGTGCTCAACTGCCAATGCCTCGAAAGGAAGGTATGTGTTACTTTCTCACTCTCTCTCACCCCCTACCGCCGCTCTCTCTATCTTAAGAATGCCAATTGTATTTGCAGCTTCATGTCGTATACATGGGAGACCAGCCTCAAGAAGATGCATCGGTTGCAGCCAAACATCATTCCATGTTGCATAGAGTACTTGGAAGGTATATCATGACCAACATCTCGAGGATTATCTTCCACCATTTTGAAGATAATCTGATTAAGGGTAAAATATGAAATATCACCTCAGCATCTTAACAGTATTTCAAGGCACAACAGGGTTGAATTACAGGAAAACAGATGTTCCTTTCACACATAAAAAAAATACATGAAAAACAAAAGCAAGTTCAAACTATGATATACCTCATAAATATCTTCCTTCAACCGCGTACAAGACAGATTTGCAGCTCCTAGAGCAACGACATGTGGTTGATGGTCCATCATAAATTTTTGAACTCAAATGCCGCACAGGTGAAGTTAGAAGCCATTTCCTCTGGTGTTTCCTTTGCATCTTCCAATTCATCCATTCTCTGCAAAGAACAGAATCCACGTTATGTAAGCATAATACAAAAGCCACTAGAAATTCAATTCCTACCATTTTCTCCAGAGAAATCTGCAAACCAAATTGTTCAGAGCTATAACCAAATTTGCTTGCAACCTCCCACAGTCCAGCTTTGCTGCAAAGGCTATATTGTGATTTTCTCTTCGGCCTTTTAAATTGACCTTCATCAAGGACAACTTCACCAGGGGGAAAGTGCAAATTAAATTTCAAGTCCACATCATCAACTTCTCTTTCTGAATCAGCAGCTTTGAGTGACTTAGTAATTGATTCAAATAGCTGTTGATTTAATCTGAGTCGCGTCTCATCATATACTCTCCTACTCTCTTCTTCATATCGCTTGGTGTAGTACGACTTGAGAGCACCCTTTCTTTTCTGAAGAAGAAGCCACTTACGATCCAAGTCCTGAATTGTCCACAGAACCTGCAGCAAAACACTCCTTAGATATCCAAGTGAACTTTACAAGAACTGTCCAAGATTTATTGTTTTTTTTTTAAATTTAAAGCCCAATGTAGAAACCCATGGCCAGAATTTTCCATAAGCAATTAAGCACCAATGCGCACCTTGTGCCACTTTAGTGTAGGTTTCTGGTTTGGATCACTTTCAAGGTCGGGTTGAGGATCATTTGGATCCTTTAATAGGCTCAAAATCTCCTCTTTACGATACATAGCAATGAAAGGAACCTACAACAAAAATAAAAGTCAAGCAAACAAATAGGAGACTTCATCACACATCAAAAGATAAATGATGATTTATGCAAGGAATACATACATCTAACTTCTGAACATGCATTAACTCTAGAAATCTCGCTATATGGCGCTTCAGCTCATCATCTACTTCTTCGTTCGTCGAACCACTCTTGTTGAACACAGGTGTCATACCACTGATAAGCTGATTGTATATCCACTCAGTTTCCATTTTGACACTAATCTCATCTGTAGGGGGATGGCCAGTACTTTCCTCAGATATCTACATGGAAAGATAAGAACTCGGATATCAACTAAAACCTCATCAAGTGAATGATAAATATGACACAAGATGCTCATGGAACCTGCATTCTTTCAGGAATGTCAATTTCCCGAATCTGATCATCCTTTTCTGTCATATACTTCTCAGAGAGTATACTAGGATCAAATTGATCTTCCAGGCTCCTTTCACCACCTTCCCGATGCCTGTCCCTTGCATCCAACTTGCGAAGCCTTATGAAGTCTTCAACATCACCAAAAATGTCGTGAGCTTCCTGCAGCGCTGATGAAGAAATTCCAGGTCTCTGTCTGTTCTTCTTCGGCTTCTTCCTCCTGCAACAGATATGGCAATATCTATTAATATACTATGGCATAAAAATGCAAAACAATCTGTAAAACTATTGGAAATACCTCACGGGAGCTCCATGCTCATCAAATTCGTCTTCTTCAACAATAAAATCAGCCATCTCATCGTCTTCGGCAATGTCTGCATCCTCTTCTCCTTCCAGCTGCTCATCCTCAGCAATATCCTCGAGTGGTTGCCCTACAATTATTGAGCAAAATACAACTTAATCAACAGGAAAATTGCCATATAACACATTTTATGTAAGTATATAAATGCAATAAGAGCTACCATCATCATCGCCAAACAGGCTTCGTGTAAGCTTTTCCTCAGCTGTACGCCCACCTTTTCCACTTCCATCAAACTCCTCTTCGTCCGAAAGCCCAGAGGAGGCTCTCCTTCTATATCCCTCCGCGCCTTCTTCAATCGCTTAAATTTCTTACTTTCCTAGTAGTTAAAAAGCAAGACCGGTATCATATAAATAAACCATACCAAACAAGGCAAAGAATAAATGCCAGAAAAAGACACAATGAAAAGCAAAAGAAGAGAAACTTACAAATTTTGGACGCGGAACAGATATGTTGCTTTCCTGGAGGAGTTCGTAATCATCATCATCAAGCTCGTATTCTTCCCTAGAGTTTAATTAATCAGTCATTATGAGAAATATATGATCTAAGCTAAGGGTTCACTGACAATAAATTCAACACAGAAAAAGAACACCTAAAAAACCTTTTCTTTCTTTTCTTTTTCTTCTATTTTTCCTCGTCACTATCAACTCGATCTTCTTCTTCCTCTTCCTCCTCAACATCATCCACTATAAAGCCATCTTTCTCATATTCATCTTGTCCTACTCAAAAATAAAGGAGCCCCGTCGTTAAAAACCAAAAAATAACAACAAACTCAAGTAGAAGAAACGCTTTCAAAAAATGAATGGTGCTTTATCAAGAGTAATGAGAAAGATCCTAAAAATGCAAATTAAAAGTGAAGTTTTCACTGAGAACAGAAATTCATGTTTTAATAAATAGTTCAAACAAATCTTAACAGCAAAAAATGTTAATAATATTGAAATTAGAGAACATTTTAAACAGGTAGCGATGATGTACTTGAACTGTAGTCTGCAAATAGATACTGCTTGATGGACCACTAAACTTCAGTCTTAGAATAAGAAAGAAAGCATCCATAAAACTAGACTTAAAATCACAATGAACATATACCAATAGAGTAAACTTCTGATTGCATGCACTAGAACAGTATAATGCTTAATCAAAACCGCTGCTGAGGTAAAATTAAATCACATATCAAATCAGGTCTCCTGACTCAGCCTAGAAAAGCTAAATTGCTCCTGCAAAGAATCTCTACTCCGTAAGCATAAACAACTTTTGCAGCCAATTCGAAGTACACAAAACGCATCTCTTGACAATAAACATCCAATGCAATGGCTCTCCGGTGATAATTTTTACCAAGGAAAAAATTACCTTAAAATCAGGGCGATAGAGTCCTTGAAAACTATTAGGATACTGTCGATCAAATACAAGCGGTGGCTTCGAGGTCCGACTGGAGCTCAGCTGGTCAGAATGCCGTAGATTTCGTCGGCCGATTATAGCGCGAGAATCGCTGAGGATCGTAGTTTCCGGCGAAGATATCTTTTCTACGAATCTGCAATTGTAGTTGCTGGTGAAGATTTCGAGCGAGACTACATCAGAAAGGAAGCAAAGATGAATGTTGCGGCGGTGGAGGCGGCTGCGACTGTATACGTCGGAATATGGAGGTGGTCGTCGGAATTAGGGTGGAGAGGCCGTCGGAATTGGGGGGAGAGGAAGTAGAAATTCTGAGTTAATTTTGATTGAACCCTAGGTAAGTCGAAATTATGAAAGTCAAATAAGTAAATAAGTAAAAGCTAAATGCAAGTATTCACTAATAACAAGAACTGGCCTGGTGGTAAGTAACTTGATATAATTCCCCCAGGTCCATGTTTGAGTCTCTATCAACACATTTTTTTTAAGCGCGAGTTTTCAAGTACCAACCAAAATAGACTAAACCAATTTACAGCGTGAAATGTCGCGATATTAACGAAAATATCACTTTCAATATATAACTCGCGATTTATTCTCGAAATTTATGACTATAGTTTCGGGTCATTAAGTAAACGTCATTTACATGGGCATTAAGTAATGACGGAATATTTTCCGTCACTACATAGCAATGGAAAAGAATTCCGTCACTAATCCGTCAATACAAGATTAATGACGGAATTTTTTCCGTCACTACATAGCAACGGTTAAAATTCCGTCACTAATCCGTCAATACAAGATTAATGACGGAATTTTTTCCGTCACTACATAGCAACGGTTAAAATTCCGTCACTATTCCGTCAATACAAGATTAATGACGGAATTTTTTCCGTCACTACATAGCAACGGCTAAAATTCCGTCACTAATCCGTCAATATAAGATTAATGACGGAATATTTCCGTCACTACATAGCAACGACTAAAATTCCGTCACTATTCCGTCGATACAAGATTAATGACGGAATATTTTCCGTCACTACATAGCAACGGCTAAAATTCCGTCATTAATCCGTCGATATAAGATTAATGACGTAATATTTTCGTCACAACCTTAAAATATTTTATTCGCACATTTTTAGCGCCCTTCGTAACTACGGTTTAGTGACGGATTTTTTTTCCGTCTCTAAATTCCGCCATAATTCCGTCACTAAGTCGTTGCTAATACTCAAACACTCTTGTAGTCCATATCCGTCTTTATTCCGTCACTAGTCCGTAATTAGATTGTGACGGAAATTGTCCGTCACTAAAATCAGTCACTATTAGTGATATTTCTTGTAGTGATCTTTTCATCTCCTGAAAGTTTAGACATCTTCCTCCTTCTTCTCTCATCCCCCAATCATAGGAGGATGGGGAGAGAGGAGGAGGAGGAGGGAGAGGGGAGGATGGAAGTGGAGATCATATATCGTCCCATAACTATAGTCACTGTCACACCCACCCTTATAGAATTACTTTTTACCAATTGTAACCTTACAAAAACCTGTATTTTTTTTTTTTTTCAAAATTAACAATCTAAAATACTTCCCCGATATTAAAATCTCACCAACATGTATTCACATAGATCCAAGTCAAACACAACAGTATCACTTCAACCTCAACACCTTATATACAAAAAATATACACATTAAGGTTCCTTAACTTGAACATGTCCAAAAAGATTATTATAACACTAACAAAAGCCTAAGGTGTCCACAGTTTAGCCCCACAGGTCGTCATTCATATACACGGGGCTTCAAAACTTGCAGAAGCTCCAACAGCATGCCAGATCAGTTCACGAGCTCATGCGTAGTCAAACTTACCTACAATGCAAGAACTACGTGAGCTAAAACTCAGTAAGCAGAAATTATGCATGACAAATGCGTGAATGATGAGATGCAATTCACAAAACCATTTCTTTCAACTCTTTCTCAAGACAAATCATATTTGGTGGGAATTGGCTCTCGTCACTGTCACAAACCTCCCCAAAATATCACTCATTGGCCATACTCGTGACTACCAAGGGTCCCTCCTCCCCACTTATAGTCCATCCGAGACATCATTGATGGTTGATACGACCAAGTGGCTATCCTTCCGAGACTACCAAGGGTCCGCCTCCTGCCTGCCCTGCAGTTCACCGGAAGGTCTACCTCTTCCCGTACCCATCATCATAAAGGTGCTGAAGTGGGAACCTCTTCCGCGTGCACGCCTGTCACTGGAAGCATCCCGAGAGACACCATATTTAATATATAACTCTCAATGTGCCAGTGGTGACCAACCCCAAAACATTTTAAATTTATGATATTATGCTATTTTGACTTCTCTCATGTATATATGCAAATGATTGCAGATGCTAACGCTCATGGTTGATATGCTCATAAGCAGAAGTATGTTCATTTTATCAGGAAACAAAACACGTTATACAGAGATAAGCAGTTGTGTGTAACAAAATCAATGATCACATATAATAAGCACAAATACTATGTTCAAGCATTGTAGTTGCAGATGAATTTCTACTTACCTCTACTCCGGAGTAACTTTTGAAACTTCCTATCCCACCATGGTAATCAATCTATGGAAATTAACTCAAATCAATGCACAAGTGATCAAATTCTAGATCGTTACGTACTTTTAGTCCGACAATTTCAGCTTCGTCGCATTTTGGTAATAGGACTCTAACTTTTTCTACAAAATTGATATTTATATGATTCAAATTGGGTTATAAAGCTAATACATTAGGCTACAACTTTCATGTTTTGTACTTTTTCAAATTCAGTTTGCAAAATTGTCAAAATAAGCTGATTAGTGAACATCTATTGCAAAAATCTGGGCAGAACAAATTTACTCGATCAATATCTTAACCTCAACTATGTGTATATAAATGTGCATACATGTACACAAAATTAACAACAGGCTATTGCGTTCTCTATACTAATCACATGCTTCCTACCTTCAATAATTAAACATAATAGTCTTAATGGAGATTACTAATTATTTAATAATTCTAACCAACTAAAGTGTTGTTTTAGTGAAAAGAAGCTCACTTGATTCTAACAGACTAATCTAATTACAAGCGTAGACACCAACTAAAACAATAATTTTCATTAATGGAAAATTGACAAATTTACATACCTATTCTTCTTATGGCTGTCCTTCGACAACTGTTGCTCTATTCTCATTTTCTTTTCTGTAATCTCCTTAGCAATCTTATCCTTTTTCTTCTAATATATAGGAAATACATTTGTAAGATCCACTTCTGCCGATTTAATTCGGTGGTGGTATTATTATTATTATTATTATTATTATTATTATTATTATTATTATTATTATTATTATTATTATTATTATTATTATTATTATTATTATTATTATTATTATTATTATTATTATTATTGTTGTTGTTGTTGTTGTTGTTGTTGTTGTTGTTGTTGTTGTTGTTGTTGTTGTTGTTGTTGTTGTTGTTATTATTCTGATAATAAAATCCTTTACATATCTAACACTTCCACGTACTACATAATGTTCTATATTTTAAACTTGTCACGTGTAGCCTTAAATTTTATAGCATGTCCCAATATTTTAGACTAGGGGGTTCTTGACTACCAAGGTAAACATTTCCAAATTAGTCGCAAAATATAAAATGACATAATAAATATAACAAATTAATTACTATAAAACCATCACGCAAATAACACATAACAATATGGAATGCATGAAATGCAAAAATTATATTGGCCAGTGAGTTGTGAGAGGCGCGGGTATTACATCCTCCCTCCCTTATGAAATTTCGTCCCCGAAATTTACTTACTTGAAGAGTTCAGGATAGTTGGCTATCATTTCATCCTCTCTTTTCCAAGTGGCTTCTTCGACTGATTGATTTCTCCATAGCACTTTGACTAATAGAATTTCTTTGTTTCTGAGCCGTTTAACTTCCCTTAATAAAATGTGTACTGGTACTTCCTTATATCCTAAGTCTGCTTGTAGTTCTACGGGTTCACTGTTCAGGACATGAGACGTATTTGCAATATACTTCCTTAATACTGACGCATGTAACACATTGTGTATTTGAGACATTAAGGCTGGCAGATCGAGTCTGTAAGCAACATCACCAACTCTCTCAATAATAGGAAATAGACCAATGTATCTCGGACTAAGTTTTCCTTTCTTACCAAACCGCATTATTCCCTTCATTGGTGCAACTTTCAAGAATACTAGATCTCCCACTGCAAACTCAAGTGTTCTCCTTCTCTTATCTGCATAGCTTTTCTGTCGACTCTAAGCTGTTTTCATCCTTTCCCGAATCTGTGACACAGCTTCTGACATTTCCTGTATTACACTTGGACCTAGAAGTCTTCTTTCGCCAACTTCATCCTAATGTATGGGGATCGACACTTCCTACCATATAGTGCTTCACAAGGGGTCATTCCTATAGTAGATTGATAACTGTTGTTGTAGGAAAATTCTATCAAAGGTAGGAATTTGCTCCATTGACCCTGGAAATCTAACGCGCAAGCTCTGAGCATATCCTCTAATGTCTGTATCGTTCTTTCTGATTGTCCGTCAGTTTGTGGATGATATGCAGTACTGGAAGACAACTGTGTTCCCAGTACCTTGTGTAAACTCTTCCAGAAGGTAGACAGGAATCTTGAGTCTCTATCTGAAACAATGGATAATGGTACTCCGTGAAGTCTAACTATTTCCTGTATATATATCTGAGCATAACGATCCATGGAGTAAGTAGTACAGACTGGGAGAAAATGAGCCGATTTCGTGAGTCTATCCACAATTACCCAAATAGCATCGTAACCTTTTATAGTTTTCGGCAATCCCACCACAAAATCCATTGTAATGTTCTCCCATTTTCATTCCGGAATCAGTAAGGGTTGTAAGGTTCTTGCCGGTCTTTGATGTTCTACTTTTACCTGCTGACAAGTCAAACACTGTTCTACACACTGAGCAATATCTTTCTTCATACCTGGCCACCAATACTGCACTTTTAGATCTCGATACATTTTGGTAGCTCCTGGGTGTACTAAATATGGTGTCGAATGCGCCTCTGCCATAATATCTCTACGAATGCTATCTATATTTGGCACACATAACCGGTTTTTGAATCTTAAGATATCATTCTCTGACAACTGAAAGTCTGAAGGCATCCCTGAAGTGACATCCTTCTTTACTTTAGCTAAATATTCATCTGTATTCTGTCCCTGCTTAATTTTATCAAGTAGGGTAGGTTGAAGGGTTAGAGCTGCTAGTCTTACCTCCACTATTCCTAGTTGAACAATCTCGACATTCATTCTTTGCAAGTCTAGTAACTCTGGTTTCTGAATCAAAGCCATCAATGTAGTACCTTGGGACGATTTTCTGCTTAAGGCATCAGCTACGACATTTACTTTACCAGGATGATAGTTGATAACACAATCATAGTCTTTCACGAGTTCTAACCATCTTCTCTGTCTCTTATTCAACTCTTTCTATGTGAAAAAGTACTTCAGACTTTTGTGATCTGTGTAGATCTCACATCCTTCTCCATATAGATAGTGTCTCCAAATTTTTAGCACAAATACTACTGCTGCAAGCTCCAAGTCATGAGTAGGATAGTTCTTCTCATACTCCTTCAACTGTCTGGATGCATATGCTATTACTTTGCTATTCTGCATTAACACACACCCTAAACCGTTCTTCGAAGCATCACTGTATACCAGAAAGCCTCCAGTCCCCGTTGGTATTGAAAGGATCGGCGCTGAGGTTAACCTTTTCTTCAGTTCTTGAAAACTCTGCTAACAAGCCTCTGTCCACTTGAATGTTACACTCTTTCTAGTCAACTGTGTTAAGGGAGATGCAATTTTCGAGAATCCTTCTACAAATCTCCGATAGTACCCAGCTAACCCGAGAAAACTACGTACCTCTGAAAGGTTTGTAGGTTGTGGCCAATTGTTCATTGCTTCAACTTTACTTGGATCAACTGAAATTCCTTCTTCTGACACAACATGCCCTAGAAATATTACTCGATCCAACCAAAACTCACATTTCTTAAACTTAGCATACAATCGTTTCTCCTTTAGAACGTCTAAAACCTTTCTCAAATGCACAACATGTTCTGCTTCATTCTTGGAGTAGATCAGGATGTCATCAATAAACATGATAACGAATTTATCCAAAAAGTCTTTGAATACCCGATTCATCATATCCATGAAAGCTGCTGGGGCATTTGTCAAACCGAATGGCATTACCAAAAACTCATAGTGCCCGTATCTTGTACTGAATGCCGTTTTTGGGATATCTTCCTCTTTAATTTTCAGTTGATGATAACCTGAACGTAAGTCAATCTTGGAGAATATGGCAGCTCCCTGGAGTTGATCAAACAAGTCATCAATCCTGGGTAAGGGGTATTTGTTCTTGATCGCTTGTTCAGTTCTCTATAATCTATGCACATCCTCAAAGTACCATCTTTCTTCTTGACAAACAAAACCGGTGCACCCCATGGCGAAAAGCTAGGTCTGATGAAACCCTTGTCTAGTAAATCTTGTAGCTGAATCTTCAATTCTTTCAACTCTGTTGGCGCCATTCTGTATGGTGACTTAGATATAGGAGCAGTCCCTGGATATACATCAATTACAAACTCTATCTCTCTGTCTGGGGGTAATCCTGGGAGTTCGTCTGCAAATACTTCAGAGTATTCTTGCACCACTGCTACCTCCTCAATAGTTGGACAATGCTTCTCTTCCATACTCATAACACTTACTAGGTAGCCTTCACAACCACTTTCCAATAACCGTTTTGCTTTCACCGCTAATATCGTGTGACATTTGAACCTTTTTCTTACTCCAATAAAGATAAAAGATGTGTCACCAGGCGGCTGAAATGTGATTATCTTGTTCTGACAATCTATTGTGGCACCATATTTCGATAGCCAGTCCATTCCCAAAATCACATCATAATCATTCATATCTAGTATGATCAGATCGACGTAAAGTTCTCTTCCTTCGATAGAGATAACACATGCTCGCAAAATCTGGTTAGTTTGTTTTGACTCTCCGGAGTGGATCACTACATTGTAACTAACGTCTGCTACATCAGGTTTCCTACCCAGCCTCTTCACATACTCAGCGGATGCAAATGAATGTGTAGCTCCAGAATCAAATAATGCAAATGCAATCGTATCACAAATGGAAACTTTACCTGCTACTACAGATGTATTTGCTTCCGCTTCCTCCATGGTCATGGTAAAGACTCTAGCTGGCGTCTTCTTTTGTGTAGCAGGGTTGGAGTTCTCTGGACAAACCGTGGAAAGGTGTCCTGCTTTTCCACATTGAAAACAAGTCCGGTGCTCTGCAAAGCACTTTCCACTATGCAAACCTCCGCACGTGGGACATGTAGGTTGTGTAACTGGTGGTTTTCCTTGTTCACCCTTATGGCGTTTGTTCTAATCCCATGATTGTTGTCCTGGTTTTGGTTGAAAACTTAGCCTTGGACCTTGCACTTGTAGCGGCCTTTTCTTTTCATCTCCTACAAAACGAGGTCATTGTCTTTGTATAAACTGGCGCCTAACCTCCTGAGCACGCTTAATTTTCATTTCTGCTTGTTCGGCAATCAATGCTCGTTCGGCAACTTGTGACTAAGTTATTCTATGTATACCAGCCATACACACATCCCTATATAGCTCTGGCCTTAGACCCTCTAGGAATCTCTCTACTTTCAATGCATCAGTACTAACCATGTGCTCCACAAACCTAGAGAGTTGCTCGAACTTGGCGATGTAGTCTGTAACATCCATTGCCCCTTGCCTCAACTGTATGAACTCGTTTATTTTCATTACTCGAACTGGGGCAGTGAAATACTTGTTTCTAAAAAGTTCTTTGAACTTATCCCATGTCATTATCGCCACATCCTCAATAGTTTTCATTGTGTCCCACCAGTGTCCCGCACTTCCACGTAACATGAACGATGCACACAGTACCTTTTCCTCCTCAGGAACTTTACTATATAAAAACATGTTCTCTATAGTTCTAAGCCAATCCTCCGCATCAGTGGGATCCGTTGCACTCTCAAATGTTGGTGGGTTAAGCTTTCTAAACCTCTCTCCGATGACTTCTAAGTATTCAGCTCGAGGTTGCGGTTGATTCACGCCATTTCCTGGTTGTCCACCCACACCCCTTTGTTGGATAAGTTGTTGGATCTGTTGCGACTGTTGTTCTACTAATCCTGTCAATCGAGCCACAATCGTTTCTAAACCAACACCAACTACTGGTGCATTCAGTTCTTGATCGTTATTTCCTTCAACACCTTCTTCTCTAACGATCTCCATGATATCTTTCTAGTTTTATTGTCCCTCTGTCACAGGCCAATATGATTCAAGAAATAATGGATGCAAATTAAGAAAAATAAATAAAACTTACTGGCATGCCTGTGCTTCAGAAGTTCTGAGCTCATGTATATGAACAGTCTACAGGGCACATACCGGGCTCTGATACCACTCTGTCACACCCACCCTTATAGAATTACTTTTTACCAATTGTAACCTTATAGAAAATTGTATTTTTATTTTTATTTCAAAATTAACAATCTAAAATACTTCCTCGATATTAAAATCTCACAAACATGTATTCACATAGATCCAAGTCAAACACAACAGTGTCACTTCAACCTCAACACCATATATACAAAAAATATACACATTAAGGTTCCTTAACTTGAACATGTCCAACAAGATTATTATAACACTAACAAAAGCCTAAGGTGTCCACGGTTTAGCCCCACAGGTCGTCATTCATATACACGGGGCTTTAAAACTTGCAGAAGCTCCAACAGCATGCCAGATCAGTCCACGAGCTCATGCGTAGTCAAACTTACCTACAATGCAAGAACTACGTAAGCTAAAACTCAGTAAGCAGAAATCATGCATGACAAATGCGTGAATGATGAGATGCAATTCACAAAACCATTTCTTTCAACTCTTTCTCAAGACAAATCATATTTGGTGGGAATTGGCTCTCGTCACTGTCACAAACCTCCCCAAAATATCACTCATTGGCCATACTCGTGACTACCAAGGGTCCCTCCTCCCCGCTTATAGTCCACCCGAGACATCATTGATGATTGGTACAACCAAGTGGCTATCCTTCCGAGACTACCAGGGGTCCGCCTCCTGCCTGCCCTGCAGTCCACCGGAAGGTCTACCTCTTCCCGTACCCATCATCATAAAGGTGCTGAAGTGGGAACCTCTTCCGCGTGCACGCCTGTCGCCGGAATCATCCCGAGAGACACCATATATAATATATAACTCTCAATGTGCCAGTGGTGACCAACCCCAAAATATTTTAAATTTATGAAATTATGCTATTTTGACTTCTCTCATGTATACATGCAAATGATTGCAGATGCTAATGCTCATGATTGATATGCTCATAAGCAGAAGTATGTTCATTTTATCAGCGAAACAAAACACGTTATACAGAGATAAGCAGTTGTGTGTAACAAAATCAATGATCACATAAAATAAGCACAAATACTATGTCACCACTACGAGTAGCCGTTCGATATCAACACTCCCCGTCATGACCCAGACGGGATTGTTCCACCCATACAGGAACATTCTATTGGAATGTGGACTTTCTTATCTTCCATGGAGTTCGGCCTGAATGAGACTTGGGCTATGGGGATGGATTTTTCGGCTATGGCGTTGAAGATGCGGGGCGCCGTAGTAGAGGAGGTGAAAGAATGCGCGAGGAAGAAGATGATAAAAATATTTTTTTACATATTTTTACAGATTTCGATTGGGGAAGAAAATGATGAATAATAAATTTTTTATTTATTTATGAAACACTTTTTTTAGAATGTATTTATGAAACATTTTAATTTTATTTTAATTATTGATTTCTAAGAATGTATTTATGACTTGTCAATAAAAATTTGATGTGGAATATTATTTAAAGTAAGAAAACTAAAAATAAATTCCACCTAAGAATTTCGATGCCACGTAAGAAAAAAAATCTCAGTTTCAATCGGCACGTGACGAATAATTTTTCCGACGAAAATTTGAATTTTGTTACTGAAATTGGACAAATTCAAAAGAAAAGTGACTAAATTAAAAAAGAAGAAAGTTTGGGATATAGATTCGGTTCCATTTTCGGCCTGCACATGATCGACAAGTGCATTTTTCGGTAAAATTTAAATTTTGGAACTAAAATTGAATAATCTTAAAATTTATGGGCGAAATTGAAAAAGCAGAAAACTACGAAATATTTAGCGAAAATGATTGTAGTTATAGAACGATATAAAATTTATCCCCAAAATTACCCTACATTTTATGTTACGGAACTTAAATTGTGAAACTCTAATTATCTGTGACTGAAAATGCAAAGTACCTTTACACATGGGACTAGCAAAATTTCTTTTTCCAGAAATTTCACTTCATATATTCATGATCCTAGATAAAGCAAATAAAATCAACATGCCTTTTTTCTATTACTTGATTATTGTTGGTTTGTTGGATAAAAAGGAATAATGTTGCATTGGAAGTTTCATGGATAAGGGAATTAATTCCAAGTCAATGAATCAATCCAGCATCTGAGGTTAATAATTCCATTAATTACTGCTTGAATTTTTACTGTTATCAAGTCAATATTACCCTTTGAAAGTCTTGCTGTATTAAAGGAAATGCAGTTAGGCACCTTCTTTGCATCTTTTGACTTTCTCTTGTACATTTACTTCCATTTTCATTGCTTTTTCCACCGGTCTATTTTCGATCCGTTTTATTCCTTGCTACACCTAAAGATCTGTATTATATGATTTTCGTGGTCAAAAATTATTCTTTGTCTCATAATCTTTCGCTTTTATGATTTTTGGTCCCTCCATTTTTTACGTTTTCATTTTAGTCCTGTAACCACAAAAATTGTCCAATTTAAAATTTTAGCCGGAAACTAAAAATCTAGCCGAAAAAGGTTATGTGCTAGTCAAGTGACCACTAAAATTGGAGCAAACCGACTAGGCATGACATGTGTCGTGTTACTCGACGATGTGGTTTAAAATGCCATGTCAACAAATTAAGATTAAATAATAAAAAAAACTGCAATTAAAATCCCATGCAACATCATTTTCCCAAATTAAAAATTAATTCGAAAAATATTATTACCCAATTCATCTTCCCCAAACGCGATTTGCAAAGAAAAAGGCCCTTCAAACCCTAAACTCACAACCAAAAAAATCCCAAGAAAAAAGGGCCGCCGTAGTAACATAACGAAGACGGGGTCGACCATTGAAGAATTCCGTTCGAATGAATTTTTTCCTCTTCTGCCGAGGTTGCAACTCCTCCAAATGGTGCTTTCTTATCCTCTGCTCGCATTCAGGTAACTTAGTCGACCATCGTCCTATTTTCTAAATCTTATAAATTAGTGACTTTACCAAATCAGCGAGACATCATTTTGGAGGGCCTGAATGTTTGTTTTATGGACTTAATGATGTGGCTGAGCAATACTTTACTTAGAGGTTGTGTTTGATCTTTCTTCTTTCTTAGGTTTTTAGATTGAAGGAAGAAGGGAAGAGGAAAAACTACGAGGTTTAGACATAATTGTCTTTGGTTGAGTTTGCTGATTTGACTATGTAAAGTTTGATGCTTGATTTGGTGCTGATAGAATGATATGTTTTGTGTTTGGTTTCTTTCAGAGTTTGTCTGGTTTTTAAAATGTTTTTAGACAAGTAAAAGTTTAGTGTTTGTGTTTTTTGCCTTTGTTGGTCTCATATCCAAAGTTCTTGAATAATTCATTTTTGTTCATGGAATATTTTCCGTTTTCGAATTCTTTCTTCTACAAATATTGAACAATTGAGTATTTTTTGCTTTTTAGCTTTTTTTCTGCAAATCTCAAACAGAGTATAAGGAGGAAGGAAAATGGGATTTAGATTAATTCCTAAATATTTATGCTTATTTGAAAATTATATTTTTTATTTGTTTTTAAAAATTAGTCCACCTTAGGAAATAAATGCCACGTTAGTTACTGTCACCGATTTGCCCCAATTTTAGTGGTCACGTGACTAGCATGTGACCTTTGCTGGCGAGATTTTCAATTTTCGACAAAAATTGGCCTTAAATTGGACAATTTTTGTGGTCCCATAATTAAAAAAAATTATCGTATTTTGACCAATTGCCGCCGTCCATGAGCAAATCGGCCGGGAAAGCACACGTGAAAATCACTTTTCGTCCATAGCTTTTTGCTTATCTGATTTTCATTCCCAGAAAAACGTCAGTGTTTGGCCACATCAATTAAAATTGGCCAGAAGTTGGTATCGCATGATAATTGTATGTGCATTTTCTGTCGATTTACTCATTGGCAGCAAAAACTGGTCCAAGTACGAGCAGTTTCATTAGTTACAGAATGAATACAAAATACAACAAATTTTGAGACGAAAATTGAACGAGTAGAAATTATAGGACTGAAAGTAACTTTTGCCCACATTCACACACCCACATCTATTTTTGTATAAATTTACGGTAGGCAAAATACGCAGGGCAAAATCGCAAGGTATACGTGTAGCTGATTTGGTTACTTGAGTTGCCCCAATTATTTGATAAATATCTGAGGAGATCTGATTCTTCTTTAGCTGAAAAATAATACTAACTTTCACTCTTTCCATCCAACTTTCGGACAAGTGTACATTAATTATGATTAAGATATTAATTGTGTTGTTTATGGTTCTCAAAAGTGTTTATTTTCCACATAATTTATATGGTTTAGAAGTACAAAAGCTTATTTTTCGCAGGAATCCAATCATTCAAGTATCTTTGAGTAATATATATATATATGGCCAATTGAATAAAACCTGTAATAGTACTCAGGCAAGATTTTGATTCAAGATTACATGTTTTAATAATTTATTGTTAATTAACCCTCCAATTCAAAATATTAATCGTTTTAAAATTTATAATAGAGCTCCTTGAATGGACAAGTGTACCCCTATGTAATCCATTTCTCTTATTCTCAATCTTTTTTTTTTCCCTCTAAAAAAATATTTCTTATGTACTATCTTGCCTTCTCTTCTTTTACTATAATGGATTCGTGTAATATTGAGAAAAAAAAAACAGAATTTGGAAACTTTTACATTTATAGGGATATGTCTAGGACGAATATTGAAAGGAATGTGGTTTTTCCTTCCAATGACAAGTTATTTGCAACAAAATGAATTTTTTTTTTCTTAAATAACTACTAATTAACACTGTTTTTTAGCTTAGGATAAGAAATTTTAAGGAGTGTGTGAAATGAACTAATATATCTTTCAATTAAATTTTCTCTCTTCACTCAAATCCCTAACTTCTCTTCATTTTTATATTTATATTATCTCTCTTTTCAATTATTAACAGCTAGTATCTAAAGAAACGTGGAGAAAAAGAAAAGCTAAACACTACAATAAAAAAAGTCTTTTATTATGCATTTTTTTAGGCTACAATTGTGATTACTAATAATAAATTATTTGTAAAAATCATAGCCTTCTTCCTCTATCCTCTCCACCTCCTGATAGTTTAATTTTTCTCCTCCTTTCCCCATACTCAAGTCATTGGAGGATGAGAGAATACTTCACATATATTATTGATTATATATTTTAATTTTGTTTTGTTTCGGCTATTAACTTGTTTGTTTTCCTTTCAGGATTTGTCTTTGTGAGGTTTTTTTGTGCCTTTGTACATTTTTCCACGCCTTGTGCGGCCTCAGATCTTTGTTTCTCATTTCCTATGGATCTTGCTGCTTTGGATGTTGTTTTAATTGACAAGTGTCCGAGACGATTTGTTTTAATTGACAAGTGTCTGAGACGATTTCTGATGGAGATTGATAATCTTGATCTAGAGGTGGATCCAATTCTATTATTTATTTCGGAGTCGAAGGTAGTTATTCGTGTTTTTTACAATTCGTTGCTTGCTTACAAGGCAAGAATCAAGTTTTACTACTATTGGACTTCTTGTGAATAATATTCAGCGTATACTTTTAACGAATTACTTAATGTAGTTGCTCATCAGCATGCGTGCTTTTTTGTTTTGTTTTTGCAGCCGATCCAACTGTTAGGATGGGTCCTGATTTTCTTGATTGGGTTAAGAGTCTTCTGTTTGAGATTGATTAATAAGATTCTCAATTTTCAAAAAGCAAAATAATAAGTTATTTGTGATCACTTCTTATCACAAACAGGGGCGGGGCAATCAAATCGGGGGCCCTGTGCGAATTCATAAAATCGGACCTTTTTTTCTAATTAAAATAGACATGTATGTTTTCTAAATTATAAATTAATGTCACACTACATGGTAGCATATAAAACAAAATACAGAAGATATAACATTCACTTGAAAAGAGTAGCTCTATTAGCATGTTTAGAAACAAAATCACTAATTACACTTTCATTATCAATCTCTTACAAGAGATCACATTCAATCGACATCAAAGCAAGTCCATTTAATCTTTCTTGCGACATAGTTGTTCCTAAACAATATTTTGAAAATAAACGAACAAAATATACCGTATGGGCTAAATTAATTTGGGGCCCCAATTTTTCGGGGGCCTGTGCGGTCGCTCATGCTGCACAGGGGCCAGCGCCGCCCCTGATCACAAAACTCTATATATATTATTTGAGACCAATTTCAATTTACTTATAGAGACAACTAGTTGTTGCAAAGAATATTGGAGACACATTTGAGACAACTTTTTATCATCTAAAAAATATTATTTATGATCGAATTATTGACATGAGTAATTAGTGACGATATGTTATCTCTAATTATAAAATTGTGAATCTTGTGACCAAAACTCTTATCTCAAAAAATTATCTTTTTTGTAGTGTAAGAAGTTATAAAACTTAACACTATAACTAAAAAACGGAGGCATGCAGTAGTATTAAGAAACGGAACAACTGAGTATAAATTTACCATATTCAAAATTGAGTGGGCAAGCAGAATTAATCCATCCACTGTTGTAATACTCATTAACAACCATCATCAATCTTCTTACACAAGTTTAATATCCTTTTCAGTTAAAGCAGTTTTACTTTTACTACACAAATATAACAGAATTCAGCTAACTATAAGTAAGGCTTCCCACCCCTATATATATATCCCCTTACTCTGCTCTAAATACTCACCAACAAAACACACATTTCACACCCAAACATACATCTTACTTTCACAATCTTCACTCTTCCATGGCACATTACGACAACCTTAACAAGATCGCCCAGGAATTCGTCATGATTGACGATTTCTACAGGCGAACAAGGAGAAACTACGGTCCTCTGAAGACAAACGAGGCTGCGAAAAGGTACGGTGGGGCCGGAGAAATAACGGGACGAAGGCAACACGGGTGCCTGTACCAGCATCAGCCAAGTGAAAGCGTTGTTCATCAGCTCAAACCGGTTTCTGCTGCTGAAGAAAAGCTCAGCTTTTACGAGGGCCGTGTGTCGGTTATGGACTATTCGAAGAGGAAATCTGGAGCTGTTGCTTATTGAGTTTCTATGTAATAATGGATATGCTAGGAGTGTGTGTCAGTATTAGGTTTTGTGGTGGAAAAAAACATAAGTGTTGTGTTGTGTTGTGTGATCCGAATATTGGAGTTAGCTGTATTGTTCATACGGGGACATCTGATAAGATTGGAACGATACTGAGTCGGCTAGCTGTATTAGTATATGTAAATTAGCTGATAAGAACAGATACTGCACTTGATCTTAGCCAAAAGGCCGAAAAAGGTATATGAAGGTATGAAGATCTAAAGTCTGTAACACTTTTCTTGTGTGAGTATTAAAAGTATTCGGCTTTGGATTGATCATCTTTTGTGAATTCATTCGCCTTTCTTTGTAGTAAACAAGAGGAAAATTCACACATATTAACTGTGGCTATCGATGCCCCTTAATTAGTCATGTAACAAATTGAGACGGACGAAAACGAAAAGTGTGCAATTTTATTCGGGACGGAGAAAGTATTTAATATTCTACAAGTGTAGTAGATTTTGTGGTAGGAAAAACTGCAAGTGTTCTGTTGTATGATCCTATTGGTAAGATCCAAAAATAAATTTGTGCATAGACCAAAGCGGATAATAACATATTAACTTAGGCTATCGATGCCCCTTAATTCTTACAAGTCATCAAGGAAATCGATCTGTGTTCTTCACAAAAAAAGTAGTAATAAAATAGAAAAATAAAGCAAATATGCAGAGGGATTCCAGCCCTGCATATTCCGTCTTCAATTTTTTTTCTTTCTTTTGTTATTTTAAGTTTCATGATTTTGTTAGGAGAAATTTCAGTAATAATTGTTGCTAAATGGACAAAAATTGCAGCAATAACTTAGTTAAATTTCTTCTGTGGCTGCAGTATTTATTAGCAAACAACGGAGACTATCAATTCTTGAAACACAAATTCTCACAAATTACACATATTTAAAATTTGTGTAACTTTGGTTGCGAACAGATCCACGGATCAGGGCCGGACCTTCCGGTAGTCGGAAGAGTCCGTCGACTCGGGTCCAAAAAAATTGCAATATTTTAGGAGCCCGAAATATTTTTTACATATATATATATAGACACAAGTAATATATCTAATATTTGCTGAATATGTTCATTAACTAGTTTGTGGTCTAGTGGTTGGGTATCTTTGCTTTACCTCTGCAAACCCGTGTTCAATTCTGTCTTTTGCCAATTTTACTTATTTTTTGTTGTAATGCCTTGTTGAGCCTGGGCCCCTGATAGGCAAGTCGCGGCTGGGCCTGGGCCCTTGATAGGTAAGCCTACGACCTGACACTATATTTGTCTATATATATTAGGGTAGCACTTCATCGAGACAAAAAAAAAAAAAAAAAAAAAAAAGGAGAGGGAAATAATATCATCATCAAGAAAATTTTTCTTTACAAATTGGAGGATTCTTCAATTTCAAGCCCTGGTCATCATACAATCATAGAAAAGATAAGGTAATTATATTTTACTATTCCTTGTTTTTTTAATAATAATTTATGATTGGTTTTGATTGTTTTTACTTACTTATTTATTTATTTATTAAAGGTGTGATTGATTGTGATTGTCGTTTTACAAAGTTAATTGTCAATTATTACTTGTTAGTGGAATGAGGACTTGAAATCTCAACTCAATTAATTAATTAATTAATTAATTTGATTTTTGAGAATGAACTCAATTTGAGATATTTGTGTGTATATGTCCAATTCTTTTATTCATACTCATAAAATAAATAAATAATTCATAGATTGTTAAGTTAATATTTTAACTTTAATTTACTTTTTTCTAGCTTTATAAATGCTTCATTTTTATGTGTTTTCTTTCATATTTGTACATTGAAGAAAAAAAAAATAGGGGCCCAATCTAAAAACTCGACTCAGGTCTGAAGATGATTAGGTCCGGCCCTGCCACGGATCTCTGGAGTTTTCTTGACAATGTATATATCATTGTTTATATTGAAATGTGTTACTTATTTTAAACAAAGGTATTATATATCACCATAAAATACATTTTAAAAAGGACACAAATTGAAAATCTCTTATGGTTTCTACTTTTAAAGCCCATGTTTATTTAAATACACATTAAAGCCATAAATTAAAACCTTAGTAGATCACTTTAATTGAGCCTCCATAAGACAACTTATACACGTTAAACTTGACATGTGTTGGCTCAATATGTTGGATATTTCCATCACCTGCAACCCGAATTATGCGATCCAAGGCGATGTAAGATCCTTGGATCCGTGCAACTAGCGGATAGTGAAACTACGCTTTTGAAATTTTGTACTCCACCCCAGGTAGGGATGTAAACGAGCCAAATCAACCGAACAGTACAAGGTTCGAGTTTGGCTCATTTGATTTTTCATTGTGTTCAAGTTTGGCTCGAGTTTGACTTGAACTTCTAAAATAATGTTCGAATTCGATTCATTTTGTAATTACTAAGCCCGCGAATAATTCGAGCTCGGTTTGGCAAAAGCTCGAACGTGATAAACGAACATAGTTCGAGCTCGAGTTCGTTAAAAATGTAATTTCTAAGCTCGCAAATAGTTTGAGCTCGGTTCGGAGAAGCTCGATAACATAGTTCGAGCTCGAGTTTGTGAAAGATGTTGGTCCATGTTGCTCTAGTGTTCGATCACGCTAAACGCAAGAGTATATTTTTTTGAATTAATATACATACTCGAGGTGGGGCTCGCAAGCTTATGAACCAAATACCTGCAGGCTCGGTATCGGCTCGAAATATTTTCCGAGCTCGAAATTGGGCTCGGACTCGATTCGTTTAGACCAAAGAACGATCTTAAACGAATATTTTTGAACCGAAATTCGAATAGTTTGCGAATAGTTTCATTTGATTATATCCCTAATCCGGACCCCAGGTTTTTTTGGTCCAACTTGATGTATTTCTCTTTGAAGTGGTTATACATGTTGAGGTCCTGTCTTTACCCCTCTAATAGTGATTTTTATTGAGAAAAACATAATTAAATAAAGCAACAATTTAAAGAAGGTCGTTTTACAAAAAATTTTTCGTAAGACAGGAGTTACATTTATCATCCAAAATGCTACTTTTAGTGTAAAAAGTATTAATCAAACAACAGCTCTTTGTGATTAAAGCAACATTTCTAAGTTGAAAGTGTACTCTTCATGATGAAAATAACTCTTATTTTACGAAAGACGATATTGATATTACAAAGCGGTACTCAATAACGAAACAATAAAATTCGTGTTCCTTTTTCAGAAACATGTCCATGGCTACACATACAACTACATGGCCCTCTGCTGTCCTTCTGGGAGCTAAAATTATTTTCAGTTTCGTAACTCGCACAATTTTGGTAAATGAGAAATTCATACCATTCTTGAACCGAAAATTTCACTATGCTGAGTTTGATATCGGTATTACTTACTATTGATTTTGGTATACTAAAATTTGAGTGTACCATTAAAAAGTTGGTATACCAAACTATCGAAATAACCAAAAAAAATCGATATACTGGCATATACTGAAATATCAAAGCTTGTTTGGTATTTCGATATATACTCTAATACAAAAAAGATTAAGTTAACATACCACTACCGTGCCGAAAATTTATACTTTTCTTATATTTTCTTGATACGATATTTCGACATTTCATTTTTTCCCCTATCGTTACCTAGTGGAGGCCTAAACAAATTTAAAGTATCTATGACGGAAATTTTTGCAAAAAAAAAAGTTGAGTGGGAATAGTTGAAGGCAAGGGAAAAGTGGGGAAAAGAAAGTACACAAGAAAATAGAGAAGCAAAATGTTGCATCATTTAAGTGGATTTATCCGCATTAATTCTTTTTCGGCCACCTGTAATTAATTTGACAAAAAAATTGCACGTGTCGTTCATGTTATCTTTTTTTCCAGACGATTTCTAAACATGTGGCAGCCGAAAATAAGGGTCATGTGATCGTCACGTGCGATTTTCCGACCAAATTGATCACCCGTGGGCAAAAAGTTTACTATATGCGGAAAAATTCTAAAAGTACGAGACCAAATTAAATTATTAACCTTTTTTAACTAAAAATTGTACCATACAAGACTAAAAATGAATTTAGGCCTCCTACCAAAAGTGGAAAATATAGAAAATGAAACAACCCCCCCCCCCCCTAAATGCAGATTCTCAACAAATATATTTGACACTACAGCAATACAGATCTGAAGATATGTCCCTTGATATTCATTAGCATAAGGCCTATTTCATATTCTTGATTTATACACATTGCCTAAAAGAATAAGACAACAACATGATTTGGACTTTCATGGTGGAAAAATAGTTAACAGATACTACGCTTATCCGAAATTACGCCTTTTCATAACCGAAAGTAGACACTAGCAGAATCTTGCCTATTTCTTACCAATTTTGTTAAGAAAAAACTGCATCTCCGTTCTTGATTCCATAACTTCCATAACTATATTTTTGTGCATTCACACTCTCCATACAACTGATTTGGCTTTCATATATTATTTGTAGAGTTTATACAGCAATATGACACACAAAACCAGTAAAGCTATTCAATATGAATCAGTCAAACCAATATGCAAACACCTTAACGACCGAATTACCAACGCAAACGCAGACAATAAGAAACCGAACATATGAAATGCATGAGAACTCAAGAATTTAACGTGGTTCAGGTCTGGAGTAATGACCCTACGTCCACGGAGCAAACACCACTGAATTCTTTATTGATCACAGCTCACAAGATTCAATTTACAAGAGAATGAATCAAACACTCTAGATGAAACAAAGAAGAATCAATCTGAACAAGAATTGAACTCTCTCACACTTCGTTTCTTCCACTAGTTTCAGTGCTCTTCTCTCCACAAGAATCTCTCTGTAACTGCTCTATAATCGTACGCATATATATCAGCTGAAGAAGAAAGATAACTGCCTCATCTTCATAACCTATTCTGGTGTAACAAACTCCTCTGAAACTGAATAACTGCTCCAACTGTTTTTCCATGCAGCAGCTCTTCATCCGTTTGCTGAACTGAATTGGTTAAGTGAATTGCCCTTTCTATCCTTACTCTTACTCCAGATTTACACATATGCCACTTATAGACATATGAGCTAAAATTCACAATTCTCCACCTTTAGCTCCTATGTATATAAGCTTTAAGACTTCATCCATGATGTTCACTCTCATCCTCAACCTGTTACTGCATCTCAATAACATTCTGATTTAGAAGTTAGTTCAATAAGCTTCAAACATAACTCAAACTTAGCTGCTGGTAATGCTTTTGTAAAACAATCTGCTGGATTTATCTCTGTAGGAATTTTAACTACATTTATAATTCCCTTAGATACCACATCCCTCACAAAATGCATCTTGACATCAATATGCTTGGTTTTCTCATGAAACCCTTGATGTTTTGATAAATGTATTGCACTCTGATTGTCACAAAAAACTGAGACACTGTCTTGTATCAATCCAAACTCTTCTAATATTCCTTTCAACCATTGTGCTTCTTTTATCCCCTCTGTGAGAGCAACATATTCTGATTATGTAGTTGAAAGAGCTACTATTGACTGTTGAGTTGATTTCCAGCTTATAGCTGTGCCAAACATTGTGAATACATATCCTGTAAGTGACTTTCTGGTATCTAAATTTGCAGCATAATCTGCATCAACATATCCTACCAAACAACTTCCTGAGTCATCATTCCTTTTGAACTTCAACCCTGTTGAGCAAGATCCTTTTAAGTATCTGAGCATCCATTTAACAGCTTCCCAGTGGACTTTACCAGGATTCCCCATATATCTGGATACCACACTCATAGCATGAGCTAGATCAGGTCTACAGCATACCATAGTATACATCATGCTACCTACTGCACTAGCATAAGGGACTCTATCCATGTATTTCTCCTCTTGAACTGTTTTTGGACAATCTTGTGAGGATAACCTGAACTGCTGTCCAAGTGGAGTAGATACACTCTTAGATTCATGCATGTAGAACTTCTGTAGCACTTTCTCAATGTATGCCTTCTGTGATAAGAATAGGACCCCTTTCTCTCTATTTCTGTCTATGTCAATACCTAAAATTCTCTTGGCTTCTCCAAGGTCTTTCATATCAAACTCTTCTTTCAATTTTCTTTTGATTTTCAGGATTCCATCCATACTTTCACTTACTAATAACATATCATCTACATATAGCAGAAGATATATATGAGTTTCATCCAGCTCTTCCTTGAAGTAGACACAGCTGTCATATAGACTTCTTCTGATCCAATCTTCATCATATAATCATCAAATCTCAAATACCACTGTCTAGGACTTTGTTTCAGTCCATACAGTGATCTTTTGAGTAAGCAGGCTTGTTTGTCTGAATCTATACCTTCAATTCCCTCTGGAATCTTCATATATATTGTCTCCTGTAACCTACCATGTAGAAATGCTGTAGTTACATCCATCTGATGTAATTCCATGTCATACTGTGCTACCAAAGCCAACATAACCCGGATTGAACAATGCTTAACCACTGGGGAAAAAATTTCACTGTAGTCTACACCTTCCTTTTGCGTGAAGCCTCTAGCCACCAATCTGGCTTTAAACCTGATTTTGTTAGCACTTCTAGCTTCTAATTTCTTCTTGTAGATCCACTTACACCCTACTAGCTTTTGTCCTGCAGGTTTGTCTACAATGTCCCATGTATCATTCCTTTCAAGTGACATAAGCTCCTCTTGCATTGCTTGCATCCATTGTTCCTTTTCATGGCAAGTTATAGCATCTGCATATGAACTAGGTTCATAGTTTTCTAGTTCTTCAGCAGTAAATAGGGCATAAGCAACAATATCAGCATGCCCAAATCTTTTAGGTGGATTTATCTGTCTCTTTCTTCTATCTCTAACAAGCTGATAATTTCTGTAATCCATTTCTCCAGGAGATGTTTGTTCTTCATTCCTTTCAGGAGTATTTTCTGGATTAGTTGAACTTACTATCTCCTCAGTCTCCACCTCCAGCTGAGTATTATCAGATTTAGAGTTAGAAATACCAGAGTCTTGATGATTCTTTAAAGGCATTGTTTCTTCATCAAAGGTGACATCCCTGCTGATAATACATTTCCTATTTCCTGGTTCAATGCACCATAGTTTGTAACCTTTGACCCCTTTTGGATATCCTATGAGCACACATTTGAGAGCTCTTGGCTCTAGTTTATCCTGCTTTATGTGTGCATAGGCAAGACATCCAAACACCTTGAGTACTGAATAATCAGCTGGTATGCCACTCCATGTTTCTTCAGGAGTTTTAAAACTAAGAACAGTGGAAGGTGATCTGTTAATTAGATAGGCTGCAGTGGTCACCACCTCTCCCCAGAAACTCTTCTCAATCCCTGAGCTAGATATCATACACCTTGTTCTCTCCAGCAGTGTTCTATTCATTCTTTCTGCTATGCCATTCTGTTGTGGTGTTCCAGCTACAGTCCTGTGCCTTATAATGCCCTTGTCTTTACAGAACTGATTGAAATCTTCTGAGACAAACTCCAGGCCATTATCAGTTCTTAGATGCTTAACAGTTCTTCCAGTTTGGTTCTCCATTTCAGTTATCCACTCCTTGAATTTCACCAGAGCTTCACTTTTGGCTTTCAGTATGTAGACCCAGACTTTTCTGGAGTAGTCATCAATGATTGACATGAAGTATTTCCCTCCATTGTTGGTTTGCACCTTTGCAGGCCCCCAAAGATCAGAATGCACATAATCAAGTCTTTCTTTGGTGATATGTGTTGCTTTTGGAAATTTCTTCCTGTGTGCTTTATCATAAATGCAGTGTTCACATATGTCTAGGTGTTGTACTTTGGTTTTGCCCAGCAGGCCCTGTTTGCTTAACTCTATAAGCCCTTTTTCACTTATATGAGCAAGCCTTTTGTGCCATAGCAGTGTTTTGTTCATTTCTTCAGTGGTTGAAGCTTCACCTATAACAGTGTTGCCAACTAGGAAGTAGAGTTCATTTTTCTTCACAGCCCTCATTACATCATGCAGTCCCTTTGAAACCTTGAGGTTTCCTCCTTCAGAGTGGAAGCTATATCCCATAGAGTCAAGCATGCCAAGAGAGATTAAGTTTCTCCTTAATTGAGGAACATATCTCACATTTTCCAAGATCCTTATCTTGTTATCAAACATTTTTATTCTTATAGATCCTCTGCCTTTGACTTTGCACTCCAGATCATTTCCCAACAGTACCATTCCATCATCTTTATACTCAAGACTATAAAACCAATCTTTGTTTGGACAAATATGGAAAGAACATCCAGAGTCTAGAACCCAATCACTATTATCAGGGGAAGTAGAGATAGTGAGCACTTCACCTGATTCATAGCCATCTTTTGCTTCCACTAGATCAGCTGTGTTCTTGCCTTTATGGTTTTTCTGGTTTTGAGTAGTTTGTTGATTCTTCTGGTTCTGCTTCCCTTTCTTGGGACAATCTTTTGCAAGATGTCCCACTTCATGGCATTTGAAACACTTTCTTGTTTCCTGTCCTGAAGAATTGCTGTGATCTGCTTTCTTTCCTTGTTGCTTCTGTTTATTTCCATGAAACTTCTTATGAGTCTGCTTCTTGATCATTAGTCCTTCTCCGATTTGTTCTTGCTTTACTGATTCAACCCCATTATGTAGTTCCTTTGATCTTAGTGCAGACTCTACTTCAATTAAAGTCAACTTCCCTGTCCTTCCAAACAGAAGAGCATCTTTAAAATTTTCAAACTGCTTTGGGAGAGAACTCAACAGGAACAGTGCTTTATCTTCATCATCCAGTTTTACTTCTATATCCTCCAGATCATCCAAGATTTTATGATAATCTTCCAGTTGATCTGATATACTTTTGTCTTCAGCCATTTTGAAAGCATACAGTTTTTGTTTCATATAGAGACGGTTTGCCACTGATTTCTCCATGTAAGTAGCTTGTAGCTTAAGCCATATACCTTTTGCTGTAGACTCTTTTGCCACCTCTCTCAAGACTTTATCTCCTAGGCAGAGTATGATGGTGCTATGTGCCTTATCCAGCAATAGTTGTTTTTCTTCAGCTTTGAGAGTAGCAGGTAACCCTTCTTCACCTTCTAAAGCTACAGCCAAGCCCTGTTGCACCAAAAGAGCCTTCATCTTGATTCTCCAGAGGCCAAAATCTCCATTTCCAGTGAATTTTTCCACATCAAATCGTGCAGAGCCCATGGTTTCCCACAGACGGCGCCAATTGTAGAGTTTATACAGCAATATGACACACAAAACCAGTAAAGCTATTCAATATGAATCAGTCAAACCAATATGCAAACACCTTAACGACCGAATTACCAACGCAAACGCAGACAATAAGAAACCGAACATATGAAATGCATGAGAACTCAAGAATTTAACGTGGTTCAGGTCTGGAGTAATGACCCTACGTCCACGGAGCAAACACCACTGAATTCTTTATTGATCACAGCTCACAAGATTCAATTTACAAGAGAATGAATCAAACACTCTAGATGAAACAAAGAAGAATCAATCTGAACAAGAATTGAACTCTCTCACACTTCGTTTCTTCCACTAGTTTCAGTGCTCTTCTCTCCACAAGAATCTCTCTGTAACTGCTCTATAATCGTACGCATATATATCAGCTGAAGAAGAAAGATAACTGCCTCATCTTCATAACCTATTCTGGTGTAACAAACTCCTCTGAAACTGAATAACTGCTCCAACTGTTTTTCCATGCAGCAGCTCTTCATCCGTTTGCTGAACTGAATTGGTTAAGTGAATTGCCCTTTCTATCCTTACTCTTACTCCAGATTTACACATATGCCACTTATAGACATATGAGCTAAAATTCACATTATTGTACGCAAAAGGTTCCGTGGATCGAGTGCACGGTGTACCCTGTTTTCTGATTAAAAGACTGATAACACGTTATTTATGCATGTATTTAGGTCGATTTAGGATCATATTTTATGGCATATACGTGTATATTTGACCAGCACTTATTGATATTTATAATATTTGGGCCATTTGACGTGTTTCGACTTGTTTTGAAGATAATTAGGTATTTTTATGTCATTTGGACGAAGTACGAAGGAGAAACAAGTCAAATAGAGTGAAAACCGGCCCAAAGGAGTGAAAACCGTCCAAGAACCGGTCCAAACCGGTCCGAACCGGCCTGAACCGGTCCAGGAGCAAAACCGGGCAAGAACCGACACGGCCGCGTCACAAAGCAACACGGCCGTGTCAAAAGTGTCTTGCAACGCATTGTGGGTTCTGGAATGGAACACGGCCGTGTCACAGATGCAACACGGCCGTGTCAAATGTTGAGCAGAAAGTGAATTGTGCAAAGCAACACGGCCGTGTCACTTAAGCAACACGGCCGTGTCAGAAGGGTTTTTATGCGAGGATTTCATATTTTTAATAGGATTTTGATCCTATCTTTCCCAAGATTCGGCCCAACTCTATAAAAAGGACCCCAAGCTCTAGGAAAAAGGGAGATCAATCATCAAGAACATAAATTACATCATCTTGGAAGACAAAGAAGACGAAGATCATCGAGACGGAGTCATCCGGGTTTATTTATTCTTTTCTAGTTTAATTCTTTACAATGTTTTTATTAAGATTTTGTATTGGATTATTGCTAGGCATGAGTAGCTAAGCTATTCGTGTCCTAGGGTTAGAAAGTAGGGATTTTTATGACAATGTTTTGATTTATGATTTAATCTATTAATTCCGTTCTTTATGTGTTTTATCTCTATGTTTATGCTTAAACTGAATTTAGCTTGATCACCTAGATTTAGTAATTTAGTTTAACAATTCTGCTTCGAGAGGAGGGAATTGTTATCAGACTTAGAACATAGAGCGCAGTTGTCTATGACTGTGTAGGCCGTGGCTTAAGATCGTTTGGGAGTTATTAGGTTTAATTGACTCGAGAGGGTAATTAGCTTAATTAATCAACGGTTTAATCGCTTCGAGAGAAGGATTAGATTATTGTCGTGCCGCCTAATAAACATTAGAATTGGTAAATTAATAGGTTAATCATATTCCACATTGAAATAATATCCTGAAATCGAAGCCCTAGGATACCTTTTCTCTTTGATTGTTAGTTTTCGTGTTTCCTAAGTTTGAAGTTATATTTAATTGAGTAGTTTAATTAGTAAAATCAACCTTTAAAACTTAGTATCTAGTTAGGACATTCCTAGAGTATTAGGGTATCAAACTACCTAAAACTATTCCTTGTGGGATCGACCTTGATAATCGTTACTACACCTACATCCGTACACTTGCGGAACACTAGGTTAGAAACCGACGTGTCAAGTTTTTGGCGCCGTTGCCGGGGAATAGGATTTAGCGCTTAGTTTTTATCTTGAAAAATAGGAGGAAACTAGACTAGATTTTATTCTTTTCGTAATTTTAATTTTAATTTTAATTTTCGTTTTTATTTTTTGGGATAATTTTAGTGTTACGCGGTAGTTCTTGTTTTTGGTGTTTTCAGGCTTCGTATGCACACCAGATCAAAAGGGAAAGAAACCCTTCTTCCTTTCGATCCAGAAATTGAAGCGACAGCTCGCAGACACCGAACGAGAAGAAACTTCACAGCTGAGATGGAGAACCCACCGCAGCAACCGAATGATGAAGTATTAAATAGAGTGCTAACAGCCTTAGCACGATTGGATGATCGCGTCACTACTATACAGCAGCAGATACCTGTACAGCAGCAACAGTTGCCACAACAGCACGGACAGATTCCAATAGAGCCAGATGCGGGAGAAGAAGATAATACACCTATTAGTGACTGTTTAAGGCCGAATCCTAATCAACAGTCAGGAGGAGTACAACTCCCGCCTCTGAATGCAAATAGTTTCGAGCTGAAGCCTGCACTGATCAACATAGTGCAGCAGAACCAGTATGGAGGAAGTGCAATGGAGGATCCAAATGCTCACCTGATAAAGTTCCGAAGATTGGCGGACACAATCAAAATAAACCATGTGCCACACGAGCAGGTTAAGCTGCGATTGTTTCCCTTTTCGTTGAAGGATAGAGCCCTCCAATGGTTCAATTCCTTGGAAGATATCATCAGTTGGGAAGAGTTGAGCACTTCGTTCTTATTGAAGTACTTTCCACCGAGCAAGATGCTCGACTTGCAGAATCAAATTAATCAGTTCAAACAGCTGGACCAAGAGCCATTCGGAGAGGCTTGGGAGCGATTCCGGGATCTTATCCGGAGTTGCCCTCAACATGGGTTCACCAAGAAGCAGCAAGTATGCAAGTTCTACAATGGTCTACTTGCTCCGACTAGGAACCAAGTGGATGCGGCTGCGGGTGGAAGTTTGATGGAGAAGTCAGTGAGGATGGCATTCTCAATCCTGGACGCGATGGCCAGAACGAGCTACCAATGGTCGAATGAGAGAAACATGCCAAGGAGGGTAGCCAGTGTCCAAAAATGCGAGCCCGTCAATAATGAGCCAATTGAAAAGCTCACAGCACAAGTAACAGCATTGACGAGCCAGGTGAATTTGCTAACTAATCTAACGTTAGCACAACAGCCAGGGGGTCCGGAAGAAGTTGAAGAAGTAATATTTGTGAATCAACGAAACTTCAACAACTTCCAGAACAATCAGCCTCGGTACAATCAGTACCCTCAGAATCTGAACCATCAGAACTTCTCATATGGGAACGCGCAAAATACACTTAATCCGCCACCCGGATTTGCTGTTACAAATGGCATGATCCATGACGGTAAGAAGCCATCACAAGAAGAGATCGCGATGTCACAATTCGAAAAGTATGATGAAAAGTTAGCTCAGTTGGAGAAGAAAGTGGATGGAAAATTCATGGAGCTAAACAAGCATATCACTGGGCAAGGGGCAGACATCAAGAGGCTCGAGAACACGTTGGTGCAGACTCAAGCTAGCATTGGAGAGTTGACATCAAACATGAGTCAGCTGATAAAGATAGTAGGAGCTCAACACAAGCAAGGCCAATACCCGAGTGATACAGTGGTTAACCCGAAGGAGCACTGCAATATTGTGGAGCTAGATGAGCATGAAGAGAGCTTGAAGGACCAAGAAGCAAAGGAATCAAGCGAGGAAGTCAAAAACATTGAGAAGGAGGAGGTCAATACAATCATAGATAAGAAAACTTCATCTCCTATTCTTGATGAGTCTTTTGATTTTTGTTTTAAAAATTCGTTCTTTGCTAACCTTGATCCTTTAGAGCAATCTAGAGTTGTTGTTGTGAAACAGGAACCACTAAAGGAGAGAATCGAAGTTAAAGAGAAAACAAAGGAGTGGGAGGATGGAAAAGAGGCGACAAAGAAGAGACCGAGCAGGCCCAAGAAGAACGCAAACACAAGCATGAAACCAAGAAGAGCAACAAAAGCAAAAGATCCAGGGAGTTTTACTATTTCTTGCTCAATTGGTAGTCATGAATTTCATAATGTCATGTGTGACTTAGGGTCTAGCATAAATTTGATGTCTCTTAAGCAGTATAGACAATTAGGATTAAGGGAAATTAAACGGTCCTTTACTACTATCAAATTGGCGGATGGATCTTCATTAACGCCGTTGGGAGTAGCAGAGGATGTAGTGGTAAAAGTGCTAAATTTTGAATTCCCTAGTGATTTCTTAGTTGTTGACATGAAAGGGAGTGATGAATTCCCTTTTATCTTAGGAAGACCCTTCTTGGCGACCAGCCAAGCACTAATAGATGTACCTAAAGGGGAGTTGGTTTTTCGGGTTCAAAACGAAATAATCACACTCAACATACATAAATCGGGTCTAAGGGGTAGGCACAATTGTAGCATTATTTACACTACCCTAGCTGCTGTAGAAAATCCTCATGGCCCAAATAGCTCTTTAATTGGTCAGAAAACATCCGACTCGGGGTGGCTAGAAGAAGGTTGATAGGAAAAGGACGTCCGGCTGAAGACGTAAAACAAAGCGCTTGTCGGGAGGCAACCCGATGTTTATTGTTTTATGTTTATTTTTTATTGCGTTAATTTTATGTTTTACGTGTGTTTTAGTGTTTTATGTTTTTAGGAATCAACATGGACGAGTGTTGCAAGAAACGGGGGTCGAAAAGACGGAAAAATCGCGTTAAAAGGAGCAGAAGATGCAACACGGCCGTGTCGCACTACGGACACGGCCGCGTCAAAAAGCACTTAGAAAGTGTTTTCAGCACTGGAATGCAACACGGCCGTGTCATATACGGAACACGGCCGTGTCAAAAACGCCTCAGAAAACCAATTTTTGGTTCAACGGTAACACGGCCGTGTCGGCCTTATAACACGGCCGTGTCAAAATCATCCTCCAAACGCGAATCAACACTGGAATGCAACACGGCCGTGTCACACAAATGACACGGCCGCGTCAAAAACGATCCAGATACATCAAATTTGGAAAAAAGTGACACGGGCGTGTCAACAACCTTCAACACGGCCGCGTCAGGATCTCAACGTGCACGATTTTGGAGGATTTCAAAACACCGCTGTCGTCGAAACGATTTGTAAGTTAGCACCAAGGCGTACCACGTTTTTTTCCTCCAAACATTGGCTTTCAGCCAAGTTTGGGGGAGGAGGTAGACCGTGGGACGTCTTGGCAGCTATATTTCTAGTTTTGATTTACATTTTAGTTGAGCGTTCGAGGTTCGCTGATTGTGGGTCCGTGTGCCCATTGTGCTGATTTTTATTGTTTGATTGATGTTATCGGGTCTGTGAGCCCAGTTATCTGATTTATCGGTGTTGATTGGGTCTGTGAGCCCGAGTTTGATTGCATAGTATTTCCATGTTGAGTCTTAGGAGGTTAGAGTTTAGAGTCTTATTAGTGTTTTAGTTTAGAGTCATAAGAATAATAAAACCCGGAAATAGGTAACAAGTGAAAAAAAAATAAAAAGAGAATAATAGGGAAAGATGGATGATGAATAGTTAATGATGAGATGATTTAGATGAAAAAAATGGCTCATAATAAAGCATGAGAGGTGTTTTGAGACGAAATTGAGCTTGAACTTAGAATATTCAATCAAAATTAACCTTGTGAGAATTTGAGCCTAATTATACTCCAATTTTTGGAGTAAGATACTTTCTTTCGGTGTGAATTTGATTGAATATGTGTACTAGTCTCTAGAACTTGCCTTGAGTCTTTACTAAGAATGTGTCAAGTATATGTTGTGATTTAGGAAATGATCTTAGGCAACTTTTTGTTTAAGCCTATTTATTTGAACCATGAAAATTGCCTTTGACCCATAATGAAAAAAATTGTCCCTAGTTAGCCCAATTGAGCCTTATAGCCTTATTTATTCATAACCTAACAATGTCAGCCGAAACCTTTTTGATTTAATTCTTTTGGCCCTAATTGGATTAATCAAGTTAGAGGGAGGAGAATTGGAAGGAATTTTGGGTGAACAATTTGTGGGAAGGAATGGGAAATAGGGATATTTTCAAAAGATGAAGGGAATAAAAGAAAAGTGATAGGTGAAAAACGAAGAATGGCCTCTCCTAGAAAAAAAAAAGAAAAAAAGAAAAAAAAAAAGAAAAAGAAAAAAAAAAGAAAAAGAAAAAAAAAAGAGGAAAAAAGAAAAAAGTTTTTATTATTATAGAGGAGAGGCTAGAAAATAAAGTGCTTAAATTGTGAATTTGCTTAGAACATTCGGGTAGTCCCAAAAATGTGGTACCCGCAGAATTGAAAAGCACTTAAGTTGTACGGACTTTTAAAGGTGAAGAAGTCACTTTGTGAGGTGATTTGTTGAAATTTGAAGAGTGAGGTTGAGTGATTGTATTGAGGGGTAGTCGGGTTAGACGTAACTTGATTAGTCCAATGAATAGTCACTTAAATCCAAATGTATCCCACCTTACCTTAAGCCCACATTACAACCAAAATAAAGACCTTTTTGATCTTTTGTCACACATATCAAGTACGAGGTCTAGTGTAGACGATTGGCAAGCATATGGTAGGCTTTGCATGTAATTCAATATGAGTGAACATTATTTTAGCCTAAACACTTGAGAGATGAGTGAAACACTCACCCGGTGAGGGTTGAATAATTCGAAAGTTCAAAGTCTCGAGAGTAGTTGATTTTCGCGTTATCGCATATGCTCAAGTGAATTGTGTTGCCTAGTTGTTTTAAGGAAAATCAAACTGAAACTGAATTCATCGTCTAATCGCCCTAAACAAAATGCATAATCACTTGTCTTCTTTGTGTCTTTTTGTATGATGTTCGGGACGAACAACAGTTTAAGTTTGGGGGAGTTTGATAACACGTTATTTATGCATGTATTTAGGTCGATTTAGGATCATATTTTATGGCATATACGTGTATATTTGACCAGCACTTATTGATATTTATAATATTTGGGCCATTTGACGTGTTTCGACTTGTTTTGAAGATAATTAGGTATTTTTATGTCATTTGGATGAAGTACGAAGGAGAAACAAGTCAAATAGAGTGAAAACCGGCCCAAAGGAGTGAAAACCGTCCAAGAACCGGTCCAAACCGGTCCGAACCGGCCTGAACCGGTCCAGGAGCAAAACCGGGCAAGAACCGACACGGCCGCGTCACAAAGCAACACGGCCGTGTCAAAAGTGTCTTGCAACGCATTGTGGGTTCTGGAATGGAACACGGCCGTGTCACAGATGCAACACGGCCGTGTCAAATGTTGAGCAGAAAGTGAATTGTGCAAAGCAACACGGCCGTGTCACTTAAGCAACACGGCCGTGTCAGAAGGGTTTTTATGCGAGGATTTCATATTTTTAATAGGATTTTGATCCTATCTTTCCCAAGATTCGGCCCAACTCTATAAAAATGACCCCAAGCTCTAGGAAAAAGGGAGATCAATCATCAAGAACATAAATTACATCATCTTGGAAGACAAAGAAGACGAAGATCATCGAGACGGAGTCATCCGGGTTTATTTATTCTTTTCTAGTTTAATTCTTTACAATGTTTTTATTAAGATTTTGTATTGGATTATTGCTAGGCATGAGTAGCTAAGCTATTCGTGTCCTAGGGTTAGAAAGTAGGGATTTTTATGACAATGTTTTGATTTATGATTTAATCTATTAATTCCGTTCTTTATGTGTTTTATCTCTGTGTTTATGCTTAAACTGAATTTAGCTTGATCACCTAGATTTAGTAATTTAGTTTAACAATTCCGCTTCGAGAGGAGGGAATTGTTATCAGACTTAGAACATAGAGCGCAGTTGTCTATGACTGTGTAGGCCGTGGCTTAAGATCGTTTGGGAGTTATTAGGTTTAATTGACTCGAGCGGGTAATTAGCTTAATTAATCAATGGTTTAATCGCTTCGAGAGAAGGATTAGATTATTGTCGTGCCGCCTAATAAACATTAGAATTGGTAAATTAATAGGTTAATCATATTCCACATTGAAATAATATCCTGAAATCGAAGCCCTAAGATACCTTTTCTCTTTGATTGTTAGTTTTCGTGTTTCCTAAGTTTGAAGTTATATTTAATTGAGTAGTTTAATTAGTAAAATCAACCTTTAAAACTTAGTATCTAGTTAGGATATTCCTAGAGTATTAGGGTATCAAACTACCTAAAACTATTCCTTGTGGGATCGACCTTGATAATCGTTACTACACCTACATCCGTACACTTGTGGAACACTAGGTTAGAAACCGACGTGTCAAAGACATACACTGAAATAAGATCATTGTACAAGTTTCTTTTCATAAGAATTAAATTGCTTTTATCATAAAAAATGTTATTTTAATGTAAAAAAATTTTACTTTGAATTATAACATTTAGAAAGTAATAGTTATTTTGGTCAAAAGTAACATTCTTTATGTCAAAAGTAACATTTTTTATGATAAAAGTAACTTTTATTTTATAAAAGACAGTTTTACACAAGTGTTACACCTCACAAAGTTAGCCCCTTTTTGCTCAACTTCGCGCCTTCAAACATGATTGGAAGAATATTAGCATTGTAATTGATGCCGAGCATATCGCAGTGTAAGGATTCAACACACAAAATCTCACAACCGAGTTCGGCCAGAGAATTATGAACAATGGCCGAGAATCAAGACGAATTCTGGATGAAACCAGAAACCGAAAACAGAGAAATATGAACAAGAAAAAAACACAATCACACAGAAGAATTTTACGTGGTTCGAACAATTGTTCTACATCCACGGAGGATCAGCACTCCTCAATTCACTATCAATTTCACAAGAATACAAGAATCTCACAAGAATTACACAACTCCTTCAGTTTGAACCCTAAACTGAATAACCGTAACTCTTCTCACCAATTCTCTCTTGAAAACTGATTAAGCTAGAGGGAAAACTGTAAATTGAGTATTTATACATCACATAACACTGCTCTGAATTGAAAAATTAGCTCAAGACGTCCAGGAGAAGAAGTTATCAGCTCAACTGCCTCACAACGGTTTCAAAACCGTTGTCTAATACTGTTTCTCTGCAACTGATTCATAACCACCCTGAACAGGTGGTTATGATTTCGGCTTTTCTTCAAAACTGTTACTCCGGCCCGGTTCTTCAGCTGATAAACCCGGTTCCTGAATCACTCCAACATTTCCAATCAAAACTTGTTACACATTGATGCAATTGACCCATAATTCACAAATCTCCACCTCAATTAATCAAAGTGTGCATCCTATCCTCAATCTTCACCAGGAATTACTTCAGAAACATGACTCAAGCTTGACTAAGCTTGAGCAATGAACAAACTTCGCTCCAGGAACTGATTTTGTAAGGAAATCAGCAGCATTCTCCTTTGTATGCACTTTTTCCACCGCCACTGTTCCAGCTTCAACAATGTCTCTTACAAAGTGCATCTTCACATCTATGTGCTTTGATCTTTCATGAAAAACTTGGTGTTTTACCAGATGTAACGTGCTTTGATTATCACACAACACTGTAACACACTTTTGTGTTATACCAAAATCTTTCAGAATCCCTTTTAGCCATATAGCTTCTTTGCAAGCATCTGTCACTGCAATATACTCTGCTTCTGTTGTAGATAGTGCCACTACTGGTTGATGTATTGACCTCCATGACACTGCTGTTCCATATAATGTGAATACATAACCTGAAATAGACTTTCTGGTGTCTATATTTCCAGCAAAATCAGCATCCACAAATCCTTTCAAAGGTTCATTTCCTGAGTTTGTCCTCACATATTTCAAACCTAAATTTACTGTTCCTTTTAGGTACCTCAGAATCTGCTTCAGTGCTTCCCAGTGCTCTCTTCCTGGATTTGCCATGAACCTACTCACTAAAGATACTGCAAATGCTAAATCTGGCCGGCTACAAATCATACCATACATGAGACTCCCTACTCCACTTGCATAAGGTATATTTTTCATATGTTTCTCTTCAGCAGGTGTTTTTGGGCTTTGATCTCTTGATAGCTTGGTCTGTTGCCCCACTGGAATTACCAATGGTTTTGATTCATGCATATTGAACCTCTCTAGCACCTTCTGTAGATACTCCTTCTGAGATAAGCACAACACTCCAGCTTCTCTGTCTCTGATAATATCCATTCCTAGCATTTTCTTTGCATTTCCCAGATCTTTCATCTCAAATTCAGTACTCAACTTTCCCTTTAGCTGTTGGATCTTCAGCTTACTCTTACTGGCAATTAACATATCATCTACATATAACAACAAGTATATCTGATCTGTCTTTGCATTCTTCTCCAAATACACACAGTTGTCATATAAACTTCTGACAAATCCAGTATTTATCATGAATTCATTGAACCTTTTGTTCCACTGCCTTGGGCGTTGTTTCAACCCATACAAAGACTTTTTCAAGTGACATACTTTGTCTTCTTCTCCAGGGTTTTCAAAACCTTCAGGTTGCTTTATGTAAATATCTTCCATTAGCTCTCCATGTAGGAAGCTGTCTTGACATCTAGTTGTTGAAGTTCAAGATTTTCTTGTGTGACTTTTGCCAGCAAGATTCTGATGGAAGTATGCTTGACTACTGGTGAGAATACTTCATGGAAATCAATCCCTTCCCTCTGTGTGAATCCTCTTGCAACCAGCCTGGCCTTATATCTGATCCTTTCACCATTTACCATTTCCAGTTTCTTCTTAAAGATCCATTTGGAGCTTATAAGTTTCTGACCACTTGGCTTCTTCACCAGATCCCAAGTGTGGTTTCTCTTCAGAGAATTCATCTCTTCCAGCATGGCATTGATCCATTGTTTCTTTTCTACTCCTTTGATAGCTTCTGTGTAATTCTGTGGTTCTGTATACTCAAGAGCTTCTGCAGCATTCAGAGCATAGTATACCATGTCAGCTTGTCCATACCTCCTTGGTGGATGGACTTCTCTCCTGACTCTATCTCTTGCCAAACTGTAGTTTCTTAGACTATTTTGCTCAGTTTGATCTCCTTCACTGTCTGGGGAACTACTTGATTCTCCAGGGTTTGCTGGTTGTAATTCTTGTAGAGTCCTTACCCCTGATACCTCCACCTCAACTGGTGAGTTTTCTTCTTGAGTGACTCCTTCAATTTCTGATTTATCTCCAGTTGAGAGATATCCCATGACTCCTTCATTGAACTTCACATCCCTGCTAATGATCAATTTCTTGTGTCCTTGTTCAACACACCACAACCTGTAACCCTTTGTTCCTTCTGGATAGCCAAGGAAAACACACCTTAATGCTCTAGGGTCCAGTTTATCCTGTTTTATGTAAGTGAATGCCAGGCACCCAAATACCTTGAGTTCTGAATAGTTTGGCATCCTTCCATACCAGATTTCATCTGGAGTCTTGAAATCCAATGATGATGAGAGGGTTTTGTTGATGAGATAGCAGGCTGTGTTTACTGTTTCTCCCCATAAACTTTTGGGAAGCTTTGCATCTATCATCATGCACCTGACCTTTTCCAGAATAGTCCTGTTTAACCTCTCTGCAATACCATTCTGTTGGGGATTCAATGGTACTGTTCTATGCCTCACAATTCCCCTTTCTTTACAAAATTCTGTGAATTCATTTGACAGATACTCAAGTCCATTATCAGTTCTCAGATATTTGAGCTTTCTTCCTCTTTGGTTTTCCACTTGTGTGTACCATTCCTTGAACTTTGAGAATGCTTCACTATTTTGCTTTAAGATGTACACCCACACCTTTCTGCTATAATCATCAATTATGGTTATAAAGTACTTTCCACCACTTAAGGTTTCTGTTCTTACAGGCCCCCATACATCAGAATGAGCATAATCTAAGATCTCCTTGGTAGTGTGAGCAGCAGTTCCATAGGTTTGTTTCTTAGATTTTCCCATTGCACATTGATCACAGAATTCCAAGCTGTTTGAATTCAAATTTCCAATTACTCCTTTCTTTGCCAGCTCCTGCATTCCTTTTATTCCAATATGACCCATTCTTTTGTGCCATATCATTGCTTCTGTATTACATAGTGTGACATCTGTTGATCCAATGACAGATTCTCCAATCAAGATGAACAAGCCATTCTGTTTCACTCCTTTCATCACCACTTTATTATTCTTAGTAATATGAATATATCCATTCACAGTACTAAATTCACAACCAGATTCATTTAGGGAGCCAAGTGATATTAGATTCCTCTTGAGAGATGGTACATACCTCACGTTTGAGATAATTCTTGGGACTCCATCATGCATTTGGATCTTCACAGAGCCCACTCCTCTTACTTTACATGACTGGTCATTCCCCAGAAGGACAATTCCCCCATCAGTTTTGGTCAATTGTTGAAACAGGCGCTCATGAGGACACATGTGAAATGAGCAACCTGTATCCAATACCCATTCCTTGGTTATTCTGCCTTCTGATACATTCAGCACCTCTGCTAGGTCATCTGTTTGCTCTGCTACAGCAGCATCAGCTTCCTTTTTCTCAGACTTGTTTTTCCTGGAAGGACAGTTCTTCTTGAGATGCCCTGTTTGCTTGCAGGAGTAACATCTCCTCTTCTCCACCCAGTCTGATGATTTCTTGGAATCAGTTTCACCAGTCTTATTTTCTTTCTGGCCCTGATTTTGACTCTTCTTCTTTTGAAATTGCTTCTTGAATTTCACATGTAATCCTTCAGCAGCAGGGTTGAATTTCTGATCACTTTGAAGTTGTAATCCTTTAGTTTTCAAGGAAGTAACTATCACATCATAGCTTAACTTTTCTTGTCTACCAAACATTAGAGTATCTCTAAAACTTCCAAGTGACTTTGGTAGAGAATTCAACAACATGAGGGATTTATCATCCTCCTCCAGATTTACACCCAGATCTTCAAGGTCATCAATCAGATGATTGAAATCATCCAGTTGATCAATCAATGTTTTCTCCTCAACCATCTTGAAAGAAAGCAATTTCTGTTTGACGAAAAGTTTGTTGGTTACTATTTTGGATTGATACAACTCCTCCAGTTTTGACCACGCCTCCAAAGCAGATTTGCATCTTGAGATTTCTCTGAGTGGTTTATCTCCCAGACACAAAATTATAGAGCTTAATGCCTTCTGGTCAGTTTCTTGGAACTTTGGTCTCTCTGCAAGCGGCCAATCTTCTTGAGCCTTCAACGCCATGGATAGCCCATTCTGGATTAAGATTGCATTCATCTTAATCTTCCACAGGGCAAAATCATTCTTCCCAGTAAACTTGTCCACCTCCATTTTCATGCCCGTCATTGATCTCTCCCCTCTGGTTCAAAGATTTCCCACAGACGGCGCCACTTTGTAAGGATTCAACACACAAAATCTCACAACCGAGTTCGGCCAGAGAATTATGAACAATGGCCGAGAATCAAGACGAATTCTGGATGAAACCAGAAACCGAAAACAGAGAAATATGAACAAGAAAAAAACACAATCACACAGAAGAATTTTACGTGGTTCGAACAATTGTTCTACATCCACGGAGGATCAGCACTCCTCAATTCACTATCAATTTCACAAGAATACAAGAATCTCACAATAATTACACAACTCCTTCAGTTTGAACCCTAAACTGAATAACCGTAACTCTTCTCACCAATTCTCTCTTGAAAACTGATTAAGCTAGAGGGAAAACTGTAAATTGAGTATTTATACATCACAGAACACTGCTCTGAATTGAAAAATTAGCTCAAGACGTCCAGGAGAAGAAGTTATCAGCTCAACTGCCTCACAACGGTTTCAAAACCGTTGTCTAATACTGTTTCTCTGCAACTGATTCATAACCACCCTGAACCGGTGGTTATGATTTCGGATTTTCTTCAAAACTGTTACTCCGGCCCGGTTCTTCAGCTGATAAACCCGGTTCCTGAATCACTCCAACATTTCCAATCAAAACTTGTTACACATTGATGCAATTGACCCATAATTCACACGCAGAAAGGATCCATTCGAAACCTCGATCCCCACCTGTACATGATAGCCAAGGACATCACTCAACTTTGCTTGCTTTATGATTCATGCTCTATTTGTATCTTTCCTTCGGGAAAGATTACACCTTGTATCAATTTGGCTTCGTTCGCCATTGTCGGTCCTTACTCTAGAGTTTTGGACAACCCAGGTCCCTTCATGGTTACATCCCATTTTCATGTAGGTTCTCTAGCTAGTTAGCTACGTTGTTGTAACCAAAAAAAAAAAAAAAAAAAAAACCAAAAAAAAAAAAAACCAAAAAAAAAAAATTGTCACGTTTTCTTTTGATTGTTTTTTCCTAAAACATCCCCACTAAATAATTATTTAATTACTTTTAAAATCCTGCAATTCATCATATTAAATGAAAGTATAACACGACTTTCCATTTGTATTAAATAAATACCTTAATTTATGTGAACTTGGAAGGGAACTATTCTTTATGAGATGGAGGGACTATTTCTTATCTAAATTTGTATTTTTGTATGGTTTTTTTATTAGTATTACTTGCTTAGTATTAGAGTATTGTTAAGTGAGTGTCAAGTTGGTAAATAGAGTAAAAAAGTAGGTTAGTCTATAACTATGATTAGAGAGTATTTGTTGTAACTAATTCAGCTGAGAGAGGCAGTTATAACTCTCAGCTAAACCTATTGTATAAATACCCATTCAATAGCTAGCAATGGAAAGATTGAGTTGGTTTAATGAATTTCAACATGGTATCTTCGAGTCTACAATCCTCATGGATTCTTCTCTCTTATTCTTTACTTCTTGATTCTTCTTCTTCTTCTCTTCGTTCTTTGAGAGATTTCCGGATTTCTTGTTCTCAATTAAGTTTTGGATCCTGAATTCTTATGCTCAATTGAAATGGCATCTTCCGCTATGTTGCCTACTCTTCCAACTATCACTTTCAAGATGGATCGCACAAATTATTCCTACTAGAAGGTGCAGATTCAATCCACAATTTGCGCTCACGGATTTGATGGGTTTCTTATTGGGTCAACTGTGGCTCTAGATCAGTTTCTTGAAACTCCAGCTTCAACTGAATCTGCTCCAGATCGGTGAACACCCAATCGAGAGTATGAAGTCTTGGTCAGGTGTGATCAATTGCTTTTTAGTTGGCTGCTGCAGTCAATTTCTGAATCGATTATGGGATATGTCCATCGGTGCACCAAGTCTTGTGAGGTATGGAAAATTCTTGAGTCTTTATTCCATACACAATCGAAAGCTCGTGTTATGCATTTAAGATCACTGTTGCAAACACTGAAAAAGGGTGATATGAGTATAAATGAATATCTGCTTAAGATGAGGGTATTTGCAGATGGTCTTCACGCATCTGGGCAAGAGATCTCAGATGATGAATTGATTTCGTATGTTCTTGCTGGGCTAGGTCCCAAATTTGTATCGATAATCGTGAATCTTTCTTTGAGGACAGAGACTCTCAGTCTTCAAGAAGTGCAGTATGCACTACAAATCCATGAAATACGTCTGGGGTAATTCAATGCTTCAGCTAATTTGGGTTTTTCCGCAGCTCATGTTGCTACAATGAACAACACCAAGAGAGGTGGGTTTCAAACCTAAAAGGAATGGCAATAAAGGAGGGAATTCAGGTCGAGGACGATATAGTAACAAGAATAGGGTAGCTTGTCAGGTTTGCGGCAAGAATAATCATATTGCCTCGAAGGGTTTTAAAAGATTTGATCAGAGTTTCCCTAGTATTAATCTTGGTTCAGCTCAGGCTCACTTAGCTACACACTCTAAGAATAATCAATTAGCTACAACTCAAGAACATGGTGGGTTTGAGGCTAATATGAATTTGGCTGGTGATGGAAGCAACAATGCAGGGAAAAATATGGATATGAACTGGTATGTTGATAGCGGGGCAACGAATCATGTGACCGTTGATCCACAAAGTCTTAATGCTCATCAAACAGCTTATAGAGGCAATGACACACTAGCAGTGGGTAATGGTTCTAAACTTCACACATCTCATATTGGTGCTGCCGTTATTCCTAGATCCACATCTAGTGATAAGCATTTAGTTCTCCAAAACATTTTGTGTGTTTATGTAGAATTTCATCCAAATGCTTTTTTTTGTAAAGGACAAGGGCACACACTAGATTTTGTTGAGAGGATTGCTTAGGAATGGGTTGTACCAGCTTGATCTGTCACATCTTACTTCTGGCAAGGCTAAGGTGGTAGTTGATCAATGCAAAACTGTTAATATTACTCTTGTCAATACTGTGACTAGGTGTAAAAATGATAATACTAGGATTTCTTCTTTTAATAATTCTGTGAGTTGTAATGGCTTTGTTGCTTGCAATGATTCTGTTGTTTGTAATGTTTCTGTTACTCATAAGTGTGTTGACTCTGTTACTGTTGAAAAATCTTCCAGTGACGTGAATCTGTGGCATAATAGACTTGGCCACCCTTGCTTTGATGTACTTTCTCTAGCATTAAAGCTTGTTAATAAAAGTGTTTCTACTAAACATCTCAGTTTTTGCAATTCTTATCAACTTAGAAAATTACACAGTTTTTTTTTCCTATTGTTGATACTAAAACTATTTCACCTTTTCAATTAGTTTTTTCTGGTGTATGGGGTCCTGCGGCTACATCTTCTTTGGAAGGATTTAGATATTATGTCAGTTTTGTAGATGACTACACTAGATACACCTGGATTTTTCCTTTGCAAACTAATGGTCAAGTTATTGTTGTTTTTAAACAATTTTTCTTAATGGTCGAAAGGCAATTTAATACTAAGATTCAATCGTTCAAAGCTGATTTTGGGGGAGAGTTCAGACCTATTTTTTATGTGCTTTATTCTTTAGGAGTTAAAGTTAGACACTCATGTCCTTACACACATCCTCAAAATGGTAAAATAGAAAGAAAACACCAACATACATAGTAGAAACTGGGTTGGCCTTGTTAGCTCTAGCACACTTGCCTATGAAATTTTGGTGGGAGTCGTTTGCTACTGCTGTTTTCTTGATCAATAGGTTACCTACCCCTATTTTGTCACATGAATCGCCTTTTTCTAAGTTGTATAATCAGAAACCTGATTACAATTTTATTAAAGTGTTTGGATGTGCTTGCTTCCCTTATTTGAAGCCATACAATAGGCATAAGCTAATGTATAGGTCATCGAATTGTCTTTTCCTAGGATATAGTGTCTCTCACAAGGGGTATAGATGCTTGGATCCCTCTGGCAGAATCTATATCTGTAGAACTATTACTTTCAATGAGCAAGAGTTCCCTTATGAGGAATATTTTCTAACAACAATGTTAAACTATCCAGTTATAATCAAAGTTCTTTTTTACCAATCTTACCTTTATCTACTAACAACCTTTGTCACTCCACTTCTGATTCGAGCTCTCAGGAATCTAACATTGTTAATCAGTTAGTACCAGTAGCAGCTGGCAGTACATCTCAACAACAATGTACACAGTAATGAGAGTCACTCCCTTCACACAGGTCATACTGGTGGTCAACAACTGAATGATAATGTTATTTTACCTTATCTTTCTAACAGTTTGTCTAGTGTTTCTAGTGCTCAACAGGTCACTTCAAGTTCTGTACACTCTGCATCAGTGGCCAGTGCCCCACCTATAGCACATCATAATGCACATCCAATGGTTACAAGGTCCAAGTTAGGTATTTTCAAACCTAAAGCTTATTTGCTACAAGTCAATCCTCTGGAACCATTTTCAATAGAGTTGGCATTACAAAATGTTGATTGGAAGGCAGCCATGGAGGCTGAATTTCAAGCTCTACAGAACCAAACACAGGTTTTAGTTCCAAGGATTGATGAAATGAAAGTTGTGCAAAACAAGTGGGTGTTTAGGGTTAAACAGAAAACTGATGGCTCAATCGAAAGGTATAAGGCTAGACTTGTTGCAAAAGGTTTCCAACAGTGTCCTGGAATATACTATTTTGAAACTTACAGTCTTGTAGTTAAGCCTATAACTATTAGAACAATATTATCACTTGTTGTAACTAAGGGTTGGTGCATTAAACAAATAGATATTAATAATGCTTTTCTGCATGAAACTTGCAAGAAACTGTATACATGAGTCATCCTGAAGGATTTGTTGATTCACAAAAGCCAACTCGTGTATGTAAACTAATAAAATCACTATATGGACTTAAGCAGGCACCAAGATCTTGGACTGATACATTAAAGGCATTTCTTCTTTCTTTTGGTTTAAAATTTTAGCTTCTGACAATTCATTGTTTTATAAAGGAACAGGTTCAAAATTATTGCTACGTTTAGTGTATATTGATGACATTCTTGTAACAGGAGATGATCTTCTTCATATTCAACAAGTAATAGATGCTCGATAAGAAAATTGGTCTAAAGTCTCCAGGTGAGGTGCAATATTTTCTGGGTTTTGAAGTACATAGAACAAAGGATTACTTAGTTTTGAATCAACATAAATATGCAATTGACCTACTGAAAGATACTAATATGATCAATTGTAAACCAAGCCCAACTCCTTATTGTTCCAAACAAAGACTCACTAGGGTGAAAATGAACCGTTTGATTCACCCTCTTTGTATAGAAGTGCAGTAGGTTCTTTACAATACTTAACCATGACAAGGTATGGTTTGTCTTATATTGTTAATAAACTTTCTCAATTTTTGAAAGCTCCTACCATGAATCATTGGGGTGCTTGAAAAAGAGTGCTCAGGTACATCAAAGGCACTGTTGCAAGGGGTTTAACTTTCAAACCTATCACAAAGTCACTACAGTGGTTTACAGATGCTGATTGGGCAGGATCAGTAGATGACAGAAAGTCTACCGGGGGTTTTTGTGTATTTTTAAGACCTAATTTACTGACTTGGAGCTCTAGGAAACAGAGTGTTGTTGCTAGAAGTAGCACTGAGTCTGAATACAGAGCTATAGCAATAGCAGCTACTGACCTAGTTTGGCTGAAGTCGGTATTTCAAGAACTTGGTTTTAGTATCAACACACCTTCCATCATGTGGTGTGATAATATGGGAGCCATTTCCCTAGCATCTTACCCTGTTTTTCATAGTAAAACTAAGCATATTGAAATTGATGTCCATTTTATCCGAGAAAAAGTACAGCAGGGACTATTAGAAATCAGACATCTAGCCACTGAAGATCAGTTAGCAGATGTCTTCACCAAACCATTGTCAAGTTAAAGATATGAGTTGTGTTCAAAGTTTTTTATGGTTGATCCACCTGGTTTCAAGTTAACAGATGTGGCCTAAAGATAACAATTATGGTCTATAAAGAAGAAGCAGCATCCTAAAAGGATAGTAGCAATGATGCAGCAAAGAAGCAGCAATGATGCAGGAACAATTGTTTTCCTTAGTTTGAAGGCTTGTGCAGAAGTCTTCATACAGAGTAATCAAGCACAAAGAAATATTGCAAATAGTGTGTTTAGTAAAGTCTGTTGTGTTTAATCATATTTAGTTTGTTCTTAATAAAGTTCTTGTTGGTTTATGTTGGTCATTGAGTCCGTAATAAACCTAGTTAGATTTGATAGGGGCGGATTAGAGTATTGTTAAGTGAGTGTCAAGTTGTAAATAGAGTCAAGAAGTAGGTTAGTCTCTAACTATGATTAGAGAGTATTTGTTGTAACTAATTCAGCTGAGAGAAGCAGTTATAACTCTCAGCTAAACCTATTATATAAATACCCACTCAATAGCAACGGAAAGATTGAGTTGGTTTAATGAATTTCTACACTTAGCCAAAACATAATACCATATTACGTAAAAAATATTACTCACTTCAGGTGGAGATGCACCAGAGACTTACTCATTAAAAAAAATATTATACTAATTGTGACACTAAATAAGTAACTGAATGGACACACATAGAAAAGAACAACCCCATATTATAAGAAATGAACAATCTCAAAAGTATTACGGGATATTTGTGTTGTGATGTGGTGGAATGTGTCTCGTCGGTTGTGACACATCTTCAGATGGTCCGTTCACTTAAATAGTAAAAATGTATTTTTATTTAAGGGATGTGTAGGGTAGGATGTGTACTGTAGATGTCATATCAGTAGGTTTTAGGGTGGTTGACAGTATTAAAATATTGTGATAGGTGATGTGGGTAATAATTAGTTGATTGGGAAATGATTAAAAGGTGTATTGAGAATTCTGATTGATTGATAGAAGTCAGAGTTGATTGAAAATAATTGATGTTGATATGAAATAACTTTACAGGGGGATGTAGGTGGATGGATCGCATCTCCCTGTAATGAAATTGTTTACTGATGGTCATCTTACGTCCGGATGGACCCATCCCAGTCCAGTTATAACCTTTAGAACAATATTATTGTTACATGTTTAGAATGAATGCAAATCCTCTGCATTTTCCTTATTCTCATCACAACAATTTCTCACAACTCTTTCCTTTATATAAACCATTTTAGCACACCAAATTTCATCAAAGATAAACAAAAGTAATCTACTTAGAAATGGTATGTGATAAGGAAATAGTGATTGTTGCAGGCAAGGATGAAGATTTTTAAGAAAGAACAGCATAAATGTGTATAAATGATTCAAACATTATCAAAGTGAGAGGAAAAACATCTATATCTTCATTGAATGTTTTCTGAGAATATATTGAAGATGCAGTTTGCGGCTGCCATTCACATTAATACATCAATCCCTGATTTCTCATATATATATGAGCTAGAAAATGTGCCCTAGGTTAGCTTCAAAACAAGACAAACTTCATAAAAGCTTGCCATAATAAGCTAAGCATAAGTTGCCAACTTTTGCATGTAGGCATGCAACTAAGCTCAAAATAGTAAGTGTAAACCTATTCTACATCCTAATTACAAAAGAAGCCTTATGAGGCTTAATGAGATAATATATGACAGAATTAATGCTAATAATCTCAACATCCCCTCCTCAAGCTGGAAGTGCATTCAGTTGCAATCCAAGCTTGGACAAGAGTAAATTGAATGATCCTGGTGATAACTGCTTGGTAAGGAGATCAGCTAGCTGGTCTTTGGAAGAGACTGGATGAAGAGCTAAAAAGCCTTCTTTGAACTGGTTGCGCACAACGTGACAATCGATGTCCAAGTGCTTAGTCCGCTCATGAAACACTGGATTTTCAGCGATGTGGATAGCAGCACGATTGTCACAAGATAGGGAAATCGGCTTGGGATTAGCAAGGCCCAAATCTGCAGAAATGTAGTCAATCCAAATGAGTTCACAAGCAGCGGAAGCCATGGCCCTATACTCTGCCTCTGCAGAGCTCCTAGAAACCGTGGACTGTTTTTTTGATTTCCAAGAAATGAGACAGTCTCCCAAGAACACACAATATCCGGTAATGGATTTCCTAGTGTCTAAACAGGACCCCCAGTCTGAATCACAAAAGGCCCGAATGGTGAAATCACTGGAATTGGAATAGAAAAGACCAAGGTGTGTAGTACCTCTCAAGTATTTAAGTAGATGCATGGCAGCATTCCAGTGAGAGATTTTTGGTGCACTAACAAATTGACTAAGTTGCTGCGTAGCAAATGTCAAGTCAGGCCTGGTCAGATTGAGATATAAGAGTCTTCCAATCAGTCTTCTGTATGCTTCAGGATCTGAAAAAAGAGTAGCAGCATCTGAGTTGCTTAATTTTTTATCATAGGGTAGAGGAGTGGACGTAGGTTTGCAGTTATCCAAACCTGCATCATTGAGGATGTCAAGAATGTATTTTCTCTGAGACAGAAAAGTTCCACTTGTATTTCTGATTAACTCCATCCCTAGAAAGTAGCTAGCCGTTCCCAAATCCTTGATGGTGAATGCTTTATCCAGAAACTGCTTAAGACCATCAATTAGAACTCTGTCACTTCCAGTAATGAGAACATCATCCACATATACTAAAACAGCCAAGAATTGATCATGTTTAGACATAGTGAACAGACAATGATCATGTGGTGATTGCTTAAAACCAAATGCCATAAGTTTAGTGCAGAACTCTGTGTTCCATTGTCTAGAGGCTTGTTTTAAGCCATATAGACTCTTCTTGAGTCTGCACAGTTGTCCTAGAGCTGCTCCAGAGTAACCATCAGGGGGAGTAAGGTAAACTTCTTTGTCTAAGAATCCATGCAAAAATGCATTATTTATATCAATGTGATGCAATGCCCAAGATTTGATGGTAGCCAAAGCTATTAAGAATCTTACTGTTACTGGTTTAGCAACGGGGGAGAAGCTATCATCATAATCCTCCCCAAGTATCTGGTTGTATCCCTTTGCCACCAATCTGGCCTTATATCTCTCAATGGATCCATCTGGGTTCAGTTTCACTTTGTAAACCCACTTGCTCCCAATTGCTCTTTTTCCCGCTGGCAAGGAGGTAATTCCCATGTCTCATTCTGTTCAAGTGCTTGGAGCTCCTGCTTCATAGCCTCAATCCATTCAGGGTACCTGTTAGCTTCCTTGAAGCTGCTTGGCTCTGGTATGGTGAGATGACAAGTGTGAAAAGCAGCATGTGTTGCTGGTGGATGGAAGTATAAAATGGGATCTGACAAATCAGTGGAACTAGTAGAGCTTTGGACATAGTCTTTCAGGTGGCTTGGTTGATGTGTGGCTCTACTGCTTCTTCTGGGAGGAGGTGGCTCTGTAGGTTGAATATCATCAGTTTGGACTGGATCATTGACATTTGCTGGTGAAGATGGTGATGAACTGCCAGGAACGGTTTCAAAGTCCAATTCTGGTTCTTCATCTTGAAAGAATGGAAATGGCAGAGTGGGCTCAATATTTGAGGGTTTGCCATTAGAGTTGCCAAATGGATACACTGATTCAAGGAAGATAACATCCCTTGAAGTGATCACTTTGTGTTTCCCTATATTATACAATCTATACCCTTTTCTGATGAGGAACGTACCCTATGAATATACACTTCACTCCTCTTTCCTCAAATTTGGTTTTGTGAGGCTCAGTGTCAGTTGCATATGCTAAACAGCCAAACGGTTTCATGTTGCCATAGGATGCCACTTTGTTAAACATGTTCATATGGTACTTGCCAATCCAGCACCCTTGTAGGGAGTCTGTTTATTATGTGTGCAGCTGTAAGGATGGAGTAGGGCCACAAGTAGTGTGGTGCTGAGGATTCCTTCATGAGTGCTCTAGCCATTTCAAGTAGATGTCTGTGTTTTCTTTCCACCACTCCGTTTTGCTGGGGAGTGTAAACACAGGTTTTCTGATGTATAATACTCCTGCTGGAAAAGTAATCCTGGCATTCTTTTCTCATAAATTCTGCCCCATTATCAGTTCTTACAATCTTCACTTCCATTTCCAATTGCCTAGTGATCATGTTTATAAACTGCTGAAGGGATGTCAGAGCCTGTTTTTTGCTTGCCATCAGATTCACCCAAGTCATCCTACTGTAGTCATCAACAACAGTCAAGAAGTAGGATGTTTCAGTAATGCTGGGCTGAGAGTTTGGACCCCATATATCCACATGAAGCAACTCCAGTGTTTTTGAACTCTGAGTTGAACTTATTGGAAAGCTGAGTCTGGTTTGTTTAGTTATGTGGCATATCTCACAGCTTCTATGCTCCTCAATTACTGGGGGAGTGCACATATGCTTGAGAAAGTATAGATGCTGTAAGGTGCTTGGTGATGCATGACCAAGCCTTTTATGCCAACTTCTGAAGACTTTTATGTAGTGAGGGGCACTGACAGCATAAGCTGCTACTGCTTCTTTAGAGTAGGTTGGCTTGGCTATGTAGAGCTTTCCAATCAAATGACCAGTGAGTAAAACATCTCCATTCTGTCCTAGCTTCACAACACATGAGTCTTGATAAAAAATAGCTTGAGCTCCACTATTGAGAGTAAGTTGAGATATGGACAGCAAGTTGCAAGTGAAGCTTGGTACTAGAAAGACTTCCTTTAAGGTGAGTTTGTCTGACAGAATGACATCTCCATAATGAGTTACTTCCTTTTGAGCTCCATCTGGCAAAGTGATAACTGCAGTATGATGAAGTGGTGTAAGGTTTGTCATCAAGGTCTGATCATTGCACATGTGTCTGCTGGCACCTGTGTCAATGATCCAGGCTTCATCATCCACCCCTTCAATCAGAGTAAATGCAAAATGTGAGCTTCCAATGCAAGAGAAATCCTGTCCCTTTCCTTTGGGTGCCTCTGAATTTCCTCCAGCAATAGACTGAGAAGCAAATATTTTTGCAATTTCTTTCTGTACAATGGCAGAGATATCATTAGTGTTTCCTGCAGATTGTGCATTGTTCTCACCTTGTTTTTCATTCCCCATACCCTCACTCACTACATTTGCATAGTTCCTTTGCTCTTTTGGCACATAGTACCAATCTGGATACCCTTTCAGCTTGAAGCAATCTGCTATTACATGCCCATTGATACCACAGTGATCACATTGCAATTTTGCCTTTTCTTCTTTGCTGAGTCTTGGACCATTCCTGCCCCTTCCTGCTGAATATCCTCCCCTAGTATGTGAGCCTTGAGAGGTACCTCTTCCCAATGAACCTCTTCCATTGTTTATGAATTTTGCACTCATGGCACTATGGTCAGAATTCTCAACTGGTCCAACATTAATATTCCTCTGCTTCTCTATCCTTAGTACCATTGAATATGCCTTATCCACATTCGGCAGTGGATCCATCATAAGAATTTGGGTCCTCACTTGGTCTTATGAATCACTCAATCCCATAAGAAATTGAACAAGCTTTCCAGACATTTCAAATTCCTCCCATTTCTTAGCAGCATCACAAGTGCAGATTGGTATAGGCTTTAGAAGAGATATTTCATTCCAGAGTTTATGCAAATTATTGTAGTAAACTGCCATCGATTGATTTCCTTGGGAAAGATTACATATGTCTTTCTGTATTTGAAACAATTGAGGACCATTGCTGTCACCAAACCTACTTGCCACAGTCTCCCACAAACTCTTGGCAGATTTAGCATACAAGAATGTTTCAGAAATATCCTTAGCAAGAGAATTAATCAACCATGCTCTCACCATACCATCCACCCTTTCCCACTGTTCTCTCAGCTTAGCATCAGTGGGTATTTCTACACTACCAGTAATGAAACCTAGCTTGTTTTTAGCAAGAAGAGCGATTTGAATGGATCTGCTCCAGGACAAGTAATTATTTCCAGTAAGTTTGCTAGAGACCAGGCTCATACCTGGGTGATCCGAGCCATGTAGGTTAAGGGGATCATTTTCAGACAGATTCATTGATGATGTCGTCTCCGCAGCCATGAAAGATGGAGTTGCTGTTGCAGATCCCAGTCGTGGCCACTCCTCTGTTGTATTTCTTAACGGATTTATGTTTGAAGTCATAGTGTTTGAACTATGGCTCTGGTACCATGAAGATTTTTAAGAAAGAACAGCATAAATGTGTATAAATGATTCAAACATTATCAAAGTGAGAGGAAAAACATCTATATCTTCATTGAATGTTTTCTGAGAATATATTGAAGATGCAGTTTGCGGCTGCCATTCACATTAATACATCAATCCCTGATTTCTCATATATATATGAGCTAGAAAATGTGCCCTAGGTTAGCTTCAAAACAAGACAAACTTCATAAAAGCTTGCCATAATAAGCTAAGCATAAGTTGCCAACTTTTACATGTAGGCATGCAACTAAGCTCAAAATAGTAAGTGTAAACCTATTCTACATCCTAATTACAAAAGAAGCCTGATGAGGCTTAATGAGATAAAATATGACAGAATTAATGCTAATAATCTCAACAAAGGAAAGCTATCCCGGCCCTTATCAACCAATGTCTTGGTCAGAAGGGGAGACGGGTAGTTCCACCACGAGCGATGTGGGTTACAAAATCAAAATATTAAATCATCTGCCGCTATCCTTATGTACCACAAAAATCTCTCATTTGCTTTGCAAATGCGACACAAGTATCCATTATAAGTAGACACGTACAGCACGGCCAGGTTGAGTGATGACATTCAGAATACGTGTATATTCTGCTTCGACACTCCCCGAATAACGTCTTGATGCTAGTTAATTAATTATATTAACTAATGTCCACAATTATACAAATGACAATATTTTTTCAGTAAAATATACAAAACTGACGCAGCGAGAACGTAATACGAACAAGAGCATACAAAGACATAGAAAACTAACGGAATGAGAACGTAATATGAATAAGAACACACAAGCACAAATGTGAACTCAGATTTGCCAAATGAAGTCGCAGAAAGTTCCTTTCATATATTCATATTCTGGAAAAAAAGCGGACAATATCAACATTGTTTTCTAGTACTACATATAATTGGAAAAGGGAATCAATCCAAGTCAATGAGTCAATCCAGCATAGAAGATTTTTCTTTGATCCTGCTTACAAAAATTCCAAAACTCATCAGGTAACTTATATTCCTTGATTTTCTCCTAATTTTCTTATTATCGTTAACATTTTCAATAATTATATGGTTAGTATTGAAAGAAAGTGAGAAAAAAACTAAAATCACAACTATTTATGAACAAAGTAAATAAGCTAAAATGACAACTAAAAACTAAGGTAGTATAAGACGAGTTTTGCAATATGGCAAAAACTTATATGAGACCGTCACACGATGTGATAGGAAAAAAATATTACTTTTTGTAGTAAATGTATCACGTTTATTTGTAAAAGTATTACTCCACCCGTCCCACTTAAATTTGCACACTTGTTTTTTCCTTCCGTCCCACTTAACTTTGCACACCCGAATTTTTTTTTCACAATCTCCACCCTCAATCTACACCTTTGATAAAGTCAACTTAAAAGCAAAAGCAGTTTTTCTTAACATCCGTGTCCGGTCAGCCCCGCAAAATTAAGTGGAACGGAGGTGATGTGCATATATTATTCCATATTTTATATCCATATTCCCTTATTTTTGGATGATTATTATTGTTTATTGGTCTTAATTAATTATCTTTTGATGTAGGAGAATAATAATTGGACTTGGAGCAAAATTGGGCTTAAATTAATATTTTGGGCTGTAAAGTGAAGAAGCGAGCCGAGATAGAGAGAAGATGGGCTTGGATTTGTTAAAGTCTTCAATTTTATGGAGAAGTCCATCAAGAGCTTTATTTTAATTAGGCTTATTATTTCTTTTATGTAATTATCTAGATATTATTTAGATATTCCTTTTTAGAGATAAGATTGGATTTGATTAAGATTTGATTAGGAGTAGGAATAGAAAAATTCAATTTCCTAGCGTGATTTATAGAGGAGCCGCGCCAGTCAGTGTAGAAGAATTCCAATACGCGCTCTCTCTCTCCTCTCCACACAAAAATCACGCCACCTTCTTTCTTTTTCTCCTAGTTTCATCTTTTGTTCAAGACCTTGGATTCCATCTTCAGTAATTAAGGTTATTTTCTGATTCAAGGGTTTATTTCAATTATGTTATTGTGAGGCTATGTGATTAATCATTCTTGTTTAATTCAAATATTTGTAGATTCAAGCTTATGTATATAGGAATTGTTTAATTGATTGAACTGACAACTCAATTAATTATTCAATTTCTTACTGTTATTCATGAATTCATGATCCGTAATTGTCATGAAGGATTGAAATTGATGTAGCAATAGGTTGAATTAATCGTGCTATCATAATTAATTTAACCTAATTGAATCTACAAGCTAATTATTGATAGTTGCAGCTATCTCGACTATTAGTAATTAGGTTTAGTTGTTTTCATAAATCGTAATGCTATCATTAACGTGGTATGGAACGCTATCGTGATTGATCAATTAATTTAGGAAAACGCAAGATTTATTATGGCTATCCTAATAAATCTTTGGTTAAACTATTTAAATTGCAAGAAAATATATTTATGAGTCTATGATCAATAATGTAATTGAATATCAATACCCTTGGATCAGAGTTACTAGTTTTTGTTTGTCTTTATATTTTAATTAATCTATTTGCATGTTTTAGTTAGTTATTAAATTCTTAGTTTAGCTTAGACAAACAAATCCAAACCCCCCTGTTATTTCTTCTTTTCACTCAAAAGAAATTAATCCCCGTTCCCCGTGGATTCGACCCTACTTGCCACTATACTCGTTATTTTGAAAGTAGGATATTTAATTTGGCGGTTTGACACCCATCAAATTTTGGCGCCGTTGCCGGGGAACGGTGCAAAGTGATTTATTTCTTTTGAGTTGATTTTAGTATTTATTTTAGTTAGTTATTTATTCTCCCACCATTTTTCATCGTTTTTTATTGTTGCCTTGTTCATATTAAAAAATGGATGCGTATGCACAATATTTTGGAACTAGGCATGATGACATTCCACATGAGAGTTCTTTAGATAAAAGGATAAATAAAGTAATCTCTCTTGCGGAAAAGTTGGTTTTATTTCAGGTACGACAGGTCCAAATTTGTGGAATATGCTCAATTCCTGGACATCCTACAAAAACTTGTCCCTACAATGCTCGATACAATCCGGGATGGATGAATTCCAATTATCAAGATCCAGGAGCACAACAAGGATTTTCTCAGTATAATTACGAGAGACAGTCAGCACCCACTCAACATTCCGATTCTGGCCAATCACTGGAGGAAATAGTGAAAGCTCTAGCAACGAATGCCCAAGAGTTTCAACAGGAAACAAGAGCCAGCATCCAGATCCTCGAGAATCAGATTAGTCAACTGGCTAATTCTATTGGTAAATGGGAAGCTCAAAGTTCAGAGAGGCTAGCATCACAAATTGAAGTTAGTCCGACGGAGAATGTCAGCTCAATTGTGCTCCAAAGCGAAAAAGAGATACAGTCTAGACTTGATTTCTTTGAGGAAACCACTGAACATCAAAGTGAGAAGGAGAATGAAGTGAAAGAAAAGTCACCTGATCCACAAAAGATAAACTCTTCACTCTCTTTTTCGTGTATTACTAATTTGGTTGTTCCTCCGTTTCCTAGCAGACTAGAGAAATCCACCAAGAATGAGAGCAAAGAAGAAGTTTTTGGAATCTTTCAAGAGGTGGAAGTCATGAACCCGCCTTTAGAAGAGACCAAGGAAATCCATTGGTATCCGGAGATTTCGAAGGTTCCAACTAGCTTTTATATTCGGAAGATAGAGGATGGTGTTCTCATTGACACATATTACGTGAAAATTCTTGACAACTATGAAGCATATGCCTGTTTGGACCTGAATGAGATACTAACGGATGCTCGTGGAATTGGCTGACCACAATGATGGAGGAAGAACGTCGAGCATAACGACGCAAAAAAAATTGCGTTGTGACACGTCGGTTTCTAACCTAGTGTTCCGCAAGTGTACGGATGTAGGTGTAGTACTATTGTCAAGGTCGATCCCACAAGGAATAGTTTTAGGTAGTTTGATACCCTAATACTCTAGGAATGTCCTAACTAGATACTAAGTTTTAAAGGTTGATTTTACTAATTAAACTACTCAATTAAATATAACTTCAAACTTAGGAAACACGAAAACTAACAATCAAAGAGAAAAGGTATCCTAGGGCTTCGATTTCAGGATATTATTTCAATGTGGAATATGATTAAGGGTTAAAAATTTAAATCAACCTGAACTATGCGAGTTTTGACACTTGAGTACCTAAACTAATTTTTTTCACCGATTGCACCCCAAAGTACACGAATTCGACATGTTGCAACCTCCGGAATTTTTTTCCGGCTAAAATTAAATCACGTGACCCGCACATGCTTTTTTGGGGTCCGGTTGATATTTTAATAATTTCTGGGGCCTTTTTGTAAAAAATTAAAAATAAGTCCTAGGACCCAAACCTTATTACTCCAAAACTTAGCTTTTACCCTAATTTACCATTCCTGAAAAAAACACTGCACTCCATTCTATTTTTTTCAATGTATTTGAATTTATATATCATAACCCATTCTATCACTAAGTCATAAATCCATGATCCAGTATTCAACTACGGCAGCGGTCACACCGTCGACGAAGTGAGCTCCGCCGACTACCAAAGTTGCAGCACCGGCAACGCCATAAACTCCGACAGTAGCGGCGCCACCTCCATCACGCTTAAGACCGCCGGCTCACACTATTTCATTTGCGGTATTTCCGGCCATTGCAGCGGCGGAATGAAGCTTTCTGTCAAAGTAGCAGCCGCCGGCGGAAGCAGCACTCCTCCATCCACAACCACCACTACTCCGCCATCAACCACCACCACCTCTGCTTCCGCAACCGCCACTAATCCGATGTCCACCGCCACCAACTCTCCTTCCACTGTCCCCGGAGTCACGCGTACTCAGCTGTCCGCCGCGGCAACGCTGTCGACGCCGATTGCGTGGTTTTTCGCCATTGCGAGTGCAGTGTTTTTTTCAGGAATGGTAAATTAGGGTAAAAGCTAAGTTTTGGAGTAATTAGGTTTGGGTCCTAGGACTTATTTTTAATTTTTTACAAAAAGGCCCCAGAAATCATTAAAATATCAACCGGAACCCAAAAAAGCATGTGCGGGTCACGTGATTTAATTTTAGCCGGAAAAAAATTCCGGAGGTTGCAACATGTCGAATTCGTGTACTTTGGGGTGCAATCGGTGAAAAAAATTAGTTTAGGTACTCAAGCGTCAAAACTCGCATAGTTCAGGTTGATTTAAATTTTTAACCCTATGATTAACCTATTAATTTACCAATTCTAATGTTTATTAGGCGGCACGATAATAATCTATCCTTCTCTCGAAGCGATTAAACCGTTGATTAATTAAGCTAATTACCCTCTCGAGTCAATTAAACCTAATAACTCCCAAACGATCCTAAGCCACGGCCTACACAGTCATAGACAACTGCGCTCTATGTTCTAAGTCTGATAACAATTCCCTCCTCTCGAAGCGGAATTGTTAAACTAAATTACTAAATCTAGGTGATCAAGCTAAATTCAGTTTTAAACACAAACATAGAGATAAAGCACGTAAAGAACGGAATTAATAGATTAAATCATAAATCAAAACATTGTCATAAAATTCCCTACTTTCTAACCCTAGGACACGAATAGCTTAGCTACTCATGCCTAGTAATAATCCACTACAAAATTCTAATAAAAACATTGTAAGAATTAAAACTAAGAAAGAACAGTTAAACCCGGATGACTCCGTCTCGATGCTCTTCGTCTTCTTTGTCTTCCAAGATGATGTAATTTATGTTCTTGATGATCGATCCCCTTTTTCCTAGAGCTTGGGGTTCTTTTTATAGAGTTGGGCCGAATCTTGGGGAAGATAGGATCAAAATCCTATTAAAATTAGGTAATTATCGCAGGAAAACACTTCTGACACGGCCGTGTTGCTTAAGTGACACGGCCGTGTTGATTTGCAAAATTCACTTTTCTAGCAACAATTTGACACGGCCGTGTTGCTTGAGTGACACGGCCGTGTTCTATTCCAAAACCCACAGCGCGTTATGGACCACTTTTGACACGGCCGTGTTACAAGTCTGACGCGGCCGTGTCGGTTCTTGCGTTGTTTTGCTCCTGGACCGGTTCTAGCCGGTTCGGACCGGTTTGGACCGGTTCTTCGACGGTTCTCACTCTTTTGGGCCGGTTTTCACTCTTTCCCAACTTGTTTCCTCGTCCGGTAGCCTGAAAATGCTCAAAATACCTTAAAACAAGTCAAACCACGTCAAATGACCCAAATATTATTAATATAAATAAATGCCGGTCAAATATGCACATAAATGATACTCCCTCCGTCCCGGTTAAAGCTTCCACTTTGACCGGGCACGGATGTTAAGAAAAAGCAGTTATTTGATTTTTTTAAAGGTGGAGATTGAGTGGTTGAGATTTTGAGGGTGAGGATTGTGGGATTAGTTTCCTTTTTTGGGCTGGCAACTTTAAGTGGGACGGACCGATAAGGCAAGTAGGAAGCTTTAACCGGGACGGAGGGAGTATAAAATATGATCCTAAATCGACCTAAATACATGCATAAATAATGTGTTATCACGTTGTTGGGAGGCAACCCAAATTTTTTTTTGCTTTGTTTCGTCTTTAATATTATTTTCAATTTTTTTAGGTTTATTAGTTGTTCGTTCGTGTCTAGTAGAATAATAGGTTCAAGGACAACTTTTTGTTTGGTGTGATCACGCCAAATAAAAAAGTTAAATTTCCTTTAAATAGCCTAACTTTCGTAGGGGGGCAGAAGACTAGTCGAGTTTTGGCGTGATCACGCCAAAAACGGACTAGTCTAATTTTGAGTCAGAATTGAATTGGGCGTGATCACGCCCAATTTGAAATAGTCTTCTGCCTAAAAATGTCTTACAATCTTTATTTTCAAGTTTTTATTTATTAAAAAAAAAAAAAATTCATAATTTTTTAAGAAACAAGCTCCACTATAGGTTCCTAGTATGAATTAGGCTTTTTTCGAATTTAAGGTTTTTTCGAATTTTTCCTAGTTTGATTCTTTAGAATGTTTTGTCTTAATCATTGTATTGAATTGAGCCTAGGCATGAGTAGCTAAGCTATTCGTGTCCTAGGGTTAGAAAGTAGGAATTATTTATAACAATGTTTTTTATTTATGGTTTTACTTATTGAATTCCGTTCTTTGATATGTTTATCTTTATATCCGTTTTAACAACTAAATTTGGACTGGCCATCTAGGTTTAGTAAATTCGTTTAACAAATCCGCTTCGAGAGAAGGGGTTTGTTATTAGACATACGATATAGAGCGCAGTTGTCTATGACTGTGTAGGCATAGGTTTATGAGCTATTTGGAGTTGCTAGGATTAATTGACTCGAGAGGGTAATTGTCTTAGTTAATCAACGATCTAATTACTTCGAGAGGAGGGTTAGGTTAATATTGCGCCGCTTAATAAACATTAGATCGGTTAAAATCAATAAGTTAATCTTAATCATCATTGGAATAAATATTCTGAAATTGATACCCTAGGATGCTGTTTTCCCGTGATTGTTAATTATTCGTATTTATTCAAGTTTGCATTCAGAGTTAATTAAGTATTTTAGTTAGTAAAATTAATATTCCCTGAATTAGTGTCTAGTTAGGATATTCCTAGAATATTGAGGTATCAAACTACCTAAAGACCCTATTCCGGTCAGCCCCACAAAATTAAGTGGAACGGAAGAAGTACTTTTTTTGAACAAAAAAATTATCACTTTTTGTTGCAAAAGTATTACTTTTATCTGTAAAAGTATCAATGTAGCACAACTATCACTTTTATCCGTAAAAATATCACTTTTTTCCTGTAAAAATATCAATATTTTCTGTAAAAATATATTCTGTCACACATATAACCGTCACACACAAGACATTACCTTTCCTAGTAGGTTATTTTATTCAAGTTTTACTGCAAGACACAGTTTGGTACTTCCTTTGCATCTTTTGATATTATATTCTTAATAATTTCGATTTCTTGTTCCAGCGGCTAATCTTCGTGTCACAATTATTAATTACATGAATCTAAGAGTATATGCTTCTTATTAATTTAGCTAATTAAGTTAAATTAAAACAATTAAAAAGGCACTTCCAATCATACTTTAGGACCATCCTAATAAACAATGTAGTTGGTCCTTTAGATGTTATACTTGGAGAATTATATCTTACTCTTAAAATAAGTTCTTTTTAGATAAAATAAAAAAATTTAAAATACGTGTCGTTTTAGCACAAAAAATCACAATTCTTTCAATTTTATCATGAACAACCTACTTAATTTATTGATTATTTCCTTATTCCACAAAATATATCCAATAAAATGGATTATGTATGGAAATATTTACCTTTCAATTATGTTCTTAATTTTTTCAAGAAAAGTTGAAAAGACACTTATTTTAAAATAGAAGAAATATATACATAGATTTACATCAGTACATATAAGTGTGTAAGTGTGAATACATATATTTTGATAGTGGATAAATCGCATTGCGTAGATCTCCATTATTGTAGTAAGGAATTAATTCCAAGTCAATGAGTCAATCCAGCATCTGAAGTTAATAATTACATTAATTACTATGCTTGAATTTTTACAGTTTTCAAGTCAATATTAGCCTTTGAAAGTCTTGCTGTATTAAACGGAGATGCATTTAGGCAACTCCTTTGCATCTTTTGACATTCTTCTGGATATCTACTTCCATTTCCATTACTTTTTCCATCGCCCAATTTCCGATCCGATTTAGAGGGTGTTTGGCTGAGCTTATAAGCTCCTAAAAACATCTTATAAACTGTTTAGGAGCTTATAAGCTCTTGCAAAGTGTTTGGCAAAATAAAATGTTTAGGAGCTTATAAGATCAAAAAATAAGTTCTAAGAGCTTATAAGATCTAAAAATAATAAGTTGTTTTACCCCAACTTATTTCCATCTTATTTTTTAAGATCTTAATTATTACACTCAAATTTCACACACATTTCACACACTTACACACACTACACACTCTACACACATTACACACATTTCACACACTACACACATTTCACACACACACACACTTCACACACTACACACATTTCACACACTACACACACAACACACACTTCACACACTACACACATTTCACACACTATTTACACTTCACACACTACATACATTTCACACGCTAATCAAAATGTGCGTTTAATATTAATTTTTAAATTAGACCCCAAATTTATAGCTAAATCACTATATTCAATTGCAAACTTATAAGCTCTTTTATCCAAACACTTTGTAAACTTATAAGCTCCTTAAAAATGACATCTTATAAGCTCTTGAAACAACTTATAAGATGTTGGAGTTTATAAGATGTTTAAAATAAGCTTAGCCAAACACCCTCTTATTCTTTTATGACACTTGAAGATCTATACCATGTGATTTATTGGGCTAAAATTATTTTCAGCCCGTTCTATTTTAACTCTAAAATTTGTTGTTTTTTTACTTTAGTCAATTTTCGTTATCGATGAGAAAATTAGCCCGAATAGCACATATTATATTCATGTGAATCACTCTTCATCTCATAACTTTCTACTTGTTCGCTTTTAATCCCAAAAATTTGTCAGTATCGATGCCACGTCAACTAGAATTAGTTGAAAGTTGGTGTCACGTGACAATCAAGTACGTTTTTTTGCGCTATTTTTCATTGATTAAAATAAGAATAATTTCTTTAATTATGGTACAGAATTAATAAAAAATATATATATATATACACACATATATGAGACAAAAATTAAAGTAACGAAATGATTTTAACCTTAGATTTATCCACTGTCTAAATACATGCGTTCACAGACAGTCGCATCTATTTGTGTGAATCAATTGTTCCTTGAGATTCCCCAATTATTTGATAATTATCTTGGAGATCTGATTCTTCTTTAGCTGAATAAAGAAATTTATAACTTTCACTCTTTCCATCCAACTTTAGGACAAGTGTAAATTAATTATGATCAAGATATCAATTGTATTGTTTATTGTTCTCATAAGTGTTCATTTTTCCACATAGTTAATACTACCTTCGTCCCGCTTTAACTTTCCTACTTTTCTTTTTATTTGTCCCAACTTAATTTTTCAACCCATAAATAACAAATTTCTCTCACAATCTCCATCCTCAAAATCTCCACCCTCAATTTCCACCTTTAAAAATGTCAAAGATTCCACAAAATTTGTTTTCTCTTAATCTCCGTGTCCGGTCAAAGTAGGAAACTTAGAGTGAGACAGAGGGAGTATGTTTTAGAAGTATACAAAGTTTATTAGCACTCAGTCCCTCTCTTTCTCTCTCTTCAAATACTATAATGGATTTATGTAATATTAAAAACAATAAAAAAAATCTTGGAGGTTTTTAGGGAGATCTCTTAGAATATGTCTAGGGCTAATATTGAGACAATAACAAATTTAGCAGGCTTTTAGAAAGATCTGTTAAGAATATGTTTATGGCTAATGTTTTTTGCAACTAAGTCATTTTTTTCTCTAAACGAATACTAACTCTATTTTTTTTTTTTTAGTCCTAGTTTTTAGCTTAAAAGGAAATTAAGGAATAAGTGAAATAACCAAATAAACACTCAATTAAATTCTCTATTCACTCAAATTCTTAAATTTCGAATACCGAAACGTACAAGCTGTTTTTGTAATTATTTGGCCGATATTTCATCATTCATCAATCTTCTTACACAAGTTTTAAGTATCCCTTTCAGTTAAAGTAATTATACTTTTACTACACAAATATTAACAAGCTGTAAGTAAGGTTCCCACTCCTATACATACCCTTATTACTCTGCTCTAAACACTCAACAACAACACACACATTTCACACACAAACATTCATCTCAGTTTCACAGTCTTCACTCTACAATGGCACATCACGACAACCTCAACAAGATCGCACAGGAGTTCATCATGATCGATGACTTCTTCAGGCGAACAAGGCGACCTCTGAAGACAAACGAGGCTGCCAAAAGGTACGGTGGAGCCGGAGAAGTAACAGGACGAAGGCAACAAGGGTGTCTGTACCAGCATCAGCCAACTGAAAGCGTTGTTCATCAGCTCAAACCGGTTTCTGCTACTGAAGAAAAGCTCAGCTTTTACGAGGGCCGCGCGTCGGTTATGGACTATTCCAAGAGGAAATCTGGAGCTGTAGCTTATTGAGTTTCTCTGTAATGGTAACTATGCTATGACTGTACGTGTAAGTAGTTGGAAAAAAACATAAGTGTTGTGTTGTGTGATACTAATGTTGGAGTTAGATGTATGTTTCGTACGGGACATCCGATGAAATTGAAACGATAGAGGCTGTATTAGTATATGTAAATTAGGACAGATGCTGCACTTGATCTTAGCCGAAAGGCTGAGAAAGGTATATATAGGAAGTGTTTTAGGTATGAAGATTTGAAGTCTGTAACACTTTTCTTGTGTGAATATTAGTGTTTTCGGCTTTGGGTTGATCATCTTTTGCAAAATTCGCATTTCTTTTCAGGAAACGAGCAGAAAATTGCAAAATTAGTCCCGTAACATATAACTATTTTCAAGTTTAGTCTCGTATAGATAAGAATTACAATAAAGTCCAGTTCAATTTCGAGGATCTGGTCTTAATATTAGGGGAAATTTTGAATTTGATCGGAAATTGACATATATGGTTCAGCTGCACCACCTGAGTCAGTTTCTGACTGACGTGCAGACTCACGGTTTGACCAATCCCACGTGTTGGTTACGATTTTTAAACGTCTTTCTATGGTCTAAAATGTGTGATTCTTGCAAACTGGTGACAGAAACCGAACCCATACGACGCGAGCTGCACATATCAATTTGCTGACAAATTTCTCAATTTTCCCCACAATTACGACCAAATCCGCAATTTTTATTTGTGTTGGACTGAAACCATAAACCCCAATTGTTAAGGAAGTTTGCAATTTTTCAAGAGAATACATTTAGAAAAGATAGTAAATTACGAATAAATAAATTGTAGCTCTACTTTTTTGGATACACTCTATATATAATCACATACATATGTTCAGGGGCGGATCCAAGATTTTGAGATTGGGGGTACGATATATAAAAAAATGTATATATAGAAGAGGGATACGATATAATTGAAAATGTACAAAACTATTGTTTAATATTTAAAGTTATCGAAACCAAAATATGAAAATAAAAGTTAGAAATACACAACATTAAAATAGAAACTACTATCTCAATTGGATCCAACAAGGTAGAATAGTAATTTTATGGGGTACAACTAGGGCTGCAAATGAGCCGAGTCGAGCTTGTTGTGTTCATGTGTTGTTCATTTATTTTTAATCGAACTCGAGCCGAGTCTAGCTATATTTGAGAGTGTTCAATTATGTTCACGAACGTGCTTGATCGTGTTTGTGAATATTTTTTTTCGTAAACAACTAATTATTTTATTCACGAACATCAAATATACACACATTTTTCCTAAATCTCCATACAAATAAACGAATTTAACAAAATGTTGATTATAATAAGAGGTAATGTAAGAATATTATGTGATATTTAGTATAAACACAACTTTTTGTTATTATTTTTCTTATTATTACAGCTTTTAGTGAACGAGACATTCATGTTCAAGCTCTGTTAGTTTATAAAACAAGCTCAAAAAATTGTTCGTTTATTCAAATAAATGAGCTCGTTAACGAGTTGTTCAATGAAAACTCTGTTCGTTTGCAGTCCTAAGTACAACTTTTTTCCCTAAATTGGGGGTACAGTTGCAACCCCGGGCCAAGTGCATAAACCCCTGCATATGCTGATGAAAAAATAAGCAAATACCGCAAGCAGTTCCACCTCAATCATGAAGTAATTCTGTGGATTTCAACATTTGCAAACGGTCAATTGTTAAGGGACTACATTTGCAATTTTCTCAAGAAAATAGTATACATATAGTAAAATAAATGATGAACTTTTTCTTCTTTTCTAGATACATGCTAATTAAAATAACGTACGTATATTGATGAAAAAATAAAATTGATCAACTACCATTATCAGTTCTCACTCAAACCATGAAGCAAAACTGTGTTTTTGCAAAAAGTGAAAAATAAAGCAAATCTGCAAAGGAATTTCAGCCCTGCATCGCAGTCCGAAATCCGTGTTCTATCTTCCGTCACGTTGATCAATTCAATACACGACTCATATTAGTTTGTAACATTATTCAATATATATACCGTTGGGTGAATATGATAAAATAAAATATGAAACATCATAATGTATCAGGTGATCGCATATCACATCTTTGCCCTTCATGCTTTATAATCCACTAATCAATTTCTGTTGAAAAGTTGTACATATAATTTTACTAGGCTATATGATACAACCTTGCCTCTAAGCCCAATTCCTTAGAATCCAAGCCCTGGTCTAAGTCCAAGTCCAAGTCGAAACCCAACTGGATATTGACATAAGGAACCGGTCTTTCCTATATGGTAGGATTATTGCACAAGGTTATACCAATATCAAACTGTAATAACCAATTATTACAAGTAAAATGACAAAACATGTAATATTTGAAAAGTAAAAGGATATTTACACAAGTGCTAAACTTAAAATATATGTTAGTAAGTGGTAAAAGTTTAATAATATTTAGTGCGATTTTCCCTAATTAGTTGTTTTAGGTCGCTGTATGGGTTGAGGGTCGTGTCTTTAACTCCACCATCGCCATTGGTGATATATTTAAAAAAATAATAAATAGGCAAGCTCTTAAATAAGATTGTCTTAAAGAAATCTTTCCGTAAGAAGATAATTATTTTTATCATACAAAATGTTACTTCTGATATAAAAAGTGTTACTTTGAGTGTTAACTTTACACAAAACCAACTAATTTTTACGTTAAAAATAATACTACTTTGATAAAAATATGGATTAGATTATTTGTCCCGCTTAAACTCATGTTTGGTTTGTGTGTTAAAAGCACCGGTTGGATGACGAGCCCGGTTCAAAATGCATCTTTATCCCAAAAATTTGTTGCTATTTGTCCCACCAAATTCAAGTGACAAACAATACCCTATATTCCCATCATTTTCGAGCTACAGTAAGTTCATTTTAGAAAGACATTTATTAAATATGAAATTATTTTAAAAATTCTACAAATTTATTTAAAATTCAAACAATTATTTATAATCCAAAAAATAAAATTAAAAAATTCTTTAATTAATATAAAATTTCTAAAAATACATTTAAAATTCAGAAAATTTAAATAAAAATAAAAATAATTATTTCGAAAATTCTAAAAATTAATTTAAAATTAAGAAAAATCGTTTGAAGTCAGAAAATTAATTTGAAAATTTATATAAAAAAAAAGTTTCAGAAAATGATTTAAAATTTCTAAAAGTTAATTATAAATTTTATAAAATTAGTATAAAATAGAAGGGAATTTCGAAAATATTATATAATTTTTTTTTCAGAAATTTTTAATTTTCTGGATTTATAAATTCATTTTTTTTTTTTTTTTCTGATTTTGAAATATTTTTTATAATTTTAAATAAAATTTTCAGAATTTTAAATTAATTTTAGAAATCTTCTTTTTTTATTTTCTGAATTTAGAAATGAATTGTTTGAATTTTGAATGAATTTTCACAATTTTTAAATTAATTGCGGAATTTTTATTTTATTTTTTCGATTTTAAATAAATTTTTAGAATTCCTAAAATAATTTCAGAAACATTTTGTATTTTTCTTGATTTATTTACGAAATTTCTGAAATTTTTAAATATTTATTAATATTTTTTTACATTTTATTATACGTATCGTAATCTTATTGGTCCACAAAAAAACATGTGCAAATCACATGTCTTATCCCACCGAAAATATCATCGGAGATTGAAAATGGAAAAAAACAATTAGTACAAGTTGTCATCGGAAAAAATAATGGAGGGTAGTTTTGGTAAATCAATACAAAACTATCCAACATATCCCACAATCCAAATGACCTTAGAAGGAATCACTAGACACTTATCCTTCAAACCAAACAATATTATAAGTAATAGTAAACAGTAACATTCAAATGTATCCTATCTGTCCTACCTATCCCAACTATCAAACCAAACAAGCCCTCGGAAGACTGTCTTTAACAAGTGATATTGAATAAATGAATAATAAAAATCATGTTTCTTTGTCAAAAACATGTCCATGGCTTCACTACATGCCCCCTATAGTCCTTCTGGTGGGGTACCAAATGTGGAAAAAATAGAAATAATTGAGAAAAAGCATATTTTCGAGCATAAATAACACTATACCAGAAAAATGTCCCTTCATATTAGAGCATAAAGTCCCTATTTCATATTCTCGATATATACATTGCTTGAAAGAATAAAACAACAAAATGATATGGATTTTCATGGTGGAAAAATAGGTAACAGATACTATGCTTATCTGAAACTACGCCTTCCCATAACCGAAAGCAAAATTTAGCAGAATCTTGCATATTTCTTACCAATTTTGCTAACAAAAATCTGCATCCAATCTTGAATCCTAACTTCCATAACTGTATTTTTATGCATTCACACTCTCCATACAACTGATTTGGCTTTCATATATTATAGGACGCAAAAATGTCATGTGGATCGGGTGCACTGTGCATCCGGTCTTCAGAATATTACTCCTTCCATCTCACAAAGGGCAAACACTTGGATAAAGACCGTCTTACAAAATTCTTTCGGTATGATAAGAGTCACTTTTATCATAAAAACTATTATTTTGGGTGTTAACATTTATACGAAAGGCATAAAGTAAAATATTTATCATGAGCTAAAAAACATTTTTTGACGACAAACTCAAAAGTAACTCCCAATATTATGCAGTGTTACTCCTCGCGGAGATATATAGTCTCCTTTCCTTTTAAATATTTTTTTCCTAAAATACTCCTACTAAATAAATCATTCAGACATCCTATAATTTTATCATGTTAGTACTTGTTACCACAAAGTATTACTAGTTAGTTTTAAAGTATTACTCGTTAAACCAAAACGTATTCCTATATTACTTAAAAGTATTATTCATTTCAGGTGCATGATACTCATCATAAAAAATGTATTACTACTACACACAAATAGAAAAGAATAACCTCATATTATAAGAAATGGACTATCTCAAAAGTATTAAGAACTATATATATTCTTGTTACATGTCTAGAATTATGCAAATCCTCTGCATGTTCCTTATTCTCATAAGTGAAAGAGTCATCAAAGATGTTCACATTTGCAAATTCTCACAACTCTATCCTCTATATAAACCATTTTAGCACAAAATATTCTATCAAAGATAAAAAAAACTTAGTCTACGTAGAAATGGTATGTGATAAGGAAATAGCGATTGCTGCAGGCAAGGAAAGCCGTCCCCTTATCGACCAATGCCTTGGTCAAAAGGGAAGACGGTTAGTTTCACCGCGAGCGATGTGGATTACAAAATCAGAATCTCAAATCATCTGTCGATATCCTTATGTACCACAAAAATCTCTCATTTGCTTTGCAAATCCGGTTTCTTCCACACAAGTATCCGTTATGAGTAGGCACGTACAGCACGGCCCGGCTGAGTGATGGCATTTAGGAAACGCGTATATCGCGCTTCTACGCTCCGCAAATAATCTCTTGGTGCTTGTTATATGATCTCATGTTGTAAATTTCCAGTATATGTTATTATACATAAGTTAGTAAGTTTCGCTCTTAATGTGGTGTACTATGTTAACTAGATTATCCATAGTGTCGAAATGACTTTTGTCCATAAAATTATGCAACTGAAAATATTTTTCCTGAGGCAACAAGAGTGCAATACAAAATAAGAACATATAAGCACAAACCGTTAAATGACTTTTTTATAGTAGTAGAATAAATGAGGCGGCAAGCAAGTAATTAAAATTCTAATAGAAAATAAATAAATTAAATATGGTAATAGATAAACAAACTACAACAAATTATAACACATGCTAACAAATAAAAAAAAAAATTTAAAAGATATCCTAATAATTAATATTTATCGTACCAATTAATTTTATCTCATCAAAGAGTATTCGTAATTTCTGTTAAAGTTCTATCTAACATTGGCCGGCAAATTTAATAAAATATCATACTATTCACAAAATCATTAAAATTATAAGTGGTCTTTTTTGTGTGTTTATAGGAATAAGTGAAGTCGTCTGTGCTACAGGCGACTTCACAAAAAATTGCAGAGAATTGTTCAATTCGGTTCGATTTATCTGAATTGAACCGTTCCCAAAGATCCGAAATTCTGAACCGAACTGTCCCTAAAAAAATAAATAATCGTCGTACCGTCCTGATTTTTAGGATTTGTAATGGATATTCACTTTTTAAATAACCGAAGTTTGGTATGAATCTGAATATTTTTGGGTTTTCGATCCACACCGTACCATGCACATCCCTAATTGTTACGGTGTTTACTATTGTTATTTTTATTATTATTATTATTAAACTAATTATACAACAATTATAATAATAATAATTTTTTAAAAAAAAAAAACTACCTAAATTCGCCTCTAGGAGAGGCGTTTCTCACCAAGTAAAAGAAAAAAAAAAAACAATTGGAACTCGCCTCTGGCAGAGACATTTTCATAAAAAAATAAAAAAAAAATAATTAAAGTCGCCCTGGTAGGGGCGACTTTGAATAGTTCTCTGCAATTTTTTGTGAAGTCGCATGTGGCACAGGCGACGTCACTTATTCCTGTAAATACATAAAGAGTGGCACTCATGTGTATAAGATGCACATTAGTGTTGATGTACACACCTTGTGGGCCCCACTTATGATTTTCGCGCGCGTGATATATATATATTAAGGTGTGTTTGGAATCATAAAACAGGCGCTAGCTTAGTTGGCAAAGGCACGACATTGTACCCTTCAGTGCGCGGGTTCGAATCTTAACTGCACATTTTTATTTTTCACCAACAATATATTCAAATTCCGAGCATAGTATTTCACCAACAGTATATTCAAATTCCGAGCATAGTATACGTTATAAAGCCTGACAGTATATTTAATATTTCGATGTAGTATACTTATTTTTCACCAACAGTATATTCAAATTCCGAGCATAGTATATGTTATAAAGCCTGACAGTATATTTAATATTTCGATGTAGTATACTTATTTTTCACCAACAGTATATTCAAATTCCGAGCATAGTATATGTTATAAAGCCTGACAGTATATTTAATATTTCGATGTAGTATACTTATTTTTCACCAACAGTATATTCAAATTCCGAGCATAGTATATGTTATAAAGCCTGACAGTATATTTAATATTTCGATGTAGTATACGTTATGTTGCATGACAGTATACGTTGTTCCTTTTTATTTTTCACCAGCAGTATATTCAAATTTCGAGCATAATATATGTTATGATGCCTAATATTATATTTAATATTTCGATGTAGTATACGTTGTTTTAGTTAAGTTTTGTTTTATACAGCGAAATATTTATTTTTTCCTATTTACAATACTCACAGTATATTTAATATTTCGATACAGTATACGTTATGATGTCTGACGGTATACGTAGTTTTAGTTAATTTTTGTTTTATACTGCGAATTTTCTTTTTTTCCAACTTACAATACTCACAGTATATTTAATATTTCGATACAGTATACGTTGTGATGCCTGACAGTATAAGTTGTTTTAGTTAATTTTTATTTCATACTGCGAAATATTTATTTTTTCCAACTTACAATACTCACAGTATATTTAATATTTCGATACGGTGTATATTATGATGTATGACAGTATAGGTTTGGTTAGATTAATTTTTCTTGTATATTGTACAATATTTATGTTTCGAACTTCCAATACAATTATTGTTGCGTTATAAAAAAACTTAATAATACAATTTATAATTTTTTCCAGACTCACAGGCTAAAAGATAAAAAAATTAAAGGCAAAAAAAAAAAAAGAAGAAGGAAAAGGAAAAAAACTGAAGGAAGAAGGAAAAATCTCAAGGTTGAGATATTTAAGACTGCATTAAATACCACCAGACCACTTGCTTTTAGTGTTCAATAAACAGACCATTAAGTATATAACATGCGCGCGCGAAAAAAATATTAATATAATAATAATTGGCCGGTTCAGATCGGTCCGAACCGCGCTAATTTTTGGGCCTGAACCGGTGGGCCCCACAAGGTGTACAATAACACTATGGTGCATCTTATGCACCCAAGTTTTTGCCTTACATAAAAGGACCACTTATGATTTTAATGGTTTTGTGAACAATATAATATTTTATTAAATTTGACAATATTGGCCTACAAAATAAAAAATAAAAAAGTTAAATTGTGCCAAAATGTGAACTCAGGTGTCGAAGATTTGCCAAATGAAGTCGACAAGAAAGGTCACTTCATATGTTCAGATTCTGGAAAAGAAAAAAAGATAATATCAACTTCTTTTTCTAGTACTATACTTAATTGGAAAAGGGAATCAATTTCTTTAAATTGATCCTTTTTTAGTCGGAATCCAAAATTCTCAGTCAGAGGATTACATGTGCAGCACACATGTTTGCTTCAATTCGAGGTGTTATAACGTGATTCATTAATAATGTGTTAGTTACGTTTATATTCAGAAGAGAAGAAACGTATATTATGTTATCAGAGTGTTTTCAGAGTACAAAATGACCCTAAGTCAAATAATAGTGCTATTTATAACCCTCTAACCGACTGAGCCTCAGAATAGGCTCAAAACACAAAATCAATTCGGACATAACATACACCGTAAAGTTCAAGAGGTTCCAACATGAGGATTTTTATTTTACCCACGAATCTGTAGTCCTCACACTACAAGAAAAATGATATTTTGAGATAATAAAAAATACTGATCTAAAAAATATCTCACAAAAAATTTTTTTGTTGTAGTACTTAAAAGAGAGAATTACAAATTTTATCATGTAATTCACTACGGACGATCTCAAATCTAGTCATTTTATCTATTCCCTTTTACAAACTCGTTCTGTATATTTTAATTCCTTGGATTTGGTCCTTTTTTAGTTGGTATTCAAAATTCTCCCCGAGAATTACATGTGCAACATACATGTCCACCTCAATTTGAGGGTTTTCATTGTATCTTTGGTCCTCATAGTCGGAGTCGGCCTTCGGGAGGCAAGACAGCACGGCCGCATCGGTCCCCGGGGGGCCGACGAATTCCTCCTTTTATTTTTTAATTTTTTAATATATATGTATTTTTTATTATATATCTCTGACATCTTATCGTTTACATATTAAATCATGTGATGGGTTATTCGAAAAGTTTCAGGCCCATTCGAACTAAATCATAGTTATACAAGAAATGAGATTAGCAAATTACTTATTTAAATAAAGAAATTGATGTAGAATCAACAAATCAAGCAAGCAACAGATTTCTAAAGGTATTTATATTTATTTTAATTAATTAATTGTGTCAATTAATTTTATTTTTATAAATAATTGTGTGTACCATGTATATAATGTGAATTTGTGTTTTAGGGTTTTAAATTTCAATTTTCATTTAACCATTATTTTTTCTAAAAGCACAAGAAGATCAATATTTCGAGGTTGATTGTAGTAGTTGTTTTTCTTTTCTAGGTTGTTTGAGAAAACATATGATCATTTAATCTATATTTATTTTGATGAGATTAAAAAGTGAGCCGTTTATATATTTTACTTTTAGTTGATTAAAATTATTTTTGGAACAATGTCATTAATGTTGTAAAGGGCTTCATTTCTTTTTGCACTGGCCGGACCCTTCAAAAGATTGTACCGGCTATGCTCATAGTCAAATTTTGATATGTGTTTGATGTTATTTTATGTATTAGAATAACAGTTCGACGTTATTGACAACAGGAGACTTAAATACCCCAATTTAACACAGTTATTAGTAGTCCATGTGCAATTCTTCAATTGAATATAGTGATTTAGCTATAAATTTGGGGTTTAATTTAAAATTAGTATTAAACACACATTTTGATTAGTGTATGAAATGTGTGTAGTGTGTGTAGTGTGTGTTGTTTGTGAAGTGTGTGTAATGTGTGTAGTGTGTGAAATGTGTGTAAGTGTGAATTGTGTGTAGTATGTGTAAGTGTGAATTGTGTGTGAAATTTGAGTGTAATAATTAAGATCTTAAAAAATAAGATGGAAATAAGTTGGGGTATAGCAACTTATTTTATTTAAATCTTATAATTTTTGTGTCTTATAAGCTCCTAAACATCGTTTTTTGCCAAACATTTTGCAAGAGTTTATAAGCTCCTAAACATCTTATAAGATATTTTTAGGAGCTTATGATCTCAGCCAAACACCCTCTAAATCCCCCAACCTTCTTAGCATGTTTCTTTATTCAATTTTTTTTTTTTTATTCAGTTTTTTTTTTTTTTTCAAGTTTTAAAGCAAGATGCAGTTAGGTATTTTGTTTGCATAATAATTTGGATTTGGATTTCTTGTTCCACCGGCTAATCTTGGTGTCACAATTATTAATTAAGAGTATCTAAGAATATATGCTTCATTGTTAGCTAATTAGGCCAAATTAGAACAAATAAAAAAATCACTTCCTTTTATACTCTAGCACAACCCTAATAAATAATAAGTAGGATTCCATTAGTGTCGATTATGCTATCAAAAGCATTCATTTTCAATTACCTTATGTGTAAAGAAATATAAGTTCATGAACCATGCAAATATCTTGGGTATAATATATAAAATAATTAGTATTAAAGGTTAAGAAGTACTCAATCCATTCACAAAAGTAAGTTATTTTTACGGAAACATTTTTTACCAAAATCGACTCATTCTAGCAAAATATTTTTATTTCTTTTCATATTCTAGAACATTACTATTTCTTTTGATCATATTGGCCTTAGATAAGTCAAAACAACTCCTACTAATTTCATAATATTATCATTATTTAAATTATTGTGGTAAAAAATGGAAAAAGAAATACTCCATCCGTTTTAAAAGTATTGTCGTTTTAGCCTATTTTGCAAAAATTAAGGATAGGTAAAAAGGAAAAATAAATTCATACATAATCCATTTAATATGGAAATATTTTGTGTAATAAGGAAGTATTCAACTAAATAAAGTAGGTTGTTTAGGGTGAGATTGGAAGAATTGTGGTATTTTTGCTAAAGCAACATTTATTTTAAAATTTTATATGTTCTCTGAGGTGATACTTATTTTAAAACGAAGGGAGTAGAATTTAAGCTAATAAAAATAAATTGTCTAGGGCGGTTTTTATTTATCTCGTAAATTTATACCTGAAAGTCTAAATTAAATATTTATCTTTGTGAATAGAGGAAGTATATAATATATCTCAATTGATTTCTTGTTCCTCCAGCCAATCTTCGTGTCCCAATTATTAACTAAAAGTATCTAAGAATATGTGCTTCATTATTTAACTAAAGAACATCAAAACTTATCCATTCATGCTATAGGACAATCCTAATAAATAATGACTAAGTTGTTAATTAGTGTTTTAGATGCTATATTGTCCTATAAATAATGACTAAGTTGTTAGTTAGTGTTTTAGATGCTATATCATCTTCAGGGAAGGAGTCAGAATTTTAGCGAATTTCCTTTTTTGAAATGTATATAAACATTTCGGGAATTTAAGGATGGAGAAATCATTTTCTTAACTATAATTATAATGTATATGTACATACACAATATGTTGGTCGAAAAATTTAATGGGGGACGGCCACCGCCGCCCGTCTCCCCTAGCTCCGTCTCTGGCTACACCTCATCACAACATAAAATATTTTTGTCTACTACTTTTTGAGACGATAATGGTGTCTTTAATAATAAGTATATGTTACATGTCGTTATAAATATTGCATAAGTAATTTAAGGTCACTTTTAGACTTTTCTAAAGATAATCAATTATTGCAAAAAATATGTGTACGCATTTGAGACAACTTTTTGTCTTCACATGTAATATTGTTTTCGACCGAAATAATGAGACGACTAATTAGCAACGATATATTGACTCTAATAATAAAATTATGACCAATACTCAGTATTTGAGATCATTATTTATTGTTTCGGAAAATCATTTTTCTTGTAATGCTCGAGAATTACGTCTTATCTTATATACATAGTTTTACACCAATATATATGAGTATGCGGGTGTAAATACGTACATGTACTTGAATAGTATTAGTAGAAATTACATTGCGTAGATCTTCGGGCATAATAAGGAATAAACTGGTACATGGGTCGATTATTGTATTTAAAGCCTTCATTATCCACTAGTTTATATAAGTTCGTGAAGCATGCATGCAAGTATCTTTGAGTAAAAAAAGATATAATTGTTAAAGGTTATAGGGAATAAAGGTATATGATTTAGGTTCAACAAGTTATAATTAGGCCAGATCTTTTTAAAGAGGAAATTACAGAATATTTAAGTTTTTTGCCAAACTTATCTTGGATTATTTTACTTTCACAGTTGTGGAAGACTTATATACACCTTATGTATGTGGATATTTGTATATACAACCGATTATATTTATTATGAAAGTATTATTCTTCAGATAAAATATACTCCCTCCGTCTCAGTTAACTTTTCACAATTGATTGGGCACGAATGTTAGGAAAAAACAGATTTTGTGAGATCTTTGATTTTTTTTAAAGGTGGAGATTGAATGTGGATCTTTTGAGGGTGAAGATTGTTGCCTTTAATTGTCATTTATGGGTATGAAAAGTTAAGTAGGACGGACCAAAATGAAAAGTGTGACAAATTAACTAGGACGGAGGGAGTATTATTTAATTGACCAAAAGTATTACTTGATTTTAATAAATGTCAATAAAGTATCAGTTTATATATTTTTTATCAATAAAAATGATATTTTGGTGAAATGATATTTTTCATCACCTTATTGAATGGGCCTAAAAAAGCGTTCAGTCAATAAATACAAAGACGCGGGCTCCAAAGAAAGGCGCTAAAAGAAAAACATAAGAATTTAGAGTCCATTCATTTTCCAGCAATTGATACTTTTTTCGGAAAAAAATTATACTTTATAAGAAAAATACATGTTTTTGTTCAGAAAAACACATGAAGTACCATTTTCTTAAAAAAGTATCACTTTTCTAGTAAAAGAATAATATTTAAGCTTTGTTTTGAACAAAATTAGTGTGTTCGAACTGAGTCAACTCGGTATATATAAGAAAATTCATACATATGTTACCTTTACAATTTAGTCTATTACCTTTATAGTTGTGCAAATTTAGTCATACTTCATCCGAGGATTGAATTTATCAGGATGGAAAGGCATCATTCAATACACATGTTTGATGAATATGATGTAATATAAAATGAAATAACATAATGTAACATGTCATCTCGTATAAAAAACAAAACATGAACCATCCAACGAGAAATTTAAGGGACGTTTGGTTTTCATTTCAAATCCTCTTTTCCGTTTTATAATGCTAAACACAAAAAATTTGTTTGTTTTAGTATCTTCAAGAGCATCCTTTCTTATTTGTATCCTTCATCTAAACTATGGTATTCAAAATGTGCTCTCCAATATAAATTCATCAAATATAAACACAAGAAAAAATCAAAAAATTCAACATCACAGTTAAATTGATCCCCGGCTTGATATAAATTTTTATAATTCTTAAACATTATCATTAAATATGACTCACCACTTAAGTTTAATGTCAATAATATCATATTTAGCTCACAATTTTCGAAATAGGGGCCCTACCTAATTAATTTCAAACACTTTTGACCAATCATAGCACATATATTCTCGTAAACAACACTGAAAATGCTTCAAACTAGAAATGAGATTCAAATAGAAACAAAACCTCAAGAATTTTCTTTTTTTTTTCTATACTGAATATGTTTTAATACTATCTAAAAGTTACAGGACGAATTTTGTAATTTTTCCGCTGTGTTATACGAATCTGCCATATCCAAATAAACTCAAGTGGCTGAGCAGAATAAATATAACAAAAGTTATATCTCAGATTCAATATACTACACTATTTTAATACTTATCCACAATCATTATTCCATGTTCTTCAGAAGTAAAGTTTCCACGGCAGAAACATTAATAGTTTAAATAAGGCTTCATAACAAAAAAAAAAAACACGATATCTTGGTTAATTATTAAATATAGCATGATCTTCAAAATTTAACGTAAAAATATGCTATCTTTTAATGTCTTTCAATTTAATACGCATGAACTAATTTTAGAGTTTAATTAATGACGTGGAGCTTGAAATTGAAATAGCACTTCTATCTTTATAATTTTCAAATAACACTGATCAATCTGGTGAAAGAAATTCTCTAACATCCAATCTGGTAACAAAACAAAAATCTCATAAACTAGAGACTTCTGTCATTTTCTACTGGACAAAAAATTATGATCTCGGTCTATTTTCTAAGGAACATAGGTATGCTAACTTCTATTTTTTATTTCTTTCCTTTATGCACTACACTATTTTATTACTCATCCACGATCATTGTTCAATGTTCTTACAAAAGTAAAGTTTCCACTGCAAAACCATTACATAATTTAAATAATACTATGTAAAAGCTTCCCGCCCCTATATATAGACCCTTGTTATGCTTTACATACTCATCACAACTCACTCAAAGTTGTCCAGTTTTCAGGCTCCAATTTCCGACATGGCGCGTCACAACGACCTTAGCAAGATCGCTCAGGAGTTCATTATGATCGATGATTTCTACAGGCGAACACGCCACCCTGTGAAGAGAAGCTATGGCCCTCCAAGGACTATCGACAGCCACGAGGCTGCAAAAAGATACGGTGGGACCGTAGAGATCATAACAGGACGAAAGCAACAAGGCAATCTGTACCAGCAGTATCAGCCAAGTGAGAGTGTTGTTCATCAGGTGAAGCCGGTTGCTGCTGCTGAAGAGAAGATGAGCTTTTACGAGGGCCGGGTGTCGGTTATCGACTATTCGAAGAGGAAACCTGGAGCTGGGGCATTTAAACAGTATTATTAATAGGTTACTTTGAATGTGAACTTAATAATGAAGCTGTGTGTGAGTGAATTAGATGGATAGTGTTTCAGGTATGGAGATATGAAGTCTGTAACACTTTCCTAATGTGACAATAAAAATAACTTTGGAATAATGATATTTGCAGAATTCACACTTTCTTTAGTACCAAGAGAGTACGCTTTAAGTGATTTTCCTAGTATATTAAGATGTTATCTTGATCTACATGAAAAATAAAATGTGAATAATTTTGAAGTATGGAGAAAGTATAAGAAAATGAAATGTGAATAGTTTTGTGGGATGGAAAAAGTAACATGTGGATCTAAAATTCAGACCAAGCACTTGATACTCGATTAAAAATTGTCCATTTCAAAGTTAGTTGAGCTATGTTCGATGAAAAATATCATACAAACTTGAGAACATAGTTTCACTTCATAATAAAACCCGACTCAAGCTCAAGACCGATAAGCAACAAATGTTAAAACAAGTACTCCCTCTGTTCCGTAATAATTGACGTTTTAGGAGGTTCTTTTCTTTTCTTATTAATTGACGTTTTACATTTTTTTCACTAATTCTACCAGTTTTCTCCCTGACTCAATCCTTAAAAATCTCTTCTTTTAAATCTATCAGAAATATCTTTATTTGGTTAAATCTTTATCTCCTAAAATATTTTCGCTTATTATAGCGCTTTCTTCCCTCTCCCTCCTTATTCCACGCGCCTTATTCCCTCTCCCTCCTTAATCCAGACTTTCTTCCCCTCTTTCTCCTTCATTCCCCAATTTAAATTGAATAAAAGAAATAGCTTAAGTTACTTATGGAATTCCCTAGTCTACATTTCTAACAGATAGCTTGATTTAATGATACAATGAGGAAAGTTAAATATAGCCTCATGGAATTGTCTGGATATATGTCTAATAGCATTATCTAAAATTGTCTAGTATTGAGAAACATACAATGGATGCTCTAAAAGCTAGACATTATCTAGCACATTCATGAGATTTTAGTGTATGTTAGTTGTTGGATGGAAGATGGAATTTTAGATAGAGAAAAGATAAATATTTAAAGATGCCGGAGTTTCACTCTCCAACGATGACGAGAGAAGATGGAATTTCAGAGAGAGAAAAGATAAATATTTAAAGATGCTAAATTTTAGGAGTCATATAAGAGAGATAAATAATTAAGTGAGGGATAAATTTGTCAAAAAAATTCATTCTTAATTCTTCCCTTTCTTTCTAAAACGTCAATTATTATGGAACAGAGGGAGTACGTCAATTATTATGGAATAGAGGGAGTATAAAAATACTAAACTACACGAACATAATTATCATAGGGAATGAGAATGAATGAGAGTTTCATATTCTCATTTATGGGGCTTGGTACATAATGAATAAGTTAGTCATTACCCCTCTTACTAACAATTCCCCCCACTTCATTCCATAGTATGATTGACCCCTTATTCATACTTATTACCATTATCATTGATTATTTGCAACCAAACGGAAAATTATGCATATTTTCAGTCATGATGCAAAAGAAAGAATCAACAACTGAATAAAGAAAGGACATTTCTCTCCATAATCATACTCTGAATATTTCCCAAAAGTCTGAAAGACAAGCATAATAATTGATATTGTACCATATTCAAGAAAGAGACAAAATTAGCAAAAAACATCAAATCCATTGACACTGAGCTTGTAAGCAGCAAATAGAACATCAAAATCCCAAAAAAAAAGTATCAAAACCTAATTCATCCTCCTAATAAGCTCATTGATGTAGTCTTCACGGTTTCCAGCATCTCCCCCTTCAACGTAGTGGTTTCTCTTCTTCTTCAAACCACCCAACGGTGCCTTAAGTTGGAATGGCCAGAGGAAGTTGTTCGCCTCCTTGAAGTGGGGCCCAACGGTCATGATCTCATGAATCAGATCTTCGATGCAGATAATACCGTTCTTACCGAGGGTCTGAAATGAAAGACAAATATCAGTGCTTATAATGTAAAGGGCAGCTACTAATAATAACTTACAAGTAGAGATGGAAAAAATCAGCCCTGCCCAACACAGGCTATCCAACATTCTAGATGGGTCGGGCTGCAAAAGTCGCTAGCCAAAATTATTATCAGGCTCACCAAGCCCAACTCGATGGGCAAATGGCCCAGCAGGCCATAGGCCAGCCCAACCCAAAATATTGCATGGATCCAGCAGCAGGCTGGGACTGGGCCATGTGGCCTGAATTACCACCTCTACTTACGAGGCCATGGAAAAGAGAAGTGAACGCACCTGTTCGATGATCGAGTTGTCGGTCAGAGGGATGCGCTGCTTGTTGACCTTGCCATAGCCTCTCTTGTATATCAGTTCTTTGACACTCTTCAAGTTAGGGTACCTGAAAAGGCATAAAAAAGTTCTAACTGATGAATTTTTTTATGGAAGGTTGTCTGAAGAGGGTAAAAGTTGGAGATGTACCCATAAGTCACATATGGCTCAACCCTGTGCAACATGTTCATTGTTGCCTTGTTGACTTTCAGGAAGACTCCATTGAAGATCTGCATCCAAAAGTTCATACTCATTACATAGATAAAAAGTACTTTCATGTACACAAAACCAAAAAAAGAAGACGAACATAAGCGATCTCATTTAGTTATACAGATGGTGGCAATAATTGACCAACCCCAGAAGAATCTAATAAGACAAACCCAAAACCAATTCGACACAGACGAGTAACCCAATTCCCACTCAAATCAACCCAAAATTGATATCTTCTCTGAAAATGTGATATTCATATATTATACTCTCTCCGTCCCGGCTTAACCTGCCTAGGTTGACCGGGCATGGAGGTTAAGAAAAAACAGATTTTGTGGAATCTTTGACTTTTTTAAAGGTGGGGATTGAGAATGGAGATTTTGAGGGTGGAGATTGTGAGAGAAATTTGCCATTTATGGGACTGACAGGTTAAGGTGGGACAAACCAAAATGGCAAGTAGGCAGGTTAAGCTGGGACGGAGGTAGTAAATATTTTTTGATGTATAACCCAAAATCGAGACGAATCTAACCCATTCATATGATTCTTTTAATGAGCATAGGAAAAAAGAAAACTTTGTACAACAGTATAAATGCAGTATCCTTCTCAGTGTGACAATATCATTTGACACTAAGATAAACTAAATTACATACTGTTCAGTTTCTGAATAAAATGAGAAAGTCGTTCAACAGTCACAATTTTCACTTTACGACCTCAACAATTTGATAACGAGTTATGGCTGGTAACTAATTTCAGAGAGCAAATAGCCAAACCAGGTTCCAATTAAATAAAAGATATAACACATAGACAGAAATGAAATATCACCTGTCGTAGACGCAGCAGCTGCAAGATCTTCTTGGTCTGGGGATGCATAGCATTGATACTATTGTTCCATGGAGCAACAAAAGTAAGTCACACAATAACAATCACATAAATGACATCATTCTACATATAACACAAGGACATACCCACGAATACGAATGATGAAGAGAAGCTTAGCTTCAGGGTTGACATAGAATCCTCCCTTGAGCCTCGCCTCACGCTTCAGTTGAATCAGCTCCCGCTCCTAAATCAAAAGCTCGCTATATTAAATAACTATACAAAATACAATTATTGATACAGTAATATAACGAACAATAAGAGCATAAACAACACCTTCTCTGCGTACTCCTTCGAGTATTCCTTAGCCCTGTTGAAAATCAGCTTCCTATTTGCAGCCCTCTTTTCCTTCAGCGCTACAACCTCCTGCTTTTTGGCCAAAGCCCATTCCTCACTTCTTTTCTGTTTCTTCAAGACCGACTCGGGAACAATTTGTGCTCCTTTCTCAGCCATCTGTATGAAAAAGCATAACTTCGATTATTTACAACTTCCTCCAAAAATCACCAATATTTAAAATAGACAACAAATACTAGTATATTCCATCAGAAGGACTAATCCTTAACAGTCCATTACACACTCCAAAAATCACCATTATTTAAAATAGACGACAAATACTAGTATATTCCATCAGAAGACTAATCCTTAACAGTCCATTACACACATTTTGCTCAATTAAATTCAAACTCAGCAAAAATGTCCTGCATCAACTAAGACCTCATGAAATTAAACCATGTAGTCATTCCAAATACACAAAGTCAGCTTCTATGGAACTCAAACACAAACACAAAATAAATGCCAAAAGTAAATTCTTTCAAAATATAAACACAATTATATCGGATAGTCGTACTTCCACAAATATATAAAATCCGGACAAAGAGATCATAAATACATAAATGGAGAACAACAAATCCACATGCTTACATCAAATCAAGTAGCAGATACCGAACAAAACCTTAATTAGAGCTTAACAAGTAAAAATCATGTCTGCTGAAACTAGCTAACTTCAATGCCCTATATTTCACTGTAGAACCAAAACAGGAAATCTGTATAAAACACAAAAAACAGGTGCGAATCATCAAAGTTACAGGGTAACAAGAAGAGCTAATCGAAAATACTCACCTGTAAAGGCTGTATTACTCCAGCTAACGGCGGGGGAGGGATACCGGATGGTGTATGAGGAGGCTAAGAGAATGAGAGCAGCACCGCAGAAGAGTGAGTAGAAGAAATTTATGTTGAGTAATTCAACTTTAATTTTGCCCTAGTTTTGTAATGGGCCGTATTCTATCCAAAGAATAGCTTTTGGGCTTTTTAAATGGCTTTTTTAATATGACAAGTTGTTTGGCTCTACAAAACTACAGCGTGTAACAAGAGGCCCACACTCGTTGTTGGGCTTATGGGCTGCCGCATCATCTTAAATTGGAATGACTAGAGGAAGTTGTTCGCGTACGGGTAGGGGTGAGGAATGTTAATTTTACCCCCTACCCAACGGATAATTAGGCAATAGAATCGGATATTACTCGAATTCGATAATTGATTGGGTAGGATAGGGTACGAATATTGCATATTTCCTGTTTACTCCACTTGATTATTCTACTCGCCTACCTGGTTATACAAATATATCTAATATATTTTATTTATAACATGTTATTTAACATAGAAAATGCCATAAAAATTTAGGTGATGACTCTTCATATCATGAACAATACTTTTTATTAAAAACGCATTTTTATTTGATAATATATAACAAAAAAAAATGGTTAAAATTTGTTACAAAGAAAACTTTTGTGTTCTTTTACAGTGTTATTCATTCCTCGCCTCTAACTCCGTAAAATCAGTTTTTTCCACTAATAAAAATAAATTTAATTTTTTTTCACGAATTTCTTCCTCGTATCTTATTCCAGAAAATTAATTTTTTTTATTTCATCAGTTTCTTTAGCTTCTCTTATCTCTATTAAAACATTCATATTAAATTATGATAAATATTGAATGGATTACACTGATTTGATAATAATAAATAAAACGAACATACATAATCCAGAATCCGATATCATTGAACAGATTGAGAAACAAAAAATTTCAAATCTAATATCAATTAATAGGATTGAGAAACAAATAATCTTAAGAATTCTTCTTAAATAAAATATTTTATTAGTTTATTTACAAAATATCTTCTATTAGAAACAAAAACAAAATTGTACATATTCTATTAGAAACAAAAATAATTTTTTTTAAAGATTATTCTTATATAAATATTTTATTAGTTTTCCTACAAAATATCCTCTATCAAAAATGAATTTTAAGAAAAACATAGAAAATACATTTTTATTTTAGGATGAACTGAATCTTCATAGTCCATATAAATAGAGTTGGATTTGAATTTAGAATTTTAAAAGACATAGATGATCTCAAATCTTTCAACTTTTTATCCAATAATCTCCTATATCCATAGGATGAGCTCATTAATATAAAAAAAGTTGGATTTTGATTTAGATACTTAATAGACATAAAGAAAAATTAATGAACTAAACTAATAAAATACTTTATATAAGAATAATCATTAAAAAGATAAATTATTTTCTCAATCTTATTAAATTGTATTGCAATTTTGGATTGTACGTCTTCATTGTATGTTTATTATTGTTAATCAGTATGATCTATTCCAAAATTTATTATAATTCAATATTAAGATTTTGGGAGAGAGATGAGAGAAGGAAAAAAAAACGAATGGAATTATTTTCAGAAAAATTATGCCATAGTGAAATTTTTTATTTTTCTAGAGAGAAGAAATAAAACGGATAAAATAATTTACGGATAAAATAATTTTGGAAAAAGAAAATATTGTATAGTGGAAAAAAATTAAAAAAAGAAAAACTGATTTTGTGGAATAAGAGGCGAGGAAGAAATAAAAAATATATGGAGTGTGGTTTTTTTTGTGGAGTGTGTTAGCTGGCTGAACACATCATGGGTGGTCGCTATAAGAAAACACAGTGGTTCCATATCATTATTGATATACAATAATCTATATATAGTTTGATACATCGATTTTTACAATTTAGAAAGGCGAGGAAGGAATAAAAAAAGGCAAAAACTCGTATGTGACCGTTACACGGTGGTCACACGGTGTGTCGGGAAAAAGTATAACTTTTTGTGGTAAAAATATCAAGTTAATCTGTAAAAGTATCACTTTTTTTTAATAAAAAAAAATATCACTTTTTGTAGCAAAAGTATCACCTTTATCTGTAAAAGTATCAATGTAGTAAAAGTATCACATTTTTCTGTAAAAGTATCACTTTTTTCTGTAAAAGTATCAATATTTTCTGTAAAAATGTATTCTGTCACACGTGTGACCGTTTACACACAAGACTCACTCATAAAAAATATATGTAGCGTGTTTTTTGGAGGAATGTGTTAGCTAGCCGAACACATCAGGGTTGGGCGCTATAAGAATGTAACGCCCCAAAATCAAATGCAGCAGACTTCTCTGCTTGCATTTATTAAATTAATTTTCTAGAAAGAATTGTTTGAAGTTTACTTGATTTTAAATATTTTTTTCAAGTCAAATTATCTATCCAAATGTTTAGACTAACAAAGTTTCTGGGAACAAAGTATTTTTACTTAATTTTACAGGATGAGTTATCAAGAGGACCGAACTCATTCGTACCACTCGTTGAACATAAGAAAGAAAGGTAAAAAAAAGTAAGAGAGAAATATATCAAAAGGTATTTTAATTTTATTTAGTATACGGGTAGAATTTATTTTAGAAATTACGGGTATAATTTTAGTACGACTTATAGTTAATTATTTATATAATCTTATGTGAATCTTTGCATGTGTATAATGTAATCAAAATATTTTTATTACCCCTATCCTAATTTTTTAGTATAGTATTCGAAACATACGGGAAAGGAACTTCACTAACTTTTCATCATTCCACTAGATGCAACATTTGATTTCAGTAGTTTAATTTAACTATATTAAAGTTTATGTACATATTAGTATTAGAGTGAGTCTTGTGTGTGAACGGTCACACGTGTGACGAAATACACTTATACAAAAAATATTGATATTTTTACAGAAAAAAGTTATACCTTTACTACATTGATACTTTTACAAATAAATGTGATACTTTTGCTGCAAAAAGTGATTTTTTTTAATTAAAAAAAAGTGATACTTTTATAGATAAATGTGATACTTTTACCATAAAAAGTAATACTTTTTCTCGTCATACCGTGTGACGACCGTGTGACGATCACATACGAATTTTTGCCTTAGTATTATGTGTTAAAATGATAATAGTTATTGTTGTAAATCTTACTCAAATAACCACTCAAAACACACTCCTCAATCTCTCAATCTAATGTTCTCTCTTTGAGAAAGAAAAACGAACAACAATGAATCAGAAAAATAGAACACAAGCAATTTACGTGGTTCGGCTTAAAGCCTACATCCACGGGCAAGAACAGAAAGAATTCACTATGAGAAATGAGTTACACAATACAAGAAACACTCAAGATTCAATCACTTTGCATAATGTAATTAATATTCCTCTCAAGCTCTCATTTCTTGGCTTAACTCCTAAGAATTACAATGTGAAGTTATGCTGCTCATCAACGCGTATAGACTCAGCTAAGAATGAGAGAAAACCGCTGAAAAACCGTCACCAAAACAGATTCACAAAACTAATTCCAGAAACTGCCAACCAGAAATAGACAACGGTTTTTGTAACAGAAAACCGTTGTAATCTTCAGTTAACAAAATAACCGTTTTCTTTCCCTTATTCTGATTCTGTTTTTACTTCCTTCTTCAGCTTCTATTCTCCTTTTCTTTTCTCAGCTGAACTAGTCTGCTTCCTAGCTACAACATACAACATTTTTGACACACACAAAATCACATTCTCCACCTTGTCAAACAATGTAGAAACCAACCAAAAAACCTGCAAACTCAACCATATTGAACCACTTCTGTTTTCACCAACCTTTGCTCCTGTCCAGGAGCTAACTCCTTCCCAAACTCGAGATCTGAACCAACTGCAGACAAAGATAAAACTTCTCTGTAGTCAAAGCTTTAGTAAGCATGTCAGATGGATTATCCTCAGTTCTGATTTTCTCCAAAATCACAGTTCCCTTTTCAGTAATATCTCTTACAAAGTGAAACTTCACATCAATGTGCTTGCTCCTATCATGGAACATCTGATGCTTAGACAAATGTAAGGCACTTTGTGAGTCACTGAACAACTTGATTGCCTTTTGTCTGAACCCAAACTCTTCCAGAATACCCTTCAACCAGCAAGCTTCTTTAACTGCTTCAGTAATGGCCATAAACTCTGCTTCAGTAGTAGATAAGGCAACTACTGATTGCAACATAGACTTCCAGCTGATTGATGCTCCAAACATAGTGAAAATATAACCAGATTGAGATTTTCTTGAGTCCAAATTAGCAGCAAAATCCGAGTCACAGTATCCACACAACACATTTCCAGATTCTGTCTCAACTTTCTTGAACATGATCCCAAAATCATTAGTTCCTTTCAGATATCTAAGCAACCATTTTAGTGCATTCCAATGAGCTCCACCTGGATCAGACATGTATCTACTGACCACAGATATGGCATGAGCCACATCTGGTCTTGTACAAATCATGGTATACATCACACTTCCCACTGCATTTGCATAGGGTATATTCTTCATCTCATTGACTTCTTCTCTGGTCTTTGGCTTCTGATCTTCACTCAGCTTAAAATGTAACCCAAGAGGTACTGACACTGGTTTTGACTCTTGCATATTAAATCTGGTCAACACCTTATGAATATAATTCTGCTGATTTAGCCAAAGTACTCCACCAGTTCTGTTTCTGATGATGTCCATCCCTAATATCCTCCTGGCATTTCCTAACACCTTCATGTCAAACACAGATTGAAGCTCTCTCTTCAGATTATGAATCTCCTCTTTACTCTTGCTAGCCACTAACATGTCATCCACATACAGTAGTAGAAACACAACAACTTCTCTTCCTTTGAATTTCAGATACACACAGCTGTCATACTTTGACCTTTGGAACCCAATCCTTTGCATATGGCTATTAAACTTTAAATACCACTGCCTAGGACTCTGTTTCAAACCATATAGGGACTTTTGTAGCAAACATACCTTGTTTTCTGTTCCAGGAACACTGAAGCCTTCTGGTTGAGCCATATATATCCTTTCATTCAAATCTCCATGCAAGAAAGCTGTCTTAACATCTAACTGTTCCAGTTCCAGATCATATTGAGTCACAATTGCTAGCAAGATTCTTATTGATGAATGTTTTACCACTGGAGAGAATATTTCATTGAAGTCAATACCTTCCTTCTGTGTGAATCCCCTAGCAACCAGCCTAGCTTTGAATCTGATGGATTCTGTCTGAGCTACCTCCAGTTTCTTCTTGAAAATCCACTTGCAACTGACCAATCTTTGATTCTTTGGTCTGTCTACAAGAATCCATGTTTGATTCTTCTCCAAAGAGTCTAACTCTTCCCTCATTGCAAGCATCCACTGAGTCCTTTCATTACTCTCAATAGCTTCCTTATAGCTTCTAGGTTCAAAGCTATCCATCTCTTCAGCTGAGATCAGTGCATCGGCTGTAAGATATTCATCAGTATATCTGGTAGAGGGTCTAGGTATCCTTCTTTCCCTATCCCTTACCAGTTGATAGTCATGTAACCTTGAGTGTTCATCATATTCAGTATCTGATCCTTCTTCAGAGTCTTCTTCTTCATTTTCAGACTCCACCTTAACTGATAACTTCTTATTAGTGTTATCAGCTTGAATCCTGATCTTCTGAGCTTCTTTCAGTGGCATGTCTTCTTCTGAGAATACCACATCTCTACTGATGATAATCTTTCCTGCTCCAGGTTCTGTATTCCACAGTCTGTATCCTTTTGTTCCCTCAGGATATCCCAGCATCAGGCATTTGATTGCCCTGGCTTCTAACTTGTCTTGTTTTGTGTGAGCATAGGCTCTGCATCCAAAAACCTTTAAGTGTTCATATCTGGGAGACTTCCCTGACCATTTTTTTTCAGGAGTTAGGTTTTCAATGGCACTGGAAGGACACCTGTTGATCAAATAAGCAGCTGTGGAAGCTGCTTCTCCCCAAAATCTCTTATCCAACCCTGAGCTTGATAACATGCTTCTAACCCTCTCCAATATGGTTCTGTTCATCCTCTCAATGATACCATTTTGTTGAGGATTTGCAGGGACTGTTTTATGCCGTTTTATCCCCTTTGTAGTGCAGAAACTGTTGAACTCTTCAGACACAAACTCAAGACCATTGTCTGTTCTTAGGCACTTCACACATACATCTTTCTCATTTTCCACCTGCTTGCACCAGGCTTTAAATTTCTCCAAGGCTTCAGACTTCTGTTTCAGAACATATAACCATAGATTTCTTGAGAAATCATCCATTATGCTCAGAAAGTATCTGCCTCCTCCAAGAGTTGGAGTTCTTGAAGGTCCCCAGAGATCAGCATGAATGTATTCTAATGGGGCATTTGAGCATTTCTTCCCTTCAGGGTAAGGGAGTTTCCTGCTCTTACTTAGAATGCAGTCTTCACAAAGCTTCTTATGACCCTCATCACTTGTCTTGATCAGGTTTTGCTTCATCAATAGTCTTAATCCAGAATCACTTACATGTCCAAGTCTGGCATGCCATATGTCTGCACTACTCCTTTCCACAGCATCAGTTTCTCCAAGGATCACTGATCCCATTAGGTAGTACAGGCTTGATCTTCTTACCCCTCGTAGGACAATTGACTGATTCCTTATGACATCCAGAAAACCATTCTCAGACTTAAACCAGCAACCCTTCTTTTCTAGAGTGCCAAGACTTATCAAGTTCCTTTTCAACTGGGGAATATACCTTACTTCAGTCAAGGTGATGATCTGATTATTGTGAGTTCTCAATTTCAGGTCACCTATACCTTTAACACTACATACTTGATCATTCCCCAATAGGACAGTTCCAGTGTTCTTTTCTTTGAAATTTTCAAGCCAATCCAAGTGAGGTGTCATGTGAAAACTGCAGCCTGAATCTAGAATCCATTCATTCATAGATTTAGTGTCTGTAATGTTCAATACCTGATTCTCATCATTTGATTCTTCAGCTGTTTCTGCAACATTTGAAGTAGAGGCACCCTTTTGGTTCTGCTTCTTCTTCCACTCGAAGCAATTCTTCTTCAAGTGTCCTGGTTTCTTGCAAAAGAAACATTTCCTGGACTCCTTCTGATCAGCCTGTTTTGGCTTTAAATTTTGATTCTTCTGAGAATTGTCTCCAGATTGGGAAGCCTTTTGAAACCTGCCTTTCTTGATGTTCAGGCCTTCAGGGATGCTTTCTTGTTTTACTTGTTTCATCTTCTGGAGTTCCTTTCCTTTTAGAGCTGCTTGAACCTCGGCTAAAGAAATCCTTGAGTCTCTCCCATAGAGCATGGCATCTCTGAGATGATCAAGTGCTTGAGGTAGAGAGTTTAAGAGCAGTACTGCTTTGTCTTCATCCTCCATCTTTACATCTATGGCCTCCAGATCGTCTAGAGTTTTGTTGAACTCATCCAACTGATCCTCCACCCCTTTCTCTGCCATAAACTTGAAGGAGAACAGTTTCTGCTTCAAATACAGTCTATTTGCCATGGATTTGATGAGGTATATCTGGTCCAATCTTTCCATAACTGCTTCTACACTCGTTTCTTTGGCCACTTCGCGCAAAACCTTATCAGAGAGACAAAGTATCACCAGGCTATGAGCCTTTTCTTGAATTTCTAACCTCTGATCAGGGGTCACCGAGGCAGGAAATCCTTTATCTCCCTTGAGTGCAGCTCCCAGGCCCTGTTGAATCAGCAATGCCTTAACCTTCAACTTCCAGAGCCCGTAGTCGTTCTTGCCATTGAACTTTTCTGCTTCAAACTTCGAGATTGACATTCTGAATGGAGATTTAGATCTTCAATGTGATGCTTCCCACAGACGGCGCCACTGTTGTAAATCTTACTCAAATAACCACTCAAAACACACTCCTCAATCTCTCAATCTAATGTTCTCTCTTTGAGAAAGAAAAACGAACAACAATGAATCAGAAAAATAGAACACAAGCAATTTACGTGGTTCGGCTTAAAGCCTACATCCACGGGCAAGAACAGAAAGAATTCACTATGAGAAATGAGTTACACAATACAAGAAACACTCAAGATTCAATCACTTTGCATAATGTGATTAATATTCCTCTCAAGCTCTCATTTCTTGGCTTAACTCCTAAGAATTACAATGTGAAGTTATGCTGCTCATCAACGCGTATAGACTCAGCTAAGAATGAGAGAAAACCGCTGAAAAACCGTCACCAAAACAGATTCACAAAACTAATTCCAGAAACTGCCAACCAGAAATAGACAACGGTTTTTGTAACAGAAAACCGTTGTAATCTTCAGTTAACAAAATAACCGTTTTCTTTCCCTTATTCTGATTCTGTTTTTACTTCCTTCTTCAGCTTCTATTCTCCTTTTCTTTTCTCAACTGAACTAGTCTGCTTCCTAGCTACAACATACAACATTTTTGACACACACAAAATCACAGTTATAGTTATCATTATAATATTAGAGTAACACACACCATACACACCGAAAAGTATATATTTACATAATCTAGTTTTTCAATTAATTAATTTCCATCAGAATTGGACACCTATACTACTCTAATGATGGAGACGTTGAAGTACACTCACCCCTTGTTTTGTCCCTAATACAGCCCTTTGAGGATAATAGTGAACATCAAAATGCTACAACTTCGCCACTAAGCCTTCTCTCTTCTGTCCACGTCAGACTTACATGCAACCAAATATGTGTATTTAGCTATCTTATCGAACTAGTATAAATAGGTTATGGGTGACACCGTGAGAGAATATCAATATACTGAACTCCTCCAGCTCTCTATTATCATCAACGGAACCACATACATACGCCTATTCCCTTAATCGCTAGTATAGATTGGTCCTCAATTTATAGATTTTATTCGAATACCTTGTTTGTCAAAATTCAAATTGGTAGTATAGATTGGTCGTATAGATTGGTAGTCAATTTATATATTATCTAAATTTGTAAATTCTACTTGAATATGTTGTCTGTCAAAATTCATGTTCCACATCCAATTTTGAAAAATTATATAAAATTATTCAATAAGAATTTCTCAACTCTGTTTTAGTATGTTGTGCTACATGATGTTATGAGTCTTTGGTTAAAATTTGAGGACGTTTCGTCAAATCAATGATTTTTACAAGATAAGTTGATTTTAAGTCTAAATTTGATCCTTTTTAATCTTAGAAAATGATTTTTATAAAATTAGCCCTTTCTAATCTTACAAAATTGCTTTATTATGATAAACTACGTAATGTTAGGAGTTTATGATTAAAATTTGAGAAGTGTTCGCGGAATTTATAATTTATTGTAAGTTTTATAAGGCAGGTTGGTCAGAGACCTAAAATTATCAATTTTCAACTCTAATAGAAGAATTTTATAAAAATATACACTTGAAATTGAATGGACTATTTTGGTACGTTGAGTTATAGCATATAATTTATTATGTAAATATTCAACATTTTTAAATGATTATATGAGTTGTGCGAATTTATCTGCGTAAGTGTCTGATTACTTATATATCACTATATTCCTACTCTAAAAATTATATTTTCTTAAAAGATTATTCACCCACTACAATATAAATGAGCTAATGTAACACCCAAAAAGTGTTACATATATACCAAAATATGTTACTATAGACTTTATATAACACTTTATTGGTGTTACATTTGCCGGTGCTACCTAAAGTCTAATGTAACACTTTTGATGATCTTTAGTAACACTTTTAATAAGTGTTACATTAGATTTTAAATTGTAACACTTTACGGTAACACTAAAAAAATGTTACACATAACCCCCTTTATGTAACACTTTTAATTGAAGAAAAAAATAAAAAAATTGTCATTGCTGGGTTTCGAACCCAGGTTGCTAGATTGCAGGAGCTTAAGTGCAAAGTCTTAACCACTAGGCTACAATAACATTTTAGTTTTTTTTGTAAGAAAAACAATATATACACAAGATTTTATTGTAACATCAATAAAATACACTCAAAATTAAGTTTTCATCAAACTACAATCTAACTTAATTTTATTTAGATTATTCATATCAATTTGACACAATATTTCCATTTTTTTTTCATTTTCACCCACTTATATATATATATATATATATATATAACTTATTTTATATCACATTAATTTTATACATCTAGTTATTGTATATAAATCTTAAGACATTATCATTAATTTTAATTACCATAATTTTATGTATTAAGACACCTTCATTGTTGTTTTTTATAGATTTTAAATAAAAAAATAAACTTATAAACACGAAGATACATGACCAAATGTCTCAAATTTAGGTTCTCACACTTAAGAAATGTATTCAAATTCTTAAAGCTACAAGTCTATTTTGTAATTGTTTAGTAAAACCACAAATAAGTCACAAATAAAATTTAATTTATTCTTAACGAATAAGTAAATCTTTAGGTGCTCTAATAGATTGTTATTTTTGTAGGTATGAGTCGATCATTTTCACCACTTATGTTACAGGTATTCTGTTGTGATAATTAAGATGTAACACATGAGACAAATAAAAATAAAAGTCACATAAGAAAAATAATCCACAAATATTTAATTAGTTTAAAATAAAATAAATAATTTTATTATTTACAATTGTTACTTATTTATAAGTGTTACATAAAAGTGTTACTTATTCAAAAGTGTTGCGTAAAAAGTGTTACTTATTTAAAAGTGCTACCTAAATGTGTTACAATTTAAAAGTGTTACGTTCAAAGCGTTACATATTCTAAAAGTGTTACACGAAAGTGTTACATATTCGCAGATGTTACAAAAGTGTTACATAAAAGCGTTACATATTCATAAGTGTTACAAAAGTGTTACATAAAAGTCAAAATTTTAAAAGTGTTACAAACGAAATGTTACATAAAGTATATGTTGTAGTGACCTCTTTGAATCTAGCTTGATGTTATTAATATGTTCATGATAATGTGTTAACTAAGTTATATATTAATTACTAGGTGGTTATACTATATGTTTGATTGCTACGTACCACTATGTTAGCAATATCTAGGTGTGATTAAATGTATAAGTATACATGTGCACTAATTAAACATACAAGCTAAAATTATGATATATATATATATATATATATATATATATATATATATATATATATATATATATAAAATAAGCTAATGACAACGAGAAGAATATAGGTTAAGGGTTTCAAGTTGGCGAATGCAGTATGATTTGGATCAGACAACCTTGAAGCTTCTCCAGAGCACTTCAATTAAAGAACATCTGCATCAGTCAAGAAAAGTCTGCATGGAGGTGGGTTAACTTTCACTCTCTCTCTTATGAGTTTAAACATTCCTATGTTATGATTGCTATAGTTAAGATGTGTTTATGTGATTTACATGCGCTATTATATATGCCATGGTAGCTACAGATATGCAAGCAACTTGTGTTCTATCATGACGGGCATGTTCTGCTCTGTGTCGGAACAACCCTCCCGTTGTGGGTTCGCTCACTCGTGATGGTTTATCCTGCCCCAGCTCAGATACGTGCACCGCCCTATCATGACGGGTGTGCTCTGTCCTCGGCCAGGAATAGATCTGCAAGTTGGAACGGTCCAATTGTGTTAGATTTATTCTGCCTTAGACCAGATCACTACAAGAAAAATTACCTTTCAGGACATTGGAAAATGCCCTTATAACTCACATTTTAATACATTTCATCTATGGGGACATTTGTTAAAAATGTCTTCTATTCTAATGTAGCGATAGGGTATAACCTATTATGACATTCTAAAGTGTCATAATAGGCTAGTTCCTCATACACCTAATTTTGGGATTCTTAGTTATGATTACAAAAAGAAGTGTCTTAATAGATTTTATTGGATGACGTATTCAACTTAATGTTATGACACTAAAAAATGCCTTAATTGTTGTTGTAATAATAATAATAATAAAATCAGAAATATTTCTCCATCTAAAGTGATTGCATCATAAAAGAAAGCACTATGGAATACGAAAATCCAAATGAATTAACAAAAAGATTAACACGAAAAAAAAAAAAAAAATTGTAAGAGTTAGTGATACACTAGAATAAATAATTTCATTCAAATTACATTGGATCTCATCCTAGCACACAATTGAACTCGCTTAGCAAAACATTCAATATGTATTCCAAACAGATGGTAACAAATCAAGGAAGCAACTTGAGTAATTGATTGAGTCCACACTCTCCCCAACTTTTGAAACGTGAATCACTTGTGACTGGTAAAAGAAATCACGTCTGTTTCCTCCTTAGTTAGCTTGCTATCATCTTCCTTCGGAAACAATAGAAGTCCTCCGAAATTCTGAGTTGTGAATCTCCCCCGTAGCGTGAAGTTTAAGCCCACATGTGTCCTTTTAATTCCAATGCCAACCCATATGCATTAGCACTAAAAAGCAGGCCTGTGCATGCCGATGAAGGAAAAATGAGCTTGTTTAGCATGATGGGACAAACATATGCATATACTTTCACCTAAAGCTGCAACTAATGTAACAAAAACACAATGAGTGGAGTGATTAAGTAGCATATTCATATATTGATTTTACAATAGCTTGGGAACCTATAAGATTATCTCCAGCCAACCATAACACATTTTTGTATTCAAACTATGCACTAACAACATATATAAGATGGGGTATCTTCACAAAATTGAAAAAGTTGAAGCAAGATAGATCATGCATTTATATTCGTGATTCATGAGAGTTTTTTTTTTTTTTTTTAATTATTCGGGCTCAAGAGTTGGGCTAGGGGAAATCAATTAGAGAGCCAAATGGATTTCAATTTCGGAGAATTGGGCCAGATAGATCGGGCTAAGGCATTGAGCTGGAGAATTTGTTTTGACTAGAAAAATAGGGAACAAGAGTCGGCGGAAAGATCTACTTAGACAAAAAAATTACAAATGGAGGTTGAAGAGTTGATACGGCTTGTGGCTCAATTGAGAAATTCAATTATTTGTATTTTGTGTCAATAGACCATAAATTTGTTCAAGTTTTTTAGTTATTGCATTACTGCTTGGTATATGTGATCATGCATGCATTTTAGGTCGCTTTAAGTGTTGTTTTAATGACATTTGCATGCATATTCGACTGTGTATTGTTCATATATGAATTATTGGACCATAATATGTTTGAGCTCGTTTAAGAACAATACAAGTAATATAAGGCCAAGATCATGTCTCGAAGAAGTCCGAAATAAAGAACCGAGCCAAGGATGAAAAAGAGTGCCCATGCTTCGAACAAACTTTCGCGACCGCAACTTATGATCGCGGCCGCGACCAACCTACGAAAATCCAGCCAAAGAACCAAGTCACGGTTCGCGCCCGCGACTTCTGGTCGCGTTTGCGACCAAGTCCGCGAGCCCTAGCGGTTTGCGGCCTTTTTTTTAGTTCATTCTATTTTATTTTCATGTCTTCTTTGATTTTCAAGTGTTTTATGTTATTTGTTGTTATTGTTTCACATTTATGAGTTGATTATTGGATATTTCACCCTTTAGGAGATTTTATGAATGTCCGTAATTGTAGTGCTTTCGACTCGTTTGTAGCAAACAATGAATGTCATTGGTGATAACATAAAGTTTGACCACTAAAACCGAGCTTATGAATTTTATGTCGTATTTATCTCATTGTCTTGGTGCCTAATGCATTTGATTATTGAATCTAAGAGAGCTTGTTCGAGGATTTGGTTAAATCAAATAGAGTTAGTCGAAGAGCTTGTTTTGATTAACTAAAATTAAGAGACAACAAGGCTATTAGAGCTTGTTAATAGTCTTGAGATAAGGGCTTGAATCACAATTAATTGGGCATTAATAATAGTTGCATAAATTATCTAGACCAAGGGGAAGCACGATCAAATGTGGATCGTTTTTATCATTTATAAAATAAAAAAATAATTCTCTTATCTTTGTTTACTTAAATTGTTAATTTGCTAAATACTTTTAGAGTAATTGTTATTTGAGTTACTTAATATAAATTTAGGCGTTAGTTGTGATTCCATCAAAACTCCCCCCCCCCCCCCCCCTCCCCCAACTTAATTATAGTTTACTAGTTTATTTATATTATTTTGCTTGATTGTAAAAGTTTAGGGTTTATTACCAAAAGCAACCTGATGTATACCCGTTTTTACCACTTGCAACCTATTTTAAAAGTCGTCGCCGATTGCAACCTGACTTACTCTCGTTTTACCGATTACAACCTATTTTATAAATTCCGGCCAAAATTAAGAGCGTGTGCCACACGCGCGTAATGTTGAGCAAGTGGTAAAAACGGGTATACCTCGGGTTGCTTTTGGTAATAAATTATTTTTTTTTTTTATTTTTTCTTTTCTTCCCGCCATCATTTTCTCTCTCATCCTCCTTTTTAACAGAGCTAAATCGATTATCTAAGAGTTTGAGTTTAGTTCATTAATTATCGAGTCGAACTCGAGCTTAATTTGTCAAATATATGGACGGCTCGTGAACTTACTCGAGCCTCTAGTGAGTCTAATCGAGCCCAAATGAATTCAATAAATATAAATTAAAAATATGTTACTAATCATTATATAATTAAAAATAAGCTATAAATTCTTAAAATTATAATATACCTACTAAGATTAATTAATTACATATATACAAATGCATGGTATTAATTATATAATTTTATATTTTATTATAAGTATAACTATAAAATTAGAAATTAATTATAAGCATTAGCTTAATATTTACGAACTAGCTCTAGAGCCAACAAATAAAATTGCTCGTGAGCTAACGAATCGAATATCATCAATCTTAAGTTTGGTTCGTTTATTTTAACGAGCCACATTAGACTAGCCCGATCGAGCTTTTCACGAACCGAGATCCGAATAGTTTACGAGCGAATTGGTTCGTGTACATCCCTATCCCTCCCTTCTCTCTCTGACCTAATTCACCCTCATCCTAACACCAGTTCGTCTCCTCTCTCCACTAATTTCCGTAAATTTCTTCAACACGAATCCTCTTCTACATTTATGATTTACAGATCCAGAAGAAACTAACTCTGAATCATCAAAAATTCGATCATTATCCAGAAGAAGTACTTTGAAAAGTTCGGTTAAATTTTGGAAGTTGTGGTTATCACTGATAAAGCTACTGGAAGATTCTATATATGCTACTGTTGGATAAGAGTTCAATTCTCTTCGGTTTATTTCTCAGTAGAAAATCTAGCTTGGAGTTGTTCTTATTTGTATGTTTTTGTATCTATACTCATTCATTTCTTCAAATTATCCTGTTGAGGATACTTCAATTTTCTTCAATTTATTTTTCAGACGAAGATCTAGGTAGGAGTTGTTCTAATTTGTATGTATTTGTATCTATACTCGGTCATTTCATCAAATTCTCCTGTTGAAAATGATGGAGGGAAGAAAAGGAAAAAAAAAAAAAAAAGAGTTTATTACCAAAAGCAACCTGAAGTATACCCGTTTTTACCACTTGCTCAAAATTGCGCGTGTGTAGCACGCTCTTGATTTTGGCCGGAATTTATAAAATAGGTTGTAATCGGTAAAACGCGAGTAATTCAGGTTGCAATCGACGACGAATTTTAAAATAGGTTGCAAGTGGTAAAAACGGGTATACCTCGGGTTGCTTTTGGTAATAAACCCAAAAGTTTAATACGTAAAACAAAAACTTGTTCAACTGTTCCTCGTGGGATCGACCCTTGCTTGCCACTCTATTTAGTAGGGTAGTATGTAAGGTTAAGTGTTGTTATTATAATACGATATATTAATTTGGAACCGTATTCGACGCGCGTACCACTACTTTAATTATGTGGATCAAATATCATTCATATAACATGTCATGTAGAATCGCATGAACACCACTCTAGGTACTATACTGTCATGCATGATATACATATATATATATATATATATATATATTCTAAATTTCAAATTAGATAGATAATTAATATGTTGATTAATAATAGGATCATTTTGAGATGATTTTGATATTATTAATTAGTTTAAAATCCCATTTTTTCTAAATAAAAATATTAAGTGTGTGAGGGTGCATTTTTTATGTGAACCCATGACCTCTCCTATTAGCCCATTAGTAAGAATATGTGTATGTCTCGTGCCAAATTGATTTCCCTAAAGGAAAGCTGCACTGTTTCGGTTACTAGATTGGGCCCGTATATATAATACTCATTAGTAAGAATATGTTTGTTCCTCCTCATAGGAGGTTTCACTGTTTTGGTTGCTAGATTGAGTTATTTTAATAAATTCATATGTAAGAAAAATGTATGCCTCGTGTCATTTAATTGGTCTCCCATTAGAAGCGTTACATTGTTTTGTTACTAAATTGAGTTCATTGGATGACAACTCATAAGTAGAAATGTCTTGTGCCAATATATTTGGTCTCCCTGTAGGAGGAGTGGATCATTTTCAGTTAGTTGATTGAGTTTGTGGTGGTAAGTTTTTAAGCGTGAATTAATTATGTGTGCCCTATAGGTATCATAGTTAATTTACGAACTTAAAAATTATCAATATATGAGTTATACACTTAAATCAAAAATATTGTGAGGACTTCCTATAGAATATCCAAAAAATATTATTGATGGTCAAAATAATGCGATACAAAGTCAATATAGCATGATATGCGGATTATATTGGATTTAGTGGGAGTATCACAGCCTAGCCATAAATCAACATTTATTCCTCCTATTAAGAAGTACTCCCTCCGTCCCACTCAGTTTTGCACACTTTCCATTTTGGTCCGTCCCATTCAGTTTTGCACACCCTTAAAAAGGAAATTTCTCTTTCAATCTCCACCCTCAATCTCCACCTTTTTAAAAGTTAATCAAAAAGTAAAAAATAGTTTTTTCTTAATATGCATGACCATCCCTACGGGCAAAACTGAGTGGGACGGAGGGAGTATGTCTGATTTTGGGGTTTTAGGTGGTCGCGTAATGTAGTATTTTATTAGGTCTACTCATTTTATTAGTTTATTTGTTTGCTACTTACCTATCATGCATGTTTATGTTAGGTTTATTTAATTTTGGCAAAATGTCTTAAAAATTCACTATCCAAAGTTTTGTTTGACGGTCAACTAATGGGAGAAAAATTGGAATATTATTTAGTAGTTTTCTTGCTGAAAAGTATCATAATTCGTGTTGACTGAACTATATTCCACTGTACTTGCCGTGAGTCAAATATTGAACATTTGGAGCATATGATAGGTAAATTTATTCTAATGTGGTAATATGTTGCTACATTTGGGATTAATCTCAACTGTACTGCAATGAAGACATTAGAATATGGAAATTACCAAGAACCATAAAGTCTTCATAAGATGTTCAAATTTGGATGCCAATTTTTTGTCTGACTGTTATCTAATCTCTAATATGAACATGCACATGAAACCTAGGCGCTCGTGGGAGATTGTATGCTTGCAATGATCATACGGATTAGCGTGGTTGAGGTTTCAGGGGCTGAATCAATTGGAGATTCCAGTTGACATGGAATTAGAGACTCCTAAAGATGCTCTCGGAATTCAAATGTAACTTTAAGGTTATCCTTGAGTGAATTGATAAAGAAGCTCAGAAGTGCTAAGAATGTTCATCAGACCAAATATGGTGGTGCATTAGTTGTTAGTTTTTGATGGATTGACATTGTTCAAGTCGGTAGACAAGACAAAGTCAAATCCAGAAAATTCTCAATAAAGTGCAAAGGGAGTCAAGACAGAAAGGAAGCAAAAGGAGACTTGTTTCCTTGTGGGAACAAGGGTTATTGGAAAACTAATTATCATGATTACCAAGCATTTAAAATGCAAAGTAATTTCATTGAGTCATGTTTAGTGGTTGATTCTATGATCACCTAATAGAATTCGGGCCCACTAATGATTGTATGGATTCATTTTCCAAAGGAAACTCACTGAAAGGGTAGAGTCTTCCAAAGTTAACACAGATGCAGTAGGGTTTGTAAAATTTGATTGACGTGTTCTCTTTATTTAGAATAAAGAATTTTAGGATATTGTTATTATCATCTTAAACATGGTAGAAATTTAATTTCTTCTATATTTCTTTAAACAAAGTTTTTATAATCATTTTGACTAATGTGTTAACAATGCGTTTGAATAATGGTTGTGTTTATGATGAATAGTCTAATAATCTCCTAAATGTCTTAACATTAATCAACACTTTGTAGTATATTGCATCAAATAAATCACACAAGTTATTTCTACCAGTAAGATTGATGATTTATGAAACTCAGTCTAGTTTACTAATTAAGCAAAGTTTGTGTGATTGAATGAGATGTTCTTCAAATTGCTTGAAGATGGAATCTTTATAAGCATATAATTTTCATTTAACATAGTAATGTGATTGAGAAGTCATCATATATAAATTTTGCAGAACTACTAATGAGATTGATGAGTTGTGAAACTTAGTCTAGTTTACTAATTAAGCAAAATTTATATGCTAGGATGAGATGTTCTTCAAACTGCTTGAAGATGGAATCTCTACATGCATGTATTTTTGTTTTAAATGGTAATTGTGAATAGAAGTCTTCATGTATCATTTATGGGAATGAATATTCGAACTCACCAAGTACCTCTCAAAGGTTTGGTGCGTTTTAAGTTGAAGTAACTAGAGATTGTATACATTGTCAGAAAGTATGTGTTTCATTTCCATAAAATCCTGGATAAGAGGGTCTTGTAAAGACAAATGTCATCTTCTTATAGGACGAAGGTATGGAAGGATGTGAATTCAAGAGTATAGTTCTTTTGGACAAGATAAAGGAAGATATCCGAGTTTATCAAGTCCAGAGTTCCGCACTGAACATGCTAGTTGAATTCAAAAAATCTACAATTCTTACTTGTTAGATTCAGCGGGAGATGTAAAGTGTTCAACATTGTACATCTATTGGTAAACAAGTAGAAGAGTTAGTAGAATAATTTGATAGAGCAGTGGGAAATAATAAAATTCCAATAAATTAGGAAATTTTCATAGCTAAATGAAGTGAGAATTTTCGACTTATTTCTTGCAGGAGTCTTTAGATCTTCCTCACGAAATAAGAAAATTTCTCAGGTTAATCTTGGTAGTTATGATGCATTTAGACATTGACCATTGAAAGAATATCATAAACTAAATCTATGTATAATAACTCCTCTGAAATCTTATAGAAGTTTTCTATAAGATGAGTTCAGGTGGTTTTATCCAAAATGGTTAAATGCATGTAAGATGCAGACCGATAGAGTTCTTTCACGAACTTAATCAAATGTCTATATTCTTAAAGTGTTCTATAATATTTTGAATAATGTGAAAATATTGTCTTACATATTGTGAGAAATATGTGTAGACAATCTTACATATTCAGAAAAATATAGAATAGTACATTTTTGTTCTAGTTGATGTCATCTTAAGATATGAAGGACTTTGAAGATAAACTATGTTCTAATTCTTAGATCCATTGGGTAAAAGAATTAGATAGTTTTGTACGAAGCTTCATATGTAGTTTGTAGATAGTGATGTTGTTTCTGTGTGGGAGATATCAAGTGATCTCAGATTGTTGATTCCACAACGGAAGCGGAAAATGTGGCAGCTTTAAGAAGCAACCCAGTATTGAAAGTATAGATCATTAATTCCTGAACAAGTGGGATTAATGTTGAAAGTATGGTGTCCTACGAGTAAATTAGTGTAAAGCTTACACTAGTTAAAGATCATTAATTCCTGAACAAGTGGGATTAATGTTGAAAGTACGGTGTCCTACGAGTAAATCAGTGTAAAGCTTAGACTAGTCAAAGATCATTTATTCTTGGACAAGTGAGAGAAATATTGAGTGGGTGTATGGTGCATTATGTGTTAATTCATGCAATAACATTTTGATATTAAATATAGTATGTAATTTACTTGCACAATAATTTATTTGAACTTGCATATGTCCTTGGATTGTAAGAATATTATAAATCGAGTGTTTAAGTTGTTAAACACAGAAAGAATCGATTTATAATTCAATCCTAAGTATTATGTCCGCGATCAGTAAATAAATTTGGACAATTTATTTTGATAAGATCGTCTCAATTTCATTGATGTTTGTCTTTGACTTGGCAATGAAATTGTGGATACAAAATACGATGTATTGGAACATGATCACATGAAATTTAGATTATGATTTGATCATACAATTTAAATTCATTGTTTGACGTACATGTTACCTTAATCCTGAGTGAATAGTGTCTTTATTATCAACTGGACATTCTTTGAGACATCAGTGAGTGAGATTAATATATTAATCAATATCTCGGTGTTTTGGGAATTAAAGTGAAGTGATAAAGAACATATATTGACAATATTGGAATCCTTCACCTATTTAATAGGCATAATCATGATCGCACGAGTTATTCTATAAACAGTAAATGTGAGCTCAGTATTCGACATTAATTGTCAAATCATATCGTGTGATGTAGTCACACATGACTGTCGGATAGAAGATGAGTGTCGAGATTGACCAGTGTTTGAATATAGGCTTATTGGTCATGGTAGCCTATTGCAAATACTTTAGTTGATCGAGGAGGGTAATATGTTGGATCGATCAATCAGAGAATAATATTATTGATTATATTGCTTCTATAGTGCCGATTAAATTAAGAGTGCAATTATATTCTTTTAGTGGAATAGAATATAATTAATAAATTAATATGATAAGTCAAGAGTTGACCGAGTCATATTTAATTTATTGGAGCTTAATTTAATTGAGTCCGACCAGGTCCCTTCGATGGTAGAGTGTGAACTAGAATAAATTATAAGGATTATAATTTATTATTACAATATTTTTTATTATAATATTATGATATTATAGAAGATGAAGATATCTAGTATCTTCTATACTTATCAGAATATGTTACTTGGGGAGAAAAACCACTGTGATATATTATATATATCATATACATATTCAGTCTACCTTTTTTTCACTTACACACACATATTACATCCAAGAAGGTGTCCACACATCGTGTGTTGTGGTGCAGTTCGTAAGAACGCCGGATAAGGCCTGGAGGTTTGGTTCGAGATTTGATAAAACACGCCACAAAGGTATTTCATAAAATTCTTCTTATATAAATTAATTAATATGTAGAACATATAATAATACGATCGATCCTACAACGATGCATCCAATTGTCATTATATTATAATGTGGATCGGATTGGAATCGTGGTTCTAACAAGAATCATGTTGTATTCAGAATTCTATATTTAATTGGAAAAAAATTTAATTGAATAAAAGCATCTATCTTTTTATTTGAAGAGTCTTTTGAGACAATAAATAATTATCTCAAATAATAAGTATTTTCCATAATAATATTATTAAAAATAATATATTTTTACTAATTAGTCATCTCAATAACTCGGTCGCAAATAATATTATTTGAGACGATAAAAAGTCATCTCAAATGCGTAAAAATTATTTATGCAACTACTGAAAAATTTTCATTTTTACTCATGTATGTTAGGCCTTGTATGAATTGGTCAACTTTTCAAACATACAAGACTAAAATTGAAAATTTCTAACATACATGATTTTTACTAGGCAAGGTCTAATATACATGACTAAATATGAATTTTTCCTTGCGATTACTAGTTATCTTTAAAGAAAGTCTAAGAATGAGCTCTCAAAAAAAAAAAAGAATTTCTAAGAATGGCATTAAATTACTTGTAAAGCATTTTGTGACCATAAGTGATCACATATACTTATTATTAGAGATAATATTTTTATGAATTTGTTCGTCTGGATGAAAAATGTGATGATCTAATTCAAATAATAAAATTCATTAATATTTTATCACTTTTTATTATTGGTTTGATAATTCCTTATAATTACATTCTATTACAAAACAAACATTAATTAGAACTAGAATTCATACAATCAAAATTTTCACATATAGATTTTTAACACCTATAAACACTTAAAAGGGATTTTTTACGCGTAACAAATTGTATCTAAGATTTGATTTCGTGCGAAATATCTTCGTTCAGTCTCAATCCACTAAACAGAGTTATAGTAAGGTTGAAAAAATTGATTTTTAAGAAACCTCGCACAAGCTTTCAGACATAATTTAATGAAGGCAAACACTTAATAGTACCATTTTACGTATCCTTTTCTATTAGAAGGAAGTTACTTTGATCGCAAAAAGTTTTACTTTTTATATATTAATAATGTTACTTTCAGCGTTAATATTTATACAAAAGTCGGATAAATGTATTCCCTCTGTCCCGACTTAATTAGTCGATTTGTCATATTTGTTTGTCTCAACCTAATTGTTCTAGTTCATAAATGATAAATTTTCTCATAATATTCACCCTCAAAATCTCCATTTTTAATCTCCACACTTGAAAAAGTTAAAGATTCCACAAAATCTATTTTTTCTTAGTCTCAGTGTCCGACCAAAGTGTAATTAGACCGGACGGAGGAAGTAGTATTTATATGTCAAAAGTAAAACTTTTATAATAAAAGTAACCCTCGTTTACGGAGATGGTCTTACAAAACATTTTTATTTGAGTAAGATGGTCTTACATGAGCTGGAACTATCCTACAATTGCAAAACTGTTTTCTTTTCAGTGATCCACTAATTCTACATTTTTTACCAAGAAAAGAAAAAGCAAAATAAGCTTCTAGAAGTAAACACTCTCAAGGCAGTTAATCTGTATATTCTCAATTTTTTTTATTATTTATGAAATAACAAGTAAAAATAATTAAATTTGAAGGCATGAAATGTATCTAGTCCAGCATGAAAAAATCTGTGAGCTTAACACTGTATACAACTAGTTGAAATTTCTCAAAATTATGATACAATTATTTTGGAATAAAAGAATAATTACCCTTAAATAGCTACAAATATTTCTTTTCCACAATATTCATTTGTTTCTCAAATTGTTCTGTTATTCTTCAAATCACTATCGATTTCTTTCTCTATACAATTCCATATTTATCAATAATGCATGAATTTTCACAATTTTCAAGCCTAAATTACCCCTTCTTTAGTATGTTTCTTTATTGAAGTTTTAATGCAAGATGCAGTTAGGTGCTGTCTTTGCATCTTATGATATTATGTGTTTTATGAGTTTCTATTTTCATTGCCTTTTCCGGGTATTCCCTCCGTCTCATAAAGGGAGTCACGTTTCAATAGTTAATGTCTCATTTTATTAGTCAATGTAAACAAAAAATTATACCTTAATCAAATTAATCTAAAATAAAAAGTTTTACATTCCGTTCAAGATTCTTCCTATGAAGTAGAGGGAATGTATGATAAATATTTGTAAAGATATGATTCTTCTTTAGCTTAAGCCAAGAACTTAAAAAGATTCACTACTTCCTTTCAACTTTAGGACAATCCTGACCAGAGGTAGCAACTCAACACGAGCCTGCTCAAAATTTTGTTTGGCTGAAAAAAAATGGAAGCAGCCCGCCTCAACCCCTAAATAACACTAATATTTATTGGATTGGGATCGGAATCGAGATCTTGCCACCCTAAGACACTACAACTATAAGGTCTTTTGTCTAAACTTATTTGAGGTCACATTTGTGACCACTAATAATAAATTTTTTATGACCACTTGTTGTCATAAATCTCTTCACAAATTATTTGAGATCATTTTAAGACTACTTTTAGAGACAACTGGTTGTTGCAAGAAATATTTGAGACGCATCTGAGACCACTTTTGTCGTCACAAATATATTATTTGCGTTCGAGTTATTAAGATGAAAGTAAAATTGTGACAAATACTCATTATTTAAGACTACTTCACATAAGTTGTGAAAAATACTCATTATTTGAGACATTTTTTATTGTCCGAAACGACATTTTTGTTGTACGGAGGCTCCAATTCTAATCTATCATTAATTAAGACTAATATATGATCGCGTTTATGTTTTTCATTTAGTTTATGTGTTTAGAAATATACGCATATAAGTATCTTAGTTAATAAATTAAATAATTAAGCGTTTAAAATAAATAAAAATCAGGGAGATTCACAATTATATATACAGGCAAGATTTGTTTTTTTTAAGATTAATTAATATAATTTTCTGTTCTATGTATCTACCATTTGCAAACATAGTGGCCAAGCAGAATAAATCTAGCTGTACTATGTCAATAATATTCTTACAAAAGTGAATATTTCCTCTTTAGGTAATTTTTTTTTACTGTAGTGTGACATATAAGAGGCTCACTAGCCCTATAAATAACCCTCTACATTGTCATCAAGACAAAACACAACACTACTTGTGCATTTCCAACTAGTGTTGTAGTTTTCGATTCTCTAAAATGGCACATCAAGACAACCTCGACAAGATCGCGCAAGAGTTCATGATCATGGACGAATTCTGCAGCCGGATGAGGAGGATGGAGCGCCACATGCACGAGAATCCTGTCCAAACCTCGTACCAAGTTTGGCGAAGCTATGCGCCTCCGAAGACCATCGATTGCAACCAAGCTGCCAAAAGATACGGGGGTGTTGTAATAATCGAGGGACGGAGAAAATATCGTATATGATCATCTAGTTTTTAAAGCTAAGTAACTATATTTGAAGCATGAAAGTATAATGTAGTCCTTATGAACTGGATTTGTGTTTGGAATATTGTTGGAAAATAAAAAGTGTTGTCTTTTTGTTTGTTATGAAAGAAATATGGTTGCTAATGCTATATTAGGATCACGTTCACCTCCAAGAAAAAATGCTATTGAATAAAATATTATTTTCTATGTCTAAAGAGACACTTAGGAGAAATGTTATTATTTTGTTCATTTTGAATTACCCATTTGAAACAATCCTATTATATTATTTAATACATTCTTCGTCGACGATCTAGCACTAATGAAAGTTATGTTTTGTTTACTGCATGACACAAAGTTTAGCCAACTCCATGTTTAAAAATGGTGAGAAATAATGAGAGGAAGAGGATTTAGAGACCCTTAATTTGAGAGAGCTAAAAATAGTAATTAATTAATTGGTTATTGTCCATTGAGATTGGGCATGTTATAAGGTGTGGCTATACTTGTCTTGGGGGTGAAATAAATTCGAAAACACCAAATAACGCGAAGATAGCTCTTGCCCTTCACCAACAAACAAGAGCGGGGTAGGAGCGCATATAGTAAAGTAAACAAACCCGATTTTAGGCTAGGCTAGAGGATCGATGGCGAGTAAAGTAGCGATTGCAGTGCTCGTCTTGTGTTTATGCGTTGCTTCTTGCAATGCAAAACCTGGGAAACCCCTCCCGGGCCTTCCTAATTACACCATATTTAATGTCATCGACTACGGTGCAAAACCGGGATCAAATCAAGAAAGCACCCAGGTTAGTTTCTTCATGTTTTTTAATATATACAGCCCCATATTTACCTTGTTTCCTTCCAGGCTTTCGCTAAAGCATGGCAAGCAGCTTGCCAGTTCACCGGAAACGCCAGGCTCCTTATTCCGCCTGGAGTTTACAAGCTATCGGAGACCATATTTCAAGGCCCATGCAATAGCCCATCACCCATAACTATTTTTCTTCAAGGAACCTTACAAGCAGTTTCTGACCTTTCTGCATATCCGGATAAGGGATGGATCCAGTTCGACGAAATAAACGGCCTCGTCCTCACCGGAGGAGGCACCATCGACGGACAAGGTCAAAATGTATGGCAATACAATGATTGCAAAACCAATCCTACTTGCACCCATCTTGCAGCGGTAAGTTTACCTCATCAGACTTCTTTCTTACTCCTCATACATAATGACAAGATGAGAGTTTTGGAGATATATTGTTAAATAAGGAATAAGGGCAGAAATGTCAACTAAAGTTAATATTGAAACCCTTTTTCACTATCAATGAACATGACAAATATACAATAAAAAAATTTATCCAAGTGCGAGTGGATGGTTTTTAGATAATGGTATCTTAATCAAATTAGTCAAAAATTAAGTTGTCTATTTTTAAACATAACTCTGATTATGAAATGGATGGAATATTTACGTCTGTATTACAAATCTGCATCTCTTGAAAAAAAATCTTGAATGATAACATGTTGTTCTTAATTAACAGAGTGTATACATGACTAAAGTGCAAAATGCAAAGATCAAGTCTATAAATTTGAAAAACAGCATGGGATTCCACATGCATATTACACGTAGCAATGTGATTAGGCTACACAGTCTCCAAATTGATTCACCTGAAGACGCTCCCAACACTGACGGGATGCACATCAGCCAGTCGAACACGGTTAAGGTGTCGAGAAGCGCGATCAGAACCGGCGACGACTGCATCTCCATCGGACAGGGATGCACCAATGTCACCATCAACCAGATCACATGTGGCCCTGGTCATGGTATTAGGTATTTCTTCAACAATATTATTGTCGTTTTTATTACATTATTATCAATTACAAGCGATACCTAATCAATCTCCTTGCCCCTCATTATTCCAGAATAAAAATAGATTGTGATAGGAAAATTTAGGTTGTACCACCTCATCAAATATCAATATACCCAAGGGCATAACTGAAAAAAAAAAAAAGCATGATTATAATGAATGACACAAGTTGTTGGTAGAGGTGGCAAAATTGCTTTATTTCAATGGGTTGGTCCAACCCCATATTTTTAGGTGGATTGGCTAAGAATCTTGGCATGAAGTATCATCTGGCCCAACCCATCAAACCTAACAAATCTAAGTGTTGTTACAGGGATAGACCAAACTGGATTCCCCCATTTTCGGCATGAGAATGTTGGGCCTCCTTGGGCTCAGGCCGAGCTGAGCAACCAAAAATGCCACCCCTAGTTGGGACTAAAAGACCTTTCTTTTTCTTTTAACTTTTAAAGGGGAAAATCATTAGGCAGGCTTGAAGCAGGTCTAAACGAGATTCGGCCTAGATCCGGGACCCAAATTGCTAACTCTAACTTGTTTCTAATGTTGCATCCAGTGTTGGAAGTCTTGGAAAGGTACCAGATGAGAAAGATGTGTTAGGACTCATTGTAAAGAACTGCACCTTACTTGGTACAACAAATGGCCTTAGAATCAAGACATATGGTGCATCAGACCCAAGCATAGCTGCCGGCATCCTTTTCAAGGATATCATCATGTACGACGTTAAAAACCCAATTATCATCAACCAAAACTATGGTGAAAGATCGGACCAGGTTAGTTTTTCATCCACCCATTCATAACTCTGTATGAATTGATCCAAAGAAAATGTTGATGAATTGGTTTGTAAGGAAGTGTGACATTATCAATAGTATTGGTCGTGTAAAAATATACATACTGCTAGAAAAAGGGTATATGATAAGGTTAAAAAACCCGTTGTCGTAGCGGGGGTCAGGGAATGTTGTTGAAAGTGGTGTTGTCTTAGACCCTAGTCTACAACAACGGTTAGAAATCATTGTCTTTGACTGCAAAGAAATAATACGGCAATTGTTAAAAGATAACATGATCGGAAAGTCGTTGTCTTTAAGTGAGAAAATACGCTAAAACAACGATTGTGGCTCAACGGTTTCACAAAAAAACCTGTCTTTCTGTTGTTGTAGTAGTTACAGTAAGATACAAATTTTTAATAGACTAAGAAGAATTGCATTATATTATATCTATTCTTGATTTTCTTTTGATCCAGCCATCTCAAGTGAAGATCAGTGATGTTGTGTACCAAAACATCAGAGGGACGACGATTTCGCCGGTGGCCGTGAACTTGATGTGCAGCTCACAAGTACCGTGTCAAAACATACACCTTCATAACATTAATCTCAAGTTTGCAGGCAATGAATTGCCTATTAAATCAGAATGTACCAATGCCAAAGTAGCGTATTCTGGTTTGCAATTTCCACCACCTTGTTAAGTTTGGTGCTTGAGATGTTTGTACCTTGGCAATAATCATGTGTACTTTCGAGTGTAGTAGAAGGAAGTGTTATGGAAAGTATGGAGATTAGTATTATTTTTGGCCCTTATTTTTTCTTTGGTATTAAATTTTTTGCGAATATAGAAAGAGATAAACATGAATAATAAAAAAAAATGAAAGCATCAGTGTTATATGTAGGATGCTTGAAACTACAAATTTTTGCCTTAATTTGCAATAAAATTTATACGTTTTAGTGTTCATATGTTATGTATCTGCTTATTTGGGCTTGGCTTATGGCCGGTTCTAAAACCAGTCAATTATCTTTTTAAATTTGCGAATTTAGTCTACATTGTAATTGCTCAAATCTGATTATTTTTGAAAAATTGATAAAATATCATATATGTTTCCAATAATTAAAGAAAATACCATTTAGATTTCAGACTTTGCAAAAGTGTATTCTACTTTACTTACAAAAACATTGTTTAAAAATGATATTTGTGTTTGTTAAGCTAATAACCTTATATATATATATAATAATAACAAAATGTATTGTTACCACTTTTAGAAAAAGCTGATTTTCCCGCCCAAACTGCTTACTATATTTGGTAACAAAAAATATCTTTTTAATTAAAAGAAAAGAACGCAATATATATTCCTAAAATATCTCCGAATCTGGTATATATATATGTAATGGTAATGTTTTCGCAAAATTAGGGAAATTGTTGCTGAATTTATTGGAATGAGTTTTTTATCCCTAAATATAAGTAATAATTAGTTGTATCCAGATTTACTTTACAAAATTATCAAATCGTAAGGTACAAATCAATCTTTAACCACAATTTTTTACAATGAACCTTTATCAATATTATTTATGTTACAATACCCAAATAAATGAGCTATTTTTTTTTTTATCGAAATTACTATGCAAACGAATCTACAAATTTATTTTATCGTAAAAAATTAGGGTAAAAAATACTAATTACAAACCCTATATTCCAACTATCTAAAAAATGTATTATTTTTGTATCTGGAAATAAAGCATTTCATCCCCCCCCCCCCCCCCCCCTTCCCAATTTATATACTTATTTGGGAAATAAAAAAGTATTTTATTTTATTATTTAGCTGTAAATTTCAATTTATGGCTGGCCCACTGACCTACCATTTTTTACTCTGATAAATTAGGAAAACGGTTTCCTTGACTAACTAATTTGGTAAAAATTAAACCAAATCACATTTTTTGTGAAAGTTATGATATCCCTCCCTAAAAATAAAGAATAAATAAGCATATAGACTTAATTTACAAATAAAATCCCTTAATTTTAGCAATTGAATATCTTTCAGTATTTGACTGAATACATAATCCATTTTAATTAATTGATGAATCTGTTAATATATTCACTTCATTTCGAAAACTGAAATATATCAATCTTATCTTATCTTACTTAATAATAAGACGTCCACCATTAATCTATTTTTTAAAAATTTAAATTTAAAATTATTTATAAATTATTCAAATTTTAAAAAAATAAAATTGAAATTCTTAATTTGTGGTAATAAAAATCGACAGATTTTAAAACTCCTATATTTTAGATTATTATGTTTTGGGATTTTTGACCTAGTAAGATATTATAAATATCACATCTTCACACTTCATTTCATAAAAAAAAAAAAAAAAAATCACCATTCAACAAAAGCATCCTCACTTATTTTCTAAGGTATATTCATAATCCTCTTGAATTTATCATTCTCATTATCCGAGGTTTACTTGACAGTCTTACATCAATGGCAATCTTGAGGAATGACTCTATAAAGCTATGGTGTATCTTGGGCACCTCCCGTGGGAGGGGCGTGTGAAGATTTTGTTTGGCATTGCCAAGGGGGTGAGCCTTTGTTGTCGGTATTTCGACTTGCTTGAGGGCATTTGTTCCTATCTTAACTGTTCATCTCTGAATATGTTTTTGTGCCTTTGCTTTGTTTTATTTGGCATATGATTAATTAAATCAGTGTGATTCTTGATAAATAACTTACAAGTAGCAAGACAAAATGTTGTCACTATTGGTTATTTTAGGGCATTTGTTTCTGATTCAATATGTTCTCTTCTTAGAGTGACATCAATGTGTTATTGAAGTTAATGCTGCAGGTTGGGTTGTGCTCGAAATACGGGTTGTATGAGACAAACTGAGAATAGTTGCAAATTGTAAGATTAGGTATTAGATTTAATACTTACATGTTTTTAAACTCTTCGTCAAGTAAATTTCTTCTACTAGATCAATCAACTCCAATATTTCCAAATAAATTATTACTCATAAGTTATAATTAGAATATTAAAGTTATAGGACAATTATTTAATTTGCCCGACCAAAATTTTATCGTTGATCCAAAATTTATCATTTCTTAGCAGGTTGACCCTATAACGACCTAGGTCCGATAGACATCACCCGAACTCAAAATTATTATACGAGTCCGTGTCTTGGTAACGGGTTGTGCCGAGTTTTTTCACCTCTAATTTCTTAACATTAAACAAAATGTCATTGTTGTATAAAAAATAAAATTATTTAAGGTCTTTTCCGTGCATCGCACGGGGGGAGATACTAGTATATACTAATAATAAGCAATTTATGTGAAATGGGGGGTGTGTGAAGAGTGTTGCCGCACAAGGCTTTCCGTCGGCAAGGACCCCTATTTTCTTTAACTATATATATACACTAGTAAGAATTCCCGTGCAATGTACGAGTACAGTTATGTGTTTATGATTTTTTTAATAATATTGAAAAATTCAAATAGTTCATAACTAAAAGAAAAAAAGGAACCCTATATTCGGCGAGTAGGTTTAATGGTTAATACTCAAATATGCATGGTGTAAAATATTAATACTTAATACACAATCATAAGTTTCTTAAAATTTTATATAAAATAAACAAATATATAATGTGTACTACAAATTTTGAAATATATATACAACATATGTTGCCGTCCTCATTACAATTTGAAGAAAAACAAACTTTTAAACTAATGACTTTTGAGATAAGATCAATCAAAATCTAACTTGCTAAAAAGACAATATTAGACAATAATAGTCAAAATAATCAATAGTTACATGATAAATTTATTTCCCCGAAACTCGCACCAAATTTACTGGAATAAAAATTCCATCTCCTCTTCGCGTAGTTCCTGCCTAAATTCCAACCAGGTGTTAAACCCCAATTTGTTGCCCGATAATCGTCTTTTTATTAAAATACTCCAGATAAATCTGTTTCACACCCTCCTCTCCCCAAATATGCAAACAAAACGTGATTTGATGAGATTTTGTATCGTGTAAATTTCTTCCCGATGTACCTTTTGGAATAAAAAACATAAGTAATTTAATTGATGGATTATTTTGTTTATACCTCACCGATTGCTGACAGAATTTGCTTCTGAGATGGCTTTGATTCAACAAATTATCCAAGAAAAATGATACTGATGTTGTCATTCTAGTCGAGGGCATTATCGCCCTTTCCCTTTTTCTATCGGGTCATCTTGTTTTTCAACTATAATGTCTCAATCATATCTCATACTCAATACTATCTCGTTTGAATCCAAAATAAAATTAGATTGAAGTATGATTAGGTGTAGGACACAATTACAACACTATAGTTTCTTTTGATAATAAAAATACTAATATTGAGATTGTTGGATAATTTAGGCATGCCGGCCCATTAATTGTGGTAAAATCGTCCAACAACTGTTTATAATGTAATGACTATCTAGCCCACCAAAAGTGGAACTAAATAAGGGAACAAAATAAAATAAGTAAGAATGGCAAACTTATTTTGTCTCTATCTCCACTGCACGACCACCATCGACGATCTGCCATCATCTGCGATGGTCGTCACCATTACTAGCTACAATTATATTTGAATCCTTCATATTTGTTTGGATTTCATGAGCAAAAGAGGATGGAGAGTCCTATAGGAATAGAAGACCAAAACCAAACTAAAAATGAATAACAAGAAGTAAATAAATCTATCATCCTCAATTGAAGAAGGATAAAGGAACGAAAACTTATTTGATATAGAGAAAAGAGCGGTTTTTTTTCTTTATTTTGGAAGGAAATGGCAAGTCCTATGTCCCTTGTTATATTAGCTTAATGTTTTTTTTTTGAAGGTAAATAAAATATCATTGATCAGCTGGAATCAGCCAGCACTGATTGACAGAGAAAAGGGGGAACAGAATCCCAAATAACATTCGACAACTTTTGGGACTTGGCAAAAGAAGCAATAGCATGGGCGAGATAATTCTCAAGCCTACTGACCCAAAATAAAATACGGGAATTAAAAACAGAAAGTAAATTTTGTATGTCTAAAAGAACAGGGAGACAGACAGAAGAGCAGTCCGCATCTCCTAATGGCGCAAGGACAGTCGTACTAGAATCACCAAATATGTGAAAGTCGCTCAACCCAAACTCGGCAGCCAAAGATAAAGCTTCTCTCAAAGCTAGGAATTCAGATAATTCAGGAATAGAAATACCCGGAAAGGAAGATGCCTTTGCACACAAGAAGGAACCATCCGACTTGCATATAATCACCCCAGTATAGGAGCAATTCTGAACCATAGATACCGCACCATCAAAGTAAATTTTATGGCAAACCGCAGAGGGTTCAGGACAGCGAAGCGGATCAATAACAAAGGATGATTCTGGCCGACAGTTGGCATTCCGGTAATCTTGTAGTAGCCGAGCGGCAAGTGTAGCAATAAGAGAAGAGTTCGCATGTAAATTGCCAAAGAGAAGGCCATTCCGGTGATACCAAATGTGATTTGCAATAACCGCTACATATTCGATGACATTGGCATCACCAGAAAGAACAATTTCTTTGAACCAAATGTCCGAGCAAGGTTGCGCAAAATGCAGAACAAAGTCCCGAAGACCCGCTGACGCCCATACCTGCGCAGAAAAAGGGCAATAGAAGAACAAGTGCAGAGTCGAGATATCCGGAGAAGAGCAAAACGGGCAGGTCGATGCTGTAGGTAAGTGACGCATCTGAAGGTTGTCACAAGTGGGTAAGGTGTCTGTGCAGCATCTCCATAAAAAATGGAGAATTCGACATGGGATTTTGAGACTCCATAAGCGGCGCCAAAGTGGATTAGAGCCCATACTAGAAGACGGTTGTGGCGAGATGCCAAATGTATCAGACGAGGATTCCATAATGAAGTTATAAGCATGCTTAACTGAAAATTTTCCGGTACGATGGTGGTGCCAAATCCAACGGTCCCTTGAATTGTGATTCCCTGTTGGAAGACCAAGTATGGCTGTAGCATCAGCTGGAGAGAAGGTTGCCCGCACCAGAGGAACATTCCAGCTGCCAGATTCAGGGAGACGTAGATCAGCGACGACCGCTTCGGGGGCTAGAATGCGTTGAGCGCTATTAACCATAAAGTTAGTGGTGGTCGGAATCCAGCGATCTTTCCAGATTTTGGTAGTGGAGCCTGAGCAGATCAATTTTCGGGCATCTAAATTAAGGTATGAATGGATAATTATCCACTTATTTATTGAACAAAGCACCTTTTTCTCAAGTTGAATGGATAATCCGACCACTCTTTTCCATAGAGTAAACACTGGATAAAATTTAATAAAACACGGTTATCTCAAATTATCAACCAAAGCAAACGACCTTATGGTTGTGATATTAATTATTAACAAAAAAAAAAATGTACAAATGAGAAAATATAATTCGACTTACAGCAAATGGAGCAACACAGAGGCATGGGCCCATTGGCCCATAGTTCCGACCCAGTTGGGTATGGCTTAATCATTATCCGGCCCAATTGATTGTGGTAGATATATCCGGTCCTATAACACTCACTCAAATTTAAGAGTAGCAATGAGCTGGGTCGGAATAAAATTAGGATTGGACGGGATCACCCGGGGGTCAGAAATTTGCCAAATAGCGACAATCAATTCCGTCGCTATTCTATCGTTAAGAGTTAATAGCGACCAATTAGCGACAGAAAAAGTTGGTAGTAATATGGCTTGTCGCTATGAATACCGACAGACCTAATAGTCCGTCGGTAAAAATTACGACGGATTCATGACAGAATGCCGACAGAAATTTCATAAAAAAAGTTTAAGCAATTGCGACGATCTACCGACAGAAATATTATCGGTACACTATTCCGTCGGCATTTCACGATTACATTATGTCGCTAATCTGTCAGGAATTATCGACAATATTGTCTGTCGATAATTTATTTCGTCGCTATCTTGTCGCTAATTATTAAAAAAATTAGTCGTTATTCTGTCGCTAATTATTAAAAGCTTTAGTCATTATATTGTCGCTAATTATTAAAAAAATTAGTCGTTAATTTGTCACTAATTATTAAAAAGCTCTAGTCGTTATTCTATCGCTAATTATTGTTGTCGTTATTTGGTCGACAAATACCGATCGATTTTCACAAGCACAGTTATTTTTTTTTTTAGCTAACCTACCGGTAAATATTCAATTTAATTTTTTCAATCATTGTTGTCCTGCTTCTGTTATATGAGAAAGGATCCACAAATTTATTTATAAATAAGTCAACACAATTTAAAACAAGCAATTCAATGTCTAAATATCAAATTAAAGTATAACTATCTTTACAAATCAACAAATCAACACAATCTACATCAACATTTTCATTTACAACTACAGTGCACACTTCGACATATTATCTTTCCAAGAAAACCACTAGAACCCTCCAATATTTTACAAGAATATATGCCCCATAAGTATATAACAATTCAGTTAAAATGTAGACCATAAACCTTCTCCCGGGTCTGTGGATCTTGAGATAGTCATTAGACTTGCAACTGACTCTACAGCTTCGGACGGTATCCAATTTCCAACCCAATGAGTCCTCTTTTTCCAAGGCTTCTTGCAACCAGTAGGAACTTGTCCATCCACTTATAGAGTTCAATCCCAGCACCATCGAGTTGTTCCTGCTCAGACGAAATGTTGTAAAAAGAACATTTCACATTGTCCAGGAGTGTGCCATAACAACAATAGTTTCAAAATTTTGAAGCAAATAACTACCGCCTTTGCCAATCTTCTATTGCCAAGAAACAACTTAATGAGGATTCAAGGTGAATTAATTACTATTGGGAATGTTGGAACAGAGTCTACATAATTTGATCTTAACTCAAGATTCAAATGTTATAAATAAAATGAATAAAAAATGTGAAAACACTTCAACACCAAGCAATGAAATCACAATTGTGCTAAAATTTATACATCCAAGTGAACCAGGCAACTCAACTTTCAAAGTGAAACCAATTAATAAAAAATGCACGATTCTTTTCCACACCAGATTTGGCAGTGGAAGATTTTTTTAAATTTCTTTGACAAATATGAGAAGGCAAGACATCAAAATAATGAGGCCTATATTCCATGAGAAAACCATACTTAGCCTAAATATGCATTAAGAATTAAATTAATGGACCTGTGGATCAGAAACTGAAAGGGAAACAGGGGATGCAGGTGAGACACTTCATCACTTCCATCCACTACAGAATTCCTTCGTCGAGTAAGTCGGCTTCATACAACTGCTTCATTGGCTTCTTCTAGCTTCCTCAGGTGTGCAACCTTTGTTGAATCACCTGAATTCAAGCATTACAGTGTAAATACATTGGATAGAAATATTCAAGGTTTACAGTGTAAATCATGGTTGTGTAAGACAATAATATCAGTAATTTACCAGTGTTTGATTAAATGCCTCTAAAAAAGGTTCCTTTTTCTCAGTAAATTCTGAGTAAAATAAGAAACCCCATATGATGAAGAAGATATCCATGTTGAGCTGATTTGGATTGACTCCGGCTGCACCCTACACCGCCTCGTGTTGTGATCGGAGAGGCGCCGCCTACAGCTTCTCTTCTTATCATCAAACTCCAAAATGGAACCTTCCAAACATCTATTATTATTCTCAATATTTAAACACACACACAAACGGCTGAATAAAAACATGTATGTAGTAGCTGTTGCACCATTGGCAGATGTGGCATTCCTTGCCTGCAACGATGACCCTGGGGCTTTCCATTGTATAAAGCAAGATTCTGCCATTCCAACCTGAAAAAATTCAACTTTTTAGCAGGCTAAATGCAATAAGGATCACTTCCATCAACTATTCAGTCATAAAATAAAAAATAACTTCAAATACAAAAAAAAGGCAACATGACATACGTCCAGGCCAAGGTAACTCAAGGTCTTTAGTGCATACATTTAAATTAATAAATATGATGATATTATAATATTATTATATTCAGATATAAAATTTATGGATAACATCATATGAGAAGGGGAAAAAAATAAAACTTGTAATTGTATAACTAAGACACAGGCCATAGTAGAGCAAAGCAGCTATAAAATACAAAATACTGAAAATGTAACAAAATAGAGAATTTTGCACTTTTGGTCCCACGGGACACGCACCTATTTCAAAATGGTCCCAGCCCTGGCGCTTTTGACCCCATTGGATTCAATCGTTGCAAGTTCAGTCCCAAACGTCAATTTTTTGCATAAATGGTCCCAAAAATTTGGCAAAAGTGGTCTCAAAATTTTTCAACCATTAGTGTGACGTCATAACTTCAAGATTTTTGCAATTTTGGTCTCACTGGACACACTTTATTGCGTTTTGGTCCCAACTTTCTCATTATTGACCCCATCAAACTTACAAAACATTTAAAAACAATTTTATAAAATTTTAAAAAATGAAAATTTTAAGTTGGCTTAAAATTTTAAATTTTGTGAATTAAAAAAAATCTACTTATTTTATAAAATTAGATTTTCTTAAAAATTTATTTTCTAAATTCTAAATAATTTTGTATGTTTCATAAATTTCTAATTTGGATTCTACTGTGTGTAGTATTTAATACTCTACTAGTGCGAAGAATTCCGGCGAGCAAATTAAAAAAATATTTAAAAATTATAAACTTATATAAAAAAAAATCTAAAAATTGAAATATTTCTAAAATTATAAAGATTGAAAAGTTTAAATTATCTTAAAAGGGTTTTAAAATTTAAAAATTCCTAAATTAAAAAAGTCTACTTATTTTATAAAATTAGATTTTCTTAAAAAATATTTTCTGAGTTCTAACTAATTCTTTTATATGTTTCATAAGTTACTTTAAATTCTTTTAAGAAAATTCACTTATTTTTTTAAAAAATACTTCCGACATTTCATAGATACTTTTACATATTTTAAATGATTTGTTTAGATTTCAAAATAATATACAGATTTATCAACCCTATTTGGATAATCCTTTTATAAGTCACTAAAATGTTATGCATTGTTCTAGAATTTGGAAAATTTACATAACAATAATTCAAATAAAACGGGTTATATTTGTGCCCCGGGAGCAATTGATTATTAACGTGCGTATGTCACAAATAATTAATAGAATTTGTAGACAACTTAGTTTTTTAATGAATACCCCGTAACATATCGTTAACGTGAGAGATTTCTCCCTAATCGAAAGATAGATTGATAAATAATTAAAAAAAAAATAGTTTGAAATCTAAAAGAGTTCAGTTAAGATATGTAAAAGTATCTATGAAATGTCGGAAGTAGTTTTAGGAAGAAATTAATTTTCTTAAAAGAATTTAAGGTAATTTATGAAACATACAAAATTATTTAGAATTCACAAAATAATTTCTGATTTTTTAAATTATTTTATAGTTTTTAAATATTTTGTAAGTTTAATGGGGTCAAAAGTGAGAGAGTTGGGACCAAAACGCAATAAAGTGTGTCCAGTGGGTCCAAAACTGCAAAAATCTTGAAGTTATGACGTCACACTAATGACTAAAAAAATTTGGGATCACTTTTGCCAAAAGTTTGGGACCATTTATGCAAAAAATTGACGTTTGGGACTGAACTTGCAATGTTTGAATCCAATGGGGTCAAATGTGCAAGGGCTGGGACCATTTTGAAAGAGGTGCGTGTCCTGTGGGACCAAAAGTGTAAAATTCTCAACAAAATACAATCTAAATTTCTAAAAGAAGCTAATAAATTATGAAGCACAATTCTAACTGCCTGCAGTAAGTACAATATTAAGAATCTAATAAACATCTTCATATGTACAACATCAAGAGTAACAAATATATGCCAGATCATCTCATTTTAGTGAAACAAATCTTTCTATCTATAGAGGATTGTGGTAGTACCAATATTTGAATTCTCAAGCTCAGAATTATTTGTTGCCTTCGTTGAAGACAAATTGATGATTATAGGAGTTGAAAGAGCAAGAGTAAGCTTGTAAACGTAAAAGTAAAAGAAAGCTTGTAAACCTAAAAAAACATATAATCTTGCTTCAATGCAAACTAAAATGGAAACATCACACTTCTGCAAAATTTTCCATGTTTGTGCTCATTTTGAATTAAAAGATTTAAATATGTATTTGGAATCTATAATGACATATCGCTTGATGGTTTTTTGATTGGGAAGGTTTGAATTTTTACATTTCAAACCTCTCAATCCAAAGGCAACATAAAGAAATAAATGTATTTCCTTGATTGTTTGGTTGAGATACAAACATGAGGTGATTGAACATATAAATTTTTTAAAGAGAGCACATAGCTTCACAGCGGAGAATCCACAAAAATCATATTAAAGATTAAGAAAAAGGAACTACTATTGAAAAGGTGATGTAACAAACAGAGTAAACTCCAAAACAGGGGAAAAACTCTTGTAAAGTTTCCATGATTCATGAATAAATCTATTGAAAAATCGATCATCATAAAAGATATTTACTCCCTTGCAGCCCAAAACACACACAAAAAAAAAAAAAAAAAAAAAAAAAAAAACAGCAGCTAGATATCTGTTTTATTCAAATCAGATTTATAAATCGATCCAAAGAACCAAAAGACAAATCATTATAACAATTTTCAGAGAGAAAATTCAATAAAATCATGTTGTAGAGAGGTAGAACGTGAACCATTTCTTTGAATATATGAATCGTAAAAAAAATTGAGGATAAGAGAATATCTCTCCTAGTATGGATTACATGTAACTAATAAATCAACGAACAAAATAGGCAAAAACAAAACTAACGAATTTAAAAATGTCGAAATTAATTAAATTTTTCTTCACCTGAGCATGGTCATACGGTGTCCTGTTAGCGAATAAAGTTTCCTGAATTTCATCGTTTGCATCAATTTGAAGTGCGAAAGTCCGGTTGAGTGAGCTGGATACTGGAGGAGCACGATGTGGATATATCCAGGCCTCCAGCTAGCCATCCATAGCCAGCACACAAATATGGTTGCTCATCCATTTAGCTATTATCTCTAAATTTGTATAATTCAGAAAATTTGTGATGAACTATTAATTTGTCAGATTATCCAGAATAGATTCTACAAAAATAATTTAGATTAAGTCATAATTCTGATAAAAATTTCGACAAGGATGCTAGAGTGCCGGCATATTAGAAGACAAAATTATAGCTTAGCCACCTTAGTGTAAAACAACATCAGTGGACTTTAACTTGGATTTGATTCAACTATAAACCATTCTGCCGCCTAGTTGTGTTTCAAATAGGATTATACTTTCAGTAGTTGTCTTTTTTTTACATACTTAATACACAATTCAAGGCAGCAAGGTAGATCAATCTTCGGTAAATATAAATTTTTAACTGAAACATCCATGACATTGCTACATGTACTTTCCTTATATAGATACTCCTAATCGAGAAGCGACATTATATCATATTTATATCCGCATCTGAACAAGCACTTCTAGTAAACATGTAAAATAGAGAGAAATTAAGTAAGAACCTGCAAGTTCTGATGGTCCAGAATCTTCGCTTCTCGATTTAAATCTGCACAGAAATCTAAATTCAGAGAAATGAATGATCAGTCATGATGTGTTATGTTCACCAAAAAGCAACGTTTCTGATAATAAGATGATGATTATGCTAGCGGCTGCCCACAATACTATCAACTCACATGAAGGCTAACAGAAGGATAGTTATAATTTCATATGATTTCTTCCATTTCATGGTGTAGTGATAGCTATATTGCTCTTGCCCCTGCCTTGCTATCCTTCCAGAAATTATGCTTGAGTTGCTCAACTATAAAAGAGCTTTTCATGGCAATCATAATCTACGTCACATAGTTTGCTGTCTGTCAAGATAAGTCTCCTTCAGGTTGCTTGTTATTGTACTGTCATTCCAACACTTCTCAATATTAACTATTAGCAATAACTATCCCTGGAATTTTCTTTCTCCAGTGTCTAAAACATTTCAACAGAGCACTTGAATACATCACGAAACTGTAAAAGATGACACAAAGCCTCTACTACACAGTAAATTTATGGGGAAAACACTAGGGAACAATCGATGGATGTAACTTAAGTAAAAGGATATGTTTGTGAGTATACATTTAACTTTTGTTCTTAGGAATGTAAAATGGCATAAAGATTATATGCATACTGACTGTAAAGACTGACTAAATACCATTTTCCCAGTCACATACTCATGTATGCCTGCAAATAATTTCAAACTAATAATCACCATAATTGAGGTAATCAAGCAAATGCGAGGAGAATCCCCAAAGGGACACATCCAGCCTATAGCAACTAATGGAAGGTCATTGCCACCGTAGTCACATAGCCTCTCCACGGGTAAGTTAGACGATTCGAAGCTTTGTAGCTGCAGCATTTCGTCGAACACCTTTACACCTTCTAGATCAAAATATAATAACCTCAATAAGATTAGAATAAATACATCATTCTTCAATTCAAAGCATCGAAAAAACACGCAAAAAATTGGAGGTTCTCACTTCTTAGTCCCAATTAAACTAGTTAGCCACTTAATGTTGAACTTTGCAGTGTACGATCCGAACTTGCATTCGAATAAAAATAGAAAAAAATTAAAAATACAAAAAAGAATACCTCCGGTTGTCTTGTACCCAATTTCACCGAACAATTCCGCTGCAAAGAGGCAATAACCATCGGAAAGCGGCGAAGTTCGCTATCAGATGAGAGACGCTAGAAAGTGAGGGTGTGAGAGAGGACGGTGGCGAACCTTGGAGGACCGCGGCGGAATTTTCAATCAGACGAGAGGTGAGAACGTGGCGGAGTATGGTGGCGGAGCACAGAGGACGGTGGCGGAGCTCGAGGTCGGAGACGAAGTCCTGTCGGAGGAGATGCAGAAAATAACGAGGGCTTTGTCCTTTCAAATTGTCGAAATGATTAAAAGGACTTTTTATAAATGTCCCAGTACGTAAATAAAAGGACTGAGACTTAAAAAAATTAGTATTATTTTTAATTTATCCCTACCAAAGTTCTGTCGGTATTTTGCGACTATGATATTTGTCGGTATTTTTCAAATATATATTGTACCTACTAAATTATACTCCCTCCGTCCCGGCCTAATTTGCCTACCTTGGCCGGGCACGGAGGTTAAGAAAAAACAGATTTTGTGGAATCTTTGACTTTTTTAAAGGTGGAGATTGAATGTGGAGATTTTGAGGGTGGAGATTGTGAGATAAAGTTACCATTTATGGGTTGGCAAATTAGATTGGGACAAACTAAAAAGGAAAGTAGGCAAATTAGAGCGGGACGGAGGGAGTACTTGTCTATACATTTTTGTCGCTAATCAGTCGGCATATTTTAAATAAAATATTTACCGACTGAATTGTATTGGTTGGTATAATTATATTACTAACTTGATTGCTAATTTATCCTATAAAAAATTAGCACATGGTTTTCCTACTAATTACCGACAAAAAAATCGGTCGCTGAAATAATGTCGTTAGCCTGTCGATAATCCGTCGAAAAATTTTATTTTTTTAAGTTTTCTTATTTTTGTCAATATATCGTCGCAATTCTGTCGATATTTAACGACATAAATTTTTCGTCGCTAAAATCCGTCGCTATTTGGTGATTTTTTTGTAGTGTCAATCGAGACGAGATCTCAGTCGAGTTAGTTTATACCTAAAAAAGTATGTTAATTTATAATTTTCATACTTTCACTATTCATTATGTGTGTTCGCATTAAATTTTATATGTTACATTTAATGTAATACATAAAAAACTTAAACAATTAAGTAATAGTATTTTCCCAATAATAACTTTATATATATATATACACAAACTTAACATAAATGTAATCAATATATATATGCTAATTAGATACTCAAGGTGGGGGAACTCAAAATGGTTACCGGTTTAGGTACAGGGTATTATGTCATCCCAACTCAAATTGCAATCTTGATCTACTCTAAGAATCCTCGTCTACCTCCTACTATACCCTGTCAGGCGCTAGAAGATCCTCGGCCGCCTTTTACTGACTCCTCCCTTCTTAACCTAAGTAACCCCATCTAAGTTCCAATTAGACGTTAGACTCTAGTTTGACACCCGGCTAATGTCTGGCGTCTTTCAGAATATTAATTGCAATGCAAGAACAACTCACTTTCATTTCCTCAATAATCATCTCTATTGCAAAAGATCTCGATAAACCCTAGTCCCTGTCTAAGCTTAAGCTTCATCTGTTGCCTATATTTTCTTCCTAATTCCTGAATGACTAAACCACACTTAGGCTCGTCTAGTGCGAATTAAGTGCTAGACTGAGCTTGCCGGCTGATTACGTGTGGCGAGTTTACAGTGCTCATAATAATCAGAACCCCTAATACTTATGCTCGGAAAGATGACACAAACTTAGTTTTTGCAACTAAAATTGAGCAACCGCAAGTGTACGGCGTCAATAGTAGTACTAAGCGAGCACAAGGTCGATCCCACGAGGAATCGACTCGATATCGGATAGACAAATCAAAATAAGCATTTTATATGACTAACTAGATGATCGAGTGGTTGGGTTTTTTTTATATTTTAAGAACTAATTAAAATAAACAAGTAATTAAAGCTAATAAGATAAACTAGAGAAAAAAAATAGGGATTAACCAATTAATAACGATAATCTAGGATTAGATTTCAATTAAGGATAAGTAACAATGATTATCCCGATCAATTCAACCTTTGAACCGAATGCTATGTATTAGGAAACGATCACAATTATATGTAAGACACCCTCTCGGAGCGAATTACATGTTGATTGTATAGGATTAATCGCCATCTCCGGTCGATTAATCAAATACAACTCCCAATCGAACCTAAGACCAAAGTTCCCACAATTAGTTCAAACCTCTCGGTTCTATTGTTTAATCGTGTGAATTAATGTGATCTCGAATCAACTCTCCCCTCTCGGTTTCAATTTAATCCCCTATAAATTGCTAAACAATTGGCCAAATCATTTAACAAAACATAATAAACCATTAATCAACTAATAACATAACACGGGATTAAATTAATCGGGTAAAAATCACTAATCAGCCATAATCTACTTTCTAAACCTAGATTAAGGAAATTTAGCCAATCATGATCATAATAAGAGATAAACACAAATATATAGACATAATCATGTTCATACAAATATTAAATGAAAATGGAAAGATAAAACCTATTTTAATGTTGGTCTTGATCTTCAAGTTCAATTCCCCTCATTTGCTCTCTAATTTCTCTCTCTAGAAACTATACAAATGATGAATGATAGCTCAAAAACTGAGGTGGTAGGGTTTCTATACACATTTGGGGGGCTTTTTTAAGGTATTGGGCTAAAAAATCACATAAATGAAATAAAGCCCATCAAATTCCGGAGGTCTTGCACGGTCCGTGCAAGGGTGCACGGTCATGACCGTGCAAGATCTCAGAATTAGTGGATTTTCTGGTCTATTGCACGGGTTTTGCAAATTTGCACGGTCATGGTCGTGCAAGGCCAAAACTGCACCTGTAGTCCAACTTCGAAGTCATTTTTCGAGGTCTTCGGATCCGAATTTGGATTTTCCTCTCTCTAGCAAAGTTATATCTCTTTGAGTTAGCTTTCCAATGCCGCTAATTTAACCTCCATTGGATATGTATATCTCAAGATATACCCAAAATACCAAAGGTGTGTGAGTTTGGACTTTTGCACTTTCGCATCTTTTCGCCTGACATTCTTATCCCTCACTCTTTCACCCTCGTTTCTTTCACTCCTTTATGTTCATTGTACTTTTAACCTAGTTTACCTACAAAATACTCAAAAACCAATTTTTCCGACGAAAGAAAGACAATACGAATTATATGACAAACGAGAGCTTAGAATACACAAATATACGATAAAATCTCTATTCTAAGCGTGTTTGCATAACCAAAAACCCCGTTTGTCAAAATACATAGATGAATGGATTAAAGTCTTCTTAATATGATGCGTCAAGTAGTCTAATTATTTATGAGGGGTACATCTAAAATAGTAGAGGCTTATTTTCCCGTTAAAATGAGTTTCTGATTTAGGAAAGGTTTTTTTGCAATAATAATCTTTATTGAATTAATCAGAAGTAGGATATGTAATATGAATATAAAAAATCAAAGCAACTAATGAAAAAGATAAACAATTAACAATCATAATTTTCTGAACCTCTAATACACTAATTAAGGTTACAATAAAGATTTATAATCAACTTTGACAGCGCAATAAACGACATGTATTTAATATATTTTTTTAAACTACATGAAGAATGATGTAAAGGTTGTCATGGTTACACTCATTATGAAAACGGTAATTTATTTCCCTTTAGGGCATAAACAATGATCATTAACATACTAAGTGAAAAAAATACTCGAAGGATACGGGTAATATATGACTATTCAGTTCCTTACATGGTGAAACATTAAATTTTATTTTTCCCATCTTCATTCTTTTTATTATTATTTTTGTATTTTTTTGTTGATACACATATCACATTATTGAAATTTAATTATATATGTCATCTATATTAGTTTATACCTCTATGAGTCCTTGATGAGTACCAAGAAAGTGAACTTTTCATGGGCTATCAAACACAAGAATCCCCTAGGGTGTTTCAAACGTACATGTCTCTATTCCTTCATGCATTTAGAAAGTGGTTTGTTGGTATGAGGAGTGTTATTTGGAAAGTGATTGGCGGTTAGTTGAATCTGAGGCTTACTAGTAACTTTAATTTCTTGAGCTACGACTGAATATGTAAGGCAACTCTCATGCTTATCATGTATATTTAAATTAAATAAATGTATAGTGGCTAAGAAAAATTTGCACCATTGAAAAATTCATTGATTCCTGAATTATTCTTTTAAGGGATTTTATTCTTTAATCTATAAGCACAAATACATACAAAGTGTGTTTAAAGTTTATGATTCATGTTCTGTGATGTCATAAGTTTAAATAGGTTTAAGACATTTTTAGCCATTCACTCAACGTAATACTATAGAAGAGTTTTCTTTTGGACTTTTTCTTCTTTTCTTAAGTTTGTTTGTTTGTTTGTTTGTTTGTTTGTTTTTCTTTCTTTCTCTAATATAAATTCCTATCATTATTTTTTATGGTCTCATTTATTTATTTTTATTTTTATTCTTTTCAAGGCCCCAGTAAATTCACTCTGACTTTCCCACATAAGATTTGAGTATGAGTAAACAAAGTCTCCAAACAAAAGATTTTTTGGTGATTTATAATATTGAAAATTTATAAGTAATAAAAATATATAAAATTTTATATGTCCGTGCATCACACGAGGGCACTAGTAGTATTTGGTAATGCTTCTAATGGTATGCCAAATGACATTTTTATTTCTACAAACGTATATTTTATTGCTAGAATTAAGTGTCTGCAGTTGTTTGTTTCTTGAGATAATGATTAATTAATCTTGAGATTACATAAAATATGTTTATATGTAAATGTACATGTGAGGTTTTGAGTTATTTATATTGGCAAAAGGTGTCCTATAACTTATAGGTGGTCCCAAAATTAGTGATATAACTTTTCAAATCCTCGAATTTAATTTTTTACCTTGTAATTGCTCAAATTTAGTTATTTTTTAAACCATGTCAAATTTGGTTGTTTTTAAAACCACATGTGACCACGTAAAATTATAACTTTTTTTCCGCCATTGCAAATGGCGTGTACTTGTTACCCTGAGCCGACACAAAAAATATACCAAAATTAGCAATGGGGAACCACAAATTCGTTGAAATATAAAATTCTCCAACTATCATGCCACGCACAATTATTCTATAAACACTACAAGAAAATTCACTTTTAGTCACACACAAGTGAGATTCGCAAGAAACCCTCACTAGCTAATGTTAACTTTAATGAGGGTACAACTATACACCCACTAAAAGTTTGACCATTGGTGAGGATATTTTCATTTCATTTCATTAAAATAGTTTTACCATCACTATTAAGTTGTGAAAAGTTGGCGTGGAACATTTTCCCCCCAAAGCCAACAAAATGTTGATGACTTGTATTGAATTTTTAACCAAATTAAAAAAATAAATTTCATTACCCAAAAGGAAAGAGAAAAGTTCCAACGTATTTTCTCTCCACAACCCCCAAAATTCCACAAAAATTCTCTCCCTCAAAGTTATCCAATGAGCCTATTCACCGCCATCGACCCTACACTTCTGGTGAGAATATTTCCCTCTTTTGCTAATCCTCTCCACGTTCACCCTCTCTATCTCGCCGCCATTATTTCCTTTATCGCCTCCTTCATTGCATCAATTTCGTCCAGTGTGTATATGCAATATGCCCTCTGAGATGATTTTCCTTTACCGAGTAATAATGGTTAAATAGATAAAATATTGGGCTTCGAATTACATGCGAAGATAGAGAAAGAAAGGAGCGACAACGGTAGAAGAGCTTTTGAGAGAGAGAATGGATGGCGTTGATCGGGCGATAAGAAGTCGAGTCTGAAAGAGCGTATACGATTGAAGGGTCTGGGCTGTTTGTGGAGCGACTGGACCGCCATGAGCGTTAGGGATGACGAAGAAGAAATAGAAGATGGAGATCCACGTAGCCCACTAATTGAGCCCTTAATCTCTTTGAAAATGGCCGACTCCATCGTGTGTGGTCCAATAAGCGGCGACCACCGGGATGGACCTGGCGCGACGTGAGCGGCAGTTGAGGGCCACGAGCTTGACTCAAATAATTCTAAGATTTTGGAGCAATTCAAAGTTTTCGGTTAGTTTCTATAGTTTCATCAGCCTAATGTCAATACTAGATTCAACTTAGAACTTATTTAATACAAAGATTAGAATACTTACCTTGCATTCTCTGCTCCAACTGTCTCCATATTTTATCATATCATCTCCTGTGCTTTCATGTCTAGCATCATTTCACATGAATACAGTTACTCATTGAAGAATGCATATATACCCCAAGTTAAGTGCTAGAGTTGTTTGGATAAGTTGTGGAGAATTTTGCACTTTTGGTCCCACAGGACACGCACCTGTTTCAAAATGGTCCCAGCCCTAGCACTTTTGACTCCATTGGATTCAAACGTTGCAAGTTCAGTCCCAAACGTCAATTTTTTGCATAAGTGGTCCCAAAATTTTGGCAAAAGTGGTCCCGAAAATTTTCAGCCATTAGTGTGACGTCATAACTTCAAGATTTTTGCAGTTTTGGTCCCACTAGACACACTTTATTGTGTTTTGGTCCCAACTGTTTCACTTTTGACCACATTAAACTTAAAAAATATTTAAAAACTATAAAATAATTTCAAAAATCAGAAATTAATGTAAAAAAATTTAAAAAAAATTAATTGTAAAATTTATTTAAAATATCATAAAGTAACTGAAAATATTAAATTTAGAAAAACTAGTTTTCAAAAAATTTAAATTTTTATAAAATTTTAAAAAATGAAAATTATAAGTTGTCTTAAAATTTTAAATATTTTGAATTAAAAAAAAATCTACTTATTTTATAAAATTAGATTTTCTCAAAAAATTATTTTCTAAATTCTAAATAATTTTGTATGTTTCATAAATTTTTAATTTTGATTCTACTGTGTGTAATATTTAATACTCTACTCGTGTGAAGAATTCCGGCGAGCAGATTAAAAAAATATTTAAAAATCATAAACTTATATAAAAAATTTAAAAATTGAAATATTTTTAAAATTACAAAGATTAAAAAATTGAAATTGTCTTAAAAGGGTTTTAAAATTTCTAAATTAAAAAGTCTACTGATTATATTAGATTTTCTTGAAAAATTATTTTCTGAGTTCTAAATAATTTTTTTATATGTTTCATATGTTACTTTGAATTCTTTTAAGAAAATTCATTAATTTAAAAAAAAAAATACTTCCGACATTTCATAGATACTTTTACATATTTTAAATATTTTTTTTTAAGATTTCAAAATAATTTACAGATTTATCAACCCTATTTGGATAATCATTTTATAAGTCCGTAAAATGTTATGCATTGTTCTAGAATTTGAAAAATTTATATAACAATAATTCAAATAAAACGGATTATATTTATGCCCCAGGAGCAATTGATTATTAACGTGCGTATGTCACAAATAAAGCATTTGTAGACAACTTAGTTTTTTTAATTGAATACCCCGTAACATATCGTCAACGTGAGATTTTTCTCCCTAATCGAAAGATAGATTGATAAATAATTATAAAAAAATAGTTCGAAATCTAAAAAGATTCAGTTAAGATATGTAAAACTATCTATGAAATGTCGGAAGTAGTTTTAGGAAGAATTAATTTTCTTAAAAGAGTTTAAGGTAATTTATGAAACATACAAAATTATTTAGAATTTAGAAAATAATTTTTAAGAAAATCTAATTTTATAAAATAAGTAGATTTTTTTTTTAATTCAAAAAAATTAAAATTTTAAAACAACTTAAAATTTTCATTTTTTAAAATTTAATAAAAAATTCAATTTTTCGAAAACTATTTTTTCTAAATTTAATATTTTCAGTTACTTTATGATATTTTAAATAAATTTTAGAATTAATTTTTTTTTTATTTTTACATTAATTTCTGATTTTTTAAATATTTTTTAAGTTTAATGGGGTCAAAAGTGAGAGAGTTGGGACCAAAACGCAACAAAGTGTGTCCAATAGGACCAAAACTGCAAAAATCTTGAAGTTATGACGTCACACTAACGGCTAAAAAATTTTGGGACCACTTTTGCCAAAATTTTGGGACCATTTATGTAAAAAATTGACGTTTGGGACTGAACTTGCAACGTTTGAATCCAACGAGGTCAAATGTACAAGGGCTGGGACCATTTTGAAACAGGTGTGTGTCCTATGGGACCAAAAGTGCAAAATTCTCTTAAGTTGTGTATCATAGAGCAGAATTTAGAACATTTAGTGCAAATTTAAATAAGAAGGTTGTCTAATTAACCTTTATGTTTGTTGCATTGTTGTGTAAATAAGAAGGCCTAGAACAATCTCATCTTTCCCACCACTTGGAAGATCTAGGAGATAGAGTCCTTCTTTAACCTGGACATTTTTAAGTTGAGGCATGTTCTAAATTTCAGGGGGTGCAGTGAGATAATGCCACTCATAACAAATAACTAATGTTTGTATATTCCAAAGCTGGTAGAGGACTGAAGAACCAAGTTTGTAATTTGACTCAGTTGTGAAATTAATGTATCGTGAGTTAATAAACTTAAACACATCTTCCGAAAAATACTCATATGTATGGTATGAACGTTCGCTATCTGATTTCAGTATCCTCAACAGTCTAAAATCAAGGGGCGGTAGATCTTCCTTAATATTCCATAATAGAGAACGAGCAAGTGATGTAGATGTCAAGACATCAACTTTCTTCTTCGATGTAATTCGGCATTATTTATCTATGCATTTTGAGCTTCTCTCAAGCAAAGATCCCTCAACAGATCATCAATTTTACAAAATTTTAAGCTCCCTGTACACCCCAACTCGTGAACTATAACAAAATTTTACACGGATCTCACTATCTTCAGGGAAGACTCCCATATAGAGAAAACACGGTTTCAGGTAAACTGGTAAATGAGTATAGCTCATGTGTAAGATTCTTAAGCAACTTTCACCATCCTCTAAATTCATAATCGAACTTAAGTCTGCCACTTTTCTTTCCCAATATTCTCGCTTACATTCTATTTTTGCCAAAAGACCTCCAATCACAACAACAGATACAGGAAGTCCTTTGCAATTTCTCACAAGCTTCTTTCTGATATCCTGCAAGTCAAGTGGGCAACCTTCTACCCTAAACACAGTTTTGCGAAACAAATCCCAACTATCATCCTCAGCTAGAAAATCCATCTCAACGACATTAGAATCAACTACCTGAGAAGCCAAGTTTGATACCCTAGTGGTAAGCATTATTCTACTTCCATTCTGGCTATTTGGGACAAGCAATTGTAGCTGATTCCACACCTCAATATCCCAAATATCATCCATCACAATCAAATATCTCCTACCCAATAACAATTTGTGCAATTTCTACAGTGAATGGTTCTTCAGATCATGCTCTTGATCAGGAATGAGTTAAACCATATGTTATGCCTTTATGTAATTTATTTATTCAGTTTCTGTGCACAATTATTTCTTATTAAAGAGTTCATGTATGTTTTTCTTAATGACATAATTATTAATTAATTTTGTCCACCAATCTAATTTACAGGTTTTGGATACTCTTTTGTCATATATAATGTTTACTTTTACATTTTATAATCATTTATCATAATAATATAACAACACTACCCATTATTTATATAAAAAAATATATTTTATCCATGCATCGCACGGATGGACATCTAATCTCTATAATTTGGCCGATAATGTAAATAATTAAAGCCTCGGCCCACCCCTTCTATATTTACATTCAGACCTTTTACTAAATAAATCAATCCAAACCCACAACAAAGCTCAAGCTATTCCCACTTCTTAATGTCGGCTAGTAATATATATGAACGCCTACGGTTCAAATTGGATTTATTAACCGTAGTTATTGAAAGTAGCAACCGTAGTTGTATATTGAATTGACTACGGTTTTGGATCTAATTCACCACGGTTTGAAATGTAGTAAAAATGAAGTAAGACTACGGCTTGTTGTTATTCATCGACTATGATTTACAACCGTTGTGGTAGATTTTTAAAAAATCTTAAAAAATAATGGTTGTTGATGGTAATTTGGAAATTGTGAATTATATTTTTTTATTATATTAATGAAATTAAAATATAATTAAACATACGATCAACATTTTGCATTAAAAAAAAAATGTGAAGTACTGGCCAGCACATGAATGATAACTCATTCTCTCCAACATGTGAATACATCTACAATCAACATCAACAATCACAAAAATAATTCACCATTCGATTCAAATCAAGCATTCAACAATTACTACAATAATTCAACGTTGGATTCAGATCACGCAAACAACAAAGGGTTCTCTAATCAACTCCCACTTGAATTGCAAATGAAGTACCAAAAAAATTTCTCCAGACAATCATGTTGTTCGTCTTTCTTGGGTATTCTTCTCTGAAAAGGGATAGCATCCTGCATTTAAGTTTAAAAGAAAGAACAAACAAAATTCCCATTATCAACAGTGACTGCAAAATCCGAATAAGATAATATATAAATTTCAAGACGAAAATAGGACAAAGTCATAGAAAGGATATAAAAAGTCATTTGAACTCATAATCTATCATCATGAAATAGAATTAAATATTCAAAATTGTTTCATCCTTCACATCATAGAATCCAAAAACACCACCATTTCATAACTAAAAAAATTGGATGAAAAGAATAAGCAAAGAATCAAACTAATATTCATTATTGCAAAAAAATACTTAAAACTAATTGGTCAAATGTCTAGCAATTTTCCACCAAGTAATCTAAATTTCGTTTTCATAAGTATAGAAAGAACAATCACAAAGATTTCTTAATACCTGATTAGTCATATATGTTGTGTTGAACGCATTCGGCCCACTCCCCCCGCACATCATCAATGTCCGACTTGGTGTAAACTAATCCACTGAACTACGATGCAAATATTTTTTTTTTCCATTAGCTAGACAACCAAATTTAGATTGTCTTTAAGTAAATAATAATTAAAAAAAAAAAAAAAATCTTACTATGGGTTGCAGCGAGTCCATGTCCGCTGATGCATATGATTCGATAAGTTGTTTCATGTATTGCATTACATAAAAACCACACTGGAACCCATCGGGATGTTTTGGAGCCTACATAAAAATAATATTATTATAGCCAATGCAGAATAATTTTTATAACATAGGAAAAAATTATCAAGTAGTCACCTTGATTACTTCCCATGTCGGTTTTTTCCTTCCTTTCCGACCAATATCCGCATTGAATATTTTTAAGGCCCTAAAAAAATTAATTACACATTAATTTGATATATGATACTAAAAATTAACAAAACTAATGTCCGTTATTAGTAACACGGTTACTTTGTCAAGAAATGTATTACACAATGTTCATTAAACTAAACAAATGTAAAGGTATAATTGTCTTACGGTCCACATTTTTTTTTTTTTAATATACCACACAAACATTAATAACATAAACATAAAACTTACAGATTCACCACTCTTGCCCACAAAGAATCGTGAATGCCATGATGGAGCGGATCGAACAAATGTACAATCTCTTTGTGGGAATTGATGACTGTTAAAATCCAATGATCTCTGTGTATGCATCATGTAAAAATACATTAGAAGAGTTGATTGACATAATTATGATTAACGAAATTAAGATATATTAAGAAGGTGCTTACCCCACATTACATGGCACCATCACGAGTTGATTGTGAGTTGTACTCCTCATTCTAGATGCTAATGCCTTCGCCCTCTTATCCAACTGCTCATCCTCAAATGTTTTGTCTTTTCGAGATGGTCGTAAATAAGCTACAGTATCAGGATCCAAAAATATGTAGTTGTGGTTCATCTTGTCACGCACTAGCTTTTTATACAACAACCTAATAATATAAAAACCTTTAATATTTCCAGCAAATAAACGTTGGGGAATATCAAGGTAAACAAAGTACATTAAGCTATGTTATATGAAAACATACCATACGTAGACGGTTATACATGTTCCGGATATTGGTAACAATTGGCAGAATGGTTTAACATCTTCTAAATGAATATAGAGGGTCTTCTCGTGCCCGAAGACTTCGTCATCTAGGATTATGGGTATGTTCCCATCCATCTCTTCATTCCGTTTAGTGTATACATAGATCATGTACAAACTCCTAGGGATATCTGATTTGTCAACTGTGGGACATTTGGGTTCCTTGATCTTCCTTTTCGGCTTCTATTGTGTTTACAAGAAAAATACAATAATATGTTAATATAGTATTAACGTTATCAGTAATGAAATTCTAATTTATAATCTTTACATGTTCTCTAACTTTCATAAGGTGGATGGGCCAAGCCACGTATGATCCAACCGCATCGCCAACACTTTCCAACTCACTAGTTGGTATTGGCAACTTTGCATTTTTATCCACTGCTTCATCAATTGACACACGGATGCAGCGATCAGGTTTCTTTTTCCCATGTATAAGTTTGTTTTGTTCATTGGAATTTGGAACGACCCCGTATGTAGCAACTTTTATCGTTGACTCAAGTGTCAATGCTACAGCTTTTCCCTGGATAATCCCATTTGATCATATAAGCGCAATTAAACTTTTAATCAAGTTCGAATAAAAAAGTTAGGCCAAACTATTTCATAGCTCAAATTTGGAACATAATTTTAGATTGTCCTAGCAGTTACAAGAGAGTATATACCCTTGCATACTAAAAGTCAAACTATAAAAAAATAAAAAAAAAAAAAAAAAAAAATCAGATCGAATCTTTCCAAGAGCTGCACTCGTTTAAGCAACTAAAATGAGTATTAATTGTATGGTGCATGTATATTTAATCATGATATTATATATTCTCTCGGGACTGGGACTCATCAACTTTTGAAATTGTGGACTGTCAAAACACACATACAAAAACATTAAATTATTATTTTTACATTATGCTGTGATAATGGTAGTATATCTTTTAATGGATGGAAAAGTTTAGGACCAGATAGTAGATTGTCCTTGTCTCAAATCATACACACACGTATAAGATTGCTACTGCTACCCCCAACTCCAAATATCATGTCTTTTTTCATAACTATAATATAATCTACTCTACTCTTTCAATAATGCTTCCCTTTTTTGTCCCATTATACATATTTCAAGCTACGGTAAAAAAATTATTTTCTGCTTAATTCTATCATGCTCACATAAATATTATGTGCAGCTATTATATAAACACATATCATGTAAAACGCTACCTAAAATTTAAAATTTGTTAACCACTAATTTTGACGAAATGTAAGAAACCTGTAAGTATTCTTCATTATCAACAAACTTCACATCCTCACTCTCGCTATCATTGTCAGCATCCTCGATTTCCTTTTTTGCAGCTCCGTAGGTCTCCTCCTTTGCATCTTCGCAAAATGCCTATTGAATTTGCACAGAGCAGCTGGCCTTATCGTCAGGGTCAATACTACTGAACCCGACTAATTTGCTGCTGCTTCCAGTTTTATTAGTCGTTCATTATTAAGGGCATTCTTCTTCCTTTCCTCCAATAACTCCACCTCTAACTGCTTCTCTGTAATACTCCTACAGGTAGAGAAGTATGACCGTATGGTGACACCTTTATTGCCACCCCTAACCCATCCGGAGTGTTTAGGCTTTTCAAAGCCTTGACTAAGGATGCTTTCTTTAGCTTTTCTCCTACGTGCTTTCCCTTTTTTTTTGGTCCCTCGCACCACAACGTTGCTCGGTTAATGTCCTCATCATCACACAGTACATGAGGCTAGTTTAGAAAAAAAAAAATAATCAACAAAAAAAAGAATACAACAAAGTAAATAACAATGCAATTACGACTGTAATAATACTATACAAGATACTTACATTCTCATTAGCATACCGTGCATATCCTTTCTGACCAAGTCGATAAGGATATTCTTTTGAAGTCGATTCCCTTTCCGATTGAAGTTTACTTAGTTGCTATGGCGGAAAAAAAAAAAAAAAAACAAATTCAATGATAACAATTAATAATTTAATTGTAAAAAATACAATTATTAATAAAAAGATACAAAAGATTAATAATACATTATGTACCCTAAAATTGTCGCCTAAACGTTTAATTACAAATTCACTCCAATCCGCCTGGTCAATCACATATTTAGTCGGAGGAGTATTGAGATCCGAACTTCCGATCCTCCCATAAACCCAATCTCTAGTCAATTTTCCTTTCCACTGCTTCCACTTCTCTCCAGCAGAACTCAAACATTTTGCTTTCCACTCTTCCGACAAGTTGTATACCAACTACAATAAGTTATTTATTTTTAAGATTAAGCGATATATTGATCTCTAAATCTATTTTAATAGTAAAATATATTATGAATTTATTTACCTTAACAGGTGCCCATATACATTCTTTGACGTCGTCGGGAACGATCCGTCAATCATCGTAAGTGATTTTTACTTTGGCCCTTGCCAAAACACCGATGTAGCTTTGAAGTTTATCAGATTCTTTCCCCACTGGTTGCTTGTGAGCATTCAATTCCACCGGTTTTTTTTATACCTTTAACCCTTTGTATGGCCAAGACATGCATTTGGGAGCGCCCTCTCGGCGTCCTACTTTTTTGTCGATTTCGTCGACTGAGTTGTATTTGTTTCCGAAGCAGGCTCCTCATGAGTAGGTAACTGAATATCCTCATTATGTGATGTTTTGTCTTCTTCAGAGATTGAACTACACCTAGACTTCTTACTCTTTTCTGGGGTAGCCTGGTGATCATCCGTTCTTTTACTTCGTCTACGTTTCGCCATTTATCCAATCCTAATCATAAATAGAATATAATAAGTAGACCAAATGATTTTGTAAACTCTGTTACAGTACCTTTTAACATTCTGATCTCACACATCTCAATTAAGTTTTATAAAAAAACCCTACTGAATTTCCTAAACTCCCTTCTCTATATTACTATTTGCACTCTACTTGAAAACTGTTTTTTATTTATGCAATATTTGTCTTATTTTCAGCTCCTCAATAGAGCCTATCTTTCAAATGATAATCTGTTAGAATGATTTGTAAATTGATTTATCTAAAATGACTTCTATTTTAATTGGAAGATTGTAATCCTTTAGAAATGTAAATCACAAGATGTACTTAATGCCTCTGTCTCGAAAAATAGACTCCTCAATAGAGCCTATCTTTCAAATGATAATCCTTTAGATGTATTTAATTGCACCCACACACACCAAACCTTACATTTATGTATCTAAATATAAAGAATAAGTACACAATTTTTCCATGATACTCATGGAATTGGTCACATGCAAAGATATTATTTAATTTGCTATGTACTTGCTGTATTGTAAGATCAACATAATCGTTTGTTTCCTTGTCCTGTAGTACCAAATTATTACTTAATTACTATGTTTACATAATTTTGGAGGGTAATTTAGTAAATGCGGTAGTTGTCCAGCTTGAGTTTAAATTGCATGATTTGGGGATACAAGTCACTTTCTTTGACTTGGGTTATTTAAATAGCGTATCATAGCTAAATACAGCTAGCTTGCTTATATAAATAGGGATACCCCAAAACTTATGCATGCATACTGGTAAAGCAAATTAAGAGGGAGAGATCTAGAGATTAAAACATGGGTATTAATTCTGATTTATTTACAGAAACAAACACCAAAGAAAGGCAATGCAGGTAACCATGTTTCCGCTTCCTATTATATTCTCTAACTACATCTTAGACCCACTAAAACAGAACACACTCGCACCAAAAACTTGTGCATTATCGTAGCCATCATATACAACAGTCCGACATTCTATCAAACTCAAGCCCGATAAAGAAAGCAATTAAAGAGGAAGAATCTGAAATCTGAACTAGATATTGCCAACAAATTTACAGAGCTTAGGCAAAAACTAAATCTAGGTGGGACAGCCGGGCCGAGCTCGTATACATAATGTCAATCGGCCCGTGTTTTCATCCCAGGTGTATATCCTTGTTATTATTATTACGCAGAGATAGAGAAGTAGATACATAAATGAAGATGAAAAACCCGGAACAACATAAAAATCAAAATAAACAAATTTTATCAGAAATTAACAGACAAAAGGAGTTTTCAGAAGAACAATCCCGGAACAACGTTAAATCCAAAATGATTGCAAACATACCCGGATTTTTCAGAAGAACAGTTTCGTATGGCAAAATTTCGTTATAATCAACAAAATCTCCTTGTATCCCGCCTTAAAACTAAATCTCGCCGTCCAGTTGCAGGATTCCGAATCCAGCCATATGCCAGAGTTCCGTTCTCGTCGCCTAAATCTCATCGACAAAATCTCCTTCTTCTCCACTACCACGTTTTCACCATTGTCAAACTTTTAACCGCAACTGTTTAGGGCGGCAAGGATGAGGGGTTGAAGTTTTTTGCTCTGAATTTACTTTCTAGGTTAAAACATGATTTGGGCCTGTTAGAGGGGGAAAAAAAACTGCTCTCCAAAATAAAATAAAAAAAGGGCCAATTGGGCCACTGAGGCTGAAGCCCGATCCAAACGTCAGTTAAAAATCAGCACATTTTGCATATTGTTCCCGCTAGGATTCAAACACGGGTCTCGCATTACAAACCACGGTCTCCTGCCAATTAATCCAAGTTCATCTTCGAAACTTATTTGAATGTTTATATATATATATATATATATATATATATATATATATATATATATATATATATATATATCGTGTATTTGGATAGTGTCCTCATAAGTCATTATTTGCTTAAAATGAATCTATTCAAAATTAACAAATACAAAAATATTTTGGGTAAAAAAATATGAGTTCTATAATAACATGTAAAAAATTAAAAAAATAATATTAAAAATTTAAATTTTAAAAAAAGTGTGGAATTCTTAATTAACAGAAGGTAAAAGTGAAATTCTATTTAAAAAAACAATTAATTTTTTTTTTTTAATAGAAGAGATATTATGTAAAATAAAATCATTTTTATTTTTTATTTTTGTTAAATCCATCTCTTCCAAAAAAATATGTGCATAAAAACAAAAATAAAAGTTTTTTTTTTTTTTTAAAGGGATCAATCAAAGAAATTAGTTGGGACTCAGCACGAAAATAGGACTTTCTAAATTTTGTATATAATACATTTTTATCTATATCTATTAGGGTTCTTCTTCTATATCGAATACGTATTCTCTTCACCAAATAATATAGGTAACGGAGATTGTAGTTATAGCAAAAGTTGTGATATATTATAAAATAAACTTATCCATAACAAGGTAATACAATTCATAAACATTAATACATTTTCACCATAACTCGGACTGCACCGATCTAGATTTCGGGTTTTTTTTTTTTTTTTACTGTGATTAGACCATTAATTAATTAAATATTTATTAAGAAATTTATGAACCATATGAATGGGTAATGCAAAATTTTTATTATAGTACTTATATATATTTTAAGACTACACTATATAGAAAGTTAAAAATGTGCGAGTATATATATATACATATATTATTTAGTACTCAAATAATTTATTCCATCGATGATTAGAATGATTGCGGAAAGAGAATTGAAAATTGTAATGTAAGATTAGAGTTAAGAAATAGAAATTTTTATTTCATAATAATAATAATAATAATAATAATAATAATAATAATAATAATAATAATATTATTATTATTATTATTATTAATATTATTGCCATCTTCATAATTAGGAGGTGTTTTGTTTGCCAGTTCAATTTAATTTAATTGAAAAATAAATAATATTTAAAATAAAAATTGATTACTAGCTCGTGGTTTTAATTTTAACTTTTATGATTCAATTTGGTGTCATATATATAGAACAGATGACATGCTTTTAAATAAGAGATTAGATATAGAATATGAGAGTGGAATCAAATAGAATAGGATACATATAAGTGGATAACTTAGATAATTAAATAAAAAGTTACTTGCTAGTAACCTAGTATTACAGGTAAAACTCTAAGGTGTATTAATACACTAGTTTTTATAGTAGAAACACCCTATATATTATAATACATGAGAAAGCGTCAAAAAAAGGAAAAAATGCCAACAAGTAATTGTACTCGACCAACTCCATAATGGACCCCTCGAAAAATGCCAACAAGTAATTAAATTAAAAATTAATACTCACTGGGATACAATATATAAGGACATGGGGTGTCAAGTGCTATTTGAGAGAGAGATGCCAAGTGTTATTTGAGATAGAGAAAGAGATTGACTTTAACAGATGGGGCCGTGAATAATACAAAGTCATACACTCAATAAATATTTATTTAATAAATTAAATTAACAAGTTATTTCTCAAATGATTCTTCCACTCTCACAAATTCAATTGTGGCCCTTTTCCTCCATTGACCATTAATATATAGAAAATTCCTCGTCTCCACGCTTTAATTATTATGATGAAACAATCAACAATATAACTTTTAGAATCTAGTCTTTTAATTATTATGAGGAGGGATCAGATAGAGCTATTATTTAATTCAAATAAAAATATAATAAAAAAAGGTAAAAACATTAACACAAAATTAATTACTAGTGTCAAAAAATAAGATTAGTAGAACAAACTAAAAAAGAAAGAAAACATATACAAATGTGAGTATGTAACATGAATAATAAACTATGCAGTTGTATTTTCAACCCATATTCCTTCACAACCATCACGAACACAAGGTGGTTCATTCTCATTTGTAAAGACATCACCTGTTGAGGGCAACCCTTTGCTAAACGAATGATGTTGAATTAAAGAAACATCAATATCACCACCTTCTATGCCTTCAAAGTATTCTCGCGTAGGAGTTGCTAGACGGATATGCCAGGCGCAGGATCTTTCGGATCTTCAATGTAAAACACTTGTTTCGCTAGTCTAGCCAAAATAAACGAATCATTTTTTAACCTAATTTTACTGAGATTAACTAATGTGAACCCCAATTCATCTACCTGTACACCAGTATTATTCTCCACCCAATTACATTTAAATATGGGAATTCGAAAATCAGTATAATCGAGTTCCCATATTTCTTCAATTACTCCGTAAAACTCCATATCAGATGTTATTGGGTTTTTATCCTTTGCACTACTGAGTTGCATAATATTTGCGACTACGCTTACACCCGAGTTTTGGCAAACTCGTACATTGTCACGATCCTTGGTATGATAAGTGACCCCATTAACCAAATATGCGTTATACTTTGCGACCAAAGTATTAGGACCCTGCGATAGCCACTTTATTTTTTCTGAAACTAGTTTGACAGATTCGTTGGTTTCAAACGCCACCTGTAAGATTATTATGTAATGATTATTAAGTCAAGTAACAACATTAAGAACACTAATTAAGACAAAACCAAAATAGTGAAGTAACTTACTTTATCACGCAACCAATTGATAAACAAACGATTATGTTGGTCTATCAACCATTTTTGTGACTTAGCTTTAGCACGGGATGATGACTTCAAAACCTCCATGTGTTCACTGTAATATGATGCAAAATGTTAGTTTTTCTGATTTTATTTCAAACACATAAAACATAATAACAATTAAGAGATTTTACTTGATATAATGTTCTATATCGGGATCATTGGCAAGTACGTGACGATGAGCTTGCACCCACTCCTCATGATTGACGTTTTCCAATCAGGCTCCTGACAAAGGTTTAGTAAGATTATTGTTTTGATAACTATTCGGAATCCCAATTGAGTGCACACTTGACAAATAATCCGAGCAGAATTCAACAGCCTCCTCAGCAATATAACATTCTGCTATGCACCCTTCAGGCCGATTTCTGTTTCGAACATAACCTTTCAAAATCTTCATGTAACGTTCAAAAGGATACATCCATATAGCCCAAACCGGTCCACACAGTTTGACCTCCCTTACTAGGTGAACTGTTAAATGAACCATGATACCAAAGAACGATGGTGGGAAATACTTCTCTAGCAGACACAAAGTTTTCACAATCTCTGATTGCATTTCATCTAACATTGAGACATCTATAACTTTGCTACATAAAGTATTAAAAAAGAAACACAATCGTGTGATTGCATGCCTAACATTATCCAGTAACACACCACGAATGGCCACTGGGAGTAACTGTTGCATCAGAGCATGGCAGTCATGCGACTTAAGACCAATAAGTTTCAAATCTTTCATCGATACCAATTTACTTACATTGGACGAATAACCCGTAGGCACCTTCATTTTAGAAAAAGATGTACAAACCATACGTTTCTCTTCCCTTGTTAGTGAATAACAAGCCGGTGGCAAAAATATTCTATTTCCCTGCACAACTGGTGCCAATTCAGTCCTCAACTTCATCTCTTCAAGATCTCGCCTGGCGGCTATTCCATCCTTCGTTTTCCCGGGAATGTCTAGCAATGTACCCATTATACTTTCACACACATTTTTCTCTATGTGCATCACATCTAGAACATGTCTCACATGGAGATGTTCCCAATACTCAAGTTGGAAAAATATGGACTTCTTTTTCCAACATGTTTTGCGACCATCAGCTTTCGACTTAAAATTGTTAATCGTTTTACCCCAATTACAGTCAATTGCTTCAACTTTATCTAACACCTCACGTCCACTCAATGATGTTGGTGCCGAGTTGAACTCTTGTTCTCCATTAAATGCCTTCTGCTTTCGAAAAGGATGATTATGCGGAAGAAATCTTCTGTGGCCTGTGTATGACATTTTTTTCCCGTACTTTAGTCGTTTTGCATATGTAGGTTCACCATAAATAGGACACGCATGATATCCTTTCACACTACACCCTGATAGGTTTCCATATGCGGGAAAATCATTAATCGTCCATAACAAAAGCGCTCTAAGTACAAAATTTTGACGACGATATCCATCAAACGCATCAACACCTACTTCCCACAATTTCCTTAAGTCATCAATTAAGGGAGTCAAATAAACATCGATATCATTCCCCGGCTGTTTAGGGCCAGATATCAATAAGTGAGCATAATGAATTTTCTCTTCATACATAACCATGGAGGAAGATTATATGTGATCAATAGTACAGGCCAACAACTGTAGGTAGAAGACAACGTCTTGTATGGATTGATCCCGTCTGCTGATAATGCCAATCTAAGATTTCTTTTCTCCGAGGCAAAATCGGGCCACTTACGGTCAACTAGTCTCCAAGAGGGTGAATCTGCAGGATGACGCAAATAACCATCATAAACTCTCCCATCAGCATGCCATGTCAAATCTTTCGGCACAACTTTATTTCTGAACATTCTCTGAAAACTTGGAATAGGTGGAAAGTACCATAAGACCTTAGCAGGGATTCCTTCACTTATGTTGGAATTTTTGTCGATTTTCCATCTTGAGACCCCACAAGTAGGGCTATCACTTCTCTCATCATGATCCTTCCAATATAGGACACAGTCATCTGGGCAAGCGTGAATCTTCACATAATTCATACCCAATGTATTCAAGCTTTTCTTTGCATCATATAATGATAAAGGCAATTCATTCGCCTCTAGCAGTAATTGTCCAATCAGAAGAAGTAGTTCATTAAATGAAGAATCGCTCCATCCATGCCTTGCCTTCAAGTTATATAACTTCATGATTGCAGATAACTTTGTGAATTTAGAACATCCAAGATATAAAGGTTTATCAGCATCTTCTAATAATTTCAGGAATTCATGTGTATTATCACTCTCGTCATACGCATCATTAACCATCTCTATTGGTTCTTCGTCTAATAAATTATGTTCATTCATCTCTACCTGATCACCATCATGCATTAACTGATCTGATGTAGGATCTTCTCCATGCCATATCCATTTAATATATGTTTTGTCAATACCATTTGCCAACAAATGCATCTTCACAACATGATAATTTTTCTTTTGTAGGTTACCACATGATGCACACGGACAGGACATTGAATTCAGATCAGCAACGTTCTGCATTGCGAAACGCATGAAGTACTGTACACCAACATTGTATTCATCCGATAACCTATCCTTAAACATCCATTCCTTTTCCATTTCGACACTATATGATCCCTAAAAAAACAACAACAAGAAATAATTGCATACTGTGTAGGTATGCTTCTAGAGAACTATAAAACAATTAAATTCAAATATTCACAGAACTAAGGCAAAAAAAAAAAAAAAAAAAAAAAAATTATAGTCGACACTCAATTATACATCTCATAATAAAAAATACTTCATGACAACGGAATCCATGTAATTATCAATTGCTACGTGTTCAATAACGTTACAAAGTTAAGAAACGTGTTAATTCAATCAAATTTCTCCCATTATTATATAATTATAAAAGTTTTTCATCATCAACTATAACTATTAGTTTTTCGCTAATATTATATCAAAGTTTGTCGAATTTCGATTCTCCAATCACTAAAAATTGTTTGTATGCCATACAAATAATATTCATAGCCTAAAATAACTACAACGAAAACAAAAGTAAGACTCCAGAAACTTGGGGGAGCATTAGACAATTAGATTACTTAAGGTTCTTGAAATTGTTGCCTCGGAGTTGTATACTAAAAGCATGTGATATCAATAAAAAGAAATTCCTTACTAAAGCCATGTATTTATAACATCACAATAAAAACCAATTTTGCTTTCTCAAAGGCATTAAAGATCTTTGAACAAGAATACCAGCATATATACCAGAGATTAATAAATTTTTAGTTACATATTGAAAAGCTAATCAAGAACTGTTCTTTTTCTCCTTTAACATTTTTGTCATTTAATTAAAAATCAACGACAAGATTAATCAGACAAAATATAAGAACCATCAGAATGAGTTCATCGTCATAATAAATAAAACTAAAGACGTGGTTCATAGCAGCTCTCACACAATTTAAACAGAAGCAAGATAAGATAATAACAATATAATTGAAATCTAGCAAGTTTGATTATCAGGAAGACGAAAAAAAAAAAAAAAAGTAATTGCAACACATTATGATTGGTAATCAAGGCAATTAGCACCAAACTTTAAGCAACACTACACGTCAATACATCCAACTAAAAAACAGCTACTAAATCAAAAGAGCAGCATCAAATTCTACAACTAATCAACAAAGTACAACAACTTATCTAAAAATTAGCTAAGTGAATAATTTAAGAATATATATCTAAAAAAGAACGCGACGAAGATGAAAACCTGAATATTGTAAACGACAAACAACCACCGAGACGGAGGATAAGACGTAGCGTCGACGGTAGCACGACGGAGGAGAATCAGGGTAAACGGCGAAGGAGAAGCAGGGTAAAGGGATCATGCGCCAAAGGAGAAGCAGATCAGGATCAGCGGCGAAGCAGAAGCAAGGAATTGCAGCGGCGGAGCAGAAGCAGGGAATTGCAGCGGCGGAGCAGAAGCTGTTCCCTTATGTACGTGAGATTGGGAGAGAAGATATTAATTAAGGTTTAATTCTAGTATGTAAAACATTACAAATAATATATGTTTTCATTTCATATCACGAAAGTGCGGATAGCCTGACTGGTTAGTGCTTTGAATATAAGCAACTAGGTTCAGTGTTCGATTCTCAGCGCCACCTTTTTTTTTAATCTTAACTTTGACATGATTTGTATATTGGTTTAAGCTAATAATTAATCTTGTTTTCGTTTAATCTCACGAAAGTGTGGATAGCCTGACTGGTTAGTAATTGGCATATGTGCAAATATGTCCAGGGTTTAAATCTCAGTAGCACCCTCTTTTTTTTTTTTTAAATCTTAACTTTGACATCACTTGTATATTTGTTTATGCTAATAAATAATTATATGATAACTTTCAATTACATTTAAATATATTAAAACATGAAGAAATATATATATATATATATATATATATATATATATATATTTCTATCATATATTTCTATCATTTTTCGTAGTTCGACTGGTTTACGCAGAACATCATTTCATAGTGTTCGGTTTAGTTGGCGTCAAACAACTTTTGTATATTTGTTTATGCGAATAAATAATTAATTATATGATATCTTTCAATTACATTTACATATATTAAAATATGAAGAAAAATATATATTTTTCTATCATTTTCCGTAGCTCGACTAGTATAGGCAGAATATCATTTCATAGTGTTCGGTTTACTTGGCGCCGTACAACTTTCATATTGATCAGTTGTTATTCTGGATCAAAATCAATATTAAAAAAAAAAAAATTGTAAAATTAAGATTTTAAAATATACATAAATGATGTTAAATATATAGCTAGTAATGAATATAAAATAACTAATAATCTATTAATATTGTATACACAGGAAAAAAAAATGTATAACTAACTTAAAAGTACTAGATAGGCCAAAATACGAAACATCAAGAAAATTACAGTTTTAAAAAAAATTATAATAAACATTTTTTAATTGTACAACAACAAAAAGTATTTTAATCTTGTAAAATAAGTATTTAAAAAAAAATAAGGACATTAAATCTAAATAATGATAACACGCCAGTAACAACGGTTGTGATACCCGTTGTTGATGATCACACAAAAATATCATTCATATATAATATAATTAAAAATTAATTTGACTACGGTATTTTAACAACGGAAATACTGACCGTTGTCTTTAAGCGAAAAATAACAAAAAGACTACGGTTCAACAACAACGGTTGTACAAAAACCGTTGTCTTTTAGCGAAAAAAATTTGATTTCCACTACGGTTCACATAATAACTACGGTTGATCGCTCAAAGACAACGGTTTATACGTACAACCGTTGTGTTTTAGGCGTAGTGATTAACAGTTTTTGTAGTAGTGGATACTTAGTTCAATGGGCCTTTAACAAAAACATCTTACAATATATAAAAAGACAACTCTCTATAAATAGTAATAGTAATATTTTCCCGCCCATTTTCATTTCTAAATTTGGTTAAAGTATTTTTGGTATAGAAATGTCTGAATTTTTCGCTAAAGTATTTTTGGTATTGATGTCTAAATCCTTCTTTATTTGGCTTAGAATCTCACTTCAATACTTAGCACTACGGGTTCCCATATTATTGTGTGCGTGTTCTATCCTCTTTTATCAGCGAATATTTAGCCTTCCGATCAGTATTTCCCCTTTCATGATTTATAGTCTTACATTTATAAAATAAATATCGATTTCAATCTAACATATTATGAACAAAAACTAAAATACTATTATCATTTTTCAAAATCTATTGTACCATAGTCAACAGATTGTCATCCTGATTTTTTCTAACTTTCTTCATACTAGTAATACTCCTGTGAGATGCACGGAAGTTTATCTAAAAAGTCATGGTTTTAATAAAATTAAATATGATATAATCTAATATTTAAATATGTGATCGTTTCATTCTAATAATTTTTTTTAATGTAGGATAAAAAATAAATAAAATTATATGTAATGTAAATTTAAATTTTCTCGCACGTTATATATGAATTTAATATAACTTACTTTATATATAGGTATGTGTGTGTATGTGTGTGTATATATATTATAGATTAACATAGATAAATATTAAATATTAAAAAAAACTCTTTTCCAAAATGATCATTTCTTATCTTTGAAATTCAAATACACATTTAGTGTGTCTGTATCATTCTTCACCTATATGCATAATTAATTATGAATGTTAAAACAAACATAAATATTTAAATCTAAACTCATATTATTAAATAAAATAACCTGAATAATGTTATAAGAAATTTATTTTTCTTTATTATTTTTCATTTTACTTAAATATTTAAATTTATCTAAATAAAGTTTTAAATTCTAACTATAATTATTTACTTTTAAAAAATCTTATTTGCAAGTTTTAATACTTTAAATGGTATTTCAGATATACAAAGAATAACATAGTAACAAAATAAACAACGGTTTAAAATTATTGTGTCTTCAGCAATAAACAACGGTTTCTACAATAGTACAAAATAATTGTCTATTCAATTACAGACAACAGTTCCGTTGACCTTCTTGTAAAACCGTTGTCTTTATAAGTAAAGACAACACATTAAAGCCGTTGTGTTCTTTACCAAAGAAAAAAAAATTATACATATATATATATATATATGTTTTCTTTCAATGAAAGACAACGCTTTTATTATTGAATATTGTTGTTTAAATGCATAATCTCATATGAAACACGTAATAGTCAAAACATCATAGAATATTTACGAAACATCAAATACAAAACAAATGTCAATAAATTCATCAACATTAAATTGATTACTATATAATACAATGTGAATTCTTCAACTAAATAAGTCCTAGAATAAAACCGAAACAACTCTAATTTACTCAAATAATTCCTATATCTATACCAAACCAAAATCTTTATCGACATATTAAGGTCCCACAATTGCGGTCAATGTGGTTAACAACTTTCTCCGTCCACAACCCAAGCATCAATAGCTTTGTCCTAAAATATAGTTTAAGAACCAAAAAGAAAAAGAATCTTATTAATAAAAGAACAAAAATTTCAAATTAAGAACTTTAAAGAACAAATTACTGCAATAAAATTCCACTAAAATTTAATAGACAAATTGAAAACGTACCTTCTTAAAATTTTTTCCAATGAATAAAATAGCATTTCCATTTTGTCTTCCTCGACCACTACAAAATCCATTCAAAAAAATAAGACTTGAGCTTTTAGCCGCATTACTTAAATATTATCAGATACAAAAGCTAGAGAATTTTTTTTTCCAAGTAAACGTTGTTTGAAACCATCAACTTAAATAAAATTAATTAGATTCTCATGAATCAATTATGCCTTCATATTATTCCCTTATTTTGAGTAATCAACATTAAACACAATTACATAAGTTTCTCACATTGCTTGTACCCACAAGATATCCTAAAAGTATTTTGAAACTTGGCATCATACATCTAGAGTTGGAGTACTATATCCAAGTTATTCACACTAAACATAGTACAATAATCAATTCAACATAAAAAATAAACAACGAAATGAAAATGCACTATCTGGGGTCCACAGAACTACAAATAAGGTTAAGAGACAATGTTAATATAGTTCATCTTCCATTAAGAAATAAGAGATTACGAGAGAAATTTAAGACTGGATTTGTGTACTCAAAATTTATGGTGAATAAAATCCTGGATCATCCGCATTATCCACACTTCACCATTGAACACTGAATTATAAATAGTCTTTCATACTACATAACCAACAAACACAAAGTAGTTCAATCTGCAGTGTATAAAGTGACCAAATATGAGTACCTCAAAGGGAATGGTTTCCCAAAAACTATTTGGCATGGAGCAGCAATACGAGGCAGCGAGTAATGGATTTACATTGAGTCCCGGTTGAATTTTGATCCTCCTTCGTCAATTAGTAATAAATTCCTGAGAGAAACCAACTTTTTCCTTTAAAATTAACAGGAAAGCAGATGCATTTCAGAAGGCCACTCCTAGTCTTTCCACTATAAACTTTTATATAATCATTTCAGAATCATTTTAACTTGCTTCTTTACAGAGTGGATAAGTTCCCTAAATAAGACCATAAGACATTTCTTAATTCTTGCATGCATCCCAGATTTGCAAAGCTTAATAAACAAAGTGAGTCCAAGTATCCAATAATGTCAGAAAACAAACTTACATTTGCAGGATGAATCAACAACTTTCCTAAATCTTCAAATGTAAAGCTCAAAGTTTGAACTTCCGAGAGAGAGATATGGGAGCCACCTTGAGGGAAAAAATAATGATTACATATAATTATATGAAGAGGGATAAGCATATCTCCTACTCTAATTTGAAATGCCATCTGAGCTCCTAAACCAGGGTAAAAATATATATTATGAAGACCTACTAGAATAAGATCCAGGAGACAGAAAAGGCAAAAGGACCGAGAACGCAAAACATAAGGGAACTCAAGGCAACATTCCCTTCAGAAGCAGAGATAAATGGGAACACACACACACCCTCAAAATATAGTTGTTATTTCAGATTTTAATACACTTCTATAGATTGGCTATTCTGATTTTTCATTATATTTGCTTTACTAAATTGTTTAAAATTGTAGGTTTTGTTTATACCAATCCAAACAAGCATCAATACATTGGCTATTCTGATTCAATAGGGTCATACCATTAGGCATGACGGAAAATCCAAAAAATTCAGAATGTGACAGGCTTTCAACTAAAATAGAATAAGCCTTGGGCAATAGACCCAAAAGATATGAAATAGGACATGTAATAATAGATCAATATAGGAAAAACAAGCAGTGGTAGAGAGAGAGAGAGAGAGGGAAATTGCATATCTACATTGACTTTAATTAGTATTCTAAAAAAAAGTAAAAAGAATTACAGAAGTTAGGACATACCATCTTCTTCATTGTGCCTCTCAAGCCCTGCAAAACCCTTTCCGTTTCCACGAACACCTAACAATCCAAAAGAAAAAAATAAATAAAGAAGCAGAAATTCTAAAATAGCAGTACTGTAAGATAGAATTGTCTCTATATGCATGTGTCTAATGTGATCAAGACCTTTAACAATGATGGAGCACAATACATTCTACTTCCTAATTCTATGGCCCAGCTTGCCCCATTCTGATGGCCGCAGTTGAGTTCAGATATTGTTTTCTTCTCTTTGGCTTCATAAGGAAAATGTTCAGTTTTATTTCAGCATTCTTCCAATTTGTGATAAATAAGTAAAAATTTGCATTCATGGCAAGGGGTCCAAGTAAAGCCTATTGTATATATATGGTCAGCGCAATTCAAAGTAGCGGTTGATCTATATCGGACCTTCTCTTGCCTAATCTGAGAATATTCATTTGGACATGTTACTCTTACATGTACCATCAAATATCAGAGTGACTGTATTAGCATATCTATAAAATGGATGGCGTTGTATATGGAACACTAAAGTGCCAGAATTTCATCGGTTGTTGCTGAACCTTCAGAATATATTTACAGGAAAGTGTTTTTTAAGTATTTTCCTAGTGAGACGTGGCAATATATTTTATGCAGCTCTATTTAAAAAAACACAAAAAAAAAAAAAAAAAAAAAAAAAAACAGAAGGAATTTGTGGCATGAATACTTCATTATATTTTGCATCCCAATCAAAATGTATGAATTAGAGAGTTGGCGCACTTGTTTTCTCAAAGATACACAGATTCAAAGAAAAGAGATTGTAGAGATGATTGAATGCAACATAATCTTTTGCTATGAAAGTGCAACCTTCAACAATAGCAAATATAATCTATTATATTGTATTGCACAACACAGTAAAAGTATTGTCCAAGATCAAGCTCCATCTAGAAAAGTTTTTCCAAGAACGAAAATCAAGACCAAATTCAATTTCTTCCTTGCTAAATATGAGGATATAAGTTCTAGAAGATATACTGCTTCCAGCATTGCCCTTGTTTTCATCCACGAAGTCCTTTTGGGGGAGTAGGTGGGACATTTTTTCGAGGAAATGCACGTTTAAGCTGCAACAAAAAAGTCAAGAAACTCTCATAAATGAAAACATGCAAGCTCAAGCTAATAAGTTCGGATTCCAATTTCCCTATGACAGTCGACAATGGCAATGCTCAAATACTCAGTATAAGTACTTTAACTTACAGCCGCGTGCAATTTTAAGAAATCATTAAATCTTCTCAACACAGTTCGGTGGTCGTAATCTCTTCTGGTGAACTTATGTCGACCTGTAACCTGTAAAACTGCCCCTTATAATCGTCAATTCAGAAAACTACTAGCAAATTGAAAAAAAACTATATAAGGGGGAAAACAGGTCTAAATACAATCATAAATAAGACAGGAGCCAACAAGGCGGAGAGTGAAAAAGGAAAATCAATAGCAATAAAGAAGATTTCCATCCTTCCAAAAGAGGGAGCAACCAAAACAAGCAAAAGCTGATTTGTCACATTTTGTGAGCCCTCAAACCTCCCTCCCTCCCCCCCCCCCCCCCCCCCCCCCCCCACCCACCAAAAAAAAGTTAGTATTATTAAGTTTGTTTTCACTCAAATTTGTTGGTGTTTGGGTGTGAATTTGTACATCAAAAACTCCTATCATCTCAAGCAAATAAACATACATATATATAACATTTTACAGCAACAATAAACTCAAGAATTGTCTACTTCCTAACAAAATTTCCTCCAAAAGGTGCATTACTTCGAGGAGCCAAGTATACCACTAATTATACCAGAAGCAAAGGAGACTGCAAATTGAAGGGCCAATAGAGGTAAAAGTATTCAATAAGCATACCTTCACTGTTCTTTACCGAACTTTTCAATATCTCCTTTGTTCCCAGCCTGCAATGACAAAGCAAATGGGTCATTGGAAAGAAGATAGATGAAAAAAATTATTTGTTTGGCATCTAAGCTATAAATCAACTTCCAGAGCATCATTTAAGTCCCATCTGCCCTGTTTGAGAATATGCATTCAGGAAAACGCATTTAATAGTAGCATTATGCATAAAATTGCACCAAATATCCTTTAACTTTACCTATTTGCATAAAATGTCCTCTAACTTTTACATTTGCATAAAATGTCCTCTAACTTACAAAAAGTTGCCCACTTTATCCTCCAACCTGTTATAGCAGGTAACACAACAGGTCAACAGCCTAGGTGGCATTTATTTTACATGTGGCAGCATATTTTTTTTTTTTTTAATATTTTCACTAATTGGTTAACATTTATTAAAAACAATAAAACAGGAGGAAAAATAAGACGAGGGTCTGTAAGTCTAATTATCCTTCATCGCCCTTTACTTCCTTATCCTCATCGTCATCCGCCTCGCGGCTACCAGCTGCAGCTGAGTCTCTGAATTGACGATGACAAAGAGAAAAATTGAAAGTTTTATCTTCCACGTCTGCAGATTCTTGTTTTTCCTCTTATTTTGTTGTTTTTAATAAATGCCACATGGCACCAATTAGGTAAATCATTAAAAAACGAAAAATAGGCTGCCACATGTGGAAAAAAAACCACCTAGACTGTTAACCGGTTGCGTGACCGGCTATAACAAGTTGAAGGATAAAGCGGGCAACTTCTTGTAAGTTAGAGGGTATTTTATGCAAGTGTAAAAGTTAGAGGACATTGTATGCAAATAGGTAAAGTTAAAGGATATTTGGTGCAATTTTCCCAAAAAACTATTGTCTTTAAACTGTTGTATGTTTATGTAATTGTTGTAGTTTTGGAATAATAAAATAAAACATATGAGTTCTTCAATATTTCTTAATACTTTCATATATATGTTGAAAAGTTTCAATTAAATTATACATTTGTATTGTTAATAGTAGATTCATTTAAAGATATACATTAGTTAATGTAAAACAAAATGTTTAGGTTACAAATGTGAAAAAAAAAAAAAAAAGATATAATTGAGATTGGTTAATGTGAAGAAAAAAAAAAAAAAAAGACATAATCAAGTTGGTTAATTTTTCGTATTTAAAAGAAGTTTAGTTGCAACTTGTACAATATCATAGTTTAGGATGCAAAGTGTAATTATTTATAGAAAAATAACATTAATATATGTAAAATATAAAAAAAGTAATAAAAAAATTAAGATTAATTATCATATATAAAGTTATATATGAGCAAAAGTCATAGTTTGATTTATCAACAAAAATAATTATTATAACAAATAAACATTAACAAATTAATAATTTAATACGCTGATTATAAATCAAATATTAACTATCGCTTTTAATTCGATAAAGTATGTGTTCAATTATATATGCATTGATTTTGCTCTCAATGTAATAAATAAAGAAAACCTGAGACAACTTATGTCAGATAAAACAAATTGATTAGTTGTTGTTTTAGTGAAATAATTAAGTAAAAATGATTGGTAAAAGAGAATTATTTGAATGATTAATTGTATTCCGAACCATTACTATATTTATTGTATAACCCACAATAAACACTAAAATCTTACTCAAATAGTCAATGAACAATTAATATAATATTTTAAATGAAATATTTTATATTATTATTATTATAATATATATATATATATATATATATATATATATCATATGGATGTCAAATCAAACATTTTCAAAAGATGATTAGTTTGATATAATAAATTATCTCCGTTTTCTAGATGTTCTTTTAGACTTGGATAAGAAAATTAAGGAGTAGGGGGAGTGGACAAATACGCCACTTTCTAGATTTTTCTCACTCCCCTTAAATCCCTTAATATTCTCCATATTTTCTTACTATTGTTATCTAATTATATGGTAGGTTGCATATTGCGAGAATTTTTGGGGATAATAAAAGCGGTAGTATAGGAAAAATTGTGGAAAAAAAGAAAAAAGAACATTTAATTATAAACAAAAAACAAAAGCTGATGGAACTTTTAAAAAAAAAAAAAAGAGGTAGTACATAATAAATAGATTAGAAATGATAAAAGAGGTTTGCAACTTTAGAAAGTAAAATAAGTTTTGATTCTTACCAAATGTGGCAACTTACCAATCACAATCATGGATGCCAAAGGCGGTTTAGGCAGCGCCTAGGCACTGCAAATCTGTTCTGCTTTTGCCCAAAACGCCCTCTTTAGGCCTTTTTGGGCGCCGCCAATCCGTTTCGTTTTTGTCCAAAACGCCCTCTTTAGGCCTTTTTTAGTCTAGACGGGCCTACCTTTTATTTTTATTTTATTTTTTTATATTAATTTTTATTGAAAACACCGTCATTTCTTTAACTTGAAGCAATTTATTAAATTATAAAGATAAAACTTAAAAGTTAAAATCCTCTCCCCCACAATTCGAGTTCCTACATCGCCTATCTTTTCATTTCATCTTGCATAACTAGTTAACTATATGAACCTTTATAGTAAAATTTGGTCTACTTTAAGTATAAACCTTTAAATTAGACAAGTAAAAATTAAATTTGAAAAAAAAAATAAAAAGAACAATTCTCTAGGTGCCGCCTAGGAGGCGCCTAGGCGACCTAGGTGCTAGGCATCCCCAAACCGCTCCGCCCTTTGTTTTCCGCCATTTGCAACCATGATCACAACCTATAATTTTAGGCTGGAAAGTGTTACTTACAGAATTCTACATATTGTGGCTTATATATATAACATATATAGATTTTTTTCATTTATAAAATAATTTTAAATTCTGACTATAAATTATTAATAACCATGAAATATATAATAAAAGGGCCAATAATATTTTATTTGGATATTTCATATGTAATGTAAAGTTTAATACGTTTTTCTTTGTGTCTCTACTTTTATTTTATGTTTTATTAATTTATCTAAATAAGCTTACAAGTTCTAATTATGTATATTTAATTTTCTCTTTCTAAGGTTAAATTTTTATTTGCAACTTTTAACATTTCATTTGATAATTTTAAATATACTTAAATATTTTTTATTTAATAAATTCTTATTTTAAAAAAACAGATACACAAGTTATTTAATAATTTGAATAAAAAATTAAATTATGTGAGTTCTTCAAAATATTTGAATATTTTCTTATTTTATTTGGTATTGTAAATTATTGATATAAATTTTATATTTTTCTTATAAATAATTAATTTATTGAAGATAAAAATTGATTAATGCGAACAAAGTAATTTAAATTGTTAAGAGTAAAAAAGACGTTTGATGTTGATTAGTGCGTCAAAGTATTATTTAGCTTACAAAGTGTAAAAACATATAACTGAAGTTTTAGTAAAAACGAAAAATTAAAAAAGATTGCAAAATGTAACAGATGTCATAATTTAGGCTGCAAAGAATAAATTTGCTTAAAAGAGTCATTTTAACATCATACACATTATTAAAAATATAAATAGGTAATTAAAAATAATTTCAATAATATTTTTTATATATAATTATACATATGCTCAAAGCTTATGTACTTTCGTGATAAAAAAATATAGTAGCAAATATGATGATTTAATGAGTTGATTATAAAATAGATATTGATTTTTTTCTTTGATTTAATAAAGTGGATTTTTTTTCCAATAGTTGGAATGAGAAAAAGGACTATCATTATTTAAACAATGATTTTTCTCTCTGCATAACTTAAATAACAGAAATATTTAAAAATTCACGTCTATTAGAATAAATTGATTAGTTGTATTTTAATAAATAAAAAAATACTCATATTTTTCATAAAATAAATTATTTTAGTAATTTTAGTTGCAACTCAAACCAAAATATTATAGTCCAATTCACAATAAACATCAATTTTAGCATAAATCATTAACGAACAAACAATCTGTTTCTTCAAATTAAATATCTCATTATAATATATATGATATGGATGTCAAGTTGAAGATCGTGAAAAAATATATAATTTGATATATTATGCATATAAAATCGAATTAAAAATAAAGTTATTTTTATTTATAAAAAAAAAAGTTATGAACTTACTAAAAATTAGAAAAGTTAACAATTGTATGGTGTAAAAATTTTGGAGGGAAAGATAATACCCTCCATTTTACTTTTTTTATATATAGATGGTCTGCACTGTGATATATATCCACCAATATTTAGAAAATAAATATAAACATTATAAGTATAAAATAAAATAAAAAGATCTTTATATACGAAATATAACAATATTTAGCACTACCTGTTTCCATATTGTTGTGCGCGTGTTTTGTCCTCTTTTATTAGCGGATTTTTAGTTGTCCGATCAGTATTTCCTCTCTTTCATGATTTATAGTCTTACATTTAAAAAGTAAACATCAATTACAATCTTACATACTATGAACAAAAATTAATATATATATATATATATATATATATTATCATTTTTCAAATTCCATTGCATCATAGTCAACAGCTTGTCATCTTGGTTTTCTTGGCTTTCTTCACATGGTGCATAAGTATTTAGAAAATAAATACAAACATTATAAGTAAAATAAAATAAAAATATTATTATATATGAAATACATAAATATATTATAAGCATCTAAGCTAATGATATGCTTAAGAATTTGTATATGTGTAAAACAACATTAGCTAAATAGAAAATCTAGGGAAAAGTTAATTTTTTTCTTAGAAAGCAGCTATTTTCCATGGGAAATATTTTATCATTCAATATTTACAGAAAAAGTTTCTTATGTGTATCATAGGATTTTGTCATTCACAACAGTGATTACTATTTATAAAAAAGACAAAACAATATAAACGAAAACATAAGTTATTTTTATTTTTAGGAACATAATTCTTAAAAGTTGTCAATTTATTTTTAGATTGTGTTATTTTTCTTTTTAGTATAAATAGTATGATTCCGACTTATGTTGAATATTATTTTCATATGTATCTATGACTTTACCTCAGATGTTATAATAATCAGAGTTAGAGCTTCTTTCTGATGCAATGTAAGATTTGATATATATTTATTTACAAGGACAACTAAAATAAAATAAAATAAAATAATAAAATATTTTATATTTGTAATTAAAGAATTCCAAATGATCAAATGAAAATATTTCAACCAGAATGAATAAATCCAATAATCAATACGTTCAATATGAATACCAAATTAAATACTGAGAAAAGAGTGTTAGTGATATCTATTGTATGAATACTTTTGTATAGATTAAAGTAGGGTTGTAAACAAATCAAATATTTTTTATTGGATTCGTGATTCGAAATCCAAATTTGAAAAAAAAACGAATTCGAATTCGAATACGGATTAATTGTAAGAATCCAATAATATTTGAATTTGAATTCGAATATAATTGTATTCGATTCGAATATTGAATATTCGATTCATTTATATATAATATATTTTAAAAATTAAATAATATATACAATACTAAATATATTTATATAGTATATTTATATTGCTATATATTTAGGCAAATTTAATTAACTACCACACTGTTCACAAAACTATTAAAATAATAAGTGTAACGTCCCATTTTCGGAAAGAAGTAACTTCGGGGAAAGGGCGCTACAAACTTTGTTTGAGGATATATTTTCATTTTTCTTTGTAAATAATAAATTTAGAATAGAGATTCGAGTTATAAAAATAACTTCATATCGTTAGATAAATATCAACAACAAAATATACTTTGGTGCGGAAGCTCTTTTCTTAAGAAACATAAGTTCACTTTCAAACTTTAGAGGAAAATCCTCAAGTACTTTTACATCAACTAAATATATTACCTTTGAGAAACTATTATGATTGAAATAAACTTTTACTTTGAAATTCCGTGAGTTGGAGTGGTGCAGGGCCATGCTATCCGTGTCAGTCCTTCACATCGACCTTGGTACCTGAAATGTTATGGGGTGAGTGTTTGAAAAATACCCCGTGGGTTCACTCGGTTGCCCACTTAGATGTCATACAAATAATTGCAATAACGGGCAGTTACATAAATAATGCATATACCATCACGCATAGAACACATCCGAAAACATATTGGACTCTAAATTAAAATAAATATGCAAATATATACATATTATATGAATACACATAGGTGGGGCACGTGTTGCCCCGCTTGAGCAGCATAGCATATTCGGGAGCGACCCGAGGGTGATCTTTCGATCCATAACATGTACGGTGTTACCCGTAGAGCATAATCATATACGGTTTTACTCGTAAGCATAATCATATACGGTTTTACCCGTAAGCATAATCGTGTACGGTTTTACCCGTAAGCATAGCATATACGGTTTTACCCGTAAGGTTTTTGAAAAGCATAGCATGTACGATTTTACCCGTAAGGTTTTTGAAAAGCGTAGCATGTACGATTTTACTCGTTCGATTTTTGAAAAGCTAGCATATACGGTTTTACCCGTAAAGTTTTTGAAAAGCATAGCAGGTATGGTTTTACCCGTAAGGTTTTTGAAAAGCGTAGCATGTACGGTTTTACCCGTACGATCTTTTTGAAAAGCATAGCATATACAGTAATGTTTTTAAAAAGCATAACATGTACGATTTTACCAGTAAGGTTTTTGAAAAGCGTAGCATGTACGGTTTTACCCGTACGATTTTTGAAAAGCATAGCATATACGGTTTTATTCGTAAAGTTTTTGAAAAGCATAGCATGTACGATTTTACCCGTAAGGGTTTTGAAAAGCGTAGCATGTACGGTTTTACCTGTACGATTTTTGAAAAGCATAGCATATACGGTTTTACCCGTAAATTTTTGAAAAGCATAGCATGTACGGTTTTACCCGTAAGATTTTTGAAAAGCATAGCATATTCGGGAGCGACCCAAGGATTTGTACGGTGTTACCCGCAGTCCTAACATAGCTAGTACGGTATTACCCGTATACAATACACATAATATGATTTACCCATGACTTCACAAAAATTCCACACAAGTTTCACATAAATTTCACATACTCGTCACATAAACATAGGCGTAAGCAACATTCATGTAAAAATCATTATAAAAATAATTTGCATGAAAAACAAGTAGACAACATAAAATAGCCACATAGAGTTACCCCACCTAGAAGTGTGTTCGGCTAGATGGTCGTATAGTCCTTCTCTAGACATGAGTCCTCTTCTACTTCAACTTCTCCTAGTCCTACAATATAGAATATTTGTCTTAGCATAGGTAGGTACTAGGCTTTAAACATAAATTGAAGACTTGGGGCAAGATTGTGATTTTATAAAAGTTGAGGGACCATTTTGTAATTTTATAAAATATTTGAGATTCATATTCTTTATGTTAAACCATTGATTTTGGAATTTGGGTTCTTTGAAAATTGGTTTGAGCCGAATCGAATTAAAAACGAGCATTTTATGACACTTTAAAAGTCTAGTGGCATTGTTGTAATTTCTAGAAAAAGAGTGACAATTTTTTAAAAAAGGAATTTTCGTAAATACATGGATTGCTTGACTTTAAAAACGACTGACTTTGACTAGGGGCAGAATTGAAAACTCGAAAATTACATTTAGCCCCTACGGAATATCTAATTTTCAAAAGATGGTACATAAATTTCTGTAGCAATTTTGACCAAACTTTTCCGGCGACTCGGTCGTCGAAATTTCAATTGGGATATGGCTACAGAAAGCTCTCGTCAAGAGCTTTCTATAATGACCAGCCACAAAAGAATCGGACTTCGGAACAGAAATTTATGGCTCCTTGAAGTTGGTTCGGTCATATGAGTTTCGCCTAAACTTTGACCGGCCATAACCGGAGTTCTAGAGCTCCGATTGCAATTCAGAAAACTGTTCCGGAATCCTCTCGCCTAGCCCTATCATTTTGTAAAATAAAATATGGATTTTGATAAAGGGTCAAAAATGAAAATGGGGCAGTAGCTGATCCGACGAGCCTAAAAAGTTGTCGAGTCAGTTTTCCGGCGATTTCGCCGGATTTTGGTGGCTGGGGATGGAAAATTTGAGAGGAAAAAAGAGAAGACTTACCAGCTATGCTTTATGGGAGAAGAAATGAAGACTTCAATTTATGTTTTGGTGGGAGTAGATGATGGAATGAAGGCTTTCTTACACCTCTATTTATAGACCTACCAAGCACAAAATCGTGGGAATAAAACCGTGGTATCGGCTACTAGTTTTGGTTATATTGTGGGCATAAAACCATGGATTTTAGCTATTGGTTTTGAGAAATATTGTGGGTATAAAACCATGGGATTTAGCCATTGGTTTTGAGCAATATTGTGGGCATAAAACCATGTTATTTAGCTATTGGTTTTGAGTAATATTGTGGGCATAAAACCATGTGATTTAGCCATTGGTTTTGGGTTAGTAATACTATGGAGAGGGCTTACCATAAAAAATGTAGTCTTCTCTTATATCATTGGGTAATATAATGTCTAAGTGTTGCCAAATTAAACTCTTGTTTTCCCGACCCATTCATACCATTAATTATGAAAAAAATAATAATTTATGCAATTGTAAGAAAATAACTAAAACAAGTAAAAATGCACACAAAAAAATAATGCAACTCATATAGTTTCGTATAAATCAAATAAGATAATGCAACTAGGAATTCGGGTAGTTACAGTAAGTGTGTTTTTTGTGCATTTACAAAAATAAGCGAAGTCACTTGTGCCACAGGCGACTTCTTTAAAAATGTAGAATATTGTTAGATGCCAAGTCCATCAAATGTACGTTTATTCCTAATTCTTCAATTATTCGATTTGAACTGAACCGAATTGAACCGTTCCGAAAGATCCGAAATTCTGAACCGAACTGTCCCGCAAAAAATAAATAACCGCACCATGCCATCCTAATTTTTCGGATCGATAATGGATACTCACTTTTTAAATAACCGAAATGTGGTATGAATTTGGATATTTTTAAATATTCGATCTACCCCGTACCGTGCGCACCCTAATTGTTACGATGTTTATTTTTATTATTATTATTATTAGTTGTCCACCCGTGCTATGCACGGGTAAGAAATTTGGATAAGTATAATATATAACAAATATAGTTGATTTGATATTTCACAATAAATGCATTAATATTATGCAGTGAATAAGTGAAACATAAAATAAAGATAAGAATATAAAAATACACTATATTATCTGACACGGAAAATAAATTACACATTTCGAAAGACTTCTTCAAGTACAACATTGATAGTTGTAATTATATGCATTTTTCTGTGATCACAAATCATAATTTTCAATCCATTTTGTTTTGAAACGGTAGAAAATGTAACATATAGTTGTCCATGGCATCAAAATTAAGAAGTGTGTTTAAATTATTAATATAAATGGACAACTATAAAAATGCTAATTTAAGAAGTATGTTTAAATCCAATTTCATGAGGTGTTGTGGCTCATTCATGCTCAATCGATATGAAGCACGAATTCGGAGCTGCTATTGTATATGCATATGGATAATATGTTGTTATTTTAACAACTTTTATGTTGATAGATGATTGATCTGCATATACATCCTTACATTGTTGAATAGATCATATGTTTTTCATCTGTTATAAATATGGGACTAATCTGATCTCATAAAAAACGTTTTTGAAATAATACATACTTAGTGTATTATGTATATGTTCATATTGGTTGATTATTAAGTTATTAAGTAGCTGTCATTTATATCGTCAACACTACTATAATTCATATGTTTTATAGGAGAAGTAGGAAGATAAAACCATAACACCACACCCAGAAGAAGAACAAAGGTTCAAACACTAACGTTAGACGGGAGCAGGAACTTACAAATAAGGAAGATGAGTAATCTTAGATCACATACACGAAATAAAATTTGTGCTTCTTATATGATGCATGTATGAAGCTTCTTTGTTGAGAATTGAAAACACATGTTACCTTGTGATAAACAATATATATGATATGATATGTGTGATGAGCTGCATAAGTTATCACTGAAATAATTTATTTGTTCTGTAAATTTTTAATGTTTCAGACGTAAATATAGGCTCAGTTTATGGAATGCTATATGAATATGCGAATAAATATGATAAATTGTTCTTCTACAAAAAATGCAACTTTCATAGAGGCAGTAAAGACATTTGCATAAAATTAACAAAGATAAACTTTGACTATATGCACAATCTTAATGGAGAAACTTGGTGCATGATTTACTTTGCAACATAAGTATACACATGAATTAAGTATATGCATGTTTACTCCAGACCTTCAATCCGGAACTCCATCTTAGTGCATGTCTTTGTTTGAACTGGAGGGAGTTGATATGAGATAACTCTAAAACAAATAGGAGATCTCCATAAATCAAACTTGTTTATAGGGGTTAGAAAATTATTTACCGGTTGTGTCTCTTCCACTTCGTCGATTGCACCAAAATAGGAGAACGGTTTGAAGTTATAGATGGATTCTGGAAATGATTCGTGAAAACTCCTCAAATTGTTTATTTCTGAAAAAGATAAGCATGAATGGAAGTGATGTATGAAAGTGTTGGTAGCAAGTTTGTTTTCTGAGAAACGAAGTTGTTGTGATGGATGAAAGTGATGCAAATTACACAGGATAAAATAATTTCCATGCTCAAGATGACATCATTGTTTGCAAATGCAGGGGCACGAGAAAGGTGAACCAAATCTCAGATGCATCGCCCATACAAACTGCAGAATTGTGCCATTAAAAAGCTATTGATTGTGAGATGCCTTAAATGCAGTGACTTAAATATGCAAAGTGTTGGTGGGCATTTAATATGCAAGTGTCAGTGGCATCATAAGAACTATCTATAGATAATGGAAGCAAACCATACTCAAAACGTTTGAGAGACGTGCAAGAAAATAATGATGTTATATTGGAATTATTATACGACAGATTTAAAAAAAAAAAAAAAAAACAAAAAATTGAACGTGTGAATATTTCTTTTGAAAATATGTAATTGATGCATAACTGATTTGCGATTTTACAGGAAATTCGAAATTTAATTTGAAAATGACAACCGACAGATTGTGAGTGAGCGAAAAAATGTTGATTTAATTTAAATTAAATTAAAATATGTAGTAAAAAGAAAAAAAAAAAATGAGAAGCTGGCATGTGTCCTAGTGTGAAAAAAATGAGATTCTTCTTTTAATAGTAAGTAGAGATTATTATTATTATTATTATTGTTATTATTATTATTATTATTATTATTATTATTATTATTATTATTATTATTATTATTATTATTATTATTATTATTATTATTATTATTATTATTATTATTGTGGTTGTTGTTGTTGTTGTTGTTGTTGTTGTTGTTGTTGTTATTAAACATATATAAAATACAAAATACAAAGTCGCCTATGCCACGGGCGACTTCACAAAAAATTGCAGGAACTATTGGCAGGGGCGACTTCAATTATTATTATTTTTTTGTTTTTTGAAAACTCCTCTGCCAGAGTCTTACCCTTTTTTTTTATTTCCTTATACGCAAATACGACTTATAGTGTGTATATATATATATATATATATATATTAATCGGAGAGTTGTTATTTAATAGTGTTAACGTAGTTTCCATCATTTTTTTTTCTTTAATTTGAGTAGCACCTATCATTTTTTTAATTTAAGATGTTTCGAGCATAGTCGATGTTTAAAACCGGTATAGGATCAAAGTTTGCATGGTAGAACAGATCCTATATCGGTTTTAAAATCGGTCACAATAGATTGATTTCTAGTGTTCCATTGCTCCACATACTGAGCGTGTGTTTCAAGTCAGTTTTGATTAGAACAGATCCTATATCGGTTTTAAAATCGGTCACAATAGACTGATTTCTGGTGTTCCATTGTTCCACATACTAAGCGTGTGTTTCGAGCCAGTTTTGATTGGAACGTCCACGTCGATCAGTTCTACCATGCAAACTTTGATCTTATGACGGTTTTAAACATCGATTATGCTCGAGACATCTTAAATAAAAAAAAAAAACGATAGGTGCGACTCAGATTAAAGAAAAAAAAAACGATGGAAACTATGTTAACACTATTAAATAAACTACTTTCCGATTAAAATATATATATATATATATATACACACATACTATAAGTCGTATTTGCATATAAGAAAATTAAAAAAACAAAAACGGTAAGACTCCTCTGGCAGAGGAGTTTTTTAAAAAATAAAATTATAATTGAAGTCGCCCCTGGCATGGGCGACTTTGAATAGTTCCTGCAATTTTTGTGAAGTCGCCTGTGGCACAGACGACTTCACCTATTCCTATAAATACACAAAAAGCACACTTATAATTTTAATTGTTTTGTGAATAGTAATGTATATTATTAAATTTGCCAAGTCGCCTATTGCATTGGCGTTTTCAATTGTTAAAAGGAAAAAAAAAAATTAGTGAAAGTCACCCCTGGCAGGGGCGACTATGAACAGTATTCTGCATTTTTAAAGAAGTCGCCTGTGAAAATATACTTATTATTTTAATAGTTTTGTGAAAAGTACGGTAGTTAATTAAATTTGCCATATATTTAAATAAATTTATATATAATATATATTTTTAAAATTTGTAACAGAAAAAAATTAGAAAAATAATAATATTTGAATATTTAAAAAACAAAAAATATCTATATATATAAAAAAAAAAATGAACTTTTCGAATTTCGAATCGAATCGAATGGTTCAGATATTTCTCACGAATCGAATTCGAATCGCCTATTTAAATTCGATTAATATTCAATTCAAATTCAAATCGCGTTTATATTGGCGAATTAAATCGAATTTCATAATATTCGATTCGACTCGTTTACATCCCTATATTAAAGGAGTTTTTTATGGGACCCGCGGGACCTGAAGAACTAATTGATTAATATTTCACAGTAATATGAGTTTTGATATGATGTATTGAAGTTGCAGATCTAAGTTGAGAGAGTAGAATTATTCAAATCCAAAAACACATTTGAGTTTGAGGGAAGAGAATGTTGGGTGAGTTGGAACCTGAAATAAATTATAAGTACCTAAAATAATGTGTTTAAATAGAACTGGAAGAGGTTGTGTGACAACGAGGTTGTGAGCCCACGATAAGCTTCAAAATAGTAAAAATTGATTCGTATTTTGTATTATGGATGTGTAAGTTTGGGTTGATTTAAATTAATTTACTGTAAAAAGTTATATAAATGTGATGTAGGTAGCTATTGGGTGATTGATCAATGATCTAAATAGTTGTTGAAAATTGTTATTGATTATTGATCAATAATTAATGATGTGTGTGTGTCTATTTATATTATTTATGATAACTTTCACATTTAATATTAAAAAAATTAAATTAGGTTAAATTATTTATAAATTCGAATATATTTTAATTTTTCCATAAATTTCTTTCTAAAATTTGAATATATTCCGTAAATTATACATTTTTAATTTATGTGCGTTAATTAAAATAGAACTTTAAATATATTTCGTAATAATAAATATTTTTTAGAAAAATATATAGCTATATATATATATAATTTTTATCACAAAATATACACTTTTATGTATCTTTCTAAAGTAAAACATTTGAAAAGTTATTCATAATTTTGGAACAATATTAATTTTTTTTAAATATTATATATGATTTTATTTTTAACTTATTTATGAATTTATTCAAACATTTTCCAACATTAGGTGATAAAATGAAGAGGATGATGTCACATCAACCGAAGAGAGCGTGTCAGAAAATGAAGGGAAAATGTGTAGTTCAAAAGATTAGCAATGTAAAAAAGTACAATTCAAATTCTTTCTAATTTTTATGTTTTCTAATATTATTTAATGTGCAATATATTAAAGTTAATTTTTACATTGTGTTCTTTGTCCTTTTTCTGTATTCTAAATAAGTTTAATCAACTAAAAAATGGACATCGGAGTATGTTTGAATAGGTCTCAAAATAATAGGTCCATCACATTATTTAATATGTAAAAAAATAATTGTTACTTTTGCTAAGGAGGAACTAATCCCACGTTCTCTCACCTCTCTAATCTCTTCACTTTCAAGAAATAGCCAGCTACGTCGATTTATACTATAACTAGCATATATTAAACATATGTACTATAATACAAATTTATACAGAAAATAGAAAAAAAAAAAAAAAAAAAAATCGGAGACCCTTGCGAGCAGGGGATCCGGAGCGGCGGCACCACCTTTGCCCCCCCGGTCTGTGATAGGTTAAAAGTACAGATATTTTAGGATTAAGCTCAAAGAGAAATTGATAGAATTTTTGAAAAATATCTAAGACATCAACTAGTTAGAACGTCAATTATCATGAAATGCAGGAAGGATTATATAGTAAATCCTAAAGAGCTGGAGAAAATCAATCAATTAATTTTCGATATTAATGTAGCCTATATGTTCAGAATCGGGATCGAAAAAAATTATTATATTTTTCTGAAAAAATATTAATTAACTTATCTAATGTTAATTTAGAGAAGCTATCGATGTTACATTGTCTTTGGCAAACTACTTGATACTAGAGTTGAGATCGTCCATTAGAAGTTTGTTTGAACTATATTTGATTAAATATAGCAAACGAGCTTGAATAATTTTACGCTTGATAAAATCTAAAGATCAAGCTTGATAAGTAAAAAATGTTAAAATAAGTAGAAAAAAATCAAACTACTCAAGTTTGAATCGTGTTCGACTCAATAAAAACATCAATTCAATTTATAATCAAATAAGCTTAAATATATTAATAAAATATTAATAATATTTCAAATAAATCTAAGTAACATTACTTTCGACTCGATTTTACTGCGTACATTTTTTTTAGGTACATGAAGCAGATATATAAGGATTTAAGTCTAGGCATGTATGCTGACTTAATTAATAATTATAGGCTTATAGATCCAAAGTATATGTATAACCACTTCCCTCGTTGTATCCCCTAAATATTTCTAAAATCCCTAAATAATATTTAACTCTATTTATAAAATTAAAAAGTATTAACAATATTGATAACATCAATAATTAATTTAATTAAAGAAATAAAATATAGTGTTTCTAAATATTTCGTTGTACATTTTGAAATCTTTATCTCTATTACGTACAATTAAGGATACATTAATTGATAATTCTTAGATAATATTCAAATTAAATAATGAAATAATTTATTTTCTTTAATTAAGTTGTAATAAAATCGACCAAAATACATATATATAATTGCACCTATTGATCATAACTATACCATACAAGAAAGAAACATTTATATATATATATATATATATTTATATTGATTAAGAAAAGATAAGAATTGCAATTGCCAACAAATATGGGTAGGAGGTAGTATTAGGTAATTAACCCAACAACAATAGAACTGTGTCCACGTAGTCGCACGCACGTCTTTAGATACAACAATAAGATATTTGCATACATCTTATACTAATTCAATTAATTAACATTTTGTGATGCTTATATAATGATGGTTTACTTCTCATTTCCTTCCACCATCAACAATACATTGTTATTGGAGAAAATGGCTACAAAGTTTACTCTCATCGTTGTTGTTGCTATTCTTTGCAGTACTGTTGCAGGACAGCTTGGTGGACTACCAACTGTAGGAGAACTACCAACTGGAGGAGGACTACCGACTGTAGGAGCACTACCGACTGTAGGAGCACTACCAATTGGAGGAGGACTGCCGACTGTAGGAGAACTACCGACTGTAGAACTTTCTGGAGGAGGACTACCGACTGTAGAATTTCCAAATGTAGAACTTTCTGCAGGAGCACTACCAACTGGAGGAGAACTACCGACTGTAGAACTTTCTGGAGGAGGACTACCGACTGTAGAATTTCCGAATGTAGAACTTTCTGCAGGAACACTACCGGGTGTATGACTTCCTTGTTGTTAATTTAACGTATTTCAGAATTAAGTTCTTCTTTTAAACTTGTAACTTTGATTGGTTTTCATTTCAATAAGGACGTGTCCATATCCATTTCAAATTATATGCTATAATTTCAATTGCTTGTATATCTATATCTATATATTTGCATATTATAAAAGTATGAATCTTCTGTTTCGTTCATTTTTTTATTATACCTAATATATATTTTAGTTAGTATTGAAATTTAAGTGCAAAATGTAATTATTTGAGGATCATTAATTATGAAAAGAAATAAGGAATGGTGGACAAAATATGGTTTCTTCCAAAATAAATAAATAAATAAATATAGTTTAATTTTGTTAAGTTTTTATTGTTATGAGATTAAAAATAAAAGACAAACGTGAATAGGGATAAAGAAATATGTCATTTAACTAATATAAAAATATTCCAATAGTTTGATATAACATGCATCAATTAGACAATATAACACTAGTCCAAACAAATGTTTTTTAAGTAATTTAAACATTTAAAGGTTTATTTATCTGATATAAAATGTAAGAAACATCTTATTTTTCAAACCCTTCCTAAAAATCATATTTACATTCTTCTTTTTATGTGTAATTCGGATTATTGAGCTAAGTCCAACCCATTAAGACCGACCTAACCCTTAAATGGTGTTTAGCAAAACTCAATGACCACGGAATGAGATATTGGATAGTAAGAAGATCTTTGAGGCCCATAGAAATGGTGATCTTCAAGTTTGGTGCAAGGCCCAGGTCATAGAGTGACCCAACTCGAATTGGATCGAACAAAGCGAAACCACATATTAGTCAATATATATATATATATATATATGTATAGGGTTAAATACTTAAATTAATTTGTACTTTGCGAGTTTTTACATTTCAATACTTAAACTTTATCTTTTTGACCGATTGCAACCTAAGTCCACGAATTGTACAAGTTGTAACCTCAATCGAATTTTTCATGTCAAATATCAAACACGTGACTATCACTTATAAAAGTGGGGGGAGGGAGGGGGGGGTTTGCTATTTTAGTTTGTAGTGTTTTTCTAGCGTTGTTTACGAAATTTTATTTGATATGATTTAATAAATGTGATGGATGTTTAAATAAATATGGCTAATTATTGAATAATATGGTTGGATAATAATATTTTATTAGAATATTAGTAAATGATAGGTCACACTAAATGATGGTGATTGAAATTTATTTTATTATATTTGATTGATTGATAATTGTATAATTAAGATTGGAATACATTGTATTACAGTAGATGAATTGATGGTGATAAGACACAAACTAAATATTTAATTTAGATATAATGATTGATTTTAGAAAAAGTATATGAACGAAAATTATAAATCAAATATGATTTATGCGTTAAGTGAATCTTATTGGGTAGCTAAAATCAAATATTGAATAATTTAATTATCTTAATTGGTACAAGAATCAGTACATTTGCAATTTTATCAGAAAATAAGGTGTTAATTCCAAAGTTCAATCAAATATAAAAATTATTTCTAACATATATATATATATATATATATATATATATGGGTAAGGTTTTAATGGTTACTTTCATTTTATCACCATGGATGGTGACCTAATATTAGCCCTTGGATAAAAAATTAAAGGATGAGATTAATTGAGTAGTTGAGTCATGCATTTAATTCACCTAGATTTAATGGTGAGAAAATGGGTAGCTTGATGACATGTAGGTAATAGTGATGATGTGTCATTTTTAAATTTTTTTAAATTAAATTTAAAGAAATCTGAAATTAAAAATTTCATGCCCTGTTTTGACATTTTAGTAGAGATTATTGATTCTCGAACCTTATTAAATGTACTACATGCACGTTGATTGAAGAGAATCATTAAATCAACATATAAACAAACATATGTATACATAGGCAACAAGGAGTATAGATATCTAACCTTGACAACAATATTCTAAACTTTAGCAAACTCTAGCTTTCATGGAAAACAAAACTCAACCATAACTCCCTGCAACAACACCTTAACAGGAGAAATGTAGTTAGTATTGGAAAGAAAAAGGGCGGGGATGGGAGAGCGAGGGGGTCGGGTAGAGTAGACAAAGATGGAATACCAAAAGAGAAATCAAACCGAAATTGCATAGTTCAGACGTCAAAGCCTATTCACAACATATACCTAAATCACAGAGTAGATAAAAACGCATGAGATTGAAGCGGAATTTTTTGTTTGACCTGATTGAAGAAGAATGAAATGGTGTATAATGCATCAGGAGATTTCGAAAAAGAAAACCAACTCCAATGGCCAGCCTATACAACAGGAGTTTCCCAGAAAATGTTTATTTATTTGCTTGCACTGGACCACGGCGGCGTGATGGAGGACAGGCAACGGAGGAGAGTTTTTCCAATTTTGAGGGTCTCTTCAAATTAGGGGTTATGTGAAGGTGGGAACAAAGGCGCGGTAACGAGGAGCAAATCTTTTCAAATTTTATCTTTTCTGGCGAGGGATTAAAAGGGAGCATCAATAATTTTATCTTTATTTTTTTTCTTTATCTCTATATATTTGATATATATATATATATATTTATATTTTTGGATGAAATCCGAATTCGCACTAAACCCGTTTCGTATGGGGCAGGTTCAAACCCGATCAAACGGGTATTCCCAGGTTTGAATCGAGTTGTGAATTTTGCTAAACCCGCCCCTAAATATTTTTTATATTTATTATTTATTATAGTAATATATTCCACTTACTACTATTTCTTACTACCAATATATTCACATTTTTATTATTTTATTGTGTTTGATTTAATTTGAGAACTTATTTAGTTGTTTCCGTTAATAGATTTTTTAATCAATAATGTATATTTTAATTATGGAATGATTATATTAAAAAAGTAATATTGTAAATATTGAAAAAAAAAAACTAAAACAACATGGCGGGTCGGGGCGAGAAGGAGTAAATCCGTGGTCCTGAGAAAATCGCGGTGATTGGACAAAATATTTGAGGAATTAACCGCACTCGACTTTTAATTCGCATATTTCTGTGAGAGCGCGAGCGAGAAGAGCGAGATTGGGAGACGAAGAGAGAGGGAAGGGTTTGGACAAGTTAGAATATAATTAATTTGAACAAGGTAAATATTAAAGGTCTTTATTTCTCTAATGAGGTTTAAGTGTTCCAAAAATTACTTTCTAATCAGCTAGCAAAATTCTTGTAAAAATAAGTGTCTCAATAGCTACTTTTTGTTGTATGTCTTGTAGTGATTTTGGTGAGGTAATATTAACATTTTATTGCTTTTTTTTTTTTAAAGTAAGATTTAACTGTAGTTATTTTTAAAATAATAGTATATTATATTTATATTCATATAATATTAAGATTATTTCAATAATTGTTAATTTGTTTTTATGTAGGACACTTTAAAGTGTCCTATAAAGAGACGAATATGGGACACAATTTATAAAGAGACGGAAAATAAGTATTCGACTACGGTTAAACGACAACGGTTTTGCGAAACCATAGTCTTTTAGCGAAAATAGGTATTCTAATATGGTTAAACCACAACGGTTTTGCGAACCGTAGTCTTTTAGCAAAAACAGGTATTTGACTACGGTTAAACCACAAACAGGTATTTGACTACGGTTAAACCACAATGTTTTGAGAACCGTAGTCTTTTAGCGAAAAGTAGGTATTCGGCTACGGTTAAACCACAACGGTTTTGCGAAACCGTAGTCTTTCAGCGAAAAAATAATATAAAACACTACGGTTTGTACAATCACCACGGTTGAGTGCTAAAAGACTACGGTTAATGCGTTAAACCGTTGTCTTTTGGGCGTAGTGATTAACAGTTTTTGTTGTAGCGTGAGGTACAAAAATCTGTTAGCATTCTTTAGATTATGCATCTATAATCTCTAGGAAGTTAGCAGAGGAACCAAATTAGTGCAATAGCTTATATAGATAGCAATTCTAAGACTCAATATGTTGGGTAATATAGGACACAACGTTTTAGACTATTCATTTCAAGCAAGTAGTCGAAATGTCAGAATAATGAAGAGATGTTGATAATTGATTTTTCTTTTCTCTAGAAAATTTCATTCAAATCAATGTTAAGGTATCTTTTCTCCGAAACTCAAGTTGCAAATCTAAATTCTTTCAGCTTTTCAGATCTCTGTATTGCCTTTTCTTGATCTCTCAGGCATCAGGGAATTTTGCAACAACAACTGAGTTGTTATAGAGTATAAAAGACTCAATAAAAATTTACAAAGCTTCTAAACACCCAATCATGAGTCCCTTCTCTCCCCAGACCCGTCTGAGGTTAGTGATTGAACTTCTTTTTCTTGTTTCTTTATTCTTAGCCGGCTATTAATGGATTAAGTTAAGGTATTCCCTATAACTGCAACAATTCTGTTTCAAATCAACCTATCAACCTATTCTACTAAAAGAAGGTTGCATGACAATAGGAAAAGACACATGTCGCTTCCACAATTTTTCGTCGAATTTTTATTTATTTTAATTTTAAAAAAATATTCTTAAATACGTAGAGAGCCCTTAAAAAAGAAGAGCATCCACCTTTTTTTTGTGGGTTCTCCACCAATCATTTTTTTTCTTTTTCTTTTTTCTTTTCTTTTTTTATCTTTTGCTTTCGAAATTTAAAAAGTCGTTTAACTTTTTCATCTCAACTTGATTTTTCATAAGAAATATATCAACTTATTTCTTTTTTGACGATCATCGATTTGACATCTATAATGCATATATTATAATTAAAATATTAATTTTTAAGTGTAAAATACCTTCTTAGAATAGTAATGATATATTTTGATTTTCTAAAAAAATGATATATTTTGATTTCTAAACATTTTTATATAAAATTAAAATGTGATAGAATTCCAAAAATGAATTTTTTTATCGATTGAAATTTTTTGAAGATTAAAATTATTTACTTTAGTTTTACCTTTTTTATCTTAATAATTTTTGGATGATTTAAAATATTAAATTGAAAAAAATTCATAAAAAATACAAAAAATTTTAGGTTTACACTTTACAATAGAAAAAAAGTTTAGATATTGTTGCTAAAGTGATTTGTTGATTGAATTAGTTTGCTTATTATTTTCTTCTATTTTGTGAAAAGAAAAATTATGTTAACTACAAAAATAATAAGTCGATTATTTTTATTTGAACATGACATGATAATATAGTTTACCACTTATATACTCAAGTAAGTAATATGTTTGTTACTTCTTATACTAATATTATACTCCCTCCGTCCCAGTTAAAGCTTCCTACTTGCCTTATCGGTCCGTCCCACTTAAAGTTGCCAGCCCAAAAAAGAAAATTATTCCCACAATCCTCACCCTCAAATCTCAACCACTCAATCTCCACCTTTAAAAAAGTCAAATAACTGTTTTTTCTTAACATCTGTGCCCGGTCAAAGTGGAAGCTTTAACCGGGACGGAGGGAGTATTATTTAATATATGCACTGGCTTTCAAACAATAATTATTCAAAATATTTGACATTGTTTTATCATTATATGAATATGTAATTATTACAATATGTGTAACGCACATTGAAATAACAAGAAGGGAAATGAATCGAATTTCAAGTGTGTATTTATAATTTTACTTAAAATATTCAGCATAATCAGATCATGCATTCAAATAACTGAATTAACAAAATTTATGAAAATATAATTGGTAATTTCTATTTGTGATAATGAAATGTATTAAAGTAAAAATATAAAAATTTGAATAGTAAAAAAATTATAAAATCTAACGGGTAGTTTCAATTTGTAATAATGCAAAATATTACATGTAAAAAAATCTCACATGGAAGGAGAAAAAAAAAATTACTGGACAAAAAAATATCAACTGACGCTTTTATATTCTCAAATAATATATAAGTTGATTATTATTATTATTATTATTATTATTATTATTATTATTATTATTATTATTATTATTATTATTATTATTATTATTATTATTATTATTATTATTACTACTACTACTACTACTACTACTACTACTACTATTATTATTAAAAATATACTCATCTCGTGCATCGCACGGGGGACATCTAGTATGGTTTATTTTAATAGTCTTTATTCAAATGGTTGGTAATATTACTTTGAAATATATTTTTGGGTGGGTTTCTCTGTATCGATATCATAGAATTTTTTGGAATTTTCACATTCAAGATTTTGTGTACAAATTGTCCTAAATTAGGAATTATATGTTTAAATTAAATAATATAATGCCCTTGAATCATCAATGTCCTAAAGCTAGATAATTAAAGTATGGCCCCAATCTTCTATTTATTGAATCTGAGCATAATTTCATTATAACAACCAGCCAACCATTTGGTCTGCATTTGTCTAAAATGATTTGAAATGATTATATTTGGAAAAGGAAACTTAATAAATTCTTAATTTTTCAATGCAAATACAGCCTTAATATATTTAAATTAGCCTAAGGTGGTGGCAAGTAGGCTGTAAAAATTATCAAGTCAATTTTTTTTATTTTCTAATCTTATTTAAGTAACTAGTTTAGAAAATGTTTTTATTAGTGTTTGTCGAGTATTTGAATTTTAACTTTAATAAAATCTGATATTTTCATAGCTTTAATTAGTTTTTGGTCTGATACATAGGTTGCTAGTTTCTGTACATCTAATTTTTGGCAGCATATTTGTCTATTTCTTTCTTCCTTATGTTGATAACTTAAAAATCAGAAATAGAGTGGTTGAGAACTCTTATGCAACATCATATCATTCTTAGCAAAGATACAGGCCAGGATATTGTGATACGACTTTTGTGGCATGTTATGAAATTCTTGATCATTTGAGAAGAACACCTCAAAGTGGTTTAATTTCACAATCTTCTTTTTATTTATGTTTAGAGTAAAATATTATATTACCCAAGACTGGAGACAGTCTGCTTATCAATCTAGTATGGGCTAAGTTCAGCAGAGCCAACTTTTTGCAGCTACCCAAACCCAAAGGTATTTCTCCACTCAAGCAGTTGTCCAGCTCCAGGTACATTAATTCTGCAAGCCTATGCAATGATCTAGTTGAGAAAATTTCTTCCTAATCTCAACCAGAACAAATTGGTTGAATTGATTGCAGAATCGGGCCCTCCAGTCCATTGAATGATAGGTCAAGAGACTGCAAATTTGGCCCGAATAGAAGATCAGAGGAAATCATCCCTGTCAACTTATTATAACTCAGGTCTAAACTTCCAAGGTACGAAGTGATGTGATAATTTGGAAATATCATATGTGTACATTAATAATCTCATATATCAAACGTAGAGTGATGTTATAATTTGGAAATATGAAAAAACAATTATATTCGGGGATCATGTGCGGTTCAATTAGTTGAAACGGTAATATAAGTGAGTGATTTATTTTTTAACGAGTTCGATTACATAGAGGATCCATTTATTGTTCAATAGAACATCAATGTCACATAATGTATTTATTAAAAAAACAGTACTTAACTATTTATTTATCACTAACCGCAAGTTCGGATAAATAGGAATCGTAGGCGATGTAAAAGAACTATTACTGAGGACAACATAGATGACTAATCAGGTATTACGAAATCTTCGTGATTGTTCTTTCTATACATATTATGGAGACAAAATTTAGATTTATTTGTGGAAAATTGCTAGACATTTGATCAATTAGTTTTAGGTATTTTTTTACAATAATGAAAATTAGATTGTGCAGTTCAATTCTCATCTTAAAGCTTGATTTTTTTGCTTTTTTCTTTTCATCCAACCTTTTTAGTTGGGAAATCTTGGTGTTATTGGATTTGTGGTTTGGATTCTATGATATGATTTATGAGGATGACGCAAGCATGGAAATTTAATTCTTTGTCAGGATTAATTGATGATGAGTAGTTATATGTTATTACTTTGAAGTTGATGGATGATGATTTGTTATGAGTTCAAATGATTTCTTATATCCTTTCTAGGACTTTGTACGCCCATTCGTCTAGAAATTTATATATTCTCTTATTCGGATTTTGCCGTTACAGTTAATAATGAGAATTTTGTATTGTTCTTTTTTTTTTTTTTAAATTAAATGCAGGTTGCTTTCACATTACAGAAAAGACTACCCAAGGAAGACGAACAACATGATATATTGGAAGATGCAAATCGAAGATTACCTCTACGGTAAGGATTTGCACCAGCCCCTCAAGGAGAAGCCCGAGAAGATGTCTGCGGAGGAGTGGGAGTTATTAGACAGGAAAGCGATGAGCGCGGTTCGTCTTTCGTTGTCCAAGGAAGTACCACAGGTGCAAGGTCTACACGGAAGATGCTGAAAATCTTGGAGGAGATATATAAAAAACCATCGATGGTAAACAAAGTTCATCTGATTAGACGACTGTTTAATCTGAGGATGACGGAGGGAACACCAGTACAACAGCACTTGAATGAGTTCAACATGCTAACCTCGCAGTTAGACTCGGTGGACATAAAGTTTGATGATGAGATTCGGGCCCTAATTATGCTATCTTCTCTGCCAGACAGTTGGGCCGGTACAGTGACAGCAGTTAGCGCTACAGACGTTGAGCTGAAGTTTGAGAGGATGAGGGACTTGATGATCGGGGAAGAGATTTGGAGAAACGAATCAGGATCAGGATCGTCCTCAAGGTCAGCGCTGAATACCGAGAACAGAGGCAGACAGAAGGGAAGGCAGTTTAGGGGAAGGTCGAAATCCAGAGGGAAGAGTCAAACGAAGAAGCACGGGAGTTCTGTGCAGTGCTGGAATTGTGACGAGGTGGGTCACTATAAATACCAGTGCAAGGCGTGGAAGAAGAACAAGAGGTAATAGGCAGACAGGAAGACAGCGAACGCAGCCACGGATGAGGATGATGGTGATGCGTTGGTCTTGAGTGTGTGCAGTCCCATGGAGTCTTGGATCTTGGATTTCGGCGCTTCATTCCGTCCAGACAGTAATTTTAATATTATGCAGAATTACGTTTCTGGCGATTTTGGACAGGTGTATCTGGCTGATGATGAACCCCTGAAAATCATGGGGAAGGGAGACGTAAAGGTTGAGACATCAAATGGCTCGAAATTGATGTTGAATGGAGTGAGACATATCCCTGGATTGAAGAGGAACTTGCTTTCAGTTGACAGCTTGACAAGGAAGGTTACGTGGTAACATTTGGTTGTAGCAACTGGAAGATTACCAAGGGGGCTATGGTGGTAGCTCGGGGTAAGAAGGAAGAACGCTATACATGACTAGTAATTCGTAGGATTCCCTTGATCTTGGGAATGGTAATGGTGATGTGGATTTGTGGCACTGTCGGTTGGGCCACATGAGCGAGAAAGGGGTGAAGCTGATGTGCTCAAAGGGTAGATTGCCTGGTCTACAAACTGTGGAAGTTGGAATGTGTGAAGACTGTGTCTTCGGGAAACAAAGGCGTGTGAGTTTCTCAAGGAGTGGCAAGGCCCTGAAGAAGCAGAAGCTTGAGTTGGTCCATAGTGATCTATGGGGACCAGCTCCGATAGCGTCTATTGGAGGATCGATGTATTACATGACATTCATCGACGATTCGACCCGCAAGGTATGGATTTATTTTCTAAAAAATAAGTCTAATGCATTTGATGTTTTCAAAAGATGGAAAGCCTTGGTTGAGACTGAGATGGGGTTGAAGGTGAAGTGCTTACACTCCGACAATGGAGGTGAATATGAACTCAAGGAGTTCAAGAATTATTTTGTTGAGCATGGGATTAGTACAGAACGGACTGTGCATGGAACGCCCCAGCAGAACGGTGTGGCCGAGAGGATGAACAGAACACTGAATAAGCGGGCAAGGTGTATGAGACTGAAGAACGGCTTGTCTCAATCGTTTTGGGCGGATGCAGTGAGCACAGCTGCATTCCTAATCAACCGAGGTCAATCGGTTCCCTTGGATAACCGGATACCCGAGGAGGAGTGGACTGGAAAGGAGGTAAACTTATCTTACTTGCGTATTTTCGGTTATATTGCTTACGCTCTTGTGGATCCTGTTGATAGAAATAAGTTAGATGCCAAGTCCATCAAATGTACGTTTATTGGGTATGGAGGTGATGAGTTCGGCTATAGGCTATGGGATGAGCAAAGCCGAAAGGTGATTCGCAGTCGGGATGTTATATTCAATGAACAAGTTATGTACAAGGATAGGTTGAAGGATTTGGGCACTAATGTTGCAAAGCCCCGCACTGTCGAGTAGGATGATTTGAACTCGAGTGGGAGTAAAAGGGGTCCGGTCGATGAGGAGTTTCTTGAGGATGAACCAAGAACACCACCACCTCAAAGACCTGTTAGAGATCGAAGGCCACTAGATAAGTATTCGCCCTCTAACTTTTACTTATTGTTGACTGATGGTGGTGAACCTGAGAGCTTTGCAGAGGCAGAGCAGGTTTGTGATAGACGAAGACGGATGGCTGCCATGGAAGATGAGATGGCGTCTATTCGTGTGAATGGCACTTGGGAACTGACTGAGCTTCCCAAGGGCAAGAAGGCGTTGCACAGCAAGTGGGTCTACCGAATCAAAAATGAGGCCGATGGTAGCAAGCACTACAAAGCAAGGTTAGTTGTGAAAGGGTTCGAGCAGCGGTATGGTATTGACTATACGGATGTGTTTACTCTTGTTGTGAAGTTGACTACAATTCGCATGGTGTTGAGTATGGTGGTTGCGGAGAACCTATTATTGCATCAGATGGATGTGAAGACGGCTTTCCTTCATGGTGATCTAGTGGAGGAGTTGTACATGGTACAGCCGGAGGGGTTCGTGGTAGACGGAAAGGAAAGTCTTGTGTGCAAATTGAAGAAGAGCTTGTATGGCTTGAAGCAAACTCCGAAGCAGTGGTATATGAAGTTCGACCATTTCATGTTGGAGATTGGTTACCATAGATGCCACGCCGATCATTGCTGTTATTGTAAAAAGTTTGACGATAGCTATCTTATCATATTACTTTACGTTGATGATATGTTGATTGTAGGAGTCAATCCAAGGGAGTTGGAAAGGTTGAAGAAGCAGTTGTCGGAAAGGTTCTCCATGAAGGATCTTGGAGAAGCGAAACAGATTTTGGATATGAGAATCGAGAGGAAGGCGGCAAATTTGTTGTATCTTTCGCAGACGAATTATGTCCAGAAGGTCCTAAAAATGTTCAACATGGAGGATTCGAAGCCGGTTAATGTGCCCTTGGGGGGACACTTTAAGCTGTCGAAGAAGGAGTCGTCGAGTACTAAGGAGGAACGTACCCAAATGATGAATGTGCCATATGCATCACAATTGGGAGTATCATGTATGCCATGGTTTGTACGCGTCCGGATATTGCGCATGCAGTGGGAGTAGTGAGCCGGTTCATGGGTGATCCGGGGAAACAGCATTGGGAAACGGTGAAGTGGATTCTAAGGTATTTGCGAGGTACCACAAATAAAGCCTTATGTTTTGATGGAAGAAATTCAGAGTTAGTTGGCTTCGTTGATGTGGACCTAGCATCGAACGATCTTGATGGGAGAAAGAGTACTACCGGGTATGTTTTTACTTATGGTGGTACGGCAATTTCTTGGATATCAAAGTTGCAAAAGGTGGGTGCACTGTCCATCACGGAGGCGGAGTACGTAGCCGTGACGGAGGCAAGTAAGGAGATGGTGTGGTTGCAAAGTTTTTGGGTGAACTTGGGAAGGAGCATGGAAATAGTGCACTCTACAATAATAGTCAGAGTGCAATTTTCTTGGCAAATAATCCGGCATATCATTCAAGAACGAAGCACGTTGAATTGAAGTATCATTTCATCCGAAACCTATTGGAGAAGAAAGCCTTGCGACTTGTGAAAATTCTCGGAGTTAGAATCCAGCTGACATGTTTACTAAGGTCATAACCTTAGAGAAATTGAAGTTGTGCACAACTTCAATTGGCCTCGAAACGTGAAGAAGAAGAGGAGATGGTGATACCAAGTGGAAACGGAAAGAAGTAAAGAGAGGATATTTGCTTTGAAGGTGTTTTAGTCTCCAAGTGGGAGATTGTTGAGTTGTGGAGTCCAAAAACACGCCTGGAGTACCTCGGTCGAGGCGGGAGGCCGCGGCCGAGGCGAGAAGGAACGCGGTCGCGGCCGAGACAAGAGAAACTTTTATACAATTCTCGGCAGAGCTGGGGATTCTCGGCCGAGATGCTTTTATACTCTGGATGTGCCGCGGTCGAGGCGGATGGTCGCGGCCGAGGCCTATTGCGCGAACAGTTTTGCTTGGGCCTCAAGTAGAGGTCGTTTTAGGGCCCAAGGAGCTATTATAAATAATGGTTTCCTTCATTGCTTATGATGATCTGGTAATTCATCATCCTAGTGCATATCGTAGCTTGGTATCGCCCCTAGACGTAGTTACACAACGTAACGAACTGGGCAATCAAATTTTTGTTTTCTTTTGTGTTCAATTTGTTTTGCTTTTCTTTATCCAATTATTTAGTCGTATCGTGGTTGTGGGCGGGTTAAATTCCTAACAGTGTGAATGCAAGACAATATTCTGGCTTGAAGGTATGTGGCTGATAAAATTCTGGCTAAGGTAATTTAAGAGCGTCTACAATTGCTTCTACTTAAAAATAATTGATTAAATTTAAAAATTACGGAAAAAGTATTTTTAAGAAAAAATAAGGAGTATTTGCGACTATAAGTAATTTATACAAAAAGTTGAAGTTGTATTATTTGGAAAAAAAAAAGTAATTTTAAATAGAATTTATATGTATAAGTAGAAAAAAACATGAAATGACATACTTCCAGATTCTACTCAAAATAAGTTACCTTGTACCACTATTAAAGTAGAACATGTATTTTTTTTAGGGTAGAAGCAGGTAACACTCATATCTATTTTTTTTAAGTTAAAAGTGCAAAAGTGCTTATTTTAAGTTTTTACAAACACTACCTTAATCCTACCTGGCCCCACTCAGCACTTTCTTTTGGGCCGGGCCGCAGTCGAAATGGACCAGCAGCTTTTTTTACTTTCTCGGCCCGATATTTTATTGCTTAAAGCATGGATATAGCCAGATCCTACGAAATCTGGTCCTTCTGGGCCTGGCTTGGGCAGGATAGTTGGACAACTCAATTTGGTGAGTTTTACCGACTGTTATTCAAAGAGAAATACTCCCTCTATCCCCCTCAATTTTGCACATAAGAACGGACACGTATATTAAAAAAAAAAATTGTAATTTTACTTTTTTATTGACTTTTTTTAAATATGAAGATTGAGGATGGAGATTTTGAGGGTGGAGATTGTAAGAGAAATTCTTTTTAAGAGTATGCAAAATTGAATAAGACGGATCGAAATGAAAAGTATGCAAAACTAAACGGGACGGAGGGAGTATCTTTTTTGTTTCAATTCCTTTATGACAATATGATATAGCAAATTAATTATCTTTTTTCAGTCTTTAGAGTGAACAAATATTGAATCTTTAAAATCAGTATCATATATAAAATATGAAATATATTTTTTTATGGGCATATTTCTTGAATATGTTGTTGGATTTGAATAAATAGTTAATTAAATTTATTATATGAATTTGAACTACAAATATAATAATTATTAATTAAATAATTTATCTATTTGCTTTAATATTTTTTAGTTAATAAAATATATTCTATCCCGTACATTGCACGAGCGGATATCTAGTTTTTTTAAAATAGACAGAAAATCAACATTTGCTATATATGTAAAACAATTATTAAACCCATTAATTACACCTATAGATATCAACCATTACCATTGATTTGTTAGCGATACAACATTAATATGGAATGATACAGGTAAGGGTGGGCTTTTATCCGATCGATTGGGTCGGATAATTTTAGTTCATTGGGTATGAGGTTTAGGTTGGATAGTTTTTTTTTTCTTCTTTTTGGTCAGTTTTTTAAACAAACTCAATTATATATAATTTTACATATATTTCAACAATCTTAAAAAAAATCATTCATAGAAAACTAATTTTGAGAAAAAATCGACCGACAGATACCCAAAAATCTAGCTGAAGATAAAATACTTTTATTGTGTACCCGATACATCGAGTACCCAACCCAAAAATCAGATCCCACCGGTAGACGCACGTCACACAATCAAAGTATTTCAGGACCAAAAAGTCCAAAACTAAAAACCTTGTCCAGCAGAAATTAAAAATATAACATCACAAAGAAACATTAGGAAATTCAAGACAGAAGTTAACACTAAACAAAGAAGAGTAAAACTTAGGTACCGTAAGAGAAGAGGAGCATTTTTGAAGACACAGAAGTTTCGCCGCAGTGCTTCAATATTGAGGTGTCCCACACCAAGTTTATGAATAAGTGATTATTTGACTTCGACTCGAAAGCCTTGTTCATTTCCGAGTTTCTCTTGGTCCGCTAGTATCTTTTTGGCAGAATTTGCGACAACATCACTGCACGAAATCACCTCAATTAATTGCAGAGTCGGTATGTCTCCAATGTCTAAAGGAACCTCCTCCAAATCCCGCATATGTTTAAGAACAAGACGCTCGAGGCATGGAAAGTGATTGCTCTCTGTTTTCCAGTATACTAGCTCACAACCGTGCATTTCGAAGAATTTCAGCATGCAGAATTGCTCTTCAACTGTTTCCCACTTGCGTCCATGAAAAGAAGCACCCGAGAGTCGGAGTTTCTCAAGAAAGGGTAGCGAACCTATCTCTTCGATTATGTCATCCCAATATTGGTATATGCTGGTTTCCAAAGTCAACTTCTTCAGCGACCATGGGAAGATAAGCTTCTTTAGAAATTCGTTTTCCTCTCTTAGAGAGTAAAAGTTACAGCCGAATGATTCGAGTTTATCAAGACGATCAAGATTGGTGAGACAGTCTACCACATCTTTGTAACATAATTTCAGACTCTTGATGTTGGGTATTCTCCTAACCACCTCTTCTCCCAACTTTAAATCCATTACCGTCACTAACTTTTGCAGGTTTCCTAGACCAATCTCATTTTCCCCACCACTTGGAAAATCTGGGAGATAGAGCCTTCGACCTCGACATTTTTAAGTTGAGACATGTTCCAAATTTCAGATGGTGCGGTGAGATAGAACCCTGTATTACAAACAATCAATGTTCGTAGATTCCAAAGCTGGTAGAGTACTGAAGATGCAAGTTTGTAATTTGAATGAGCTCTGAAAACAATGCATCTTGAGTTAACAAACTTAAACACATATTCCCGAAAATACTTATCCTTAAGGTAAAAATGGCTGTCATCCGCTTTCAATATCCTCAACAGTCTAAAATCAAGGAGAGGTAGATCTTGCCTAGTATTCAATATTAGAGAACGAGCGAGCGAAGTCTTCGACCAAGACGTCAGGGCATCAACGTTCTTCTTCGATATGCTACAGCCGATGAGATCATATAACGTTTCCACTGGAGCTAGAGCAGATGAAAAAATTGTCAAGCCACCCCTTATGAATGGCAAAGACTTCAAGAAACCCACCAGTTTCTCCTTCGATGTGCTATGATCATTAACAACAATGCGACGTTCGTTATCTTTGCATTGACCAAGACTACGATGTCCTGTGACATTGTGAAACCTTTCTTTTTGAGCTTCTCTCAGGCAAAGGTCTCTCAACAGATCATGAATTTTGCAAAATTTGATGTTCCCTGTACACCCCAGTCGGTGAACTACAATAAGATTTCTATCAATGAGATCCTTTAAATATTCTTTCGCAACTATTTCCAAGCTCTTACCTCTAATTGGTTTCAGAAATCCTTCGTCAACCCACAGCTTGACCAAAATAGAGACGCGAATCTCACTATCTTCGGGGAAGACTCCCATATAGAGAAAACACGGTTTCAAATACACTGGTAAATGAGCATAGCTCATGTGTAAGATGTTTAAGCAGCTTTCGTCATCCTCTGAATTTACAATTGAGCTTAAGTCTCTTACAATCATTTCCCAATATTTTCGTTTGCGTTCAGATTTTGCCAAAAGTCCACCAATCACAACAATTGACATAGGAAGTCCTCTGCAATTTCTCACAATCTTCTTTCCAATATCCTGCAGGTTAAATGGGCAGTCTTCTACCCCAAACACAATTTTGCAAAATAAATCCCAACTGTCATCATCATCCAGAAAACCCATTTGGACGCCATTAGAATCACCAACCTGAGAAGCCAAGTTTGACAGTCTAGTGGTGAGCATTATTCTGCTTCCATTGTAGTTATTTGGGAAAAACAACTGTAGCTGATCCCACACCTCAATATCCCAAATATCATCCATCACAATTAAATACCAACGACCGGATAACATTTTGTGCAGTTTCTCTCCTAATTCACATTCATTCACGTCGTTAAAACTTTTCTCGCACTCATGGACAATTTGTAAAAGAATTTCCCTCATCGTATATTCTTGTGAAATGGTGACCCAAACAACAACGTCAAAATGTTGCACAACCACCTGATTTTGGTAAATCATTTTAGTAAAAGTAGTCTTACCTATTCCACCCATTCCAACGATCGTGATGATCTGGCGACTAGATGGTTCTCCAGTGAGCTTATCCATGGTATCAATCAAGAGATCAGCAAGGCCCACCGTGAAGTTCTGCCCGACAGCAGAAGACCTTGCAGCATTAGCCGGCATTGACTTTCTCTCCACGTGGCTCATCTTCTCCATCATCTCCATCACGTCTTTCTTCACTACATCCATGTCATGTATCACTTTCTTCAAGTCTTTGTACAGCTTTAGATCCATGTTAAAATTGCATGCTCGTGCAGACATGAACCAGATACCTATATCAACGTATCTGGTATGAACTTGATCTACTATATGGGATTCGATTACATCTTCGACCGCATAAGCTGCATCTGCAATCCGCGTCTCCAAGTCCTGACTTGCTTCGTTGCTACCTTCAAGAAACTCCTGCAACAACTCAACCGTTTGATTGATAGATTCAACCTGCGTTTTGTCAAGAGAAATGGGAGGACGAGGATGATTCTGTATCTGCTCTATCGTATGCATAAGAGAAACTACAGCTGCATAAGCCGACATGTTTAGCAAATACAGAAAATGGAGACAGTGTGAATGAATTAAAAGAAATCTATGATTTCTTGAAGCTAACCATGTATGGGGGATTGAAATGTATAAACAATTAGATGACAGTTTGTACCTTTCAAATAATTGGCACCATCACTTAATAAACTATTTATTCTTCATATTCCCACCACCAATCAAAAGCTTACCGTTGACATTAATTAGATACATTGCCAGCTTGCCACTAGTATTTCTTACTCCAAATTTACTGCTGTAAAAGTTCAAATGGTTTTTGCTTATCTTTTGTCAAGTGTTGCTATTTAAAATTGTATTGTGGGTCTCAATGCATTAACGACTGCAGTATCCTAACAGATGAATTACACTAGTAATAGACATCATGAACCTCAGGACCTTCCGTTAGCCAAAAGACTCTGCCAACTCAGGTCTCAAAAAATTTGAATTTATTAGGACATCTCCAACAATCTTTCTAAATTAGTGCAGATTTTGCACTATTTAAGTGCAAAATGTGCACTCCATCTCCAACCATCTGCACTACTTTTTGCACTAAAAAAAAATATTCCTTATAATTCATTTGTTTTATCTTTACTTTTATTTCTTTTGTAAATATAAATCACAATATCTATACTTAATATAATAACAAAATCCACCCAAATTAGTAACTTTGAAGTTTCCCCGCCCAAAATTTATTACTAATTTTGGAAATCACAATTTTTTATATATAGAATTCAACCCCAATATAAAATATAATTATTGCCAATAACTTGCCATATACTAGCCTAAAATAAATATTATAAAGCTATTTGGGTTGATCCTCGCCTGGGCCGAAAAAAAATATTTTTTTTAAATTATTTTTTAAAACTAAATTTGTTGGGTATTATTAATGAAAATTTATTTATGAAGATGGTAATTAAATTTTTAACATTACAAATATATCCCCTGTCAACCGCATATTGTAATTCCAGCCCTAATCATCAACATGACTTCTATGGAAGGATGCTAGAGATATTCATATATTACGAAAAATAAATATTCATACTAGTATATATTTTAGTCTTTAAAACTTTCACTGCACTCTTTTTTCATTAACATATAATTTTTCATATCTTATTATTTATTGATTGTAATATTTTATTATATTAAAATTATATAAAAATATTAATTTATTCATCTACACTTACAAACCGTGCATCGCACGGGGATACTACTAGTATGTATAAAATCACATGTAATATAATATTTTCATATTAATATTTCCGTTCATATTTTAAAATAAATCAAATTAAATATAAAACATGAAAACATGAAAACAAGAAAAAGCGAAATTAAAATTGAAATTCACAATAACGTGGCATACAACAGATTGAATAAATCAAATTAAATATCAAACATGTTTTTTCTTGTTATTGTTAATTTTTTTTTGTCAAAATTTTATGTAATTTTTTTTAAAAAAAAAAAATAATTTCGATACATAAATACACTATCCAATACTTTAAAATATACATCACAATTAAATACAATATAAAAGAAGTAATAAAAATAAAGAAAAAAGAATAAGAAATAGATAGTGCAGCAAAGTAGTGCGTACTATATATAGTGCCAAAATTGTATAAATACTAAAATATTGCTTAATATAGTGCATCGTTGGAGCAGAAAAAGTGGTGTTTACCACCAAATTAGTGCATCCTTGAAGATGTCCTTAGGATCAGAGAATAATATCATGCGGCTATTATATATATATATATATATATTATTTGACGGACGTACTTTGGAGCCACGAAGGCACTGATTCTCGTGGCCTCATCATAACATATTATTATATATATTAATTGTAGTCGATTTTAGTATAAATTAAATTAATCGAATAAAACAAATAATTCTATTGTTTTTGAACTTGATAGATGTATCATTATATGCATAAGCAATAAATATAAAGATGATAGAGATTATAATGAATATAGAAAACTATATCTTGATTTTTTTATTTTATTTTTTTTTTAAACAATTTACTGATTTATCTAAATTATTACTCCCTCCGTCCCGCTCAGATTTGCACACTTTCCTTTTTGGTCCGTTCCACTCTGATTTGCACACCCTTAAAAAGGAAATTTCTCAAATAATCTCCACCCTCAAAAGCTTCATCTTCAATCTCCACCTTTGAAAAAGTCAACAAAAAAGCAAAAAATAGCTTTTTCTTAACCTCCGTGTCCGTCCCTACGTGCAAATCTGAGCGGGACGGAGGTAGTAGTATTTTTCTAGTTTTTTTTAATACAGTGGATATACTCATGGACATATTTAGAAGGTGCACAACCTAATTCTCCTTTAAATTTTTTAAAATATTATTTTTTAAAGTGATTTATCCAATATTTTAAGTTTAGGGAATATATAAGAGAATTTTATTTTCAAATCTAGTGTACCCAGAATTTGCCTCCTATTTAGTAAAATTTTTGCCATATAACCTTGGGTGTGTTTGTTTATAGTTTCCCTGAGTGGATTTAGGGTATCAAATCTCAATAAAGCGCGTTCATTAACTCTTTCAGTCAAGTTTGATTCAGTACTCCCAGACTTACAGCAAACACACCCTAGAGTATAGTTAAAAAAATTAAAAGCACCCTATGAGACGAACTCCTAAATTCGTTTATAAATGGACCGTTGTTGGCTAATGAGTGGTTGTATCAGCTGCATGTAATGTTGTTTAATTTTTTTAAAGTGCTATTTATTTTTTATTTTTTTTATAAATAAAATATCATGAAATTATCGGAATTGGTCGGTACTGATTGATAAAAAGAAACAGCCGAAACAACATAACAATTGAAGCACAAAACTACTAGATTTAAACCTATACAGGTTTAAATATAGTAAATCAAACAAATCATTGTATTGTGTACAAATCGCGTATTAAAATACTTTATCTCAATTTTGGATTTGTCACTGATCTGCTTGTGAGAGCCCCAAGAAAGGAGCAAATCATTGTTGAAAAACTCGTTGACGACTGAATCTTTAAAACAGAGACCACGATTTACGGATCTTCTATTATTTCGGGACTAAACTCCAGCTTTTGGGGGGAGCCAAAAACTCACATGAAGGGAGATTTTGAGAAAAACAAAAGAAATTTGAAGATTCACTACAAGAAAACGCGTAAATAGCGGCGAATTTTTAGCTGCGAAATTCATATTCGCCGCTAAAATTATAAATAGCGGCAAAATTTCATGCTTCGCCGCTAACTTTAGCGGCGTTTGGAAATATTTTGTCGCTATTTTTACTTCGCGACGAAAACCTACATTTCGTCGCTAATTTAGCGATGAAAATACACTATTCACGGAAAACTTAGCGTCAAATATATTATACTTTGTCGCAAAACATGTATTTTTTAAAAATATATAGTTAAATCTAATTTTCTATTAATTATATATGAAATAGCGTCAAAATATGTATTTTTGCCGCTAACATTTAGCGACATATCACTTGAAAGTCGTTGCAAATCACTAAAATATCGAAATTAATAATAAAATTATTTTCTTAGTAATTTAAATTATAATAATTTTAATTTTAGTGTGAAGCCGACAAAAGAAAAAATATTTGCAGCGAAATTTATCCATACGCCGCTAACTTTAGCGACGTTTGGAACTGTTTTGTCGCTATTTTTATTTCGCGACGAAAACCTACATTTCGTCGCTAATTTAGCGATGAAAATACACTATTCACGGAAAACTTAGCGGCAACTATATTATACTTTGTCGCAAAAACATGTGATTTTAAAAAATATATAGTTGAATCTAATTTCCTATTTATTATATATCAAATAGCGGCAAAATATGTATTTTTGCCGCTAACATTTAGCGACATATCACTTGAAAGTCGTCGCAAATCAGTAAAATATCGAAATTAATAATAAAATTCTTTTCTTAGTAATTTAAATTATAATAATTTTAAGGGAAAATTGCACCAAATATCCTTTAACTTTACCTATTTGCATAAAATGTCCTCCAACTTTTACATTTGCATAAAATGTCCTCTAACTTACAAAAAGTTGCCCGCTTTATCCTCCAACCTGTTATAGCAGGTAACACAACAGGTCAACAACCTAGGTGGCATTTATTTCACATGTGGCAGCATATTTTTGTTTTTTTTTTAATATTTTCACTAATTGGTTGACATTTATTAAAAACAATAAAACAGGAGGAAAAATAAGACGAGGGTCTGTAAGTCTAATTATCCTTCATCGCCCTTTACTTCCTTATCCTCATCGTCATCCGCCTCGTGGCTACCAGTTGCAGCTGAGTCCCTGAATTGACGATGACAAAGAGAAAAATTGAAAGTTTTATCTTCCACGTCTGCAGATTCTTGTTTTTCCTCTTATTTTGTTGTTTTTAAGAAATGCCACATGGCAACAATTAGGTAAATCATTAAAAAACGAAAAATAGGCTGCCGCATGTGAAAAAAAACACCACCTAGACTGTTAATCGGTTGCGTGACCGGCTATAACAGGTTGAAGGATAAAGCGGGCAACTTCTTGTAAGTTAGAGGGCATTTTATGCAAGTGTAAAAGTTAGAGGACATTGTATGCAAATAGGTAAAGTTAAAGGATATTTGGTGCAATTTTCCCTAATTTTAATTTTAGTGTGAAGCCGACAAAAGAAAAAATATTTGCGGCGAAATTTATCCATACGCCGCTAACTTTAGCGACGTTTGGAACTGTTTTGGCGCTATTTTTATTTTGTGACGAAAACTTACATTTCATCGCTAATTTAGCAATGAAAATACACTATTCGCAGCAAACTTAGCGGCAAATATATTATACTTTGTCGCAAAAACATGTGTTTTTAAAAAATATATAGTTGAATCTAATTTTCTATTTATTATATATCAAATAGCGGCAAAATATGTATTTTTGGCGCTAACATTTAGCGACATATCGCTTGAAAGTTGTCGCAAATCACTAAAATATCAAAATTAATAAATAAAATTATTTTCTTAGTAATTTAAATTATAATAATTTTAGTGTGAAGCCGAAAAAAAATATTTGGGGCGAAATTTATCAATACGCCGCTAACTTTAGCGACATTTAGAACTGTTTTGTCGCTATTTTTACTTCGCGGCAAAAACCTACGTTTCGTCGCTAATTTAGCGATAAAAATATAATATTCGTAGCAAACTTAACGACAAATATATTATACTTTGTCACAAAAACATGTGTTTTTTAAAAATTTATAGTGAAATCTTCCCTCATTCCTCCCATAAGGAAGATGAGGAAGGAAGACGACTGACAGATTTAGGATTGAAAGAAGTTTAGAGAGAGAATAGAGGGAGGAAGGACGGCTGTGAGAATGAGAAAAAAGCAAAGTGCTATTTATTTAGGGGGGTCTCTTGTACACCACGATCCGTGCAATCTAGGTTAAGGGTCAAAAAGTATTACTAATTATGTCTAAATGTATTACATGTAATGTGTAAAATGTATCATGGTAAAAATGAATCACAATTTAAGCTTGATGATATTTCATGATGCACAAGAAACTTTGCCTTTTTTAGAGAGGTTTTTTTTGCATAAAAGATTGTTCTACATGATTATCAAATGAAGTCATCATCAAGACACAAAAAAAAAAAAAAGAAAAAAAAAGGATATCAGTTAGGCAATGTTTCCTTTGATATGTGGTTAATCAAGATAAAAGGGGTGGGATATTGAAATTTTTAGAATTCGTTTCAAGTGTTTATCCTACGATGGAATTCATGAACAAAGATTTTATTTTTACATCTCACATTTACTTATTAAAATTGTATGCTGAGATAAAAAGAATTTTTTATCGAAATATCGTCAGGTATAAATTCATCAATCTTTAATTTTTTATCCTTACGAGCACGTGACTATTAAAATTGGGTTTTCTGGTTGTTAAGATGATGTGGCACAAATTATATAGTCCACGATGACAATTCACGTCATTTAATTAATCAACAGCGTCTACGTCATCTCATTGAGCATCAGTCGAGTGGTGGCTAACGGTGTTATCAACGACGAAGGTCTCGTTGCGGCTTGTCATCATGGACTAATTTTTACAATATCAACTTAATAACCAGAAAGTCCCAATTTTAGTAGTCACATGGAGGAGTGTGACTAATTCAATCCAAATTGGGATCGGCAATGAACTGTTCTTAAATTGGATAAATTTTAAAAGATACAATTTCAAAATCAAATATATGAAAAATAAAGAATATTTTCTATACAAATTCTAATATACAACACTAATAATGAATTTTTTTTCATTTACAATCGTGAATCGGACTATCACATTATTCTAGACTTGTAGTAGTAAAATACACGAAGAGCATAGTATAATTTTCTCATGTATTCAATCTAAAGAAAACAAATTATTCTACTAGCGTCACTTTGGTGGCAATTCGGGAGGTCAAACCGGCTTGAGCAGATCCAAAATCGGTCTGTATAAAAATTAATGAGATGGGTTCAGCTTATTCCTAAAAAATATACGAAGGATTTCGGGCTGGTCTGCAGTTTATCGAATTAGTTTTATTGAACCTAATGATGAGGAACCAAAATTTCTACCTAAACCATCTTAAATGTCGAGCAGAGTCGACTTATCGAATTGGACTGATTTTAGCACCTTTGATTATAATTCTAAGAGAACTTTTTCTTGAATTCTCCTTGTACCCAATCAAATCATATGTTCTACTTCCGGTTTCCCGCTTTATATTCCACGCCAAAAATAAAGAGTTACATCACGAATCTTAATCTTAGAACCCATGAAGCATTATACTATACCTGTGAATCATAAAACGTAATTGTGAAACGTAAATTCATGAATCATAATCCATGAAACTTGAGATAAAACTGTAGTCTAATAACAAAATTTAAATCCTTATGGAAACCAATGAAGCTTCAATTCTCTGTGAAATGTATAATCCGCCACAAATAAATATAAATCTGCATGACAATTTTTTTTTTTTTAATTAATAGACATATTAACTTGAACAAATCCACGATATTCAATTTCTTTAGAAACACTATTTGGTTGGTTGATTGTATGTCATAGAAACTCTTCAAATATATCTACAAATCAAATAGAATATTTTATACAGTACACATGAACGAAAAAAATGTTCATCCTGCATGATATTATTTACTAAATAGATCTTGACAATATTAATATTTATTTTAATAATATTAACAATTAAAATTAAGAAAACAAAAAGATTTGCCGAACCAAAAATATAATAAAGATGATGATGGTTCAATAAAATATTTTACCTTTAATTGAAGATCGTACGAATCGGTATTGATAATTTGCAAAACCTAAAACATGAATGATTATAAAAAAAAGAAAAAGAAAACATTAACAAATAAATAAATAAATAAAATTTGAGAATTTGGCGAAACCCAAAAAAAGGTTTGGAATAAAAGGATGCTGAAGAAGAAAAGAATTGAATGTCATCACAAAAGTTTTGCAACCATATTTATAGTGGAGATTATTAAATTTTTAGGATTGTAATTAGGTATATTTGATTAAAATTAAATGATAGCTCCAGTGTTTGTGGAACCGGACCGAAGATCAAATCGGTCTAGCCAATGGTTCGAGGTTCAACCGGTCAGACCGATGATCCAACCGGTAAAAATAAAATTAGTTATATTTTTTAATATATCTCATATATATACACACACATGAATATACGACCTCTACACAGTATCATCATATAATTTTCAATTCCTTCTGCATTAGTAACATCATTCCCAGGCCCAGGCCTCACCTACTCCGTCCCCTTCCTAAAAAAAGTACAGATTCAAAAGTTGAAGATGAAGGTAAAATGGAAGAATCCATACCAGATGACCGGATCTAAATCTTAAAGTTGCTAAAGATGTTTTTTCCTTCAATGACTCAAACCACGTTTCCAGATTTCTAGATCCAGCTCTGATTTTGCAGGTTTGGCTTCCAGTTTTGCGGGTTTAACTGGTTATCCTCTCAGCCAACGGCTCAATACCTCTTACCGGACCGGACCACTGGCCGGTTCCTGGTTGAATCGGTCAGTCCGGTTCGGTCCCACAAACACTGGATGACTCTTTATCTTTTAAATTTAAAAAATTATAATGTGATAGGTATGCAAAAATGGAATAATTTCACTTTTATATTACTCATTTACTGGCTAATTGATTTGTAATAATGATTAAATATTATTTTAATAATTATTATTAAAAATGAACGAATTATTGTGTGATACGTGGCCTTCCTGATTGGATAATGAAAAATGGACTAAAAATTATTAAAATTACAAATAATTATAAGGATTGTGTTATTATATATATATAGATATAGAGATAGATGGTTATGATATACACTGTTAAGAAGGAAAAAAAGCTCTGTAGACACGAGAAAATGGGCTAGTGGAGCAACACAAAGGCATGGCCCATCGGCCCATAGTTTCGACCCAGTTGGGAATGGCTTAATCATTAGCGGGCCCAATTTAATTGTGGTAGATTTATCCGGTCCTATCTAGCTGCATTACAAGCACCTCACTTTCAACTCCTAAATAATCGTCTTTTTTGCCAAAAGATCCGACTATCTAGTTTACGTCCAACAGTTTCTCATCAGCTGTCTATATTTTTTTCTTTTTATTACTTATACTTCTCTTAGCCCTGGTTAGGCACGGACTAGGCACGACACTTTAATTTATCATCCAATTTATTGGAAAATTTGGAATACAATAAAATTGAGAATACTTGAGACGTGCAAATTAATGCACTGTCATAAGAATTTACTCTCGTATTCTCCCAGAATACATGTCCTTTATTATAAACTAGGAGCAAGAACAATAATTGAGTGAATCAATTAATCCAGCAGATTTTTAGTTTTCAAAGAAAAAGCAGTAGAATTCCTCCGCTACATAAAAAGTGACGTATATGTGCATAGAAGATGGGTTTAGAAGACGATAATTGGTTATAAAATCTTGGGCGACTTATCGTTAGTGGGTTTAGACTAATTCATAAAAGATAGTTTAAGAATAATTTTTTTATATCTTTGGAATAATATTTTTTCTAAACACGATTAGCGATTTTAATTTACCATTCGAACCTAGCAACTTTTAAAATACTAGCTCAGTATCACTATTACACAATTACACATGAACTACACTAGTAATATACATTATTGACACCAAATATAACAATAGTAACAAAAATTCTTATCCATCCAATTGATTACCAAACAACTGGAACAATTCAAATCGCAGATTCTTGATTCGTAAATGGATTGTCATAGTTGGATACCACGTACCATGAATTGTACTATTAATTTACATTTTCAACACCAAATGTATAATAGTACATAGAGTACAAATGGAAATAATTATCTACTCATTCGATAATACTGAGATAATTCACTTTGGATTCTAAATTTATAATTGATTGTCTCAGTTTAATACCATCCGATTAAACAAATTAACTAACTATGAATCGACGATCCTATACCTGACTAGGTAGACAAGAATTAAGTGAATTCAATAAGTCGGTGAAAGATCGGAGGATTCACATTTTTCCAAAGGGATAAAGGCCGAGTGACGTGGAAATTTTGTAGGGATCCTTAACAAGAAGCCATCGTAGGAAACAGCAGCCAGAAAAGCACTTCTTTTTTCAAACTTGTGAAGCATTTTCATGCTCCATTTTTGGTTCATGTTTGATGCCACATTTTCCAATTGAATTATTATTTTTACTTTGTTTCATAACTCAAGTTTAATATTTTTTATAAGCACATTTAAAATCGTGAATCGGACAATGTGATTATCTAGTGGTAAAATACAAAAAGAGTGTAGTCTAATTTACCTATGCATTTAATCTAAAGAAAAGAAAAAGTTATTCTATGAACATTTGATGTGGCAATTCAAGCGGTTTAGCCCGACTTAATTCTTCAAATCAATACTATATGTCAAATCGTGTCGAGGAGATTCAAAATTTGGGGTGGATCAGAAATTAGTGAGATGGATCCAGTTCATTCTTAAAAATATACGGAGGACTTGGAATTGGTATGTTGTCCATCGGATTAGATTTATTGGGCCTAATGATATTGAACTAAAATTTCTACCTAAATCATCTTAAATATCGAGCAGACTAAGTCGATCCATTGAACAAGACCGATTTTGGCATCTCTAAATATCTACCCAAGAGGACCTTTTTCTTGAACTCTCCTTGTACCCGATCAAATCATCTATTCCACTTTCGATATTTCACTCTATATTTCACGTTAAAAATAAAGAGTTACGTCATGAATAGTTAACATTAGAACCTATGAAGCATTAATCCTGAACTCGTGAAACATAAAACGTAAATTGTGAAGCGTGAATTCATAAATCATATAATTCATAAAACATGAAATAAAATTATAGGCTAATAACAAAGTCTAGATGATAAACTTGAACCAGAATTGTGAATCATGAACCCATGAAACATGAATTATGAACCATATGAGTGAATAGGAAGAAAGTAAGAGTGGTGATTCCAACCCTTTTTTACCCATATGAGATCATCCGTTACGTTACGATATTTCATCTTATATTTTATCATGTTGACTAAACCATATATCTATTAATTAATATGTATTACATACTAAATTTAATATAATAGAAAATGAAACGGGTTTATCCACACTATTTACCAACTTGCAAAGTTGGGTGCAATGCCACACGATCTCACTTATTTAATCTACAAATCGACGGCCAGTATGACGCGCCGGGCCCCACTTCCCCCAACCATCCAACCGTCCAAAATCAGTGCCCAATTTCAACCGTCAGATCACCTCCAAAACAGCACAAATCAAAACACACTGTCCCTACTTGATCAGTAGTTGTAACCGTCTGCCGCCCTCTATATATGAAGCAAATTCATTCCCCCTCTCTCACACTCTCTCTCTAACATTTAATTCTCTCTCTTCTTCTAGAAGAAACATGTGTGGAGGCTCAATAATTTCAGATGATCCCATCATCAACAAAAGGGGTAAATTAACCACACAGGAATTCTGGGCTGAACTTGATGCTATTTCTCACTTTTGGGGCTTCAATTCTTCAAATGATGCCAACAATCACCACTCTAATCATGCTCTTACAAACCCCACTGCCAATAAAGGTTAGTACTATGTACTTTTCAAACATATACTCGACTTCATCGGGCCAATACCATGTATGCTGGGATGGAACTATGTCGTTTCAAGAATCGGACAGCTTAACTCGGCTCCTCTGAATTAAAATTACTTATGTAAGAAACAGAGGTAGGATCTGTTTGCTTAAGATTGGAGTCAACAGATTTAGAGGACTGAATTCCAATAAAATACACTCATTAACTCCCTCAGTCAAATTTAGACTAACACTCTCCAGTCTTAAGTAAACGGACCCGTAATGTTTGAAAAAAATAATGATTTTCAATAAAAGTAAAAGTTGAACTGTTTGCTGTAAAATTACCTGTATCTTTTAAAAAATAACATATTATTTAAAAAACTGTCATTAAATAGAGAAAAAATATTAAATTTTACTTATAGCTGTTACATTGAAAACAATTTCTTTAAAGCAGAAGTTGACTTTGCAAACACTACAAAATATCTTTTCTCAAGTTATAAGTTAAAAATCACTTAGAAAAATAAATACGAACAACCTCCTAAAATTTGTTGGGCCAACTTGTTTAGCCTATCGGGCCAGTTGGGTATGCTGATACCTTCGATCAAAAATTTTATGACCCACATCCTACTTAATATCTGAGCAAGCTAGAGTTGGCTAAATTTTACACCTCTATCTAGTGGTAGCAAGATCGGTCCATATTTTAGATTGGTTGAACCATAGAAATCTTGATCGAAATACTATTTGTATCAGTAGGTTGGACTCGATGGACAAAAACCCAACAAACTATCGGACCGGTTCGATAATTTTAGTATATTATAAGATACTAGTAATATTCTCGTGCGATGCACAATTTATAAAGGGTTAATTTCCAAAAGCAACCTGTACTTTACGGGTTTTTACACTTTGCAACCTAAAGAATTTATTTTTTCCGATTGGAACCTGTATTATGCGTTTTTCTTCACTTTGCAACTTCCGACTATATTTTCCGGCATGTATAGGCCATGTGCCCAGCACATGCCAAAGAGACCAACAAGGTGCTGACATGTGGCCACCAATAAAAATTAAAAAAAAAAAAGAAAAAAGAAAATAACATATAAATATAAATATATATTTCTAAAAATTCGAAAAATAAAAAATCCAAAAAATAGCAAGACATATATTTTAAAAAAATCAGAAAATTTATTTTATATTAAAAAATTTATTTCAGAAAAATAATTTAAAAATTCTAAAAATGTATTTAAAATTTAAAAAATTATGTTAAAAATTCTAAATATTCAGAAAATTTAAAGAGTAAAATTCTGAAAATTATTGTAAAACTTCTAATATAAATATATATTTCTAAAAATTCGAAAAATTAAAAATCCAAGAAATAGCATGGCATATATTTTTAAAAATTCAGAAATATTATTTGAAATTAAAAAATTTATTTCAGAAAAATATTTTTAAATTATTTTTCTTAAATAAAGTTTTTAAAAATAATTTTAATTTTAGGGTTTAGGTCTGAAATAACTTTTTTAATTTCAAATAATTTTTATGAATTTTTAAAAATATACGTCATGCTATTTCTTGCATTTTTAATTTTTCGAATTTTTAGAAATATATATTTATCTTAGAATTTTTTACAATAATTTTCAGAATTTTACTCTTTAAATTTTCTGAATATTTAAAATTTTAAATACATTTTTAGAATCTTTAAATTATTTTTCTGAAATAACTTTTTTAATTTCAAATAATTTTTCTGAATTTCTTAAAATATATGTCATGCTATTTTTTGGATTTTTTTTTCAAATTTTTAGAAATATATATTTATATTATAATTTTTACAATAATTTTCAGAATTTTACTCTTTTAATTTTCTGAATATTTAGAATTTTTAACATAATTTTTAAAATGTTAAATACATTTTTAGAATTTTGAAATTATTTTTTTGAAATAACTTTTTTAATTTAAAATAAATTTTCTGAATTTCTAAAAATATATGTCATGCTATTTTTTGGTCTTTTTATTTTTCGAATTTTTAGAAATATATATTTATATTTATATGTTATTTTCTTTTTTCTTTTTTTTTTTAATTTTTATTGGTGGCCACATGTCAGCACCTTATTGGTCTCTTTGGCATGTGCTGGGAACATGGCTTATACATGCCGGAAAATATAGTCGGAGGTTGCAAAGTGAAGAAAAACGCATAATACAGGTTCCAATCGGAAAAAATAAATTCTTTAGGTTGTAAAGTGTAAAAACCTGCAAAGTACAGGTTGTTTTTTGAAATTAACCCATTTATAAATGTAAATGAATAAATTAATATTTTTTTATACTTTTATATAATTTTAATATAATAAAGTATTACAATCAATAAATAATAAGATATGAAAAATTATATGTTAATGAAAAAAGAGTACACTGAAAATATTAAAGATTAAAATATATATTATTATGTTGTAATATGCGATTGACAGAGGATTTATTTGTAATGTTAAAAATTTAGTTATCGTCTTCATTAATAATTTTTCATTAATAATAGTCAATAAAATTATTAAAAAAAATTAATTTTAAGAAAATATGTTTTATTCGATTCGGGCGAAATCAGCCTAAATAGTTTTATCCTATTTATTTTAAGCTAATATATGGCAAGTTATTGCCAATAATTGTATTTTATATTGGGGTTGAATTTTATATACCAAAATTGTGATTTCCAGAATTGATAATAGATTTTAGACGAGAAAACTTCAAAGTTACTAATTTCGATGGATTTTATTATTATATTAAGCGTAGATATGTTGGGTTGTACTAACTTATTTTAAGTCTGAAACACAAAAAACTTGAAGGGTTTGGTCCAATTGAATCGCCAGTTCTCCCTCTAGAGTGTCTCTTTTTACTAATAAATGCACACATATAGACATGCGCACACCATGACTTCAGCTTCATATGCATGTATACATGAAGATTTGTCTATGTCCAATTGTCCATGGTCATTAGTTTTTTTGCTTTTCTCCTTTTCCTTTTTCTTTTTGTTTTTTTTTTTTTTTTTGGGCTTTTTAGGATAGTCATTCTTGATTTGTACATATATGTATATACACTTTGATGTATAGATAGATATACTTCAAGAACATATATAGTAAAATTTATGAAATATTAGGCTAACTATATTTAAAAGCTGACCAAAATATATTAAAAAATTAAATAATAATTAATATAATTATTGAAATTAAATCCGTCCTACCTCCGAACGGGCATGTGTTTTTGTTTGTGGAGAGATAAATAAATAGTCTTTCACTCTTTGTTTTCTTTTTTTTCCTGTTAGAGAACAACTCAATTGCGTGACGTACCAAGCGTAACACGTGACACTTGTTAACTGAATCATATTTTATATACTGCTATTTACTTAACTTGTAAATAAATCCAATAAGTTATTTTTGGTGAACTCACAAGAAGTGGCTACTTTTTATATCATGAAAAAGAAAAGTTGGTTAACGAAACTAAATGAAATTGTACACCAATTTTCCCTACTATAAATGAGAAAATAGTACATACAGATGCACGTTAACATCATTATATTAGTATATTAGGCAAATACTACCTCCGTCTTTTATATATCTTTCTACGTTTAGATAAGAAAATTAAGGAGTATGAGTATTAGACAAATGAATCCTCAATTAAATTATATAGATATGCTATGTTCGATAATTAGAGATTATTTAGAAATAATTATAAAGGTAGTATTGGAAAAATGAGGAAAAAAACAAAAGAAAAAAAAAAGAAAAAGTACAACTATTTATAAACAAAGCATAAACCTAATAGAACATCTATAAGAAAACGGAGGCGGTATACATCATTCTGTGTCTATTAAATTACCACAAGTTTATTAGATGATGTGTGATGTCTCTGTTCGGTGTGTGTTCCAATTAAAGAAAACAAAGTTACACACTGATATTGTTTCACAGTTAGTATAGAAATAATTTCTAAGGGTGGGGCTAAATGGGCAGAATAAGTCCAGGCAGATTTTTCAAGCTTTTAGCTTTTTTTATCATCTTCTAATTAAAATTACAAGTATAATTGATAAATACACCAAGTTGAGATTTAAATGTTAACTATCATTTTGAAGCATTCTAAAAAAATACCTTTTCTTGCTTTTTTTTTTTTTTTTTTTCATCCGTAATCGAGTGTTAATGTTAAGATTTTAATTACTACATTCACAAATAATTTTTCATACCCTTATTAAAAAAAAAAAAAAAAAAAAAAAAATCTGTTCAGCTTATTCTGCCCAAATATCGAATTTCCAATGTAAATCATTTTCGAATTTCTAATGTAGTCCCTATACCTATATGTGCATTACTGTGTGTATAAGAGATAATGTTACCTGTAGTTTAAGCAGTTCTTTCGCTTCTAAGTAAAGTTTCCGTCTTTTTTAAGTAAAACACGAGAAGCGTGAGAAGAACAACGGCAAGCCTAGAAAGACCAAGTACCGAGGCATACGGCAAAGGCCGTGGGGAAAATGGGCCGCTGAGATACGAGACCCGAAAAAAGGCGTTAGAGTATGGCTCGGAACATTCAACACGGCTGAGGAAGCCGCCAGAGCCTACGATGAAGCCGCCCAACGCATTCGCGGCAACAAAGCTAAGCTCAACTTTCCAGTCGAGCCACCAACACCACCACAGGTCGAACCGCTGCCCAAGAGGTTGTGCGTGGTCCCCGAGCCGCCAGCTGAGCCAAGCCTAGAGGCATGTTACGCTACGCAAGGTGAGCTGATCAAGGATGAGATTTCAAGCTGGGAGAGTTTCTTAGAGATGGAGCCGGCTGCGGCTCCGTTTGGAGCCGAGCCAGTTGTTGATCTCTGGATGATGGATGAATTTGCTGCCTTGCAAAATAGTCTCTTTTTCTGAAAATATTATAATTTAAAAATATATGTTGTGAATGTATATTATGTGTGGAGAAACATGTTAATGGCTTTGCAGTGTTTAAGATTTGGACTGTTAATTTGAGGTTTAGTGTTTGTATTGAGATGACAACTTACTTGTATTAGCAGCTAAATAAAGTTTTCAGATACTTTTTCTAGTTGTAGTTTTAGATGTTATGAGATATTTATTCTTTTACATTTTCTTTAATATTATTTCTTAATGATTTGAAAGGCTGATAATATAAAGGAAATAATGGAGAAAATATTTGTTTGATTTTATGGAATGGATATAAATATCTCTGTTGTAAAAAATTTCGATTAGTTTTCGTCTAAGTATTAGGCTCATAATTCATACTTGCCGTTTATATTTCTTTTATGATTCCTCTCCGCCTCATCATGTATAGGTCTCATTCAATCACGCTTAGGTCTAGACTAGGCGCTAGTTAGCCTTGTCTCTAACCTACCGTCTGACTAGTGTGCAACTATTTTTGTAAATATATGATAAAGTTCTATGTTTTTAGTTTTTTTTAATATTTCTTTCAATACTATCCCTTTATAGTTGGAAGAAAAGATAATATAAAGAAATAATAGAGGAAAATTAGGGATTATGGGGGAGAATAATTTAATTAGGGGTTTATTTGTCTATTAACTTTTTAATTTTTGTATTCTAAGCTAAAACTATGACCGAAGAAAAACTGAGGTAGTACCTTTTGATTTTAGGGACAATAAGATTTCAATATATACTATAAATTATAGCAATTCTTTTAAATAATAAAAAAATATTTCAAAATAGTGAGTATTTATCATGATTATACTAGTAAAAATATATCGTCACTAATTAATCTTCTTAATAATCGGACACAAATAAAATTATCTTTCGTCTAAAATGCAAATTAAATATTTCTAAGAATTCTTTATTTTGCCATATATTTATAAACAAGTCCTGCTTGAAACTATTCTAGAAAAAAGAACGTACTTTTTTCAAATTAAATAATGTGACAAGTGAAGGGTAGATACATGAACCTTAAAAATGGTGCATGAAAAGGCAATCTAAGTGGGTCCTAACGGACAAAAAAATTCCATCTGCTTAATCACTTCCTAAGATTTAGTGAGTCATCAAACAAAATTATTTGCAGTGATTCGGATTCCAATCAATCAACTTATATATTTAATCAAATTCCTAGCAGGGAAAAACAAAAAAAAAAAAATGGTAATTTGACTTTGTACTATCTTGTATGTACGTACATGAATGTAAACGTGGTCATAGTTCTGGAATTATCGATTCTGATTTTAGGATTCTAATTTTGACATCATAGATCGCTTTCAAAAAACGAAGGCTCGTCAGACTCAATTTTCGTATTTTGCATTCTTCGACGACTTTGTAAATTGAACGATATTTTTGTATATTTTTTATTATATTGTATTTAGCTGTAATGTCTTCTGCTATCGGGAAGAACAGCACGGTGGGCCATGCTGATGTCTTGATTGACATCCTGGATAAGCTCACTGGACAACAATCTAGTCTCCAGATCATCCCGATTGTTAGAACGGGTGGAATAGGTAAGACTACTTTAGCTACATTGATTTATCAAAATCAGGTTGTTGTGCAACGTCAAAATTTATCAAAATCAGGTTGTTGTGCAACATTTTGACGTTTTTCTTTGGGTCACTATTTCACAAGAATATAGAATGAGAGAAATTCTTTTACAACTTCTTCAAGATCGTGAGTAAAGTCTGGATAATTCTGAATTAGGTTTGAACTTGCACAAAATGTTATCGGGTAGGAGATATTTGATTGTCATGGATGATATTTGGAATATTGAGGTGTAGGATCAGCTACAGTTGTTTTCCCGAATAACAATGGAAGTAGAATTATGCTCACCACTAGGCTATCAAACTTGGCTTCTCCGGTGGCTGATTCTAACAGCGTTGAGATGGTTTTCCTAGACGAGGATGATAGTTGGGATTTGTTTTGCAAAATAGTGTTTGGGTTAGAAGGTTGCCCACTGGATTTGCAGGATACTGGAAAGAAGATTGTAAGGAATTGCAAAGGACTTCCTCTATCAATTGTTGTGATTGGAGGACTTCTCGCAAAAAAAAACGAACGGAAACGAGAATATTGGAAAGCATATTGGGAGACCTAAGTTCAATTGTGAATTCGGAGCATGGTGAAAGCTGCTTAAAAATCTTACACATTAGTTATATTCATTTGCCAATTCATCTGAAACCGAGTTTTCTATATATGGTAATGGGAGTCTTCCCTGAAGATAGTGAGATATGTGTCTCTATTCTAGTCACGTTATGGGTTGCTGAGGGATTTCTTAAACCAATTAAAGGAAAGAGCTTGGAAATAGTTGCAAGAGAGTGGTTAAAGGATCTTATTGATAGAAATCTTGTTGTAATTCGTCGGTTGGGGTGTACAGGGAGCATAAAAGTTTGCAAAATTCATGATCTGTTGAGGGATCTTTGCTTGAGAGAAGCTCAAAATGAGAGATTTCATGACGTTGCCCGGTAGCGTACACTTGATCAATGCATAGATAGCGAACATCAAATTTTTGTTCATTATTATAGCACATTGATGAAGAAAGTTGTGGCCTTGACGTGTAGGTCACTCGCTCGTTCTCTGATAAAAAAAGATACTTCGTTGTGTCACTGATAAACCTAAAAATTTACTGTTTTTTTTGTATTTTTTACGTTCATATTCTATGAAGAATTTCGTGTAATTGATATATTCACGTGTGATTTCTTAACTTTATTGCATTTCTAAGTTGAATTTTCTTTTTAATATGATTTGATGCGCTTTTGGTGTTTTTTAGCCTTATTTTGAAGGTTAAGAAGCTCAGAGAAATTTAGAAGAATGTTCGAGTCCATTTACACACTCCTGCCCGTATCCCAAGGCCTAAACGAAGCCAAATTGGGTCGGGATCAGGTCCAAAGTAAAGATCATCAAGCCACGAAGAAAGTTCGTGAAGAACTCGGGCCGAGAAGACGAATAGATCGAAAAGCTCCATATTAAAGAAGGAAAAGGACAAGGGCAATCGCACATGCTTCGTGTTCAAGCCCACAAAACGAGGACCAAACAAATCTGTATCAGATCCAAATAAAAAGCTCAAATTGAAGTTCATTGAGTCACAAACAAAAGTCGTGAAGGGGTCAGGTTGAGAAAACGAGAGGAAGGGGTACGAAACGGCGACGAAAGATGGAGATGTAAAACAGGGGAAAAGGACCACTCCCGGCCATCACCGGACCAGCAGGACCACCAGTAGCTGGTCCAGTGTGACACTCATATTGCAGCCGCTATCACGGCCGGCCCGGCAGTAGGCCCAGTAATCCGCGGTCGGTCCCCTATTTCGTGCTCTATTCGTTTTTCGATCCCAACTTCTTCTTCCGAGCTTTGATTTGAGTAATTCAAGTGGTCATGTATAGCCAAGACGAAGACCTACATCTTTCATGTTTAGACCGTGAGCCAACTCTGAGCCGATTCTTCTCATAATTCACTTGAAAGTCGAGTCAAGTGCAGGAAGAGGGGTTCGACCAACAACTTATAATCCCTAGTGTTCTAAATAGCTTTTGACTATTTTATCCTTACTTTTAAAAGACTTTTCAATAGATTTATTACTCTTGTATTTGTGGGGAGTGAGTATCTATAAATACCCTCTCCCCATTTTATTCAAACACTTAGTCATTTTCATTTTTCCACTCTAGAATTCTCTCTACTTGCATTTTCAAATTTTCAACTAGGGTTTCTTCTCTCTTAAAGAGGAGAACTAGGGTTGTTGGTGTAACTGTAAGGATTGCTCCAAGGTGGTGACAACGTTGAAGTTTTATCGAAGATTTTTCAATTATTATCATCAATAAGCTTTTCTTATCCTATCTCTCTTTATTACCTTTTATTTGAATTACTTGCTTGATGATGATATTTATTGGGTTATTGTTGATGATTCTTGAGTAGTTCTTCTTGTTTTCCGAAGCAAGGGAGTAACCCGGGCTTCGGGATTGATGTCCATCACTACAAGAAATATTACTAATAGTGACTAATTTTAGTGACGGACAACTTCCGTCACAATCTAATAACGGACTAGTGACAGAATAGAGACAGATAGGGACTACAAGAGTGTTTGAGTATTAGCAACGACTTAGTGACGGAATTCAGAAACGGAAAAAAAATCCGTCATTAAACCGTAGTAACAAAGAGCGCTAAAAATGTGGGAATAAAATATTTTAAGGTTGTGACGGAAATATTCCGTCACTAATCATGTATCGACGGATTAGTGACGGAATTTTAGCCGTTGCTATTTAGTGACGGAAAATATTCCGTCATTAATCATGTATTGACGGAATAATGATGAAATTTTAACTGTTGCTATGTAGTGACGGAAAAAATTCCGTCATTAATCTTGTATCGGCGGATTAGTGACGGAATTTTAGCCGTTACTATGTAGTGACGGAAAATATTCCGTCATTAATCTTGTATTGATGGATTAGTGATGGAATTTTAACAGTTACTATGTAGTAACGGAAAATACTCCGTCATTAATTAATGTTCATGTAAATGATGCTTATTCAATGACGGAATTGGCCGTCATTAACTAATGGCAAAAAATTCCGTCACTATACCCCTAAACAACATCGTTTTGGTCGTCATTAATTAGGGACGGAATATATCCGTCACTAACCAAACGACGTATTACCTGCCTCCAATGCATAACTCAAAAATATAATAACTTGATTACTATAATCAAAATGCCATGCATTATCTGGGGAAAAAAAACATATATATAATTTTGTTAAATATTATTCATGATATTCACTATAGGAGTTCGTTTTCCTTAATTGTAAACTTTCGTCCATGTACTCTATATTATACTCTTTCCGACTCACTTAAATTTACACACTTGTATTTTTCGTCCGTCCTACATTACTTTGCACAACCTAAAAATAATTTTTTTCTCATAATCTTCATCCTCAATCTAGATAAAGTCAACTTAAAAACAAAAATAGTTTTTTCTTAATATCCGTGTTCGGTCAGCCCCGCAAACATAAGTAGGACGGAGGGAGTAATTAAGGAAAAAAAAAATGATTTTCTTGAAATAAAATCTTAGATCTGGTCCTGTTTAATTCAGTGCTTGAGTTAGAGATGGCAAAAAAGGCCCGACCCGATGGGCCGGCCATGGATGTATAATCTCCCTTCTTCCAAGACAAATTAGGATCACAATTTTCCTTAGCTCCTTACAGACCAAGGGTGTCTGTTTGTTTTCAAGAGTTTTGAACCCATGGTCCGTATGGATGTATGGTCCATATGAAAGAGATACGTTCCAAAAAATATTGCCATTTAGACGGGCCATTTGAGCCCGAGGTGTGTTGGGCTTGGACCTAATATTTGTAGGCCCAATTTTTTGGGCCCGGCCCGAGCCCGACGGGCCGCCCGAATTGCCATCACTAGCTTGAGTTGAGGGAATGACAATGCTTTACTAAATCCATGGGAAGAGCATGAGAATTCACAAATAAATGAAGATACAACTCAAAAAATTCTAAGTGTCATGTGTCAGGGTCGAACCCCTGACCTGATGGAAAGAAAGATAGCTCCTTACCACCTGGGACACTTGTTGTTATAATGATACTTGTTACCTGTTTTTAAGATATTACGTCTTTTTACATGCAGATCCCTAATTTTGCTTGAAATCCCTAATCTTCACGCTAACACTCTTTCTTCTCCTTTTTATTGATTGGCCACCGTCCTCCTCCATCTTCTCCGGCGATTCAATGCGCCTATAATCATGCATATGTGATAGAAAATAGGCTGACCGGAATTAATAAGGTGATGTTCATTTTAATTCTACATTATCGTTGAAGATTTCAGATTCGAAGAGTGTTGCTTGAGCTTTTGTTTTTTTTTTGTTGATTCAAAGCGGAGGTACACTCAGCTTCTTCTCATTTCGGCGTCGCCAAGCTGTGGCGTTTAAGGTAAGGTGCAGTTGCAGAGGCAGGTACCATTTCACCGTGCTTATACTGTATGTCTAGTTCCTATATGCTCGATTACTGAAAATGAGATTGTATTGGTCGAAAGCAATGAGGAGCTAGATAAGATTATAGTTATAGTTGAGTTTCACTTTAAATTCATCATGTTGTTTATAGCAGATTGGGATAGTATCGGAAGTTTTTTATTGATTTCTTTTAGAATATGCAGGCAGAGTAGTTCTGTGATGTCTCTGTGGTTTGGCTTGCTGAATATAAGATTCATATTTGGGTTAAATAATTGGCTAACTACATTTCCTCTTCTCGAGCTTTGTGAATATTATCATGTCTCCTGACTATGAATTTTATGGTAATTCATAAATCAGCATGGTAATTTTATGATATCAGTATTTTCTTGTTAATATCTTCGTTGAAGCTAATATAAGGTCAAGGATTTATTAGTAGAGACAAGAATCACATCATGGGGAAATATGGACTTTCTTTGGCAACTTAAAGCCTATAGTGGTGTGTTATAGACTAGCTATGTACTTTTTGGAATATAGAGTGGTCTCTGTTACGGAATGAGGTGATGGAAACATTTAAATTGCATATATGTAGAAATTTAGCATTCGAAATATTTGGTTGATGCAGCTGCTAGTTGGTGATTCAAGATAACTTGCTTTTCTTCGTCCATTTGAAGAGACTTGTAATTATTCACGATTTTGTTGTAGCATGTCTTCTTTTCCTTACTAGAGAAAAAAGGTAGCTGTGATCATAAAAACAGGTGTTAGTTTGGTCCTTGTATAAGAGTTGTTGTTGTTGTCTCTCTCTCTCTCTCTAAACCTTATAATATCAGTTTTACATGTAAGACACTTTTTTATCCTAGTTCATACAGGAGTCCAAGGATGGCTTTTGTATATTTTATATTTAACTTTGCCTTATGCTTCTTTTTATTCAATTTCCAATAAAACATGAAAAAAACAATGCTTGCTCAATTTTTCTAAGACTGGCGACTGTAGTTGTAAAAGACGCGAACAACACACAGGGGCCAATGATGTAAAGAATCTCAAGTATGATAATGATCACTTGTATTTTACCCGTCTGCTTGTGCTCTTCACCAAATATTCTTTTCTTCTTTCTTTTTTCGTAACATGAATCTAACAGTTGTGGTTTGGCTTGCTGAATATAACAAAGAACAAATTTCTCCAATTTGTGTGCTCAAATTTTCCACAAGTGCCTTCTCTTTTTGTATACGCTTCAGCATCTCATTTACCATTTCACCATCTGACTAAAGTTTTGTATTCTACTGCCGCAAACTAGTATTGTACTCTTGTAATCTTGTATATATATTTTCCAGAGACTGGATCTGTAGAAGTTCATGATGAGAATTCTCAGTATAACGCTGGTTTACAAGTAACATACCATCTGTTTTGCACTAGCACTATCTTGTTGAATTCGTCTGAGCTGTTGAGAAAGGGAAGCATGCAATCTTTCTTCAGTTAATCTCGAGTCTTCCTCTCTACTCAATGAATAAAGCGTTTCCTGTTGAATTACTTCATAATATTTAAAAAACATGATATATAAAAATAAGAAACCATGGTAAAAATCAGTTATAACTCAGAACTCTTGCTGATTTATATGCCTCATCCAACTAATGATTTGATGTGAGATACAAGTACTGATTTTTAGTTTTGAAAGTAATCTCCATTTACCAATCATTTGAATGGTAATTTCTAATATATTGAATGACTATTGAATACCTGGTTCTTCAATTATGATAGTAGGTAAGCTTTATATTATCAACTTTATCATCAATGTTCTGTAGTGCTATGATTTTAAAAAATTCTAAGTAAATTTGGTGTATTTTGATTCTTCTATGTTTTTGGACAGCGTTTCTATCCTATGAGAGATGCATTTGCAATAGGTAAGCTTTATATTATCAACTTTATCATCAATATGCTCTTTATATATTTGTTGATTCATTTTTGTTTGTTTTTCTTCTTCTCCACAGATCTTCTATTGGAGGCAGCATATTGAAGACTAGGGTTCTAGTGGTAGAAACCCTGCAAGAAAGCCCAACAGGAGATGGTGTACACTATTCACCATCATAAGTGGCCAAAAGATGACTAAACTATGTTTTATGCTTGAACTATATATTTTGATTCTTATTAGACATTTGATGATAAAACTATATTTTATGTTGAAAGTTTTGAAACTTTGATAGATTGACATGTCGTTTATCGTATTACGAGGGTGTTTGCAAATTCATTATCAACACTAAAATCACTTTTGAAAAGCACTTTAATTTAAAGGAGTGTTTGCAAACTCCTATTTCATCACTATAATCACTTCCTATAAGTGATTATGAGAATCCCCAAATTCCTAGCTTTTAGGTGCTTTTGACTTTTTTACAAACAAATTGAATTATTTTTATTTTATTTATTATTTTTTATTTGTTTAGAATCACTTTTTCTCCAAACACTACCAAATTCTAATTTTACCACAAAATCAATTTAAATCACTTATCTAAAAGCACAATTGTTTGCAAACACCCCCTACATAAGGTTTGCTACGAATTTTATATTTTATTAAGTGTAAATTAATTTTCATAACAGGTTCTACATTATAATATAAAAAGAATTATAGAAAGAAAATTAGATAGTATAGTGACGGAATAAAGACTGATTTTTTTTTTTTTTTTGTAACGGAATAATTCCGTTACTAATATAGGCAAGATAGTGACGGGAATATTCCGTCATTAATTTGTGACGGAAATATTCCGTCATTAATCTTATATTGACGGACTAGTGACGGAATTTTAGTCGTTGCCATTTAGTGACGGAAATGACGGATTTTTTTAGAATTGTGACAGAATTTCCGTCACTAAACTAGTGACGGAATGAAAAATTTGTCATTATCGGTTTAGTGACAAAGGTTTTTGTAACAAAACATTTCCGTCACTACTCATTCATTGTGACGGAATTTTTCAGTTTAGTGACGGAAATTTCCGTCGCAGTCAATTATTTTTCTTGTAGTGCATGTTATTTTGATGGTTGATTTAATTTGGGATTGGTAACCTAGGGTTTGGCTTTAATTGATTTATATGATTTTCATATGAAATTAGGCTTTATTATAGGTTTGACTCGGTGGCTCGAGCTCTCGATAATTTAGCCTTTTTTTGTATGATTGTGCATTTGAGAAAGGATGATTTGGACCCTAGGCTAGGGTTTGCCACCCTCTCGAGGGAATCCAATTTGATCTTAAATGAGCTTAGGATTAGATTTTGTGCCTTATATTGATAAGAAAATAAATTTAATCCGTGAACTCAAATCAATTAAAACTCGTTTATAGGACAGGGGCCAATGGAGGAGAAGACCTATAAGAAGAGGGAAGAGCCTAGGAAATTTCGGTTGGGATAAACGACGATAGTCTAAGTTGTGCGTGTAGAGAAATTTCACCCCTACATCGGTCTATAATGTAGGAGAAGCCACACTAGGTTATTTTAGTTTATTCAATTGGTAATTCGGGACCCGGGGTTGATTTTGTTAGCTATCTATTTAGGTATTCTTTATAGAACCCTGTTTATTCTCCAACTTTAGGGGGATATGGCACTTAAACCATATCCCGGGATTTCTATCTATTGGAACGCTAGTTAGGTAGGAATTCAACCATTTGCTCCCCTTTTACCTTGACTTGATTGTGTTTGGACATTTACCCCTCAAAATTGGGTGAAATCGAGTTTCGGAAAGCATTTTTCATCATTTATCTATTTCTATTTTGCCCTTTTTATCTATACACTAATATAAAAGTCCTTAAGTTTTAACCAATTTATGTTTAGCTTATTTTGCCCTTTTAAGTTTAAATATTCTGAGGACAATATTGTAATTTCCTAATTCTATCCCATCTATTTTACCCCTTTTATGTTTAAATGTTCTAAGGATAATATTGTAATTTTCTATTCTATTTCGTTTTAAATTTCAGCCAATTTATATTTGGCCTTTTTGACCCCTTAAGTTTAGAATATTTAGTTTAAATATTGTAAGGACAATATTATAATTTCTTAATTCTATTCCAACCTTCCATATGTATCATAATTGTATTCTAATCCAAATTATATTCTAAGACATATTCTAATTACATGTATCATAATTCTAATATTTATACCCAAGCATACTTGGATTACCAAAATGTCACGTCACGTCACCATTGATATTCCCAGGTTTAAAGGAACTTTAGCAAAGGTTCTCAAGCTTTTAAGTAGGGGTTGCAAACCATGCGGTTGGACTGTTATAGGGACAACCCAATAAGACCCAAACCAATAAAGCTAACCTGAACCCTCCTGTTAAACTTATTGGGTTGAAAATCCAACCCGAACCGAACCAATAAAAAATTCGATAACCCAACCCAATCCAATAAGTACACGCTAATACTTACATATTGATGTATTATTGTTCGTTCAGGCTCATTAAATATATCACTCTTATTGATATTTTTGTAAAAGTAAAATAAATTTAAACATTCAAATAAGTAGCACACATATTTTATTGTTAATATTCATTCACGTAATAGATAAATAATAATATTAAAAGAAAGAACGTTACAACGCAAATCTATAACTTAAGACATAGTCATGAAACAAAATTCTTTCACATTCTTTAATGACCCTTTCCCTCTAGGTAGCTAGGCACATGTCTCTAAACTCTTCTTCAAGTAAATTTCTTACACTAGATCAATCAACTCCAATATTACAAATAAATATTATTAATTAAAAAATATTCAGAATATTATTAATAGAATTTTATAAGGATCATGATTTGTAAATTTACTTACCCTAATGAAGTCAAAGAAGTGCTATCTACGTTATGTTCATAAAAGTAAAGGATCATGTGATATTTTTGATAACTAAGGGCCCTATCATTGTTGAAAGTGTTGATTTCAGAGCACCATGCAATATTATTGCTAATAGGTAATAATTAAAAAAAGTTATCGGGTTAATCGGGTTGGCTCGATATGACCCAAAATTTATCTTGTCTTATCGGGTTGACCCGATAATGACCCGAACCCGATATACATGGTCCTTACCCGAAATTATCATGATGGTTTGTGTAGTGCTATCGGGTCGTGTCAAGCTTTGACATCCCTACTTTTACGTCTTTGATTAGAGTGTTAGGCATTTTTTGCTTCCATAAGTTTTAGGTATTTTTTTCGTCCACTCTAATTCTGGGCAAATCAAGTAACGAATTCAACCTCAAACCACTTATTGAACGAGATTTCTTAGAGAGCAGTCTCGATTTTTTACTAACCCTGACGAAATCAAGAAACGAATTAAATCGCTTATTGAACGAGATTTTTTGGAGAGAGAGACAATTCAGTTAGAAGATTATTGTGGTATCTTAATTTCTATTTGACATTGAAGATGTTTTTATTGTTAAAAACATATCAAATGCATCCAAATTTTAGTAATAAGACATTCATCTATTTTACATATGAGTAACGTTTAAGACTTCTTGAATATTGAAGCTTGTATTTTGAAGTATTTCGGAGTTCGGAATAGTTGGAGAAAGAAGAGTTTCTATGAGAGCACTAAAGTATAGCTCAATGATATTTCAACCATATACTGCCGATTTGCAACATCAACAAGTAAAAAATATCTTTTGTGATAGCGACTAAATTAATTATACGTACTAGGATAAAAAATTTATGCTACAATTTTCCTTTGGGTTACTTATAATATTTATTATTAGTTAATGTAGTAAAAAAAATGTAGATCTTATTCTACATACTATGTTTTGACTTTTGGTCAAAGTGACATTTAACAATTACACGATTTTAGGTCAAAATTTTATTAGAATATTTTTTCGAAAGAGGTAACTATTGAAATATGATCAGTTTCACTTAATTATACGGAAAAAATGGAAACATAATGATTCTCTTATATAATTCTCCATGAAAATGATTTATACACCGAGTATTTCCTGCTGAGAATATTTTGAAATTGCTAAAAGAAAAGATACAAAAAATAAATACCCAAATATAAATTTTAAAATTAATATACTAAGTGTCGCACCTGCACTGCACGTGCCAAAAATCTAGTTTTAGTAAAAATCAACTCTCAATTCTTATTAGCTAACTTAAGAAAATTATGGCTCGGGTAGTTCACATGGATGTCTTCTCTGTGGATCGATATAATACTACCTCTGTTTAAATCTCGTACGCTTGTGAGAACGGAAAGTTATTCAAAAATAAACATTTTTTAACAATTTTTGGAACAAGTTCATGGCGCCGTTGTCGAGGAGGATAATCTCCTCGTGTAATTATCCGGGTCGTTACGTTTCATAAGATTTAGCCTTTAATTTGTGTTATTTAAGTTTTTGTCAAGTTGTTTAATCCATTCTTCTTTTAGGTACTACTCGTATATGAGAAGGACAAGAAGCGTGGACATTATGCTTGTTGATCTTGATCCCGGAATCGATAAGACCTTTAGAAGAGGAGTTAGAAGGTTAATCGAAAGAGTGCAAAGTGAAGAGGAAGTAAATATGAAAAATCGAGAAGCCAATCACAACCCGCAAGAAGAAGTCGAGGAAGCCGCTCCTCGCTGAACTTTAAGGGATTACGTTGCTCCAAACAATCATGGGACACACTCAAGCATAGTCCGCCCTAGAGTCCAAGCCACCTTTGAATTGAAGCCCGACCTCCTCCAAATTATCCAAGATAAAAATTTAGAGGCCAACCGAGCGAGGACCCTCATCTCCATGTGTCAACCTTCCTACAAATATGTGACACGTTGAAGATCAATGGAGTTTCACCGGGAGCTATCAAACTCCGCCTCTTTCCTTTCTCTCTAAGGGAGAGAGCCGCAGTTTGGCTCAATTCACGACCACCGGAGTCCATTACCTCATGGGAGGACTTGTGGGCGAAGTTCTTGCAAAAATTCTTCCCACCAAGCAAGACATCCCAACTACGCAACAAACTCACCACATTCGATCTAGAGCAAGATGAGTCTCTCTTTGAAGCATGGGAGCGATTCAAAGATGGGTTGAGCATGTGCCCGCATCACGGGCTTGAGAAATGGATGTTGCTCGACATATTCTATAATGGGCTTTCCTATCATGACCGAAGTGCCATTGATGCCGCCTCCAGAGGATGCTTGATGAACAAGAGCATTGAGGAAGCCTTTGAGCTTATTGAAATCAAGTCCACCAACCACAACCAATGGAATTGACCGTGTGCCAATCCAAACGTGTCTTTAAATGTACCAAAAATACAAGGTATGCATCAAGTTGATCTCTGGATTTGATAGCATTGAAACTTGAGGTTTTCGCCAAGAAATTCGACACTATGAAATCTATAAGTACCGCCTCCACCCAACCCCAACTCCTCAATACTATTTCTTGTGATATTTATGGAAACGAGGGACACATAGCAAATGAGTGTTTTATTTTGTCTCAAGTGGAGAGTGTGCAATTACTTGAAAGGGCTAAGAAGAGGAAGTGGAACCCTTACTCAAACACTTACAACCCTGGTTGGAGATACAATCCGCCGTTTTCATATGTCAACCCCCAAAGCTCTCCGAATCTACCTCAACAACCACAATACCAAGGTCAAACCCACCAAACATCTCAAAACCCTTCAAGAATCCCACCAAGAAACCAAAATTCCAACTATCCTAGGAGAAGTGAGACCGACTTAGCCATTGAGGAAGTTCGAGCACAAGCAAAGAAGGATAGGGACAAAATGAATGCTAAATTTGAGGTCCTCATGAGCCATAATAAAATGATGGAACAATTCACCCTTAACTCACCTTCGAGGTCACCTAGCTAAGCAGGTAGTCTTCCGGGACAACCCGAATATAGGACAAAACCCGAACCCCAAGAGGAACTCAAGTTTATGGGAGAAAAGGGGAGTGAGGAGAAATTGGTGGAAAAGGAAGACATTAGGCTTGAACTAGTTGAAGGGTGGAAAGAAAATGAAAAAGGAGAAGAGGGTTTAGAGGGGGAGAGTGAAGAGAAAAATGGAAACCTTGAGAGGGCCACGGAGTCATCCCTACCAACACCTACCCCCACTTCTTTTAAAAACCCTTTGGAAGATGTGATGACATTAAAGAGAACAATGAAAGTCGAGAATGAAGGTGAAATCGAAAATTTTCTTTCCAAGGTGTCTTTAAACGACACCCCATTCTTTGATGAAAAAGTTGAAGAAAGCATCACCACCTTTTCGGAGAACTTGCAAGAGTTTCTACCTAAAGGTGAGGGATCTCAAGCTTTCAAGACCCTTTCCAATTTGGATGAGTACAAAATTTTGGAAGAGGAAGGGCTCACTCCTAAGCTTAGTGATCCGGGATATTTTTCTCTATCTTGTAGAGTTGGAGAGAGAGTTTTCCAAAATGCCCTATGTGATCTTGGGGCAAGCGTGAATGTGATGAGCATACAAGCCTTCGAGGAACTCGGTCTAGCAAAATTGACTCCTACCAATGTATCTATTAGGTTTGCCGACTCTCGAAAATCAAAACCCGAGGGAATAGCAACGGACATTTTAGTTGAGGTAGGAAAGTCAAAGTTGCCAACCGATTTTGTTATACTAGATGTGGGACGTGAATTCACTTCCCAATGATACTCGGGAGACCCTTTCTTGCGAGTGCTGGTGCACTCATTGATGTTAAAGGGGGTCGAATGGTGCTAAACACAAAGGGTGAAATTTTAAATTTTCAAATGACCAAGAGAAAACACACTAGTATTAACACCAATCCTACACACTCAATCAAACACCAAGTATCATTGGAAAAGGATGAGGCTCTGAAGGAATTTGAAAAGTCTGGCAAGAATTTTTTCAAGGAAAAGAAGAGTCGGTGTAAAAAAGAAAGTGATTTCAATGATAAAAAATGTGAAAGCCTTGGAGGGGGAAAACATAATTTTCAAACCCCCATAATTTTTTTATGAAAGAGGGTCAAGTTAGTGACCTTCAAGAAGCGCACTTGAGAGGCATCCCAAGCCCCATTTATTTCATTTTCAATAAAAGTAGTTTAGGAGTTTTTGTAAATATTTTTTGTTGAAGCATTGGAGATAGTAGGTACCCAAAAGAGATGAAATGTGAATAAAAATCGAGAAGGGGGAAATTTCTTGAAGAAAATAAAATTTTGAGTCGGGATTTCTTGGAAAGTTTCATTTTAAAAAAAATTCGAAAAATCAATCGTTTGATTCAAAGAAAAACAAAATTCGGAATCCTTGGCCAAAACCTCCTATAAGGGCCCCCCTCCCTCCCCCCCACCCCGCCCCCCCTTTTCTCCTCACAATTTCAAAACCCACTTCTCTCTCTACAAATGCTCCCCATTCTCTCTAAAAATGTTCTAAAAATCCTCAGGAGGGATAGCTACCAAGATCGAGGGCATCATTTCCCACCGATCACTTTCCGGCGAACCCGAAGGAGGTAAAATTTTCGACTTTTTCTTTCATTTTAGAGTGATTTTTGGTTTTTCTTGTTATTTCCCCTTGAATTCTCTTAGTTAGAACATTTAGCACACACGGGCTATATTTTCCCTAACCCAAAATCGTATTTTGGATAAATCTTTGTTGTGTTTGTTGTTTCTATTGAGTATAAGGATAATTTGAAATGGCAAGAACAAAGAAGGAGAAACGAAAGAAAACCACCGCTAAGTCCTCTACCTTGGGGGAAAGTAGTAAGAAGAAATCGGGGAAACAAGTGATTAGGGAAGAATTGGATGATGAAAGGGAGATAGTTGAGGAGGAAGAGGAGTTTGTAGTACCGAAGGAAATCTTGCTTCCATCGCCTAATGATAGGCTTATTTTTTCGTAAGTGCGTGAGAAACGGATTTCTCCCACCAAATTCATTGATTTAATGGAATTGAGAGCCCTTTCCTATGGAGAGAGAGTGGAGGAATTCTTGAGGGCATGGGGCATATTTAATTTCTTGATTAGGCCGACTAGCACTTTCGCCATGACAACTATTCAATTCTTTACTACACTTAAGTTTAGAAGGATGGCGTTACAAGCAATGTACGGTAAAGTTGATTTTTTGATTAGCAAGAAATTCTTCTCAATGGGTGTGGTAACATTTGGAGAGAAGTTGGGGATAAAGCAAAATTTGCATGCAAGCGTGACAGACATGGATTTCAAGCTTGATTTGTTTTGGAAAGAATTTACTGGGGAGGAAAAGTTTGCATCAAACAGAGAAAAATACCTACTTATCAAAGATCCAGCCATTAGGACCGTTTTTCAGATCCTAACACACACTATTTTGGCGAAAAAGAAGACTACTCGAGTCACGAGAGTTGAGCTATTTTTTATCTGGGCTGCAGTGAAGAGAAAGAATATTGCAGTTATGAGATTTCTACTTGGACATTGGGTTAAGGTGCAAGGAGATGCGTATCGGACCATCCAATTTGGGAGATACATATCCAAGCTCATCCGTACATTGCCAGAAATGGAAGAAAGACTCCAAGGAGAAAATTTAGGGTATGAAATTTTACCACTGGATAATCCGAATAGGACTCGAATAGCAAAGAGAACATGAAAGGGAGATAGAGGAAGAAGAACCGGAAGCACGAGGAGGAGTAGAGAGCAAGCTTGATGAAATCCTAAGGAGGAGAACCATCCTAGAAGGCATCGCCAACCACTCCAATCAAAACAATGAAGCGCTAGTGAAGCAAAATGAGGAGCTCATGGGAGCAATGAATGACATGAAGAAGAGAGTGGGGAATATTGAAAGACAAGGATGTGAAACCCACCTCCTCCTTCCTTGGTTCTTGAAAAAGAGTGTCAAGACTTCCGTTTAATCTTAAGAGCATCTTTCGGAAGAAGCTGGCAAGGGTTGAGAGATAAATTAAAGAAGCCACCGAGCGGATTGCTCTGCCATCCTGTCAACTTTCGATGTGAGGGAACATTTCCTAGGATTTTTCGATATAGATGCTTGGCCACAAAGCCATGAGAACGTTCTTTTCGATCCACTACACCATTTCTTTGAGGAAGAAGAATCTGAGTCAAGTAAGATACCTCTTTAGATGAAAACTTACTCAAGGAATACCGTGAGAGAAAGACAAGGGGTTGAAAATCCTTCTCCTTTCGGTTAGTATTTCTACCCTTAATCTTATTTTTCTCTTGTAAATTCACTATTTACTACTCTTTGTTAAGTTTGCACATTTTTCCACCTCTCTAACAAATTGGGCTTGAAAAGTTCGCCCAAGTTTGTGGGGAGGAGGAAACAGTTGTCATTTCTATGTAGGTTTTGATTGAGACGTGAATTCCAACATCTTCACTACTTGGGCTTGAGAATTTCGCCCAAGTTTGTGGGGGGATGGAAGGATTGTTATTCTTATGTGCTTTTGAGGATGCTCCTCTTGTCATATGGAATTTTCTATAATTCTTTATCTATGTCATTCCACCACTTTGTTGTTTATGTTTTGATTACTTTCGTGAATAACACACTTGTGGATTGGTTGTTGAGTTGATTTACCTTGTGATGGATGGAGAAGAAGGATTGGAAACTCCGATGTTGTGTTCCAAATTTTTTGAAATCTCTATAAATTGAGTACATAACACTAATCAAAATGTGACTAATTGGTCGATGAGATTTAAGGGTAGGTGAATATTTAGCTATAGTGAGGAAGATTACATGAGTTCATAAAATAACTTATCCTGAAGTTATGTTGCTTGTGGGCGTTTCTTTAATCCTAAGATACACACTACACGACTAAGGACGAACTCGTGAAGAATAAAATGAATCAGCTTTAGGTGGTAGAAAAAATGAGGAGATGTAGGAGGAGTTATAAGGTGGTATAGGTCACCGGGTCAAGTCATTGCATTTCATTATTTTTGATAAATTCTAGTGATAATTGTATACTCCATTTGTTGAGCTAAGTATGTAAAAAGAAAAAAATGTCACATTGTATGAAACGTAGGAGAAAAAAATGGATAAAAGCTCAAGTAAGAAAAATCGAGTGTTAAAGCCATTAAAAATGTCATGTAACTCGAAAAGAGTATTGTAATGTAAAGGTAAAAGCTAGGATTATCATCTCTATTCTTTTTAGACAAGATTCGGTGGGAAAAGGAGAAATAGAAAGATAAAAATTAAAGATCAGTTGGCTCGAGGGAGAAGAGAGCCGCATTACCTACACCGGGTGAGTGCGTGGCGTCTTCTTAAAAAAGAACCGAGCCGAACCGCCTAAGGTCGAGGAGTTGAAGGATAATGAGTCGTCCAAAAGTCACCGCACAATTGCACATTTTAGGTTGAAAGTAGCGCTCTTAGCACATGATCTAGGGTACTAAGTGAAATAAAAATACTATGTGCTTTTCAAAATTTCTATACCTTTATATTCCCCTACTCGTTTATCAAATCCTTGAAACAAATAGGGCAAGAATGGTGAACCAAAAAGTGGACAAATACTCAATGAAAGAAGAAATTCATAAAAAGGGGGATTCCAATACCTCCCTAACTCTCGTTTTCATATGTGCCTAATTGTTTAACATGCTCGTGGATGAGCAAGGCTTAAGTTTGTGGGGATGACGAACGTAAAAATTACCGTTTTTCTTGTATTTTTCACGTTCATATTCTATGAAGAATTTCGTGTAATTGATATGTTCGCGTGTGATTTTTTAACTTTATTGCATTTTCGTGTTGAATTTCATTTTTAATATGATTTGATGCGCTTTCGGGTGTTTTTTAGCCTTATTTTGAAGATTAAGAAACTCAGATGAATTTAGAAGAATGTTCAAGTCCATTTTCATACTCCGGCCTGTATCCTGATGCCCAAACGGGGCCAAATTGGGTCGGGGTCAGGCACAAAGTAAAGTCATCAAGCCCCGAAGAAAGTTCGTGAAGAACTCAGGCCGAGAAGATGAATAGAAAAGCTCCAAATTAAAGAAGGAAGAGGACAAGGCAATCGCATATGCTTCGTGTTCAAGCCCGCAAAACGAGGCCCAAACAAATCCAAATCAGATCCAATAAAATCTCAAATTAAAGTTTGTCGAGTAACGAACAAAAGTCGTGAGGGTCGGGTCGAGAAAACGAGAGGAAGGGGTCCGAAACAGCGACGGAAAATGGAGGTGTAAAACAGGAGAAAAGGACCACTACCGGACCGGCAGGACCCCCGGTAGCTGGTCCAGTGTGACGCTCATATTGCAGCCACTATCACGACCGGCCCGGCTGCCGGACCGGCAGTAGGCCCTATAGTCCGTGGTCGGTCCCCTGTCTCGTGTCCTGTTCAATTTTTTGTCATAAGTTCTTCGTCTGAACTTCGATTTGAGTGATTCAAGCGATCACGTGTAGCCAAGAAAGAGACCTACAACTTTCATGTTTGGACTATGAGTCAATTCCGATCCAATTCTTCTTAGACTTCGCATAAAAGTCGAGTTGAGTGCACGAAGAGGGGTTCGACCAAAAACTTATAATCCCTTGTATTCTAAATAACTTTTGACTATTTTACCCTTACTTTTGAAGGACTTTTCAGCAGATTTCTTGCCCATTTATATGTGGGGAGTGGGTGTCTATAAATACCCTCTCCCCCTTTTATTCAAACACTTAGTCATTTTCATTTTTACACTCTAGAATTCTCTCTACTTACATTTTCAAATTTTCAACTAGGGTTTCTTCTCTCTTAAAGAGGAGAACTAGGATTCTTGGTGAAATTGTAAGGATTTCTCCAAGGGGGTGACAAATTTGAATCTTTATTGTAGATTTCCCGATTATTATCATCAATAAGCTTTTTTTATCCCTATCTCTCTTTATTATCTTTTATTTGAATTATTTGCTTGATAATGATATTTATTGGGTTATTGTTGATGATTCGTGAGTAATTCTTCTTGTTTCCCGAAGCAAGGGAGTAACCCGGGCTTCGGGGTTGATGTTCATGTTATTTTGATGGTTGATTTAATTTGGGATTGGTAACCTAGGGTTTGGCTTGAATTGAATTGTATGATTTTCATATGAAATGAGGCTTTATAATAGGTTTGACTCGGTGGCTCGAGCTCTCGATAATTTAGCCTTCTTTTGTATGTGTAACGACCCGATTTTCATAAAAATATTTTAAAGCATTTTCAAATAGAGATAAGTAATAGTTTTTTTTTTTTTAAGAAACAAATGAAAAATGCATCTAAATCTATTTGCGAACACAATTATCTTAAATAAGAGATTATTTAGTATCATACATTGACATGCTTATAATATAATTAACTAGCAATACATAATATAATACTGATCGTATGGAAAAAGACCCATACGAGTGCACTTACATTGACCGTATGGAAATAGACTCATACGAGTGTACTTTAATTTATCCTATTAAGTATAGGTGTTTGTGTGTGTGAATGTACAAGCATACCTAATGTACAAGCCTATATAAAATGCAAATCAGTTCCTACTTAATCAGATTCTAATAGCATTCACAACCAAAATAATTCACAAACTTTAACTAAATTTTATAAGTACCACAATCTAAGAAAGAACTTGAATCATTTAAATAAAAATATATATATTGTTTCCAACTCATAACAATTAGCAAAATCTAACTTTTAAGAAAATAATGTCTCCGACTAACTTGCAAATACCAAAAAAAATAGGAAAAAAAAATCAATTTATATTTGGAGCATATGCTTTCACCGTACCGTCATCTCCTCTACGTCCAGCCCCTTGACCTGAAAATATTAAAAGTAGTGGGGGTGAGCTACATCCAGCTCGTGCTTGTCAAAACTAATTACACCCTTGATAGTATAACATGTAATAACAATTATAATCATGACATAAAACTTAAGGGTAAGTAATAAATACTTACATGACTTATAACTTGAGGATGCGTAACGAGTATCCACATAACTTATAACTTAGGGGCATGTAGCAAAGTAGCATGCAAAACTTGAGGGATTGAACCAATCATACTTAGGGGTGCAAGGCACAAATCATATAATAAAAGTTAAACATGTACACATATCATACAAACATAATTAATAATGACAAACAAGTAAGAAACCCCCACCTTAGAAAAATAATCTCGGTCTAATCGCCGTGTACTTGATCAGAGAACCCAGTTGTCGCAGAAGAAAAATAAGAAGGAGCCGCTGTCTATTCTTTCTTTCTTTTTTTTTTCTGCTATATCTATTCTTTCTTTCTTTTTTTCGCGTATAAAGATGGCGTGTGTTAGGCGTGAATATAATGGTGTATTTATAGTTAGGGATTAATAGGTCACCTATTAGGGTTTCATATCTTATTAGATAAGGCTATATTCTGATAGGATGAGGATTAGGGGATCAATATCTAAGTGTATATCTTAAAAGATTAGGAATGTTAATTCTGATATATATCGGGATCTGATCAAGAAACACTGTAATCTACGACACTTTACGGATATGTAACAAGAAAATAAATTAAATAAATAATACTTATTAAAGATATAATATAATTGTAAATAAATAATATGCAGAAAAATGTGGGGTGTTACAGTATGATTGTGCGTTTAAGAAAGGATGATTTGGACCCTAGGCTAGGGTTTGCCACCCTTACGAGGGAATCCAATTTGATCTTAAATGAGCTTAGGATTAGATTTTGTGCCTTAGATTGATAAGGAAATAAATTTAATCCGTGAACTCAAATCAATTAAAACTCGATTATAGGACAGGGGCCTATGGAGGAGAAGACCCATAAGAAGAGGGAAGAGCCTAGGAAATTTCAGTTGGGATAAACGACGATAGTCTAAGTTGTGCGTGTAGAGAAATTTCACCCCTACATCGGTCTATAATGTAGGAGAAGCCACACTAGGTTATTTTAGTTTATTCAATTGGTAATTCGGGGCCCGGGGTTGATTTTGTTAGCTATCTATTTAGGTATTCTTTATAGAACCCTGTTTATTCTCCAACTTTAGGGGGATATGACACTTAAACTATATCCCAGGATTTCTATCTATTGGAATGCTAGTTAGGTAGGAATTCAACCATTTGCTCCCCTTTTACCTTGACTTGATTGTGTTTGGACATTTACCCCTCAAAATTGGGTGAAACCGGGTTTCGGGAAGCTTTTTCCATCATTATCTATTTCTATCTTTTGATCTAGTTTTAGTAAAAATCAACTCTCAATTCCAATTAGCTAAACTTAAAAAAATTATGGCTCGGGTAGTTCACACGGATGTCCTCTCTGTGGATCGATATAATACTACCTCTGTTTAAATCTTGTACGCTTGCGAGAATGAAAAGTTATTAAAAAACAAGCGTTTTTGAACAATTTTTCGGAACAAGTTCAATCACCAGGCAACGTAGACTTGATCAATGCATAGATAATTGTTCATGATCATAGCACGTGGGAGAAGAAAGTTGATACCTGGACGTCTAGGTCACTCGCTCGTTCTCTGTTATGGAATATTAGGGAAGATCTACCGCCCCTTGATTTTAGATTATTAAGGATATTGGAAGCAGATGAGAGACGTCCACACAATAGATATGAGTATTTTCTAGAAGATGTGTAAAGTTTGTTAACTCGAGATACCTTGCTTTCGCAGCTCAGTCAAATTATAATCTTGTATCTTTGGTACTCTGCCAACTGTGGAATCTACAAACATTGATTGTTTGTAGTAAAGAGCGGTACTTCATCGCACCATCTAAAATTTGGAACATGCCCCAACTTAAAAATGTCGAGGTCAAAGAAGGGCTCTATCTCCCGGATCTTCCAAATGGTGGGCAAGATGAGATTGTTCTAGGAAATTTGCAAAATGGTTGATTTTAAGTGGGGAGAAGCGGTGGTTAGGAGAATCCCCAATATCAATAATTTGAGATTATATTACAAAGATGTTGGGGTGGTCTGCCTCAACAATCTCGAATCATTCGGTTGTAAAATTTATTTTCCAAGAGGGGAAACTGAACTTCTAAAGAAGCTTATCTTCCCGCATTTGCTCAAGAAGTTGACTTTGCATACTAACGTGTACCAATGTTGGGATGATATAATCGAAAAGATAGGTTCATTACCCCTTCTTGAGAAACTTCGTCTCTTGTGTAGTTTCTTTCACGGAGACAAGTGGGAAATAGTTGAAGGATAATTCTGCAAGATAAAATTCTTGGAACTAGAAAATTGTGAGTTAGATTATTGGACTACAGAAACTACCCACTTTCCAGCCTCGAGCGCCTTATTCTTAGAGAACTGTGGCGTTTGGAGGAGATTCCTTTAGACATTGAAGGCATACCAACTCTGCAATTTATTGAGGTGGGATGGTGCAATGATACTGTTGTGAAATCTGCTAAAAAGATACTAATGGAGCAAGAGGAACTCCGGAATGAACAAGGCCTTCGAGTTAACGTCATACTCGACTGAGATGATGAAGCAATGGAGAGCTTGGTAACTCCCAACTTTAAAGTCTGTGTTGCTTATACTTGATAGTCTGCCTTCTCTTTTGTCCTGGTAATCTTCTACTTCTTCTTTTGAGTTAAATTTATGTCTTAGAATTCTGATTTCATTTAAACTATAATAAAGCCTTGTAAGGAGTTTTATCAGAGCATGGACAAATTTGTTATTTTGTCTCTTTTTATTTTTATTATGATTTTATATTTAAATAGGATTTGAATCGATAATGTGGCTTGATCGTTTAGCATCACGCTTGAATTTCGTTTAGAACTAACAAAATACTCTGATTCTTCGACTTGTGTCCTTTCGAGAAACCTTGGATCCATCTGCACTCGTTTGAACAGATCTTAACCTTGAAATCAATATAAGAAAAAAACTACTTTTTAAAAATAATAAGACCGAGAAAATTGCAAACTCTCCCTGTGACATATAAACAATCCCAAAACTAGTCATTTATCTTATTAATTAACTTCTTAAATTTTGTCCCTTTTTAGCCAAAACATTATATTTTCATTAAATGATTATACGTGCACCAAACATGACTTTGAATATTTTCATATCTCCGAGTAATTTGTGATCACCATTACCAATTTTGGTATGTTTTGGTGTTTGTTTACTAAGATGGCTAGTCCGCATCATTTGCAACGTCGAAGAAACAAATTATAAAAATAAATAAATAAAAAGAAGAAATTAATGCAATCATATGTGGCATGTACAATTATTCGGCAAAAATTCAAAATTCCAATTTACGAACACCCAAATTCTAATGCTTACAAAGTAAATTACTAAATTGGAGAATTCAAAAAGATAAATAACAAAGTTTGGAATCATTCATATTTATAACAATCGGTATTCTCCCCTTCAAATGGTGCAACATCTTGTACAACTATTACAGTATTTAATAATACATATATAATACAACATCATTATTACATGATCAGTAATTGCGTCATCGAGATTGCCCCTAACTACAGAACCCATTTTAAACCAGAATGCTGCCTACTAATTCGTTTCGTAGACTAATAATAGAAAGACGACAAATTATGTCACTTGGAGGAATATATTATCTTTAGACAACAAGTGCAACGATTAACTATTAAACCCGTCTCTCTTCTAAAAATTTCCTTTTATCTCTGACTATATTCAGTCTAGGTACTAGACGATCCTCTGTTACCTATGATTTTCCCCTGACTTCTCCCCGCTTAACCCAGTTTAAACCCAAATAATCTCGTCTAAACCCAACTAGGGTAGAACATTGGTCATAATTCAAGAAATTATAGGATTTCAATTGTCATAATACTCCAGAGAACCAGAACAAAGTATGCACCACATAATCATCCAACAGTTGACACTCAACATCACCTAACAAACATGAAAAAAAGAAATAACCAAAGTCCAGTACGTTGCCAGTAATCATATGAAAAGTAATGTCGATCTCTGGTTTTCAAGAATGTAACTGAGGGTCCAAGTTCAGTGATGATCTTAAGCAATAAAGAATAGAACCTCTGTATTTCAAACTCTGCTCGTTGTCCTGGAAGACGGCTTATGCGGGTGTTAAAAGCCCCCATGAGCACCTTCCGATGATGGTGCCCAGTCGGGACACCCTAGATCTTCTTTTCATAGATGTAGGATATTCAAGAAGGATGAAAGAGCGATCATTTGGTGCATCTCGTTCTTTAGTCTTTCCAGGCTAAGAAAGTTGATAAATCGACATTATTTAGTATACTGACTCCAACTGATCTAGTTCCTCCTAACCACTTTTATTACTTAAGAACTAAAAGTTCATATACACAAGGTGAATTCATCACAAAACCAAGGAAGATGTGAATCATGCGACGGGAGATGTTCCACAGAGAGAATATATTAGCACATTACGAGAACATGATCCAATCCAATATATGAACAAAATCCTGATAGCATGATATCGTTCTAATTTCTGACAGACAAACAATACTTCCACGGACAAACCTATGTAATAGATAGTAGCACTAAACAGCTGATATATTTCCATCTTTCCTGTGCAAATATCACATGTATATATCGTAAACCAGAAGACTCGTAACCATTTAAAAGTACAAGGAATGTCACAAAATCGTCACAAAGTCTGACAGATAAGTGAGTTCGTTCGACGGTAAAAATGGTCTATTAGCACTTTTAACGCCAATTTAAGGAAAACACACAAAAATTGACAACACCACTCTGATTTTTCAATCTTTATTCCATCTGAATAGACAACAGTTCCGATTACAAACTTCAGTTGTAACAAGATACAACTTATAAGTAACATTCTCTATTTTATTCATACATGTGAACTACCCGTTCATGCAACATGAACTAACCAGCAGACTAAGCCGAAAGGAAAAGTGGAAGGAATGGAATCATAATTATCAAAGTCCAACAACATTTATGATGCAAGCAAAAGCTACTATGTGAGGTCTAATCCGCCGATTATGAGAATACTGGAAAGGGAGACAAACTGGGAAAAGAACCCGTTTTTTATTCAAATATCAAATTAACCATTTGAAACAATAAAGAAAACTCCTTTTATACTAATTCCTCAACTCTAGAATCGCACTACCTAATAAATGAAAGGTAACAAATCACAAGAAATATCCTAAAAGATAACAATCACAAATAAAATATATTCTAACATATTAAAGATATAATCAAATCATATCCTACCACTACCAATTTATGACGCGACTTTGAAAATCCAGACTTCGATTTTCTCACAGAAAATGCTACTCTCAACAATGAAATTGGGCTTCTCAATGACAGCCAAGTGCATACATATGAACTGGGAGATAGACTAGTAGTTGCATATCAACTCAATCCATCTTAAAGCACAAAATGCAGTTAATAGCATCAACAATAAACAGATAGCACAGTATTTAAACCAAAATGCAGCTTGATCAATAATGCCTAATAGATTGCATATGTAAAGAATATGATTCGATAATCCCTATAACAAATCACCTAGATAAATATATACATCATTATTTACAACAATTACCAAGCTATAGATCAATCAAACCCCTTAAAACTTACGCACCGGAAGCTATCTTCAACCATTCAGCAAACTGGGGTCAATCGCATCGGAACCTTTGCTCGATCACCAAATCCATCCGCAACAAACCTCACCATCTTCTTAAAAGCAAAATGCAAGCAATTAGACATCGCAATCCAACACAAAATCTCGTAAACAAAATCAAAAGCCGGATCAGATATCGAATTATCAGAATCTCCCCAATTCGCCCCTCCATAGCCACCGGAATTCCACCCCTTACCTCCACCACCTCTCCCGAAATATCCATCACCGCTATTGGAATCTCCTCCATCGCTAAACACAAAAAATCCGTTATCTTCACCGTCGTCATCAGCTACAATTTTGCGCTTGACACGGCGAGCTTTCCGGAGCCGCCGCTTTGTCAACGTTCGGGTAGGAGGTGGCGATGCGGCCGAGATATGAAAGCGCGGCGGCGATTGTGACGGTTGATCTGATAACGTGTCGGAAAGGGAATGAATGTTATGCGGGCGATTGAGGAGGAGATTCGAGAAGCTTAAGGACTGCGTTGAGTATGCGATCGATGATATGGCATCGGAAATTACAGTGATTTCCATTGATGTGAGGTGATTTTGAGAATTAGGGTTAGGAATTGGGGAAATTGGGAGATTTTTCCAAGAACAAGACGAAATAGGATGCTTTGAAATTGTGGAGGAAATTTTTTGTTTCTTATTCAATTTTTCCCGGTAGAAATGGGCCGTGTAATAGTCAATAGTGGTCCGAAACTCGAATCCTGACCTATGGACCCAACTCAACTTATTTATTAAGAAAAATAAAAATTACTAATCCTCGTAAAATGCATGATTTGTAATTGTAAATGAATAAAAAATTAATTTTTGTATGCATTTATTGAATTTGAATATAATAAAATATTACAATCAATAATAAAATATGAAAAATTACATGTTAATGAAAAGTATTAAAAATTAAAAATATATAAATTCGAGTAGTTATAGAATATTCTATTTATTTTTCTTAATATATGAATATCTCTAGCATCCCTATATAAAGGTCATGTTAACCTATTTGATAAGTCTAAATTGTATAAATTAGAGATTAATAAGAGAGCTAATTTTGTGAGAATATTTGTTAATATATTCATTAAAAAATTAAAAAAAAAAATGAACATGAGGCACTACCATCACAATCAATGATGTACCCATCAAGTTATGGATTCGAAACACGGTAATTCCTTACACTCCTGCCACTTAATTCTCCTTTTTATATATAACATAATCTCTCATCCAGATTATTTCGATAGATGCACGTCTAAGAAGTTAGTAAATTTGGAAAAACCTGCACAAAAAATTTTGTGGCATTTTTGTCAATTTCTGATTTCTTAGACATGTCCTGCATCTACGGATATTTAGATATGGCAATTGCAGATTGATTTCTTTTCTTTTAATTTTATAGATATTTTTTGTAATTATAAAGAGTCTTTGTTAAATTGGCTGATTGAAAGGTTTGGTTAATGTTGATTTAGAATTAAATCACTCAGTTAATTTATATTCAAACATTATGTACGTCAAATAAGATTTGAATGGTTTTTTTTGACGTTCGTGTGCTTATTTTACAACCTTTGACAAATTGAGTTTATTTTGGGATAAATTTATTTTCAGCCAATATATGGTTATTATCAATAATTACGTTTTAAATTGGGATCAAATTTTATATACCAAAAGTTGTGATTTTCATAATTGGTAATAAGTTTTGAGCGGAAAAACTCTAAAATTAATATTTTGAGTGAGTTTTGTTTTTATATTAATTATGATTAAAATTGTTTTGATAATAACTAGATTAACCGATTCTTACCTGAATTAACTAAGAATTAATAATTTATTATAAAATTTAACAATTACACATTTTAAGTCATTTTTAATATACCACATAATCTAGATTAACTTGAAATTGGAAATTGGTTTTAGATTGGTTGGTATAGCAACAATTAATTTGAAATCAAATTCCTACTAACTCCACCTCAATTAAAATTTGTACTAAAAAAAAGTAATTCGAAATTGGATACGGACCCATAAAAAAAAATTCCACCTCTAGTCAAATAGTTATAGCAATCTTTAACTGGGCTAGCAAATGTGTATTGGGCCTCGTATTGAGCTTAGCAATCTTTAATAGGCTTTGTTATCTCAAGGGGAAAAATTCTGGCCCATATATTATTACATTTCCTATTGTAATTTTGTCATATATGTATATATGTATTAATTAGCTGCACACCTACCATAAATATTTTGATGAGCATAATATGTTATATAATTACCACATAAGCAAGTATTAACATAGTGTTCACTATAACGTATGCAACATATAATTTATCATCATACCCAATATAAACGGAAAGAAGGGTTGACAGTAAGCATGATGGTTTACGTACTAATATTCAATGGCATACATATCATTTTCATCAAATTTTACGGTCATTTTGTTGTGCAATGGGTGCACAAATGCAATCGTAGGATAATTTCGTCCTTTTACAATTATTTAGTGGGACAGTGTTATTTTCTAATTCTTTTCTTGACTTTTGTGCTCTTGTAGTCAATGAGTAATATTTTTGTTATTTTGTTCTCGAAATTGAACAGTTCCTCTTCTTTTTCACTTATTCTGAGTTGGAATCGAAGATCTAGATAGAGGTCCAAGGAAGATGGAAAACTAAAGGTCAAGGAGGGCTTACGGCGACAGAGCACATGATCTTTTGTGCTTGCAATTTCACCGATTTACAACCTGAAGTGATGGTGGAGATGTACGCAATTGTGTTGGTTTGGGCTACGAATTCAATTGGTTGGTGTACTTCCATTACCAATCCCCATACTCTGTTACCCCCTCTTAGTGTTTTCTTATTTAGTATTCAATTAAGGTGGGGGATTTTGGAGTTAAGGTGAAGAAAGAAACATTATTAAGTCTAATTCTAAACTATAGCTATCACTTGATTTCCGGAGGAATTGTAATGTAGGTATTGAAATTTTTTTATTATGAGGGGCATGAATAGGTTTATAATATATAGGATCTAAGCGTCGGCAGAGCCGTTGTGTGGCGGCTATTGCGGTGCTCCTAGCGGAGGAGGTCGTGCTTCCATTATTCATGACAGTAGAAATTTTAACAAAGAGTAAAAGGTTGACGGAGATCTGATGAATCTTGAGCAAAAATGGAGATGTGGTGGGTTCTGAAGAATGAGTGACGAAATATAAATTTTAAAAAGTTTATGGAAACTTGTGATTTGTGCGACAAAATAAAAGTGCAATGACTCTATCACCCTTTACATTTTATTTTTTTTAAAAAAAATGGTTCAATGATAAGGATGACATTTTAGATGATCTTAAGGCTGAAATTGATTGGTTGCACCTATGCAACAATTACATAGAAGTAAGACTCCAAATTTTATCTAAGTGAGTAAAATAATTAATCATAAGAAGAATGACATATTATTAAATGCAATATTGTTAAGAAGGTTGAGAGAAGGTTTCGGAAATCACCAATGATTCTGGTGATTGAGTGATCTTGTATTAATAACATATGATTACAATGTTACAACAGAAAGCCCACAATTAGTGGGAGAAATATATGGAATACAATCAAAGAATATTTACTAAATTTACAAAGTCAACATAATTACAAAGTTAGATGGTGGTGAGTCTAGCGCCTAGTTATGGTTCAGATAGAACTAAGCGAAGTTTGGGAGAAATTGAGTTGGAGAAGACAGGGAGATTAGACGGTCATGGACAGTTTAGCAACTAGATATGACATAATCGGAGCTATTGGGAGACTTTTAGAGCATATATTAAATGTGATTCAACTGCGATTAGTAACCATGTTTTGTTAGGAAGTTCTTATATATCCCCTACTGATAGTGTCTACATTCTGTTAGACATGCGACACATGAGCAAAAGATATAAAAAAATATTATTTTTTTTCACACATACCGCACATCTAATAGGGTTCTTTCTACTCTACCCACTTCCGCACATCTAATGGTACTACTTAAGTGGCTAGAACAAAAAATCCTATCTAATGGGTGCAAGCACAAGTTGGAGGTGGCGATTCGAGCAAGTCAGTCCAGCCTGGTCAACTTATTGGGCCCATACTTTATGTCGAGTTAGGTCGGACCAACTTAAAATTTCTTGAACCCAAATATTATTGAGCCTAACTCAATCTAAAGCATCCCCTAAATATACTAAGACTTTAGATCTGTCTGTGGCTCGTGAGATCGGACATGTTGAGCCCGATAGTACTTTAGACTTAAATTTCTATGGCCTATCTAGAAAATATCGGGCAACTGGGTTCATTTGCCAACTCTAACAAATAGTACTGCTAGGAGTAAGTGAGAACTTTCAATTTAAAGATAATCACGTGAGGCCAGAAAAGAAGTTTTTTAGTTTTAAATCTCGGTACCTTTTCTGGAGATTTGCAAATTTTTCGAAAATCCAATCATTATTAACGATCTCGATTATTGCAAAAATTATCACTAAAATAATGATGGTTTGAACAAGTATGGCTGAACTTTGGTTTATAAATATAAACAGGGATCATAAAATTAAAATCCATCATCATATCATCAAATCATGGAAAAAATTATAATACGTTTCCTTTTGAGTCTCATGATCCTCATCGCCATTAAGGCATCTGGTGCGTTCTTTCTCTTCTTCCTCATTTTCCATGATTAAATATTTTTTCTTGAATATTTATAAAAAAATTGAATTTGAGAATGACAAAGTCTGTTTGTATTATGATTATAATTATATACGTTTATATATAGTAGTTTTGCTGGAAAATATATATACGTTTATATATAGTAGTTTTGCTGGAAAATAGAGGGGGGTTGCGGCCGCCGCAAGCACGCCCCCAGCTCCGTCTTTGTTGAGCTCATAATCCTCTATTTACACCTCCAAATTTCGACATCTACGATGTTGTTTACTTAATGAATTATGAAGTTGTTTGTTTTTCGAACATCTTATAAGATGTGAAATTTAATTTATAAGTTCCCTTAAAAAGCTTATAAAATGAAAGAAAGGTTTGTAAATTAATAAAATGTTGACATTGATTATCCGGTGAGTGACTACATTATTGATGAACAGAAATCATGTATCATTTGTTAGGACTCCGCGGTACATGAGCAACTACATGGTGATGGGATTTAACTTTGGATTTTGCCGATGAATTCGAAATCCACCATAAAACACATATTTTTACTGACGTGTGAAGCGTGTCTCATGTATATTGTGAATAAAGTTTGTGTATATGGGTGGATGTATAATTTGAGCGTAATTTATAAGATTTTAAGGAAAGAATTAGATATACTTTTTTAAAAAAAATTATAAGGTCTATAATTTATTTTTACATCTTATAAAGTTGTTAAGATGTTGAGACCATTGAGCCATCGGCTCATTGGGCCGGGTTCATTGGGCATCATAATATAAGATTCGTATTGTCCAACTCATTTAAAATGTTGGACGGGCTAGGTTGGCCTATTAGGACAGGTTGATTTTATCGAGCTCTGATTATATTAGTAGGCCTCTCTTATACACCAGTTGGTACGTGCAATTCGGGTCATGAACATTTTCCATGAAAAAAAATGTTAGTATTTATGCTGGAATGTATTACTTTATTTGAGGAATGTATCTTGCTGAAAATGAATTAGGGTATATGCTGAAGGTATTACTTGTTCGGCATAAAAAGCAGGGACAGAGCCAGGATTTAATAATGAGGGGACGAAATAATTTTTTTGAAATATATATAAACATTTTCGAGAATTCGAGGACGACGAAATCATTTTTTAACTATAATTACACTGTATATGCATATATACAGTACATCGGTCGGAAAATTTGAGGGGCTGGCGGCGTCCATCTCTGAGAAAAAAGTATACCTTATACACTTTTTCAGAACAAGTAATACCTTATGTATGAAATTTAATAAACAATAATATATTTCTATGAGTCTGTCCTTCAATTTAACTTGTACGAATTTAAGATTCGTACGCCTAGTATTGAAAATTAATGGTACCTATATATAACTAATGAAATTATATGTGAATTTTATTACAGCTTTGGTATGGGCCGAAGTCGGTGTTTGAAGCCCTGGATCGCACGTGCGGCGGACCAAGTTGTCGTGACGACAGTGATTGTGGAAATGCATGTCATTGTTTTGGTGGAAACACGTGCGTGCCTGATTCCCCGTGTGGCCGTTTAAGTAAACCATGTCAGAAGGATGAAGACCGTATTCCGTGTGTAATTCTGACACAGTGTGTGATACACCGATGATGCAATGTCCTCGTACTCTTTGTAAGAAGGATGAAGACCGCAATGATGTCGAATATGGACTGTGTGCAAAGTGTAATTCAACTGGAGTTTGTGATAAAACGTTCCCGGACGGCGCGATAAGCATGTGACCGTGGGGAAGTTCTTACCTACTCTATGGATTGATAGTATCCGCACTTCACTGAGTGTACAATATATCGACGAAAAAGATAAAAAAAAAAGCTATTTTATTTACATTTGTCGTGAATCCAATAAAATGCAGGCAATGTTGATAGGGTTAGCTAAGAATTTATCGTGATTATCGAAAGTTCTTACATACCGGTACCGATAGCGTCTGCACCACTGAAATTTTTGGTTTTTCGTTCATGTATCATCCATCCAGTAGAGTACAACCACTACACAATCCGAGTCTTCTATCTAACTACGGTGTTTTAATCGTGCTTCACACATAAAATTACATTATTTTGATCCAACCTTGAAAACTTATTATTCATTGGCTTCTCAATATGATGTAGTCTTAGTATACACACCGTTGTGATATTGTTGTTGGAATAAAAAATCCAAACTACTAGGGTAGGTAAGAACCTTCCCTGATTGTCATATCACTCATAATTTCTTCTTACCTACACTCGATGTACTATTGAATGATTTTCATCATAATTCTCACATGAACATATATGTGAAAATTGTGAGAACCACTCAATACATAATAAATCGGGTGCGGGTAAGAGAAAACATTTTGGTTATGTATGAGCGTTTGTTGTTAGCAACCAAATAAGAAGAAGAATCAGGACTTCTTAATTTCTTGTTCTTTAGAATCTCTTCTTTGGTATTATATATCTCTATGTTGTAAGAAATAAACGTTACTTTTTATTTCTCTCTATTTTATTTGATTATCTGTTTTAATTTGTTAAGAGTTTTTCTAATTAATTATTTAAATAGAATTTTCGTTGAACATTTTACTATGAAAAAAAAAAAGCTTGCGAACAAGCTTATTCAAAACCTAATTAATAATTAATAATAACACTATTAAAGTTAATAAATTAATAATAAAAACAACAATATATTAATACATTTGATATGATAATCTTATATAAACGCTAACTATAGTTTCTAAAAAAGAACTCTTATTATAATAAGAATTTAGTTAAATTCGATTATTTGTATGCAGTTTTAGAAAATATGCGTGTTTATTAAATGTTCGTGAATGATAGGGATAACCCGGTCACTTCGGGTCGGGTCAAAACCTGAGCCCACTCACCGGCCCAGCAAACGCGCCAGCAAGCGCGAAGGCCCAGGCCCAGCAGGCCCAACAACACGCGTTCTGTTCAGCGAATCAAATCTGTTCCACAAATGAAGGCCCATGATCTTCTCCCAACTGCCATGCAGATTTGGTGAGCAAGATTATAGGGATTTAGTTAAGGTTTTTGGTTTAGTAGTATAAATAGGTGAAAAGAACTCTGATTAAGGGTTCGAATTCCGTATTCTAAATTACTCCGTGTAAACTCAACATTCTAGGAAAAGAAACACTCCGGCGATTGCCGTTTTCTGCCCGTGGACGTAGATCTCCGGATCGAACCACGTAATTCTTGTGTGTTTTTACATTATGTTTGCATAGATTATGGTTATAGTGCTTCGTTACCGGATTGCGCTTTATCAAATGGCGCCGTCTGTGGGAACGACAGGCAATTTCTTGAACGAAAAGTAATTTTTGACGTCTCCAGCATACACAAAGATCATGGTGCTTACTCGCTTGAATCAAGCTCGCCGCGGTGATCAATCTGACCAAGATCCACTCGTGGATCGAATCTTGCCGCCAAGGCAGTTGCCGGCCAGGAGCGTATCTCCTCCTCCGCCAAACGTACAAAACCCTAATCCCGCTGCCACCCCACCACCGGATAACATTCAAATTACCCCCGAGTTGCTACAGGCTTTCTTGCAAGAACATGCACATGTTCTTCAAGATTGGGCGGCTAATCGCCAGCATCCCGCGGGGTCCGCCGCGGAACCTGCCCGACAGGATGTTAACCCCGCGGTGCCTCCACCTCTTCAGCACTCGCGTGATCAACAAGACCCGGGGCATCGCGGACGTCAGGATCGGCGACAAGAACGACCTGGTTCTCCCGAGGACCATGGGAGTTCTAACGAATCAAGACCGCGCCACGACGAACTTACAGACGTCGATCGTCGCCATCCACTCAACGCGGCTAAAAGAGCCCGTCATGCTAATCCTCATGCTCTAGATCTTCAAGAGTATGAGCATTGCGTTGAACTGGACAGAATCCTGGGCCTTGATGCCAACGGAAATATCATCACACCGTTCTCCCGAGAAATCATGGCTACCTCCCTTCCCGAAGGGTTCAAACGGCCGGCCATACCACCTTACGATGGCACCGGAGATCCGGCCAATTTCCTTGGAGCTTTCCGGCACAGCATGCTTAGCCATGATAACATCACATCCCTTCAGTACTGCAGGATTTTTCCTGAGTACTTACAGGATGAAGCTCGGGTTTGGTTTGATTCACTCCCACGCAACAGCGTATCCTCCTTCAGAGAACTCGCCGAGCATTTTTGGGCACGGTTCGAAGCACGGGCAAAGCCCATGGCCACCCTGGCCGACCTCATGAATATGGAACAACGGGAAGGCGAAGCTATTACCCAATTCCTTGACCGCTTCACAGCGGAGAGCCTCAAAGTGGGAAACTGCTCAGATGATGTAATGTTGATGTTCATGAACGGACTCCGCCCCGGACCACTCTACACCGAGTTGGTTCGAAACACACCAGTCACAACCCGAGCACTGTTCAACACGGTGTGCAAATTTGCTAAGGCCGAGGAGCAGACTCGCCGGAAACGTGAGAAACACGTTAGCAAGCGGCAGCTCGATAAAGCGCAAACTGGACCTAGCACACGACCTAGTGTCTTTTCCCGTCTGAACCCGGGGCGTTCAGAACCTCGAGGTGAAATTCCACAATTCACCTCGCTTACAAAATCGCGAGCCGAAATCCTTTCGGTTCATGAGAATGATTTACGGCCGTGTCCGCGGATGACTGCTCCGGCAGGGAAGCGAAACCACAAGAAGTGGTGCGCGTACCACCATGATCACGGACATGAGACAGAGGAGTGCCGAGACCTCGGAAAAGAAATCGAAGACTGTCTAAAGAACGGTCTCCTGCAACAGTACGTTGCTCGAATCGATGACCAGCCCCGGTCAGGATAGAGTGGGGATTCCTTGTAAGCACCTTCGGCCGGCCCCCGGGCCATTACAAACTTTCACCTAGAGTGAAGTTAAGACACAAGTATTGTTCTTATCTTTACACTTATTGTACCGTTCTTTTTCGTTGTAATTCCTCTCCGGAGTGTTTAGATTGCTCCGGCACTCATCATTCAATGAAAAATTCTTTGTTTATGCATTTTACTATGTTCTATTTTACGTTACGGGGACGCCCTAACGCATTTATGTTATCATTAGTGGTCTCCGGACAACTAAATATCTCCCCCGATCCGTCCGGGGAGAGTCACATTTTGTCTCCGGACTCATATCATTTTCTCCCCCGATCCGTCCGGGGAGAGTCACATTTTGTCTCCGGACTCATATCATTTTCTCCCCCGATCCGTCCGGGGAGAGTCACATTTTGTCTCCGGACTCATATCATTCTCTCCCCAGATCCGTCCGGGGAGAGTCACATTTTGTCTCCGGACTCATATCATTTTCTCCCCCGATCCGTCCGGGGAGAGTCACATTTTGTCTCCGGACTCATATCATTCTCTCCCCCGATCCGTCCGGGGAGAGTCATATTTTGTCTCCGGACTCATATCATTTTCTCCCCCGATCCGTCCGGGGAGATTTTAATTGGTTCCGACCATATAGTGTTTCCGAACACCTATTAACCCGATCCGTCCGGGGAAGTCTTTCTTTACAATTATCTGCGGCCTCCGAGCTAGTGTTCGGCGCTCCGGCATTGAGATCTATTCCCGGACCTCCTCCGGGTCCTAAGGGATTCTGTTGTTCCCCGGACTTTAGCTCCGGCTTTATCCCCTCCGCGGGCCCTTGGATGTCGCGAACTTAGGCCACTTCGGCAGATGTGTTAAAGCTATGTAGAAAGCCTCCTCCACACCGGTCTCCGCCGCCACTTCCCGCTCCTCGGCCCTACGATGGGTCTCGCACTGAGTGGCATCTTCCCCCGGGGAGATACCTCAGCTCCACCCCGGTTACAACCAAATTGCCCGAGTAATAAGGGCTCAGTTCGGTTTATGGGGAGTCGCAGAGCGTGTCACCTCACACTCCTCTCTCTCCTGATGACGCCGCCAATCACATCAGCCTCACCTTTCTTCAGGAAGATTCAAACTACACCCCGGTGTACCTTCCACCTCGGTCATACTACCACACTCCGGTGACTACCGAAGCTCCCTCCTCGCTTCGGCTGGGGGGGGCATCTGATAGGGATAACCCGGTCACTTCGGGTCGGGTCAAAACCTGAGCCCACTCACCGGCCCAGCAAACGCGCCAGCAAGCGCGAAGGCCCAGGCCCAGCAGGCCCAACAACACGCGTTCTGTTCAGCGAATCAAATCTGTTCCACAAATGAAGGCCCATGATCTTCTCCCAACTGCCATGCAGATTTGGTGAGCAAGATTATAGGGATTTAGTTAGGGTTTTTGGTTTAGTAGTATAAATAGGTGAAAAGAACTCTGATTAAGGGTTCGAATTCCGTATTCTAAATTACTCCGTGTAAACTCAACATTCTAGGAAAAGAAACACTCCGGCGATTGCCGTTTTCTGCCCGTGGACGTAGATCTCCGGATCGAACAACGTAATTCTTGTGTGTTTTTACATTATGTTTGCATAGATTATTGTTATAGTGCTTCGTTACCGGATTGCGCTTTATCAGTGAATAAGATAATTAATTATGTACGAGTAAATTTTTTACAAACATTGTACAAAAATGTTCACTAATACATTCATGAACATAATCAAACACTCTCGAATGCGACTCACGCAGCTCGAGTTGGATTAAGAGTGAAAGAACGAAATACAAACGCTATGAACCTAGTGCAATTAACCTATAACATGTGTTTTTGAATGTTGACTTATTTATTGACTGAAAGTTGATGCCTTCTGCCGTTCTGCGTTTCCCGCCTCGCCACAAGGTACCCAAAACTTCTCTTTATGTTATTGGAAACCCTTTTGCCCTAATTCCAATTTCAGATATCAATTGTTGAATTCTGCTCGCGATAGTTGCTCTCTCTCTCTCTCTCTCTTGGATCTTTCGGGAGACAACTTTCCTCTGAAATTAGCATCGAAGAAGCCATTCAAATGGCTACATCTGCAATTAGTTCTGGTGCATTGGTTACTCTGCAAGAACTGAACCCATCTTCTCCACATTTCAAGGAAGGCGCCTCATTTAGGGTAACTGGAAAGTTAGTATTTCGACCAAATCTCTCTCTCTCTCTCTCTCTCTCTCTGTGTGTTCGTCCAATTAGATTTCGGATTTGGAAGTCTATATGTCGTTAATACTGTGAAAATATATTTTGTTCATGTTTAGATTAAAGGAATTCCAAACATAATCACCTTGTCGCAGGAATTTTGATATCTCATATCTTAGAAGCATAATTGATGTGCCTTTTTCTGTGTGATTTGTTCTGAGCATTTTATCGAACACCAAGGCAACATGTGGAAACACTTCTCGTCTATTAAAGAACTGGAGGATTTGCAATTCATTATTACCAGATTTATAATGAAACAATTGTTAATTGGAGTCAATTTGTTTCCTAGAGTAATTTGAGCATAGTTTTTTTTTTGTTAAATCTATTCTTGTCATAAAAGGTAAAAAATATGCTTGTGTGGCACCATCAATTTACTATGAAAATAAATGTGAGATACGATAGTTCGATGCCTACTAATGAGGCACGACTTATTCAACAGTTGCATCAGTACAGATTTAAGCATAACTTGATCCTGCAGCAGGAACAATGGTTGGACTGTTTTTGGTTCAATTAAAAAAAGTATTAAAACTATTTTCTTCATAACAACACATCTTTAGGATTCTTCTGTTTAAATATATTTGATTTTGTGTTAAATCCTTTTTTCCTCCCTCATTTCTAGGCTGCAAGAGTACGATTTGGAGACAGCAGTGGCTGTTATTGTTGAGGGAGGTGCTAGCTTAAAGGTTGATACACAGCACTTGAAGCTCAATCTTCACCATGGCTCTCTTTATCAGTTCATCGGAGAACTCCACATTGAACCTAATAATGAGGTATGTGTTTGCATTTTATCTCAGACACCGAGTTTTCTCAAGAACTGCTAAAATAGTCTTCTAACTTTTGTAACTGTGCACATTTGGTTCTCTTTGCCGAAACTGCTGATGTGACTTCCAAAATCCAGCTCCTGAGTTGGCAATTTCCATGGCCACATCAGCACTTTCGGCAAATAGAACCAAGTCTGCATAAGGTGAAAAGTCTGTGTACCAACACTGGAATGAGTTACACTTGCGTAAGATTTGCTTCTGTAAGATGGGAGTTACTTTCATCATGAAAAGTATTCTTGTAAATGAGTCAAGTTAAGCCAAACGTACTGTTGTTGAAACTTGTTTGAAATATTGTCGAGCTTGTAATATTATGTTTGAGGCTTGAGCTTGTTTGATTATTAATCGAATTAAGCCCGAACAAGCTAATCGAGCTGAATATGAGTCGAGCTCAAGTAGTTTGACATTTTTGCATTTATATAACATAGTTTATTTGTTGAGCTTTGGATATTATCAAGTATGTTCAAGCCTGTTTGATATCTTTAATCGAACATAGTTCAAACAAGCTTTCAGCTAACAAGTTCAAATATATTATTGAGTAGCTTAGTTTGATTTTCAGCCTCTATAAAACATGGTACTTTTATCCCAAAAAAAATTGTTACTTCTTTACAATTGTTGCCTCTGTATAAAGGTTAATACTCAAAGTAATATTTTTTTACATAAAAAATACTCCCTCCGTCCTGGCCTAATTTTCCAACTTGTCATATTTGTTCGTCCCAAGCTAATTGTCCAACTTGCCATATTTGTTGTCTCAAGCTAATTGTCCAAGCCCATAAATGGCAAATTCTCTCACAATCTCCACCATCAAAATCTCTACTTTTAATCTCCACATTTGAAAAAGTCAAAGATTCCACAAAATTTGTTTTTTCTTAGTCTCTGTGCCCGGCCAAGGTTGGACAATTAGGCCGGGACGGAGGGAGTAACATTTTTTTCTGATAAATGCAACTTCCGTCTTACGGAAAGGTACCTTTCCGCATGATCTTATTTAAGTGTTTCCGCGATGGAATTCATGAAGTTATTGCAACAATAATGAACAAGGGCTTACTTAAAAGACAAACTGAAAATTTCAATTTGTTGCTTTGTTTAGTGATGATTTATGAGATTGGTTTCTATGTTCAGGCAATTCTAAAGGCTCGAGTGGGAAGAAATGTAGATGGATTGGACATTAACCTTTACAATCAGTCACTGCAGCTCTTGAAACAGTTTCAAGCCGAACAAATGAGAACTCGAAACGCTTGAAGTTGCGCGCATTGCTGCCATATGTAAGTAAGAAATGCAGTTCAGTTAGTCATATCTAATAGTATTATTCTGGTGAACTGAATGATCCAACATTGGACATCTTTTTGGCCCAATTCTTGAAAACTTTATGGATTTGACTATTAACTTCATGTGTTGTAAACTTGTAATGCGCAACTCCTTTGCTAATATGTCGGCTAAAAGGTTCCGTATGGAAACGAATTGAGTAGAGTTGTGAAAAGGAATGGTTCATATTGTTTTCTTCCAATTATTGTAACATGTCATGCTGGAGAAAACTGCCTGAATTGTCACCACGCGCCACGTGTGTTAGATGACATTACTGCGATCTCAAATTGACGTAAGTAGAATACTACCTGGATTGCCACCACACGCTACGTGACATTACTCAAATCTCAAATTGACATGGGTGTGTTTGCTTAAGGCTAGAGAGTGTTGAGCTAAATTTGGCTGAGAGAGTTAATGAGTGTGCTTTATTGAGATTCGATCCTCTAAATCTATTGAGGTCAACCTAAAACAAACACACCCTACAGTGCATTATACTTCAAATATTGGCCACCACGCGCCACATGTGTTAGATGACATTGCTCGAGACATAATGTAACTGATGACGATCTCTTTAATCAATAATCTTAGTATAGTTGGAACTGGAACTAGGTTATGGACTAGATTACGTGTCGTCTAAGTGGGCTGACTCTATCTAATACACTGTTGCAAAATATCTGATTAATCATTACATAGGCGCTAGACTCTCATTATACGCATACATTTCTTTTTTCTTATTCCTCTCCGCCTAAGGACGCCTATACCCCGCTCAGCTCTACCTAGGCATCGATTAGTCGCCAAGCCTCAGTCTGCCGATTGATTAGCGCCTAACGACTTCTACGACTTTGACCTAACAGATTGAAGGAGTTATTTTTTTGTAGATTCTAACTAAATAATAACTCCCTCCTCTTTCTCCCAACGTATGTCAGAAAGTCGAAATACAATTTTGTAAATAGAGGAACTGCATGCAAAAAATACGTAATAATGCAACATACGAGGTTTTCACTAACAAGAATTGACATTTAGACCGTGGATACGAGATGGATTTTTGTTTATGTTTTCCATTTAGGCTTGAGAACATAAATATCACACCGTGGTTCGACCGTAAATCATTCAGTAACAAATATTTATTCGTTAATAGAACATAACTCTATTCCCTACACCTCTTTCAAGTTGATGGGTATTTATAGTTTGTCATATAGGCCTTATTGGGCTTACAAAATACCAGGCCTTTTCCCTAATTATCTTGGGCCTTTAATTATTTTTATTTACTAAATTAAATACCACACTCTAAATTCCAAACAAGAATTCACCAAAAATTAGGTACTATGATTTCACTATTAATTAGATATTCAAACAATCTTACAAATTCCTTAGTGTGATCAATCATGATAGATCACTCAACATATCCTATATTAAAAAAACAATGCAACTTTTTGTTTGTTCGTTTGTGTATCAACTTTAATCAACAATACTTAACAATTAATTTGTGATAAGTTAAAAAATTGCAATTTAATGAGTAGTTTATTACCGACTTTCATTGTGAACCACCAAAATTGTTTAGTTTATCACAGCCATAATATTTTAATCATGCATAGTGTATCATTTGATAACTACTATTGTTTAATTTAATATATATTTACAAAGGCTTGGCTAGTATAAATTTGGTATCTTAATCTATTCTCTCCTTCAATCCTGGCCTGCAGTTTATATTACTTTCTGTTTACTTTGTTTCCCCTAGTCAATCATTAAGAGGCTCCAATTAAATTAAATTAATTTGTGTGTTTCTATGACTCTATCTAGAACTAATATGTTTATCATTTGTCATATCTACCCATCATTTTCGAAAAAAGGAAGATAAGAAAAAAAGTAGCATACTTATGCTAGAAGAAATAGTGAAATGCTAAAGTGAATTATTTTCTCCAAAATTATGGAAAAAAAAAAAAAAATCTTGGCCCAAATAAGAATTAGGTTTCAAATGTCAGTGTTTCATTTTTGGCAAAAACTTGGGTGCATAAGATGCACCATAGTGTTATTGTACACCTTGTGGACCCCACTGATTTAGCCCAAATAAGTCCCGGTCTGAACCGGTTCAGACCGGTCTGAAACCGGCCAATTATTATTATATTATTATTGTTTGTGCGCGCATTTTATATATTTAATGACCTGTTTGTTGAACACTAAAAGCAAGTGGTTTGGTGATATTTAATGCAGTCTTAAATATCTCAACATTGAGGTCAAGGGTTCAATTCCGTTTGCATCTTTTTTCCTTCTTCCTTCATTTTTTTTTCCTTTGCCTTCTTCTTCTTTTTTTTTTCCCTTTAATTTTTTTATCTTTTAGCCTGTGAGTCTGGAAAAAAATATAAATTGTATTATTAATTTTTTTTTATAATGCAACAATAATTGTGTTGGAAGTTCGAAACATAAATATTGTACAATATACAAGAAAAATTAATCTAACCAGACCTATACTGTCATACATCATAATATACACCGTATCGAAATATTAAATATACTGTGAGAATTGTAAGTTGGAAAAAATAAATATTTCGCAGTATGAAATAAAAATTAACTAAAACAACATATACTGTCAGACATCACAACGTATGCTGTATCGAAATATTAAATATACTCTGAGTATTGTAAGTTGGAAAAAAAAAATTCGCAGTATAAAACAAAAATTAACTAAAACAACGTATACTGTCAGACATCATAATGTATACTGTATCGAAATATTAAATATACTGTGAGTATTGTAAGTTGGAAAAAATAAATATTTCGCAGTATAAAACAAGACTTAACTAAAACAACGTATACTGTCATGGAACATAACGTATACTACATTGAAATATTAAATATACTGTTAGGCATCATAACATATACTATGCTCGAAATTTGAATATACTGCTGGTGAAAAATAAAAAGGAACAATGTATACTGTCATGCAATGGTGAAAAATAAAAGGTGTTGTTCATATACTCTTAGGCTTTATAACATATACTATGCTCGGAATTTGAATATACTGTTGGTGAAATGTGCTGTTAAGATTCGAACCCTCGCATTTGAATATACTGTTGGTGAAATGTGCTGTTAAGATTCGAACCCGCGCACTGAAGGGTAAAATGCCGCGCCTTTACCAACTAAGCTAGCGCCTATTTTGTGATTCCAAACACACCTTAATATATATAGATTGCGCGCGTAAAAATTATAAGTGGGGCCCACAAGGTGTACAATAACACTAATGTGCATCTTATGCACATGTGAGTGTCACTCCTATTTTTTAATTTGAGTAAAAAACATCATTTTTGTATTTCATAAAATATTTATATATGATTGAATATGTCCCAAATTTTATTTATCCTTTTTGTATATTTTTAGAACCATAATATTTGAAAAATTGTACTTTAATCAAATTGACAAAAAATTGTACCTTTTTTCAAATATGATTTTTTCTATGGGATAGAGGGAGTCCTACTTATACTCATATTTTAATTAATACAGGTTATTCAATTTTTTGTTTTCTTTTTCATAATTGGCTTGGTGAGAAAATTGATTTTAGTTTCAATACGAGAAACACAGCCTCTCAGATAGTGGTATTTGTCACCACTAAAATACTAGAAATAATATGTCGTTGCTAATTTGTGGTCGGTGATTAATAGGGCTAAAATGTAAATAGACATTTTCAAGGGGTCCAATTTTAATATTTTCCGTTTTATAATTTATTGTTTTCATATCGAAAATTTCAATATATTTCGAATTTAAAATTTCAATCTACTCCGTAATAAATTTTCCGTACATCGATAATGTTTTATATTTTTCACGATGTAAGTCCTGAATTGAAAATAAAATTTAAATTTAGTCCTGTGATTGAGAAAATCTCAAGATGTAAGCCCTAAATTAAGAACCTCCAAAACTTAGATCCCTGATTGAGACATTTTCCAAATTTTAGGTCTTCCACTAAAATTTTCCGATTAATGGGGCTAAAATGCAAAGAGAATTTTACATTTATTTCCGTTTTATATTTTATTGTTTAAATATAGAAGTCAACTGGGTTAGATTGTGTAATATAGGCCCCTCTAGCGTACGCATACGCATGCATACACTTTAAGCCCCTACATATACAGATGTTGAGGAGACAAACAAGTGTTATAATCCATCTCAATCAACTCTCCCTTTCGGTTCCACTATTACTCGCCGCCCCTTCACCGGAATTTCGTCGGAGAATATTCTGGCAAAGAGCAAAACAAAGGTAGTTCCACCTCTGCCTACTGTTTTTATCCTAGTTAGTTAATCAGTTTGGAAAGTGTTTTTCAATATTATTTTTTGTGTGAGTCAATAATTCTGAATATTAGACTGAAATTTCTTGTAGCAATTGTTATGGGATTTCGAGAATTGAGCTATATATGCTGCTTTAGATTGTTGAAACCTTCCTGTTGATCATATGCGCTTATTGCCTTTTACCTATTCGATGAAAGTACTGAATGAAATCATAAATACTTCTCGTTTTAATCGAGGGACTGATTGAGTTGCAGATACAATCTTATTGCGATTGTTGTGGGATTTCGTTAATTGAGCTACATATGCTGCTCTAGATTGTTGTAACCTTCCTATTGATCATATGCGTTTATTGCCTTTTACCTGTTTGATGAAAGTACTGAATGAAATCATCAATATTTCTCGTTTTAATCGAGTGTCTGATTGAGTTGCAGATACAAGCTTTGTTGCGAAGATGGTTCAGTTCTCTAATCTATTCAATTCTCTGTCAAAGAATTTATCAATGACGCCTGGGAAGAAGAGTAGAAATAGCAGTGGAGGTGAAGCAGCCATTGCGTTAGCAAAAGGAGCAAAGAAGAATGAACTTCTGCTGACTTCTTCTGGTCCTGTTAATGCCAGAAAGAGCGAAAGATCAGCTGTTGGTTACTCAAAACGGGGCAAGAAAGGGATTAATCAAGATTGTTTCGTCGTATGGGAGGTCAGTTGACTTTATCTGTATTAAAAACTTTCGCCACTTGTGATAGAAAAAGTTGAGAGTAACAATTGTGTAAGACCGTCCCTTGAGAGACAAAAGTCACTTTTGCATCAAAAGTAACATTTTTTATGATAAATGTAATTCCTATCAAAAGTAAATTTTTATGATAAAAGTAAATTCTTTCTTACAAGAAGGGAGACGGTCTTGTTTAAAGATCTCCCACAATTTCATTTTTAGATACAATTCAAATTCTGTACCAACCCAATCCAGGTTGTGCCACCCCATTTTGTTGGACTAATACTTGTGTAAGATCGTATTCTGTAAAAAGGGATTCACTTTTATCATAAAAAAAGTTGTCACTTTTGTCACAAACAAAGTGTATTTTTTTAAAAACCGCTGTCTTTGTATCAAGTGAACACTCAAAATAACATTTTTTTTACATCAAAAGTAACAATTTTTATGATAAAAGTAACTTCCGTCTTACCAAAATGATATTCGTAAGACAGTCTTATTCAAGTGTTTGCCATCTTTGTAGAACCAGGGGCTTAATTGAAAAACTGGTAAAAAGATTCAAAGAACCAAACTGAAGCATAGTATCTAGAGAAGAATTTTTTTCCCACCATTGATTTTCACAAGGGTACTGCTCAAGTTAAGAAATTTTCACAAATTTTCTGAACAATTTGATTTCATTTTAGGAGTTCGGATGCCAAGAGGACATGACCTTTTGTGGTGTTTTCGATGGACATGGACCATGGGGACATTTTTTGGCCAAAACCGTAAGACAATTGATGCCTTCATCTTTGCTTTGCCATTGGCAAGAAGCTGTTGCATTGAATGCAGATGATTCAGATTACAGCTTGGAATCAGACAGAACACAAGCCCAGTTTGATATATGGAAGAAATCTTATTACAATACTTGTGCTGCTGTTGATCAAGAACTTGAGCAGTACCCTGGAATCGACTCGTTTTACAGTGGTAGCACTGCTCTAACTCTTGTTAGACAGGTACAGCGATTTCTCCTTCGTATTCAGACATCATTAGAGAAAATATAGACATTATGGCACCTCTAGAAACGAAGTTAGAGGATATAAAAGTGATTTAAATCTGCATAAGAAGACAATGGATTTCTCGAGCTGCATATGCTCAAGGCGACTATTGTCTCAGATCAGCTTCACACGCTCAAGATAGTTCGTTTTGAGCTTCTTACGACTGTCTAAAGCATATGAAGCTCGAGAGATTTGCTATCTCAAGTTTCTTAAAACTATTTCCGGCTAAGATTATCATGAAAGGACAATGGGATCATCTTAGTTTTATGCTTGAAAAATGACTTACTATTAGTCATTAGTAGATACCAACGTTCATTAATTTAAACTTTTCTTGAAAGTTTAACCCACTAAGTAAGCTTCTTCATTTTTTCAGGGTAATCTCATGATAGTTGCAAATGTTGGAGACTCACGGGCCGTAATAGCAACTATTTCCGATGACGGAAATCTAGTCGCAACTCAGCTCACAACTGACCTCAAACCAAATTTACCTCGTTAGCTCCTTCATCTCTTATTCCAGGAATGTCATCCTTAATTTTCTAATACAATCATGATATTTAGCTGTGTGTATTCATGGCCACAGATGAGCGTAACCGGATAGCACAATCAAGAGGGACGGTATACTCTTGCCCAGATGAACCAGGGGTGCATAGAGTCTGGATCCCAGACGGGCAGACGGTAAAGGGCCCTGGCTTGGCTTTATCACGGGCCTTTGGTGATTACTACATCAAAGACTTTGGCCTTATCTCTGAGCCAGAAGTAACACTGAGAAACATAAGCAGCAAAGATCAGTTTGCTATTCTGGCTACTGATGGGGTGAGTCTTGAGCACTTTAATGTCCTGCCATATACTTAAATTAATCTTATAGCTTGCTTATTTAGGATTAGCACAATGACCCTTGATTGAAATTTGAACCGAGTCGAGTTAGTCAACATAGTGCGAGCTCAACTCTGAAACTTGAGGGCTTCAGCTCGACTTGAACTTGAACGAACTTAATTTTTGCGAGCTCGACCTCAAGTACCATAAACTCAACCTTGATCAACTAGATTATTTGTATAAACAGTCCAAAACACATTATTGTCCAGTTAAAAAAGGGTAAACTCGTAAAGCACACTCAACAAGGTTTGATTAGTTTCGCCTAGTAAGGTCGGGAGTTCTGAAGCAGGAGCTTGAGCTTGACTCGGTTACTTTGGGTAGGGTTTGATTATTACCCAAGAGTCAGCTTGACTCGGTTAGAATCCCCAAACAACCCAAGATTCTAACATAAGAAAGAACGATGTAGCTATGCAAAAAAGTTCAATATTAAACTCCTTTATTAGTTCAAGAATTTGATGCAATGCTTAAAAACTGAACCGATTCTATGTTTTGTAAGGTGTGGGATGTTATCTCGAATCAAGAAGCAGTGGAGATTGTTGGTTTTGCCGAGAGGGCTGAATCTGCGAAAAGGCTGGTTGAATGTGCAGTTTCTGCTTGGAAACAGAGGGGAAGAAGTGCTGTGATGGATGATATATCAGCTGTTTGTCTCTTCTTTCATAGTTCGACTGCTCCTGATCGAACAGTTGATGGAACGAAACTAAACAAGAAATGCGTTTAGAACGAATATGTAGCATCGAAACTCTCTCTAGATTCTGGATTCTACAGTCATGTAAATATAGTATAGATACCAAAAAAAAAACACACACACACACACTGTCTGAGATGTAGTGAATAGGGAGTTGTATGTAAATAAGAGCAGTTTCTGCTTAAATTTTGAATTTAGAAGTATGAAGTATGAGCGGTTTTAAGGGAGCATTTATCTATATTTGAATCAACGTGAAGAAAAAAACTTCTTTTTTCCTAAATTGTTTCTAATCAAACAAAAGAAAATACTTCTTTAGGTTGTGTTTGAATGGAAGGATTTGGAAAGTAAATGATTTGATTTCTAATTCTTTATATTTGGAAATACACTCATTTCAAATTTCTTATTTGGATGCTTAAATTCAAATGAGTGGATTTAAATTGTTTAAAATTTTTCCTTTTCAATTCTTTCTTAACATTTTTAGAAGAATGATGATAATGAAAGTACGTGTAGTGTGTGCGAAGTGTGTAGTGTGTGCATGTAGTGGGTGTAGTATGTGTGTATAGTGTGTGTGCGCGTGTAGTAGTGTTGTGTGTGTGAAGTGTGTGTATTATGCGTGGGTGGTATGTGTAATGTGTTATGTGTAGTGTGTGATAATGTGGTCATACATAAATGTGAGGTAGGATGAATTTATAAATGATTAGGATGAATTTATAAATGATTATGTTGTTGGATGGATTTGAAATTCATCCAAAATGAACTAGAATTTTAGGATGAATTTAAAATCCCTTGATTTGATATTTTTTGCCAAATAAGTTGGGTAGATTTGATGATGGATTTCCAAATCTACTCATCAAATATGAACCCTTAGTGTTTTTCCATGTGGTACTCGACCTTCGAAAAGGTCTTCAATTATTGTTTGTACTTTACGATTTTTACCAGTTATTACCTAAATTATTATTTTTTCAAATGAAAAAACAAAATTGTAATTAAGATCAAAGTCTAGTTTTTTCTTTTTTTAACACCGAAAACACTAAAACCCTGATCTAATGAAAAAAAAAAATGCCTACCGAACACTATATTGACCTATTCAAAGCCTTCGAATCAAGATTCATAGAACATTGTTTGTCGAGGAAATGCTGCTCGATACCTCCAACTTGTGCTTGACCCTCAAATTATTTTAGGGTTGTAATGCTTTAGGGTACATATAGAAATTAGATTTAATTTGGAACTCAAAATTGAAATTTTGTGTTGTATTTGCATTAAAGATCGTAATTGACAAAAATGTCAAGTACATAAACAATTGAAGATATTTTTAAGATCGGGTATCAAATGAAAAAGAATACTCCGCACCTCATCAACAAGAGAATATTTTATAAATCATAAAGGTAACAAAATTGGCCCGGCTTGATGAGCCGAACCAGGCCACCCACGTTATAAATGGGTTGGGCCATGAAAATCTAAACCCGAAGTACCAATGGCTCAACAGGCCCAATCCAATGGGCTAAAAGCTCAATGAACCGGTTAACATACTTAAGGAGAATGAATTGGACTGGACTCAAAAGTTTTTGGCCCAATACAATTTTGGACCGACCCAGCTCAGCCCGAGGCTGGGCCAGGCCGCCCCGTTGCCTCTAATTAATAAGATGTATTTTAATTCCTAATGAAACTCAGCAAAACATACATGCATCTTGCTCTTGGAATTTGATTGAGAGTGTTCAAGTTTGGATTACACAACAGAATCTCAGTATTGTTGCAACTTCTGCCTGTCTAACCTTCCGATTCATATCACTCTATTGATACACTCTTCAATATAATATAAATATAACTATAAATAAATATACTAGACTAATGACATTTTTACACAGATCCAACTTCAGGCATAATCTGTAAATCTTCACTCAAACATTTATTCATCCAAATCTAACTCATCTTCCAGCTGTTTAATCAATAATTCCATCATTTTCTTATACATCGGCATGTAATGATCATTTATCATAGTCCGCGATAGTCGAAGCTTACTGTACAACTCTCTCCGCGTCTCATAAATCGCAACTCGCTCTTCACCCGCACCCTCATGACCCGGTGCATCACTCGACTCCAACGAAGGAACAGAAACTATATGCATTATCCTACCAGGTGGATAGAAGTGGTGATTATCGAACACGTCAGCATCAGAAAACACCTTCTCTTCTTCTTCGGTTATTTCCTTAGCCTCCGCCTCTTCTTCTTCCTGTATCTCGGGAAGAACCTCGATTTCTTGCCTTTGCAGCTCCCTTTCCAATTCGTACCACAATTCACCTTCTGTAATTTCCTCTGTAGATGAGGGGTCCGTGTTTTCTACCTGAATGAGATCTTCGTCTTCGTCGGACCCAGTCCCACTTTCGCTTGACGAACAATCTTCAGCCTTGTTTGCATCAGAAGTGCTGGTTAGTAATACTTCGGTTGTAAGAGATTCAGATGCGGTCTCGGTCACAAGGGGAACCTCGGGTAAATCGTCTGTTTTGGTAGTGACACGGCGTCTGGGACCCATACATGCCCATAATGATATTGAAGATCGGGTCTTGACGACTGCCTGGGCTACATCTTGCGCGCGTCTCATCACAACCTATCATACAGTACACAGAGGTTAGTGAAAGTTACAACCAGCACCTAAAACCAAAATTAAAATTTATGAACTTTCAAGACTTAAAAAGAATATAAAATATTATGATTTTGAAGAGAAATGAGACAGTTTGAATGAAATTACACACAGAATTTGATTGAGAAACAACGCGAGTTTATTATTTATTCATAGTTAAGGGACATATTTTAATTTTCACAAATCTCGGGATATATTTGATAATTTGACTAAATCTCGAGTGCAGCGACGGACCTAGAAATTTAGGTGAGGGGACCATTTGTAAATCGATCTAGGAGTTTGGCTCACGTAATTTTTTTAACTATGCTCATGCGGCAATTTTTACCAAATAGGGGGCAGATACTGAGTAGGCTAGAAATCAAATTCTTTTATATAATTAGGCCCTAAACTTAAAATATTGGATAAATTATATTAAAACATAATATCTTATAACATTAAAGGAGGATTACCGTTGTGCGCCCCCTAAATATAATCCACTGTATAAATAAAACTAGAAAAGTATTAACAATTTAGATAAGATCAATAAAATGATTTATCATAAAAAGAAAAAAAAATCAAGATAATGTTTGTATATTCATTATATTTTCTAACATCTTTATCTCTATTGCTTATACATAACAATACATTCATCTACTTCAAGTTAAACAATAGAATTTTTTACTTCATTTAATTAAGTTATTAAAATCGACTAAAATAAACATATATAATAACACATTATGACGGAGCCAAGGGGACACATATATAATAGCATATTATGACGGGGCCAGGGGGCCCCCAACGTGGGTCCCTCCATGCTCAAGTGGTAAATGCAATCTACCAAAGAAACTTTACAAACAAACTAATAATGTGGAGTAGATATTAGATAATAATCAATGAGACAAATGACAATTTTCTAAGTTAATGCAAATCAGACCTGGGTGCGGCTAGAGACTGGCCGTAAGAGAGCACCAGCACCAACGACCCTTGCTTTTGCATATGATATTGAAGGTAAACGAGACCCAACGGCAGTTGCAGAGCGGAAGATGACATTCAAAACTCTGTTGCGCTCAACTTGATCACGAAGATCCTTTAACCAAGATGATGCTGTCACCTTTAAAAAGAGGAGGTTTGCAGGGTCTTAATGCTAAAGGACAATTATATAACCGAAATAAAGAATAATATTTTCACATGTTTCAAAGATGACAATCAGCACACCTCAGAACGAAGATCATCTACAGAAGCAGCTGAAAACGTGGGAACCAGATCAGATCCATTAACTATTGTGGTAATGAAGTGTTTCCCTGATTCTGCCAACTCCCATGTCATACAGGCAGCTGAAAGAGACACAATTTCCAGATAAAAAATTGTCGAACACATTTAACCGAAATCACAAGAAAGGAGCTTTTAGCAAATGAAACAAATAAGAACATGCCTGGTGCAAAGGTAACACAGGTAGCTGCTGAAAATCCCTTTTGCTCCCGAAGAATGTATGTTAATAAGGCAGCTGTACCACCACCAAGTGAATGCCCGACGATCTGAAGACAAATAAACTGTTAAAAACCAAGAGTACATGCATACGAACTGATACTAGCGTATGAGAGAGCATGTAAAAATAAAATGGTTCCTACCTTGACCTCATAGTCGGGGTTTTGTTCAACAGCCTTGTGCAAAGTTGGTGTACTTAGCTTGGCTATCCAACGAGCAGCAGCAACCATCCCACAATGTGCATATCCCAAGACCAGATTGCTTATTCCACCATCATCCAAAACCGAATGGTGAAAAGGGACCACTGCACCTGTTGCTGCAGTTAACGTATCTTTAATGCTGTGAGTACCACGAATCAATAGAAGGATGCATTTTGAGCTTTCGTCTCTTATAATTGTGAAAGCAGGCTTCAGAATCTGCATTTAAAAAAGCCAAACAAATAATAACTAAATAAAGCATTCAAAAACCTCTCGAAATAAAACAGCTGATATCCGGCAGCAATTACATACCCCTGCTTTGGGCTCCTGAAGGAGGACATTTGCTTCATCAAATCCAGCAGATTCTAAAAACACCGGAAATGGCTTTTTCGAAAAAAGCATGCAAAGTGTAAGCAATCTTAAGTAGTAATACAACTTATCAATGATTTCAAGGCCCTTGAGTTGGACAGAATTTTCACCACCATATACACTTGCAACGTGCAAATTACCCTGCAAGATCATGCAGCCAGTACATAAATAACAGCCAAAATCAATTTTAGTTACTGAAAGATTATGACAAATTGTCAACATGAGATCAATGTTATTCTGAAGATTATAATTGCAGAAAAAGAACTGCATTTCATAGCACAGAAAATAAAATAATAAACTGCAGATCAATGCATAAAACGCTAATATCTATAGTAAATTACTATTATCAATTCAACTTCATTCTATGAATAAACAGTAGGTTACATGATTATAGCATCTTGCAAGTTGCAACCCCGGAAGATCATATAGCATTTACACATTATCCAAATAGAGCAGTCTATAACAATTAGGTTAAATAAGCACTACAATGGCACCTTGAGAGAGAGAACTACTATTATGAATTCAACTTCATTCTATGAATCAACAACAGTAGGTTACATGTTTATAGCATCTTGCAACGCCGGAAGATCATATAGCATTTGCACATTATCAGTCTATCACAATTAGGTTAAATCAGTACTACAAGTAGTAACTTGATAGTTGATACCAAAATGAGCTGTAATTCTCCAAATTGAGAGAGAGAGAGAGAGAGACATTCTTACCTGCCTCCTAATAAGATAATTAATTCCGAAAGCCAAATCACCGATCGGCCATTTCCCCAACGTTTCCCCATACGTAAACCTCAAAGTCTCCGACAAGGTAGAAATCGTCTCGAGCCAAGTAGCTGGTGCCTGAGCTGGCCTCCGCGACAACCGTCTCTTCGCCGATCTACTCTTAGATTTCGAGTAATCGCCACCGCTAGAATCGTCCTCAGCTGCGGCCGAGGATATTCGCCGGCTCACCACGTAGTATAACAGCACCATCGCCCCCGCCGCCGTCGCCATTGTTGTAGCTGCCATTGGAGTACTACTCCAAAAAAATCAACTATACAAAAAAGTTGTAATTACTGTACATTTATACAAACAAACAATCAAAGGAAGGTATAACTGAGATTCGGAATTCTCTAATCTAATTTGCATAATATGTTGACTGATCATGGGAAATTTTTTTATCAATTTTTATTTGTATGTGCAAAGAGAAATGGGGTTGAGAAAGGGGTTAACCACAAACTAAATATATTAAGAATGCATTTTCTAAAATGACACAAATATCTTTTCCTGAATTTCTTTTTTTTTTTGTTTTTTTTTCTGGGTTCTTTTTTCTTTGTTTGTGCACTTTTTTATATTATACTTCCTCCGTCCCGTTCTAATTTGCATACTTTTCTTTTTCAGTCGTCCCACCTTATTTTACACACCTCAAAAATGGAAAGAAATCTTATAATCTTCACCCTTAAAATCTTCACCTTCAATCTTCATCTTTAAAAATGTCAAAGATTTCACAAAATCTATTTTTTCTTAATATATACGTCGAAGTAGGTGTGCAAATTAAGTCGAGACGAAGAAAGTGATATTTAAAAAGAGGTGAGTGCATCGAGCCAAACTGAACTGCAATCGAACCATAAATACGGCTAGGTTATGTTCGATTATTAGATGTGTTTAGTTGGTTTGACTTAAAAAAAAAAAAAAGAAGAATTCGATTTTTTATTCCTATTGATTCGATTCTATTTCAAGCAAACAAACCAAATGCTCACACTGATTGCAAATTTTGATACATTTGCATTTATGTTTGAAAATCTCATAAAACTTTGTCTTGATTTTATTTTATAAGGGAAAAATAATGGAACAAAGCTACTCTTATTAAAGAAAACCTAGTGTTTCCTAAACTTTCTTATTATTGCAATTATCAATTGTAAGATGTAGTAACTCATTGTCAGATCTCATAGGTCAAGCAACCATCGGATTATGTGAAGCAAATATTCTCCTCAAATGACTTGTATCATTAGTAAATCACAAATACATGTATTCTATATTTTTATAACTGTGGTAGTAAATGTAGCATAATTTGTAGAAGTAGATCCGTTTTGAATATTATGAGATTTAATTCTTGAAAGTGCGGATAGAGAAAATCAGATTTTGGCTAAAAAATTCTACATAAATAAATGTAATTTGCTTCCAATGTATTCAATCCTTTAAAATTAATGATAAAGTTCCAAATTCAAAATAAAATACTTTCTGCCATTACTTTTTATACATCAATAAATTCGAGATGAAATAAATAGTTGCACATGAAATCCAAATTGCAAGGTCCTTCCTTCATTACATAATAAATTGATTAGATGCGTAGAAGTGGCCAATTAATTTAAAAGCAACCACTTTTTTCTAGTAATGATTTGTAGAATGTTACGAGGGCCCGAAATTGCATGATCAGCCCGAACCCGTTATAAATCATGTGAGTTAGGTTTATTATATCATGGACTCAATCACAATAATTTAATTGCTTCAAGGTTCGATTAGCCTGAAGTTCTATCGATTTATTCTCATATACAACTAAATGAATAATCTAGAACAGGATACTTAGGTATGTTGTTCTAAGATGTAGTTCATCCGAATATTGAAATTTTGAAGATTCTATCGTCAAAAAAGGGAATGGAATGAGATGGAGATGAGACGTAGACAGAATGAAATAATGTAGAATGTATATTATAGAAATCGAATCAATAGGTAGCTAAAAATTTTAATGAAAGAGAACATATGGGGGTTGAATGTGATCGTCTCCATCCCATCACATCCAACTAGTAAAATGCTGCAGGGTTCATCCTCCATTCGATGGGTCCAGCCTAGAACAACATCCCTTTACAGTATGATTGATTTTTTTACAAGTTGAGATGACAAAAACATCACTATAGAATATTAGTGATGAAAAAAATCACTATAGAATACTAGTGTTGATAGTAGTAATAGTTAAAAAAAAATATTAAATACTAATATCATAATCTACCTTATTCTTAAAAGTAAAATTTTTGAAAAGTCAAACTGCTTATGTGTCTTTTTCCTAGCTTTTTGAGTTTTTTTAAATTCAAATTCATTGATAATTTAATTTTCTTTAGCGTAAAAAATAAAAGAAGAATGAAAAAGAGAGAAATATGGGGGAGTTAGTTAAAAACCAACCAATCACATTTTTTTACTTTTTTTTTTTTTTTTTTGTTTTTCCCCTTAATATTTAAAAGTCGTATAACTTTTTCGATTCAACTTCGTTTTTTGTAAGAAATATACTGAATTAATCTCCGTTTTACGATCTTCGATTTGACATCCATTATGCATATATTAAATATTATTTTTTAAGTGTAACTTACTTTTTTTATGATTATTATGATACATTTCAATTTGAAATTTTTTTTTGTATATAATATTATCAAAATAATATTTTATTTGAAAAATTATCTACTCTTTTCTAGAAGATTAATTTCTTTTATTTTAATTTGTCCTATTATAATAATTTTGGTGAATCATTTTGTTCTACAGAAATTTGATAAAAAATGGGTCGATTTGTTAAAGTTACAATTTATCTTAGCTTAGATATAATAGTTAAAATGATTTGATGACTGAATTAGTGCCTCTTTTGTGAAAAGAAAAATGATGTTACAAATATAATAAATTGATTTTTTTTTAAATACGTCACAATGTTATATACTTTAGCACCATTGATTAATAAACTAATACCATTGCATCGCCTTATATGAATATGTAATTGCATTAGTATATTACTTAAATATTTCAAATATACAATTATCACATAACCAGTGTCATGCAATATATTTTATACTCCCTACGTCCCGCCTAATTTTGCATATTTTCTCTTTTGGCCCGTGCTACATAATTTTGCACACCCTTAAAAAAGAAAAGAAATTTCTCTCACAATCTTCACCCTCAATCTCCATATTTGGAAAAGTCAACTAAAAATTAAAAATAACTTTTTCTTCAACCATGCAAAATTAGGTAGGACGGAAGTAGTATCAAATTTTTACCTATTATAGTACAACATTTCGTACAAGTCATATCTAATATATTTTATTCATTACTTATTTTAATTTTCATTATTATACATATTTATCTTTATATTTTAATAATAATTTAATAAAAAAATTATAATTCGTGCATCGCGCGGGTGGAAAACTAGTTAGAAGATTAAAGACAGTTTAGTCTCGGGGTAAAATGGTCATTTGACAATAAGAAAGGTGTTTGCTTTGGGTGAAGGGAGGCAAAGTGCGTACGTTAAGGAGTGGTGGAGGAGTTATCTAGTGTTGACGGTGTAAGTGGGGTCTGAGTCACTGAGGTAGATAAGTAGGTTGTCCGGATATGACTCTAGTGGGCCCGACATGTTTAATTTCTATTATTACAATTATTCTCAGGTTAATATGTAAAATGGTTATTCTATAATACACCTAATCATGATAATCCTTGTATCTTTGTAATGTGATCTTAGTCATTAAATTAATTAACCAATTACCTATTCAATAGGTATCAAGATTTTAATGACTTAGACAAATAATATTTTATTATTATTGGTAGTAGTATTTCATATTTTACTTCTTAATTTTATATTCAATTAAATAATCATAGGATTTTAATAAACTATTTTCATTCATTTAATATTTTTTAAGATATTAATTATTTTGAAAGTTAAAAATATTTACTTGAAAAGAATTTTTATTTTGTAATTTTGATTAATTTAAATAAGTAAGGTATTAATTACTTTGAGAAGTATAAGTATTTATTATGTACTTTATATTTACTGAAAAATATTTTTAATTTTGTAATTTTAGTTAATTTGAATAAGATCTAGTTTACGGATTGACTAATTTTATACATATATTTCTTTTATAAAAAAAGGTACATTTTAATTTACAATATCTTAGATTTTACTTTATCATTATGGAGTTATTAAATACTTGTTAACTTTTAAATATAAATTTCAGATTCATATAACAATTTTTTAAGTTCTTATGTGAAAATTTTAAAATTTATTTTCTAATATTTTCTTATGGTAAGATAATCTAAATTATTTCCACAGTTTATTTTCTAGATATACCTTCTAATCTTAACAAAAGTTATCAATCTTGTTCCAAATTTGTCGTTAGAATTATTTCGCTTCGTAGCATCTTGGTCTGCTGTTTCAGAATATTTTAGAATAAAATTATATATTTTACCTTATAATATTTCAAATTAGGGTCAATTACATAAATCAGCTTGTAATATACTCATTTTGTTACTTTGGAACCTAAACTTTTATTTTTACCCATTACAACTTGTACTCCACTTCTTTTACAAAATTGCAACCTCCAATGACAATTTCCGGCAAGAAAAAAAAAATTATAAATTATAAAGTTATTTTCTTAAAATCTAAAATTATTTCTAAACTCTGAAAATTAATTTAAAATATCTTAAAATTAACTTAAAACCCTTGGAACTATTTTTACAAAATTTTATTTTATTTAAAAGGTTTAAAACAATTTATAAAAAATATATAAATAAATTAAAAATTAGAAAAAATATTTTTTTAAAAAGGTAGTTAATTCTCTTACATAAAATCTATATCTGTTAATATTGACATGTTACCAATAGCATATTAACATATATCTACGATAAGTGTACGATACTATTCCATAACTTATTGTCATGCTTCAATTTTATTTGTATTACAATTGAATTAATTAAACTATCATCTAACATCTATCAACTCCTACTCTTTTTTTTTTTAACTAACGATAACTGAATCATCTACATAGCGTTTGTTAATAATTTTACGTAGTCAACCTAAAAAATGAAAAAAGAATTATAATATCATATCATTTTTGTATTCTTCCTTCAATTTAATACAATATACTGATACAATATTGCCAAGTTTAAAAGAAGTATTATTAATTTTTTTAGGGACAAGAAGTATTATTAATATTAATATTATATAAAGCTAGATTGTTTTTTGACACAACATGGATTGATAAGTTTACTCATAAATATTTTATATTTTATATTTTATAAATAACCTATAAACTCGTAACTCATAATGAGATGACATATTTTTATTATATATACGAAACTGAATTAGTTATTTTAAAAAATAAAAATGTATATCAGTTATTTATTATTATTTATGAAATATCTTTTTCATGGTTGGGATTGTAAGAAAATATCAATATTAATCCATTATTAGATCTATAAAGAAATTAGGTAAATGTGTTATGGGTCCTACACAATTGATTAGAAACAATTAAAAAATTACTTATTGCTAACCTGCTATAGTAGGTAAAAGACATAGGTGTATTAATACACTAGATGTATTATAGAACTACCCAATATTATATTATCTGTATTTTACGGAAAATTATAATTAAAATCTGAATTTAGTCTAGATTATATTTTTATCCCCAAAATAATAAATCCCTAAATTAATCGATAAGATATATATGTCTCACGAGCAAGGTTATAGAAATCGCTAGACGACGTAGACGTTAATTAGGAGGTGGGTTAGGGCCTAGCGACTAATTGTGGCTTAGACAGGAAATCAGGAATATAGGCGTGGCTAGGTTGGAGGAATAGGAAAATAACATAGACGGACAACAAAAGTCTAGTGACTAAGCGAGATTAATCGGATCTAGTTGAAATATCAGAATATGTGCGCGTGTGCTATTTCAATAACTTGTATAAAATGATTTAAACAAGAACAGTACCGATCTAGTTCATACTGTGAATGAACATGACGTAATCTGAAAATAGTTAAAGGTTGGAAAATATGAGGAAGACACCTTCCTCTGGAGCATTTTATTACTGGGATGTGATTTACTTTACAATGTACTATAGAGATTTATATTACAATGAATAAACACACTCCCCCTGAATACTATACTCCCAAGACTATTAAGTACTCAAAATGTAGAGAATCCCTTCTACTACACAAGCAGAGAGTTCTCCCGAACTCAACTTGTTCTCCCGAACAACTCAAGAGTCAATTCTCCCGAATAAACTTTATCTGCTTATCTGTGTTCCAACACTGGTTGAACACAGATTGAACTCTATAGTCAAGACAGCTGCTATTTCCTAATTGTTAATCACTCAAGCCGTGCTGCTCTTCACAGATGCTTCTCCTCTTTATACCAGCGTCAAGAGAGTCCTTCTTTTGGTATATCAATCAATTCCATCTTTAATTGATTCAATTACTTGATCCTGTTTGACTTTCTTGTTTTGGCTCTCCCCACTTTGGCAAGTAGATCAATTTGTCCCTTCATTCCTGAAATATAAAATAATTATGCCAAGATTATTTGTTTCAAGTTGAATGCCACACAATTCTTGTGTTTACAATCTCCCCCTTGGCATTCAAGTTCGAAAACTTAAGCTTCCTTCCTGTGATTCAAGAGTCAGATAATCGAAATATCCGAGAACAGGATTAACTGCAAAGGTTGAGGATCAGTCAAAGTAATAGCATGAAGACGCGTTTGAAAATTGAAGTAGGTAGAACTAAGTAGGAACAAAATCAGACAGAACTCATTAGAGCGATGTCGAATACTGTGTTCCAAGACATCAAAAAGACTTAAACAACCAAAAATTCACATAAAGACTTAAACAACCAAAAATTCACATTATATAAAAAGTTATTTTTCAGATGCTTGAACTGCTGTCTTCACCATGGTCACCCTGTTCTTCCTCATTAGTATCTTCCTCGTCTTCATCATCCTGTCCACCAGAATCTTCGGCCGCTTCATCATCCATAGCCTCGTCGTTTGCAACCTCAACTTCCACTTCGGTTTCGTCAACACCAGTGGATCTCTCCCCCTTTTTCGAACGGGAAGGCAAAGGACGAACCAGATACTTGAGAATTTTCTGATAGTAGACCTTTTGAGCTTGAGCATTCTTGACCTGGAGGTCAAACATCGCGATCTGCTGTCGGACAAACTGTTCCAACTGCGAAGGAACTGCATTAGCAGGAATGGTATCTAGCTTATCGGTTGGAGTATAGACATTAGTGGTCCGAGTGGAGACAGTAAATGAAGGTATGGGAGGTCCCAAGTGATCCCCTCGGCGAGAGTCTATCTCCACATTCTGATTTTGGAGCATTGACCAAATCAGGCTTGGAAACGGTAGCATCTTACGGGATTCTGGTTTACCTGCAAATTCCACAATAATACGGAAAACATGCTCACCGAAATTGATGGGCTTATTTGTGAGAACACGATAGATGAAGATAGCCTGACTGGGTTTGAGACTAGATTTGTGAGCAGTGGGTGTCCAGTTCCGCATGCCAATTTTGTGGAGCATGTTGCACTCTAGGGTAAGAGAAGCAGGTGATAGGCCGGAGAGCGGCCATTTCGTGACCTTCCCATCAGTGATGGCAGTGGCGACAGTGGCAAGGTCATCATCCAGTTCGTACTCTGGAGGAGTACTGATGCCACAAACAAAATTGATAATTTTCGGAGAAAATTCTCGAACCAAATTCCTGCACCAAACTCGATGAAATCTCGGAGACGAGGGATCATTAATCCCAAGAGACAAATTAGAATAGAATTCCTTAACAATTTTCTCACAACACCGCTGATTGTTCAAAACAGTTTTGGCAAGACCCACACTAGTGATCAAATCCAGAATGTTATAGTTTCGAAACGATTGAACATCAAAATTCTTTTCATCCCAAAATTTCATATCCTGAAAGATTTTGTGTCTGGCAGAGGCAACCGGAGAGTAAAAACATACTTCATAGTTTTGGTCACGAGTCATCTCATCTACATCAGAATCAACAAGAGGTGATGAAGTACCTTTAGATTGAGATGCATGGGGCTGTGGACCCTTGTTCTTTGCGAGTCTGATTGACTTGCGAACAGGAGCAGGTGGGTCTTCTGGAACAAAGTCTGGATCTGGAGTTCCTTCCCTAGTTGAAGACTTTGGGGCCTCAGAAATTCGAACTCCATATTTGGTAGTAGTGGGCATAATCGAAGAGGGAACCTTGCTTTTGCCCTTTTTCGGATCTGGTGGCGGCGAGACTGGTTCAGAATCTGAGGAATGAGCGACTGCTCTCTTTTTGGATTTCGATTGACGGACAGTGGAGCGAGTTTTGGGCTTCGCTTTTGATGGAGATCGTCGAGAGGACGAACCAGAGGAGGTGCCCGTCCTCGGTTTGGGGGCTGCCTTTTCCGATCTAAAGGTTTGAATAGGGATGGCGGCGATGGCCTCCTGTGGATCTGGCGAGGGTACATCGGAGTTTGTGACGGGGACGGTGGTCGTCTTCCTGCGCTTAGTAATTTCCTTAGGTCGACCCATGAATAAACAGTGCAAATCTGTGAAAGAAAAACAAGGAGAGGAGCAGATACGGAGAAGGTGAAAGGATTTAAGGGGAATGAGCTGAATATGTGGAGATAGTGCACTTAAATAGGATAATTAGGAGTATCAGTTTGAATAATATCCAAAAGTAAATCCCCTAAATTGTGCACAATATTTTCACCTTATCCAAAGAGATCCCTTTAAAATAGGAAACTGAATATCCTGGAGAGAATAAACTGATTCTATTAATTAGTCTCAGTTGAAAAAGATAACTTAGCTCTGAAAAAATAAAAGGAATAAAAAAAATGAAAAAAAAACGAAACAGAATAATGTGAAAATTCGTTGACCGTGTACACCACAAAAGATAAAGGAACTACTGATACATACGGAGACGCTGATATTCACTTTTGGAACCATGAGAGGACGAACCTAATGAGAACCCATCCTTATATCCCCTTTTTTTTTTTTTTTTTTTTTTTTTTCAAGGTCGTACTGGAATTCTCATTTCACTTAGAGACGACAGAAGTTTTTCATCTGAAGTCTACCCCACTACTTTGGGAATTCCATAATAGAGAGTACTTCACGTTTCACTTAGTGCTATCAGAATTTTCGTCCAAAAGCTACCCCACTACTTTATGAAGTACACTCGGCATCTCTTTTCACTTAGAGCTATCGCAATTTTCGCCCGAAAGCTACCCCATTACTTCAAGATGCACATTCACATCACTTTTCACTTAGTGTTAACGGAATTTTCGTCCGAAAACGACCCCATTACTTCGTGATATGAGGGATAGTACGACCATGAAAGGAACAGAAAATATAAAGGACTACCGATCAACATTGAATAGTTCATCAAGGAGGCCTTGACGTCTATCAGCAGCTTACACACGATCGGTCATTTTCTGTGCATGAGACCCTGATTTCACAACAGAAATGGTTACTCACTACATTATTTTCCGACGGTAGCTCTTTCTGACAGATAAGAAGGATATATCAGTCAGATTAAGTCTCAACGAAGTCTCAAGCAGTTATCCTTTCAATGTGGGTATAATGAACGGATGTCACCAGACAAATGCATGGTGTTTTTTTTTTTTTTAAACAATATTTAAGAAGAAATGCAAATTCCTAATGATTTTCTCAGAGTTAGAAATCTGTTAACATCAAGAGATTTTGTAAATATATCAGCTAGTTGTTCCTGAGTAGGAACATGCTCCAGAATTACAGTTCCTTCTTCAACTAATTCACGAATAAAGTGATACCGTATGTCGATATGTTTAGTTCGTGAATGCTGAACAGGATTCTTAGACATGCTTATTGCACTAGTGTTATCACAAAAAAGATTTACAGAATCTAAATCAAACCCATAATCACGCAGCATGGTTTTCATCCAAACAAGTTGTGCACTACAGCTGTCAGCTGCAATGTACTCAGCTTCAGCTGTCGATAGTGAAATGTTGTTTTGCTTTTTGCTCATCCATGATACAAGATTTGTTCCTACAAAGAAACAGCCTCCTGAAGTGCTTTTTCGGTCATCCATGTCACCTGCCCAATCAGCATCACAGTATCCTGCCAAGTTTGAGTTCGTGTTACGGGAATATTGAATCCCGTATTCTGATGTTCCTCCCACATACTTGATTATTCTCTTCACAGCGGTCATGTGAGATTCCTTGGCATTCGCTTGATACCTAGCACACATACCAACACTGAAACATATGTCAGGTCTACTAGCAGTTAAGTATAATAGGCTGCCAATCATGCTTCTGTATAGTTTTGGATCAACTGGGCTTCCTGGATCATCCTTAGATAATTTGGTGCCGGTTCCCATAGGAGTATCAGGGTGTTTTGCGTTTTCAAGTCCAAACTTCTTAACAAGGTTTTTAGCATACTTAGATTGGTGAATAAATATGCCGTTCTTGCTTTGTTTGACCTGTAAACCTAGAAAGTATGTTAGTTCCCCTACCATGCTCATTTCAAATTCCCTTGACATGACCTCAACAAACTCATTGACACTGACTTTAGATGTTGACCCAAAAATAATATCATCTACGTAAATCTGTGCAATGGTAATGTCTTTGTTCTTTTGCAGTATGAACAGTGTTTTGTCAGCACCACCTCGTCTGTATCCTTGCTCAAGAAGAAACCTTGTGAGTCTCTCATACCAGGCTCTAGGAGCCTGTTTGAGTCCATAAAGTGCCTTTTTGAGCTTGAATACATGTCCGGGGTAGTGAGGGTCCTCAAACCCTTTGGGTTGTTCAACAAATGCAACTTCTTTCAAAAAACCATTTAGAAAAGCGCTTTTTACATCCATTTGATATAAAACAAAGTTTTTGACACATGCAATGGACAACAACATTCTAACAGACTCTAGACGTGCCACGGGGGCAAAAGTTTCCTCAAAGTCAATGCCCTCCACTTGAGTGTATCCTTGGGCAACCAATCTAGCCTTATTCCTCGTGATATTACCAAATTCATCAGTTTTGTTACGAAAAATCCATTTGGTACCAATCACATTGGAATTTTTTGGCCGAGGTACAAGTTCCAACACATCATTCCTCTCAAATTGCTCCAGTTCTTCCTGCATAGCCTTGATCCAATACTCATCAGTAAGAGCTTCCTTGATGTTACGTGGTTCAATAGTGGAAGTATAGCATGCAAAGTATGAGTATCCAATCATTTTACGATAATCAGGTTTAGGATTACCTCGGGTTTTGATACCTTCATTGATGTCACCTATTATCAGATCACTTGGATGGTCTTGTTGGATTCTGCTGGGAGGATCCCTTCTGGAATCAGAGATTTGTTCGACATTTTCAGCTTGTTCGAGCTTCTGTTCCTCTGGAGAACTTATTACTGAAGAACTTACTTCCTGCTCCAGGAGTTCTGTACTCTCAGTTTCCTCATTTGGTTGGGAACTATCATCGAAAACAATATTCACACTTTCCATTACTGAGTGTGTTCTCAGATTGAATACCCTGTACGCTCGACTACTGTTAGCATAACCAAGGAAGAAACCAAGATCACTTTTAGACTCAAATTTCCCAACAGTTTCTCTATCCTTATAGATATAACATTTGCAACCAAATACATGTAAATGACTTAAGTTAGGAGACTTACCTTTCCATATCTCATATGAGGTTATCCCCATGCCTTTCCTGAGATAAATTCTGTTTATTAGATAACAGGCTGTGTTTACAGCTTCAGCCCACCATCTCTGGGACATTCGTTTTGATGCAAGCATGACTCGAGCCATTTCCTGCAGCGTTCTGTTCTTTCTCTCAACGACCCCATTTTGCTGAGGAGTCTTGGGGGCTGAAAACTCATGACCAATTCCTCTTGATTCACAGTAGTTGGTGAATAAGGAATTCTCGAACTCTCGCCCATGATCAGTTCGTATCCTATTTATACAGCATTGTTTCTCCTTCTCGATCCTTGTGCACAGAGTTTTAAACACATCGAACGTTTCTGATTTCTCTCGAATAAAGTTAACCCAGGTGTAGCGTGAGAAGTCGTCCACCACAACAAAGATGTATTTCTTGCCACTGATGCTTTCTGTTTGAACTGGTCCCATCAGATCCATATGAAGGAGTTCCAGTACCTGCTTAGTAAGAACATCATGAATAGGTTTATGAGGGGTGTGTTTTTGTTTTCCATATTGACATGGTCCACACACACCATGACCTTTTCTTTTGAGTTTTGGTAGCCCTCTCACAACCTGCGACTTAGACAAATTCATCAGATGATCATAATTCACATGTCCAAGTTTTTCATGCCATAACTCTATTTCACTGACAGTACTAACATGGCATTTGAAATCCTTATCAAGACTGTAGCAGTGATCAACAGTTCTAGTTCCAGTAAGAACATCAAAGTTATTTTGATCAAGAACATGACATTTTCCTTGTGTAAACTTAACATTCAGTCCTTGATCACACAATTGACTTATGCTAATGAGATTAGCCGTTAAATTTTCCACAAGCAAAACATCTTCCAGTTTAGGCATTCCTTGAATATTGAGAGTGCCTATTCCAATAACTTTGTTTCTTACTCCATCTCCAAATGTGACGAATTTGTCGCCAACTGGAGATACATTTGTCAGATATGTTCGAACACCAGTCATGTGTCTCGAACATCCACTGTCAAAGTACCAAGTCCCTTCTATGTTCGATCTGAGGGCCAGAACAGATGTTAGACACTTGTTTCCTTCCTTTTGAACCCAGATTTTAGATTATTTGTGATTTCTCAGATCGATATTTGTTCTAGGACTTGATCTTTGATATGTTCCAGGTCTCCCTTTATAAATATCCCTAATGTTGATCTTGCCTGTTCGAAGGTCATATTTCATCCGATTGCACAAAGGACGTATATGACCTTTTGTATGGCAGTAGTGGCATGTAGGGATAAATTTAAAGGTCTTCGAATTATGATGATGTTTCGAATGGGTCTGTTCAAATCGAGTTCGAACAGCCTGGGCATGATGAACGTGATCAGAATTACCAGTAAATGTGTTACCTGATGCATTACCTGTACCGACGGTGGGTCGTTCTGTGGCAGACCTTATTGAGGAGAAAAGGTCTGACTTTGTGTTTTCCTCCATCACTCTTGTTAGCTCGTTCTTGAGCATCTTGATTTCTTTTTCCCTGTTTTTGATTCCTTCCTGCACATCAAACAATTCATTTTTTAACGAGTCTATGGTAACGTCTTTGGAACTGATTACCTGCCGTGCGATTTTCAGTTCATTTTCCAGCATGATTACCCTCACAGTTGGAAGAGCTTGAGGGTACGTAGAACTGCTTGGATCAGCATTCTTTTCATAGAGTCTGACTGTAGCTTCAAGAGTTTTGATGATTTGCGCAGCTTTGTTAGCTCTGGAGGATATTTCTTCATACATTTCTTGAAGTTGTTCAGCAGTAGGACAAGACTCATCTTCAGATTCGGACTCATCAGTCACATCTTTTCCCGTCAGTTCCTTGATGGGTCGAACATGGGCCATCAGACACGTAAAGTCCTTCAGTGAATCACATAAAGCAAGATTGTTGGTGTGATTGACGGCATCATCTGTCTTTGACTCTTCATCAGTTTCTGAGTCACTCCATGTTGCTTTGTAGGCTTTGTTTTTCCTCAAGAAATTTGGACATTCTGCTTGATAGTGTCCATATCCTTTGCATTCTCTGCACTGGTCATTCTCCTTTTTGCTGGCCTGATTCTTCCCATTTGAATTCCTCCCACCAGATTTATTTTTGTTGAAGTACCCGGAATTGTTCTTTCCTTGTCCCTTGGAGGTGTTGAACTTCTTTATCATTTTCCCGTAGTTCTTTGCTAAAAAAGTCATAGTGTCTGCAAAATTTGCAGCATCCAAGTCATCGGTCTCTTCTTCCTGTTTGTCGGATACTTCAGCTTTTAGTGCAATGCCTTTGGCCTTGACTTTGTCGTAGCCATTGTTAATCTCAAATGTTCGTAGCTCTCCAAGAAGATCGTCCAGAGTCATTTCCTTGACTTTCATGAATGATTCCAGGACAGTGATTTTCTCTCTGAATCTGGATGGCAACGTCCTCATGATTTTTTAAACCTGTTTCTCTTCTGAGATGTTTTCTCCAAGTATGTAGCAATCATTTACTACATCACAGAACCTTGCATAGAAGCCATCAATATTTTCATCCTCATTCATTTGAATGTTATCAAATTGGAGAGATAACCTCTGGAGTTTTGAGGTTTTGACTGAGGCATTCCCTTCAAATTGACTTTGCAGAATTCGCCATGCATCTTTTGCGGTTGTGCATTTCACTATCATCTTGTGTCTCATGGGATCCATAGATGCTAGAAGTGCGTACAAAGCTGTGTAGTTTGCTTCTTCTTCTTGCTTGTCCTTTTCAGTAAAGGACTCAACTGGTTTTGGTACTAGATTCTCTTCATCGTCCTCCATTTGAGGCCAGTCCCATCCTTTTTCAACTGTGAGCCAGCATTTCTTGGATCTCAGGTACACCATCATCATGGATTTCCAGTAGGAGTAGTTGGTTCCCTCCAGAAGTGGAGGTCGTAAGGATGCGTGATCAATGGAAGCCATTTTGTTCCCTTGGATCTACCTGTTTATAAAAACTGGAACCTGCTCTGGTGCCAATTGAAATATCAGAATATGTGCGCGTGTGCTATTTCAATAACTTGTATAAAATGATTTAAACAAGAACAGTACCGATCTAGTTCATACTGTGAATGAACATGACGTAATCTGAAAATAGTTAAAGGTTGGAAAATATGAGGAAGACACCTTCCTCTGGAGCATTTTATTACTGGGATGTGATTTACTTTACAATGTACTATAGAGATTTATATTACAATGAATAAACACACTCCCCCTGAATACTATACTCCCAAGACTATTAAGTACTCAAAATGTAGAGAATCCCTTCTACTACACAAGCAGAGAGTTCTCCCGAACTCAACTTGTTCTCCCGAACAACTCAAGAGTCAATTCTCCCGAATAAACTCTATCTGCTTATCTGTGTTCCAACACTGATTGAACACAGATTGAACTCTATAGTCAAGACAGCTGCTATTTCCCAATTGTTAATCACTCAAGCCGTGCTGCTCTTCACAGATGCTTCTCCTCTTTATACCAGCGTCAAGAGAGTCCTTTTTTTGGTATATCAATCAATTACATCTTTAATTGATTCAATTACTTGATCCTGTTTGACTTTCTTGTTTTGGCTCTCCCCACTTTGGCAAGTAGATCAATTTGTCCCTTCATTCCTGAAATATAAAACAATTATGCCAAGATTATTTGTTTCAAGTTGAATGCCACACAATTCTTGTGTTTACACTAGTCGAGCTCACGAGCACTACATTGAGCTTTTCAATGCTTTGAAATTCAACCTCACGAAATACCGTTGGTCGATGATGTACCGAAGCTCAATACATCAAACTTCTGCTATACCCTCAAATTAGTTTATGATTTAATATATAGGGGTTTGAAATAGAAATAAAACTAAATTTCAACCTTAATTACATTGTTTCTTTCCATCTTTGTCCAAAAATAAATAATATTTGCAATTTATTGTACTTTTGAAAAAGTGACTTGAATTGTTTATTGTTAGAAAATTAGAATTAGGTGGTATTTCAAAATATAAATAATTCAAAATATATTTGAAGTTAAGTAATAAAAACTTCTCAAAATCAGCTTTTTAAGTGATTTTAATAATTTGAGTGTTTACAAATACTTCAAAATTACTTTCATTGCAAACAAAGTAATTTTAAGTGCCAAAACCAGTTTGTAAACTCAACAAGTGAAATTGGTTTCTGATCTTAAACTTTTTTCCTCAGGCCCCAAAAAAAAAAACCCAATGTAGACCTATCGGGCTCCTAAGCCCATTTAATATCTTCATAACTTTCAAATTTTATACAGCCCACCACACTTCCAAGTTTCAAGCGCAAAAATTCGCCGCCATCTCCACCACCATCTACGGCGGCGCTTCGCCATACCTTCACCTTGTACAACCAGTGAACGCAGCATACAGTAACCTACAGGACTTATTTATTTATCTTTTCCGAGGTTTTGAACTTTCCCCAAACTATAAATGGCGACGTCGAATATCAGAGATATTTTAACTTCGTTTAATCCGAGTTTGGATTTGTTTGCTATCAGCCTTGGTGATGGTCGAATTAAGGTGCGCTGTTACACTCCTTAGCGTTTTTTGTAAGCTAACACGGTTGAAAAGATAGTTCATAGTGATTACTGTTGATACTCTGTTACTATCTGTGGTAAAATTTGAGCTATTTTGAGCTTTTAGGGTTGTTATTTCTGGCTTAGTTGCTTCGTAGCTGAATGATTGTACATAATTTATGCAAAAATCTCCAGCTTCCTTCTCAAAATTGTTGAGTTTTCGTTATAAACGTCTTTAGTGCACCAATGATTCGTGTTATCGATAGTAGTTTGATTCCATTACATTAATTTACATGCGCTGTTGTGTGTTTTTTTGTATGTTAATTTTCTCCTTCTGTTTTTGTTTTTAAGAGGGTGTTCGGCTAAGCTTATTTCAAACATTTTACAAACTCTAATATATTATAAGTCGTTGCCAGAGCGTATTAGATGTAATTTATCAAGAGTTTATAAGTTTACTATCAAATGAAGGATTCAACTATAATTTGATGGACAAATTTGCGATCCATCATCAAACAAACCTTTCGATTAGTGTGTGTAGTGTGTGCAGACAGCAGAGAAAGTGTATAGTGTGTGTATGTGTATGCAATGTGTGCAATGTGTGAAGTGTGTGTTATGTATGTAGTGTAGTGTGCGACTTATAAGATCGTAATACGTCAAGATGGGCTTTGGTACTTACCTTTTTTTTAAAACACCCTCAAGTTTTATGGCCAATTTTCAGATATGGGACACTGTAAAGGGTCAGGTCCAGACAGAATTTGCAGATATTGCTTCAACCGAAACGACGAGTATCTTCGGGAAACAGGAAGGGGGGCACCTTTCGATGGATTATACATGTATGAAGTGGTTAACTCTGGAAAAAAAGGTTTGGCCATTTTGAGCATTACATGAATCAAAATCAATTTTGCCATACCATTGTTAATTGAGTGATGTTAGTTTCTGAATAAGCATTGTTTAACAAAATGTTTCCAGAAAAAACGGAAGCTCGGAAGTTCCCTACTGTTGTTAGGGACTGGGGGTGGGGATGTCCTGGCATTGGACGTGTCTGCTGGCCAGTTGAAATGGAGGTTTAACAATTGCCATCCGGGGTGAGTTCCCTTTCGTAAAATGACTATTATGTCCCTTCATCTTTGACATAGCCGATTCTGTTAATCATTTCTTTAAATGACCAGTGAACCAGAAATTCGTTTCCATGAAGTCTGATATGCTGAAATTTTAAGGTTGTCTGCAGATAAACTCATTTCATGCACTTGTAGTCTTTGGATGACATTACACCCTATATATGGTTGAACATTAATCAGATTCTCTTGTTTTACTCAATGATGACTTCAAACTAAGGACAGAGAAACAATGTTTCTATTAATTGGAATTTTGTCACTGAGAAACCTATTTACTGTTTTGTACTTCTGTATGAAATATTGGCATATAGTTATCAGTGATTGATATATATATATATATATATATATATATATGGGCTGGAGAAGATGCGGCTTTATGACTGAGTAGGCTAATCATTTGTTCGCACTCTTCTTTAACAATGTGTAGGGGTGTCAGTGCCATTTCATTTCCTGTAAACGGTTCACACATTTGCACTGCGGGTGCAGATGGGATGGTTTGTAAGATTGACTCAATGTCAGGGAACTTGATAAACAAGTTTTGCGCTACTTCAAAGGCAATATCGTCTTTGGCTGTTTCCCCAGGTACTTGCCCTCATTCCTTTGTTTCATGATACTAGTGATGTATGTATGGGAATTAGTGTTGGGATTTTCCTCTTATTTTTAACACCTGGTTACCGTTTTGTTTGGTTTATTGTTGCGTTAAATCAGATGGGAAAATGATAGCAACTGCGGCTTCTCAGTTAAAGATTTTCAATTCATCAAATCAGAAAAAGCTGCAGAAGTTTTCTGGCCATCCTGTGAGTGTCTAAGAGCTTTAACCTTCATTCAAGCAATTTATTTATTTTCTTATCTTTTATGTTATCCTCTTTGCCTTGTGAGAAGATTTTCTGATATTTTTCAGATTTATATTAAAATCGATATTCATATTTCTCCATGTCTAAATAGGGAGCTGTGAGATGCATGGTGTTCTCCGAAGATGGCCAATTTGTGCTATCTTCAGCATTAGGCGAACGATATATTGCAGTGTGGGAAACTGACGGTAGCAAAAAGAAATCAGCCTCCACGTTTCTTTCCATGGACCACCCTGCCATCTTCTTGGACAGCAAGTGTGTAAATAACGGAGATACAGATAATGCTGGTCTTTCTATAATGGCTATATCAGAAGTCGGTGTTTGCTATTTTTGGAACGGGAAGACTGTTGACGAGTTGCGCAATTCCAAACCAACAAAGATCTTTGTACCTACCGATGATGCATATCTACAGAAACACAAGGGGGCAGTCGCAAATGTATTTGCTGGAAAACTGCAGAACGTTTCTGGGGCTTCTTCTGGTCATGTGTTTCTTGCCTACGGTTTGCTTATTAAACCAACGTTTGGAAAAGTCTCGGTGCAATCTGGGACGGATGTAAAGTTAAATGTTTCACAAGACGGTATTCTATTACCCATCAGTCAACCCGACAAATCTAGAAAATCATCAGACATCCAGAGTCAAGGTAAGTCAGCCTCTGTGTGTTTGTATGTGTGAATTATCCTGAAATTTTATTCGTACTAACAACTTCTTATGGTAATGAACAGTTACGGCTCTGGATCGAGCGAATACAGGGGGTGCATTACTTCCTGTACCTATGATTGCTGATGCGATAGATGGAAAGAGTGGAATCAAGACTGTAGGAAGCACAGGTGTGTTTATAAATCGACCCTCTCCCTGTATTATTGTGTTGTATACCTCATATAATTAAGTTTTAGTTTTGATGGACAATTATAACATCATCAATTGAGAGAATTTTACTGGGGGGGCCTGAATTTATTAGAAAATATATCAATCTGGAGCCTGAATTTTGAAAGTTCTCAATCTGGAGCCTGAATATTCAGTGTTGTCTCAATTAAGGGCCTAAATTTTGAATTTTATTCTCAGTTAGGGTTACTTCTTGAAAGATAAGAAATTTTGTCCAACTTACGGAAAATTCAATATGGATTAGATTGAAATATTCAGTACGAAGTAGATTGAGATTTCGATATATCATATTGAACCTTCCATACATCTGAAAATATTTCTTAGTTTTTAAGACGTAAACCTGAATTGATAATAAAATTCAAAATCTAAGCCCCTAATTGAGAAAAAACTAAAAATTGCCCGGAATTGAGAATTTCCAAAATTCAAGCCGATACATTTTCCTAAACTCAGGCCCTCCAGTGAAATTCACCCTGATAACAACTTTGTAAACCGGTGTTTCTCATAATTCACTAATTTGTTTTATCATTGGAACTCCAAAATATTGGGCATTGAGGGTTACATATTCTTGACAGTGCAACAATATTCTTTTTTGTATATTATTTGAGATTGATTGCATAATCTAGTTCATCAATTATCTAAACAACGTAACTCATGTTACGAATGAGCAGAAAAAGACGAGTTAGACTCCGTCACCCTGTGCATGGAGGATCGCCTGAGATCGTTGGGGATACTCTGTGGTAGTGACGATACATTAAGCTCCACCGTGGTTTCTAAATTGTTGAAGGGCATCAATCTTGACGCAAATACACCACACAAAAAGGTTCCCTTTCTTATAATCCTTTTCCCCCAGTATTGCTATATCTAGAGAATAAAACTCATTATCCTAACTGTATAGGTGAAGGCAACTGTCTCATCAATGGAATCTAGTGCCGCGTTTAAACTGTTAAAGGGCTTGGTCGATGTTTGGCAATCCAGGTTTGCTCTAAGAGAGTGTTTGCGGCTGCTTCAGCTTTTGATAAAGTAATTAAAATTTGAGATTATAGGAAAATTACTTAAAATCTAAAGCAGGAGTGCTTGAGATAAGACGTGAAATTGTTTGATAGAAGTCCAACAATCAGATAAAAGATGGTACCCACCTGCTTCTCAAATTCTGCTTAAAGTAGATTATTTGAAGCACAAGCTGTAACAGCATTCAATCCTTTTCTACTTTTTTCTTTTTTTTTTTTTTATAAGGTTAAAAGCTTAAAATTGATTTTCTTTAGCAAATGCAAACACTGCCTACGCTTATCTGCGGTTTTTTCGTTCTTCTGCTTCTGCGTAATGTTTAACCTTTCGTTTTGCCAGATCACACAGTAGCAGGCATGTTCTCCCGTGGATATGCTGTATATTGGTTTATCACAGTGATTACGTTAAATCGCAGGAGCCAAAACTTCTTGATTCCTTATACAAGGTACAATATATCTTATCTTTATCTCTCTCTCTCTCTCTATCTTTCTGAGATGGAGAAAAGAGGTCCGTGGAGGTGTGTTTTCCTTTTGTTCTTATGTGTCATGAGTTTGATTTGTATGTATCTATCATTTGCAATAGAAACATTGGTGAAATAGGTACATATGTTTGTTTTCTTTTCTATAAAAATCTACGTTATTAAGTTTTTGAGCAAACACTTAAATTAAGACAGTCTTAAGGTTGTCTTTTCCGCAAGACTGAAGTTACTTTTATCATAAAAGTGTCACTTTGATCGCTAAACGTTATATCAAAGCAATAATATTCAAGTAACAGTTTATAATGATAAAGGTAACATTTTCAATGTCAAAAGTAACATTGTTTATAATAACAGTAACTTCTGTCGTACCGAACGCTTTCTTACTCTTATATCCTTGTTCAGGTTGCAAAATCGAAAATTCCAGCAATGAACTCATTACTCCAGTTGTCTGGCCGTCTGCAACTTGTATCAGCCCAGGTTAACTCTCTTAGAATTCGATTTCAAACCAAATATTTGAAGATTTTTTTTTCCCCATCATAATATTTCGAATTGTGAACAGATCGACAAGGCCTCAAATACCGAAAGCCTCGTCGTGGAATGTCGTGGACGGGACGAAGATGAAAGTGAAGATGAAGATGTTGATGAGGTTCTCTATGACGAAGATTCTCAAACGAGCACTGATAGTGATGAGTAGGTGTGTTTTAAACAGAAAATTAAGCACTTCACTTCCAAAATTTTGTCATGATTTTAGTTTTATTGTTCTCTAGAAGGTATCTTTTTAAATTTCTCAATATTGATAATTTCCAACTACTGTAATTTAGAATCGGAGGTGATTTTTTGCGAAATGGGAGTTTGAATGTAATATTTTCTGGTAAAACGTAACTCTTGGGTTATTGTAAGAGGTGGAAAATCTTCATTGTTTCTCTTTAGAATTGTTTATTGAGAAGGTTGCAGAAGTTGAAAATTGGGTAATCCAACCCGATATGTTGGCTAACACCGTACGCTGAGTTTGGCCAAAATTAATTAGACTGAAAATTAATGAGTTCTGTTTGTCGGGTCGGTACGCAGTCCACCGGACAATAATTTACTGTGTGAAATCTGATAGTATTTCGTACCAATATTTTCAAGGTAAAAATAGTCTAAAATATTGTACGGGTCAAGCCTAATTGAATTTTATCACCTCTAGAGTGCAACCACTAACATGGACCACAGGCCACAACCTAATTATTTGAAAATTTGTCGATCAGATCCATTTTCGAATTTTGCATCTTCTTCTGTAACTTATCCTAGCAAAATTTATGTTATTTTTATTAAATTATCACTATATTGTAATATGTACTTGGGGGAAGTTTAGGCTGGCTTTTGACCCATTGGACGGGGTGGCTCATCCCTACAAATAATTGATTTGTCCTGTAGATGAGATTTAGAGGGTGTTTGACTAAACTTATTTTAAACATCTTATAAACTTCAATAATTTATAAGTTGTTTCAAAAGCTTATAAAATATAATTTTTAAGGAGCTTATAAGTTAATAAAGTGTTTGGATAAAATAGCTTATAAATTTGCAATTGAATATAGTGATTTAGCTATAAATTTGGGGTCTAATTTAAAAGTTAATATTAAATACACATTTTGATTAGTGTGTGAAATGTGTGGATGTGTGTAGTGTGTGAACTATGTGTGTAATGTGTGAAATGTGTGTAGTGTGTGTAGTGTGTGAAATGTGTTAAATGTGTATAGTGTGTGAAATGCGTGTAGTGTGTGAAATGTGTGTAGTATGTGAAATGTGTGTAGTGTGTGAAATGTGTTAAATGTGTATAGTGTGTGAAATGTTTGTAGTGCGTGTAGTGTGAATTGTGTGTGAAATTTGAGTGTAATAATTAAGATCTTAAAAAATAAGATGGGATATAACAACTTATATTTTTTAGATCTTATAAGCTCTTAGAGCTTATTTTTTTTGTCTTATAAGCCTAAACATTTTTTTTTTGCCAAATACTTTGCAAGAGCTTATAAGCTCTTAAATAACTTATACGATATTTTTAGGAGCTTATAAGCTTAGCCAAACACCCTCTTAGTCATCCACTTCCTCCTACTAATCACATCCCGAATAACCTTGTTGATTTGACATCTAAAGTATTCTACACACGGCTAATTTTACCCTATATACCCTATAGGGAATATCGCCTTATTACCCTCATGGAGCAGATGTGGGACAAGTGTCCTATTATTAGAGGGTAAAACTAAGGGTGAGCACGGGTCTCGGAGATAATCCGCTCCGCATCGAACCCCGGACCGAAAGCACTCCGAACCGATAATATCCGTTGACTATTTGACTTTATCCGAACCGAACCAAACCGAATTTTTTTGTTGTAAATCCGAACCGATCCAAACCGAAAAACCGAAATAGAACCGAGTAGAACCGATTCTAAGTAGTCAACTATGGAATTTTTTTATATCATTTAATTAATTTCTTTTATACTATAATATTGAACCATTATGAATTTTAGTAAATTTTAACAATGATATAACTACTGTTTTATTATTTTATTAAAGATTTAGTAATTAATAATAGAGTACAATATTTATAATAAATCATTTTCATAATAAACATATATCTATTAATTATAAATATATGAACAGTGAATGTGTTTATAGTTTATATAAAGAAATACATTACTATGATAATTCAATTCTATATTTCTTTAATCCAATCACTAAAATTTATTATTGTATCTAATATTTAATTATTTTCACATATAAAGGTCAAAATTCTAGACCTGAACTCACTGCACATAGTTACTATCCTACGCCTGAATTTCAAGTAGTGGCTCGTTTCTTGTTCCCTTCTTCTTTGATTCTCCATCTTTCTCGTGCACACACCTTTTTCTCTTGAAGTCAACTTTAATTTTACTGTAGTTAGTCATATTAAATTTACCTTTACTTATTGACGATGTATACGACTAGAGCTTTATCAATGAAAAATAATCGGTAAATGTCCAAAGAGGTTATCGATAGCCAATAACTTTATAATTTAGTGCTATTCTTCTTTTGACGAGATAACTACTTCAGTAACCTGTAATTATTTTTTATAAGTTATGATTTTTGAAACTTGTCTTAATATATAACTTATAAATTGTTTAATTACACTTTTTCTTTAACAATATGATATTATTGTAAAGACAACACTATAATTCTTTCGTGCATTTTGCTAAAAATATTAAAGGAAAAATTCCGAACAGCTCCGAATAACCGGACCGAAAGAACCGAGCTCCGGAAGGAACTGAACCGATCAACGGAGCGGTTCTGGAGATTTAATTTTGGAAATCTCCGAATATCTCCGAGGTTTAGTTCGGTTCTGGAGATTTCCATATCTCCGAACCGCTCCGGACCGTGCTCACCCCTAGGTAAAACAATGGAGCCATTCATGTGTACATTATATGTACATGGGAAAATTGCAGATTGCCATCCAAATTTTTCGTGTTTCTACACTTTGCCATAAAAACTATTTTTTGTTACAATTTACCATCTGAACTTATGATTTTGTTGCAGATTACCACCTGAGAGAAATCTTAGCCATCCGTAGTTGAACAATCAATGGCTGAGATTTGTTCAAGATGGCAGTTTGCAACAAAAAAAGTTTATATAGTAAACTGTAGAAACACGCAAAGTTGAGATGGTATATTGTAATATTCCCTATGCACATTTGTCATACATTTACCCCAAAAGTTATACCCCGGATGGTATAGTATAGGGCAGAATTTTCCTCTACACACTCAAACAAACCTATTGATTTGACATCGCCAGTGTTGAAGTGAGCTGAATTGAATTACTGCGACGAAGGAATTAATGTACTACTGCGCTAGGAGTTGAGGAGTTGCCGAGTCATACATTTTGCATGAATGAAGGACCACTTACGCGATCACTTAAACATGCACATGCAAAAATTGATTCTGAAGAAGCACGTTGGAGGAGCATGCTGACTAGGATATTATTCTTCATTCTTTTATATTAATGACATCGATATGCCAGATGTCAAGCTGTTAGTGGTTGATCTATTTTCTATTTTGCTTATTTATGGGGCCTTGTAACAACTTTTAGCTCAGATTGAATGAGTGAAAGAAATTTACCCCAAAATGATGAATTCTAAGCTCAGGTTTTGAGCTTCTTCACATGGTATCAGAGCCAATGGTGAAAATTGGCAACGAGATGGTGTTAATCAACGTCGTTACTGAGAAGGAAGAAGAGTTGACACCTACTATGGTGATTCAACCGTATGCCAGAGAATCGGATCCGCTAATGTTGCATGGAGCTGATCACCTGAATGGTGCTTGTCACAACACCGTTCAATGGTTCTAATTTTCTGAATTGGAGTCGTGATGTTCGTCTTGCAATAAAGGCGAAGTCAAAACTTGGATTTATTGCTGAAGAGGTATCAATACCGAAGGAAGGGACAACATCGTACGAGCAGTTTTAAAAGGTTGATTCGATGGTGACATCGTGGATACTTAATTCTCTATCGAAGGAGATAGCAGATGCATTCATTTATATTGAGAACGCCAAGGAATTATAGATCGAAATTAAGGAGAGATATGGTGAATCCAATGGTCCACTCCTTTATGAGCTCCAGAAAAAAGATTCCAAAATTTACTCAGGGAAATCTCTCTATTGTGGCATACTTTACTAAGCTGAAACGTCTATGGGAAGAATGTGCCAACTTGATCTCCATACCAACCTGTACGTGTGGATCGGCTAAAGCTATGGCAGAATATGAAGCTAATAACAAGTTGATGCGATTTCTCATGGGTTTGCATGATGATTACATTCATGTTAGGGATCAAATACTGATGATGGAACCACTGTCTAATTTGAACAAGGCATATTCTATGGTTCTAAAAATGGAAAAGCAGATAAATGCTCAATACAATCCTACTGATCCTCTTGAGTCTGGTATTATGTTAGCTAGCAGGTTTTACAATGGGAAATCGATCGTATCAATATGGCAGAGGAAATCTAAATAAACCACCAATTGCAAAGATGAGTGATGGTCTCCCTGATGTTGGCAGAGGAAGAGGTCTAGGCCAAAGGATTAGCAAAGAGGAAAGAGAGAAGCTACAATGTACTCACTGTGGTGCTCACCGTCATGAAGTCTCTGAATGCTTCAACCTGCATGGCTATCCAGAATGGTACAAGAAACTGCGAGAACAAAAGAATTTTGGCACAATTAATATGGTTGAAAGTGGTTCAACTGCTCCAAAGAAGGAGGAATCGCCTAAACAAGTCACTCCTGATATTGCTGCTTTAATCCAACAGGAAGTAGCCGAATATTTGGAAGGCAAACTTGGTGCAAATCAGACTAGTGAGACATTAGCATTCACTCATTATTCGGACTTTGCAGGTAACTTAAATTCCTGCTATGCTTTGATAGTTCCAGGCAGTACAAATAAAACATATTGGATACTAGATACAGGTGCTAGCCGGCACATCTATTCTGATCCAGTTCAGATTACTAATCTCAGACAATTACAGAATCATATTGATGTGTTTTTTCCTGATGGAAGCACTAAGAAGGTGCCTCAAGTTGGTGAAGTGGTTATTAATGAGTACATCACCTTGAGAGATGTGTTATATGTCCCTACTTTAAAATATAACCTTCTCTCCATCACTCAATTGTTGAAAACTATGCCTATCAAATCCATGTTTACTAAATCTGAGTGTCTTCTTCAGGACCTTCACGCTGAAAGGATACTGGCTACTGGACGGGAGCATGAAGGCCTTTACATAATCTCTGTTCCTCCCTCATCTATTTTTTGCAATACTATTTCTCTTGTTTCTTCTACTATTTGGCATCATAAATTGAGACACAGTTCTATAGGGTGTATGAAACATATATCTTGCACTGTACTTTCCTCTATTGACGAGTCAAAAAAAGAATGCTCTATTTGTCATCAAGCCAAGCACATTTGTCTTAGGGCACATTGATCTTTGGGGTCCTTATAATTAGATTTCCCTCACCAATATCCCTACATGTTGCCAATTGTGGATGATTATACTAAGTGCACCTGGATTTATCTCCTTAAATATAAATCAAATGTCCCATCCCTTTTGGATAAATACCTTTGGATGGTCACCACTCAATTTAATAAAAGGGTAAAACTTATAAGGAGTGATAATGCCACTGAGTTTCTTAGCTTTCACACCCAAAATATCTTCCAAACTCATGGCATTGTTCATCTGAAAACTTGCTCTTATACTCCCCAACAAAATGACATAGTTGAAAGAAAACATAGGCACATCCTTGATATTGCTAGAGCCTTGATGTTTCAGTCATACTTACCACATAAATTCTGGCCTTATTCATTACTTATGGTTGTCCACATAATCAAACATCCTTCCCACAACCTCTCTAAAGTGGAAATCTCCTTATGAACTCCTACATGTCACTATTCCTGATTATAACTAGCTTAAAACTTTTGGATGCTTATGCTTTGCCACAAGAACAATCCCACATAAGCATAAATTTGATGTTAGAGCTCATACGTGTGTCTTTCTTGGATATGTGCTTGGGGTTAAAGGCTTTCAATTGTATGCCATCGATACCCATACACTTCTCATTTTTGGAGATGTTATGTTTTGTGAAAGCAATTTTCCCTTCCTACATCAAATTGACACACCTAGTCAACATTTGCCAGGCCCTTTATATGTTGATCAAGGCTGGGTGGATATAGAAACCTCAGAGTCTTTCATAACCCCTCAACCTCAGGCCTCAGAGTCTTTTCCTACATCTAGTGCTCCAAATATTTCTCTCCCTAATTCTTTGCCTCACACAGAAGGCAAATGGATCATAAAACAACCAGCCTGGATGTCTGATTATGTAATTAGACATGTTGCTTCTACTCCTCCACAACCAGTTACTCCTCACCTTTCAGGTAAAGCATATTCCATCTCAGCTTATCCTCACATCTCTGTTCCTTTCTTATCACCCCAATATACTGTGTTTTTGGCCAAAGTAGATGAAACAATTCCAGAACCTCTGTCTTACACTCAAGCAGCTAAGTATACAAAGTGGCAAGAAGCTATGAATTCTGAATTAAGAGCTCTAGAGTAGAATGCTACATGGGACATTGTTCCTTTACCTAAAGTCAAGAGAGCTATTAGGTTCCAAATAGGTGTATAAGATTAAAAGAACACTAGATGGAGGAGTTGAAAGATATAAAGCTCGGTTAGTGGCCAGGGGATTCAACCAATTATATGATGTTGATTACTTTGATAGTTTCTCTCCCATGGCCAAGATTGTTTCTGTCAGGTTGGTTATTGCTATTGCAGCTCAGAAAGCTTGGCCTTTACACCATGTTGACATCAACAATGCGTTTTTTCATGGTTACTTACATCAAGAGGTGTTCATGAAACCCCCTGAAGGCTATTCTTCTATTCCAGTTGGGCACGTTTGCTTACTTAAGAAGAGCCTGTATAGACTTAAGCATAGAACATTGAATTTACTACCAAACTTACAGCATATGGGTTTCAACAATCCACCAGTTACACTTGCTTATTTTCCAAGGTCACAATTAGGTCCTCCTTATTCTTGCTGGCTTATGTAGATGACTTACTCATCACGGGTGATCATGATGATGCTATTTTTTATCTCAAGCACTATCTTCACGAGTTGTTCCCAATTAAAGATCTTGGTTATGCAAAGTTCTTCCTTGGCATTGATATTGTCCGGAGCCTTGCTGGTGCTCACCTCAGTCAACGGAAATATATACTTGACTTGTTACATGACGCTGGTCTCATGGGATGCAAGGCTGTTGCTACCCCATTCCCTCAGGGTTTTAATTTATCTGTTCAACATGGACTGTCTCTTACTGATCCGGGATCTTATAGATGATTAGTTGGTAAACTCCAATATCTAAATCATACTCGGCTAGAGATTTGCTTTGCTGTGCAACAACTTAGCCAGTATATGAACTCGCCTCCCACTGCTCATTGGGAAGCTGGATTCATCTGTTGAAATATCTTAAAGGCACTCCTTCCTTGGGGATTTTCTATCCTGCTAGTATTGATACACGTCTGCATGCCTACTCAGATGCTGATTGGGGCACTTGTCATGATACTCGTCAATCACTCACTGGCTATGTTGTTTTCTTCGGTAGCACCCTAATTTCGTGGAAAACTAAGAAGCAACGAACTGTGTCTAAATCCTCTGCTGAAGCTGAATATCGGTCGATGAGCTCCACGGTTATGAGTTCCAATGGATCTCGTATATTTGTGCTAATCTCAAGTTGGTTGTTCCTCTTCCTGTCCCTCTTCATTGTGACAATAAGGCTGCTCTCCATATCACTGAAAACCCGATTTTCCATGAGGGAACGAAACATATTGACATTGACTGCCATGTTGTTCGCAATCAGTTCAAGAATGAATTCATTCTGCCACAATACGTTTCTACTTCTTGCCAACTTGTTGATGTTTTGACTAAGTCCCTTGGAGGTGTTGTGTTTCAATTTTTCTTGCTCAAGTTCGGAATGTGTCATAACTCCACGATTTTGACTTGGGGGGGGGGGGGGGGGGAGTGTTGAAGTGAGCTGAATTGAATTACTGAGATGAAGTAATTAATCTGCTGCTGCGCAAGGAGTTGAGGAGTTGCAGAGTCACATATTTTGCATGAATGAAGGACCACTCACGTGATCACTTAAAGATGCACATGCACAAACTGATTCTGAAGAAGCACGTTGAAGGAGCATGTTGACTAGGATATTATTCTTCATTCTTTGATGACATCGATATGCCAGATGTCAAGTTGTTAGTGGTTGATCTATTTTCTGTTTTGCTTATCTATAGGGCCTTATAACAGCTTTTAGCTCAGATTGAATAAATGAAAGAAATTTACCTCGAAATGATAAATTCTAAGCTCAGATTTTGAGCTTCTTCACAGACAATATTCATCCTACCCTATTTTATTTTAATACAAACATTACTTTTACTATTAAAATGAATTTGCTTGTACACATCCTTGATGTATCAAAACCAGATGTGCTCCGTACACCTACCGATGAATCCAAACGTCCTTAAAGGGAGTCTCGCGTGATTTTGGTATTTTCTTTACCAAAATTGTTGCAACTCGCACATGCTTCCATTTCAGTATTAAATACAGATTGATTTTTGACGTGACAATAAATTTAAGGTTAACAATAAAAAGACCTTTTTAATAAATTAGGTGCATGTAGTTGTTTATGGACATTGTTCAAATAAATAAAATAAAATAAAAATAAAGAAAACAAACAAAAGGCTTATCTATATCAACATTATTGGACTCCAAAACGTCCTATTTTATGAAACTGCGAAGAAATTTCCGGCACGATTAAATTAGGCCCACCAATTTTGTTTTTGTTACTCTGATTTATTAATAATTCCAAAAGAAATACACAATTAAATCCAAGCATCTAATATGCATCCATGGATATACTATTATACGTTGAAAAAGAAAGAAGTTAGGTTAAATCTTCAATGGTGTCATAATCCCAACAGGTTAATTTTACTCCTTTATCAGTGTTTGTGGGACCGGATCGGTGACCGAACCAAACAAATAATCGGTTCAAGATTCGATCGATTCAATCGGTTCGATCACCGGTTCAACTGGTCAAAGGCAACTTGTTGACTTTTGAATTTCAATAGTTCCTTATGAGTAATACAATCTAATTTGATAATAGAGTTTAACTTGTAAAAAAAAATTCAACATATATCAATATCAATTAATCCAAAGATACTTCTAACTCTAAATTTTTTAAGTGCAAAATTTAAAATAAGAGGGGAAAAATAAGGGCAAATGAGGATAAAGGTGAAAATCCCCCTTTTTTTACTTAAAACAGACCCAAACACAACTTTATTTAAAAAAAAATAAATGAATATAAGGCCGGTTCTTCCGGTTCGGCGGTCGAACCGGTTCTCACCGATTTTGACCGATTTTCAACGGTTTTATATCATTTTCGATTTTTTTACGCTACCGAACCGGTTCCAGGCCCGGTTCCCGATTGAACCGGTCGGTCCAGTCTGATTCCACAAACCATGCCTTATACTATCCGTATGAATAAATACACCATTGAATTGGTGTGTAAATAAAAATCAAAATGGTATTAACTTTTAATTTTGCATCTACATACTAATCTAATGATGTATAATCTATGTGGGTAATATTTAAGGGATAGGATAATATTCACGGGGTAGGATAGAAAAAACCAACAATATGTGTCATAAATCACAATTCTTGCTAACGTCTGATGTGTGTCTTGTCTCTATCCATCTTGAGCACATGTTAATACGTTTATCAGTTAATGTATCAAAGTCAAATCAATTCATGAGAAATAAGATCTTTATAAATCAGCAGTGAACAAATCAAATTAATTCATGAGAAAAAAATCTTTATAAATCAGCAGTGAACACATTAACATACACCACGGTGGGCGAGAGCATTTCAACGTCGGATATATATATCTATATATATATATATATTGACTAATCATATTATTGTTGCTTAGTGTACATATAAATGATCACTAGAGGTCTAGAACAATCACTTTTAATTTATATAATAGGGATGTTTGTAAATGTTTAAAATGAGTAATTTTGAGTTACTAGTTCAAGTTAAAAATAGGTGTGTCCAAGTGATAATTTCTACTTAAGTGTAAGTTGATTTGGGTCAAAAGTCATCAAATATGAACTGCTAATTTTTACAATCACATTTAAATAAATTCCTAGATATGAAAATTACTAATTAATAAATTACTACTTTCTCCGTTTCAAAATAAGTGTCTTTTTAGATAAAATAATTTTTTTTAAAAAAATAAGTGTCCCTTTAGCACAAAAAATCACAATTCTTCCAATTTTATCATAAACAACCTACTTAATTTATTGATTATTTTCTTATTTCACAAAATATATCCAATAAAATAGATTCTGTATGGAAATATTTATCTTCTATATCTATCCTTATTATTTTTTTTTTTGCTAAAAAGTCTAAAAGAACACTTATTTTGAAACAAAGGAAGTATTCCATTTGTCCCCAAAAAAGGGAATGTTTAACCTAGTACAAAAAAAGAAAAAGAAAGTGTTGTCTAATTTTTTTGTTATGGTCAATTTGATAAATGTAAAATATTTAAAAAACTATAGATTCACCTTAAAAACTATAAATTTTCTTTTACATAACGTTTCCTCCAATTTGTTGATTTGACTTATTAAAACATTTGCAACTTATTCGTTAAATTAAAAATTTCAAAATTTTATTTCAACTAATGAAACAAGAGATTAAATTCTGAAATTAGAGTCATTGTTTTAAGACATGAAATGATTGTGAAACATGATCGTTTTACGATACTGAGGCGGAGATCGAGAATATTATAAATAATGTACCAAATAATTGAGTGATATACTCTATGTCACATGATTATAAGTAATGTACCAAATAATTGATTAATATACTCTATCGGTTCGTTTGTTTAAGATTGGACTCAGTAGATTTAGAGGATCGAATCCTAATAAAACGCACTCATTAATTTCTCCAGTCAAATTTGATTCAACACTCCCCAATCTTAAACAATTGGACCCTATATATCACATGATTAATTAACAGTTCAAATGACCGTTAAATTTGGATAAAGCATCTTTTATTACTGTACGTACGGAATCATTTGCCACACGATTAAAAATATATTGATATTTTTTTTTTAATTTAAAAATATATATGAATTGTGTAGTTTCTCAAATAATTGTCGAAAGGACAAAAATTGTGCTCTCGAGAATAATAAAACAAAAAATAATAAATTGAGAATCGACAAAAAACATCAAACCAAGACACCTTAATTAAAAAAATAAAAATACAATAAAAAATATCCGGACATGGAGTAATATATTACCACTTCATAAGAAGCCACTTTACGTGCCAAAATTTGGTCATGGGATTGCCACTGGTGGCGGTGGCAAAGCTCAGCCTCATCGGCGGAGGCGGCTACCACTTTGCCTTAACGCCGCTCGTCTCCGCCTTATTGTGGCCTTTCGTCCTCAAATTCTCCTTCAGTTTCCGGCCACTTCAGGAGACCTGCATCGGCGTAATTCATTCGTCGAGGCTATTTTTCTTTCAGATGAGCCAAATCGCATTTGACGGCGCTGCCGCCGCCGGAGAGCCGCGCTGGCAAAGAGCTCTCCGGTTGGTCTACGAAAGGATCACACGTGCGAGGCATGCGCAGTCGATGGACTCCAGCGAGGATAGTTTTGTTGCTCTCTCAATGCTTGCACTTTGATGATGCATATTTTTCGGGTCGAATTTTTTCGGGTCGTAATATAATTTGCTATGTGATTATTTAGTTAGAATAACCCTAGACGTGGGTTATGGGCTTAATTACTTAATCGCATCATGTGTTTGATGCGACTAAGTTTGTCTATAGATTATGTCTAGATTATTCTAAGTAATTAATATCACAAAGCATATTATAACACAAGCATTTTGAGTTTGTCTAATTGTTATTTCATTTTTTTAAATCTTAATTTTTTATGGAGTAATATCTAATTTAGTGGAGGAATATCATGTGGATACAATCTTCAAAATAGTTCAAAACGTCGCTAAATTAACAACGAAGCATGAAATTTCATCGTTATTTACGCGTTTTCTTGTAGTGATTGTGAAGGGGGTGCCATATTTTTTATCAAGGTAAGTATCTATTTTCAAGTTGTTTAATTACCATATATACTATGTGGATTCTTACCTATAGTATATGTAGTTCTATAGGGCTGAAAATCAACTCGATATTCGTGCATTAAAAACTCGTTTGTGCTATACTCGATTAATGATATCAAATAAGATTGAACACACTTTTACGTTTGATAAAATCTAAAGCTTGACTCAAGCTTGAGCTCAATAAGTAAAAGATATTAAAGTAAGTGAAAAAGTATCAAACTACTCAAGTTTGACCTCGATAAGTAAAAAATATTAAAGCAAGTGCAAAAGTGTCGAACTACTCGAACTGAACTTGTGTTCGGCTCGATTAAAGCTTGATTCAATTAATAACCAAACAAACTCAAAAATAATATACTTGTACATGTAATTATGTGTAAATGTATATTGAATAACATACGTAAATGTATTCCCACTTGGTATAGAATCTGTCAATCCTATTCTCAAGATTACAAGCCAAACAAAGAAAACGAAGTATACATAATAAATACTACTATAACACACGTTCAAAAATCCATTTATTTTAAAACACTAAAAATAACATAACATTTTGTCCCTTAGTTTGGACCAATGAATATTGTTCATAAAAAATCAAAGAGAGAAAAAAAAAGGAAGGAGAAAAAATAATTTTTTAGCTAGCTTAAGAGTGCAACCCAATTTTCAACAATCTAGAACACAATTAGGCATAAACATTAGGGTTTTCCAAGAGGTAGGCTTCCACAATTTTGAATACCCCGACAGCACTGTCTGTACCACCCTTAACCTCTTCTTCGGTCACCTCGTACCCTCCGAAAGCATGGTATTCGGTCGTCATCTTGCAAACGCAGCCACCATCACCGGACGCCTCAAACTTAACATCATACGCAATGAACTCTAGTTTGTCACCTAAGACATCGCCTTCAATCATCCTGTACTTGCATACGAAGGTCTCATTGTTCAACTCGTCTATTTGATGCTTCGCGTACTTAAAATGGCTAGCTATACGCCCAAAAAATAGAATTGATAAGTTGAAATAAATAGGTAGTAGGGTTAGTGTACATAGTTAACATTTTAAACGTTGTTAGCCAAAAATGTCGAAATAGTGCTATAACTTCTGAGTGGTCCTGATTTTGGTCTTGCAAGTTTTTGAACTATTAAATTGGTTTAATATAGAGACATTTTGAATGGTGGACTACTATAAATCCAAATTGGAATTGGTTACATGATTGTCATGTGACAAGCCCATATAGGAATACTTATTGACCGTTGGTCGGTCAATATTTTAGACGGACTGAGCTATATAAATTTTGACCCGGAATATTATTGGGCTCAATTGACTTGATCTAATGAGTCGATAACCCGACAGGCCTCGGATGACACCCAATAAATCATAATGTATTTAAATAGATGAGCTAGCCTAAGGTCCCCAATTTTGGCCCCAGACCTAGCCTGGCATATAGGATTGACCCGACGGCCAAGGACCCTTCTTGACATGGGAAGAACTAAGAGACACTAATCCACTTCAGTGGGAAAAATAAGATCAGGAAAATAGACCTAGAAGTCCCTAAATTTTAGGGTTAAATATTTGCATCCAAAATGTTCATAATGATAGGAAAAAAAATGTAATTATTAGACTAAAATTGATAGTTCAGAAACTTGCACAACTAAGACCAACGCTACTGCCCAAAAGTTACAGGACTACTTCGATCATTTTACCTTCTGGTCGATCATTACTTACATTCGGTGAAATTCACTTGTTCAATGCTTCCGGCGCCTCCGTCCCCTTGCAATATCTCGATGCTCTTGATGGCCTGAGGCACGAGTTTTGGGATTAGGGTATTGGATTCTACTATCAAAGCCTTAAAGAGACGTTTGCAAGCAACTTGGCTGGTGAATTCTTGTGTTATCTTTGTAACTCCCATGATGTATGAGTTTTGATTTAATGTATGTAGCTAGAATTGTAAAGTTAAATGTATGAAAAGAATTTGAATGAACATATGGAAAAAAATGTGTGTATTTATAGGGATCTATGTATGAGGGCACCTCAAAATTGAACATGGATTAGACCAAGACCTAAAAGTGGTCAATGGATATTAGGTTGACTTTCTTTGATAAAAAAAGTTTTAATTCTTGTGAAGCTTTGATTATGCACTAAATTATTCTCGATCGTCCATGTGTTTTCTTGACTCCGTTCTACTTAATGCTACTTACCCATGAGAGGATCTACACATACAAATATCAGGTCCAACTCATGACAAAATTTATAAAATCTACTTGTTGTTTATGATTTTTATAGTTCAATTCATTATTTACTCTACTTTTTTAACCAACCTTATTTAATACTCTTTGTTTAAATTCTTGTTTTCATCCCACTTATAAATAAGTATCTCAAACAAAAACTTATGCCCAATTAATTTATTAATTATTTTAGTAAAATAATTTATATAATTTTTTTTTGCACATTCTATAACTAATAATTTTGTTTGTTTATTTGTTTATTCTTTTTTCAAGTACATTAAGGTGTGACTTTTTTAACATTAATATTTTTAATGTATTTAAGTTTCCACGTTGAACGCACCTTATCACTAAATTTTGAATCTGCCCAAGCTTAACCCCGCTTAAGTCATAATTACGTGCTACACCTTAATATGTCGTCTGACTGGCGGCTAACCTGTTTTAGAATATTGCTAAACATAAGATTCATAGAATGATGATTTGTTCTTAAATTAAATCTTTTCCACAAGGGCTGCTTTCGATTAATCAGTGGAACACAGAAAAGCCACCCACTTTTGTCGACTGATAATGATATGACATCAATTTGGAATTCTTTTCTTCGTTCAACTAAATACACAACTTAATTAGAATTATATATTCAATGATTTAGGTTTTCCTTTTCTTATTTTTTATACGCACTAAAAAGATTATATAAAAGTTGACCATCTTATGGTCACTTATTATTTGTAATATGACTTTTAAATATAACATAAACATATTTGTACTATTTATTTGATTTTTTTTCAATTTAATGTATTCGGGCAAATTTTACGCTCCAATATTTACTAATGTGAAGTCTGGAATTGAGATTTTCACTCGTACGATTGCATAAGTATAATAGTATGAGTTCTTTTGACCCAAATTAAATGAAAAGAACATTACTTTATCATGAAACTTAGACGTTATCATTTAAATTAATTCAACTAGGGATTAATCGCTAGATGTTATCATTTACATTAATTCAACTAGGGATTCAAAAATATTGTATGTTTCTGCATTTGAGATAATTAAAATTTCGATTCCGACCTAAAGATATGTTTCGATGCTTTGAATTGAAAAAAATATAAAGGTGATGTATTTAATTTAAGTCTTATAGTTAATTAGGAATAAAACTATTCACTTTATGTATTAGACTATTAGTTTGCACAACTTGTAAAAATAAATATGCAAGTGACTGATTATTTTTCATACAGAAAGCTTTAGTTCTTGTCAATTGTGGTTGATTTGATTTGCAAGTAAATGATAGTAAGAATATTAGAAACAAATCTACAAAGATTCTTGCTATTACAATTTATGTTTATGAAACGTTAAAAGTTTAGTGTCTGTTAAGTCAACTCACATAAAATCACCGATTCTGTTCGGCCAGAAAACTAAGAACAGTGGCCGAATTCAACGGACAAATTCAAACGAACACTACAATAAAAGAAGTCTTTTGCATAAGACTTTTTGACACCATAATTGTGGTCACTAATAATAAGTTATTTGTGACCACTTGTTGTCACAAATCTCTCTACAAATTATTTGAGACAACTTTAAGACTACTTTTAGAGACAACTAGTTGTTGCAAAAAATATTTGAGACGCATTTGAGACAACTTTTGTGGTCACAAATATATTATTTGCGACGAAGTTATTGAGACGACAATAAAGTTGTGACAAATACTCATAAGTTGTGACAAATACTCATTATTTGAGACCACTTTGCTTGAGTTGTGGCAAATACTCATTATTTGAGACCAATTTTTTGTGGTCTCAAAAGACCCTTTTCCTTGTAGTGGAACTAGAGGATGAAAAATGGATCGCGCAAACAAGAAGAAAGAAAAACAACACACAGGATTTTTACGTGGTTCGAACAAGTGTTCTACATCCACGGAGGATTAACACACCTCAACTTACTATCAACACCTCAAGATTACAAGAATCACTCCAGAATCACTCAATCCCTCAGCTTAGAACCCTAAAACTGAGCACTCAACTCTAAACTCTCAATTCTCTCTTGAAGTTGATAAAACCAGAGGGAAAACCATAAATTGTGATTAATTACATCATTTATCATAGCTCTATATAAAAGAAACAGCTCGAATCATCTAGAGAAAGGAACTGCAAGCTGAACTGCTCTGCAACGGTTTTAAAACAGTTGTCTATTCTGTTTGTTGCAACTGCTTTCATAACCACCCTGAACCGGTGGTTATGAATTCGGTTCTCCTTCTGTTTTGATTTTCCAGACCAGTTCTTCAGCTTCTCGACCCGGTTCCTGATTCAGCACCAATTTTTATACAAAGTGTGAACACCTTTGATGCAATTGAACCATAACTCGCAGTGTCTATGAGTAGAAGTAACATTTTATTAGAGAGGGTTACTGCAATTTGTTAGAATACATAAATTCGCTGGAAAATGTCACATAAATGTCAAACGGGTTCTTATACTGAGAACCTTCATCCATATAATCCACATGATACAATCTCAAGGATCCAAAGCATGATAGGGAAAAAGTCATATGTGTGTAATTGTAAATGACGTGGACATACAAATATTCGGTGAGGATTAAATTCCAACAAAAAGATGATCAAATTCAAGTAATTGAAAAGTAGGAAAATAGTAGAAACAAAAGATAAAATTATGCAAATTTACTCCTTACATTATTCAAATATTTTTACAAAATGAAATTAATTATATGCATTAGGGTTAGCCAAAAGATAGGCTTCTACAACTTCATACATCCCAATAGCTCTATCTTTCCCTTGTTCAATATCTTTTTCTTTGATGTCCACGTCATCTTTTGTAAAATACTCACTTGTGATTTTACAAATACACCCTCCATATTCAAGTGACTCAAACTTCACTTCATAGGTTATTTTGTCTAGCTTCTCCATTAATGCATCTCCTTCAATGAAACTGTACTTGCACATGTACTTCTCTTCATCTATGGCATCGATTCTATGCTTCACATAGTTGAATGGGCTAGCTGAAAAAAAGGGGAAAAACAAACTACGAAAATTGAATTAGTGGAACTTGAATTTAATCCAATTATCACTGGATGTGATAGAATAGAGGCGAGTGTTTAACACTTTTTTCGTAGGAAGAGATTGTCCCGCCTCGGTCCTTTTGGTTTTACGGCAATCGTCTCCCAAAAATTAATCATTTTTTTTCTTACGATTGCAGCACAATAATGACAAGAAAAGGTGAATTAAATAATATTCTGAACTCTTATTTGGAAGAACGGTGGAATAAAAACACATCGATTTTTGGATGATTTCACTACAGCAAAAAAGTCCTTTATAATGTTTTCGAACCCACTATTATGGTGACCACTAATCGTCACAATACTCTTTAGAAATGATTTGACACCATTTTAAGATTACTTTTAGAGACGACTAGTTGTTACAAAAATATTTGAGATACTTTGTCGTCTCAAATATATTATTTGCGTCCGAGTTATCGAGACGACTAATTAGTGACTGCATGTTATCTATAATAATAAGGTTGTGATAAATATTCATTATTTGAGATAACTTTTTCTTGTCTCAAAAGATCATTTTTCTTCTAGAGTTTCAATTGGGGTTGATTGATTTTGATCGCTTTCAAACTCATGATGTGGCAATATGAAATAATGTCTATTTATAGAAATCTCATTCCATGAACGAGTGCATAAACTGATCAATTACTATCATTAGTCGTATCTTTTGATTAAAGCCGAAGACCTTATAGTTTGATTGCATTTTTTCATGAACGTTCACGTTCTTTCTCACACATGTTTCAGATGAGAACCGTATAACTTTTAGTGACATCTTTTTATTTGTAAAGACACTTGGTCATTTACACCAAAAAATTCCAATAACATCTATTAAGATTCTTTGACAGTTATAATGACATCATTAATATACACGTGCATACGTACCTTGAGTGAAGTTTAACTGTTTGATGGTGCCTGGCTCGCCATTTCCTTGGAGAAATTCAATGCTTTTGATGGATGAGAACATGAGCTTCGGAGCAAGATTGTGAGAATCCAAAATTAGGGCTTTAAACATCCTTTTTGGGGCCACTTTTGTTCTAAATGATTGACAAACTTTAATCACACCCATTTTTTTTTTTTTTGTTAATTCAAAAAACTAAAATGGGATTACAAAACTAAGTTTAGAGCTTGAAATGAGAGACAAATGTAAAACAAGTTCATCAAGAGAAAATTGATCTTCATTTCTGGGTTTATTGGACCAATTCAACGCGTAAAGGAAGCTTCATATGTGAAGTGCATGACTTTTTATTACTCATTTTTGTTGTGGATCATTTTATATATTGTACTCGCTCCGTCCCACCTTATTTTGCACATGGGAGATTGACACAAGTATTCAAAAAAATTATTTTTTGAGATTTTGTTGATTTTCAATGTTGATTGAGGGTGGAGATTTTGAGGGTGAAGATTGTGTTATAACTCTTATTTTTAAGGGGTGTGCAAGTTCGACTGAAACGACGGAAACGAAAGTGTGCAATGTGATGAACGAAGTATGTTTTCTTTAGGGTAAATAGTTTTTTAGTTTATTAGGTATTACTATATATGTTTAATTTAAAAATATTATCTTTAATTATTTCGATTTTGGTCTTTTAAATTTGATAAGTTGGCCCTCTAGAATACTGATGATATAACTCTACAAAAAAATAGGAGCCTAGTTCTGCACAACTCATTTATTAATAGGCTCACAACAATATATTACTTTCCTATGTTTCATAAAGCGTCATGTCACTGAAAAAATGGTCTTTTGTGACAATAAAACGTGGTCTCAAATAATGATTACTATTTGTAATAATTTTATTATTAGAGATGATATATTGTCACTAATTAGTTTCTTAATAATTCGAACGGAAATAATATATTTGTAACAACAAAAGTGGTCTCAAATACGTCTTAAGTATTTTTTGCAACAACTAGTTTTATCCAGAAGGTCTTAAATGGTCTCGAATAATTAGTAGAGAGATTTGTGCCCAACAAGTGGACACAAATAACTTATTATTAGTGAACACCAATTATGATCGCAAAAAATGTTATGTAAAAGACCTATTTTATCACAGTGTGTACTGAAAATTTTCTTGTCCCAAATGAAACTCGTTTTACTAGTTCAAGTGAAAAATAAAAAATACTAATTTCATGGTTGTTTCATGGTAGTTTTTTTTTTTTTTTTTTAAAGTAAATTGTTACAGGGTAGTTGATACAAAGAGTTCCATGTTCATACTTGATACATAGAAAACCTTCCATCAACGCATAAATATTTTATTTCCACCCAAAAGGCCCATATTCTTTGGGCCGATAAGCAGAACACAACATATCCAATGGACCTTTTATTTATTAAAACCCATTTTAAAGCCCATAACACTACGCCCAACATCAGGTTTGGGCCAACAGATATGCTTCAATAACCTTGAAGAAACCAGCTGCCTTCTCCTTCCCTGCCTTGATCTCTTCCTCTTTCATCTCCACACCTTCTTTTGCATAATATGTGCTTCCACTTTTGCCCTTCGTCCCCCCGTCTGGCCCCGATTCGAGCTTCGTCTCGTACGAAATCTTCTCCAGCTTCTCCATCAATGGATCGCCTTCAATCAACGTGTATGCGTAGCTCAGATTTTTCTCATCCACTGCGTCAACTCTGTGCTTCATGTACTTGAATTCACAACCTGCACACACCAACTCAACTTCAGTATCGCCAAATATTTAAATAAAACCGTCTTACACATATTTTTCTCTAACACAACAAATTTTTTCGCCAAAGTATAATATTTTGTCGCTGATTAATGAGTTTTATGATATTACTTTTCTCGTTCTATAAAAAAAGTTTTGCTTATTCAAAATAAAAGTCTAATTTCACAAGAAAAGTTCTTGTTTACTATATTTTTTAATTTGGCGAATTATTTAGATATGATTTAATAAGTCAAACAAAAAAGTAAAATAAGTGGTGTGCGTGGATATTGATAGTTTTGAAGAGTTCTACCTTCATCAAATGGACAAAAAGTAAGAAGTATCACTACAAGAATTTTTATATTAAAGATGAAAATTAGTAATTATTAATATATCTCACTAAATAAAAACGAAATAAAATAGTGACGGAAAGTGACAAAAATCATTAATATTCGATTAATGACGAAATAGCAACCAAATATTAGAGACAGACATAATCCGTCTCTATTTTGAAGGTAATTTGATCTCTAATTTCATAATAGAGAATGAAATTCCATCACTAAATTTCAAAAGGGGATAAAACGGTTTCTAAATTTTAGAGTCGAGCATTACATGAGAGACCAAACATTTCGTTTCAAGTCCGTAACTATTTTAGTTTAGAAATGGATATCATGAAATAAAAGATAGAAAAAATCCATTTCTGATTTGTTTTCTTCTTATAGTGTATATTTTCAAACACTACTCTTTTTAAGGATGTATGTAGTATTAAAAAATTATATTAGCTGCAAATATTTTTGTTTGGCTAATTTATGAATTTTTTAAAATTTTGTTGCTTGTGCATAAAGGTACCAAATTTATAGAAAAGTACCATATTTTTCAAAAAGTAATAATTTCTCTTGATAAAACTGAAAAAATAAAATAAAAAAGTTGTTGAGCAAGAATGATACCTTCTGCAAAGTTGATTTGCTTAATGGTTCCGGGGCCTCCATTTCCTTCAAGAATCTCAACGTTCTTGATGGCTTGAGGGGCGATTTTGGGAATTAGCTGGTCCGCGTCGACGAATAATGCCTTGAACAGAGTTGGAGCCGGGACGGGGCTAGTAAACTCCTCACTGATAGTGATAGTTGTCATGATTGATGAATGCTGATATATATTATTATAAATCGGGGTAATACATATAAATAAAAATGAAAGTGTTGTGAAATTGGAAAACTTTTAGAAGTATATATAGATTTATTGTGGGATGAAATTTTATCATCTTAGGAATTTGTTTAAAAATAAAATAAAATTTGACACCAATTTTTTAAGGAGTTTTATTACACCGAATTTTGTTGTTGATGGATACTTGAATTAAATGTGAGAGAAAGTAGATGAACATAAATGAATGAGAAAAATCAGTTGGTCCGATAATCTGATTCAGTTCCTTCAACATTTTAAATGAAATGGATCATATAAATATTAGTTCGATGTACTATTAGAATCGATAGACTCAATCTAAGGGAAAAAGTTATATAGACTATGGTCGTCCAAAAAATCTTAGTATATGATTGGGGAATAATGTATTCGGCTGATAAATAAACTAAGTGTCACACGTGCAATGCACGTGTCAAATTCTAGTCAATTGTAAAAATATCTAAAGACACAAAACACTTTTAACTAACATATATATGCTGATTTTACATCACATAACAAAATCGGTAAATTGATGATACTAAAGGAAAGGTGTGGAGGCTGCTGCTGCTGCTTCTTCTTGATGTAAGGAGATAAAAGTGTTGATGTGTTATAACAAAATGAAGATGCTTTACGTATATGACTTAACCAGCACATTAGCTATAAATTCAATATGTGGTTACAAAGGGGGTATACTACGTGGCATGGGGTATTAAGGTGCCAAATTTGTTCTTTACTTTAATTTTGTTATTGGGAATACCTATATATTGATAAGGACTCCCTTCGTCCTGTTTATTTTGTACACTTTCTTTTTTGATCGTTCCTATATATTTTGTACATTTTCAAAATAAAAATTAATTTTCATAATTTTCACTTTTAAAATTTTAATCCTCAATCTCCATCTTTAAAAAAATAAGGAAAAAATAAGATTTATTTTTTCTTAACATTCGTGCATGATAAACTGTGCAAAATATGTCGAAATGGAGGGAGTATTACTTATATGCCAACCACGTAATACTATGTATATTGTTAAGAATATAATGTAATATCCACTTAAATAGCATACATCAAGTTGGATGGTAAATAGTTAGTGCCATCTCTTTTCTCCTGTGTTCTAAAATTATCCTATTATTAAGGTAACGGTAATAAATAAATATTTTTATTGTGCCAGGTTTATCATTCAATCTTATTTTTTCGATAGATAAGTGTTCCGTTCAAAATTTTGTTCTCTTATTTATAAAATTCGAAAAATTACGAAATTTTAGTATGTTGTTTCTATATATGTCTAAGATGTTCTTTAAAATTTTCTAGGCCATTAAACTTATATTTTATTTTATATGATTTTTCTATTACTTCTACACATGATCTGAAATATTCTGTTTTTTGTTTTAAAATATTCGAAAAATATATTTTTACTTCTTAAAAAATTATGATTTTGTGATATGTATTTTATATACATGTCTTCTATCATACTGTAAAATTTCGAAGTGATACATTTAATAATTTTCATGTTATTTAGCTTTTTCTACTGCTGCGTTGAATTTATAGTTTTAACATATTCAGTTTTATAAAACTCAAAACCCATAGTTAAGCTTCTTGAAAAATTATGAAATTTTAGTATGATAATTCCACGTAAGTTTATGTAACACCCGACAAATTGTGTGCATTTTAGAAATTAAACTATTCATTTTGATGCATTATAGTTAAGCTCAATTTATATTTGATTAAATCTCGTAGTTATGAAGTCCAATCCACAATCTATTTTAAATAAAATAATAAGTCTTGTTGGTAAGCCCAATTTGATAAATATATTAATTAAGCTTATGAAATTTATAAGAGGGCTCAAAATATTAAATTGTGGAACTATATGTTTCTCTTTATAAGCCCAAATAGTAACTACAATATTAAGCCTATTATCCTTGCGTAATATTGTAAGCTTAAATTTCTGTTTGAGCCCAATTTTAGTAAATGTAGTTTAAGACCGAATCTAGTTATTAACCCATTACATATATACATGATATATATAAATATATCTTAGTTAAATATGAAGTTATATTGATAAAATGTTTCTATATTTGAGTTGGAACAACCTTTATGGCTCAAAATAAACTGAATTGACAAGCACTGCACAAACAGAGAAGCATAAACAGCAATTAAACACCATCTAATTTATCCTGATACTTCAAATTTGAAATTATTAATTTTATTAGAGAAGTTTTTCAGGCATACTTTGAAACCTTAACCTTCAAACCATATTTCATATGAAGTACCACTGAATTTTTTGGCAGTACAGGATGCCCCTCCACCACCCGAAAACAGAAACGGCCAACAATGGCAGCAGCTACAATCTTCATCTGTATAAACGATATCTCCTTCCCCAAACAGCTCCTCGGCCCTGCATTAAACGCAGTAAACTTAAAAGACGGCTCAACCCTGACCCGCCCCAGCTCCGAAATCCATCTCCCGGGCTTGAACTCCAGACAATCTTTGCCCCACACCGATTCCATCCTCCCCACAGAGTAGAAAGACAGCACCGTCTTCGTATTTGGCTCAAGCCGATGCCCACTTGGTAGAATATCGCGCTCAACCGGTGCCTTGTGCTGAAGAGGGACCGGTGGGAAGAGACGTAGCGCTTCGCACAATGCCCCGTGTAAATAAACCAGCTTCTTTAGCTCCTCCATGTTGCTAAACTCCCATTTTCCGAATTCATTTACTTGTAAATTTGTGATTATTTCTCGTCTGATCTTTTCTTCTTCATCAGGATTTGTTGCTAAGAGCCAGAAGAACCAGGTGAGAGCTGCACTTATTGTATCTTTGCCTGCAAATATTAAATTCAACATTGCATCTCTCCAGACCTCTTCAGAAACATGAGACGCTTCGCCTTTTTCCGATACTGCCCTCAAGTACATTGTTAGTATATCCAAATCATCTTTCGCGTTTTGATTAATTTTCTCGCGTTTCAATGTGATACAATAAGTTAGAAAACGATCAACAACCTCCTTAGCTTTGGTCATCTTCCTCTCTTTGCCAATCTGCAGCCAATTTTGGAGCCTCCAGGTGAACTCAGGGGTTATGTGCCTATACAAGATTGCCTCCTCAGCATCTGCAAAGGCTTTCTCAAAGGGTAAATGAGGCAATTCAAGGGATAAAGAACCGGGGTCATGGCCTAACACCTCAATGCAAGAACAATCAAAGGCGAAACGCTTAAACAAATCCTGTAAATCCAATTCATTTCCCATTTCGGAACCATGATCAAGAACTGGAAACAGTGCTGTCTCCATCTTCTTCCAGGTAGTACTCGCAACGTACTCTTGGAAACTCGCGAGGTTTATCAAGGACTTGGCAGTTTTCCGCTGGTTCTCCCATGATTCTGATTCTGCAATGAAGATTCCATCGCCTAAAACTTCGAACATCTTCTTGAAATCGGGGCCTTTTGGAAAATTAGGAAAGTTCTTGGTGAGTATGTAATGAATATTAGCTGGATCACTAGTGATCATTATGAGCATGTTAGAAAGCCAAGGCCCTTTGAACAAGAAAGTGCCCCCACTCTGGTCTAGTGTCTCTGTTATGAAGTCGTGGATTTGGTTGATGTTGGCGACCAGCGTAGGCATCATCCCCATGATCGGCCAGTTTGTAGGCAGCCTTTTCGATTTTCTTGCTGGGAATTTCCTGTAGATTATAACAGTTAAGTAAACAATAATAAGAAAGATTCCTGCGTATTTTTCTTCTGTATTTAATCTGTAAGAATGAGCTAAATTCAGCATTGTTGAATCTTGTTTATTGATTGAATTACTAGCAAGATATGAAAGAAATATTCTGTATATGAAGCGGAAGATAATCGTTTATTATAGTATAAGTCAGGGCATTAATAGTGAATTCTGGGAATTGTTTTCAGCAATTTTCCGTGTACAGCAGCACCAACAGGTAATCTGTTGCATTGTGCATTATTTCGGCTGAAATTGGGGAAGTGCAATTTGGATGATTGTTTCTAGTGCCTAAAACTTCACCAGAGTATATTTGTCACTTAATTTGCACCTACATACATATATACTTATATATTTTTTTTAACTAGCAATACGCAAGTGAGTTGCACGTGATCACTATCTTTTTAATATTATCTAATCAAACAATTTAATGTGAACATAAAATAATTGTACTTTATGTTATTGTGTGGTGATATTGGTTGACCATTCTAATAAAACTCAATGTAGTTATTAATCATGGTAATATACACAACTTCTTAGATTATTTGTTGCCAGAAAAAATATGAAAGATTTAACCAATTAAGCAAACAAAATCCAAAATCAAATAGAAATAAAAAATAATAATAAAAGAGGAAAAAAGAGGTTAAATAATCTTAGTTTAGCAAAACACGATATAATAATGTTAAAAGATTCATAAAAACGACATACCATGATATAATGTATTATTCTTTTAAAAGTTATATATATAAAGTTTGATATATTCTAATTATTATCTACTTCTCAATATAGATAGACCCCCGCATCATTAATATATTAGAAATAAAGTTACACCATTACTTAAAAAACTATATAATAATGAAGATATAGATTTTCATTGAACAAAAGATACAAAGTCATTTGTCTTATTAAATCATCAACTGACATCCATAAGTTCAGAATTTGTTAGATACACACACGAATATTAGGTCTAACATGCTTTCTCTATAATTTCTTAATTGATAATTCTGATCTGAACATACATTTGCAAATAAAATCATTTGCATATTTTAATGTGAGGAAAAACTTCCAACAACTTTTATCATAGTCCAACATCCAGCTTCTGTTATGAAACTTTTTTTTTTTTAATTTTTTTATTATTAGGAAATATAACTTCTTTTAGTATAATTTACTTATTGATTTACAATTGTTTATTTCAATTTCGTCTAATTATTTCCTCACTTCTACATTGAAGTTTGAAAATTATTTGTGATTTAAAATGAAAATCCTACTATAGTATATTTATAAGATAAATAATGTTAGTTTATGAGGGTTGACTATATACATAGTGTCTCATAAGCTTCAATCTAGATACACATGCTACAATCTATATGTTAATATAATATATTTTCTTCAACGTTTCAACTATTTTTATGAATTTACTTCCCTATTTAGTTTTAGTGAAGTACTCCCAATTTTTCACACATTGCACATTCATTTAAAAATCTTATATATGCATGTACTTAAACCATTCTGATTTTGTTTCTCCCATTTTATTTTTTATTTGGACTATACCACACTTTATTCCAGTGTTTTATTATTTATGTTTATCTAGTCCATGCTCGTAAGCTAATATTAACATTCATATTTTAATATCTTTATTTTTTTGCATGTTTCAATTTAATCATCTGATACTGATTCATATAGTACAACTTATTTAACCATTCACATAGTACAACTTAGTTTATTATTTCTTTATAATTCTTATTTGTTTCTTTATTGTACCTTATAATTTTATATAGCGTAATAAATACATTTAACCAATTATTATATGTGCTTAAAATATATTTATGATATTTTTATCGATTTAATAATTTTCTTGAATGTTATATTTTAAATATTTAAAATAATTAGGTGTAATTATTCATGTTCACTAATTTGCACGTTTGCCCTTAACTACTTCTATTATTATTACAATAAAACTTTAATATAAAACAAATTTCATCTTAGAAAATTCTTAAATATAGAAGATTAAGAAAACTATTGCAGTCGTAAAATTCTTGACTTTCACAAATGTGTGAGTGTAAATTTTGGCTCCCTTGCGCCGCAACGGAGCATTTTTCAGGGTGACCCCTTATTCCCTATTTGTGCTGAAGTTTTTCTTGCATTTTACTGTACTTACAGATTTGTTGGCGCAACCATGGGATTAAAATCTCCCGAACTGCACCCGTTATCTCTCATCTCTTTTTGTGCTGATGACACACTTCTATTTTGTGTTGCAACTATAGAAGGCCCAACATCTTAGAAATCGAGGATTTTTTTTAGGCCTAATACACAAGCTCAGATTTCTCATTCAATCTCCCAATTGTTTGGAGTTGCTGAAGTGGCTTCGCATGGTAAATATCTCGGACTCCTTTCTATTGTTGGCCGGAATAAACAAGAGATTTTCGCAGGCATTAAAGAATGGGTTAGTAAGCACATCAATTGTTGGCAAGAAAAGCAATTAAGTAAAGCGAGTAAATAAATGTTCATTACATCTATTATATAAACAATATCCACGTACATAATGTTTTGCTTCCAGTTGTCGGACCATGTTCTTATTAATCTGGAGAATCTGGTAAAATCTTATTGGTGGGGGTAGGGGGGATAGCTCGTTCGTGAGAAAAATTTGGTGGAAGTCTTGGGACGTCCTCAAGCAACGAAAATCTCAAGGTTGCCTAGGCTTCTGCAATTTGAAAGCATTTAACCTTGCCATGTTATCTAAGCCAACATAGGACCTTTTTGTTTCTCCATCCAGCCTCTTTGCCCGAATCATGCAGTCCAATGACTACATTCAATGTCTGTGTTACATGCTACTCTTGGTTCTCATTGCAGGTTTACATGGCACCGTATTATGGCTGGTCATCGTGTTATTCTTCTTGGTTGTCGAAGGTTCATGGGCAATGGCCATAAAACAACCCTCTTTCATGATCGATGAGTTCCTTTGCCTCCCCATTTTTTCATCAGATCAGCTACATCAGGTCTCCCGCAAGACGCCTGAGTCAGCTCCATCATTGATTCAGATCTTGGACTCTGCATTGGGTTGTTAATTTGAACCAATTTTGCACTATTGAATGTTGATGTGGTTCTCGCTATTCCTCTGAAAAATCATCATTCTTCGGACCGTTGGAGGTGACATTATTTCCATTCTAATAATTTTTCGGTCCGATCGCATATCATATTATTATGGGTTCTTCTGAAGATTTTATTGGCACATACTCCTTCCCGGTTAGTAGTTATGGCCCAAACCTCATTTGGAGGAGAATTCGGAAGCTTAAATTATCAGCCCGTATCTTGCATTTTCTTTGGAGATACTGCTCTAATTCTTGCCATCGTCCAATGATTTTGCTCGTCGTCATCTTCATCATGAACCCCGTTGTTATTTATGTTCACCACTTGATCACTCTTTAGTGCATCTCTTCTTCATGGGACCCATGTTCTCATCAATTTAGCAAGCTGCTAAAATTTATGAAACTATCTTCCGATTCTGACAACATATACGCAACTTGCAGTGTCAAGAGATTTTACTCCTCGATGACTTAAATATAGCATAATACTTTGTTTTCCTTGCCCACTTAATCTGGTTTCAACAAAATAATTTGTCTTCTCTGATGTCTATTTATACTCACGAGTATTTCTTGCAACAACAACCTAGACCTTGCAGATTTTTGGGATGCTAATCTCTTCTCTCAAACATCGCATTCTCACCATTTTATCCCTTGCTTGTTCTTCCCCGAAATTCCATTGTTCATATATTTTTTATGGGGGTACATCACCTGCTCGTATTCAATGAAAGACGTTATAAGCCCTGTTATTTTTTTTTAAAAAAAATTGGCATATTGTTGGCAAAGATGTTATTAATTTTGTTTTGCACATGCTTACTCATAATTCTTTGAGTCCTTCTGTAATTTTTTAGAAAACCAAAGCTTATTACCCAATTCCGTCCGATTAGTTTGTGAAATGTCATTTATAAGTTAGCTTCTAAAGTGCTCTCTAATTGGGTACGACCCTGCATCCCTTTTATAATCTTTAAATCTCAGTCAGCCTTCATCCCGGATCGGTTAATTATGGATAATATGTTCATCGCTTATGAATTACACCATTGTATGAAGCTTAGGAATCCCAAAAAAAGAGATTAATGTTTATTAAGTTGGATATGAGTAAAGCCTTTCACTTAGTTGAGTGCTCTTTCGTCTACCGTATGCTTCTTGCTTGAGACTTTCCTAAGAGTTTTTCTGACATTGTTTTGCCTTGCTTGTCATTTTTGCAATTTAGTTTCCTTCATTAAGGTATTAATTTTGGCTCACTCACGCTACATCGTAGAATTCTTTAGGGGGATCCCCTCTTTCCTATTTGTGCTAAAGTTTTTCCTTGCATTTTACTAAGTTCGCTATCAATCTCTACAAGAGTTTTTCCTTGCATTTTACTGGCACCCACTCCTTCCCCGTTAGTAGCTATGGCCCGAACCCCATTTGGAGGAGAATTTGAAAGCTTATCAACCTGTTTGCATTTTCTTTGGAGATGCTGCTCTAATTCCTGCCATCGTCCAACAAATTAGCTCGCCGTCATCTTCATTATGATCCCCGTTGTTCTTTATGCTCACCACTTGATCACTCTTTAATGCATCTCTTCTTCACGTGCCTCGTTTCCTCATTAATTTGGCAAGCAACTTAAATTTATGAAATTATCTTCCAATTTTGACAGCATCTACACGACTTGTAGTTTCAAGATATTGTGCTCCTCGAGGACTTAAATATATCATAATACTTTGTTGTCCTTGCCTATTTAATCTGGTTTCAACGAAATAAATTTGTCTTCTGGAATATTTGTACATACTCACAAGTATTGCTTGCAACAGCAACCCAGACCTTCCAAGATTTTCGGGATGCTAATTCATTCCCTTAAACATCGCAGTTGCACTCGATTCATTGCTTGTTCTCCCCCCCAAATGCCATTATTCATATATACTTTGATGAGGATATATCATTTGCTTGTAACTCCTCATTTGTTGGGATTTATGCTTGGTCCAAGGATGCCCAATTTTTAAATATCAATGATCTGAAGTATGCTAAAGTTCTTGCTCTTCGTGAGGCGGTTCGACTTACAACTAGTACTGGAGTTCCCAAGTTTTGTATTCTTGGGGATTCTAGCACTACTATTTTTGCGTCGACTAGGTGATCACTGTGTCTATGCATATATGCATTTGTTATATGATATTAGACATCTACTCTCTTTCTTCCATGGACGGAAATTGTATTGCATAGGACGTAAAATAAATTTATAGCGCCAAAAGAATTGTTTGTTCCATGCACCACCCTTTTTATGTCAATCAATGTTAACCGATTCAAGCAACCATTAATGAAATTACTTTATGTTTAAAAAAACTACAATGACTTGATATTTACAAATTATAGTGAAGTAGCATGAATATTCAGATATAGATTTTTTAATTATATTTAATGTTTATGCATGATAAGACTTATCACAACAAATTTGCTCACTATTTCCTTTTTTTTGTTCAAATATTTTAGACTTTGCATTTTTGTAACATGACCTTATAACTTAAATTAATAGTATTAAGAAAAGACAATATTTTTATTTGTCTATCTATATAACTTTTCCCTCTTCTTATTCTATAAAAATAATTTTAATATATAATCACATTATGTGTAAGTATAAGAGCTTAATTATGTTAGTTGTTAAGCTCAATTACATGAATTTGATATGTAAAGAAATCATAGTATATATTAAATATAAATAATAAAAATTAAAAGTATGTATTATAAAAGTTCTAAGATTATTCCACAAAATTTATTAGTAAAAAAAATTTGACAGTATGAATAGTAAAAATATGATACTTATAGATAAGATTGAAAAAAATCAATAAATTCAATTTTTCTTTATTCCATACCTTAAATAATTATATAATTTAGTACAATTGTTTAAAATATATGCAAATAACATATATAGAAAGCTCTTTAAATCTACTTTAGGGAGTGTTTGCATTTACTTTTTCTAAGTGATTTTTCAGCTTATAGCTTGAGAAAAGCTATTTTGTAGTGTTTACAAAGCCAACTTTTGCTTTAAAAGAAGTGCTTCCAATATAAAAGCTAAAAGCAGAAATTTAATGATTTTCTCCACTCAATGACAATTCTGTAAATTACATGATATTTTTTAAAAGACATAAGTGATTCTATAGCAAACATTCCAACTTCTACTTTTATTGGAAATATTTTTTTTTTTGCAAATACTACCTACTTTTTGCATAAGTGATTTTTATAGAATCTCTACCTTTTCAAAAGCAAAATCAATCGCAAGCACCCCCTTAATACGAAATTGAGTTAATTTCAAAATTTAAAGTATTGAAAGTGTAGAAGAAGGATAATTTGATTCTTATTAAGGATATTTTACTTTTTATAATCAAGTAAGGAAAACATAATTTATTTTAAATTGCTTAACTATCCTTAAATTTAATACTTAGTAGGGATATTATAGACATTACAAGAAAAGACGAAACAAGAAACAGGATGAAACAATTCATACTTTTATATTAGTAATAGATAGATAGATATTGATTTAGGTATAGAGGAAATGCCCTAAAAAGTTAGTATGTAAGGAAAAGCTCAATGCACAATTTCTTTATTTATATAACAAGAAAGTAAGAAAGTGGCGTGAAAAATTGCACACGAGAGTTGGACTCTTTGCGGTAGTCCGTCTGAGACTTGCATGTCATTTATAAAAGGCAAAAACTTGTGTGCACCTAATACACAATAGGTTTATTGTACACTCTCTTATTTAATTTGCAATTAAAGATAGATATAAGGATTTTGTTTGATAGATTCACAATACCAACATGTGGTACAACGATGAGGCGCGCGGAGGTTAGGTTTGAGTCGCCCCCACGCGCGGGTTTGGACCCTGCTTTTGCTTTGTTTTTACCTCTTTTTATGTTGTTCAATAGCATATGTTATATTGAGTATATGTTAGCTTTTGCTCTGTTTCTTTTTATGTTGTTCAATAATATATGTTATATTGCGTAATAGTATAAGTTAGCTTTTGCTATGTTTCTTTTTATGTTGTTCGAGGAGGTTAGGTTCGCGCGCGCGGGTTTGGACCCTGCTTTTGTTCTGTTTTTATCTCTTTTTATGTTGTTCAATATTATATGTTATATTGAGTATTTGTTAGCTTTTGCTCTGTTTCTTTTTATGTTATTCAATAGTATATGTTATATTGCGTAATAGTATATGTTAGCTTTTGCTCTGTTTCTTTTTATGTTGTTCGATAGTATATGTTATATTGCGTAATAGTATATGTTAGCTTTTGCTATGTTTTTACCTCTTTTTATGTTGTTCAATAATATATGTTATATTGCGTAATAGTATATGTTATTATTGATACGCAAATTTCGTATCCAATTAAAATGTGTCAAATAATAAATATATGTTGAATATCAATTTTATATTGATTATTTTTATGTTAGGAATTAATTAAATATAATTCCTAAGTTAAATAATCGATTTAATTGGTGATTTACTTTATATTTTATTGACCAATGGGAAGCCGCCACATGTCAAGATGATGCAGATATTACTGAATTAAATTAAATTAATTTAGTAATTATCCAAGAAGATGAAGATAAACATCAAGTCATGGTGGACCAATCAGAATGTTCCATGTGTCAAGTTGTTGCAGTAATTATTAAATTAAATACAATTAATTTAATAATTATCTTATGGATAATGATATTGTGAAGGACCAATCATATCGCTCCATTCAGACTCAAACCCATTAAGGTTTTCTCATCCTACAACTAAAAATAGGGCCTCATTCTCCACCAAAAACACAACAACACAAGTCAAGAAGCAAGTGAAGAATTCCAGAGCAAAGTTCTTCGGCATTCTTCAAGCAACTCCAAGCATTCTTCGGTGTTCTCCAAGAAATGGCTTTTGATTCGAGATTAAGGTGCTGAGCCCCTCAAATCAACGTTTCCGAGATAAATATCCGAAGGTGTTCGCCGAAGTTCATCAAAATCTTCGAAGCTGTTCTTCGAACATCCATCCAAGAAGACCGTTTGATCCAAAATTAAGCTTCCAAGTCGTTGGGTCAACGTTATTCAAGTCAAAGCTCAAAATCGGAGAAGATCGAAGTCAACTCCACATTTGAAGGCATAAACAATTGAAAAGAAGAATCAGAGGGATTTTAGGGATCATACCGCAATATTGTTTGATTTGAGATTTTTAATTTGTACTAATTATTTTGTGTTTATACACAAAATTTGTTGTTACAAATTTTTGGCACGTCTGGTGGGACATCTCTACCTCTCATCTCTTCTCCTCAACCAACAACTGAAGATAGTGTTATGGCGCCTCATAAGATCACGCTGACGAAGATCGCTGCAACAAACTCTCCAACTGCAAATGTCAATACCATCACAAGAAGCATGTCCAAGACACTACAAACACAATCATCATCTCTTGAAGCTGTTGAGAAGGATCCGAAGCAGCTCGCCGCTAACACCGCAAATGAGGAGGACGACTCTGCATGCTCTACTCCTCGCTCTTCCTCAAGTTCAGAAGTAGTACACATCATGACAACGAACGTTTCAACTCTTGAAGAACAATTTGCAAGTCTAACTAAATCCATTGAAGGACTTACAAAACATGTCAAAGAGCAGGACTCGAAGATTGGAAACCTGAGGAGCAAGATTGACGACTGCGATACAAGTCATGCTCAGGGAAAAGAACCAACTGAAAATCAAGGCAACATTAAAACGTCTGCAAAACGCGATGTCATTGACAAGGAAACACCTTTGGAAGAGATTCAAGTATCTGTTGATGGTATGATTCCCGTTGACCAACTCAAGGAGATCATCATGGGGACTATCAAAGATAAATTTGAGGGGAGCTCGAAGTCTTCTTGCACATTCACCAAGCCATATACTCAACGAATCGATAACTTGAAGATGCCAATGGGTTATCAGCCACCCAAGTTCCAACAATTCGATGGAAAAGGCAACTCTAAACAACATATCGCCCACTTCATTGAGACATGCAATGATGCCGGAACTTATGGTGATCACTTGGTGAAACAATTTGTTCGATCTCTGAAGGGCAATGCATTTGATTGGTACACCGACTTGGATGCAAACTCCATTGACAGTTGGGATCAATTAGAACAACAATTCCTCAACCGTTTCTATAGTACTCGAAGAACCGTCAGCATGATTAAGTTGACCCGCATGCGGCAATGGAAAGAGGAGGCCGTAGTTGACTACATAAACCGATGGAGGAATATGAGCCTCAATTGCAAAGATCATTTGTCAGAAGCTTCCGCGATTGAAATGTGCACTCAAGAAATGCAATGGGGTCTTCGGTACATCCTCCAAGGAATTCGGCCGAGGACATTTGAAGAACTAGCAACAAGAGCGCATGATATGGAGCTAAGTATGGCTGAAGTTGGAGTCGATGGACCCCCGATTCACGAGTCTCATAATTTCAACAATGGGGGCAAGTCTTTAGCCAAAAATCAAAATAGAGACTCCATGATTGTTAGTGCAATGCCCATCAAATTTCGAAGAAGCATTGATGCCACGGGAAAGAATGTCCCTCAAGACAGGGAGCAAAGGAAATCAAACTTCGAAGGAGAAGCAGCAAAGGACTTATCCGTTCTTGGACTCCGATGTCTCTGGAATATTCGATGATTTGATCAAAGAAGATCTCATCTAGTTGCTAGAAATGAACCGGCCTGAAGAAGCTGGACAAACTAATGACTCAAAATACTGCAAGTACCATCGCTTGGTAGGGCATCCAATCCAGGATTGCTTCATATTCAAGGACAAGATCATGCAGCTAGCTCAGCAAGGAAAAATAGTGTTAGATGAAGGCAATGCAACAACAAATCTTACAGCTATCTTGGAAGATAATGGTTGTGGTGACATCCCATGCTATATGACAGACAAACAAGGAAGCAAATACAAATATAGACATGTAGAAGAGGAAGATGTTGAAAAGACCCTACTTGAACTTGAACATGGTGTACCAATTGGTTTCTTAAACGGGGAGTTCTTGAAGTTCACTTGAGCCTGATGAATGAAAAAAAAAAAAAAAAATCTCCTGGCCCGCATGAGGATAAACTGTGCACGGCGACCACCAAAGGTAAAGTATGTGGTTAAAATGCTAACTTACCCCACTTTGACTCAAGTGGTTAAAGAATAGTTACTCCTGGTTTGCATGAGTATAAACTATGCACGACACTCCCAAAAAAAAATAAAATAAAATAAAATAAAATAAAATACAAAGTGAAAATTTGAACTACGTTATGACTTGATCCCTTTCACTGGGGTACGTAGGCAGCTTAGAAATATTCTAAGTTCAGTCATACAAATATAAATTGTGTTTCCCTCTCCGAAGTTGCTCCAAATTTAGAGATCCAAGCTCCAAGTCTGTCAAGTTATTTGATTTCGTCAAATTGGATTGTCAAGTTCAACCTCAGATAAATCCACATTTCCAAGTCAAATATGTCAAATCCGTCCAAGCCCACAATGTTGAACATTCAACTTCCAAATTCAAGAACTCAGTGGCATGAGTATAAACTACCAACAAGTTTCAAGTTCAAGTTCAAGGCTCCTTGGCACGAGCTTAAAAGGTCTACAAATCCAAATTCGAATCCAAGTGAAGAACTCCTTGATATGAGTATAAACTATCTACAAATACAAATCGAAATCCAAACCAAGAACTCCTTGATACGAGTATAAACTATCTATGAATTCAAATTCAAGTCCAAATGAAGAACTCCTTGATACGAGTATAAACTATCTACAAATCCAAATCCAAATCCAAATCCAAATCCAAGTCCAAATCAAGAACTCCTTGATACGAGTATAAACTATCTACAAATCCAAACCTGAATCCAAGTGAAGAACTCCTTGATATGAGTATAAACTATCTACAAATACAAATCAAGATCCAAATCAAGAACTCCTTGATACGAGTATAAACTATCTATGAATTCAAATTCAAGTCCAAATGAAGAACTCCTTGATATGAGTATAAACTATCGACAAATCCAAATTCAAGTCCAAATGAACAACTCTTTGATACGAGTATAAACGATCTATGAATCCAAATTCAAGTCCAAATGAAGAACTCCTTGATAGGAGTATAAACTATCTACAAGTCCAAATCCAAGTCCAAATTCAAGAACTCTTTGATGCGAGTATAAAAATATCAATATGTCCGGCGAAATTCCGAAAGTCAGTTCGAGACTTATCCACTCCAAGACACGTCGTTCATGAACAAGTCACGAGGGGGCATTTGTTGATACGCAAATTTCGTATCCAATTAAAATGTGCCACATAATAAAATATATGTTGAATATCAATTTTATATTGATTATTTTTATGTTAAGAATTAATTAAATATAATTCCTAAGTTAAATAATCGATTTAATTGGTGATTTACTTTTATTTTATTGACCAATGGGAAGCCGCCACATGTCAAGATGATGCAGATATTACTGAATTAAATTAAATTAATTTAGTAATTATCCAAGAAGATGAAGATAAACATCAAGTCATGGTGGACCAATCAGAATGTTCCATGTGTCAAGTTGTTGCAGTAATTATTAAATTAAATACAATTAATTTAATAATTATCTTATGGATAATGATATTGTGAAGGACCAATCATATCGCTCCATTCAGACTCAAGCCCATTAAGGTTTTCTCATCCTACAACTATAAATAGGGCCTCATTCTCCACCAAAAACACAACAACATAAGTCAAGAAGCAAGTGAAGAATTCCAGAGCAAAGTTCTTCGGCATTCTTCAAGCAACTCCGAGCGTTCTTCGGCGTTCTCCAAGAAATGGCTTTTGATTCGAGATTAAGGTGCTGAGCCCCTCTAATCAACGTTTCCGAGATAAATATCCGAAGGTGTTCGCCGAAGTTCATCAAAATCTTCGAAGCTGTTCTTCGAACATCCATCCAAGAAGACCGTTTGATCCAAAATTAAGCTTCCAAGCCGTTGGGTCAATATTATTCAAGTCAAAGCTCAAAATCGAAGAAGATCGAAGTCAACTCCGCATTTGAAGGCATAATCAATTGAAGAGAAGAATCAGAGGGATTTTAGGGATCGTACCGCAATATTGTTTGATTTGAGATTTTTAATTTGTACTAATTATTTTGTGTTTATACACAAAATTTGTTGTTACAGTTATGTTACATGTATACACATGTTTTTTAATAATATATAATTTTTCTAAATAATATAGTACATTGTCTAAAATAATATAAAAAGTGCTTAATAGGACTTGACCTCAAGCCACTACAAGTGCAAGCAAGTGTTTATCCACCAAGCCACCACCTCATATTGTAACATAAAATGCGGTGCAATGATTAATACTAATAATAATACATGCACGTATATAGAAAAAAAATCGGAGAAAATGAGGTTCGAACCCGTGCCCTAATAAGCAGTATTTGGGATTTTACCACCTAGACTAATAAGCAGTAATTTGGAATTTTACCACCTAAACTAATGTCTCTTATGTGCTAATAAACACACACACACACACACATATATTATTAATTTGAATCAAAAGAAAAAAAAAAGTTGCGCGCTGCTGAGGCTCAAACTCGAGACCTTAGCGCGCACAAGCAACACTCTAAATTGCTGGCCCACCAACAATTTCATGTTTTTCAAACGCAGCCGTTAATATATATCTAATTCCCATATTAAATTGAATAGTGCGCAATAAGCTTATTATACATTGGGTGCACCCAAGGCCTACTCTTTATAAAATGGAGAGAAAGAAGTTTGCCTAATCGTAGGTGGGGGAAGGTGTGTGGTTGTTGCCAATGGTGTTTAGTGTATGTTACCAAAAATATATTTTATATTCTCATAAAATGAAAAAATTGAATTATCGTGAAAAGAAAATTTGACTCGAAGTTAAATAGAAGCCCCAAATAGCCCAAAGATCCATATATACAAACTGATCGAAAAATGTAATAAAATTAAGACTCATAGTGTAACAGCCCGGATTTTCATAGGCAAAATATTTTGCTTTTTTATAAATAACAAATAAAACTTTACTAAAAATAAATAATAAAAACATTTACATTTAGGAAAAAAATGCACATAAGTTAAGACTAAGACTATTATAATTTTAAAGAAAAATATAATCATTGATATGCTTCAAAGAATAAAGTCATTCCAAAACTTTTTAAAATTTATACGAACAATACTTTCATAATTGTGCGGAAGCAATTTAATTAATTTAACTTAAGAGTCAACATAAATTATAAATAAAATATTTTTACTAGAAATACATTCAATATAGTATTCTAAACAGTTTTTCACTAGTAACATCCAACGACTACTTTGATAAATCATGACCTCTCATTAGATAGAAATCATGTATATAATGTCATGGTAATTGTTTAAAATAACCTCATAGATAAGATCTTAATACATACATATATATATATATATATATATATATATATATATATATATATATTGTCGGAAGCGAGTGGTTATTCCTATTATTCTGACTTAATCATAAGTATATATATATTTTTTTTATTTCTTTTAAAAAATAAAACCTCAACTACTAGAATATTGTTTTCACGTGTGTGTAATAATAGATATGTACTACCTATTTATATGCCATCACATCCCTCTCTTGGCTTCACACACATCTCCATCAACCTGAAAGGAGTTTTTATAAAGGGGTGAGATACATCCAGCTCGTGGGGTTCAGTTTGCTAAAATTAAATATAAGCAAGTAAATCAATATAATCAAATCACCATAGTATCACCATATCAGATATCACCATATCATTTCATCAAATATCACCATATCATCATATCACCATAATAAGATCAAATAAATTTGCATCTTATTTCATCATGTCACCATATCATCATATCATCGAAACAAGCAAATATATAATTAGAGCAAACAAGGAAAGAAAACCCCACCTTTCTGTTGAATGAGCCTTTCTGTTGAATGCGTGAATGTTGTGCAATTACAGCTTAGTCACGTACTCCTGACCAGAATTAACTAATCAATACGTAGTACATTTTTAATTAATAATGGAAGAAGTCCTAATTAGGCAAATCGAAGCTAGATAATTTTTGGTAGGAAAGGGTATAAGCTTGTATAATTGAAATTTTCTAAGTTTGGAAAAAAGGGGTAAAGGTTCTGCCAAAAAGGGAATTGAACAAGGGGAAATAAGTCAAATTTTTTTCTACATTTACTACCCTACATATGGTCCCCCTAACTTACATACACAATAACATAATCCATACATTCCGTACCAACTTGACAAGTCCTATCACACACGCACATCACAAAACACACGCACACTACTATTCACATACTTATAACTTAACACATACTTCACTTATATAATATACAACTCCATACACACACACGTATGCTAATGCTATAAATTTATATATATAAGTCATACTGCATGACTGATTATTTATATACATACTTGCACACACATTTATTATATATATATATATATATCTATGTCATGCAGCACACACACACACAGAAATCAACACTAACACATTCGCATACACACAAACACACTATAACCCTATATATTTATATATGTCGTACGCGCACACAACACCACATCACCAATTATACATCAACTCACGCATACGCTATACTGGAACACACACGAATACAATAACAAAGTAAATTAATCCCTTAATCACCCTAACTCAAATCAATTAATCCCTAATCACCTATTGATTTAGTATCACCCTAACTCAAATCAATTAATCCCTAATCACCTATTGATTTAGTAATTTAAACGAAGAAGAAAATTTAATAAATCAACGAACAATGAAGAAGAGGGATTTTGGATTTACCTCCGGAAGAATCAAAAGAATCAACTGTCTACTGGAGGGATTTGAACTGGCTGTCTACTGGAGGGATTTGAACTGGCTGTCTACTGGAGGGATTTGAACTGGCGGCTGTATGTGAAGATGGAGGGATTTGAACTGGCTGTCTACTGGAGGGATGTGAAGATGGAGGGATTTGAACTGGCTGTCTACTGGAGGGATTTGAACTGGCGGGATGTGAAGATGGAGGGATTTGAACTGGCTGTCTACTGGAGGGATTTGAACTGGCGGCTGTATGTGAAGAGGAAGGGTTGTATGTGAAGAGGAAGGGTTTTTCTTTCTTTCGGCGGTGAGCGTATTATGAAAGTGGTTTCCTATTCTTCTGGCTAGTATTTATACTAGTTATTTCCTACTGGATATTAATCAGAAGCTCCATAGATAAAGTGCTTTTCTAGTAGATATCCGGTAGAAAAGTACTTAATAGATAGGCATTAATCTGGTCAAGATACGTAATTAACTGACAGCATTTATGGATAAACATAAATTATGATTTGGGCTCAACTGGGCCCAAATAACTTGATTTGACCCACATAAATGTGTATGATGCATGTTGGGCCTAATAAACAATAGAAATATCAATAATATTAATAATACGCGTAAAATAAAATTTCGGGGTGTTACACATAGTTTCAGGAAAAAAAAAAGAAAGAAAAAAGGAAAACTTATTATCCCCTATTACATTTACTTGGCCCAAAATACTAAATAGATAACGTGTACCCAAAAATTCAAAAAAATGAGTTGCCCCTAAAGGGAAAAAAAGGTATGATTAATATAATATTAGCCTAAAAATATTAACTATTTCATTGAATAATAATTAGCTTGAAAACATTGAACTATTGGACATTCAAATCATTACATTCGTTTTTTTTTTTTGTGGTCAACCACAATATTTTTCCATATATCGGTTTCTAAATTATATTCAAGACAAACAAATAAATTGATATAATAGTTATTATAATTATAATGTGTTGTATACATCCCTACTTAATATAAAAGTAGGATAGTTTAAGGTGATGTGTCTTCACCACCTTAATTCTAGGCTTTAAACAAAAATAATCATAATAATCATAATAATAATAATAATAATAATAATAATAATAATAATAATAATAATAATAATAATAAAAATCAATCAACGTCCCTTTCTCATTTTTTTTTTTTATATTTCCAACTATAATTTAAATTGCACATAACTTTTTCGTTCCTAATCTATATTCGACAAATAATATATCAAATTAATCTTTTTGCTAGGATCTTTAGTTTGACACCCATATTAAATATAAAAAACTAATTACTTAAGAACAAAATATTAGACCTAAAATATGAACTATAATTTTTTGTAGTATTGAATTATTTGCTTAGTTTTGTAATATGTACATAATTAAATTATTTTTATGGGTTTTAGCCACAAGTATTTAAATTTTAATTTTATAATAAAAAATAGTCCGATTCTTAAATTTATAATATTGATTGTTTCATTATAATATTTTTTAATATGTGGTTATTTCTATAAAGAAAAATTATTAATAAAAATTATAAAAAAAAATCCCCTTTACTATTACAGTAAGAGGAACACACATGTCATCTATATAAGTCCTCTATCAGGAAACACACGTGTCAATCATACAGACTGTTGGAGTTTGTATAATTTTTTTTAAAGGAAAAAAAAGAATTGGACGTACCAATCAATAAAATTCTCTCTTCAATTCTTTTTCTTTTTAACTTAAAATTTTGAATGTTTATAACTTTTCATATCAACTTAATTCTTCATGAAAAATATATCAAATTAATCATTATTTCACGATATTCAAATAGACATCCATATTAGATATAATTAATTTGTTGGATTTTTACATTGGTCAATTGTACAAAAACTGTATGTTAGAAAGAAAAAAAATGGGTATGTTTGCTTATAATTTCTCTCAGTAGATTTAGGGGACCAAATTTCAATAAAGCACACTCATTAACTCTCTCAGCCAAGTTTGGCTCAGCACTTCCCAACCTTAATCAAACACATCCTATGTGCATTTATTTTCAATTATTTATTTCATATTAGAAAAAAAAAATATGGTATACTACAAAAGTTCAAATAACTTATTTCACTTTTTTTTGTGAAATTGGGTTTAAAATTCATATTGCTTACATTAAAAAATAAATGTTAATATTTACTTAATTTTAATACATAAAATATAGTAAAATGTATAATGACTTATATATGTTTTATAATAATTGGTAGCAATATTAGAATTTAATCACATATAATTATTAATGAAATAGAATATTTTATCCCGTGCATTGCACGGGCGAACATCTAGTCCATCTAAAGAGAGAAATAATTATAATTTGGGTTAATTATCAAAAGCAGTCTATAGTATGGATCCTTTTTATTTATAGTCTCAAATTTTTATATTTTTCGATAACAATCTGTACTAGTTGTTTTTTCTATTTTTGCAACCTCCAACACTACTAGAAATAAAGTTTTTTGTCACTACAAAATGTAGTTACAAAAAATGGAGAGTAGTCACAAAAATATTTTTAGTAACTACAAATCTAAAAGTAGTTACTATAGGGTAGTCACTTATAATAAGATGCAAGAAGTTTTTTTGTAACTACTTTGTAGTTACTAATGTATTTGTAACTACAAGTAGTCGCAAAAGAGTTTGGCATATTGTAGCAAATTTGGTTTATATTGTATGACATATTTTATGTAACTACTAATAATTACAAAAGCGGTTAGTTTTAGTAACCACTCTTGTAGTTACAAAAGGCTAGCGGGCAAATATTCTTTTTTCTTGTAGTGCAACTACATTTCTGGCCATATAGACCATGTGATTCACACGTGTTTTTTTTAGCCAATAAGATGGAACCACATGACGATAAATTAAAAAATTTCGAAAATTAATTTCAAAATCAAATTTTTTTATTTAAAATCCAATTTTTTTTTTTTTTATTTAAAATCCAAAAATTTAAAAATATATTTCTGAAATTAATTTCAAAATTCTTAAAATTCAGAAATTAATTTAAAAATCTAAAATTTTTATTTTAAATCCAAAAAATAAAAAAAAAAAATTCCAAATTAGTTTTAAATTCTGGAAATTCGTATAAATTCAGAAAACTAATTTCAAAATCCAAATTTTTATTTAAAATCCAAAAATGAAAAATTATTTCTGAATTAATTTATTTAAGATTCTAAAAATTCAGATAAAATTCAGAAAATGAATTTAAAAATCATGAATTAATTATTTTAAATCCAAAACATTAAAAAGTTATTTTTGAAAAATTTTATAATCCTAAAAATTCAGTTCAAAAATTCAATAAAATCATTTAGAAATTAAAAAAATACACTTAAAATCTAGAAAATAAAAAAAATGCAATTAATTTGAAAATTCTAAAATTTTGTTCAAAATTCTATAATTCTAGATTATTTTTTACAGTGGAGACTTGCCTGAGGGATGGTTGGATATACGTTCCTGAAATTTTTAGAGTTTTTAAATTAATTTCAGAAATAAATATTTAAATTTTCTAGATTTTAAATCAATTTTCTAATTTTTAAATGATTTTCCTTAATTTAAATAACATTTTAGAATTTTTTAAATTAAATTTAGATTTTGTTTCTAATTTCATAGTTTTTCTAAATGAATTTCTGAATTTTAAAGGAATATTTAGAATTTTAAAATTAATCTCAGAATAATTATTAAATATTTTGGATTTTAATGAATTTCTGAATATTAATTGAATGTTGGAATTTTTTCAAATAATATCAAAAATATTTTTTTGAATTTTTTCATATTTTTAAAACAATTTTCTAATTTTTAAATGATTTTCCTGAATTTTAAATGAAATTTTAGAATTTTTCAATTAATTTTACAATTTTGTCTTTATTTTTTAGATTTTAAATGTATTTTATGGATTTTCAAATGAATTTCTGAATATTTTAATTGAAGTATTAGATTTTTAAAATTAATTTGAGAAATAATTTTTAATTTTTTCGGATTTTGATTTTGATTTTTTTTTTTGCATTTTAAAATTAATTTATGAATTTTTTGAATCGCAAAATTATTTTATGAAATAATATTTAATATTTTTTGGAGTTAAATAAAAACAATTAGATTATTAAATGAATTATATTATTCTAAAATTAATTTCAGAAATAATTTTTAATTTTTCTGGATTTTGAATATATTTATTGGACTTTTAAATTAATTTTTTAATTTTATATGAATTTTTAGAATCTCAAAATCAATTTAAGAAATAATTTTTAGTTTTTTTTTTTTGGAGTTAAGTAAAAAATTTAGATTATTAAATGAATTTTTTAATTTTAGAATTAATTCGAGAAATAATTTTTCAATTTTTTGGACTTAAAATAAACTATAGTATTTTTAAATTGATTTTTATTATTTTAAAATTAATTTAAAAAATAATGTTTTTTTTTTTATTTTGAACAATTTTTTTGGATTTTTAAATTAATTTTTTTATTTTTTAAATTTTATTGCCACATGTTGCCATCTTATTGGCCCAAAAAATATGTGTGAATCACATGGCCTATACGGCGGAAAATATAGTCGGAGGTTGTTAAAACGACAAAATGATTAATATAGGTTGTCATCTAAAAAAATAAAAAGTTGAGACTGCAAAAGTTAAAAAGGCACAGACTGCTTTTGGTATGTGACCCTTTAAAATTAAACCTTGTTGAACTTGTGAACTTTTTTGGGTTAACATGGATTTTTTTGGTTATAAAAAGGAGCGATTAGATTAACAAATTATTTTGACTAATATACATTATTCTTTTGATTAACAATAATCTTATACATAGTAAGCCTGAGATAAATCGAAAAAATAAACAAAGGCCACCAATGTAGCCTAGCCCTTATAGCTATTCTATATTTTCCTCATTCTTCAACTTCCTTCGGTGGATGGGAGCAGGTATCACACCTTTTTTTTTTATTAAATATTTCTCATTAATGAACGCTAGAATCAACCAGCACTGGTTGACCCAAAAATAGTGAAGGAACATGATTCCACACAACAGAGTCTAAAGAACAAGATTTATCATACAAAGCAATATTATGGGCTAGAAAATTTTTCGATCTTCGAATCAATGGAGCGATATAGACGGTGAACACGATAAGAGTTCCTTGATTATCAAATAAGATTGTAATGAGCAATCAACCTCCCCAGCAGAGGCAAAAATGACTGAGTTGGAGTCACCAACTATCAGAGATAATAATAATAATAATATAATTAGTTATTAATTATTAAATAACTAATATAGTTAGTAGTTAGTTAGGAAGGGAGTTAATGAGTTAGTTAGGAAATGGAAGTAATTTGTTAGGAAATGAGCATTTTAAGCTCCAATCCAATTCTGTATATATATCTCAAATAAAAGTCAATAAAGTAATCAAATTAAGATCAATATTTTCAACATGGTATCAGCTAAGCCATAACAGATCCAGAAATTCTCAATTCTCCCTTCGTCTCTTGTTTTCTTCTAATCTTTTCTTTCTTGAACTCGTCATCAATGGCGCTCACGGAGTCTTCTGTTTTTCCTGGTCATACTACCATGACTCCAATTGCTCTTCGATTAGATCGCTCCAACTACTCGTTTTGGAAGAATCAAATTCTGGTTATTGCTCGTGCGCATGGCTACGATGGAATTCTTCTTGGAACCATCTCAGCTCCGGAGCAATTTCTTGAGACAACATCTGGAAATCCAGTTCGCCCGCCTAATTCGCATTATCTTACTTGGCTTCGCAGAGATCAACTACTTTTAGGGTGGTTGCTTGCCTCAATATCTGAAGGTATGTTAGGTCATGTTAATTGGTGTAGAACTTCGAATGAGGCATGGATGGTGTTAGAGTCTCTGTTTGAATCCTCTTCTAAGGCTAGGGCTATTAATTTTCGATTTCAATTGCAAACAATGAAGAAAGGAAATATGTCTGTGGATCAATATGTTCTTGCAATAAAAGGAAATGCAGATAATCTTACTGATGTTGGACAATCCATCTCAGATGATGAATTGATTGTCTATATCTTGAGTGGTTTTGGTCCAGAGTTTAAATCGATTGTGGTAAACCTGTCCATGAGATCTGATTCTATAACTCTTCAAGAAGTGCAGTTTTGTCTTCAAACTCATGAGATGAGGCTTCATCAAATGGCCCAAACTCAAGGTTTATATTCTAATCTTGAAAATGTTAAGGCATCTGCGAATTATGCAAATAGCAGTAATTTTCAGAGGAATACTGGTGGTGGTTTTGGCCTAGGGAACACTAATACTAGAGGTGGTAAAATGCCCTCTAAAGGAGGTGGTAGAGGCCGGTTCAATAACTCATCCTTGTCAAATCTGTGGCAAGACAAATCATCTTGCCATGAAGTGTTATTATCGGTTTAATGAGAATTATCAAGGAAGTGGTCAGAATGCCCAAGCAAATCTCACAGAAGATGGACATGAGACTGGATATCTACCCTCATAAGGTGATTTAGATCAGAATACAGAAAGTGTTTTCTATGGTCAAGGTGTTTCTCCAAGCTATAGTTGGTGTGTTGATTCTGGTGCATCTAGCCATATAACAACAGATCCCTCTCAGATGCATAATCAAATTGATTACAAGGGTCAAGGTAAGGTGGCTATTGGTAATGGTAAAAAAACTGAACATTTCACACACAGGCACAACTTTATGTCACACATCTGATAATTCATGTCCTTTGTTACTCACCAATATATTATGTGTACCTGATATCACAAGAAATCTATTAATTATATCAAAGATAACTCAGGATAATAATGCGTATGTGCAGTTACATTCTAATGTTTGTCTTGTAAAGGATGCCAAAACACACAAGGTGTTGCTGAAAGGAAAACTTAAACAAGGACTGTACCAGCTGGATTTAAATCAGTCAGGAAGAGTCAGTGGCCAGAGAAGTGCCTCACAGAGCTCATCTAGTTCTGTGATTCCTAGCTCATCTAGTTCAGTGATTCCTAATTCACATAATATTTTTCTGTGTATGAATAATGATGTGACTGTATGGCATAATAGGTTAGGACACTCCTGTCTTTCTACTATACAATGTGCCATGAAATCTTTACATGTAAAGTCTGATAGATCTAAAGATTTACCATTCTGTGAACCATGTAAAAAAGGGAAGATGCATAACATCAGTTTTCACTCTAGTAATGACAAAGCTATACAACCTTTTGACATTGTTACTTTTGATATTTGGGGTCCAGCTTCTAATATTTCTTGTTCTGGTTTCAAGTATTATATGCTGTTACTGGATGAATTTACTAGATTTACATGGATTTATCCAATGCAAACCAAGTCTGAGTCATTACGAATTCTACAACAGTTTCACAAGAATGTTTAGACTCAGTTCAAAACAAACATTAAAGTGTTTCAATCTGATATGGGGACTGAGTATAAACAAATAGCTCAATTCCTCACATCACAAGGAACACATGTCAGGTACTCTTGTCCCTATGTTCATCAGCAAAATGGCAAAGCTGAGAGGAAGCATCAGCATGTGGTTGAAATGGGATTAACCATGCTTGCTCACTCATATTTGCCATCTAGTTTTTGGTGGGACTCTTTTGAGACAGCAACTTACATTATAAATAGGTTGCCTACTCCCATCTTAAACAATCAGAGTCCTTTTCAAAAATTGTATGACACTACTCCTGACTATAAATTCTTAAAACCTTTTGGATGTACATGTTTTCCATACTTGAGACCTTATAACAACAACAAGTCACAATTCAGATCTGATAAACGTATTTTTATTGGATATAGCACATCTCATAAAGGATATAAATGTCTACACTCAACTGGAAGAATTTAAATAGCTAGGGCAGTCTCTTTTAATGAACAAGAATATCCTTATACTGAATTGTTTGTTACAAACAGAAATAAATATCAAAATTCCACTGGATGTCTCCCATCATTGCCTGATGATCTTTTTCAAAATAGCAACGATACTTCTTATGGGAGTGGTATGTTGCCTATTCCAACACCTGCTACTGCTACAGTGGTTAAAACAGTCTCTGCTGCTAATAGAGGTACCATTGCCCCTGACAATCAGAGTGTATCTACATCTAACCATCATATGGTAACAAGGTCTAAGAGAGGTATACATAAGCCAAAGGCTTATGTGGTTATTGATCAGTCATCAACAATAACTGAACCAGCAACAGTAACTGAAGCATTAGCAGATGAGAAGTGGAAGAATGATATGGAAGAAGAATATCAGGCTTTACTCAGGAACGAAACATGGGAGTTAGTCTCTTACACTTAAGATATGAAGGTGATTGGACATAAATGGTGTTTTAAAGTCAAGCAAAAGTCTGATGGAACAATAAAAAGGCTGAAGGCAAGGCTAGTAGCCAAAGGGTTTCAGCAGGTTCCAGGTATAGACTACTTTGAGACTTTTAGTCCAGTAGTCAAGCCAATTTCTATCAGAATTATGCTCTCTATGGCTGTTTCAAGGGGCTGGTCCATACATCATATTGATATAAATAATGCTTCCTCAATAGGAGCTCAAGGAGGAAGTATACATGACTCAACCTATTAGTTTTGAAGATCAGCAAAAACCAAACCATGTCTGTAAGTTGGTATAATCTCTCTATGGACTAAAACAAGCACCAAAGTCTTGGAATGATAAACTTAAAAGTGCTCTTCTATCCCTTAACTTCAAACCATCTGTTTCTGATACATCACTGTTTTATCAACATTCTAATGGAAAATTACTAATAGTTCTAGTCTATGTAGATAATATCTTAATTACAGGTGATGACCCAAGGGAGGTACAACAACTAATCAAGTTATCACAAATTTGCATTAAAGTTACTTGGGGAGGTGCATTACTTCCTAGGACTGGAAGTAACCAGATTAGACAAAGGGATATTACTAAAGCAATCCAAATACATAGCTGATCTACTGAAGAAGAAAAATATGATGGATTGCAAGCCAGCAGACAACCCCTACTGTGTGGCCACAAAGCTGTCATAAATTGATTCAGAACCATTTGACATGCCTACCATATACAGAAGCACAATGGGTGCTCTCCAATACCTTACCATGTCCAGACCAGATATCAGTTATCTAGTGAACAAACTAAGTCGATTTCTTTCTAGTCCAAATCAAACAGTGGCAGGCTTGCAAACGAGTCCTCAGATATCTCAAAGGAACAGTAGAGAAAGGTCTGGTTTTTGTTCCATCTGTAACAGACAAACTCATCACATATTCAGATGCAGATTGGGCAAGTTCACAAGATGACAGAAAATCTACTGGAGGGCATTGTGTGTTTCTAGGGAAGAACTTGATAACTTGGAATGCAAAGAAGCAAGATGTAGTATCCAGAAGTTCAACAGAATCTAAGTACAGATCATTGGCAAATGCCTCAACTGAAATAGTGTGGGTAGAATCTCTGTTCAAAGAGCTGGGAGTAAAAATAAAAAGACCCTCGGTCATGTGGTGTGATAACAGCAGTGCTATCACACTTGCTGAAAATCCAGTTCACCATGCCAAAACCAAACATATAGAAGTGGACATTCATTACATAAGAGAGCTCATTCAAAAGAAAATGGTTGATGTGAGATTTGTAGTGTCAGAAGAACAAATAGCTGACATCCTAACCAAACCGCTCCCAGCTGAAAGATTCAAACTACTAAGCTCAAAGATTAATGTCTGTCAAAGCTTAGAAGAACCAGTGAAGTAAGTTAAAAGAAATGGAAAATATGAAGATGAGGTAGAGTAAACTGTGAAGATGTTGCAGTATCTGAAGATGTTGCAGTATGAAGATAATGTGTTGAAGTATGAAATGTTGCAGTGTGAGGGTGCTACAACAAAGAATTATAAAGAAGCAAAGAAGATGTATCCAGTAAGCAGTGGAGCAATAAAGCATGAAGCAGATATGGAGATGTGGAAGTATGAAGTCTGAAGATGTTGCAGTGAGAAGATGCTGCAGTATGAAGTCTGAAGATGTTGCAGTATTTATTATATCAGTTACTGTATCAGAACATAGAAAGATGCTCACATTAATAGGAGCATATTAGAGATAATAATAATATAAGTAGTTATTAATTATTAAATAACTAATATAGTTAGTAATTAGTTAGGAAGGGAGTTAGTGAGTTAGGTACGAAAGGGAAGTAATTAGTTAGGAAAGGAGCAGTTTAAGCTCCAATCCAATATATATATATATATATATATATATATATATATAGAAATGATATTATACATAATTAAAAGAAGCGGCAATATGAGCGACATAAATCTGGCATCCATGTCGGCTATTTCCGCTGATATCTCGCTTATCCGTTCTATTCTCCGAAACGTGTGACCTTCCTCATTAGAAAAAACGTCAAACATAAAGAGGGGAAAATAACAGCTCTCTTACATACTCTTTCACACCGCCGGTTGTTTCAGTCACATCACGCCGTCAATTGGCTTCACGGCTAATAGCTTCTCGCCGCATGATAGGGATGACCCGGTTACTTCGGGCCGGGTTAATCCTGAGCCCATTTACCAGCTCAGCGAACACGCCAGCAAGCGCGAAGGCCCAGGCCCAACAGGCCCAGCAACACGCATTCGGTCCAGCGAATCAAATCTGTTCCGTGAATCAAGGCCCATGATCTTTTCCCAACTGCCATGCAGATTTGGTGGGCAAGATTATAGGGATTTAGTTAGGTTTTGGGTTTAGTAGTATAAATAGATGAAAAGAACTCTGAATTAGGGTTCGCACTTTGCTTTCTGTGATACGCACTGTAAACTCAACATTCGAGTAAAAGAAACACCTCGGCGATTGCCGTTTTCTCCCCGTGGACGTAGATCTCCGGATCGAACCACGTAAATTCTGTGTTTTTACATTCTGTTCTTGTTGATTACTGTTCGATTGTGTGAATTACCGGATTGCGCATTATCAAATAGGCGCCGTCTGTGGGAACGACAAGGTAGTATTTTGTAATATCATTGCCTTCCGAAATCATGGTGACAACTCGTCAGAATCAATCTCGCCAAGGAGATCAACCTAACCAAGATCCACCCGTGGATCAAGTTTTGCCGCCGAGGCAATTGCCGGCGGGGAGTACGTCCAATCATCAGGGTAATCAAAACCCTCCACCCCCTCAAGATCAGCAAGACCCTAATATTGCTGCTGCTCAACCACCGGTGAACGTTCAAATCACCCCAGAACTGCTCCAAGATTTCTTACAAGAGCATGCACATGTCCTTCAAGATTGGGCAATTAATCGCCTACGCCCAGCGGAGCCTGCCGCAGGACCTGTTAGCCACAATGATAATCCTGTAGTGCCTCCACCCCGCCTGCGCGGCCAACGAGAACCGGGGTACCGCGGGCGTCAGGATCGACGACGGGAACGACCTAGTTCTTCCGAGGACCTTGGGAGTTCAAATGGATCACGACCTCGCAATGAGGAACCAACTGATGTGGATCGCCGCCGTCCACTTAATGCGGCTAAAAGAGTGCGCTACGCTGATTCTCATGCTCAGGATCTCCAAGAGTATGAGCGAGTTCAACGCAACGTTGAACTGGATAGAATCCTGGGCCTTGATACCAATGGAGAGATCATCACGCCGTTCTCCTCAGAAATCATGGCCATCACCCTTCCCGAAGGGTTCAAACGGCCAGCTATACCACCTTACAACGGCACTGGAGATCCGGCCAATTTTCTTGGCGCTTTTAGGCACAGCATGCTTAGTCATGATAACATCACATCCCTTCAGTACTGCAGGATTTTCCCGGAGTACTTACAGGATGAAGCTCGGGTCTGGTTTGATTCTCTCCTGCGAGACAGCATATCCTCTTTCAGAGAACTCGCCGAGCATTTTTGGGCACGGTTCGAAGCCCGGGCGAAGCCCATGGCCACTCTGGCCGACGTCATGAATATGGAGCAACGGGACGGTGAAACCGTTACCCAATTTCTGGACCGTTTCACAGCGGTAAGCCTCAAGGTGGGAAATTGCCCCGACGATGTGGCCATCAACGCCTTTATGAATGGACTCCGCCCTGGAGCACTCCACACCGAGTTAGCTCGGAACACCCCGGTCACAACTCGAGCACTGTTCAAAACAGTGTGCAAATTTGCTAAGGCCGAGGAGCAGACTCGGCAGAAGCGTGAGAAGCACGCAATCAAGCGACAGGCCGACAAAGCACAAACTGGGCCTAGTACGCGAACTAGCGCATTTTCACGCTTGACACCGGGGCGTTCAGAATCCCGAAGTGCAATTCCGTAATTGACTCCACTGACGAAGTCACGGGCTGAAATTCTTTCACTCCACAAAAACGATTTTCGACCTTGTCCGCGGATGACAGCGCCTCCTGAAAAGAGGAACCGTGGAAAGTGGTGCGCGTACCACCGAGATCACGGACATGAGACAGAGGAGTGCCGAGAACTCGGCAAGGAGATTGAGGAATGCCTCAAGAAAGGGTTTTTGCGGCAATACGTTGCGCGAACCGGAGACCAACCTCGGGCAAACCACAATGGGGGCTCGTCTCATCACCGCGGAGGTTACCATGATCGAGATACTCAACAAAATCGGCCACATTGGCAGAATAACCGGCAGGGGCCCAATAACTACGCACGACAAGATTCTGGCAATCGCCAGCCGCCACGTCTCCCACTTCCACCTCCTCCTCCGGGAGGACCCGGGGACAACGCACCCCCTCATGTGATAAACGTGATATATGGAGCCCTACCTACCGGGGCCTCACGACATGCCTTAAAGGCAGAGGCTCGATGTCCTCCTCCCGAGGAGCCACGTCACAAACGCCTCCATCAGTCCGAGACTGTCAGCTTCACGGATAGGGATCCGGTTCCAGAGATAACACCCCACACTGACGCTATTGTCATCGACATGACTGTAGCTAATATAACAGTACGGTGGGTCTTCGTGGACAATGGTGCTGCAGTAAGCATTATATTTGCAGACTGTTTCGAGAGGATGGGGATCTCCCGAGACCAACTTCGACCGGCCCCCGGGCCACTACAGACTTTCACTCAGGGTGAAGTCCGGCCGGAAGGTATCATCACTCTCCCAGCGTCTTTGGGGACTTATTCGAAGATAAAAACTATCTTCGTGGACTTTTATGTGGTGAATTCTCCATCACCATATAACATGATATTGGGCCGAGACTGGCTCACCCCGGCAAAGGCCATATGCTCCACGTATCACCTCGCGCTCAAGTTTCCTACTTCGCATGGTGAGGTGGCTATCCGCGGAAATCAAAGGGTCTCAAAGGAGTGTATGTACGTAGCACTCAAAAAGACTGCTAAGGTCCCTCCCAAACAGCAGCTTCAGGTAACATCACAGGTTCTAGAACCTCGGGACCGTACCCCATTGGGGGATGCCACTGCTCAAATCCCGCTAGATCCGTCTAAGCCGGAGCAGACAGTAACAGTAGGGGCCGTGGACGTGCCATGGCTACATCAGGCCATTATTCAGACCCTGCGAGAATATTCCGATGTTTTTGCATGGTCTCCTCTGGACATGCCCGGGGTCTCTCCCGAGGTGATTACCCACAACCTGAACATCGATCCTAGTGTCAAGCCAATCCAACAGAAGCAGAGGAAATTCGCTCCGGAGTGAAATGAAGCCATTCGGGTTGAGGTGAAACAACTCCTAGATGCGGACATCTTGTTCGAGGTATTCTACCCCTCCTGGTTGTCCAATCCAGTAATGGTAACAAAAAGCAGTGGGGCATGGCGGATGTGTGTTGATTTTTCCGATCTCAATAAGCACTGTCCGAAGGACTGCTATCCTCTGCCCTCCATCGATCAAAAGGCCGAAGCCATTACGGGGTACGTGGCACTTTGTTTCTTAGATCTGTACAAAGGCTATCATCAGATCTTTATGGATCCACAGGATGCTATCAAAACGGCGTTTATCACTGCCTTTGGGTGCTACGCTTTCAAGAAACTGCCCTTCGGGCTCAAGAATGCTGGAGCCACCTATCAGCGTCTAATGGACTTTGTCTTCCACGACCAGATAGGTCGCAATGTTGAGGTTTACGTCGATGACTTGGTCATCAAAAGCTCCTCCCATCCTTCATGTGTTCAGGATATCGCCGAAACATTGCGCACCCTGCGGCGCTATAACTTGCGACTCAATCCGGCAAAATGCACCTTCAGTGTTGGCTCCGGGAAGTTCCTCGGATACATGGTTTCACAAAACGGCTTGCAAGCCAATCCAGCTAAACTCCGTGATGTATTAGATTTGCAGCCCCCAAAAACATTCAGGGAAGTTCAACGCCTTACAGGTGGCCTAGCGGCCTTAAACAGATTCTTATCGAAGGCAGCGGAGCGCCAGCTCCCATTTTTCAAGATCCTGAGGCAAGCGAAGTCCTTTGAGTGGACTCCAGAGTGTACCGAGGCTTTTGAAGCCTTGAAACGTCATATACAGCAGCTGCCTACTTTGTCAGTTCCTCTCCCCGGAGAGCCGCTGTACTTATATCTGGCATCCGCCGAAGAAGCTGTCAGCGCCGCTCTTGTGCGCGAAGTGGAGGGGGTTCAACATCCCGTATATTTTGCAAGCCGGGTGCTCCATGGGGCCGAGACGCGATATTCCGAACTTGAAAAAACCGCTTTGGCCCTTGTTATGGCAGCTCGGCGTCTTCGGCCATACTTCCAGGGACGTGAAATACGAGTCCTGACCAATCACCCTATACGCCAGATCCTTGTGAAACCCGAGGTGTCCGGGCGCCTCGCCAAGTGGGCAATTGAGTTAGGTGAGTATGATATCCAGTTCCTCCCTCGCCGAGCAATTAAAGGTCAAGCACTTGCCGACTTCCTGGCCGAAACCCCGGCAGACAATCATGAGTCCCCCGCAGACAATGATACACCGCACCGCGTCACACTCGCTCCTTCACCACGGATGTGGCAACTATTTGTGGATGGAGCATCCACGGTCCGAGGAAGTGGTGCCGGGCTGCTTCTCATCGACCCCGAGGAGGTCGAGGTTAAATATGTCATCCGATTCAAATTTAAGGTGACTAACAATGTAGCGGAATACGAGGCAGTCCTCGCCGGGCTCCGGCTCGCTCAATCTTTAGGTGTTCGTCACTTAGAGCTCTTCACGGACTCCGAGATCGTGTCTAAGCAAATTCAGGGGACTTATGTCGCCAAAGAAGAAACAATGGTCAGGTATCGCGCTCTAGCACTCAAATTCATATCAACTTTTGATACAGTTATTATCCGGAAAATCCCGCGTGCTCAAAATTCCAGGGCAGACACACTCAGCAAGTTGGCCTCCGCGGTCCAAACTAATATATCTCCGGATATCAAGGTTGAAGACCTCTCCCATCCAGCAATTCATGAGGCTACAGTTTCGGTACTGACCGACAGTGATCCGAACTGGATGACTCCGATCATTCAGTATCTCCAAGATGGGATTCTGCCCACTGACAAGCTACGAGCTCGGCAAGTTGTGCTCAAAGCCCCCAAATACTCCCTTCATAATGGAGTTCTATATCGACAATCGTACCTACAACCGAATCTTCGGTGCCTCGCCCCTGCCGAGGCCATTCAAGTTCTGCGGGAGGTTCATGAAGGGGCCTGTGCAAGCCATATCGGTTCCCGGACTTTAGCAAAAAAAGTTCTCCGTTGGGGATACTATTGGCCTACCCTGTTCAACGATGCTCACGACTTAGTGACTAGATGCAGCAAGTGTCAGCTACACTCCAGGGTGAAGCATTTGCCACAGACCGAGCTCACCGGAATCCAAGGTGCATGGCCGTTCATCCAATGGGGCATTGATATTGTTGGGCCTTTCCCTGTCGCTCCGGGAGGGTTGAAATTCCTGGTCGTCGCCGTAGACTACTTCACTAAGTGGGTCGAGGCCGAACCACTTACGGCTATCACCGGACAGAACATTTTAAAGTTTGTGTGGCGCAATATTGTTTGTCGCTTCGGCATCCCGAGCACTATCATCTCGGACAACGGTAAACAGTTTGCCAACGATCCATTCCGCTCATGGTGTGAAGAACTCCACATCAAACAGATTTTCACTTCGGTGGCTCACCCTCAAGCAAACGGGCAGGTTGAGGTCACCAACCGGACCCTTCTCACGGGAATAAAAAAGCGCCTGGATAATGCCAAAGGTCTCTGGGCTGAGAACCTTCCACAAGTCTTATGGGCTATTCGTACAACGCCGCACACCTCCACCGGGGAGACTCCTTACAGCCTTACTTACGGCTCCGAAGCCGTTATCCCCGCTGAGATCAGTGTGCCGAGTCCTCGCCTCCTCACATTAGTTCCGGATGATAATGACGAGGCTCTTCGCGCAAATCTGGATGAGCTCGAGAATCGCCGAGAACAATCGTTCATTCAGCAGGCTAAGTACAAACAGCGAGCTGCTCAGTATTACAACCTCCGGGTTCGAGGTACACAGTTCAATGTCGGGGACTTAGTCCTTCGGCTCAACTCAGCCAGCAAAGCTGCCCCTGAGGGCAAACTACATGCTTCTTGGGAAGGCCCTTACCGAGTCGTTGCTGTACATGACTCTGGATCCTATCAGCTTGAACATATCAACGGGACCCCGATCCCCCGAAGTTGGCACGTCACAAATTTGAGGCGATTCTATCTGTGAAGGCCACATCGCAAGTACTATCTTTTCTTTAATTCCCCTTATAGTTGTTATTTCACTTTGTACTTTTGAGTTAGCTCCGGCATTTATCATTGAATAAAATTTCTTGCTTGCGTAACTTACTGTGTTAATTCTTTACGTTACGGGGACGCCCTAACACTATCGTACTATCATTATTAGTCTCCGGACAATCAAACCTCTCTCTCTCTCGGTCCGTCCGAGGAGGTTTGCAATTTAGTCCCCGGACTCACATCACTTTCTCGTCTGTTTAACCGGAGAAACGCTTACTCCCGCCTGATCCGTCCGGGGAGGAATTTCACTCCCGCCTGATCCGTCCGGGGAGTTTTAACTCCCGCCTGATCCGTCCGGGGAGATAGGATTTATCCAAACCGTGTTCCCGAACACCTACTTAAAACAGTTAACAAATTTTCTATCACGTTCCCGAACACCCGATTAAAGTGATTTGTAACAAGTTATCTTCGTTACTCCAGTTTGTACACGTTACAACAGTTTTATTATCAACTTCTGAATATTCAAATCAAATGGTTTTTTACATAAGACTCCAAAAGGAAAAAAAAAAAAAAACAACAACAAGGCAACAAACCAAAGCTACTGTCTATGGCCCCCGAGCCAATATTGCGCGCTCCGGCGCTGGGACCCGCTCCTCGGTCTGTGTTGGGTCCTCCGGGATCTTGAAGATCCTTGACCTCGGGCTCCGGCTCTGTTACCCTCTCGGGCTCTGGCTCGGTCATCCCTTTGAGGTTCCCTTCGCCGAGGACTTTCTCTAGGCGCTGGCCTAGGAGCTTCATCTCTGGTCCGCTCTCGGCTGGTTTGTTGTGACGCGGACCTCGGGGTTTGAGCCCATTGCTCAGGGTCCCATTCCTCCGGGACCATCACCTCAATCTCTTGAGCCAGCTCATCGACTACCTCTTCGGCAATCGTCACGGGCTCCTCTTCAGTTATAGTCACCGGAGCTGGCTCTCGGATGACTATGCCTTTGCTCTGCTCAGAGGGCTTCTTCTTGCCTTTGGTCTTCTTTTCCTTCCGAGGAGCTTTTTGCGTACTTCGGTCCTGGCTTGTGCTCGCGATGAACTCTTCAGCAGAGGGCCTCCGCCTGATTCGGCCCTTCAGCCCTTCATACATACTGAGCAGCAGTTCTAGGACTTCTCTTTTCCTCACGAGTTCCGCGGACTCTACCGAGCTCCTCGACATCAATGCCGCAATGTCACTCTGGATTTCAACAGTCCGCTCTTCTACTTCTTCAAAAGTTAGAAGACCAAAGTCGGATAGAATCCGCTCATACTCCTTATGATGAACGCGGACGCGGCTCATCTCGGCGGCTGTGGTTCGATACTGCATCTCGAAGTCTTTGGCTCTTTCATTGGCCTCAAACACCTTCCTCTCCGCCGAGGCTATCTGCTTCTTCAACTTAGGCACCACGTGCATCTCCAAACGATTCTTCTCTCCGCGGAACCACTCGAGTGATCCCATTAACTTCTTTATTGTCTCGTGCAGCTCCGCGGTGTTCTAGACAGATGATAAGAGTCAACCAGAACGATTACTCTCAAACATATTAGAGTTGAATACAGTTCGGCAACAAACATAATGGATCGCGTAAATAAACAGATGACAAGAGTCCAAGAAGAAGGAATTGTATTTCAAATTGCAAAGAGTACAATTGTTCAATTACATCATCCCTAACATTTCTACAAATTTACAAGTTTAAATTTGCGGGGATCTACTGACCTCCCGCTCAATTGCCTCAGTCTCTTCGGGCAACTCTTCTCGCTGGCCCTCAGACACTTCAGCATTTCCCTCTTCGGCTGCTATGACGGCCTCGGCTTCAGCAGGGACTTCGACTTCCATTGGTGGGAGGGGCTCGGTGTTTTGGGGGGCTGGGACCAGTTCACCCCTGCAGAAGGCCAGGAATTCAGCGTCCTGGTCCACTTCGCAGCTCGCAACTTCTGCGGCAGTTAGGAGCTGTCTCTTCTCCCCGAGCGCGTTCACCAAGGGCCACTCCGGCAGTTCCGCTAGAGAGGCGTAATAGGCCTTTTCCACCTCGGCCGCTGCCTCAGGGTCATACCCGAATTCTGGACGAGTAATGTCCACCTCCGGGTACGCCTCCTTTACCTCCTCCAGCACCATGGCTCGGGTGGCTTTATCCCCTATTGCCACGAACTTCGTCTGAAAGTCGAGGAAGGTCGTGGTCTTGAACAGCTTATCAGCGAAGGCCCTCAGCAAAGCCCCCTGCCCTCCAATCACGGCTGCTTCCCTCGCCTCCATCTCCGCTCGCAGCTGCATCAGCTCACCTCGGAGGCCATGATTTTCCGTCTCCACACCGCGCAGACGCGCGATTTCGGACTCCACCAAGGCAGCCCTCTTGCGTGCCTGGGTCAAGTCATACGCCAGTTTGTCATTTCGCGCGCGAAGATCCCGCGCCGTCGCGGCTAGCCCTTCCTTGGCTTCTACTTCGCTCTTCAGGCCGACCTCTATAATCCCTTTGGCCAGCCGAAGAATCTTCTCGGCATCCGTGCTGTCAAACCCCAGCATACTGGGGATCGCCTGCTCTCCCTGGATAAGTTAAACACAACGCGGCACATGGATTAGACCTCGGTTATACACCTCGCGTAAGTTCACGTAATGAGCAGCGTTTTTGAGTGTTACCTGCGAGCTCTCCCCCGTCCGGGGCCTCTTGGATGGGGCCTGTGGCATCCCAGTAGGCTCCGGCCTCTTCTTTGACAACGCCGGAGACCCCGCCGGCGTCACTCTTTCCTCCGACCCCGTCGACGGACGCGCACCGGTTGGTATCTTCCCCCGGGAAGATACTTCCGCGGCTTTCTCCTTCTTCTTGGCCGCTTCAGTCTTGGCGGGGCTCCCCGATGCCGGTTGCTTTCCGAAGCGTCCCACTGCATATATATCAATGGTTAATTCTGCGCAAAACAGTAAACTTAAATAACAGGACACAAGAACTCCTACCCTCTTCGGCATCTCCGTTTCCTAAATAATATGGGCTAAGCCCAGCCTTCTCCAGTTCCTCCTCGGAACAGAGGGTTTGGAAAGTCCCCACTTGTCGGAACGTGTGCTTCACCTCGGCCCCCGGGCTCTCCACGGGGGCAGTATCCAGCACCTCGTCACTCCTCCACTTCGGAAGAGCTATCTTGTTCCTAACAAAGATGAACTTCTCTTTCCAACCCTCTACTTTGCTCGGGTTTTGGACCTTAAACCCTCCTCGGGCGCGGGGACTAAAAGAATACCACCCCTTAGACTTCCCGAAGTTCTTCAGCTGGTAGAAAAACCTAAAAAGCTCTACAGTTGGCTCTATTCCGGCCTGCTTACTTACTACAGTGAATCCTACCAACTGCCTCACCGCGTTCGGCGCTAACTGGCAGAGGGCAATGCCGTAGTATCTTAACAACTCTACGACTATGCCCCACAGCGGCAATCTCAATCCTACTCTAAGGGGGTCAATATATACGGTCATAAACCCCTGCGGTGGGCAACAGGCCCTATCCTCGGGGGTAGGAATTATGTAATCAAGGTCGAAAGGAAGATAAAATGATGGGAGTTCCCTCTCAAGTTGCCCCCGCGACATCCGTAACCCTATGGAGGATACCTCAAGATCCACCGCCGGGCATTCATAAAACGATACCATCATGGTATTACACTCTAAACCATCGACTCTGTCTATGGTTCTAATCACATCCTTCTCCGGAATGATATATGATAGGGGGGGGATATCTAACGGTTTATCCGAACCTCCTACTACTTTGATCGAGGCCGAAGATGGGGCAGAAGATGAAGAAGATGAAGAGGATGACATACTTACTTGATTTGAATTCGAAAGGATGGATTTGAGAAATTTTTGATCTCTGATGAATCACAAACGCAAAGTTCCTCTTTTTCCCGCTTTCTATAACAGATGAATCACAATGGAGAAGATGAAAAGTTACTGTGCAGTTATTCCTAATATAAATGCAAAAAACCGACGGCTCTGATGCAGCCTATTCAAATTCAGTGATGAAGATTCATGCGTGCTCTTCACGCGCTTTACAGTTACCGAGGCGCGTGGGGAACAGCTGTCTTGGAACTCGCAGAGCGTGTCACTTCACGTCTCTCTCTCTCATTATGGCGCCGCCAATCACATCAGCCTCACCCTTCTTCAGGAAGATTCAAGATACACTCCGGTGTACTTTCCACCTCGGCCATACTACCACACTCCGGTGCCCCTACCATTTCGGCCAAACTACTCACTCCGGTATACCTTCCACCTCGGCCAGACTGTAATATACTTACAACGCGTTTTTCGCTTCTGGGAAATTCGATATCTCATTATAGGTCCCAAACACCTCGGCCCAACTAGGCACTGCGTCCATTGACTGCTCCGCAAAGTCCCAGGGACGCGGACACACTCCGTCACGCATAAACACTTCGGCCTGCCAGTGACCCCGGTCTTCTTGCTTACAGTTCCACCCCGGTGACAACCGAAGCTCCTACCTCGCTTCGGCTGGGGGAGGGGCATCTGATAGGGATGACCCGGTTACTTCGGGCCGGGTTAATCCTGAGCCCATTTACCAGCTCAGCGAACACGCCAGCAAGCGCGAAGGCCCAGGCCCAACAGGCCCAGCAACACGCATTCGGTCCAGCGAATCAAATCTGTTCCGTGAATCAAGGCCCATGATCTTTTCCCAACTGCCATGCAGATTTGGTGGGCAAGATTATAGGGATTTAGTTAGGGTTTGGGTTTAGTAGTATAAATAGATGAAAAGAACTCTGAATTAGGGTTCGCACTTTGCTTTCTGTGATACGCAATGTAAACTCAACATTCGAGTAAAAGAAACACCTCGGCGATTGCCGTTTTCTCCCCGTGGACGTAGATCTCCGGATCGAACCACGTAAATTCTGTGTTTTTACATTCTGTTCTTGTTGATTACTGTTCGATTGTGTGAATTACTGGATTGCGCATTATCACCGCACGTACCTCCTCTCTTCCATCACCAACAGTTCCTTTCTTTCGCTGTCGATATAAAAAGAAATTCTTGATTTATGATTTCAAATAAGATTTCCATTAAATTATCCATTAAATTAAAGAAATTCTTAATAATCAGATTTTGTTAAGGTTTTCCTATTTCCCAGGATGAAGCTCCCAGATTAAGAAGAATCATTCAGTTTGGGCTGCTGAAGTGTCGTTGCTTCCCAGTCAGTCCCGACGGGTTATGCTGCTGCGATGGCCCAGAAAGTGATTCTTGTTGTAAATGTGCAATTGTAAAAGGGTGTTTTCCATTGCTTATTTACAACAACTTTTAGATTTTTATCTTTAAGTTTCCTGCTGATTTTTTATTAAAGTTTTCTTATTACTCAAATGAAGCTACCAGATCGGGCTCTCCTTAATTGGCAAATGAATTGACCAAGTTTTTACGCACAAAAAAGCACAACATTATTGTAGCTTATTGTAGCAAATAATTGGTTACTAAGGGCTATCTTAGTGTAGCAGCAACTTAGTAGGGTTATTGGTTTGAACTTATATTATTGGTTGTTGATTTATTCCTATACTAACAATAGCCTTGATGATGTAAATGAATCCGTTAGATCAAGAACTTTACATGATCAGATTCTGGTGAAATAAGAATTAAGCATGAGGCTTACCATGGTGAATGAAAGTTTGTAGGAAACCATATGTACTGCAAAAAGTTGTTCCTTTCTTCAATTGGCTCTTTCTTCTTTTAATCATATTTTTCTTCTTGTGTTCTCCAAAATTATATATCCTAACAGGATCAAGGCCATGGAGGTACACAGGCTAAGAAGCCAACATGCACAGAAGAAACAACAAAATGCTTGTAAAGAAATGGTGGGATGTTTACAACGACGAATCCCTTGATTTCAAGGTCGAAGGTTCAATTGCAGGGGAAGAGACAATCTCTATGCTGTCGTTCATAGCCTCTCTCCGTAAACCTGCAGTATCATACATTCCGTCCCCTCTGCTACTTGAAAATCTACAAGCAATGAGGATTTTATCTACAAACTTAGATGCAACTCCTATTTTTCCTAATGAGCAGTAACTATCTTTTGCTGGGCATTTCCTGTTTTTGGTGTGCAACTGAAAATTGTGGCATAAGTTTATTTTTGTTTTATTTCATCATACAATTTGTACCTTGCAGTAACGTAATTTGTAATTGTTCTGTTGCAATAATCATGAAGTTTTTCTTATTTATGCAATTTCTGACTACATCTTCACAACCAATTCCCTGTTGCAAATTCTAGTTTCTAGTTTGTATACAGAGAAAAAAAAGTATAGCAAAAACTTGATATGTGGAACAGTTTCAGAACATTATATTGGAAAACACAATTGAACTAATAAAAAACAACGAAAAATTGCCATTATCTCTAATTAATAAGAAGTGTTTTCAGAACTGCAGTAATCCATACATGAACCTAAGGAACCATCAACATCCCTGAAAGACAGTTCACCATAAATAAAGTATATAATTCTTTTTTGAACGAGTAGCTGGAATCATTACACAATTAGGAACAAGATAGCATTCTGAGAAAACATGAAATAAGAAAGAATTTCTTCTTCTTCTTCTTAGACAACACCAAATGAACTGTATTCATCAAATTGCATTCCATTAGTCCTCATATGTCAGAACCTACAAAAAAGATTAAAATAAGCAAATGTAATGTGCTATCACATAGCATGACAAAAAAATCAATTAAGCGTAAATAGTTCATATTTACATTGTAATGATACAATATCCTCTTCATATGAGTCATCGTCACTGGTGTGCTTCTCCTCCACTGTCGATCTAATATATATATTTTTACATAAAAAAAAAAAAAAAATAATGACACCAGTTGATTAGATATACACAAATAACAGAAGTTAGGAAAATGTATGATATATACCCATCAAGCAAATTAGGACAATTCCGTTTGTCATGCGATACTCCACGACGCCCACATCCATGGCATAACCTCTTCTTTGAAATTGACTTCTCTTTGAATGACTTCAATCTTTTCCCGCACCCCTTTGCTCTTACTTGCAAAGGATCATTAATGGTTGGAAGTACATCCAAACTTTGTTTTCTTTGATTCTTGTGGCTGAAGTCAAAGCCAATGTTTATCTCCTTTATTTTCTGACGAGCAAACTTAAATTGTTCATTTAAGAAATGTGTCCCCTCATAGGTTAAAGAAGCATCATCTATCAGTATTGATGCTTGAAATGACAAGCTCGCGTGTCGTGACATTAGGGACATGTTGGAATCATCATTATCACTATCCCTTATAGTGGATATTACTCCAATTTTTGCTTTCCTTGTCCATCGTTTCAAAATATACTTTTTCGGTAGCGCCGATACTTGATGAATGCGAAACAACGCTAACATATGCCGACACGGAATGCCTTCAAACTCAAATTTCCTGCAACTACATGAAATATAATCTTTCTCTTTGTCATGCGTAAGTCGCCGAGGTCTCGATGAAGAGCTAGAATCAACAGCTTCTACCTCGTAAACAACATAATCTGGCCTTGCACTTCCCTCGTGTACATAATAGCCATGACTTAAGCCAATTTCAGTTTCAAACTCTAGCCATTTCTTCCTTGTGTACAACTTGGACATTTGATTCTCCATCGGCCAATGTGATTTCAGCTTTGGTTGTTCATTCACATCATTATGGTCAGCAATTAACTCATTGTGCCTTTGGTGTCCGAGTGCCCTATTAAAGCGAGTGATGAAATCCATCAACGAATTCTTATTTGACACATATTTCTTGAAGAATGAATGTGAACTTTCAGCTCTTTGACTACTTGACATTCCTGCACAAAATACATGGTTTAGATAAGCCGGGACCCACTTATGTCGCTTCTCATACATGACTGAGAGCCATTCATTATCCTTCAACTTTGTGCATTGTAGAACCTCTTTCCAAGATTCCTCAAACTCATCAGGGGAAGAAGAATTGGTAATAGCATTCTTCATAATTTGATAATGCTCACGAAAAGTTAAAGGATCAATTTTCTCTGAAAATTTATTCAGTATATGCCACAGACAATAACGATGAACTATTTTAGGAAAAACATGTGCAATAGCCTTGGACATCGCTGGATCTTGATCCGTAATAATTACATTTGGCGCACCTGTAGGCATGGTTTCCATCCACTTGTTAAATAACCAAATAAAAGAGTCGGTCTTCTCATCACTTAAAAATGCACAACCAAAGACAATTGTTTGATGATGGTGATTAACCCCTACAAGTGGTGCAAAAATCATCCCATATTTGTTGGTGTTGTATGTTGTATCAAACACAACTGCATCACCAAATATACTATATGCCATCCTACATGAAGCATCTGCCCAGAAACACCTAACCAGCTTATTATCTAGGTCAATCTCATAATCAAAGAAAAAATTTGAGTTCTTCTCCTTCTCAGACCTGAAGAACTCGATCATTGTTTCAGCATCAAGGCCTCTTTGTTCTTCTCTTAGTTATTTCTTAAAGTTTCTAATATCTCTTTCTGTGCATCCTACAAACTCTAAGCCTCCACTATCTATCTCTAGCAACCGCATTTGTTGACAAGTTGGTACATTAGCTTCAGAAAATTGTTGAGTTAAAGCTTTCTTAGCGGCTGATACTTTGCGATGTGAGGGTAACAAATGTACCTTCGTAGGAGTTGAAAGTGAATGGTTATGACCTTCCGCGAACATACTTACCTTCCATTTACTTACATTTTATTGTCGGACAATTGTCATCTTTGCCTTACAATTAGTCCTCACTCTACCACGCGCTCTTTCTGATCTGTTGCTTGACCTAGCTTCATCAGTGTGACCCTCCTTGAAACATACAAATTGTTTCCATACAATTTCATGCGTTATCTTATCCACCTTGCTGTTGCTTAGTCTCACACTAAAACCAGCTTCTCGTGCATATTGATTATAGAAAGCATACCCGTCCTCAATCGATGCAAACTCCATCCCAACTCTCGGCTTACAATCATCTACTACTTGGGGATTATACAAACGTGGATTGCTATCTTCTTCCATCGCTATAAAATGAAAAAAAAAAATATAATATTAAATATTATAATAGAAACACCATCATAAAAAATACGATAATTTACTAACTATTTTCATATTTCTAATGGTGCTTATACAGAGACTCTAGTGTAAAAGTTTCCGACTGGGTCCGACAAATTTTATCCTAAGCACTACACTCTTATTGGCCGTCCATGTTTTTTTCCGATTCCTCCCCCACCTAACTACGTCTATACCCCGCTTACACTACAAAAAAAATCACTGACTGCGACGGAAATTTCCGTCACTAAACTGAAAAATTCCGTCACAACGAAGGAGTAGTGAAGGATTAGTGACGGAAATGTTCTGTTACAAAAATCCTTGTCACTAAATAGATAATGACGGATTTTTCATTCCGTCACTAAACTAGTGACGGAAATTTTGTCACAATTCTAAAAAAATCCATCAGAAAATTGTGACGGAATATTTCCGTCACTACATAGCAACGACTAAAATTCCGTCACTAGTCCGTCGATACATGATTAATGACGGAATATTTCCGTCACAAATTAATGACGGAATATTTCCGTCACCGTCTTGCCTATATTAGTAACGGAATTATTCCGTTACAAAAAAAATATTCGTCTCTATTCCGTCACTATACTATTTGATTTTCTTTCTATAATTTTATTTATATTTTAATATATTTTAATATAAAATCTGTTATAACAATTAACTTATACTTAATAAAATTTAAAATTCGTAACAAATATTATATAATACGATAAACAAGATGAGTTGATTGATTAATTAATTAATAATCTAGTTTTTATATGTATGTTGTGGTTAGAGAATAATGATCCATGAATCCACTAGTTAGTGGCATTATTAAATTGATTAATGTTTTCTTTAATTTCGGAAACAAGCATGAAATTTAGGGTGATCCAAACTAGTCCAAACCCCATTATTTAATTTTTATTTTCTCTCCCATGTTCTTTATTTTCTAGCAAATATTTATGCATAATATTTCCTCCTAATCATAAAAATATCAGTTGCTCACAATCCCAATTAGCAACAAAAAAAAAAGCACCCAAATCAAAATCAACACAAATCCTTAAAACATATAATCAGATAATATCATTTAGATTTTCAAATAAGAAATTTCTATCTAGTCTCAACTAAACCTATCTTTGAATTTGGTACCTGAAAAGCCCCTACCTCGGTAACATAAGAACATCATAATAATATTTTGCGACAAAAGAACTTAAAGACTGCTCACGAGTCTCCACACCACCTAGTGCAAAAAAATGATATGCAAACTTATTGCCAGTAATTACTTGATTCAAATACCAGAAAGAACAAAAGAAGCTTAGGTAAATTAAAACTATTCCATCTCAATGCACACAATAACATTTTACAATTCTACATTCAACTTTCACAAAAAGAGCACCTCTACAATTGTTTGATCCTACAATAAAAATATACATCTCATAATTTGGTTAGACAAATCACAATGCAAAAGGCCACCCAAAAACTTGTCAGGCACCCATTACTTTAGTGATCCATTCGACACGACAAATGATATATATTTGAGCCTAACTCCTCAATTTCTTGCCTCGTATACACTCAATCAGTGTTGTTTTGATTCTGTAGTATGATAAAAGATATCATGAGAGAATTCCCTATATAACATGCTTATGTTATACAGATTACAATTAGAGACTAATCTGTAAGAAACTTGTTGCTGGTGTAACAAATGAAAGTGCATGTGTGTTGCAATTCTCATGAATGTAGAGCTAGAACTAAACTTTGAATTGCACTCAACAGAGTTGAACGAGATGCACAGCCTAACAAAGACAACCAATATGTGGGATAAATTTAACTTGAAGGAAACAAATACATATTGGTTGGTAATTCCAGACTAGGAGGCGGGGGTGGGGGCATAATTTGGATAAACTAACCTGATTCGGGCTTCCCAGTGACTCGTGATAGTATCTTGTTCAGCTTAACTTTGTGATAAGCCATTTCTCTGATGCGTATGCTCATCTCCGCTGCCTAGCAAAAGACGACACTGATCTATTAGAACTAAAACTAGAACTGTAGGCAGTAGTAGTAAATTGTGGTGAAGCATTATAATATCGGCACACACACATGATTTTCTATGATTACATGAGAATCATCATGGTATACATAAGGAAATGAGATTATTCAGGGAATTGAAAGGCAAAATACATTTGTCATCATAATCAACTTATTCAGCCATAAATGATGAAATTCTGTTAGTTAAAGTAGAGTCCATCAAAAAGTACTTCTAGGTAAGAAGATCATCGATCTTGTGCATCAGAGCAGAGGCCTCTTTTACGTGTTCTAACGTTGTTTATAGACGAATTAAAATATGGAATTGTTCATAGGTACTTGTAATTTGCAAGAACTATTCAAGTCAATTGCACAGGGCTTCTAATTTCCACTCTTACTTGTACCCCTTTATTGACAGACATGTTGCACCATTACTTTCCAGCATGAAAGCTGCAAAAGTAACATTTTTAAACTCTACAAGCCAAGGTACTTTAATAAAAGTGATAAGTGGGTAAATTATAGAAGCCAAACTTCAGGTTTAATATATTTATGAAAAACAATACTATGTTTCGTAATTATGAATACCCTTTTACTGTGTTTTGAAAATATAAATTCCCTTTTTGAGGTACCAGAAATACCCACTTGAGGTTTTCATTTCTTCTGTTTTCCCACTGAAAATTACACCCCTCAATTGGTGTAGTTTGGAAAATAGAATCTCATGTCAAGGGCGGTGTCTACATTACAATCTTTATTGATTTTTCTGTAAGTACAGCAAACATTAAGGGCACTTTCTCTAGCTATTCCTAAAACGAATTTGGCATTTGTCTTCTTTCTCTTGACAATATCCTCACATAAGCAAGAGCCTCCTAGAGAATGATCACTGCCCTAAGCACATAAACATTTGGAAAAGGTGCGCTAGTCCGCAATTGGAAAGGTTTTGCATCAGAACACAGAGGGTGATAAAGCTTCAGTCTTCAAACACATGATCAGAAACAAAATAGAACATATATATATATATATATATATATATATATATATATATATATATATATGTTCTTAATATCCATGCTTTCTAGTAAGATCAAGTAAAACCTCACAATTTAAATTAACAAAGCAAGTAAGAATAAGGTGTCATATGTAACTCTTGACCAAGGACATGTCTTGCCACGTTCCACATTAAACCTACTCTAAAATTACTCAAAAAAGAATAGAGGACCTCGTATTGCTATATCTAGAAATAGATTTTTTTAGCATCAATAACACCAGATTTTAACACAAGAATTATGCCACAATATTTCAAAACTTTATTTGCAGTGTAGCACAACTTTGAATTTTCGCACCTGGTAAGGATTCATCCCTGACATCATTGGCATCTGCCCAGCTTGTGGCCTGTTGAAGGCTCCCCCAAGTTGATACATTTGATAACCGCCTGGAGGCATATTGCCAGGTGGACCAGATCCAGAAGGCATGGGATTTATTGGCATAAAGTGGCCTTGAGGCATTGGAGGTAAATGTGAAGGAGGTTGCATCTGAGCCATATTTGGTGGTGGCAATGGCATCGAGCCCATTTGCTGAGGTAGTGATTGGTGTTGTTGGACAGATGGAGAATGCTGTTGATAAGGCTGTTGTTTGCCCGCCAGGAGAGATGGATGTGGACCCGGTTGTAGAGGCGGCGGCCCTGAAACTGACATAGGTGTCTTCTGCTCTTCTTGAGCAGAATCATGAGACTGGATAGCTAGAGGCATTGCAGCTAAAATCCCTGGGATTGTCCCTTCATTTCGAGCCAACCCAAGTCCAAATGGATGATTTATTCATCTCAGGCCTATTTCTGCACCAAAATTTTGTTGCATGATCATTTCCACCACTGCACAACAAAAAATTTGTCAATTGATAGATTATTCATCTCAGGCCTTGTATCCACTGCAGAAAAGTTTAATCTATTGCATTTACAGCATGATTGGTATGAAGGAATAGGGTGGAAATGGAATGGTTATTTACTCGTCTATTCCCATTCTTATGGTTGGTATGAATTTATGATGAGAATAGACATTACTTCGTATGTTTATGCTATAATTTCATTTAACTTTGAGCCCTCAATTGGAACCAACAAATCTCTAAAGTACAGCCCAGATCAAAGAATTTACCAAGTAACTAACATTATTTACTCCGAACTCCTTGTTCAGTTTTCCAGTTAAAATCACTAGCAAACATCCTTAAATACTAGTATTATGCTAAATCAACTAAGACAAAAAATAGCAAACAAAAAGGAGAAGAAAGTCAACGAGCTTAGGAAGATATTTTAGGAGAAACATGTGAAAACCTGATTGGACTTCTGGATCTCGCGAACTTCAAAACGCTTGGACAGATTAGCAGTAAATCGGAACCTCCTCTTTAGATTCTTGACCAGCCAACAGGCTTTACGCCACCGCTGCAACGCCTCCTCCGACGAGTTCTTCGCCTTCACCTCCGAGAAATCCTTCATATAACTACCCATGATTATTCACTTCACTGATCTCCTAATGCAATTGCCGATCATCAAGTATCAAATATATTACTATATAAACAGATATCAGTTGAATATATTGGTTTTTCAATTTTGGACAGAGAAAAATAAGCAGCCAAAAAGGAAGGTATGCTGAAAAGAAGTGTTAATGGTTGTTTGGGTAGAGTACTTTATTAACTCCATTATTTTTTCTTTTGGAGACCGCATAACTTATTAGCTCTTTGTTTCCTATGTTTTTTTTTTTTTTTTTTTTTCTGAAAATGAAGATTGAAGACTGGTGTTAACTCAGACTCAGAGCTGGATATAAACTTTTTTATTTTTATTTTTCAATTGTGTGAGCCTTCTTTTAATGAAAAAAATATAAAAAATCTTGAATTGTATAAGATCTTGAGGGCCTGCGGGAGAGGGGGAGAATACAAAAGAGAAAGAAAAGAAACGAACAAAAAAAAGAAAGGAAGATGATGAAATGTAACATATAAAACAACTATGATTTGGAAAACTTACTGTCAATTCTCTCTGTTTCTGTCGCAAACTCCGATCAGCCTAAGAGTAGCAATTAGTGTCAATTTTCTATGTTTTGATTGCAACGCAGTAATCAGCTTTAGTCAGTCCAGTGAAGAAAAGGGAGCTGGAAATTTAGTTTTGCAAGTTTGTTGCCATGCAACAGTTTCTGGCGGATAAAATGGTTAAAGCTGCTGTCTATTTTTCCTGATATGGTATAACCCTACGATCAATAAACATTCAACTAATTTAAAAAGTTCAACTAAACGTGCTTATGCACTAATAACAATAACAACATCAACAATAATAAAAGAACCGGTGAACTTTGTTAGATACCTGTCAACTTCTCTATTAGTGGAAATGCTACAGGATTCGCGAATCCTGTAAGAACTCCGAATGCTATTGCATATGGACTGCATTCGGTTTCATCTCCGAAGTAAAGGCGGAGTCATCTTCGTCATCACCTGTCATGCCAGCACTAATGCCCCTCTCATAGAAACTGTGCAACGGACATCTCTTTGAGTGACATTCCAGATTTTCTTCGAGTATAGTGCTATTAAACAATCATAATTATCAGCAAAAACTAAATCAATACTATCAATTATAGAAATGGCGTGAAAGCAAATAGAGAGGCATGGTGAGCTTAGTAACAAAAAGGAGATAAAATATACTCATCCGTCCAAAACAAAGAGCTGTATAACATTCAATAGCTCATCATTTCTTATTTATAGTTGCTGCACATTTCAGAATTCAATTAATCTGAGTATTGATCAATGATGCTTAGACTTGTACATACAATGACAATAATGCACTTTAGTTGCATCAGATGATAATTCTGACATCCATTTCTTGCACAAAAATTTTGAACTTCGAAAATGAGAAATAAATGAAAGATATAACAAGAATGCAGAGATTTTACCCCACCATCCAATGCATAATTGATCCGTCAAAACTCCCGCTAACAAAATACTCTTCATGAAATGGGTGCTAAGCCAATGCTATAACAGTGAATACGAATGCAGGATAAGTACCACAAAAATATAATAAGGCAACCCAAAAAAATATCATACATATAAAAATATAACAAAATAAACACAAAAAGGAAAGGCATACAACACCCCAAAAAAAGGGTTGCATATATATGAGCCTGCCAATACAGCTATGAGCTATGAACTAAAGCTTTAATCTCCAAGCACAAAATTATTAGCTTCAGGAAGGTTTTCAGCCTAATAAGACCTAAGCATATATCAACACTCACTTCAAAGATCAAATAACACAAGTGTAACAACTTGGAATCTACAAGCACAAGTTCTCTCTCATCAAGTTTTATATAACCATCAATGGGTAAAGCTGTCCCCTGTCTAAGAAGAAGCATATCATTGCACTCTAGGAGGTGAATATTAATTTAAACAATTTCACATCTCCAATTCGTTTATTAATCTCAATCCCCGTATTAAGTCGAATAATCGCTTCAAAAGTCTTTGGCACAGATAAAAAGCCATAGTTTAGATGCATTCTCCAGTTTACATGCGTTCTCCAATAAAGTAAGATCTTTCAGGAGATAAAAACTTCCATACCAGTGACATCCTTCCGATTTCCACGAAAAGATTCAAGCTCCTTCATAGCCCGTATATATATCATAAAGCTGAAAAGGGAGAAACAAGAATTAATTACCATTTGTAGATTGCTAACTAAAGGAAATGCAAGTACGTGATTGCCAATTCCATATTCTAATTGTCTGATCATCACTAGCACTTACCATCCAGGGATACTCATGATGGAGTTCAACTGTCCTGATATAATCAAGATGACCAAGAAGAGTAAATAGGCATTTCTGCAATTTGTAATTCCATACCTTGATCTTGTAATCATCACCTGCAGAAACCAATACAGACATAAATCAGAAATGTAATATAAATCAATCCAACGGTGACTCAGCAGGTAGTGGACCAATCTAATGAAACATTGCCTCAGAATTCCAATGAAGTCGAGAAATACACCTTGATAGTGAAGTCGTACAGTGATTGAGGCGATGCCACAAAAATCAACAAACTCTGCGAGCTTGTCTCAATCTCCATCGATACTCCTCTTTACCTCGAATCCTCCAATTTTGCCTTCTCACAGCAGATAGGTTTCGATCCCCCTTCTCCACGGTTCAATTCTCCAAATTTCAAATCTCTAAATTTCAATCTTCCAATTTGGCTAGTATGTTTGAGGTGAGAGATAGAAGAGAGGGAGTAAGAACGAGAGCGAAGGGAGAAAGTGAGAGCGAGAGGGAAGAGAGAGAACAAGCGAGGCAGAGATAGAGAAAGAGAGCGACGGAGAGAGAGATGTTGAGAAAATTTGGACTCCCCTATAATGTACGAATAAGAAGACCCAATGGTGTTATTTAAAAATCTAATGGTCGTGTATCAAATCTTTTACCTTGCATTTTTTTAATCATAAAATTAAATTTAGGCCGTAATGACGGAATATTTCCGTCACTATAGTTACTAACTTTTTTAATCTTAAAATTAGATTATGACGTAATGACGAAATATTTCGGTTACTACATTACTAATTTTTTTAATCTTAAAATTGGATTCAAGGCGTAGTGATTTCCGTCACTATTCACTTGCATTTTCTTTTTCCGTCACTAATCCGTCAATACAAGATTAATGACGGAATATTTTCCGTTACTACATAGCAACGGTTAAAATTCCGTCACTAATCCGTCAATACAAGACTAATGACGGAATATTTTCCGTCACTACATAACAACGGAAAAAATTTCGTAACTGATCCGTCAATACAAGACTAATGACGGAATGTTTTCCGTCACTACATAGCAACGGTTAAAATTCCGTCACTAATCCGTCAATACAAGATTAATGACGGAATATTTTCCGTCACTAAATAGCAACGGCTAAAATACCGTCACTAATCCGTCGATACATGATTAATGACGGAATATTTCCGTCACAACCTTAAAATATTTTATTCCCACATTTTTAGCGCCCTTTGTTACTACGGTTTAGTGACGGATTTTTTTCCGTCTCTAAATTCCGTCATGATTCCGTCACTAAGTCGTTGCTAATAATCAAACACTCTTGTAGTCTCTATTCGTGACTATTCCGTCACTAGTCCGTAATTAGATTGTGACGGAAATTGTCCGTCACTAAAATCAGTCACTATTAATAATATTTCTTGTAGTGTTAGTACGACTAGACCACATCTAAGCGCTAGGCCAAGTTTATCGCTTGACTAGTGCTTTGCGAGTTTTATAATATACTAGTAGTATCCCCGTGCGATGCACGGTTTGTAAGTGCAAATGAACAAATTAATTTTTTTTATATTTTTATATAATTTTAATATAATAAAATATTACAATCAATAAATAATAAGATATGAAAAATTATATGTTAATGGAAAAAGAGTGCAGTGAAAAGTATTAAAGACTAAAATATATATTAGAATGGATATTTATTTTTCTTAATGTATGAATATCTCTAGCATCCTTCCATAGAAGTCATGTTGATGATTGGGGCTGAAATTGCAATATACGGTTGACAGAGGATATATTTGTAATGTTAAAAATTAGTTACTGTCTTCATAAATAATTTTTCATTAATAATAGTCAATAAATTTATAAAAAGAAAATAATTTTAAGAAAATATGGTTTTTTCGGCCCAGACAAAATCAGCCCAAATAACTTTATTATATTTATTTAGGCTAATATATGACAAGTTATTGCCAATAATTGTGTTTTATATTAGGTTGAATTTTATATACAAAAAATTGTGATTTCCAAAATTGGTAATAGATTTTGGGAGGGAAAACTTCAGAGTTACTAATTTCAGTGGATTTTGTTATTATATTAAGTATAGATAGTTGTTTCCAAATTCTAACCATAAGACCTCCAAATATGACGACATTGAAGTTGGAGAAGAATGCAGCTTTGGGTCATCCAGCCCATTACACGGCCCATGCGATATGAGTCGAGTCTTACATGCGTTTTTTCCTAATTTTTTGAGGATTTTCACCCTTCAACTCATATCTTAATTCTCCAACTATAAAGGGGGGCCTAAAGATAAAATTTTATACATCTGTCATAATTTGGAGTGTCAAGCAAGGGATTCAAGGAAGAGTTCAAGAATTCAAGAGCAAGAAACATTCAGTTATATATTTTTAATTGTTTTATTCTTAGTTTCTTTATGATATTTTTTTAGGATTCATTTTTTACTACCGAGAGACTTATTATTATACTCTGACACTTAAAACTACACAGATTGAAATACAACGGTTCCGGGAGAAAAACACCTTCCTGGAGAAAAATCAATAGTTCATCAATATATAAACATCTTCCTAGAGAAAAATCAATTGGGCTTCATTATCGAGCCCAGAATATGAATACTTATCAATCACAATCTTTGAAAATTATAATATGATATAATGCCTTGACTTTGAGTTAAAAAGGTTATGTTGCGAGATTTGTGTAAATCAATTGTAACTTATTACCAACTTTAAATGCAATTCGGAATTAAATGGTTTGAATGTTTTAACATATATAAGGTAATATCAATTAATGTAGCCAATTATACCATATATAAGGTTTAACCAATTAATGCAGCTAATATTGAAGTTTTCCAGAATTAGCAGTGTTGTTTTGGGGGGGAAAATATTGATATTACTATTCTTGGCGGATTTTGTTATATTATATAGTATAGATTTATATAAATAAAGTTGCATGTTCATGGATCAGCCTTAAAGTTCATAAATATTCATTCAAGAATACATCAATATTTTTAGAGTAATTAGTTTAAGAAAATGAATTACATGAACAATCAACATAGAATGAAAACCAAGTTAACGAGTTTATATAGGATGCAACAGGTGCTCTATTCCAAGTTAAATTCTAGTTGATATTCAAACAAAAAAGACGAAGAAAAAATGCCAATATAGGAATTCGATATACCTGATGATTGACGACGAGACACAATCCAACTAGGAATCGATTTTTTCTTCGAGTAACACCTTAGGTTTTATGCGTGTGAGAGCAGTACGGCAGGCACTACAACAAAAGAAGTCTTTTGCATAAGACTTTTTGTCACCACAATTGTGGTCACTAATAATAAGTTATTTGTGACCACTTGTTGTCACAAATCTCTCTACAAATTATTTGAGATAACTTTAAGACTACTTTTAGAGACAACTAGTTGTTCTAAAAAATATTTGAGACGTATTTGAGACCACTTTTATGGTCACAAATATATTATTTGCGACGGAGTTATTGAGACGACAATAAAGTTGTGACAAATACTCATAAGTTGTGACAAATACTTATTATTTGAGACCACTTTGCTTAAGTTGTAGCAAATACTCATTATTTGGGACCACTTTTTTGTGGTCTCAAAAGACCCTTTTCCTTGTAGTGAGGTCTGAGCAGATGAGTATTTCAATTAGCAACAAGATGGCAAAAATTGTTCTGTACTGTGATATTTCAATTATCAGCGAGCAATGGCGAGACTGGTGCGCGTGAGACAACCAATTATCATAAGAAGTAAATAATGGTTGTTTTCTACATGTGATGTATTGTTGAGAAAAGAAATTGGCGGAAAATACCTATGTGGATTGGCGCCCAGTTTCGGAGAATAGAACGGATAAGCGAGATATCAGCGGAAATAGCCGACGTGAATGCCAGATTTATGTCGCTCATATTGCCGCTTCTTTTAATTATGTATAATATCATTTATATATATATATATATATATATATATCAAATACAAGTCAATAAAGTAATCAAGATCATTATTTTTAACACCAACAACACAGACATCGACCAAATTCATGTCACGAGCTAGAGTTAAAGCCTCTCGAAGCGCAAAGAACTCGGCCAATTCTGGGCAAGAATAGCCATGAAATGTTTTAGCCGCAGCTCGGATGAAACTTCCATCAGCAGAAATACACATACCCCGGTAGAACACATATGTTTTGCAGCAGAAACAGCTCCATCGATATATATACATATTCGGTCTGATGGAGGCGAACAATTAATGGAGCTTGCCAGGTGCTGATCGGAGATAATGGGCATGGCTACAACTTCATGAAATTTCTTTAATTGTCTTGCAGCGAGACCAACAATGATTAGTGGATCACCTCTCACACCACCAAAATCAAAGTTATTCCGGAAATACCATAGATTATTAGCAATCATGCAAAAGTATTCAATAACAGCTCTATCTCCTGATAAAAGTAAATCACGAAACCAGAGGTTGCTTGTATTGCAATACAAATTGTGTTAAACCTGCAGATTCCCAAATACGTGAAGAGACAGGGCACATGTGTTAGGAATTTATCCTACCCACGATCCCTAAACGACTAGATAATCGGATAAAGAACACAATAACAATAGCAAACACAAGACAACGATTTGATTACCCAGTTCGTTACGAAGTGTAACTACGTCTGGGGGCAATACCAAGCCAGGATATTTTGCTAAGAGATGAAATTTTGGGGTTACAAAGAACAACTACACAAGTTGGACACCAAAATGACCTCTAAAAAGGCGCTGAAAAATAAGGCGGTTTAAGAATCTCGGCCGAGATCAGTCCCTGTCTCGGCCGAGATTACTTCTCCAGACAAAAGTTAAAGTAAGTCGGTGTTAACGTCTCGGCCGAGATGAGTCTCCAGAGCAAACTTCCAGTTCTGCCTGCCTTCACGTCTCGGCCGAGATCATTCTCTGTCTCGGCCGAGATGACTCTCCAGGGCAAACTTCCAGTTTTGCCTGCCTTCATGTCTCGGCCGAGATCATTCTCTGTCTCGGCCGAGATGACTCTTCAGCCCGTCTCGACCGAGATCCTTACCCGTCTCGACCGAGATTACCTTCCAGCGAGAAACACCCCTGTTCCCCTGTTTTTGGCTCCACAACTCAACAACATGAAGAAAAGATGGATTGAAGAGATGTCCAAGAGATCGCAAAACGGGCACTTGTCGGCATGCGTAAGATGTCTTCGAGCTAGATTATCGCAAGAGGGAGCGAGTCCGTACAACATTTCCGTGCAAAATGATGAATTCGGCCAGGAACCTTAAGCTTCCATTTTGACTTCTGCACCGGAATCGGACCATGCTACCTCCCGACAGACAAGGGTTAGATGAAGTGGTTATAACGCCGTAAACTGATTTAACAGTGAACTTACAATTCCGTGAAAAATGCCAAACCCATCTGTTGGCGGATTGAGTATTTTGCAAGGGGAGACTTCGAATCAAAACCACTTCAGAAGGCGAGAAGATGCTGGAAATCAGTTGGCAATTCCAGCTATTAGTTGAAGGATTGATCAAGGCACTAACACTGGAGTTCGATGGAAGTACAGAAACGGGGCTGCTGATTATTGGAAAGTGATGCATATTTCTGGAATTTTCTAGAAAAGAAAAAAAAAATGTAAGAAGAAATTTATTCTAGAATTATCTAGTAATGGTTGAAGAAGAAGCAAAATTTAGAAGGATGTAGAAATAGAGAAGTCTAGAAAATAAAAGAAAAGATAATATGTATCTAAAAAGATCTAGGCAATTCTCAACTATGTGGGTAAGTACCATAGCTACTATAAATATATGTAATGATGTAGTTGAATGAATGAATGAAAATCAAATTCCAATTCCTAGTACTGCTAAAGTAACTTTCAAGCTTTCATTCCTTTATCTAATTCTAATATCATAGTTTCTTGAATCCCCCTGCATATCCCAACTTCAATTATAATTCTTCTCCCACATATCCTAAACACCATAAACACAATACTATTAGACCACCACTAATCCTATAAATACTATCAGTGGTATCAGAGCTCGGTTCAATTCTAACTGGGTGCAAACTAACTTCCGCAATATCACCAAAATATTTTTCATACTATTTTCCTATCATCATTTCAATACCCACAAAAATGGCTCTACCAAATAATCATCAAATTTCAATCCCAATCTTTTCAGGAGAAAACTATAACTATTGGGGCATTAAAATGAAAACATATTTTATGTCCCAAGGGCTCTGGGAGATTGTTGAGAAGGGATATACTATCCCTGAAGACACATCTTCTTTGTCTTCTACAAACAAAGAAAAATTAGACAAGAACGTGGAGAAGGATAGTCTAGCTCTCTACATATTGCAAATGGCGATGACAGAGTCTCTCTTCCCAAGGATCAGTGGAGCTAAAACGTCGAAAGAAGCTTGGGATACATTAAAGGAGAAATATCAGGGCAGTGATAAGGTACGCAATCTTAAACTCCAAACTCTTAGAAGAGAGTTGGAAAATTTGAAAATGAAAGAATCTGAGACCGTAAAAGATTCCTACACTCGATTAAGAGAAGTAGTTAATCAACTAAGAGAATATGGAGAAAATATTACTGAAAAGAGAGTAGTAGAAAAAATACTAATTACTCGTCCAGCTAAATATGATCCCATTGTCACTACAACTGAAGAAACTAAAGACATAGAAAAGCTATCAGTGACAGAATTAATAGGATCACTCGAAGCTTATGAGAAAAGATTGAGTATGCGTGAAAATGAATCTGTAGAAAATGCATTTCAATCTAAATTCAATATACAGTCTCAGAATTCTAGAAATGGTGGTAACAAAAATGGAGAAAATAATAGAACAAAAAATCAAGGTGGTAATAATTATAAAAGAAAGGATAAATATCCACCATGCGGCATTTGTAAGAGGACCAACCATCTTGAAAGTTGGAATCGAGATAAACCACAATGTAAAAGTTGTGGGAGATTTGGTCATCTGGAGAAAGATTGTCGCACCAAACAGAAACATCAAGCTAATTACACTGAGGAGGAGGAAAGCAGAAACAACTTGTTCTATGCGTGCCATGCCGCATCAAAATTGAAGAACGACACTTGGTTCCTAGATAGCGGCTGCAGCAACCATATGACAGGACACGAGAAGATCTTTCAAAATATCGACAAATCAATCAAATCTCAAGTGAAGCTCAGGAATGGAGAATTAGTCGGCGTAGAAGGAAAGGGCACGATCGCAGTCAACACCAAGAAAGGTGTGCGATTCATCAATGATGTATTGTTGGTTCCTAAGCTTGACACAAATCTTCTCAGTGTGGGTCAAATGATGGAGAGAGGATATTCTCTACTATTCAAAGAAGACTCGTGCACCATATACGATGACAAGAATAAAAATTCGGAAATTGCTGTAGTAAAAATGCAGCAACAAAGGAATTTTCCTATTCGATGGAAGTACATCGAGGCAGCATTAAAAGCTCATGAAGATCAATCCTGGCTATGGCACCGGAGGTTCGGGCATTTCAACTTCCATGGACTGAAAATTATCCATCAGAAGAACATGATGAAAGATCTTCCTGCTATTCAAATCAATAATGATGTATGCGGCACATGTATGGAAGGGAAACAACACCGGAAGCCATTCCCTTCAGGACAAACATGGAGAGCTAAGCAAATCCTGGAGTTGATCCATACGGATGTATGTGGGCCAATGAGAACACCAACATTTGAGAAAAATAGGTACTTCATTCTTTTCATTGATGACTATACAAGGATGACATGGGTATACTTTATGAAAGAAAGATCAGAGGTCTTCAACATATTCAAGAAATTTAAGAATCTGGTCGAGAACCAAAGCGGTCGACGAATCAAAGTCATGCGGAGCGATAGAGGAACAGAATACACCTCCAATGCATTCAACAAATTCTGCGAGGAGGAAGGAGTTAATCATCAATTGACGGTTGGTTACACTCCAGAGAAGAATGGCGTGTCAGAGAGAAAGAATAGGACTGCGATGGAGATGGCTCGGACGATGCTAGCACAAAAAAAAAATTGCCTAAGGAGTTCTAGGCAGATACTGTATACACCGCAGTTTACCTACTAAACAGGTGTCTAACAAAGGCGATACAAAACAAAACACCAATTGAAGCGTGGAGTGGACACAAGCCATCAGCACAACATCTCAGGATCTTTAGTAGTATTTGCTACGTGCACATCCCAAAGGAGAAAAGACACAAATTGGAGGAGAAGACAGAAAAAGGTATTTTTCTTGGCTACAGCTCTCAGTCTAAAGGCTATAGAATTTATAGTCTTAAAAGTAAGAAGCTAATCATCAGTCGAGATGTTGAATTTGATGAGAACGCTACGTGGAACTGGGAAGAAGAAAAAGTTGAAAAACAAAATATCGTGCTACCACAACTACGATCTCCTACTGGACAACGAGAAGAAGACGAAGATGATGGACCACAAGGATCTCTAGAATCTTCTAGAGAAGCTCCACAAACTTCTAGTCCAAGGACACCAACACCACCATACATCTCAATTAAAGCAGAATCTTCTCCAGATTCTGCACCCAGGAAAATCAGGCAACTAAGAGAAATTTACGAGACATGCAACTTTGTGACGCTGGAGCCGGAAAGCTTCGAAGTTGCTGTCAAAGAAAAAGAATGGATAAAAGCCATGGAAGAAGAAATCAAGATGATCGAGAAGAATGAAACATGGGAGTTGGTGGATCTACCGAGCAACAAAGAAGTCAATGGAGTTAAATGGGTTTATAAAACAAAGCTTAACGCAGATGGCTCAGTTAAAAAACATAAGGCAAGACTAGTAGCAAAAGGGTACTCGTAGGTACAAGGATCGACTATAATGAGACTTTCGCTCCAGTAGCTCGACTCTACACCATTAGGGCACTTATTGCATTAGTTTCACAACAAAGATGGAATATCTATCAGCTCGATGTGAAGTCAGCATTTCTAAATGGCTACCTTGAAGAAGAAATCTACGTGGAACAACCTCAAGGGTTCGTGATACTAGGCCAAGAAGATAAAGTTCTTAGATTAAAGAAAGCACTCTACGGCTTAAAACAAGCCCCACTTGCCTAGTACAGCAGAATCGATAACTATTTCACAAAGCTTGGATTTAGGAGGAGCCTGAGTGAGCATACACTATACATCAAAACCCAAGGTACTGATAAACTCATTGTCTCTTTATATGTTGATGATCTTATAGTTACAGGAAACAATGAGACAATGGTTAAAGAGTTCAAAGAAGACATGATGACGACATTCTAAATGACCGACTTGGGCTTGATGCACTATTTTCTCGGCATTGAGATAAATCAAAGAGAAGATGGTATATTTATCTCACAAAAGAAATATACCGAAAGCTTACTAAAAAGGTTCAAGATGGAAGGGAGCAAGACTGTTGCCACTCCACTTGACAGCTCCAAAGCACTACAAGAAGAAGATGGCTTACCTAAGGCAGATATCTCAAAATTTCGAAGCCTGATCGGAAGTCTTCTCTATCTAATAGCGACTCGACCTGACATAATGTACGTTACAAGCTTCCTATCAAGGTTTATGCAAGATCCAAGTCAGATTCACTATGAAGAAGCAAAACGAGTACTTCGATATCTTCAAGGATCTAAGAACTTCGGCATCTGGTATGAATCGACACCTGACTCAAAATTAATTGGCTATACTAACAGTGACTGGCAGGTTCAGTTGATGACATGAGAAGCACATCAGGCTACGCATTCACAATAGGATCAGGAATATTTTCTTGGGCATCTAAAAAGCAAGCGATAGTTGCACAGTCATCAGCTGAAGCGGAGTATATAGCAGCAGCAATGACTACAAGTCAAGCAATATGGTTGAGATACATACTTGAAGACATGGGAGAGCCACACGATAAAGCTACAAAAATATACTGCGACAATAAGTCCGTAATTGCTATGACAAAAAATCCGGTGTTTCACAGCAGAACTAAACACATAAAGATCAAGTACCACTTTATTCGAGAAGTAGAAGCAAACAAAGAAATCGAGTTGGAGTATTGCAAGACTGAAGAACAGTTAGCAGACATATTTACAAAGGCACTACCGCGCAGAAAGTTCAAGACACTACGATCAAAGATTGGAGTCACTGAATATGCATCAAGGAGGAGTATTGGAAAGTGATGCATATTTATGGAACTTTCTAGAAAAGAAAAGAAAATGTAAGAAGAAATTTATTCTAGAATTATCTAGTAATGGTTGAAGAAGAAGAAAAATTTAGAAGGATGTAGAAATAGAGAAGTCTAGGAAAAAAAAAAAAAAAAAAAAGATAATATGTACCTAGAAGGATCTAGGCAATTCTCAACTATGTGGGTAAGTACCATAGCTACTATATTTATATATGTAATGATGTAGTTGAATGAATGAATGAAAAACAAATTCCAATTCCTAGTACTGCTAAAGTAACTTTCAAGCTTTCATTCCTTTATCTAATTCTAATATCATAGTTTCTTGAATCCCCCTGCATATCCCAACTTCAATTATAATTCTTCTCCCACATATCCTAAACACCATAAACACAAGACTGTTACACCACCACTAATCCTATAAATACTATCACTGATCTTGAAAGGAGGGGCTGGGAGCCAACTATCCTGCCAAATTTTAGTGCCATGACCTGAATAAATTTGACGACCGCAACCACCAAGGAGAACACGCTTGCCTGCAAAAATACTACGACAGACGACCGACGGCCTGTACCCAAGGACCGCTTAATAAAAGAACAATTGAGGTGGTATCTCGTCTTCATAAGACGAGCAAGTAAAGATGTCGGGGAGGTGAGTAAGCGCCATCCTTGCTTACTAAGCAATGCAAGATTGAACGACCTTAACTCCTTGAAGCCAAGGCCCATATGATTTTTGTTTCAGGCAAGAGAGTCCCACGATAACCAATGAATTTTCCGAGACGAGTTCGATGAACCCCACCTTATTGGTTCGGGTCAATAAGGTGACAAAAAATATCATTTAATTGGCAAAAAATATTACTTTTTTTTTTTTTAATAAAAGTACCACTTTTTGATAATTTTATCAAAGAAAGTAATATTTTTGGCTACTTAAGTGATATTTATTGTCTGAAAAGGGATACCTGTAGAATTAGTCCGACTTATTATACATAAAAAAAAGATTCATACATATGATATATAATTTTTTTTGCCTAATTTGTATAGATTTATGAATATGTATACGCATGTATGTGAGCATGTGTGTATGTTTACATACATAGTGAAACATAATACTTCAAGTTGATAAATATATACTGTTTTCGTTCTTTTAATTATAAATTTAGATTTTTATGATCGAATTGCATATAGATATTTGTTTTTTCAGCTTTTTTTTGCGACCTTTTTTTCCTATATTACCTTTAATAATAGAAAAGGCAAACAATATAAAGGAGAAAAAGTGGAGAAAATTTAGCAACTTCAGAAGAGAAAGAAAAATTAATTGAGGGTTTATCCGTCTATTTCACTTACTATTTAACAATATTCTTATAGTAAGCTAAAATTATTCTGGATCTCCTAGTCAACAGTCCATGTACCACTCATATTTCACTATTAAACTACGTCGTTTCGCTAAGAAGAATAATTTTTCCAAATTCAATCAATAATAATCAAGCACAAAACGATGTAGCTTTGATGGCGGGACATAAATTGTTGGTTTGACCCAGGTCAATGGGCCCGCGGGTCCAAGATCGCCCAAGTGGTCTAACCCAATTATTAGAAGTGGATAATTATGGGAGGCCCATCTCTAGATAGATGCCCACTTCCCCCCACTGTATGTACTACTTAGTATACTGGGTACACATAGAAGTACATATGAGAGAACATAATGGTTTTTTACTAGCGTGAGAAACAGATTGTGAGAGAAGAGAGAAACACTAAGAGTGAATTCTCAAGCTGCCGGAAGTGGCTTTTGATTTGTGAATCGTGGTGAATTTTCGCTTGTGATTTCCAGCCCGACCAAGAGTATGAATTATCGAGGAGAGGTCGCGGTTCGCGTATAGATTCCGAGATTCATTTTCACTGCAAATCAAGTTACTCTGAATAAATCCAACAGAATTGGTACAGGATGTGTGTACTTGAGGATCCTAATTGAGCTAAAATTACAACTAAAAAACAAAAGTAGTATTATTATTGTTCAATCATACATCACATTTCAAAGTAAAAGAGCATACCACAATGCTCTACCAAAAAAAAAAAACACACGCACACACACCAAATTCAAATGATACAAAATCAAAACACCATCAAACTGCACAATGCAATATTGGATCTTATTAAATTACCCTAATCACTTAAACATATTCATGAGGGTTTGCATGGAGGTGAGCCTCAACAGCATGGAATAGAGCCTTAGCCTTCTCTTTGCCTTCCTTTATCTTCTCTTCAGTGATATTGTGGTTATCCTTCTTGGTGTGGTACGTGCTCGTCGTCTTCACGACGGAGCCACCCTCGGCGTTGGCCTCGAACTTCACGATGTAGGAGATTGAGTCGAGAATATCTCCCAATGCATCGCCTTCGACTATACTGTACTTGTATACGTGGTTTGTCTCGTCGAGTTCATCCACCCGGTGCTTCATGTTCTTGTATTGACTACCTGCAAGTAGGGTCGATTATAACATTTTAGTGGTCTGAGTCAAGTTAGAAAAGGTCTTTTTTGTCTAGCAAGGATCTGAGTTAGAAAATGGGGCTTTTATTTTTCGTTGGACATTCTAAAATTAAAAGGAGATAAAAGAAAATTTGCCAAATAACAATCGGGTTAAAATCACATTTCGTTCTAAAATTTTCTGCTCATTCGATTTTTGCCACATAATTTGTTGTTTATTTGAAACAATCTCATAATTGAAAAAGTTGTTCATATTTAAAGAAAAGCATACGTGATTGTCCCGTGAAATCACTTTTCATGTCATAATTTTCACTTATTTGATTTTCGTCCCAAAAAGTCAGCACTGGTGGCACGTTAATTAAAATCGATCGGAAGTTGGTTATCGACGGAAATTGATCCAGGTACGAGCAATTTCTTAATTATGGACGAAATTTGAAAAAATAATAAGTTTTATAACGAAAATCAACCGAGAAAAAATTATGAAATGAAAAGTGATTTACCCATAACAAGCGACGTAGAAGAAAAATTGTCATACAAGGATTGGAGTTAAAAATCGGGCCTCTATTTCTCAAATGCAATTTAAATCAATATTTTAAATTACAAGACTTTATCATTGGTTGCAAAATAAAAAAATAATACTAGTTAGGGACTGTGATGAAACTGCAACATCTGTTATATACATGTGTGTGTGTTAAAAGACATTTAGAAAAAAAAAAAAATATATACCAAAGTCAAGTTCGGAGCCAGTGTCTTAGCATGTATGAAAGTTTTCCCAACTAGTGGACTAAATGCACATTCACACACAATAGTGCGTATATATATATAATACGAAAATCTAAGGTTTCCTAAATTTCTCATTCTT